>CM060443.1:63528877-64778877 GCA_030545235.1 Helianthus tuberosus
GCTTCATGTTTATTCAATTGATTTTTCCCTTACGCATTATGAAATGAACTGTGCGGACTGTGCAAGGAATTACGTAATTATGGAAGCATGCATAATTATGGAATTCAGTGCACAGAAACCACAACAAATTTTGTCATGTGTTAAGACCTATAGTAACAAGAATAACGATACGGGAACAATGTAGAAAGGGCATGGTGGATACGCCGCTAGTACTTCCTATATATAAGTGTTCCTTATTACATTGCGAACGTAGCATTATTTAAGTTACTAGAAGTCCTGAACCTTGACCAATGTCATTTTACCTTACACTCTCCAACTCTGATTTCGAGCACCCAAGTTTCCTCTAAAATTAAATTTCGGGACGAAATTTCCTAAAGTAGGGGAGACTGTGACACCTGTGTCACTTCAACCATCAAACAAATACCAAACCAATGAAATACTGTATTTCATACTTGGTATTTGTATAAATATGTGTATCGTTTGCACATATCAATTCTTGTTCGATTTCGAGCCCTAAATCGCTTTCTAGAAAGTTATACACGAACTGATGCGTAAACGTAATCAGTTTAACGTGAAAAGCACTCTGGAATAGTGACATAGGCTTAAAATACCTTAAATAACCTTTACTTAACTTAGAAATAAGTTTTGGATGGTTTGGTCTGTTGAAATCAAGTTTATTCGATCACAGGGACTATTTGTGTCCAACTGCGAAAGTATGCCGATTCGTGTGGTATCGAACATTTCAGAACTTGATCATAAGTAAAATATGCCCTAAATATCCTTTACATAGCTTAGAAATAGGCTTTGAGGTTTTTTGGTGCGGTAAAATAAACTTTATTGATCAATAGGGACTAAAAGCGTCAAAAAGTGCATAAGTTTGCATTTTCGCGCATATCTTACGTTCTGAATATATCGGGACATCCAAAAATTTATGTCATCAATAAAATATTTTATTTTAGTAATTTTCATGATAAAATTCCATTCGTCGCTTAATTCGGATTGTTTTTGCGTTCGTTACGACATCCGTCGTAATTACCCGAACAACGCAACCGTACGACCAAACGAACCAACATCCGAGATATTTTTGAGCATGTTTCAAGTTCCCTATACTTTAACTTCATTTTAGAGCCTTGAAATGGGGTTAACGGGGCTTAAACGTGCCGAAAACTGAGTTTATGCATTGTAGGGATCAAAAGTGACATTTCTGAAAACTCAGTTCAGATTCATTGAATCTGGTCCATTTTTGAAGTTTTGATGGGTTTTAATGGCTGATTTTGGATACTATGGGCTGTTATTTGATGGTTTTTAACATTCCCATGGTTTTGAAAACCATGTGCCCACATGGAAGGCCATGATTCAAGCTCGGTTTACGAGAAACGATCCTAACGGTTCTATGAAAACTATATAAACCCCACCCCACTTCATTTTATTTCACTCATGATCTGAATAATTCTCTAAGTTGAAGCTCAAATGATTCATACCTGAGAATTTATAGATCAATCCCCCATTTCTTGGACCTCTTGTAAGTATTCTTTCGTTCTTTTTCGTGTTTTAAGTGTGAAAGTCAAACAAGTGTTTGACTTTCAGCTTTGACCAGTTTATGGTCAACAAGAAGTTCGTTAAACTTCGCAACGTGAGCGTAATCACGATGGTTATAGTCCCTTGTGAATATACCTACTGATTACCACGTTGATTAGGTGTAGTGACGAGTCGTAGTTTCGGCCAAAATGCGTATTCATGCGTATTTTGTAACCAGACTATTCTTGGGTATCAAAACCGTTTGTTCTGATATCAACCCTATTTTATAACTTCGTTAAACATGTTTTAACATGTTTAGCTCGTCACTTTAGGTTTAGTGCTTATGTAGAGTCATAAGTCAAGCGGTCTAAACAACCGCTTAGACTTTCGAACTAGGCCCGTTTGGTCGATCATTAGGATCCGACCAAACATGTTTTGTGACCATAGTTATATAGGGAATAACCTTCCGAGGTTATACTTTATGGTCACTACGTTTAAGTAGTTGTATGGTAGGTAGTTTATATACCTTAGGTAAATGACCAAAATGCCCTTTTTATGCATAAACGATATTTAAGCATATGTAACCCAAAATTTTGTCACTTAACTGATTATGCAACATAATTAAACATGTTAAGGCATATAATACTTGTCATAGGACTAGTTAGGCGGTCCGAACGCGTTTTACGCGAACGACGCGTTAAAGTAGCATAAGCTACCTAAACGGGTCGTAATGGGTCGTAAGCACTTAGGTTAGGTTTCGATTTAGTATGTAGGCTTTGTTAAACCATGTCATATGAGTTCCAATACTCATTTGGTTTACGAAACCTCATCCTATCCGATCTTCTGATTTAGGTCCGGTTTATTAATGTAGTTACCTATATTAGGTGCCGTTTGATTTCCGTGATCCCTCTAGCTTGGTTGGTAGTTGTTCAAGACTTCTAAGCACTCTCAAGTGAGTACATAGTCCCCTCTTTTACTGTTTTCAACTGTTTTGAGGTGAAACATGTGTACCTAATTGTTATGTTCATGATTTCAAAAGTATAATTGATTATACATATTAGTACTTATCTTTTGATAAACTGAATGATTATTTATGGTTTAAACTCTAATTTTTCAAAGATTATAAAATTAATTGTTGGATAGTACTTATTTTATGTTCACCAGACCGCTTGGTAGTATGATATAGTGCTATAGGATTTGACACCCCATTCCTGTTGTCATGGAATGTCAGAAACCGATATTTTATCCAAATAGGGATTGCCTTTGTGGTATTTCTATAGTCTCAAAGGTGTATTTTGATGCACTCAGGTCTGAATGAATTCTTAAATCACATTTTTATTGTATATTTAGTTATACTCCCAAAAGTATAGTTTGATATGCTCTCATGTGTGATATTGTACAAAACCAACATATATTTTTTAATTACTAAAACATAGTTTAATATGTTATTTTATAAAACCAAAACATAGCTTAATATGTTATTTATAAAACCAAAACATAGTTTAATATGTTATTTTATAAAACCAAAACATAGCTTAATATGTTATTTATAAAACCAAAACATAGTTTAATATGTTATTTATAAAACCAATGCATAGTTTAATATGCTATTAATAAAACCAAAGTATACTTTTGATATACTACTGAAAATTATTATTTTAACGACTAAAGTATATTTACTATACTATTTGTTTAACGATTTTGGAAATGAAATATATTTTAATATATTACTTATTCGACTTTCTTAATACCAAAGTATATTTTTATATATATTACAAACCTTTTTATCAAAATGTTGTTTTACAAACAACATATTTTATATAAACTCATTTTACTTAGTTATTTATTTACCTATGTATTATTCTGTTATATCATCTGATTTCTAATAAATTTTAGTATGATTTATAAAAGAAAATATTTTTAAGGTTCATGAATATTTTTGATTAAATATATTTTTTTTAAAACTTATAAGCCATGAATCCTATTATAATAAAACCTTTGTATCTCACAGGCATTTTTATGCTGACGTACCTATTTTTACACATGTTTCAGGTGCTGTTATGTGATGATTGTTGATGCATGCTATACATAGGATGGACTCGTGCCTTAGCGACTTTAAAACTAGAAAGATAATATTTGTATTTATCTGATTTGTAATAAAACAATGAGTTCAATAATTCAATCAAACGAAATTATTTAATCCATGGTTGTGAAACAATGATTCTGCTACGACACTCCCCGACGTTTCCGCCACGATTTGTTGTTTTACGTGGTCGGGGTGTGACAAACATACCGACGATAATTGTAGAATCACAAATACTCAATCACTATTAATTATAATGTACAAACAATTGAGGTTTTTGTAAAAACAATTTACAAAAATGTTTCACAAAAAGGAGATTACTCACATTGCTAATTTAGGTATTTCCGTTGTGATTTACTGATTATAATCTATTAATTTAAACAATGCACACGTGTTAGTATAATAACCCAATTTACATTAGTTATACCCTCCCCGAGACAGAACTCCAACGACTACGTCAGGCAGAGCCTTGACAGGCGTCACGGAGCACTAGATCAATCGGGCAACGTATCTAATACGTAACCGGGGGTTACAATACTTACATCAAGGCAGAGCTTCGCTATTTTAGTGGGTATAACACCCGAGTATTATAATTTCTATGCAGAATTTGTGAGAGAAAGATCGAAAATGAACGGTTTGGACTGAAGGCCAACGGCCTCTATTTATAGTGCTGATCCGAGAGCAGGTCGCGGACCGCGACCCCTCCGCTTGTTTTCCTGCGGCCCGCGACCTAGGCAGGGTAGGCCCTAGCGTGGACCAGTCACAAGCATAGGTTCGACGAATGACAGGACACATGGCGGCCTAGGGTTCTGCCACCCGTTATTCGCTCGCGCCCCCGCGACAGATCCTAAGGGGTCTGTCGCGCCTCGCCAGAGATATCGCACCCCGACCACGTAAAACAACAAATCATGGCGGAAACATCGGGGAGTGTCGTAACAGAATCATTGTTTCACAACCATGGATTAAATGATTCGTTTTATTGAATTATTGAACTCATTGTTTTAGTACAAATCAGATAAATACAAATAATTACCTCTCAAGTTTTAAAGTCGCTAAGGCACAAGTCCATCCTATGTGTAGCATGCATCAACAAATCATCAAATAGCAGCAACTGAAACATATGTGAAAATAGGTACGTCAGCAGAAAAATGCCTGTGAGTAACATAGGATTTTGTGAATTAGATTCATGGCTTTGGATAACACTTGAAAAGGTTTTATGTTTTCAAAAATAGCCATGTATCCTTGTAAAAAGTTTTGTTTCTAGAATGCGTCCTTTTGGTAAAATGTTTATAGTATATACAAAAATATACTTTGGTTTTGAGATAAGTGGATAGGTAGTATATCTAAATATACTTTAGTTATGAAATAGTTAAATAGATAGTATATTAGAATATACTTTAGTTTCGGAAATAATAGATTCAGTAGTATATCACAAGTATACTTTGGTTTAAGAATGAAAACATCGGTAGTATAATACATTATACTTTGGTTTTGTAAGTAACATATCAACGTATGCTTTGGATTTGAAAATAGCACATCAACTATGCTTTGGTAGTATATTAAAATATACTTTAGTTTATGAAATAACAAAGTTGGTAGTATATCAACTATACTTTAGTAAATAATATCACGTTGGTAGTATGTCGGAACATACTAAATCGTGGTTTGGTAATATATCAAACTATATTTTAGTAAACAATAGCATATCAAATTATTCTTTAGCGAACTGTATCACGTTGGTAGTATATCGAAATATACCACAAATCGTGATTTAGTAATACATTCAAACCTTAGTGTATCAAACTACACTTTAGAGACTATAGAAATACCACAAAGGCAAATTCTATTTGGGTAAAATTTGGGTTCTGACATTCCATACAACAGGAATGGGATGTCTAGTCCTATAGCGCTATATCGTACTACCAATCGGCTTGCTCATTGTTAATGAATGTATAATTATACATATGAACAAAAAAATAGTCGTATAAACTTGAAAATCAGTGTTTAAATCATGGACAATAGTTCAATTCGTCAAAAGATAAGTACTATGCATGTGTAATCATATAGTCGAAATCATGAAAATAGTGTATCGGCACATATGTATCACCCCAAAACATTTGAAAACGTAAAAGAGGGGACTATGTACTCACTTGAGATTGTAAGTATCCTCGATTAAGTGTCCTAAGAAAGCTCGGAAATCAAGGAATCAAGTGATACCTAGTAAACGGATCTCTAGTTAAACAATCGGCACCTAAATCGGAAGATTGGGTAGAATGAGGTCTCGTAAACCAAATGAGTTATTGGAACTCATGTGATATGGTTTAACAAAACCTTCATTCTAAATCGGAACCTATCCTAAGTGTTTACGACCCGTTGCGACCCATTACGGTAGCTTACGCTACTTTAACGTGTCGTTCGCGCGAATGCGCGTTCGAGACGCCTAACTAGTCCTATGACAAGTATTATATGCCCTAACATGTTTAAATATGTTGCTTAATCAGTTTAGGTGACAAAAGTTAAGTTGCATATGCTTAAAATCCAATTATGCATGAAAAGGGCATTTTGGTCATTTACCTAAGGCATATAAACTACCTATCATATAACTAATTAAACTAAGTGACCATAAGGTATAACCTCGGAAGGTTATTCCCTATACAACTATGGTCACATAATATGCTTGGTCGGATCCTAATGATCGACCAAACGGGTCGGGTTCGAAAGTCTAAGCGGTGGTTTAGACCGCTTGTCCTTACGACCCTAAACAAGCACTAGACTAAAAGTGACGAGTTAAACATGTTAAAATATGTTTAGCTAAGTTAGAAAACAAGTTTGATATCAAAACAAAGTGTTTTTGATACTAAAAAATAGCTTCGTTGCAAAATACGCATAAACACGTATTTTGACCGAAACTTTGACTCGTCACTTCGACTAATCAACGTGGTAATCAGTAGGTATAGTCACAAGGGACTATAACCATCGTGATTATGCTCACGTTGCAAAGTTCAAACGAACTTTGTGTTGACCAATTCATGGTCAAAGCAGAAAGTCAAACACTGTTTGACTTTTTTGCTTGAAAAGCATAAAATGCATGAAAGAAGCTTACAAAAGGTCCAAGCAAGGAAGATTTGATCTCAAAATACTCAGGTATGAAGCTTCACAAGTGAGAGCTTCAACTTAGAGCATAAATGAGATCAAGTGTGAAGAATGAATGAGAAACCCACTTTTATTTATAGGAAGTTAGGATTAACAATATCATTCCAAGTGTTTAGAAGGTGTAATCTTGACCCTACACTTGTGGAACATGGTATTGAATGTCATACCCCGACCACGTAAAACATCAAATCATGGCGGAAACGTCGGGGAGTGTTGTAACAGAATTCTTGTTCCACAACCATGGTAATTAAAATTACATTTTTATTCAACAACCAAATGTGGAATACATTGTTTCAAAACAAGAACCAAAGAGTACACAACATAATTAAACTAAGTCTATCTTTATTTAAGTCTCTAAGGCACAGGTCCGCCCTAGTATGTCACGATCATCCTAAGCAGTAGCTCCTGAAAACACATGTGAAAATAGGTACGTCAGCATAAAAATGCCTGTGAGATACATAGGTTTTTGAGAATAGGATTCATGACTTGAGTTTAAAGAAATGTTTAATAAAAATTTAGTCATGAGCCTTGTTAATTGTTTTGTTTTATAAATCATTTGAAAAACGATAGCAAAATCAGATGATATGTATATATAAAAGAATATTGTATGGTTATAAGAATAACCAAGTAAAAAGAGTTTGAATAAACCTAGTTATTTGTAAAACAATGTTTAAGTGAAAAATGTGTTGTAAATGTAATATTTCTAAACTGAAGTGGTTTAAATGACGCTATGATATGTAATATCATACAAACACTTATATATAGGAAGTACCAGCGGCGTATCTGCCATGCTTGTATCATATTACACACGCCTCGTTATTTAAGTCACTCAAACCAACCAACATTGTAAGATATCCATGTTTTAGTCAAATAGTCAAATGTCATAGTATAAGCCAAGTTGAATATAAGTCATGTAATGTGTAAACAAAAGTTATGTATGGTAAGTAAAATGAGACTACTTATACCACAAGAAAAATGTACAAAACAAAGTATTTTGAATAAACCAAAAGTTATGTTTTGTAAAATAACTAAATAAATACATGCTTTACTGATACAAACACTTATGTGGTAAGTTAACGCATACATTCAAGCCTTGAGATAGACGGATAACCCTAAGTCAGGATTATCAAAAGAAATGTTTTCGGATTCAGTCATTCCTTACATCCAAACAAACCTAGGATGTCAGGAACGGGATTTGTCAAGTCCTATGGTACCATTGGTTACTACCGAGCGGCGTAGCTAATGTTAATGAATGTAGTTTAGTCCCGTTGTATAAACCAAATGTCAGACCAAAAACAGACATGTAATGAAAGTAATGTACTAAGTATGCTAAGTTAACATACAAAGCAGAAAAGTCATGTAAATCAATGTGCTAAATATGCTAAGTGAACATACATAGCAGAAAAGTCATGTAAATCAATGTGCTAAATATGCTAAGTGAACATACATAGCAGAAAAGTCATGTAAATCATTGTGCTAAATATGCTAAGTTAACATACATAGCAAGACAAAATGAAATTTATGTACTAATAGTGTACAAATGAACATAGCAAGTATTGTGACACCTGTGTCACTTCAACCATCCAACAAATTCCAAACCAATGAAATATTGTATTTCATACTTTGGACTTGTATAAATATGTGTATCATTTGCACATATCAACTCTTGTTCGATTTCAAGCTCTAAATCGCTTTCTGGAAGGTTATACGCGCACTGATGCGTAAATATAACCAGTTTAATGTAACAAACACTCCGGAATAGTGACATAGGCCTAACATGCCTTAAAATACCTCTACATAACTTAGAAATAAGTTTTGGATGGTTTGGTATGCCGAAATCAAGTTAATTCACTTACAGTGACTAAATTTGACAAACTGCGGAAGTATGCCAATTTTAAATGTAACAGACATTCCGGAACATGTCCATAAGTTAAACACACCCTAAATAACCTTTACATAGCTTAGAAATAGGCTTTGAGGGGTTCGGTATGCTAAAATAAACTTTTGGGTCATTAAGGGACTAAAAGTGTCAAAAAGTGCACAAGTTTGCATTTTCGCGCATAACTTACGTTCTGAATACATCCGGACATCCAAAAATTTATGTAAGCACTAAAACATTTTATTTTAGTGTTTTGCATAAGAAAAATCCATTCGTCGCGTCATTTGGATCGTTTTTCGCGCTTATGCGCATTCCGTCGTAATTAACCGAACAACGCAACCGTACGGCCAAACGAACCGACATCCGAGATATTTTTGAGCACATTTTAAGTTCCCTATACTTTAACATCATAGTGGAGCTTGAAATTGGGTTTGACGGGTGTTAGAAGTGCCAAAACACGACGATACGCGCACAGAGGCCTGTTCTGCCATTTTTGAAAGTTTCAGGTCTGCAAGGTCCTTACGGACCTCAACACTGATAATGTTGAGGTCCGTAAGCAGGGATCAGATGCAGCAACTTGTTTTTAACAGCCTGTTTCCAGCCCTTAATCACTCCAAAGGCCAAGGCCAAGTGTCAATACCTTATGGTGGGTATCCAATTGAGGTACCACAACTTTCCAACAAGTGTACGGCTTAGATCGTGCCCCCTTTTCCAAGAAACGATCCTAACGGTGAACCGAAAACTATAAATACCCACCTCCACCCTTCACTTTTCCTCACAAGAATCTGATCTAATGTGCTCTAAGTTGAAACCTTTGTTTCATACCTGAGCCATTTTGATCTAGATTAGCATTCGGGGACCCTTTGTAAGTGTTCCTTCGTTCTTTTATTGTTTTTCGAGTCCGAAAGTCAAACTTTGTTTGACTTTCTGCATTGACCAGTTTATGGTCAATGCGAAGTTCGTTTGAACTTCGCAACGTGATTGTAATCACGATGGTTATAGTCCCTTGGGACTATGCCTACTGATTACCACGTTGTCTAGGGTCGTAAGGGTAAGCGATCTAATAAATTGCTTATACCTTCGAACCCGACCCATTTGGTCGATCATTAGGATCCGACCAAATACATTAGGTGACCATAGTATATAGGGAATAACCTTCCAAGGTTATACCTTATGGTCGCTTTGTTTAAGTAGTTGTATGATAGGTAGTTTATATGCCTTAGGTAAATTACCAGAATACCCTTTTCATGTATAATTGCTAATTAAGCATATGTAACCTAAACTTTTGTCACATAACTAATTATGTAACATGTTTAGGCATATAACACTTGTCATAGGGCTAGTTAGACGTCTCGAGTGTGCTTTTACGCGCACGACGCGTTAAAGTAGCATAAGCTACCTAAATGGGTCGCGATGGGTCGAAAGCACTTAGGCTAGGTTTCATTTAGTATGTAGGCTTTGTTAAACCATACTACATGAGTTCCCATACTCATTTGGTTTACGAGCCCTCATTCTATCCGATCCTCCGATATAGGTCTGGTTTATTAACATAGTTACCTATATTAGGTGCCGTTTGATATCCGTGATCTCTAGCATTGTTTGGTTGTTACTCAAGGACTACTAAGCAATCTCAAGTGAGTACATAGACCCCTCTTTTACCGTTTTCAAACGTTTTAGGGTGGAACACAGGTGCCTATTTGTTACTTTCATGCTTTCACATCATATACCTGCTACGTTCATTAGTACATTTATAGTACATGATTTCATTACATCTTATGCTATGTATGCCCATTGTGTGCGTACGTAGTACATTGCCTTACATTACATGCTATGTATGTCCATTGTGTGCGTACTTAGTACATTGCCTTACATTACATACTATGTATGCCCATTGTGTGCGTACTTGGTACATTGTTTTACATTACATTTTATGCCATGTATGCCCATTGTGTGCGTACTTAGTACATTGTTATACATTACACTTTATGCTATGTATGTCTTTTGTTACATACTTAGCACATTTGTTATTCATCACATGCTTACATTTTGGATACACATTACATGATTTACATTTGACATGAACATTTTTCTTTGGTAGTTTGGCTTGAGTAAGTGATTAAGTAACGAGGCGTGTGTAATATGATACAAGCATTGTGGATACGCCGCTGGTACTTCCTATATATAAGTGTTTGTATGGTATTACATGTCGTAGCATTATTTGAATCATTTCAGTTTGAGACATATAACATTTTATACAAATAACATACTTTTCACAAGACATTGATTTACAAACAACTTATCTTATACAAACTCATCTTACATGGTTATTCATTTAACCATACATTATTCTCTTATTTATACATATAATCTGATCTTATCGTTTTTCAAATGATTTACAAGACAAAGCAAATTACAAGGTTCATGACTAAACATTTTCTCAAACATAAGTCATGAATCCTATTTTCTCAAAACCTATGTATCTCACATGCATTTTTATGCTGACGTACCTATTTTCACATGTGTTTTCAGGAGATGATGCATAGGACTTATCAAGACATACTTAGGCGGACCTGGGCCTTAGTGACTTAAAACGAGACAAAAACTAGTTAATTTATGTTATGTACTCTTTGGTTCTTGTTTAAAACAATGTAAACTTTCATGTTTGATTAATAAAACGAAACTTCAATTTCCATGGATTTGAAACAATTAATTCTGTTACAACACTCCCCGACGTTTCGTTGTCTCACGTGGTCGGGGTGTGACAGAAAAGATGGTATCAGAGCCAATGGTTATAGGGAATTAGGTTATTAGTAATACTTTGACCTAGTCTATAACCTTCTTAGGACCCTAACGCGAGTTTACTTGCGTTTAGTCATAAAACAATACCGTCACCTATCCTTAGGCGACAATCACAACAAGAACATAAATTTCAAAACCGCTTTGAAAACTAATCATCTGTTCTACGATGATTGATTACTAGGTTTTGAACCCTCTATTGTAAGGTTTTGAACCCCTATGAGTTTTCAAAACTATCGTCAAAGTTTTGGGTCCTAAATAGTGTGAACACGTGCAAACTGGAAGAGTGAATGCCTGTACCCTGAGTTTTCCGTCTAAGGCTAGAGTGTTCGTACAAATCCACATAATCGGACCAGTCACTCTTACTTGGGAACTCTTGGGGTGAGTGTCCACTTATAGGCGAGCATGTCTTCGCGATACACTATAAGGATCTATTTGCTTTGATTCAGCCTTTGTGTTGTTTGTTTGCTTCGTGGTTCAAACAAATGACCATCAACCATGATTTTGGTCGGTATTTGTAACATCCTATTCTTACTCAATGCCATTTCATTTGTTTTCTCTCTTGTTTTCACCCTTTTTTTTTAGAATGCCTCCATGACGCGAAAATCCGGTATCTATTGAAGAGCTGGCAGCTGTCATTACACAGCAAATGACTTCTGCAATCCCAAACATCATTGCTCAATGTCACCAAGCTCTCAACAACAATAATACCCTCTGCAACTTCAAGACGTTCAACTCGGCTAAGCCATCAAAGTTTTCTGGGTCTCAAGGAGCGACTGCACTTCTGCAATGGTTCGAGAGTGTAGAGAGCACCTTCAGGCATGTTCAATATCCAAACGAGCGAAAGGTAGATTTTGCATCTAGTGTCTTTGAGAAACGAGCTTTGACGTGGTGGAACGGTGTGGTGAGAGATAGGGGTGCCGAAGTGGCACTGGCTCAAACGTGGGAAGAACTTAGAGCACTGATGATGAAGGAATTCTGTGCTCGTCACGAGATCAGGGCCTTGGAAAGGGAATTCGACGATCTTAAGCAAGACAGCGGTGAACATCGAGCCTACACTGATCGATATGAGGAGCTGAGCCTGTTGTGTCCTACCATGGTTACGCCTTTGGATAAGGCGATCGAGAAATACATTGATGGTCTCCCTGACTCAGTTCAGGACATTGTTACTGGTAGTAACCCCACTACGGTTAGGCAGGCCATTGAGCTATCTGCAACCTTGACTGAATCTCAGATCAGAAAGCATAAACTTTTTCGAAAGGGTGACAAGAAGCCAATCGAGGAATCAAAGACCATGGACGAACAGACTGGATCCCCTAAGAAGTCAAAGAAGCGAAAGGCTTCTCAGAACTTCGCCATGGTTACTCACAATGATCAAGCCGTCCCCAACCAACCAGCTCAACCCCCTGCTAGAAGCCATACAATGGAACTTCACCCTTGTGCAACCAATGTAAACTTCATCATCATGCTAGGGTGAAGTGCCGCGAATGCCAAATTTGTGGACTTAAAGGTCATACAGCAAAAGTTTGTCGAGCAGCAGTTGCACCAAATCAAGCTGACAACAATCCTGCTCAAGCTCGCTTTCCACCAGGTTCTTGCTACAATTGTGGCGAGATGGGTCATTTCTGAAGAAATTGCCCAAAGCTTGCTAATGCAAATCCAGCACAGGGATGAATTTCTGACCGACTAGAAGACAACACCCTTTAGAAATAATCACGTCTTATGTATTATTTTCTTTTGTTGTCAAGGTCCAAGAAACAGTTGTTATCATTGTTTATAAATAAATCTTTTATTTACATTGCAATGTATTTATGAGGTTGTATGTATAAAGAACATATCCCTTGCAATACCAACAATCAAGGAATCGTATTCCTTGAAAAGCAAACTACCCCCCAAAATTTTTCTATTTTATGATCTCTTGCGTTATCCACGAAATTCCTAAGTACCCGTTTCTTCCAAGGAAACGAAGTACAAGGCGCAAGTTAAAACACTAGACGAATACCCATAGTACCACTATAAATCCTTAATAGGGTACCTAAGGGTATTTTCGTAAATCCTAAATTTTGGTGTTCCTTAATTCAAATATTACGTTTCTTTGAAAACAAAATCGAATTTTTAGGAGATCTTCCTATCTTTTCAGATAGATCCCAGAGGACATCGAAGTCTATCAACTGGTTTCCACATCCATTTTCAATCGATAACAAGTTAATAACAAATTAATAATCAAATTAAACAACTATGTGATTATGTGCTTATGTGTTCCCTTTTATGTTTTTGTGTAATCCAAGTTTTGTTATCCAAATCCTCGTAAAATCTTCCATATCTTCGTATAAGGAATTCATAGTAGGATATCCAAAAGTACTGTATTAAATCCTCAATGGGCTTTTACGTAATAGTAAAGACCCTTGGATTATATTGTACTATTCCATAATTAGACCACTTGAGTGGTCTAGTTAAACAGATTGATCCAAAAATCTGGTTAGGAATATCATGTGATGTGATAGCTGAAAGAACTCCTCGGTGGCCTAATTAAAAGGATCATTTGTCGATCTAATTAAAAGGACCTTATGGTAGTCTAGTCACACTCATCACAGGTTTGATTTTTCCTCCCCTTCGCATTACAAACAAGTTGTGCGGACTGTGCAAGGAATTGCGTAATTATGGATGCATACATAATTATGAAATTCAGTGCACAGAAACCACAACAAGTTTGGTCGTGTATCTAGAAATGACTCATTCCGTGCATTTTCATTTCTGAAGAAATTATGGAAAATGACTCATCCCGTGCATTTTCATTTCTGAAGAAATTATGGAAAATGACTCATCCCGTTCATTTTCGTTTCTGAAGAAATTATGGAAAATGACTCATCCCGTTCATTTTCGTTTCTGAAGAAATTGTGGAAAATGACTCATTCCATTCATTTTCATTCCTGAAGAAATTATGGAAAATGACTCATTCCGTTCATTTTCATTCCTGAAAAAATCGTGGAAAATGACTCATTCCGTTCATTTTCGTTCCTGAAGAAATAGTGGAAAATGACTCATTCTGTTCATTTTCGTTTCTAAAGAAATGGTGGAAAATGACTCATTCTGTTCATTTTCGTTTCTGAAGAAATTGTGAAAAATGACTCATTCCGTTCATTTTTGTTTCTGAAGAAATTGTGGAAAATGACCCGTTCCGTTCATTTTCGTTTCTGAAGAAATTGTGAAAAATGACTCTTTCCGTTCATTTTTGTTTCTAAAGAAATGGTGGAAAATGACTCGTTCCGTTCATTTTCGTTTCTAAAGAAATTGTGAAAAATGACTCGTTCCGTTCATTTTTGTTTCTGAAGAAATTGTGGAAAAATGACTCGTTCCGTTCATTTTCGTTTCTAAAGAATGCCAGTTGAAAATAACTCCGTTCATTTTTTTCGTTTCTGAAGAATGTCCGTTAAGGAAATGTCAGGATTATGCCTTTCATATCTCTGGTGGTTATTTGACACAAAGTCAC
The DNA here is from genome assembly GCA_030545235.1 of Helianthus tuberosus. NCBI lineage: Eukaryota > Viridiplantae > Streptophyta > Magnoliopsida > Asterales > Asteraceae > Helianthus > Helianthus tuberosus. Next base: position 63,543,797 of record CM060443.1, read on the forward strand.
AGATAGACTCCTACGAATAAATTTCGGGACGAAATTTCCTAAAGTAGGGGAGACTGTGACACCTGTGTCACTTCAACCATCCAACAAATGCCAAACCAATGAAATATTGTATTTCATACTTTTGACTTGTATAAATATGTGTATCATTTGCACATATCAACTCTTGTTCGATTTCAAGCTCTAAATCGCTTTCTGGAAGGTTATACGCGCACTGATGCGTAAATATAACCAGTTTAATGCAACAAACACTCCGGAATAGTGACATAGGCCTAACATGCCTTAAAATACCTCTACATAACTTAGAAATAAGTTTTGGATGGTTTGGTATGCCGAAATCAAGTTAATTCACTTACAGGGACTAAATTTGACAAACTACGAAAGTATGCCAATTTGAACTGTAACAGACATTCCGGAACATTTCCATAAGTTAAACACACCCTAAAGAAACTTTACATAGCTTAGAAATAGTCTTTGAGGGGTTCGGTATGCTAAAATAAACTTTTGGGTCATTCAGGGACTAAAAGTGTCAAAAAGTGCACAAGTTTGCATTTTCGCGCATAACTTACGTTCTGAATACATCCGGACATCCAAAAATTTATGTAAGCACTAAAACATTTTATTTTAGTGTTTGGCAAAAGAAAAATCCATTTGTCGCGTCATTTGGATCGTTTTTCGCGCTTATGCGCATTCCGTCGTAATTAACCGAATAACGCAACCGTACGGCCAAACGAACCGACATCCGAGATATTTTTGATCACATTTTAAGTTCCCTATACTTTAACATCATAGTGGAGCTTCAAATTGGGTTTGACGGGTGTTAGAAGTGCCAAAACACGACGATACGCGCACAGGGGCCTGTTCTGCCATTTTTGAAAGTTTCAGGTCTACAAGGTCCTTACGGACCTCAACACTGATAATGTTGAGGTCCGTAAGCAGGGGTCAGATGCAGTAACTTGTTTTTAGCAGCCTGTTTCCAGCCCTTAATCACTCCAAAGGCCAAGGCCAAGTGTCAATACCTTATGGTGGGTAGCCAATTGAGGTACCACAACTTTCCAACAAGTGTACGGCTTAGATCGTGCCCCCTTTTCCAAGAAACGATCCTAACGGTGAACCTAAAACTATAAATACCCACCTCCACCCTTCACTTTTCCTCACAAGAATCTGATCTAATGTGCTCTAAGTTGAAACCTTTGTTTCATACCTGAGCTATTTTGATCTAGATTAGCATTCGGGGACCCTTTGTAAGTGTTCCTTCGTTCTTTTATTGTTTTTCGAGTCCGAAAGTCAAACTTTGTTTGACTTTCTGCATTAACCAGTTTATAGTCAATGCGAAGTTCGTTTGAACTTCGCAACGTGATTGTAATCACGATGGTTGTAGTCCCTTGGGACTATGCCTACTGATTACCACGTTGTCTAGGGTCGTAAGGGTAAGCGATCTAATAAATTGCTTATACCTTCGAACCTGACCCATTTGGTCGATCATTAGGATCCGACCAAATACATTTGGTGACCATAGTATATAGGGAATAACCTTCCGAGGTTATACCTTATGGTCGCTTCGTTTAAGTAGTTGTATGATAGGTAGTTTATATGCCTTGGGTAAATTACCAGAATACCCTTTTCATGTATAATTGGTAATTAAGCATATGTAACCTAAACTTTTGTCACATAACTAATTATGTAACATGTTTAGGCATATAACACTTGTCATAGGGCTAGTTAGACGTCTCGAATGTGCTTTTGCGCGCACGACGCGTTAAAGTAGCATAAGCTACCTTAATGGGTCGCGATGGGTTGAAAGCACTTAGGCTAGGTTTCATTTAGTATGTAGGCTTTGTTAAACCATACTACATGAGTTCCCATACTCATTTGGTTTACGAGCCCTCATTCTATCCGATCCTCCGATATAGGTCCGGTTTATTAGCATAGTTACCTATATTTGGTGCCGTTTGATATCCGTGATCTCTAGCATTGTTTGGTTGTTACTCAAGGGCTACTAAGCAATCTCAAGTGAGTACATAGACCCCTCTTTTACCGTTTTCAAACGTTTTGGGGTGGAACACATGTGCCTACTTGTTACTTTCATGCTTTCACTTCATATACCTGCTACGTTCATTAGTACATTTATAGTACATGATTTCATTACATCTTATGCTATGTATGCCCATTGTGTGCGTACGTAGTACATTGCCTTACATTACATGCTATGTATGCCCATTTTGTGCGTACTTAGTACATTGCCTTACCTTACATACTATGTATGCCCATTGTGTGCGTACTTAGTACATTGTTTTACATTACATCTTATGCTATGTATGCCCATTGTGTGCGTACTTAGTACATTTCCTTACATTACATGCTATGTATGCCCATTGTGTGCGTACTTGGTACATTGTTTTACATTACATTTTATGCCATGTATGCCCATTGTGTGCGTACTTAGTACATTGTTATACATTACACTTTATGCTATGTATGTCTTTTGTTACATACTTAGCACATTTGTTATTCATCACATGCTTACATTTTGGATACACATTACATGATTTACATTAGACATGAACATTTTACTTTGGTAGTTTGGTTTGAGTAAGTGATTAAGTAACGAGGCGTGTGTAATATGATACAAGCATGGTGGATATGCCGCTGGTACTTCCTATATATAAGTGTTTGTCACACCCCGACCACGTATAACATACAAAACGTGGCGGAAACGTCGGGGAGTGTTGTAACAGAATTAATTGTTTCATAACCATGGCATACAAAGTTGTATTTTATTTATCAACATAAGAGTTACATTGTTTTAAACAGGAATCAAAGAGTTTATAACATAATTAAACTAAGTCTATCTTCGTTTTATGTCTCTAAGGCACAGGTCCGCCCTACTGTCACGATCATCATCCTACGCAAAAGCTCCTGAAAACACATGTGAAAATAGGTACGTCAGCATAAAATGCCTGTGAGATACATAGGTTTTGTGAAAATAGGATTCAGGACTTAAGTTTAAGAAAAAGTTGTTTATCAAAAGTCAGTCATGAACCTTGTAAATTGTTTTGTTTTGTAAATCGTTTAAAAAGCGATAAGATCGAATGATATGTAAAAAATAAAGAATAATGTGTGGTTAAATGTATAACCAAGTAAAATGAGTTGTATAAAATAAGTTGTTTGTAAAGCAATGTCTTGTGAAAAGTATGTTATTTGTATAAAATGTTATATGTCTCAAACTGAAATGATTCAAATAACGCTACGATATGTAATGCCATACAAACACTTATATATAGGAAGTACCAGCGCTAGCGGCGTATCCACCATGCTTGTATCATACTACACACGCCTCGTTACTTAAATCACTTAAACAAACCACCAATGTATAAAGTCTATGTTTAAACCAATAGTCAAAAGTCCTTGTATAAGCCATGTCAAATGTTTATAAGTCCAAAAGTAGTCAAGTAATGTGAATCAAATGTTATGTATTGTAAGTAAAGTATTGTCACATAATCCAAATGTAGAAATGTACAAAACAAAGTATTTTGAATATATCAAAAAGTTATGTTTTGCAAAGTAATGCATGTTACATTGATACAAACATTTATGTGGTAAGTTAACGCATACATTCAAGCCTTGAGACAGTCGGATAACCCTTTCAGTCAAGGTTATCAAAAGAAATGTTTTCGGATTCAGTCATTCCTTACATCCAAACAAACCCGGGATGTCAGGAATGGGATTTGTCAAGTCCTATGGTACCAGTACTTACTACCGAGCGGCGTAGCTAATGTTATTGAACGTATAAAAGTCTCGTTTGTGCAAACCAAATGTTATAGCAGTTGTATACATGTCATATGAAAACAATGTACTAAGTATGCTAAGTTAACATACAAAGCAGAAAAGTCATGTAAATCAATGTGCTAGCATGCTATCAGTCAACATACATAGTAGAAAGGTAAAGTAAACAATGTACTAAGTATGCACACAATGGACATACATAGCATGAAATGTAACGTAAAACGATGTACTAAGTACGCACACAATGGGCATACATAGCATGAAATGTAATGTAATGAAATCATGTACTATAATGTACTAACGAACATAGCAGGTATATGATGTAAAAACAGGAAAGCAAGAAAGTAACAAGTAGGCACATGTGTTTCACCCCAAAACAGTTTGGAAAATAGTAAAAGAGGGGTCTATGTACTCACTTGAGATTGTTTAGTAGTCCTTGAGTATCAACCAAACAATGCTAGAGATCACGGAATCAAACGGCACCTAATATAGGTAACTATGTTAATAAACCGGACCTAAATCAGAAGATCGGGTAGCATGAGGGTTTGTAAACCAAATGAGTGTAGGAACTCATGTAATATGGTTTAACAAATCCTACATACTAAATGAAACCTAACATAAGTGCTTACGACCCATTATGACCCGTTTAGGTAGCTTATGCTACTTTAACGCGCCGTTCGCGTGAAACGCGTTCGGACCGCCTAACTAGTCCTATGACAAGTAACATATGCCTTAACATGTCTAATATTGTTGTTAAATCAGTTTAGATGTCAAAAGTTATGTTATATATGTTTAAAATGAATTTTGGCATCAAAGGAGTATTTTGGTAATTTACCTAAGGCATATAAACTACCTATCATACAACTACTTAAATGAAGCGACCATAAGGTATAACCTCGGAAGGTTATTCCCTATATACTATGGTCACCTAATGTGTTTGGTCGGATCCTAATGATTGACCAAATGGGTCGGGTTCGAAGGTATAAGCGATTTATTAGATCGCTTACCCTTACGACCCTAGACAACGTGGTAATCAGTAGGCATAGTCACAAGGGACTTAACCATCGTGATTACAATCACGTTGCGAAGTTCAAATGAACTTCGCATTGACCATAAACTGGTCAATGCAGAAAGTCAAACAAAGTTTGACTTTCGGACTCGAAAAGCAATAAAAGAACGAAGGAACACTTACAAAGGGTCCCCGAATGCTAATCTAGATCAAAATAGCTCAGGTATGAAACAAAGGTTTCAACTTAGAGCACATTAGATCAGATTCTTGTGAGGAAAAGTGAAGGGTGGAGGTGGGTATTTATAGTTTTCAATTCACCGTTAGGATCATTTCTTGGAGAAGAGGGAATGATCACATCCCTACACTTGTTGGAATGTTGTGGTAACTGAATTTGGCCACCATAAGAGATTAACATGTGGCACTTGACCTTTGGAGGGTGTTAGGGGCTGTTAACATGTGTTTAAAATGGCCTTTGCTGATCAGAAGAGCCCTAGCGTGACGCCAAGGGGGCTAGGTGTCACGCTAGGGTCCCCCTGATCAGCAAACACTTTCTAATGTTCACCTTTCAGTCCCCGTTGCGTATTAAGGCCATTTCCGACATGTTTAAGGCTCGTTAAATCATTTTCAAGGCTCCACAAGGATGCCTAAACATTGTGTGCATGAAACATGCTCAAAAATATGCCGGATGTCAGTTCGTTTGGTCGTACGATCGAGATGTTCGCTTAATTACGACGGAATGCGCATAAGCGGGAAAAATGATCCAAATTGCGCGACGAATGGATTTTTCTTATGCCAAACACTAAAATAAAATATTTTAGTGCTTACATAAATTTTAGGATCCGGATGTATTCAGAACGTAAGTTATGCGCGAAAATGCAAACTTGTGCACTTTTTGACGCTTTTAGTCCCTGAATGACCCAAAAGTTTATTTTAGCACACCGAACCCCTCAAAGCCTATTTCTAAGCTATATAAAGGATATTTAAGGTGTGTTTAACTTATGGTCATGTTCCGGAATGTTCGTTATAGTTCAAATTGGCATACTTTTGCAATTTGTCAAATTTAGTCCCTGTGAGCGAATTAACTTGTTTTTGCCATACCAAAGCCTTCAAAACTTATTTCTAAGTTATGTAAAGGTTATTTAAGGTATGTTAAGTCTATGTTGATGTTCCGGAGTATTTTTCGCATTAAACTGGTTACGTTTACGCACTATTTTGCGTATAACTCTCTAGAAAGCGATATAGAGTTTGGAATTGAATAAAAGACAAAACATGAAAAATGTAAAACATAACCAAACAAACATTGGGATCAAATAACTTCGTTTTATTGATAACTGAATTTTTCACAATGATTACAAGCACAGATGTTACAGTCTCCCCTACTTGTGGAAATTTCGTCCCGAAATTTATTTAGAGGAAACTCGTGGGAAAAGATGCGGATATTTCCCCTTCATTTGATCTTCGCGTTCCCAAGTAAATTCAAGTCCACGTTTAGCTTCCCAGCGAACTTTGACCAAATGAATGCGCTTGCGTTTGAGCCACTTGACTTCACGTTCCATGATTTCCACTGGCTTCTCAACAAATTTCAGTGTTTTGTCAACACGAATTTCGTCAAGCGGTATGTGGAGGTTCTCATCAGCTAAACACCTTTTAAGATTGGACACGTGAAAAGTTGGATGAACATTTCCAAGTTCAGGAGGTAACTCAAGTCTGTAGGCTACCTTACCGATTCTTTCGACGATCTTGAATGGTCCAACGTATCTAGGTGCAAGTTTTCCTTTCTTTCCAAATCTGATCACACCTTTCCAAGGTTAGACCTTAAGTAATACTCGATCACCGACTTGAAATTCCAAGGGCTTGCGTTTTGGGTCCGCGTAACTCTTTTGACGGCTTCTAGTTGTCTGAAGGTTATCACGAACTTTCTTTATCCTGTCAGTTGTCTCTAAAATGAGGGCAGGTCCAGTAAGTTGAGCCTCGCCGATCTCATTCCAGTAGACTGGTGAATGAGATTTTCGACCATAGAGAGCCTCGAAAGGAGCCATATTGATGCTGGTGTGATAACTGTTGTTGTAGGAGAATTCAATCAACGAAAGATGTGAATCCCAACTACCACCAAAATCGATCACACAAGCTCTTAGCATATCCTCCAGAGTCTGGATTGTTCTTTCAGATTGACCAACCGTTTGCGGATGATAAGCTGTGCTCAGATTAAGTTGGGTCCCCATAGAAGATTGCATGGTTCTCCAAAAATGAGAAGTGAAACGAGCATCTCTGTCAGAAATGATGTTCAAAGGAACACCATGTCTAGCTACAATTTCATCCACATAGATTTTAGCAAGTTTGTCAGCAGGAAAATCCTCACGGATTGGCAAGAAATGCGCTGACTTAGTAAGACGATCAACAACTACCCAGATGGCATCATGACCTTTCTTTGTGCATGGAAGTTTGGTAACAAGATCCATAGTAATGTTTTCCCATTTCCAAACTGGGATCTCTGGTTGCACCAATAAACCAGAAGGACGCTGATGTTCAGCCTTAACCTTAAGACAAGTAAGGCATTTTGACACGTATAAGGCAATGTCTTTCTTCATACCAGGCCACCAATAATGAATACGAAGATCCTTATACATCTTATCTGAGCCAGGATGAATAGAATAACGAGACTTATGGGCTTCATCCATAAGCAAGGTGCGAAGGTTATCCTGGCTCGGGACCCACAAACGGTTCATGATGTAATACGACCCATTGTCCTTCAGTTCCAGATCAGGTGTTATGTGATAGGGAAATTCCTTATCCATCAAACCTTGTGAAACACAAGATTGTTGAGCCTGAGAAATGCGTGCTTGGATATCGGATCGAGCTTGAATAACAGATTGAACACGAACACAATGAAGCTTAGTACGTTCCTTACGACTCAATGCATCAGCTACGACATTCGCCTTACCAGGATGGTAGTGAATTTCGAAGTCATAGTCGTTTAAAAGCTCCACCCAACGTCGTTGCCTCATGTTGAGTTCTTTCTGGTTGAAGATATGCTGAAGACTTTTGTGGTCCGTGAAAACCACACATTTTGTACCGTACAAATAGTGTCTCCAGATCTTAAGAGCGAAGACAACTGCACCCAACTCAAGATCATGAGTGGTGTAGTTTTTCACATGTATCTTCAACTGCCTCGATGAATATGCTATGACTTTTTTCTGTTGCATCAGAACACAACCAATACCCAATTTAGATGCATCGCAATAAACGACGAAATCATCATTGCCCTCAGGCAAAGTCAGAACAGGCGCGTCGCAAAGTTTCTGTTTCAAAGTCAGAAATGCTTCCTCTTGCTTGAATCCCCAATCAAAGGGCTTGTTCTTCTGAGTTAGAGCAGTTAGAGGAACTGCAATCTTCGAGAAGTTCTCAATGAAGCGGCGGTAATAACCCGCTAGACCAAGAAAAGAACGAACCTCAGTAGGAGTAGTAGGCGTATCCCAATCCTTAATCGCACTGATCTTGGAGGGATCTACATGAATACCTTGTTTGTTGACAATATGTCCTAAAAATTGAACTTCTTTAAGCCAAAATTCACACTTGGAGAATTTGGCGAAAAGTTGCTCTTTCTTTAGGAGTTCCAGAGTAAGACGAAGATGTTGCTCGTGATCAGCTCGCGTCTTAGAGTATATCAAGATGTCGTCAATAAAAACAATGACGAACTGATCCAAATAAGGCTTGCAGACCCTATTCATTAAGTCCAAAAAACAGCAGGAGCATTAGTCAAACCGAATGGCATGACTGTGAACTCAAAATGCCCATAACGAGTACGGAACGCTGTCTTGGGAATATCTTCTTCATGCACACGAAGTTGATGATACCCGGAATGTAGATCAATCTTCGAAAAATAAGAAGCGCCATGTAACTGATCAAAGAGATCATAGATGCGCGGTAGGGGATATCAATTCTTGATGGTAAGCTTGTTAAGCTCACAATAATCGATACACATCCTAAAGGATCCATCCTTCTTCTTGATAAAAAGAACGGGAGCACCCCAAGGTGAAAAGCTAGGACGGATAAAACCTTTGTCAGAGAGCTCCTGAAGCTGCTTAGCCAACTCTTGCATCTCCGATGGTGCAAGACGATATGGAGCTCTGGCAATGGGATTTGCACCAGGTACGAGACCAATACGGAACTCGACTTGGCGTGCTGGAGGTAGACCAGGTAAATCTTCAGGGAATACTTCAGAATAATCCCGAACAACGGGAATATCTTGGATAGACTTACCTTTGCCTTTATCTGCTGTGACATGTGCCAAGAAGGCCACATAGTTCTTTCTCAGATACTTCCGAGCTTTAAAACAAGACATGAGTTTGAGACCACCAGCAGGTTTCTCACCACGAACTTGTAGGATCTCGCCCGTCGAAAGCGGCACACAAACAATCTTCTCAAAACAAACTACCTCTGCGCGATGCTTGGATAACCAATCCATACCCACAATAACATCAAAGCTTCCAAGTTGCATAGGCGTGAGGTCAATAGGAAAAAGATGGTCGTTAAGGTTCAACTGGCAGTTGCGAAGAACAGAATCAAGAACAATGGGTTCACCACTAGCAACTTCTACTGTCAAAGGTTTACCTAGTTTCGTTCTAGACACGCGAAGCATTGGCTCAAAAGACAATGACACAAAACTCTTATCGGCACCCGAATCAAAGAGAACAGATGCAGGCTACTTATTAATAAAGAACGTACCGTTCACCACTTCATTGTCTGCTTGTGCCTCTTGAGCATTCATGTTGAAAACTCGCCCTCGAGCCGGAGCCTGATTCTGATTCTGGTTCTGGTTTGCTAGCCTTGGGCACCGGTTCCTGTAGTGGGTCAGATCCCCACAATTGTTGCACGAACCAGGAGGAAAATGAGGTCGTGCAGCTTGACCTTGTTGCTGAGCAAGAGGCTGAGCAACTTGTTGGGCTTGGTTCTGAACTGCCTGGTTCTGGTTAACAGGAATGCGACAAGTAGCGGCAAGATTACCAGATCTTTCGCAGTTGGTGCACTGACGACACTGGAGGTGTGGTGGATGATGGCCGTTACACCTGTTGCACAAAGGTGCATTGCCAAGATAAGGCTTCTTGGCTAGTGGCTGCGCAGGCTGATTTGGTGCAGCTTGGGCCTGTGCAGTAACGGCATAGTTTTGGGAAGCCTTCTGCTTCCTAGACCCTCCAGAATTCTTTCCCTTCTTGTTTTGACCTTTCTTGTTATCTTCCTTATCAGACGCCTGCTTCTTACCCTTGTCACCCTTTTTGTGCAGCTTCCCCTTTCGAACCTGCGACTCAGTCAATGTCGCTGCTAACTCGATCGCCTGACGGAGTGTGGCAGGGTTACTACCAGTAATGATGTCTTGCACTGAGTCAGGTAGGCCGTCGATGTACCTTTCGATAGCCTTGTCTAGTGGGGTAACCATTGTTGGGCAAAGCAGACTCAACTCCTCAAATCTATCAGTATATGCCTGTGCTCGCCACTGTCTTGTTTCAAGTCATCAAACTCTTTCTCCAACGCTCGCTGTTCATGACGAGGACATAACTCCCTCATCATAAGGGCTCTAAGTTCAGCCCAAGTTTGTGCTAGAGCAACTTCTGCACCACGGTCTCTCATAACCCCATTCCACCATGTGAGAGCCCTCTTCTGAAACACACTCGAAGAAAACTCGACCTTGCGATTATCCGGACAATGAACGTGGCAAAAAGTATTCTCAATGCTCTCGAACCATTGAAGAAGCCCAGTCGCTCCTTCAGAACCACTAAACTTGAGTGGTTTAGCCGAGTTAAAATCCTTGTATTTGCATGGAGCATTGTTATTGTTGTTGGCTTGGTGCCATTGAGCAAAGAGATTTGGGAATTGAGCAGCCATCTGCTGCGCAATGATTTCTGCCAGTTCGGCAGTCGCTATCTGGTTTTCGCGTCGAGGAGGCATTCTAAAAGAGGAAAACATGAAAGGAAACGAGTGAGATGATTGGATGAAGAGAATGAGATGAAACAAAATTAACAAAAGAAAAGATGGTGGTCATTTGTCTGCATTACCAAGCAAACAAACGACACACAGTGACTAATCAAAGTAAATGGATCAAAAATAATGTATCGCGAAGACATGCTCGCCTATAAGTGAACACTCATCCCAAGAATTCCCAGGTAAGCACAACTGGTCTCGCGTCTGATGAGATATATACGAAGTGCTTGCCTAGACAGAAAACCCAGAATACAGGCATTCACTCTTCCAGTTTGCACGTGTTCACACTATTTAAAACCCAAAACCTTGACGAGATTTTTGAAAATTCAAAGGCATAAAGCCAAAAATTTAGTCAAACTGGAAGGGTTCAAAACCTTACAAAAGACGGTTCAAAACCTTGTAATAAATCATTTCAAAACAGAAGATTATTTTTCAAAAATCGTTTCGGAAAAATTTGGATTTTGTTTTGATAATCACCTAAGGATAGGTGATGTGCATGTTTTAAGATCTAAACACAAGATAACTTGTGTTAGGGTCCTAGAAAGTTATAGTCTAGGTCAAAGCATTACTAATAACCTAATTCCCTATAACCATTGGCTCTGATACCAACTCTTCTGTCACACCCCGACCACGTATAACATACAAAACGTGGCGGAAACGTCGGGGAGTGTTGTAACAGAATTAATTGTTTCATAACCATGGCATACAAAGTTGTATTTTATTTATCAACATAAGAGTTACATTGTTTTAAACATGAATCAAAGAGTTTATAACATAATTAAACTAAGTCTATCTTCGTTTTATGTCTCTAAGGCACAGGTCCGCCCTAGTGTCACGATCATCATCCTACGCAAAAGCTCCTGAAAACACATGTGAAAATAGGTACGTCAGCATAAAAATGCCTGTGAGATACATAGGTTTTGTGAAAATAGGATTCATGACTTAAGTTTAAGAAAAAGTTGTTTATCAAAAGTGAGTCATGAACCTTGTAAATTGTTTTGTTTTGTAAATCGTTTAAAAAGCGATAAGATCGAATGATATGTATAAATAAAGAATAATGTGTGGTTAAATGTATAACCAAGTAAAATGAGTTGTATAAAATAAGTTGTTTGTAAAGCAATGTCTTGTGAAAAGTATGTTATTTGTATAAAATGTTATATGTCTCAAACTGAAATGATTCAAATAACGCTACGATATGTAATGCCATACAAACACTTATATATAGGAAGTACCAGCGGCGTATCCACCATGCTTGTATCATATTACACACGCCTCGTTACTTAAATCACTTAAACAAACCACCAATGTATAAAGTCTATGTTTAAACCAATAGTCAAAAGTCCTTGTATAAGCCATGTCAAATGTTTATAAGTCCAAAAGTAGTCAAGTAATGTGAATCAAATGTTATGTATTGTATGTAAAGTATTATCACATAATCCAAATGTAGAAATGTACAAAACAAAGTATTTTGAATATATCAAAAAGTTATGTTTTGCAAAGTAATGCATGTTACATTGATACAAACATTTATGTGGTAAGTTAACGCATACATTCAAGCCTTGAGACAGTCGGATAACCCTTTCAGTCAAGGTTATCAAAAGAAATTTTTTCGGATTCAGTCATTCCTTACATCCAAACAAACCCGGGATGTCAGGAATGGGATTTGTCAAGTCCTATGGTACCAGTACTTACTACCGAGCGGCGTAGCTAATGTTATTGAACGTATAAAAGTCTCGTTTGTGCAAACCAAATGTTATAGCAGTTGTATACATGTCATATGAAAACAATGTACTAAGTATGCTAAGTTAACATACAAAGCAGAAAAGTCATGTAAATCAATGTGCTAGCATGCTATCAGTCAACATACATAGCAGAAAGGTAAAGTAAACAATGTACTAAGTATGCACACAATGGACATACATAGCATGAAATGTAACGTAAAACGATGTACTAAGTACGCACACAATGGGCATACATAGCATGAAATGTAATGAAATCATGTACTATAATGTACTAACGAACATAGCAGGTATATGATGTGAAAACAGGAAAGCAAGAAAGTAACAAGTAGGCACATGTGTTTCACCCCAAAACAGTTTGGAAAATAGTAAAAGAGGGGTCTATGTACTCACTTGAGATTGCTTAGTAGTCCTTGAGTATCAACCAAACAATGCTAGAGATCACGGAATCAAACGGCACCTAATATAGGTAACTATGTTAATAAACCGGACCTAAATCGGAAGATCGGGTAGCATGAGGGTTTGTAAACCAAATGAGTGTAGGAACTCATGTAATATGGTTTAACAAAGCCTACATACTAAATGAAACCTAACATAAGTGCTTACGACCCGTTTAGGTAGCTTATGCTACTTTAACGCGTCGTTCGCGTGAAACGCGTTCGGACCGCCTAACTAGTCCTATGACAAGTAACATATGCCTTAACATGTCTAATATTGTTGTTAAATCAGTTTAGATGTCAAAAGTTATGTTATATATGTTTAAAATGAATTTTGGCATCAAAGGGGTATTTTGGTAATTTACCTAAGGCATATAAACTACCTATCATACAACTACTTAAACGAAGCGACCATAAGGTATAACCTCAGAAGGTTATTCCCTATATACTATGGTCACCTAATGTGTTTGGTCGGATCCTAATGATTGACCAAATGGGTCGGGTTCGAAGGTATAAGCGATTTATTAGATCGCTTACCCTTACGACCCTAGACAACGTGGTAATCAGTAGGCATAGTCACAAGGGACTATAACCATCGTGATTACAATCACGTTGCAAAGTTCAAATGAACTTCGCATTGACCATAAACTGGTCAATGCAGAAAGTCAAACAAAGTTTGGCTTTCGGACTCGAAAAGCAATAAAAGAACGAAGGAACACTTACAAAGGGTTCCCGAATGCTAATCTAGATCAAAATAGCTCAGGTATGAAACAAAGGTTTCAACTTAGAGCACATTAGATCAGATTCTTGTGAGGAAAAGTGAAGGGTGGAGGTGGGTATTTATAGCTTTTGATTCACCGTTAGGATCATTTCTTGGAGAAGAGGGAATGATCACATCCCTACACTTGTTGGAATGTTGTGGTAACTGAATTTGGCCACCATAAGAGATTAACATGTGGCATTTGACCTTTGGAGGGTGTTAGGGGCTGTTAACATGTGTTTAAAATGGCCTTTGCTGATCAGAAGAGGCCTAGCGTGACGCCAAGGGGGCTAGGTGTCACGCTAGGGTCCCCCTGATCAGCAAACACTTTCTAATGTTCACCTTTCAGTCCCCGTTGCGTATTAAGGCCATTTCCGACATGTTTAAGGCTCGTTAAATCATTTTCAAGGCTCCAAAAGGATGCCTAAACATTGTGGGCATGAAACATGCTCAAAATATGCCGGATGTCAGTTAGTTTGGTCGTACGATCGAGATGTTCGCTTAATTACGACGGAATGCGCATAAGCGCGAAAAATGATCCAAATTGCGCGACGAATGGATTTTCCTTATGCCAAACACTAAAATAAAATATTTTAGTGTTTACATAAATTTTTGGATGTCCGGATGTATTCAGAACGTAAGTTATGCGTGAAAATGCAAACTTGTGCACTTTTTAACGCTTTTAGTCCCTGAATGACCCAAAAGTTTATTTTAGCACACCGAACCCCTCAAAGCCTATTTCTAAGCTATATAAAGGATATTTAAGGTGTGTTTAACTTATGGTCATGTTCCGGAATGTTCGTTATAGTTCAAATTGGCATACTTTCACAGTTTGTCAAATTTAGTCCCTGTGAGCGAATTAACTTGTTTTTGCCATACCAAGGCCTTCAAAACTTATTTCTAAGTTATGTAAAGGTTATTTAAGGTATGTTAAGTATATGTTGATGTTCCGGAGTATTTTTCGCATTAAACTGGTTACGTTTACGCACCAGTTTGCGTATAACTCTCCAGAAAGCGATATAGAGTTTGGAATTGAATAAAAGTCAAAACATGAAAAATGTAAAACATAACCAAACAAACATTGGGATCAAATAACTTCGTTTTATTGATAACTGAATTGTTCACAATGATTACAAGCACAGATGTTTGAATCATGTCGTAGCGTTATTTGGTATTACATGTCGTAGCGTTATTTGAATCATTTCAGTTTGAGACATATAACATTTTATACAAATAACATACTTTTCACAAGACATTGATTTACAAACAACTTATCTTATACAAACTCATCTTACATGGTTATTCATTTAACCATACATTATTCTCTTATTTATACATATCATCTGATCTTATCGTTTTTCAAATGATTTACAAGAAAAAGCAAATTACAAGGTTCATGACTAAACATTTTCTCAAACATAAGTCATGAATCCTATTTTCTCAAAACCTATGTATCTCACAGGCATTTTTATGCTGACGTATCTATTTTCACATGTGTTTTCAGGAGATGATGCATAGGACTTATCAAGACATACTTAGGCAGACCTGGGCCTTAGTGACTTAAAACGAGACAAAAACTAGTTAATTTATGTTATGTACTCTTTGGTTCTTGTTTAAAACAACGTAAACTTTCATGTTTGATTAATAAAACGAAACTTCAATTGCCATGGATTTGAAACAATTAATTCTGTTACAACACTCCCCGACGTTTCCGCCACGTTTCGTTGTCTCACGTGGTCGGGGTGTGACAAGTATATAATATGAAAAACATGGAAAAGCATGAAAATAACAAGTAGGCACATGTGTTTCACCCCAAATGTTTGGAAAACAGTAAAAGAGGGGTCTATGTACTCACTTGAGATTGCTTAGAAGTCCTAGTATAACCACCAAGCAAAGCTAGAAGATCACGGAATCAAACGGCACCTAATATAGGTAACTACAATAATAAACGGACCTATTCGGAGGATCGGGTAGTATTAGGGTTCACAAACCAAATGACTGTAGGAACTCATGTAATATGGTTTAACAAAGCCTACATACTAAAACGAAACTTATCCTAAGTGCTTTTGACCCGTTACGACCCGTTTAGGTAGCTTATGCTACTTTAACGCGTCGTTCGCGTAAAACGTGTTCGGAACGCCTAACTAGTCCTATGACAAGTAATATATGCCTTAAAATGTCTAATATTGTTGCTAAATCAGTTTAGATGTAAAAATTTGGGTTACATAGGCTTAAAATGAATTTTGGCATAAAAAGGGCATTTTGGTAATTTACCAAAGGCATAAGAACAACTTATCATACAACTACTCAAACGATGTGACCATAAGGTATAACCTCGGAAGGTTATTCCCTATATAACTATGGTCACCTAAAGTGTTTGGTCGGATCCTATTGATCGACCAAATGAGTCAGGTTCGAAAGCATAGGCGATTGATTAGATCGCTTACCCTTACGACCCTAAACAAGCACAAATCTAAAAGTGACGAGCTAAACATGCTAGAACATATTTAGTCAAGTTAGAAAATAGGTTTTGATATCAAAACAAACGGTTTTGATACCCTAGAGTAGTTTGGTTACAAAATACGCGAGAACACGCATTTTGCCCGAAACTACGACTCGTCACAGAGCCTAGATAACGTGGTAATCAGTAGGTATAGTCACTAGGGACTATAACCATCGTGATTACGCTCACGTTATGAAGTTCAAACGAACTTCGCATTGACCATAAACTGGTCAATGCAGAAAGTCAAACGCAGTTTGACTTTCAAGCTAAAAACGCATAAAAAGAATGAAGGAACACTTACAAAGGGTCCCCGCAAGATTGATTATCCAAGTATTTCTCAGGTATGAAGTGTTGCACACTTCAACTTAGAGAAAATCTCAGATATCAAGTGGGTTGCAAGTAAAATGGGTGAGGGGTATTTATAGTTTTCGTACAACCATTAGGATCGTTTCTTGAAAACCGAGATTTAATCATAGCCGTACACATCGAGCCCACTGTTTTAGAAAACCAGGGGAGCCCCTAGAAATGCTCAAAACCATGTGCACAAGTGTGGAGCATCTGGATCAAGCTGGAATCAACATTCTGCTGATCTGGGGATGCCTTACGGACCATATGGTCCTCAGCCTTACGGACCGTAAGCTGGTCTGCAGACCAGCAACTTTCAAAGTTGTCAGTTTTGGTCCCTGTGCGCGTATGGTCGTGTTTTGGCACTTCTAACACCCGTCAAACCCATTTTTAAGCTCTATAAGGATGTTAAAGTATAGGTATCAAGAAACATGCTCAAAAATATGTCGGATGTCGGTTCGTTTGGTCGTACGATCGCGATGTTTGCTTAATTACGACGGAATGCGCATAAGCGCGAAAAACGACCCAAATTGCGCGACGAATGGATTTTTCTTATGCCAAACACTAAAATAAAATATTTTAATGCTTACATAAATTTTTGGATGTCCGGATGTATTCAGAACGTAAGTTATGTGCGAAAATGCAAACTTATGCACTTTTAGACGCTTTTAGTCCCTGAATGAGCATAAAGTTTATTTTAGCACACCGAACCTCTCAAAGCCTATTTCTAAGCTATGTAAAGGATATTTAAGGTGTGTTTAACTTATGTCCATGTTCCGGAATGTCCGTTACAGTTCAAATTGGCATACTTTCGCAGTTTGTCAAATTTAGTCCCTGTAAGCGAATAGACTTGATTTTGCCATACCAAAGCCTTCAAAACTCATTTCTAAGTTGTGTAAAGGTTATTTAAGGTATGTTAAGAATATGTTGATGTTCCGGAGTATTTTTTGCGTTAAACTGATTTCGTTTATGCACCAGTTTGCGTATAATTCTTCCAGAAAGCGATATAGAGTTTGAAATTGGATAAAAGTCAAAACATGAAAAACATCAAACATAAACAAACAAACATTGGGATCAAATAACTTTATTTCATTGATAACTGAACTGTTTACAATGATCACAAGCACAGATGTCACAGTCTCCCCTACTTGTGGAAATTTCGTCCCGAAATTTATTTAGAGGAAACTCGTGGGAAAAGATGCGGATACTTCGCCTTCATTTGATCTTCACGTTCCCAAGTAAACTCAGGTCCACACTTAGATTCCCATTGAACTTTAACCAAAGGAATGCGCTTGCATTTAAGCCATTTGACTATTCGGTCCATGATTTCCACAGGTTTTTCAACAAAATGTAGTGTTTTATCAACACGAATTTCGTCAAGTGGTATGTGGAGGTTCTCATCAGCTAAACACTTCTTGAGATTGGACACGTGGAAGGTTGGATGAAGATTTCCAAGTTCAGGAGGTAATTCAAGTCTGTAGGCTACCTTACCGATTCTTTCGACGATCTTGAATGGTCCAACATACCTAGGTGCTAGTTTTCCTTTCTTTCCAAATCTGATCACACCTTTCCAAGGTGAGACTTTAAGTAATACACGATCACCGACTTGAAATTCCAAGGGCTTGCGTCGTTGGTCCGCGTAACTCTTTTGACGGCTTCGAGCTGTCTGTAGGTTATCATGAACTTTCTTAACCTTATCAGTTGTCTCTAGAATGAGATCAGGTCCAGTAAGTTGAGCCTCACCTATCTCATTCCAGCAGACTGGTGAACGACATTTTCGACCATAGAGAGCCTCGAAAGGAGCCATGTTGATGCTGGAGTGATAACTGTTGTTGTAGGAGAATTCAATCAATGGAAGATGTGAATCCCAACTACTACCAAAATTGATCACGCAAGCTCTAAGCATATCCTCCAAAGTCTGGATTGTTCTTTCAGATTGACCATCAGATTGCGGATGATAAGCAGTACTCATATTAAGTTGGGTCCCCATAGCAGTTTGCATGGTTCTCCAAAAATGAGAAGAGAAACGAGCATCTCTATCAGAAATAATGTTCAAAGGAACACCATGTCGAGTTACGATTTCATCCACATAAATTTTAGCAAGCTTTTCAGCAGAAAAATCCTCACGGATTGGCAAGAAATGCGCTGACTTAGTAAGACGATCAACAACTACCCAAATGGCATCATGACCTTTCTTAGTGCGCGGAAGTTTAGTAACGAGATCCATAGCAATGTTTTCCCATTTCCAAACTGGGATCTCTGGTTGCTCCAAAAGACCAGAGGGATGTTGGTGTTCAGCCTTAACCTTAAGACAAGTAAGGCATTTTGAAACGTATAAGGCAATCTTCATACCAGGCCACCAATACTGAGTGCGAAGATCCTTATACATCTTATCTGAGCTAGGAAGAATAGAATAACGAGACTTATGAGCTTCATCCATAAGCAAAGTGCGGAGATCATCTAGACTTGGGACCCACAAACGGTCCATGAAATAATACGATCCATTGTCCTTCAGTTCAAGATCAGGCTTAATGTGATAGGGTAATTCCTTACCCATCAAGTCTTGTGAAACACAGGCATGTTGAGCCTGAGAGATGCGGGTTTGAATATCAGATCGAGCTTGGATATCAGATTGAACACGAACACAATGAAGCTTGACACGTTCTTTACGACTCAAGGCGTCAGCCACGACATTCGCCTTACAAGGATGGTAGCGAATTTCGCAGTCATAGTCGTTTAGAAGCTCAACCCAACGTCTTTGCCTCATGTTGAGTTCTTTCTGATTGAAGATATGCTGAAGACTTTTGTGGTCAGTGAAAACCACACATTTTGTGCCATACAAATAGTGTTTCCAGATCTTAAGAGCGAACACAACTGCACCCAACTCAAGATCATGAGTGGTGTAGTTTTTCTCATGCACCTGTAACTGCCTCGATGCATATGCTATGACTTTGTTCCTTTGCATCAGAACACAGCCAAGTCCCAAATTGGATGCATCGCAGTACACGACAAAATCATCATTGCCTTCGGGTAAAGATAGGATAGGCGCATCACAAAGCTTCTGTTTCAAGGTCTGAAATGCTTCTTCTTGTTTAGAACCCCATTCAAAGGGTTTATTCTTCTGAGTTAGAGTAGTTAAGGGAACTGCAATCTTTGAGAAATTTTCTATGAAGCGGCGGTAATAACCTGTGAGACCAAGAAATGAACGAACTTTAGTAGGAGTAGTAGGCGTGTCCCAATCCTAAATCGCACTGATCTTGGAGGGATCTACATGAATACCTTGTTCGTTGACGATATGACCCAAAAATTGAACTTCTTTAAGCCAAAATTCGCACTTGGAGAACTTGGCGAAAAGTTGCTCTTTCTTTAGGAGTTCCAGAGTAAGACGAAGATGTTGCTCATGATCAGCTTGCGTCTTAGAGTATATCAAAATGTCATCAATAAAAATAATGATGAACTTATCTAAATAAGGCTTGCAAACCCTATTCATCAAGTCCATGAAAATAGCAGGAGCATTAGTCAAACCGAATGGCATAACTGCGAACTCATAATGCCCATAACAAGTGCGGAACGCTGTCTTAGGAATATCTTCTTCATGCACACGAAGTTGATGATACCCAGAACGAAGATCAATATTCGAAAAATAAGAAGCGCCCTGTAACTGATCAAAGAGATCATCAATGCGAGGTAGGGGATATCGATTCTTGATGGTAAGCTTGTTAAGCTCACGATAATCGATACACATCCTAAAAGATCCATCCTTCTTCTTGACAAAAAGAACGGGAGCACCCCAAGGTGAAAAGCTAGGACGGATAAAACCTTTGTCAGAGAGCTCTTGAAGCTTCTTAGACAACTCTTGCATCTCAGACGGTGCAAGACGATATGGAGATCTGGCAATGGGATTTGCACCAGGTACGAGATCAATACGGAACTCGACTTGGCGTCCTGGGGGTAGATCAGGTAATTCTTCAGGAAATACTTCAAGATAATCCCAAACAACAAGGATATCTTGAATAGGCTTACCCTTGCCCTTATCGGCTACAACATGTGCCAAGAAGGCCACATAATTCTTTCGCAGATACTTCCAAGCTTTAAAACAAGACATGAGTTTGAGACCATAAGTAGGTTTCTGACCATGAACCTGTAGGATCTCTCCTGTCGAAAGCCGCACACGAACAATCTTCTCGAAACAAACTACCTCTGCGTGATGCTTGGCTAACCAATCCATACCCACTATAATGTCGAAGCTTCCCAGTTGCATTGGTGTGAGGTCGATGGGGAAAAGATGGTCGTTAAGGTTCAACTGGCAGTTGCGAAGTACAGAATTAAGAACAATGGGTTCACCACTGGCAACTTCTACTATCAAAGGCTTACCTAGTTTCGTTCTAGACACGCGAAGCAATGGTTCGAAAGATAATGACACAAAACTCTTATCGACACCAGAATAAAAAAGAACAGATGCGGGTTGATTATTAACAAAGAACGTACCGTTAACCACTTCATTGTCTGCTTGCGCCTCTTGTGCATTCATGTTGAAGACTCGACCTCGAGCCTGAGCCTGAGCTGGATTCGCAATCACCAATCTTGGACATTGATTACGGTAGTGGGTCAGATCCCCACAGTTATAACAAGAACCTAGTGGGTAGTGAGGTCGTGCAGCTCGACCTTGTTGCTGAGCAAGAGGCTGAGCAACTTGTTGAGCCAGGTTCTGAACGCCCCGATTCTGATTGGCAGGAACGCGGCAGGTGTCAGCAAGATGACCAGATCTTCCGCAGTTGGTGCAATGATGACACTGGAGGTGTGGTTGATGATGACCGTTACATCTGTTGCACAAAGGTGCATTGCCAAGATAAGGTTTCTTGGCAAGTGGTTGCGCAGTCTGATTTGGTGCAGCTTGTGCAGTAACGACGAAATTTTGGGAAGCCTTACGCTTCCTAGAACCCTTCGAGGAACCTGGTTCCTTACCTTTCTTGTTCTTACCCTTCTTGCAATCCTCTTTGTCAGACGACTGCTTCTTACCCTTGTCACCTTTTCTATGCAGCTTACCCCTTCGAACCCGAGACTCGATCAATGTCGCAGATAGCTCGATTGCCTGACGGATTGTGGTAGGGTTACTACCAGTAACGGTGTCTTGTATGGAGTCAGGTAGGCCATCGATATACCTCTCGATAGCCTTCTCGAGTGGGGTAACCATTGTTAGGCATAACAAACTCAGCTCCTCATACCTATCAGTATATGCCCGGTGCTCACCACTATCCTGCTTCAGATCATCAAACTCCCTTTCTAGAGCTCGCAGCTCATAACGAGGACAAAACTCCCTCATCATAAGAGTCCTAAGTTCAGCCCATGTTTGTGCTAAAGTAACCTCAGCACCACAGTCTCTCATAACCCCGTTCCACCATGTAAGCGCCCTCTTCTGAAACACACTGGAAGCAAACTCAACTTTGCGATTATCAGGACACTGAACGTGACGGAAAGTATTCTCAATGCTCTCGAACCATTGAAGAAGCCCAGTTGCTCCCTCAGTACCACTAAACTTGAGTGGTTTAGCCGAGTTAAAACTCTTGAAATTGCATGGAGCATTGTTGTTGTTGTTGGCTTGGTTCCGTTGAGCAATAAGATTTGGGAACGCAGCAGCCATTTGCTGCGCGATGATTTCTGCCAGTTCGGCATTTGGTAGCGGATTTTCGCGTCGAGGAGGCATTCTAAAAGAGGAAACATGAAAGGAACGAGTGAGACGATTAGGTGAAAAGAATGAGGTGAAACAAAACTCGAAGAAAGCAAAGATGGTGGTTATTTGTCCGTATCACAAAGCAAACAAACGACACACAGTGACTAATCAAAGTAAATGGGTCAAAAATAATGCTTCGTGAAGACATGCTCGCCTATAAGTGAACACTCACCCCAAGAGTTCCCAGGTAAGAATGACTGGTCTGATTATGTGGATTTGTACGAACACTCTAGCCTTAGTCAGAAAACCCAGGGTACAGGCATTCACTCTTCCAGTTTGTACGTGTTCACGCTATTTAGAACCCAAAACTTTGACGAGATTTTGAAAACTTGGAAGGCACAAGGCCAAAAGAAATCATTCAAAAACGGATGATAAATTTTCAAAATCATTCAGAAAAATTGAAGGGTTCAAAACCTTACAATAAATTATTTAAAAACAGATGTTTGATTTTCAAAAATCGTTTCGGAAAATTGGGTTCTTGTTTTGGTGATCACCTAAGGATAGGTGAAGTGCATGTTTTAAAATCTAAACACAAGACAACTTGTGTTGGGGTCCTAGAAAGGTTATAGTCTAGGTCAAAGCATTACTAATAACCTAATTCCCTATAACCATTGGCTCTGATACCAACTCTTCTGTCACACCCTGACCACGTAAAACATCAAATCGTGGTGGAAACGTCGGGGAGTGTTGTAACATAATTATTGTTCCACAACCATGGTAATTAAAATTACATTTTTATTCAACAACCAAAGGTGGAATACATTGTTTCAATACAAGAACCAAAGAGTACACAACATAATTAAACTAAGTCAATCTTTATTTAAGTCTCTAAGGCACAGGTCCGCCCTAGTATGTCACGATCATCCTAAGCAGCAGCTCCTGAAAACACATGTGAAAATAGGTACGTCAGCATAAAAATGCCTGTGAGATACATAGGTTTTTGAAAATAGGATTCATGACTTGAGTTTAAAGAAATGTTTAATAAAAATTTAGTCATGAGCCTTGTTAATTGTTTTGTTTTATAAATCATTTGAAAAACGATAGCAAAATCAGATGATATGTATATATAAAAGAATATTGTATGGTTATAAGAATAACCAAGTAAAAAGAGTTTGAATAAACCAAGTTATTTGTAAAACAATGTTTAAGTGAAAAATGTGTTGTAAATGTAATATGTCTAAACTGAAGTGGTTTAAATGACGCTACGATATGTAATATCATACAAACACTTATATATAGGAAGTACCAGCGGCGTATCCACCATGCTTGTATCATATTACACACGCCTCGTTATTTAAGTCACTCAAACCAACCAACATTGTAAGATATCCATGTTTTAGTCAAATAGTCAAATGTCATAGTATAAGCCAAGTTGAATATAAGTCATGTAATGTGTAAACAAAAGTTATGTATGGTAAGTAAAATGAGACTACTTATACCACAAGTAAAAATGTACAAAACAAAGTATTTTGAATAAACCAAAAGTTATGTTTTGTAAAATAACTAAATAAATACATGCTTTACTGATACAAACACTTATGTGGTAAGTTAACGCATACGTTCAAGCCTTGAGATAGACAGATAACCCTAAGTCAGGATTATCAAAAGAAATGTTTTCGGATTCAGTCATTCCTTACATCCAAACAAACCTAGGATGTCAGGAACGTGATTTGTCAAGTCCTATGGTACCATTACTTACTACCGAGCGGCGTAGCTAATGTTAATGAATGTAGTTTAGTCCCGTTGTACAAACCAAATGTCATACCAAAAACAGACATGTAATGAAAGTAATGTACTAAGTATGCTAAGTTAACATACAAAGCAGAAAAGTCATGTAAATCAATGTGCTAAATATGCTAAGTGAACATACATAGCAGAAAAGTCATGTAAATCAATGTGCTAAATATGCTAAGTGAACATACATAGCAGAAAAGTCATGTAAATCAATGTGCTAAAAATGCTAAGTTAACATACATAGCAAGACAAAATGAAATTTATGTACTAATTGTGTACTAATGAACATAGCAAGTATATAATATGAAAAACATGGAAAAGCATAAAAATAATAAGTAGGCACATGTGTTTCACCCCAAATGTTTGGAAAACAGTAAAAGAGGTGTCTATGTACTCACTTGAGATTGCTTAGAAGTCCTAGGATAACCACCAAGCAAAGCTAGAAGATCACGGAATTAAACGGCACCTAATATACGTAACTACATTAATAAACGGACCTATTCGGAGGATCGGGTAGTATTAGGGTTCGCAAACCAAATGAGTGTAGGAACTCATGTAATATGGTTTAACAAAGCCTATATACTAAAATGAAACTTATCCTAAGTGCTTTTGACCCGTTACGACCCGTTTAGGTAGCTTATGCTACTTTAACGCGTCGTTCGCGTAAAACGCGTTCGGAACGCCTAACTAGTCCTATGACAAGTAATATATGCCTTAACATGTCTAATATTGTTGCTAAATCAGTTTAGATGTCAAAATCTGGGTTACATAGGCTTAAAATGAATTTTGGCGCAAAAAAGGGCATTTTGGTAATTTACCTAAGGCATAAGAACTACTTATCATACAACTACTCAAACGATGTGACCATAAGGTATAACCTCGGAAGGTTATTCCCTATATAACTATGGTCACCTAAAGTGTTTGGTCGGATCCTATTGATCGACCAAATGAGTCGGGTTCGAAAGCATAGGCGATTGATTAGATCGCTTACCCTTACGACCTTAAACAAGCACAAATACAAAAGTGACGAGCTAAACATGCTAGAACATGTTTAGTCAAGTTAGAAAACAGGTTTTGATATCAAAACAAACGGTTTTGATACCCTAGAGTAGTTTGGTTACAAAATACGTCAGAACACGCATTTTGCCCGAAACTAAGACTCGTCACTGAGCCTAGATAACGTGGTAATCAGTAGGTATAGTCACTAGGGACTATAACCATAGTGATTACGCTCACGTTATGAAGTTCAAATGAACTTCGCATTGACCATAAACTGGTCAATGCAGAAAGTCAAACGCAGTTTGACTTTCAAGCTAAAAACGCATAAAAAGAACGAAGGAACACTTACAAAGGGTCCCCGCAAGATTGATTATCCAAGTATTTCTCAGGTACGAAGTGTTGCACACTTCAACTTAGAGAAAATCTCAGATATCAAGTGGGTTGCAAGTGAAATGGGTGAGGGGTATTTATAGTTTTCGTACAACCGTTAGGATCGTTTCTTGAAAACCGAGATTTAATCCTAACCGTACACATCGAGCCCACTGTTTTAGAAAACCAGGGGAGCCCCTAGAAATGCTCAAAACCATGTGCACAGGTGTGGAGCAGCTGGATCAAGCTGGAATCAACATTCTGCTGATCTGGGGATGCCTTACGAACCGTATGGTCCTCAGCCTTACGGACTGTAAGCTGGTCTGCAGACCAGCAACTTTCAAAGTTGTCAGTTTTGGTCCCTGTGCGCGTATGGTCGTGTTTTGGCACTTCTAACACCCGTCAAACCCATTTTTAAGCTCTATAAGGATGTTAAAGTATAGGGAACATGAAACATGCTAGAAAATATGTCAGATGTCGGTTCGTTTGGTCGTACGATCGCGATGTTTGCTTAATTACGAATGGAATGCGCATAAGCGCGAAAAACGATCCAAATTGCGCGACGAATGGATTTTTCTTATGCCAAACACTAAAATAAAATATTTTAATGCTTACATAAATTTTTGGATGTCCGGATGTATTCAGAACGTAAGTTATGCGAGAAAATGCAAACTTATGCACTTTTTGAGGCTTTTAGTCCCTGAATGAGCATAAAGTTTATTTTAGCACACCGAACCTATCGAAGCCTATTTCTAAGCTATGTAAAGGATATTTAAGATGTGTTTAACTTATGGCCATGTTCCGGAATGTCCGTTACTGTTCAAATTGGCATACCTTCGCAGTTTGTCAAATTTAGTCCCTGTAAGCGAATAGACTTGATTTTGCCATACCAAAGCCTTCAAAACTTATTTATAAGTTATGTAAAGGTTATTTAAGGTATGTTAAGAATATGTTGATGTTCCGGAGTATTTTTTTGCGTTAAACTGATTACGTTTATGCACCAGTTTGCGTATAATTCTTCTAGAAAGCGATATAGAGTTTGAAATTGGATAAAAGTCAAAACATGAAAAACATCAAACATAAACAAACAAACATTGGGATCAAATAACTTTATTTCATTAATAACTAAACTGTTTACAATGATCACAAGCACAGATGTCACATTGAATACAATAGAAGTCCAAAACCAGCTCCATGTATTGAGAAAATTGCACAAATGACCCTAGAAATCAAGCCAGTTGCTAAAACAGAGTTGCTGAGTTTTGGTCCCTGTCACGTGGTGCGCCAGGTACTACCTGGGCTGGCGTGTGGCTCGGGGGAGGTCAGTTCCAAGTTTCAAATTCTGGCAAAACAGGTCCCTGCATGCTTAAAACTTGATTTTCGACACGTTTAAGCCCTGTTAACCCCATTTCAAGGCTCTAAAATGAAGTTAAAGTATAGGGAACTTAAAATATGCTTAAAAACATCTCGGATGTCGGTTCGTTTGGTCGTACGGTTGCGTTATTCGGTTAATTACGACGAATACTCAAACGGACGCGAAATCGATCCAAATTACACGACGAGTGGTATATTTTCATTCCAATGACTAAAATAAAATAATTTAATGATTACAAAAAATATTTGGGTGTCCGGATATGTTCAGAACGTAAGATATGCGCGGAAATGCAAACTTATGCACTTTTTGACGCTTTTAGTCCCTGTTGATCAAATGAGTTTATTTTCGCATACCGACCCCTCAAAGCCTATTTCTAAGCTATGTAAAGGATATTTAGGGTATTTTTAACTTATGATCATGTTCCGGAATGTTTGTTACTGTACGAATCGGCATACTTTCACAGTTTGACGTAAATAGTCCATGCGATCGAATAAGCTTGTTTTCGACGCACCAAACCCTCCAAAACTTATTTCTAAGTTATGTAAAGGTTATTTAAGGTATGTTTAGCCTATGTCACTATTCCGGAGTGTTTGTCGCGTTAAAATGATTACATTTACGCATCAGTTCGCGTATAACCATCCAGAAAGCGATTAAATGCTCAAAATCGAACAAGAATTGATATGTGCAAATGATACACATATTTATACAAATCTCAAGTATGAAACACAATATTTCATTGGTTTTGTATTTTTTTGATGGTTGTATAGGCACAGGTGTCACAGTCTCCCCTACTTTAGGAAATTTCATCCCGAAATTTAATTTTAGAGGAAACCTGTGAAGACAACTGTGATTGTTTCACTTTCGAATGAATCCTTCATACCCTAAGTAAAAATCTAGGCCACGTTTGGATTTTTAGCAAATTTTGTCACACCCCGACCACGTAAAACAACAAATCATGGTGGAATCGTCGGGGAGTGTTGTAACAGAATTTTTGTTTCATAACACATGGAAATTTAAATGTTGTTTTATTGATTAGAAGATATTACAATGTCCTAACAACAAGGAAGCATAACATAATTAACTAGTCTTGCATCTTTTATTGTCACTAAGGCTCAAGTCTGCCTATGTGTAACTTGATCAATCCTATGCATCATTTCCTGAAACACATGTGAAAATAGGTACGTCAGCATAAAAATGCCTATGAGATACACAGGTTTTATTATAATAGGATTCATGACTTATAAGTTTAGAAAAAGTTGTTTAACAAAAGTCAGTCATGATCCTTGTAAAATGTTTTTGTTTTATAAATCATATGGAAATCGATAAGGAAACAGATGATATAAAAGAAATATGTATGGCTACTTAAATCACCAAGTGAAATGAATTTGTATAAAATGTGTTGTTTGTAAAACAACGTTTTGTAAAGATATGTTAATTTGTGTAAAATGTAATATGTCAAAATTGAAATGATTTAAATAACGCTACGATATGTAATATCATAAAAGCCCTTATATATATGAAGTACCAGCGGCGTATCCACCATGCTTTTATCATATTACAAATGTCTCGTTACTTAAATCATTTACCCAAACAAACCACCAATGTAAAAATGTTCATGTATAACTAAATGTAATGTTTTAAACAAATGTTGAAATGTTATTGTGTAAACAAATGTAATGTAGAGTGAATAAAAAGCCTTTATTGATTAAAAGCATTTACTCGACCCTATAAGAAAGAAATGTACAAAACAATGCAATTGATAAATTATAATCAAAACTTATGTTTTGTAAAATAATGCATGCTTTACTGATACAAACATCTATGTGGTGTTGTGAAAATGCATATATTCAAGCCTTGAGACGGTGGCGATAAACCCTTAAACGAATTAAAGGTTTATCTGAGTTATGTATATCGAATTTGGTCATTCCTTTCATCCAAACATACCTAGGATGTCAAGAACGGGAGTTGTCAATTTCTATGGTACCATTACCTACTAACGAACGGCGTAGCTAATGTTAATGAATGTATTTTTGAGCCATTTAAACAAACCAAATGTCATACCAAAATGTAAGCATGTTTTATGAAAAACAAATGTACTAAGTATGCAACAAATGAACATACATAGCATGTGATGTGATGTGAAATAATGCACTAAGTATGCACTAAATGGACATACATAGCGTGAAATGTAATGTAAAACAATGTACTAAGTATGAACTAAATGGACATACATAGCATAAAATGTAATGTAAAACGATGTACTAAGTATGTAACAAATGGACATACATAGAAAAAACACAATGAAATCATGTACTATAAGTGTACTAATGAACATAACAAGCATATGATATGAAAACATAGAAAGCACGAAAGTAACAAGTAGGCACATGTGTTTCACCCCAAAATGTTTGAAAAATAATAAAAGAGGGGTCTATGTACTCAGTTGAGGGTGCTTAGTAGTCTTGAACAACAACCAAGCAAAGCTAGGGGAATCACGGAAATCAAACAGCACCTAATATAGATAACTATGTAAATAACCGGACCTAAATCGGAAGATCGGATAGAATGAGGTTTCGTAAACCAAATGAGTATAGGAACTCATGTAATGTGGTTAAACAAAGCCTACACTCTAAAATGAAACCTATCCTAAGTGCTTACGACCCATTACGACCCGTTTAGGTAGCTTATGCTATTTTAACGCGTCGTTCACGTAAAACGCGTTTGGACCGCCTAGCTAGTCCTATGACAAGTAATATATGCCTTAACATGTCTAATAGTATTGCCTAATCAGTTTAGATGTCAAAAATTATGTTACATATGCTTAAAATTAATTTTGGCGTAAAAAGGGCATTTTGGTAATTTTCCTAAGTCATATAAATTACCCATCATATAACCAACTAAACGACGTGACCATAGGGTATAACCTTGGAAGGTTATTCCCTATACAACTATGGTCACCTAATGTGTTTGGTCGGATCCTAACGATCGACCAAACGGGTCGGGTTCGAAAGTATAAACGGTTGTTTAGACCGCTTACCTTACGACCCTACATAAGCACTAAACCTAAAGTGACGAGCTAAAAATGTTAAAACATATTTAACAAGGTTTGAAAACAGGTTTGGTATCAAAACAAATGGTTTTGATACCTAAAAGTAGTTTGGTTACAAAATACGTAAGAATACGTATTTTGGCCGAAACTACGACTCGCCACGATGCCTAGATAACGTGGTAATCAGTAGGTATATTCACAAGGGACTATAACCATCGTGATTACGCTCATGTTACGAAGTTCAAAGAACTTCGTGTTGACCATAAACTGGTCAACGTAGAAAGTCAAACAAAGTTTGACTTTCATGCTAAAAATGCGTAAAAGAACGAAAGAGGACTTACAAAAGGTCCAAGAACGGAAGTTTGACCCGATTATTCTCAGGTATGAAGTGAAAGCACCTCAACTTAGAGAAATATCAGATCAAATGTGAGTTTTGAAGCAAGAGGGTGGGGCTATTTATAGGAAAACCAAGACCGTTAGGACCGTTCATCGAAAACCGAGCTTCGATCTGGACCTTACATGTGTGCCCATGGTTTTAGAATACCATGGGTACCCCAAAACAAGCCCCTAGTTTCATTAAAACCATGTGCAAACGAGGGGAACAGCTGGAACAAGCTGGAAATCAGATTTTCAACTTTGGTCCCTTCCTAAGATAACTATGGCAGATTGTCAATTTTGGTCCCTGAATGTGCAAAACATGGTTTTTGATGCATTTTTGACACGTTTAAGCCCCGTTAATCCCATTTCAAGGCTCTAAAATGAAGTTAAAGTATAGGGAACAAGAAACATGCTCAAAAATATCTCGGATGTCGGTTCCTTTGGTCGTACGGTTGCGTTGTTCGGTTAATTACGACGAAACACGAACAAATGCGAAAAACGATCCAAATTACACGAAGAATGGAATTTTATCATGCCAATCACTAAAATAAAATATATTAATGATTACATAAAGTTTTGGATGTCTGGATGTTTTCAGAACGTAAGATATGCGCGAAAATGCAAACTTATGCACTTTTTGACGCTTTTAGTCCCTGAATGACCAAAAAGTTTATTTTAGCACACCGAACCCATCAAAGCCTATTTCTAAGCTATGTAAAGGATATTTAGGGTATGTTTAACTTATGGTCATGTTCTGGAATGTCCGTTACAGTACGAATCGGCATACTTTCGCAGTTTGTCGAATTTAGCCCCTATAAGCGAATAAACTTGATTTCGGCACACCAAACCTTCCAAAACTTATTTCTAAGTTATGTAAAGGTTATTTAAGGTATGTTAAGCCTATGTCTCTGTTCTGAAGTGTTTGTTGCATTAAACTGGTTATATTTACGCATCAGTGCGCGTATAACCTTCCAGAAAGCGATTTAGAGCCCGAAATTGAACAAGAATTGATATGTGCAAATGATACACATATTTACACAAATCCCAAACCTGTGATGAGCGTGACTAGACCACCATAGGGTCCTTTTAATTAAATCAATAAATGATTTAAATAGACTACCAAGGAGTCTGTTCAGCCATATCACCACATGTCATTCTTAACAAGATTCTGAATCAATCTTTTGACTTAGAACACTCAAGGGGTCCCTTTGAATCATGGAATGCCACTATAAAATCCATGGGTCTTAACTATCACGTTGTGACAACTGTGCTCTGTAATCATCGTATAATGTTAAACAATGTTGATTATCAATAAAACAATGTGCTTTGGTGTTATTATATGTGTTATTTTGTGTGATAATTTTACAATTTGATTCGATTCCGATTTCAAGCTTTAAATCGCTTTCTGGAAGGTTACACGCAAACTGGTGCGTAAATGCAATCAGTTTAACGTGACGTACACTCCGAAACTGTGACGTAAGCTTAACATACCTTAGATATCCTTTACATAACTTAGAAATAAGTTTCGAAGGATTCGGTATGGCAAAAACATGTTTATTTGAACTAAAGGACTAATTACGACAAAACTGCGAAACGAACGTTGGTGACCACCCGGATAATATTTAAATCCCAAAAATATTCTGTTATGATTAAAATTTTATTTTTAATCAGGTCCGTATTGAAAAATAAATTAAAAACGTTATTTTTCAAGTTTAAGCGCGTACCGCGTGTTACTGCGCAACATAGTGCTTCTACTGCGAAACGCAGACAACGCAGCCAAGTCTTGGCAACTGAAATTTATTTCAGTATTGTTTTGGCGAGTTTATTTTTATAGAATAATAAAAATAATTTAGAACGCCATAAACCGGGATTTAAACGCTAGATAAAATACCCGGTATCCAGTTAAATACCTATTTTTATCTACTTTACCATCAAATTTACTCTTTGGCCCCTCCCCCCTTGATATTTACGGTCATGTATGGTGAGGCCCCACCAAATTTTTGTAAGATCTTGCAAAATATTTCATTTGATCTTTGGTGACACTTGTATGTGCATGCCACCCTCATAATCCTTCCATATCTCCATATATCCTACTAAATCTTCCAAGATCATCAAACTTCACATTTCACACTCCACCTTCTCCTCTCTCTCATCCCCATAACCGTCCTCTCTCTCTCTCACCTCCATCTTCATCTTTTTCAATTTGTTCTTGAGAATCAAGTCCTTTTCCAAGCATATTTCAAGTGGTTGTGAAGAATCAAAGGTGTTTCCAAGGTGTTTCCAAGTGATTCAAGCTTCCTATCATTAAAATCTCATCCCACAACCTACTTGAATCTAGAAGGTATAACATTTATTTTTAAATCATACTTTTGATTCTTGGTTGTTCTTGATGATTTGAAGTTTCTCTTGAATCTTGGAATTTTCACTAAACTTGAAATCTAAAATGAAATGGGTCTTGTTACAAATGAAAATTGTGATATATATATATATATGTGTGTGTGTGTGTGTGTGTATGACCGTACACATATATACATGTGTGTATGAGTTTTGAGCTTCATTTCTTGATAAGTACTTGTTTAAGTTGATACATATTCTTGAATGATAGTTAAAATGCAAGTGCTTAATGTTTTGTGTATGCTATGTTAAATGACCAAGTACATCCGCAAATAAACCTGAATATATCACATATTTGATGCTTTTAAACTCATAAAAAAATGATGTTGCTATGATAGTATGCTTTAGGCACTTGTACATGAAGATACATGTTGATGTAAAGCTCAAGAAATGGTAAAAAAGGGGTTGTATGAAAAAAAATGTTTTAGATCAGGTTACAAACACTAAAAATAACATTATTTGGTATATTATAAGGACATAAAACTTTGACATAGGTTTGATAGCTTTGCATGTTGTACACATAGCTTAAAAAGTGGTAAATTATGTGAGATTTGCATGATTTATGTGCTTTGTTTAAGACCTGAACTATCATGAGTATAACCATTATTTTTTTCAGTAAATAACATGGGTTGTGTTAAAATTTCAAGTCATTTCGATTTGGGATGGTTCGGGTAACGTTTGATGCAAAACTATGCGGTAAAACGGTCAAAAATCGCCTTTTCGGAGGATTTTAACAAAATTGTTTTAGATCAGTAACCAAAATGATATTTTTGATATTAAAACAAGTATTTTAACTTATATTAAGTTTACTTGGTGTTTGGTTAGTCATACGTGACTTCCGACGCTCAAAAATGTCACCGAATCACTTAAATAAGTGTTTTTCGACATAACTAGAATGGGTTGTTCATGGGTAAATTTTATGTGTTACAATGTGCTATGTGTTTTGCAATATGTGTATGATGATGTGTTAGTGTTAACAAGATTATGTGTATTATGCTTGAGTACATATATACAAATACACCAAAATAATCAAAAATAATAATTTTTCGAGAAAACTCAAAGTTATGTGAAAATTCTAAGTATCGGAGAAACTTCGGTATTTTTGTGAGTTTTGGTAATTAAATCATTCTTATTTAATTTAGGACGAATAAACAATTTGAGGGATTGTGTTAACGTATAAAAACGCACCCAAAGGTGAGTACATAGATCCCCTCTTTTTACTGTTTTCGAATGTTTTGGGGTGATTCATATGTATCAAAACGATTTCGATATTCTAACGATATTTTCAAAAACGATTAAGATGGTTTATACAAAACTAATAACAATTTCGATAATGTGAATGAACTTGTTGGTGGTAGTTACATAACGAATGACATTCATTAGCATTGATCAAGCCGACCAGTATTAGGTTATGGTACCATAGGATCTGACAAATCCTGTTATTAGACCGCACCCATGGTTATGTGTGGGTTAGGTGGATAACGACTGAATCTGATGATTGTTAACTTACCCTTTGGAGGTTTGTTAATGCAAGAACGAGTTGAACGATGGACGAGTCACAAAGGTTTGAATGTTATTAGCAAGACGACCAAAAGTAGTTTTCACAATTAAAACAAGAACGATATTAAAAGATTGAACGAGAACGATTTGTAACAATTGAACGATTTGAACAAGTTAAACGATTTGAACGAACAATTGGTTTTTGGTTAGTGTTTAGATAACGGGACGGGTGTAATGTGATAAAAGCATGGTAGATACGCCGCTGGTACTTCTTATATACAAGTTCTTTTATCATATTACATATCGTGGCAATATTTAGTTCACTTGGGCGAACAATTTGAACGATGACACACAAACAAAGTTTACTAAACGATATACGAGTTTAATTACAAGAACGATTCATGATTTGGTTACTTAAACAAATGTTTTGGGATAAGAATCATGGCATCGTGGTTTATAAATTATAACCAATCTGCTTGATTTGGTTATTCATTTTACAATACAAATATTTTACAAAACAAGGTTTCAAATATCGATTAACGAAGTTGTACGAGATATTTCAACGAGCCATGTATCTGACACTCACACAAAAACTATGTACTCGCCAGCATTTCTTTGCTAACTTTGTTTTTACATATGTTTCAGGTGATGTTGCTTAATGTTGATTGCATGCTCACTTAGGACTGGACGAGGCCATAGTGATTTAATAATGATGATAGACTATATTTGACTTGCTTGTTTAACTTTAAGACAATGTTTAATATCCAATAAAACGAAACTCTTTGTATCCATGGTTTGAAACAATAATTCTGTTACAACACTCCCCGACGTTTCCGCCACGGTTTGTTGTTTTACGTGGTCGGGGTGTGACACACGTAGAAGCCCAATTAAGGATTTAAGGTAGTACCTTTTGAATATCCTACTACGAATCCCTCATATGAAGATATGAAAGATTCTACGTGGATTTGGATAACGAATATCCAGAGCATAAAAAAAACACAAAATGCATAAAAGAAAACACAAAATGCATAAACACATAATCACATAACCACAAAATTGTTTATCTTGATCTTTAATTTGTTATCATTTTGTTAATTTGTTTTGTTAATTGTGCACATGTATTTAAAGCACATCAGGTATCCAATTCGTGGATTTTTATTGGCACTTTAAATATTTTCAAGAATCTAACTATAAAGATAGGAAGATCTCAAAAAGAAAATTCGATTTCGATTATAAGGAATCGAAATGTTCGAATTAAGGCATACAAGGAATCCAATGAAGGACTCTGATTTGAACAATAATCATCCACAAGGATCTAATTGTGAAGGTAAGAAGATCCCATATGGATTTTGGGATTTGAAAAGCGGGAGGCGTTTCAAAACCTTGCACTAGACGTGCTTAAGTCGATACACGAGGTAAAATGCTCATGAAGTTGAGGTGCTACATATGCCAAGGCGACATATGAAGCAGAGTTTGAAGGTTAAGTCAATGTATGGGCAAAATGTTTTTGAAAACTATGCATTGGGTTCTTTTAAGAATGTGTTTGGTGTTCTTGAAATCTTACATAATGCTTTTGAAATCATAAGGTAGGTGTATTAGATAAGTATATTTACAAAATGTTTTAAAAAAAAATCATGCGAGATGAATTTTGAAATTATGTATAAGGTTCTTTGAAAACATGAATGATACTTTTGAAATCATGCACTTGATATATTGAGTAAATATACTATGTTAAAAATGTTTTCAAACTATATGGAATATTTTGAAATTATGAAGGTTGTTTTGAAAACTTATACTATGTATGTTGTTATGAAAGTCAGAATGTAATGGGTATGAGATTGAGGAATACCCTTAGTTATCAAACCAAGGATTTAAAGGCACAGATGTGCAAAAAGCACGATTACTCATAATGTCACTTTATTTCCTGTACTTCATTTCTTAAAATGAAACGAATACTTGAAATTTTCGAGGAATCATGAGCGATCACTTAAAAGTGAGAATCACAAGAGTAGTTTGTTTAAAGAACATGGTTCTTTGATGTAGGTATCATAGGGAAATGCCATACACATATGTAACTACACTTGTATATCAGAATTGTGAACAACGATTTATTTATAAACAAAACTTATTGCTTCAGAGTTCAACAAAAGAAACAAAAGCATCAGATACAAACTATTCAAAGTAGCAACATCTTATAATCAGCCAAATGCTCATCCGTGGGTCAGATTTGCATTAGCAAGCTTTGGGCATTTATTCACGAAATGACCCATCTTGCCACAGTTGTAGCACGATCCAGGTGGAAAGCGGGCTTGGACAGGGTTGGCTTGTGGTTGAGCAGCAGCTAGATTTGCAACAGCTTTGTTTTGGATACCAAAGAGGCATACGTCAACCAAATGTCCCCATCGTCCACAGTGGGTACATTTGAAACATGGTGTTTGATCTGGATGATGACAGTTGCATTGATTGCATAAGGGAGCAGTTCCCTTGTACCGCTTCTTGGCTGGTGTTGCTGCCACATGGCTAGGTCCTGTTTGTTTTGGTGCAATTGCTGCGGGTTTCTTTGAAGCTTTACGCTTCCTTGACCTTTTTGAAGGCTTGGCTTCTGCTTCTTTCGATGCTTCTTGGGTGGCTTCATTATTGAGAGGAGACTTGGCGACACCTAAATCCACAGACTTCAGGATTACTTCGCCTATTCCCTGGGCAAATTTGGCAGTTTGCTCGGACATTTTAGTGTCGCTGCGATGAAGAGACATTCTGGAGGAAATGAAAGGAATGGGAAGAAACTAGTGAAATGTTATCGCATAATTAAAACAGAATGGCAATGCATAAAATTGCGATCATTTGTTTGTTACCTAGGGCAAAGAAATGAGACAGTGACAAATCAAAGTAAACAGGTCATATTAATGTATCACTGAAGACATGCTTGCCTATAAGTGAACACTCACCCCAAGAGTTCCCAGGTAAGAGTGACTGGTCCGATAATGCGGACGTGTACGAACACTCTAGCCTTAGACAGAAAACTCAGAGTACAGGCATTCACCCTTCCAGTTTGCACGTGTTCACATTATAAGACCCAACTTTGACGAGATTTTGAAGACTTAGAGGGTTTAAAACCTTATAATAAATCATCCTAGAACAGATGATTGGTCTTCAAAGCGGATTTGAAATTTGTGTTCTTGTTGTGGTTGTCACCTAAGGATAGGTGACGATATTGTTTTAGAATCTAAACGCAATTAAACTGCGTTAGGGTCCTAGGAAGGTTACAGACTAGGTCAAATCATTACTAATAAACTAATTCCCTATAACCATGAGCTCTGATACCAACTTTTCTGTCACACCCCGACCACGTAAAACAACAAATCGTGGCGGAACCATCGGGGAGTGTTGTAACAGAATCATTGTTTCATAACAAATGGAAATTTAAATGTTGTTTTATTGATTAGAAGATATTACAATGTCTTAACAACAAGGAAGCATAACATAATTAACTAGTCTTGCATCTTTTATTGTCACTAAGGCCCGAGTCTGCCTATGTCTAACTTGATCAATCCTATGCATTATTTCCTGAAACACATGTGAAAATAGGTACGTCAGCATAAAAATGCCTGTGAGATACATAGGTTTTATTATAATAGGATTCATGACTTATATGTTTAGAAAAAGTTGTTTAACAAAAGTCAGTCATGATCCTTGTAAAATGTTTTTGTTTTATAAATCATATAGAAATCGATAAGGAAACAGACGATATAAAAGAAATATGTATGGCTAATTAAATAACCAAGTAAAATGAATTTGTATAAAATGTGTTGTTTGTAAAACAATGTTTTGTAAAGATATGTTAATTTGTGTAAAATGTAATATGTCAAAATTGAAATGATTTAAATAATGCTACGATATGTAATATCATAAAAGCACTTATATATATGAAGTACCAGCGGCGTATCCACCACGCTTTTATCATATTACACACGTGTCGTTACTTAAATCACTTACCCAAACAAACCACCAATGTAAAAATGTTCATGTATAACTAAATGTAATGTTTTAAACAAATGTTGAAATGTTATTGTGTAAACAAATGTAATGTAGAGTGAATAAAAAGCCTTTATTGACTAAAAGCATTTACTCGGCCCTATAAGAAAGAAATATACAAAACAATGCAATTGATAAATTATAATCAAAATTTATGTTTTGTAAAATAATGCATGCTTTACTGATACAAACATCTATGCGGTGTTGTGAAAATGCATACATTCAAGTCTTGAGACTGTGGCGATAAACCCTTAAACGAATTAAAGGTTTATCTGAGTTATGTATATCGAATTCGGTCATTCCTTTCATCCAAACATACCTAGGATGTCAGGAACGAGAGTTGTCAATTCCTATGGTACCACTACCTACTAACGAACGGCGTAGCTAATGTTAATGAATGTATTTTTGAGCCATTTAAACAAACCAAATGTCATACCAAAATGTAAGCATGTTTTATGAAAAAAAAAATGTACTAAGTATGCAACAAATGAACATACATAGCATGTGATGTGATGTGAAATAATGCACTAAGTATGCACTAAATGGACATACATAGCGTGAAATGTAATGTAAAACAATGTACTAAGTATGAACTAAATGGATATACATAGCATAAAATGTAATGTAAAACGATGTACTAAGTATGCAACAAATGGACATACATAGCAAAAACAAAATGAAATCATGTACTATAAGTGTACTAATGAACATAACAAGCATATGATATGAAAAGATGGAAAGCACGAAAGTAACAAGTAGGCACATGTGTTTCACCCCAAAACGTTTGAAAAACAGCAAAAGAGGGGTCTATGTGTTGGACTCTGTATGCCCAAGACACATAGTAAATTGATGTGGCTAGTACGTTATGATCCAAGTCGAGTCATACCCAATAACAAGCTAGACAAACACTTATATTATTTATTTGTGATATGATCAAACAAATAAATATTAACACTTACAATATTTGGAAATGGGTTTTCTAAATAATTACACTTGAGAAACTAATAAATTATATGGATAATTTATTTTGAGAGAATATTTTATTTTGTTATTTAATAGGTTAAATAACATTATAAAAGATTATATAAAGTCTTGCAAATATAGTGTTATATTTATAAAGGTTATAAATATATATATATATGTACCAAGACTTAATTTTATAAAAGAAATTTATTTTTTTTTATAAAACCCACATGGGGCCGCCCCCCCCCCCCCCCCCTTGTCTCTATCCAAAGTCTTGTACCAATCACATTTCATGCATATGCATGGATTTAGATTGGGTGGTCTATCCAAAGACTTTGGTCCAATGCATGTACATGCTTTTGCATGAGTTAGAGATGATTCCATTGGGTGAAAAAGGAGGTGGACATTTTCTCTCAAATTATATATAAACTTTATGGCAAAAATAAAAGATGATGAGCTGAATTTTTACTCTAAAAATTTCGGCCATAAGTGTGTTCTTTCAAGTGTTCATATTTTGATCTTCAAGTGTTAAATCCTAGCTAAGCTTGTGGTGTTTGTTGGAAGCTTGGGGTATACAAGCTTGAGGTCTTCTACTCTTGAAGACAACCATTTCAAGAAGCATCATCCGTTTCATAATCCTTGCACTTCAAGAAGGTAGTTTTCTAAACATCCTATGGTTGTGTTTGTAAGTATACATCTCATATATGGATCCGGGTTTTGGGATTTTGCATATAAATGGTTTTATATCTTATAAAAGTAACATGTTTTAAACAATATTTCCGCTGCGTTTTTATTTCATATGGATGAAATTACTTTGATGAACATGTTAAAATCTCATCAATGGCATCTAGAGCCGCTTATATGAGTGCATGCTTCAATAGACTTAAAATTTCGGGTTTCGGGTTTGAAGAAAACCCTATGGCCGAAAATTTTAACTTGGTTAACCCTTTGTTTTTCAAGAATATTTTATTACATGCATAAGAGAATCTTGAAAAATTTATTTCATATGGATGATTTGTTTGTTTGGACAAAACTTAACTTTTCGGTTTTTTGAAAATAGCCGAAAATGTTTATAAAAGGGAACCATTTTTTTTATGCTTCTTGAAATTAATATATATATATATTTGGATATATATTTTGGTGCATATGACCTAGCCATGACCTTGTGTTGAATGATTGTGTTGTGATTTATTATTTCAATGGGTTGTAATAATTATTTTGTTCTTCCATTAGAAGATATGTAATTTATTTATTTCATTTGGTATGTAAAATAAATAGATTAGGTGCATTTTATTTTACTAGAAAAAATGTATTAGGATATATTTTGTAAAAGAAGATGCACACAAAAATGTGGTTTTGGTTTGGACCATAATATTCGGTCCAAAGAACTTCATCGTTCTCAACGGGATTTTAACCCGATAACCAAAACACATTTTTTTGAAGTCCAAAGGAGTTTGGAGCTGAAAATAAAAGACTTTTGGAAGCTCAAAGAAGGTGGAGAAATCACAACACAAAAGGGAGACTTGAAGCATTTGGATGCGGGATCAAGTGGGAGTTCAACGACACATCACTTGTGTCATTTTCACCCTTTAGGAAGGACCTTTTGACACACTTGTTTCGGCTAACAAGTGTTGTCAAAATAGTTGGCTATGGTTATGCACCTATTGTTATGCTTGTGTGGTTGTTTATTTTGTTGTTTAGATGATATGTAGATATGCATGACTTAACAAACTAATAATCAACAACAAGCGTAAAATTAGTTCTTGACAAAATCATTAAAATGATTAATAAAGGTTTTATTAAAAATTAATGATTTTAAAATAAAATGGGTTTTATTAAAAAGAACCATGAAAATTAGTTTTCACTAAAGTACCATTGATTTGAATGCATGCAAATATATGGTACATAAAGTTTTCTAAACTAGAATTTTGAAAACTCAAAATTCCTTTTATAAAACAAGTCAAACACCATCCTTTTATACAACACTCGAAACACTTGGGAACTCTTATTATGGGATAAAGGTCACCTAACCACATTTGAGGTAACTTGTATGTTCGAGGTGGGTTTACCATGTTTGTGGGATAAAGGTCACCTAACCACTTATGTGTATAAACTCACACGTGTGTGTAAGTTGGACGACTTGATTTGGAAACCATGAACTTAGGGTCACCAAAGCATGGGGAACAAAGGTGTTGATGGGATTAAACATGCCAACTAAACATAAAGATGTTTAACCGATCCCATATGGCTAGAAGTTGCAAAGAGTTGCAATTGTCAAACGTTGACTACCTTGTTAATTTAAATAGAGGGATAAAGGTCACCTAACCAATATTTAAATGCAACGTTGGATTCTAGATTTTAATTATTAATTGTCTTTAAGACACAAAAGGGTATTAATGATTAAAATATAATAATATCGCAAATACTAAAATTGAACTTGTTAAATTTTGTAGATGGCCGCTAACAATGCAAACCCGATTAACCAAACCGTCCGAAACCTGTCACTAAGAACCATCCTTGAAAAGGATCGTCTCAACCATAACAACTTCATGGATTGGTTTCGAAACTTGAGAATCGTTCTCAAGCAAGAGAAAATATCCTATGTGTTGGACGATCCTATTCCCGATGAGCCTAACGTGGAAGATGTGGAAGCCTACAACGATTGGGTTAAATATACCGAGGACTCCATGCAAGCCTCATGCCTCATGTTGGGAACTATGATTCCCGAAATTCAAAAGGATTTTGAACACCACGGGGCATACGACATGATTACCCAGTTGAAGGAAATGTTCCTACAACAAGCAAGGGTAGAACGCTTCGAAACTGTTCGGGCACTTCATGCATGTCGAATGGAGGAAACCCAATCGGTATCATCTTATGTTCTCAAGATGAAAAGCCACATTGATCGCCTCGATCGGCTAAATTGTCCCGTCTCTAAAGAGTTGGCTACGGATTTGATCCTCAACTCTTTAACAAAGAAATTTGAGAGTTTTGTAATGAATTACAACATGAATGGATGGGACAAGAGCATTGGTGAACTTCATGCAATGCTCAAGACGGCCGAAGCAAGTATGGGCAAAAAGGTTTTACCCGTGCTAGCGATCAATGAAGGAGGCAATAAGAAGAGGCCCCACCCCGACTCTAAAGCAACCTATGCTAAGAGAAAGGGACACGTCAAAGGAAAAGGGAAGGGAAAAGCTAAAGCAGAACCCACCAAACCGAAGGAGAAGAAGCAAAAGGTTGCTACAAATGACCCATGTTTTGAATGTGGTGAGATAGGACATTGGAAGAGAAATTGTCCAACCTATCTCAAGGAGTTGAAAAACAAGAGGGATGCAGGGCAAACCTCAGGTACTATCTTTATGATACATGTTGAGCTTAATGTTATTTCTTCTAACACATGGGTACTAGATATCGGATGTGGAACTCATATTTGCAATTCGTTGCAGGGGTTCAGAAGAAGTAGACATTACAAGAAGGGAGACAGTAGTCTCTTTATGGGCAACGGAGCAAAAGTTGAAGTCGAAGCTCAAGGAGACTACGTTTTAAAGCTTCCAAGTGGTTTGGAAGTGATTTTGAAGAATGTTTTATATGCTCCTAGTTTGACTAGGAACATAATTTCTGTTTCCCTTTTAAAACAATCTGGTTTCAATTTCAAATTTGTTAACTATGATATTTATGTTTCTATGAATGATGTGTTTTATTTTAAAGCTATATCTTTAAATGGTATTTATGAATTAGATCATGATAACACATCATATGATAGCTCAATGTACCAAGTAACCAACAAGAAACTCAAAATGGATTTGAGTGATTCCTATCTTTGGCATTGTCGCCTTGGACATATAAGCAAGAATCGCATGCATACACTTCAGAAAAATGGTCTTCTGAATACAAATGAAGATAATTCATTTGATGTATGCGAATCTTGTTTACAAGGCAAAATGACCAAGACACCC
Source organism: Helianthus tuberosus (assembly GCA_030545235.1). Taxonomy (NCBI): domain Eukaryota; kingdom Viridiplantae; phylum Streptophyta; class Magnoliopsida; order Asterales; family Asteraceae; genus Helianthus; species Helianthus tuberosus. Next base: position 63,586,832 of record CM060443.1, read on the forward strand.
TTTAGTGGAACTTTTGAAAGGGCAAAAGACTTACTAGGCATCATACATTCAGATGTATGTGGTCCTTTTAAGCCGATGACTAGGAATGGTGAAAGATACTTCATTACCTTTACCGACGACTATAGTCGTTATGGTTATGTGTACTTACTAAGACACAAGGATGAAGCATTTGAAATGTTCAAAGACTTCAAAAGTGAAGTAGAAAATCAACTCAAGAAAACAATTAAAGTCCTTCGTACCGATAGAGGAGGTGAATACCTAAGTGGTACCTTTCAAGATCATCTTAGAAGTTGTGGAATCATTTCACAACTTACTCCACCAGGAACACCACAACACAATGGTGTGTCCGAAAGGAGAAATTGAACTCTATTAGATATGGTTCGATCTATGATGGCTAGAAGCACATTACCTCTATCATTTTGGGGTTACGCTTTGCTCTCCGCAGTCCGTATACTAAATATGGCCCCAACCAAGAAAGTAGAAAGGACACCTTTTGAAATATGGCATGGAAACCCTCCATCATTATCATTCTTAAGGGTTTGGGGTTGTGAAGCTTATGTTAAGCAATACACTCCAAATAAATTGGAAGTCCGATCTACTAAGTGTATCTTTGTAGGATATCCTAAAGATGATATAGGATATTATTTCTACGATCCAACCAAGCAAAAGGTATTTGTTGCTCGAAAGGGTAAGTTCTTAGAAGCTAAATTCCTTATGGAAGGAACTAGTAGTAGAACAGTGGAACTTGAGGAGGATCAAGAACCACAAGACGATACACGTTTGGTTGATACTAGCACTCAACAAGAGGTTGTTGAAAACGATCAAGAGGTTGATCAGAACACACAAAATGTCCGCAGATCTGGTAGAATTAGTAATCCACCTGAAAGATATGGATTTTTCATGGATGGATGCTACGTGGTAGATTCAGATGAACCAACCACATACCATGATGCAATGTCAAAATCTGATTGTGACAAATGGCTTGAAGCCATGAACATAGAGATGCAATCCATGTATGACAACCAAGTTTGGGAATTGGTTGTGCCACCACTAAACTCCAAAGTAGTTGGAAGTAAGTGGGTTTTCAAGAAGAAAACGGATATGCATGGTAACTTGGATACTTACAAAGCAGGACTTGTGGCAAAAGGTTTCACTCAAACTCAAAGGATTGATTATGATGAGACCTTCTCGCCTGTGGCGATGCTAAAGTCAATCAGGATATTGTTTGCCATAGCTGCATATTATGACTATGAGATCTGGCAATTGGATATCAAAACGGCCTTTCTTAATGGATATCTTGATGAAGATGTCTATATGGTTCAGCCTGAAGGCTTTGTCGATCCAAAACATCCTGACAAAGTATGCAAGTTAAAGAAATCAATCTATGGATTGAAACAAGCATCTAGAAGTTGGAATCACCGCTTTGATGAAGAAATTAAGAATTTTGGATTCATCAAGAACGGTGATGAAGCTTGTGTGTATAAGAAAGCTAGTGGGAGCATCATCACTTTCTTAGTACTGTATGTCGATGACATTCTACTATTTGGGAATGACATTCCAACCATGGAAGGTGTAAAAGCTTGGCTTGGAAGTTGTTTTTCCATTAAGGATCTTGGTGAAGTCGCCTACATTCTGGGAATAAAGGTCTACAGGGATAGATCAAGGGGCTTGATAGGTTTAAACCAAAGTGCATACATTGACAAAGTCTTGAATAAGTTCCAAATGGAGAACTCTAAGAGAGGTTTTGTACCTATTCAAAAGGGGACAATATTGAATACATCTCAATGTCCTAGCTCAAAGGATGAGCAAGAGAAAATGAAAAGAATCCCATATGCGTCAGCTATAGGATCCATCATGTATGCAATGATTTGCACCAGACCGGACGTTTCATGCGCCTTGAGCATGACGAGTAGATACCAGCAGAATCCAGGTAACAGTCATTGGATGGCTGTTAAAAGTATATTGAAATATCTTAGGAGGACTAAGGATATATTCTTAATATATGGATCTGGTGAGGAGGAACTCGTTGTAAAGGGTTACACGGACGCGAGTTTCCAAACCGATCGAAATGATTCTCGATCGCAATCGGGGTATGTCTTCATTTTAAATGGTGGAGCAGTCTCTTGGAAGAGCTCAAAACAAGACGTGGTAGCATTGTCCACTACAGAATCAGAATACATCGCCGCTTCATTGGCAGCCCAGGAAGCTGCATGGCTGAAGAAATTTATAGCCGACCTAGGGGTGGTCCCTACCATTCAAGACCCCCTAGAGATCTTTTGTGACAACGAGGGTGCGATTGCTCAAATCAAGGAACCTCGTGCGCACCAAAAGACTAGACATATTGAGAGGAGATTCAACTACACAAGGGATGAAGTTGAAAAGGGAAAGATATGTATCCGCCAAGTTCACACAGATCAAAACATTGCGGATCCACTCACGAAGCTCCTTGACAGGGGAAAACATGAGGGTCATACATGTTCCTTAGGACTTCGATATTCTAGTGATTGGATTTGATCTAATTCTGTATTTGGATATTGAAACAATTATTAATTTAACTCTTTTATGGTATTTTGAGTTATGTTTCATATTAGCATGTTTAAATCCGTGAATAAGTTAATTATTCTAAATGTCCGTAGTCAATCATAATTGTGGGAACAAATATGAATGTAAGACTATTATGAACTTGGATTGGTGGATATTCATTTAGAATGAATATAGAGCAAAGTGTTGCTGCCAAAGTTCATAGATATTTGTGGGATACAAATATTGGACTGACTCGCTCTCAAATATTACTGCATGGAATCATTTGTGATTGATCATAAGTAAATTTTGAGTTAAGGCGAATATCATAGTATCCTCTGACCTGAGATACATATTGGGTCTTGATATTCACCAAATATTATACCTTGACTTTTTTCTTCGCTGTCAGTAATATGACGGTACATAAGGCTAAGCTCAGGTGTGGTACAAGGTGATTGTGAGAGACGTATGTAGTCAAGAAGGGATTTGTTCCTCTTATTCGTTGAGAGTAAGATGTCTAAGGCCTGCTAAAGTTAAATCAACAGAGAGTGATCACTCTGTGTCTCTGGATTTGACATGACATCTGTAACGAAAGGATAAATGATAGATTCACCTAAATCATGTTCAAGTAAGGGACTTGAAAGGGATGATGTTATTGAATGGCAAATATAGTCATACGTATTGGGGTTAGTAAACCGTAGTTAGGCGTCATTTACTGCTTGCATCAATCTTCTATGTATCTTGTGCAAGTGGGAGATTGTTGGACTCTGTATGCCCAAGACACATAGTAAATTGATGTGGCTAGTACGTTATGATCCAAGTCGATTCATACCCAATAACAAGCTAGACAAACACTTATATTATTTATTTGTGATATGATCAAACAAATAAATATTAACACTTACAATATTTGGAAATGGGTTTTCTAAATAATTACACTTGAGAAACTAATAAATTATATGGATAATTTATTTTGAGAGAATATTTTATTTTGTTATTTAATAGGTTAAATAACATTATAAAAGATTATATAAAGTCTTGCAAATATAGTGTTATATTTATAAAGGTTATAAATATATATATATATATATATGTACCAAGACTTAATTTTATAAAAGAAATTTTTTTTTTTTATAAAACCCACATGGGGCCGCCCCCCCCCCCCCTTGTCTCTATCCAAAGTCTTGTACCAATCACATTTCATGCATATGCATGGATTTAGATTGGGTGGTCTATCCAAAGACTTTGGTCCAATGCATGTACATGCTTTTGCATGAGTTAGAGATGATTCCATTGGGTGAAAAAGGAGGTGGACATTTTCTCTCAAATTATATATAAACTTTATGGCAAAAATAAAAGATGATGAGCTGAATTTTTACTCTAAAAATTTCGGCCATAAGTGTGTTCTTTCAAGTGTTCATATTTTGATCTTCAAGTGTTAAATCCTAGCTAAGCTTGTGGTGTTTGTTGGAAGCTTGGGGTATACAAGCTTGAGGTCTTCTACTCTTGAAGACAGCCATTTCAAGAAGCGTCATCCGTTTCATAATCCTTGCACTTCAAGAAGGTAGTTTTCTAAACATCCTATGGTTGTGTTTGTAAGTATACATCTCATATATGGATCCGGGTTTTGGGATTTTGCATATAAATGGTTTTATATCTTATAAAAGTAACATGTTTTAAACAATATTTCCGTTGCGTTTTTATTTCATATGGATGAAATTACTTTGATGAACATGTTAAAATCCCATCACTATGTACTCACTTGAGGGTGCTTAGAAGTCTTGAACAACAACCAAGCAAAGCTAGGGGAATCACGGAAATCAAACGGCACCTAATATAGATAACTATGTAAATAACCGGACCTAAATCGGAAGATCAGATAGAATGAGGTTTCATAAACCAAATGAGTATAGGAACTCATGTAATGTGGTTAACAAAGCCTACACTCTAAAATGAAACCTATCCTAAGTGCTTACGACCCATTACGACCCGTTTAGGTAGCTTATGCTATTTTAACGCGTCATTCGCGTAAAACGTGTTTGGACCGCCTAGCTAGTCCTATGACAAGTAATATATGCCTTAACATGTCTAATATTGTTGCCTAATCAGTTTAGATGTCAAAAATTATGTTACATATGCTTAAAATGAATTTTGGCGTAAAAAGGGCATTTTGGTAATTTTCCTAAGGCATATAAACTACCTATCATATAACCAACTAAACGACGTGACCATAGGGTATAACCTTGGAAGGTTATTCCCTATACAACTATGGTCACCTAATGTGTTTGGTCGGATCCTAATGATCGACCAAACGGGTCGGGTTCGAAAGTACAAGCGGTTGTTTAGACCGCTTACCTTACGACCCTAAATAAGCACTAAACCTAAAGTGACGAGCTAAACATGTTAAAACATGTTTAACGAGGTTTGAAAACAGGTTTGGTATCAAAACAAACGGTTTTGATACCTAAAAGTAGTTTGGTTACAAAATACGTAAGAATACTTATTTTGGCCGAAACTACGACTCGCCACTATGCCTAGATAACGTGGTAATCAGTAGGTATAGTCACAAAGGACTATAACCATCATGATTATGCTCACGTTACGAACTTCAACGAACTTCGTGTTGACCATAAACTGGTCAACGCAGAAAAACGCGTAAAAGAACGAAAGAGGACTTACAAAAGGTCCAAGAACGGAAGTTTGACCTGATTATTCTCAGGTATGAAGTGAAAGCACCTCAACTTAGAGAAATATCAGTTCAAATGTGAGTTTTGAAGCAAGAGGGTGGGGGTATTTATAGGAAAACCAAGACCGTTAGGATCGTTCATCGAAAACCGAGCTTCGATCTGGACCTTACATGTGTGCCCATGGTTTTAGAATACCATGGGTACCCCAAAACAAGCCCCTAGTTTCATTAAAACCATGTGAAAATGAGGGGAACAGCTGGAATAAGTTGGAAATCATATTTTCAACTTTGGTCCCTTCCTAAGATAACTATGGCAGATTGTCAATTTTGGTCCCTGAATGTGCAAAACATGGTTTTTGATGCATTTTTGACACGTTTAAGCCTCGTTAATCCCATTTCAAGGCTCTAAAATGAAGTTAAAGTATAGGGAACATGAAACATGCTCAAAAATATCTCGGATGTCGGTTCTTTTGGTCGTACGGTTGCGTTGTTCGGTTAATTACGCGAAACACGAACGAATGCGAAAAACGATCCAAATTACGCGACGAATGGAATTTTATCATGCCAATCACTAAAATAAAATATTTTAATGATTACATAAAGTTTTGGATGTCCGGATGTATTCAGAACGTAAGATATGCGCGAAAATGCAAACTTATGCACTTTTTGACGCTTTTAGTCCCTGAATGACCAAAAAGTTTATTTTAGCACACCGAACCCCTCAAAGCCTATTTCTAAGCTATGTAAAGGATATTTAGGGTATGTTTAACTTATGGTCATGTTCCGAAATGTCCGTTACAGTACGAATAGGCATACTTTCGTAGTTTGTCGAATTTAGTCCCTATAAGCGAATAAACTTGATTTCGGCACACCAAACCTTCCAAAACTAATTTCTAAGTTATGTAAAGGTTATTTAAGGTATGTTAAGCCTATGTCACTGTTCCGGAGTGTTTGTTGCATCAAACTGGTTATATTTACGCATCAGTGCGCGTATAACCTTCCAGAAAGCGATTTAGAGCCCGAAATTGAACAAGAATTGATATGTGCAAATGATACACATATTTATACAAATCCCAAATATGAAAAACATTATTCCATGGTTTGGCATCTGTTTGATGGTTGAAGTGACACATGTGTCACAAATTTGTTATTTGTCTAAGTGATGTGCTTGTAGTAGCAAAACATGGAGTTTCGAACAACAGATAGAAGAATGTTTTCTATGAAGACTATTATAGGAAACTTGTGTGTGCTCGAAATTGGAGTTGGAGATTGTAAGATAAAATAACATTGGTCACGGTCCAGGACTTCTAGTAACTTAAATAACGCTATGTTCGCAATGTAATAAGGAACACTAATATATAGGAAGTACCAGCGGCGTATCCACCATGCCCTTTTTACATTATTCCCATTTCGTTATTCTTATCACTGTAGGTCTTAACACATGACGAAATTTATTGTGATTTCTGTGCACTGAATTTCATAATTATGTATGCATCCGTAAATACGTAATTCCTTGCACAGTCCGCACAGTTTATTTTATATTTTGTAGGGAAAAATCAATCGAACAAACATGTAATAACTTGACTAGACCACCAAAGGATCTCTATAACTAGCTCAACGAACGATCTCTTTAACTAGATCAACACATGATCTCTTTAACTATACCGACGTACGATCTCTTTAAATAGACCTCCAAAGGGTCTTTTAACTTTAAACCAAATAATCGTTTTGAAATAGCACTTTGGAATCCAAGGTTCTTACTATTTGCCTAGAAAAGCCCCTTAAGGAATTTTAAGATAGTGTTGGTGCACTGAATGTCTGCTGACTACGTCTTATTTGAGTATTTTGTCTAGATAGGTTAAATGAGTGCACAATAGTGATTGAATTAGGGTTTAGTCATGTTTTAGGAAATGTTTCCGTTTGTAGATGTCAAAGCCAAGTTCAAATGGAAGGGACACAAGGGATTCTGTTTGAACAAGTCAGTTCGTTTGAACATGTCTGTTCGTTTGAACCAATCTGTTTGAGCATGGTCATTTGAACAGAACCGTTTGAACATGATAGTGTCACTTTCAAACGGAATAGGCTTAGTCTATAAATAGGGTTGTGTAGGTTCATTTGAAACGGAACAGTTGTGTGTGTGAGCGAAGGTGCTGCCGGATTTTTGTCAGAATTCATTGTAAAAGCTCAGAAATTCAGTAATAGAGAAGGATTAAAAGGAAACAAGCTGTTTGAAGTTGTTTACATTGATTCCGCCTTTGTAAATGATGATGAACTACTCATACTGACTGTTTAGGGTCATCGGAACGATCCAACAAGTGGTATCAGAGCTCAGGACGAGGAGTTCATACCAAATTCAGCTTGATTACTTCGGATTCTCTCACTTCTACCTTTCTTTTCTGATTTGAACAAGTGTTTACGGTTAAAATGGCCTAAAACTTTCACATATCAAACGAAATACTGTGTTAACTAATCCTTGAAGATTTGAGACTAAAATTCGAATTAAAACTGATCGAAAACACTTAATCCGTTTGAAATTGTTCGAAATATGCTGACGTCATGGTCTATTACGTTTGAACGAAGCCTGTAATACCGTTTGAAGCTTGGCTTTCCGTTTGAAAACAAACATTCCGTTTGAAATTGATACCTGATTTGATATTCCATTTGAACCAATTGTTGACTCAAACGAAACAACAGATTTTGTTTGAGAAGAGCCATTTCGTTAGAAAGACACTATACCGTTTGAACAATTCTGTTTCGACAGATTACGTTTGAATATGTCATTTTACAAAACCAAGAATTTTCTAAGTTTTTGCTAATCGTTTCAGGTACATGCAAGATGGATGATATATTCATGAACCCGTTTAGCGACATGTATGCTTTTGCCGGAAATTCTGGAGATGATACTTCTTCTAGCAATACCAATGAGAACACGCCAAACACAAAGAAAAAGTTATCGGATGCATTGGAGGTTAAAAGAGCTTTTGGAACCTATAACAAACCCCCGAAGTTGATGGCTATCGAAGAATACAGTCGGTGGGCCAAGAAGTTTGAAGATTGGTTGAGAGCCTTTGCTTTTCCCAGCTGGAAGAGTCTAAAAAATGGTTACAATGATGGAGGCAAAAGTGGCGAAAGCTTAACATCACCTGAAGAAATAGAGGCATTTGTCGCTGAGAAAAAATGCGTTGCACTGTTATTTCAGTCTGTTCGAGAAGATATAATATCTTTGATCGAGTACAGCAGTTCTAAAGATCTCTAGAAAAAGTTAGAAACCAAATGTTTAGGAAGTACAGAAATAGTGAAGAACAAAAAGAAACTACTTAGAAAAGAGTTTGATTTGTTTGGGTGTTTAAAGAATGAATCAGTTTGTAAAATGATTGAGAGGTTTTGGCACCTGAAGCTGAACTGGCGAGACATGGAATTTTCTATACTCAAGATGAGCTAGTTGACAAATTGTTTGATTCGTTGCCAGATGAGATGGATTGGCAATATTATGCGTTGATGCTAAAGAATACTATCAAGCCGCCAGAAGTGTTGACAATAGACTTGCTGATTGAGAGACTAGAGAGTCACGAGTTGGAATTAAAGAAGGCACACAAAGTCAATCATTCGTCTTATCAGTAGAACTTGGATTTGTATTATCCAAAGAGCATGATGCCAAAGAGTACATCTCCCAAGACAGCATTTTCTGCCGAAAATGTTAACACATCAAACAAAGAAAGTCAAAGCAGTGGATTTCACAGTGCATCTTCGTCATCTGCAAATCATTCTGATGCAAAGAATCTATTTCAATGCAACATCGCTGTAGACTTAAAGAACGCTCAAAACTTCAGCGAGGAGTCAGCAAAGCAACATATGGTTTTCTTAGCATCTGTGCTAGAATCGTATGAAAGTCTTGTAGCTGGCAAGATAGGCAACACCAACCTGACAAAGGAAGACTACGATCAAATAGATCCTGAGGAGATGGAACTGATCGACATAAGGTGGTGTATGGCCAGGGCAGTTCGTCGAGCACAGCGTTTTATGGAGATCACAGGGAGGAAGTCTATTAGTGGACCTTCTACCAAGTTAGGATTTGACAAGTCTAAAGTGACATGCTTTAAGTGCCAACAGAAAGGTAACTTTAAGCGTGAATGTCGAAATGCGTATGCTGATGAATCTGAGAACCCGTTCAGAGAAGATTACTACAAGAAAGCGATTTATCATCAGAATAAATCAGAGCCACCAAGATTGAAGCAGCTTGAAGAGAACAAAGAGAAGTCAAGAGCTCTTGCTGTAATTCACGACGATGAAGGTTACGACTGGAGTGAGTTGTTACCTAAGGAGGATGCGGTTGGATATGCATTCATGGCAAAATCTGAACCTGTTCCTTGGAAAGACAACAAAACTGAAGAACAGAAGTATGGTCACAGAAAGCTGTTGGCCACGAACAGATTGATCAGAATAGCTGGTATATTTTCTGAGGCAAAAAGAGCAAATAGATGGGATCCAGACAGGGAATGTTATCTTGACCCCCAGGGAAACATTGTTGTTGATCATAACACTCTTGATTTGGAAACCATAATCAAAGAGTTTAAAGAAGAAGATGATTATTGGCAAAGGAAATGGTAGGGAAGCGGAGAAGAGAAAGAGAAAGAAGAGAAAGAAAAAGAAGAGAAAGAGAATACAAAGAAGATTGATACTGGAATCATTAACACGACTCAAGAGTTGAATGCTGAAAACATGGGAAAGATGGCTAACAAGGTGCTGGCTGCTAATGCACTTGAGGTAGACTCTAAATCCATCTCTGAGTCTAAAAGCCAAGTCAGTTCAAACGCGTCAACAACTGAGTCAGGTAAGAAAGTCAGTGGTGATGTTGACTGCAAAAATTGCATCAAAGAATGCAAGGTTTGTAGTACAAACACTTATCTCAAAGGTAAGAAGATTGATGATCTGACTGCTAAAGTCAGAAGTGTTGAGGATCAAATACTTGATCGTGATAAAATGTTGAAAGCTTCAACTGAACGATTAAAAGAATTAACTAACAAAATTGAAACTAATAAAATTGATCAAGAAAAGGTTAGGAAAGAAAATGAGAGGTTAGTTCTTGAAAATCGTCAGATTACTGAAAAATTTGAGAAGCTTAAAAGCACGGTTAAAGATAATGATGATAGAAACGGTAAAACATACAAAGAAAATTGCCAATTGCAATGTGTTTTGAGAGTTAAAGAAGAATTAATCAACAAACAATTGGATGAGATTGCTAAATTGAAGCTTCAATTTGAAGAAGCTAAGATTGAGAATGAGCGAATCAATTTGAAATTGAACAGTTACAACTCTGCAAGCTTTGTTTTGCAACACATTGTTCCCAAACCCATCGGGAAAAACAAAGCAGGGGAAGATGTATACTGTGATGGAACTGGGATCGGGTTTCATCAAGTTCCACCACCAGTTCTAGACAATTATTCGAAAAAGCAATCTGGGTTGGTTAATCTTGAAGATGAAAATGAAGTGAAACTTCCTGATTCAATTGATGTGACATTTTCTTCATCATCATCTGATGATAATGTTCAAACTGAGATTATTAAAGGCATTGCTGAAAGTGTTTTGGATAGTGATTCAGCTGAAGATGAAGAATGTTTCTTGAACAAATACATTCCAAAATCAAGGTCCAAAAACAACTTAGGTGATGAACCGGGTCTTGTAATGTTCAAGATGGCTGGATCTGATAAGTTGTATTCGGATTCTGATTTTCCTCTGGAGAATGTAAATGTTTCAAAACTGACAAATGTGCTCAAAATGGTTGAAATTGATTTGACTGAAGTAAAAAGTTTAAAACAAACAAAAAGGCAGATGAATTTTGAGAAAGATAAAGCTTACTACAAGAAACCTGTAGTTCCACCACGTTTTTATAACAACAATCGAAACAATTGGTCGGGTGGATATCAGGGTGGTAAGAACTATCAAAGGAGAAATGTTCAAAACAAGAAATTTGTTGAGAAGAAAGTGTTTGTGAACATTTCAAGTTCACTTTCTGATGAAGAGAAAAATATTTTTTCAAAATCAAATGAAGAGTTCTTTGAGAAGAGGGCCTCACAACCTCAGTCTGAAGGCACAAGTCGAGTAGTTGATACTCGCACATGTTTTAGATGCAACAAAGTTGGTCACATTGCAAGAAATTGCACCAACTTCAAGCCTAAGACTGAAGTTGTTGAGAATCAAAAGAAGAAGGTTGATGCAAAAGGAAAAGCTCCAATGGTTGTTGAGAAAATTTTGAAAATTGAGAAATCAAAAGTCAAAATTGAACCTGTTAAGAATGTGGTAAATAAAAATGACAACTTTTATAAACGGGTGCATCATCTCAACAAACATGGAAGCCAAAAGTTGTTGAAAAACCAAAGGTTTCAGTGTCGGAAAAACAATCATCTTCTACCACACCGGTAAAGATGGATGTTCCTTTGGATTATTATGAAAAATTGGAGAAACAATCTTCTACTTCACCAGAGAAGAAGAATGTTCGAAAGAAAAATCAACCAACCGGTCAACTTAAGATAGATGAGTTTTTCTTATACAAAAAGGTTGAGGTTGGATCAGAAGAAAACTTGAAAATAAATGATAAAAATTTTTCGCCACTTTACACTATAAAATCTCACATTAAAGTCAAGTTACCTGAGTCAAAAGAGGCTTGGGTAGCATCAAAATCTCACTAAAGATTTTGGACTTGCCGGAGCTTCCTAGTTGGTAATCGTGAAGCATGAATCTGTATCTTTATTAAATGTGTTTTTAAAATCATTTTATGATATGTGCAGGAACTTCCGAGAGCTGTTTCACGATGGATTATGGACAGTGGAGCGTCTCGACATATGACAGGAAGACTGCATTGTTGTACGATGTCAGAAATTTCAATGGTGGTTATGTGGGATTCGCAGGAAACCAAGGTGGTAGAATTGTTGGTGAAGGAACGTTATCCAATGGGATTGTTACGTTTGAAAGAGTTAACTACATTGCTGAGCTGGAGAATAATCTGCTGAGCATCTCGCAGATTTGTGACAGGATGTATACCACTCACTTCACAGACAAAGAATGTTTGATCTTGAAGCCACGATTTGTTATCCCTGAAGAATGGATTATCATGAGGGCACCAAGAGTCAATGATCTGTACGTGTTGGACATGAGCGTAGCTACTACAACCACGGGTCAGGCTCATTGTTTTGTGTCTAGAGCAACAGAGAAAGAATCGAAGTTGTGGCACCGGAAGATGGGGCATATACATCTTAGAAAAATGAATCACTTGGTGCACAATGATTGAGTTCTGGGTATTAATATCAAAGGTTTTCATCTGGAAGGGGTGTGCATTAGTTGCATCAAAGGCAAGCAAAAGAAAAAGTCACACCCTAAAAAGCAAGTCAATTCAGTTTCCAGACCGTTAGAGAAACTACATATGGATCTGTTTGGTCTAGTAAACGTCAAAAGTATTACAGGAGATCTCTATTGTCTTGTGGTTACTGATGATTATTCCAGATTTTCGTGGGTATCATTCTTGAAGTCGAAAGATGAAACGTTTGATAGTTTGATGGCGTTGTTCAGAAAGATTGAAAATTTGTACCAAAGGCGTATCAAAAGAATTAGAAGTGATAATGGTACTGAATTCAAGAACAACAAGATGGAAGAATATTGTGATGAAAGAGGTATATTGCATGCGTTTAGTGCTCTGTACACTCCGCTGTAGAATGGAGTTGCAGAACGTAAAAACAGGACGTTAATCGAAACGGCCAGAACAATGCTTGCTGATTCAAAGCTACCGATAAATTTTTGGGTAGAAGCAGTTTCCGCCGCATGCTATACACTCAACCGGGTTCTCACTGTCAAGAAATTCAACAAAACTTGCTTTGAGTTGATCAATAACCGCAAACCGAACCTGAAGTTTTTAGAACCGTTTGGGTCTCCTTGTACAGTTCTAGAGCCTTCTGGTAAGTTTGGTCCAAAGAGTATTGAAGGAATATTTGTGGGTTACTCAAGTCCACAAAGACGAGTTTTTGTTCCAAGTTTGAAGCAGATCATCGAAGCACAACATGTTGAGTGTCAGGGGTATACTATGCCGCCTCAGAATCCCGGTGACTCATGGCGTTTTAATTATGATAAATTGTGGGATTCGTTTGACATGGAAGAAGAAAAGGAAGAAGAAGAAGATTTCTTTGATGAGTTGGATATTCTGAGAGAGTATGAAGAATCGCAGGAAAGGTTCCCAGCTGAGTATTCAAGAAGACCACAACGAGCATCAAATGATGATGAAGCAGGTCCAAGTAATGCTGGTGAACATTGTGACAACTCGAACTTTCAAGGTTAGTAACGTGATCCTAACTCCTTGATATTCCTCCTTGATGTGTTTCACGCTCCGTACTTGTGTGATTCTGTTTAACGATTGTGATAACCTTGTTAGAAATTTATATGTTGCGTATTTGGGCCTCACTTTTGTGTTTTGTTTAGACTATTACTTTAATGGGCCGCAACCTAAACCCGTAAAGCCGAAGGAAACCCAATGGGATTAGAACCTTGCAAGTTGTTATGGCAGCCTAATTATGTGGGCTTGAGCCCATCTTCTCGGTTATCATGTTACCGCCTCAAAAATCATGTTTGGGAATTATTAGATTATAATCATAGTTGGGCCGGTTGTAAAGCTTAGGTTATTTATTTGCAAAACTAGCTACGTAACAAGAAAACTCAAAACTCAAACAAACCCTACCCTCTCAAGTGTGCGTACGGCAGGAGAAACCCCCCCTTCGAGACATCAGCCTGTTGATCGAACCTTCTGGGTTAGTTGTTACATATTCATGCTAACTTTTAATTGATGATTGTGTATGTTATTAAATATTATGACCGAATTGTGTTTATTATGTGCGGAAACTAATGAATGTGATAATATATTCAGAAACGTGAAACTTCCTGTTATGATGTATGCCTCTCATTGCTATTGATAGTTCATAATATAGGCCAATGATCATAAACTATCGAAATAATATGAATACTTTATTGATGACGTTTATTGGTAGTTAACGGTATGATGTGTATTGGATGATGCCGTGATGTTTTTGTATGGGGAAGTCGGATCCGTTACATAATGAACTGTATTGGCATTTCGACATGTAACTTTAGGGAATTGTGGCATGATGTCTCGTAAAACTGTTAGAATGATGATGATGGAAAGGAGATGCAATAAGGGGTTAGGTAAAATAGATGGTACAGCCAATCGAATGGAGCATATTGATGAATTGTTATTTTGATTTTTGAATGTCCATGTTATTTGATATAAATGAGATTGTGATTGGAAGGGGTGATTGCATATGTAACTGATTGACACGTTTTTAAAACTAAAGTCATGATTTCTGAATAAGTCACACGCGTAGATTAGATTCTTAATTTGGGCCACTATTTTAGAAAACATATTCCTTTATTTAACACAAGGGCCGCCACCCCTTTAATGGAATGGTGATACTTGATTGTAATTGGACCTCTACTATATGTTCAGATGATGCACATGGGATGTCAAATATCTCATGTGATGACAACAATTGATTTAGTTGAATCAAGGATAGGAATGACCGACAACTTTATGTATATCACATGCAATTCTGACAATTTAATGAAAAGTGGCTGACTAATATGAATCAATTTCATATCACATGCAAACTTAAATGGATCTAATCACATAAAACATTGATTGGGCCGATGATATGGATTTGACTTTATATATATCAATAACTGTCACGAGTTGGAATACATATGTGCGTTACATGAGCAATGAATATATTTTATGTGAACCTCGAATGTGTGAATTAACTATACGTGAGAGGTGTGGTATATGTGCATGTGAAACTGACTGTAACTGATAACCTTTTTAGGACGTGTTTATTCAACTGATAATCAAGTAAACAATCTTACCGAGCAAAACCAAGGTGAGTTCACTACATTCGACCATGCGTCCCAGTGGTTGGGGACAGTCAGTGGTATGGGTAATAACGGGTATATTGGTTAATATTCTCACCTATCATTTTTGTAAGTCCCTTATTATGTTACCTGGAGGGTAACGGGTATTAGTTGGTAGCGCTACTTAGGTTTGGCACCCTCACACCGCTCCTAGATAGGACGGATGTGAACTAATTACCCAGTCGGGGCCCAGTACTAGATAGGAGTACGTGGGAAGGGCAGTCATGTATTTCAGGAGCCGTCTTGTTTGGAATTGAGATATTAACAATATTACTTGCATTGTTTATTGAACTATTTTACATACAACTGGTAACAAACGTTTTCTAAAACCGTGAACTCGCCAGCTTTGTCTGATACACTTGTTACATGCTCGCAGGTCGTTAGGTATCTTGGAACAGGAACTTGTTGGCTGGAGGGCATGAGTGGTCATGGTTCACACCGATTGGTTTTATTTATTGAACATTGGTTCTTACATTTGTTTGGAAAATGTTTATATTGTGATACGTTAACGCTTCCGCTGAATTTGCTGGTTTCGAATAACTTATGTTTGGATTTTAATTTTAAATGATGAAACTTTATTTTAAACTTATGGATTCAATGTAATTGGTGGCTCTTTGCTAGTGGGTCACACGCCTAACAGGGACACTCCCTAGGTGGTATTTTGAGGGTGTGACAGTTTGGTATCAGAGCCACTGGTTATAGTGAACTTGGTTTTAAAACGTTTTTATAAAACCAGACTATAACCGAACAAGTTCTGAATACGACCATGACACTCAGCTCCAGACTGCAAGGTTCGTCTCTCGTTTACTAATTGCACTGCATAACTAGTGAACACTTACATACGAAATTGCATGTGACTGCACGTTTAGCACAACTGTATGAATTCATGTATTACTTGCATGTGTTATGTGATTGGTAGTGTGGTATTTCCCTAGACATCCATGACACACGTTCTGAGATATTCTTTGTTTGCTACTCGAGTTTGAGGAACCATTTGACATGAGTTAGGAGGAGCTGAGATGAGCATGCAAGTCACAATATTATTGTGGGTGCACACATAATAATAATGTGGGGTGCATGCGAGTCCCAGTGAGACTTAACAAGTGAAAAAAGGGTTCCGTTCCGTTATTTGGTTGATGTGAAACACAACAGTCTAGGAGCCATAGCAGTGATTGTCTCCTACTCGAACATAACCTTTTCACTTCTCTCTGAAACCTTTCGAATCTCGATGCTATCGAGTATTACTTGAACACACATCTGAACGCCTAGCGAACTGGGTAGAATGTTAGGTGCTTGTACGGACATCCATGAGTTGGACATCACAGCGTTGAATGATTGGCCTATACCTTCCTCACCTATCTTTGTTTGTTAGAACTTAGCGCGTTGACGTCTTAGACCCTGGAGTGCGATCACTTCTGCAACGCTCTGGAAACATACCGTGTAATACTTAGTCAATTTGCAAGAACGATGGATAAGAGGATGAGCATAGTGCCGTACCAACCTCAGTATTAGAACGACCCTGATTACCAGCAACGAACTCCAGCAGATTGACCTCAACTGAATCCTTAACCCTAGTAAGTGACTTATGGGAGTTGACTCTTACGAATCAATCGGGACATGGAATGTGTGACTTCCCACCCAGTGAGTAGTGTCTTAGGACGCGACACGGAATGGGACAAGATGGGCTTTGATGGTGAAAGATTGTAGGGCTTCGTTTCAAGCAACGGCATTGGAGGTAAGAGTTACGGCAACATCAAGGTACTTGTAATTGTAGCCTACCGAATGGAACAAAGGTGACTTCGACGATGATCGACTGTTATTAAGTCAAAATGTCAACAACCAAGGGAACGATGATAGTATTGGGAATCCACATGACCGTAACAACACTGGTAGTGGCGCTCGTGGAAGGGCATTTAGGATTGGCATGAGCGACGCCAGGCATGATAGCAACATGGTAGCTAGTATAAGCAGCTAATCGCTTCGTCTCTGTTCTGTTTTGCTTAACTCTGATGCTTCTGGAAAACCAACCTGTTGTGGAATTGGCTGATTGCAAGTTAAATGAAACCTCATATGTTCATTAGGGTGCAAACTCGACCTTGTGGGTTAGGTATTCGATACCGATCTTCTTTCTACTATCCTAAGTGGCTACAATGCAGTAGTTAGTGTGGACTGGTTATCCAGAACTTGCGCGGTTGTACCCAGTGGGGAGAAAATTTTGTGTGGTTGGTTGTTATTTATTCTAAAGCGTTGGACTGGTGCAAGGGGTAGCATCAATTCAGCAATGAAGGCCGGAAGTGCCCACAGAAGGATGACCCCGCAATGTTAGCAACTGTTTCTGACGATAAGGCAAAGGAAAATAGGATCGGGAATCCACCAATTGTTCATGACTCCTCTCAGTGTGCTATTAGAGGAACTTTCAGGTTTACTTCCACAACTGTTAGTCGGAATCCCTGTGGATCTCACGCCAGTGGCAGCTCTGAATACTTGTACTCTTACCGTCTTGCACCAGGAGGGTTGCAAGAATTGTCTAATCAACTACAGAAACTGTTGGACAGGAGTTTGTAGGACCTAGTTTTCACTTTGGGGAGCCATAGTTATATCTGTGAAGATACGCCTTTTCGTATGTGTACTGATTATCGAGAACTCATCAAGGTGGCAGTCAAGAACCCTTGGCCTCGATCATGTATTAACAACCTGTCAACCAGCTGCGAGGGTCAAGCCCCATTCGAGGATTGACTAACGAGTGAGCTATCACCAGATGGAAGTTCGAGGGAAGAATGTTCTTAAAACGGCATATCAAACGCAGTACGGCCATTACGACTTTGTATTCCATAACCATTGGGTTAATCAACACACCAACAGCTTTATGGTTCGCATGAGTCGACCGTGTTTATTGGGGACGTTTTGAATCATTCCCAGGAGAAAGGGAAATATGGGTGGCATTTGTATCTTATCTTAGAGCTCCCGAGGGAGGAGCCACTACACGCGAAGTCTCGTTAAGTGTAACTTCTGGATTTAAGAGGTGCATATTTTTTTCTTGGCCATGTAGCCAACGAAGTGGGTATACACGTGGATCTCGCGAAAATCCATTTGGTTAGAAATTGATCGACACCAAAGATTCCTTCGGGGATGCAGTAATTCCTTGATTTCGCTAAATATTATTGTAGATTCATCTCAGGATTTTCGAAGATTGAGCCGCTGTAACCTCTTTAGCACAGCGGGGTGCTGTGAATTCATGGGAGACAAAACAGGAGGACGTCTTTTCAGCCTTGGAAACCCAACTCTGCAACGCACTGAGCATCGCTTCTATCCGAGAGTATGGATGCTCTAGTGGTATACCATGATGGTTCGAATCAGAGTCCCAGTTACGCGCCGATGCAACACGAGAAGGTGATGACTTACGTAATGGAGTTACGAGGAGGAGCTACACGACACACAACCTGCAGTAGAAGCCATGATCTTTGGAGTTAAGCTGGAGGCATTACTTGGATGGTACCAAATGCACTACTTAGACCGATCACAAGGGCCTTTCGTGTACCCTGGCTTTGAAAGAGCTAAATCAGATAATGGCATCGCTGGATGGAACTTTTGGACGATTACGACTGTGAAACTTGAGGTGCACGAGCTTTGCAGCTCAGTATCGACTCCAACCTACCTGATCAGACTCACTCTGTTCAAACAGTAGAACTGAAGGAAGAGGATTTTCAAGTGAACCCATGCGGGGCATGGAGAGGCAACCTTTGGCAGGTCGGATGATATTCGCTACCTCATGGAACGAATGTGAAACTCATTATACGGAAACTTTAGAGAACTTGTGTTGAGCAAAGCACACCGGCCTCGATATTCTAGTCGTCTGGGTTTTGATGAAAGACATAAGGATTTATAAGCCTTGTACTGGTAATCGGGCATGAAGGCCCACCTAGCTATGCATAGGGATGATGCTTGACTAGTCGGAAAGTCAAGGTAAAGTATCAGCAACCAGAAACACCCATATGGAAATGAGAACAGACTACCGTGGAATCTGGCACTAGACTACTTACAACTCAAAACAGAAACAGTATCACTTGGGTGATCGTTGATTGTCTCACGCTACCAGCAAGCCTTCTTGCAATTAAGGAAACGGACGAGTCGTCACAGCTGTGAATGCTCCTTTGAGGGAGGCGACTTTTAGGCACGAGGCGCCAACCCCTGTTATCTCCAATTTTGAGCTATACCCCAATTTGTGGCGGACAAAACACAACACCCTTGGTTCACATCTAGGCATGAGCATTACTTGTTACCATGGGATAAATGGTCAGAATAAACGAACCATCCGGACACTCGAAGACATGCTACGAGCATGTGTGTGATTGACTTTAGTAAGAGTTAGAAAGACATTTACCTTTGTTTGTGTTCCACTGCAGTAGTTAGCATTCTAGTATTTAGACAGCTCTGTCTGACGCATTGCATGGGCGATAATGTCAATCTCCTTGTTGGACTAAGGTGGGTGATAACCAAATCACAGATTCAGGATTTCTACTCAAACCACGTGGGAAGATTATTTAGATTAGAAATCGTTTGGCGGCAACGCGCGACCGTCAGGAAAGCTGATAGGCTTAGGAAACACTAGGAGTTCGCTGTGGGCGAACGTGTCATCACCGAAAGTCTCACCCTGGGAGGATACGATATGCTATAGACAACGTGGCAAGCTTAGTGTACGATGCGTTGGGACATTCAGATTTTTGGAACGAATCGGTGACATGGCTCACAAACTCGAGTTAAATGACGAATTTCGATAACGTTCGCAATGACATTATGCCTCGAATCTAAGGTAGTGTTTATCTGATGAAACACTTGTGATACCTTTACCAGAGTCTACGGTTAACTGATCAGTTGTATTTGTCAAGGTGCCTATTGAAATCATGCCCCAGGAGGTTAAGGTTTGCGAGCACTTTCAAATTCCAATTATGAGAGTCTGTTGGAACTCGAGGCTAAGTATCCGCAATTGTGCGAATCTGCTGAATCAATTCCGATGCAACTGGTGAATTTCGAGGACGAAATTCCCTTTCAAGTTGGGGATGATGTGGTACCCAAGGAAAACCCACAGTTATCCACATATATCTTGGACTACCACTTCATTTCTCTGAGACTTCTAGTCAAATTTTGGGACGAAATTTCTTTCAAGTTGGGGATGATGTGACAACTCGAACTTTCAAGGTTAGTAACGTGATCCTAACTCCTTGATATTCCTCCTTGATGTGTTTCACGCTCCGTACTTGTGTGATTCCGTTTAACGATTGTGTTAACCTTGTTAGAAATTTATATGTTGCGTATTTGGGCCTCACTTTTGTGTTTTGTTTAGACTATTACTTTAATGGGCCGCAACCTAAACCCGTAAAGCCGAAGGAAACCCAATGGGATTAGAACCTTGCAAGTTGTTATGGCAGCCCAATTATGTGGGCTTGAGCCCATCTTCTCGGTTATCATGTTACCGCCTCAAAAATCATGTTTGGGAATTATTAGATTATAATCATAGTTGGGCCGGTTGTAAAGCTTAGGTTATTTATTTGCAAAACTAGCTACGTAACAAGAAAACTCAAAACTCAAACAAACCCTACCCTCTCAAGTGTGCGTACGGCAGGAGAAACCCCCCCTTCGAGACATCAGCCTGTTGATCGAACCTTCTGGGTTAGTTGTTACATATTCATGCTAACTTTTAATTGATGATTGTGTATGTTATTAAATATTATGACCGAATTGTGTTTACTATGTGCGGAAACTAATGAATGTGATAATATATTCAGAAACGTGAAACTTCCTGTTATGATGTATGCCCCTCATTGCTATTGATAGTTCATAATATAGGCCAATGATCATAAACTATCGAAATAATATGAATACTTTATTGATGACGTTTATTGGTAGTTAAAGGTATGATGTGTATTGGATGATGCCGTGATGTTTTTGTATGGGGAAGTCGGATCCGTTACATAATGAACTGTATTGGCATTTCGACATGTAACTTTAGGGAATTGTGGCATGATGTCTCGTAAAACTGTTAGAATGATGATGATGGAAAGGAGATGCAATAAGGGGTTAGGTAAAATAGATGGTACAGCCAATCGAATGGAGCATATTGAGGAATTGTTATTTTGATTTTTGAATGTCCATGTTATTTGATATAAATGAGATTGTGATTGGAAGGGGTGATTGCATATGTAACTGATTGACACGTTTTCAAAACTAAAGTCATGATTTCTGAATAAGTCACACGCGTAGATTAGATTCTTAATTTGGGAAACTATTTTAGAAAACATATTCCTTTATTTAACACAAGGGCCGCCACCCCTTTAATGGAATGGTGATACTTGATTGTAATTGGACCTCTACTATATGTTCAGATGATGCACATGGGATGTCAAATATCTCATGTGATGACAACAATTGATTTAGTTGAATCAAGGATAGGAATGACCGACAACTTTATGTATATCACATGCAATTCTGACAATTTAATGAAAAGTGGCTGACTAATATGAATCAATTTCATATCACATGCAAACTTAAATGGATCTAATCACATAAAACATTGATTGGGCCGATGATATGGATTTGACTTTATATATATCAATAACTATCACGAGTTGGAATACATATGTGCGTTACATGAGCAATGAATATATTTTATGTGAACCTCGAATGTGTGAATTAACTATACGTGAGAGGTGTGGTATATGTGCATGTGAAACTGACTGTAACTGGTAACCTTTTTAGGACGTGTTTATTCAACTGATAATCAAGTAAACAATCTTACCGAGCAAAACCAAGGTGAGTTCACTACATTCGAGCATGCGTCCCAGTGGTTGGGGACAATCAGTGGTCTGGGTAATAACGGGTATATTGGTTAATATTCTCACCTATCATTTTTGTAAGTCCCTTATTATGTTACCTGGAGGGTAACGGGTATTAGTTGGTAGCACTACTTAGGTTTGGCACCCTCACACCGCTCCTAGATAGGACGGATGTGAACTAATGACCCAGTCGAGGCCCAGTACTAGATAGGAGTACGTGGGAAGGGCAGTCATGTATTTCAGGAGCCGTCTTGTTCGGAATTGAGATATTAACAATATTACTTGCATTGGTTATTGAACTGTTTTACATACAACTGGTAACAAACGTTTTCTAAAACTCTGAACTCGCCAACTTTGTCTGATACACTTGTTACATGCTCGCAGGTCGTTAGGTATCTTGGAACAGGAACTTGCTGGCTGGAGGGCATGAGTGGTCATGGTTCACACCGATTGGTTTTATTTATTGAACATTGGTTCTTACATTTGTTTGGAAAATGTTTATATTGTGATACGTTAACGCTTCCACTGAATTTGCTGGTTTCGAATAACTTATGTTTGGATTTTAATTTTAAATGATGAAACTTTATTTTAAACTTATGGATTCAATGTAATTGGTGGCTCTTTGCTAGTGGGTCACACGCCTAACAGGGACACTCCCTAGGTGGTATTTTGAGGGTGTGACAAACATGATGATGTTTAACAAGATGAAGTTGCTCAAGATAATTAGACGGCACAGAATGATATTCAAGAATCTGAGAACATGCCAGTATTTCATTGTGGTGATTCAGATTCTAAGGGGGAGCAAATTCAGATTTCAAGTCAAACAAACCCAGTCAGTGAACAAGGTGCAAATCAGAATGTTACTAATCTGGAAGGCAATGTAGATGTTCCAGGCGAAGTGATGCCACTAACTCTTTCATATCATCCAGAGGAATTGATCATTGGAGAATTGCAAACAGGCATCCGCACTCGAAGACAGCTTGATAAAGGGCTTATATGTTTTTATACAAAAGTTGCTCCTTTGCAAACTGAATTTTCATTGAGTTGTTTTATCTCGCAGGTTGAACCAAGGACTTATAAAGAGGCGCTTACAGAAGATTCTTGGGTCAATGCAATGCAGGAGGAACTGAGCCAATTCGAGAAGTTAGGCGTGTGGAAGTTTGTGGACTTGCCTGATGGTCAAAGGAAGATAAACACCAAGTGGGTGTTCAAGTGTAAGAGAGACGATAGAGGAGTTGTGGTTCGCAACAAAGCTCGACTCGTAGTCCAGGGTTTCAGTCAGCAGGAGGGTATAGATTTCACTGAAGTATATGCTCCAGTGGCTCGACTAGAAGCGATCAGAATCTTTCTAGCATTTGCATCTTGGAAAAACTTCAAAGTATATCAGTTAGATGTAAAATCGGCGTTTCTCTATGGGAAGGTAAAAGAGGAGGTATATGTTGGACAACCACCGGGCTTCACCGATCCAATCCACAAAGACAAGGTCTACTTGCTAGACAAAGCGTTGTATGGTTTACACCAGGCCCCGAGAGCTTGGTACGAGACATTGTCTCAACACCTACTAGCCAATAGCTTCATTCGAGGAAAAGTGGATACCACTTTCTTCACCAAAGAGGTCGACGGACATCTTCTGATTGTTCAGATATACGTGGACGACATTATATTTGGGTCAACAAATGAAAATTTGTGCAAAGATTTTGAAAGAGTAATGAAGCAGAAATTCGAAATGATATCGATGGGTGAGATGAAATTCTTTTTGGGTCTGCAGGTTGATCAACTACCCAAAGGAATTTTCTTACATCAAACGAAGTACGTTCATGATATCTTGGAGAAATTCGGGATGCCAGGTTCTACTCCAGCTTTCACCCCATTAGCAACGAATCATGGGATAAATCCTGATCTCACTGGAGAGAAGGTAGACGAAACGATGTATCGTTCAATGATCGGATCGCTGATGTATTTGACAGCTTCAAGACCCGATATTATGTACCCAACCTGCCTCGCAGTAAGATTTCAATCTAACCCGAGAGCTTCGCATATGGTGATTGTGAAAAGGATATTACGCTACCTGAAAGGAACTCCATCATTGGGGTTGTGGTATCCAAGAGAAAGCGATTTCACGCTCGACGGGTATTCCGATTCCGATTTCGGATGCTGCAAAGTTAACGCTAAATCAACAACAGCGGGGTGCCAGTTTTTCGGACCAAGATTGGTTACTTGGCAATGCAAAAAGCAAACCTCTGTGGCTTTATCCACATGTGAAGCGGAGTATGTATCTGCTAGTAGTTGCTGCTCACAGATCTTGTGGATCCAGCAACAGATGCGCGACTACAGTTTGCAATTTCTAAACACCCTTATCTTTGTTGATAATGAGGTAGCGATTAATATTACGAAAAATCCAGTACATCACGCTAAAACCAAACACATTGAAATTCGTCATCACTTCATTCGAGATTGTTTCGAGAAGAAGTTGATACGAATTGAGAAAATTCACACCGACGAACAAAAAGCTGATTTACATACCAAAGCATTTAATAAAACACGTTTTCAATATTTGCTAAAACTGAATGGTATGAAGCTTTTATCGGTGTTGGAGGAGATTATTGGCGTTGATGAAGGAGACATTGTAGATGATGTTGAGAAGCAATCTGCAATGGTTTGTCGATTTTTTACCTGTTTTGGTATTTAGGGGGAGGTACAGGGTAATATTTTCAGAAAATACAAAAACAATAAAAAATGACAAATACAAAAACATGAGATATTTTTAAAAATCCAAAAACAATAGAAAACCAGAAAAGAGCTTGTGTAAAAAGGGAAAATGATAGTACATCGGCTTGACAATTACGGTATGCTAAAGAAATGGAATGTTTAAAAGGTTAAACAGTCTCGCTGATGATGTGTCGATAGGTTTTTACACATTTAGTAGGTTTGTTCGGGATATAAACTTAAATCTTTACTTACTTATTTCGTGGGGAACACTACTTGGACATATAGGTAACCCCTGAAATCTTGTTTGAAAGATTCCTTTTTCTGATATACTAGGTCTTTATACTCAGTGATATCTGGGGTATTATTCCGGGACTTCTGTTGAATGGAAGTTCTGACCTAGTCCTAGAATAATACTTTCCGCAATGCTTGAAACATAGCATCACCCTCAGCATATATGATAAGACAGTAAAATTGCTTAGCAATGCTGTTCTAAAAAAGATCCTCTAAAGGGGACACACTCAAAAGTTGAGTCATGATCTCTCTGCTGAACGGTAGTTCTCACCTGAGCTCTCATGATTCTTCATAATTTATTAACCCCTTACAGATATCATTTGTGGTATACTCACCTGTAAGACTGAATATTGGGATCTGGATACGGGAGTATATTCAAGAGGTGGGACACACGTATAAGTTCAAGTCTCTAAAACACTAATTCCGCATCCTTGACAGATTGAAATGTGTGTGAGAATTTAAAGTGGATCAGTATATCGACCATCTAAGCGAATTGTTTAATTCTGAGTATGAAATTAAAGCTTAACGGTACTTGTGACTTGTCGAATAGCTGATATGATTCCCTAACACGCTCACAAAAAATATGTGTAAATAGTTTACTTTTACTGCATTTTTGTTCTGTATTTCATTTCTAGTTTAGGGCTTTATTAAAAATCCAAAAAAAGAAAAAGATTTTTCATTTCTGCTTTATTTTTGACAAACCAAAGTGGAGAGTTGATCTTCAGATTCGAAAGTTGAAAGCAGATGCAGGAGGGTTCTGGACTGGATGATGAGTTTGGAGCTAAAATATGATAAGTTTGAGAAGTTGAAATATCAAAGCAAGTTCATTAACTTGAAACTTGTAAATTTTTCAGAAAAAGTTGAACTGAATGTTAGTGTGATTTATCTCTGATCAACCAAGGTCATTAAGTTGGACTTGGTAGATTAATTGAGTAATCAGGGTCATTAACTTGAACCTGAATACTTAAGTGGATTTCAAATACTGAAGGTTTAATGGTAAGTATGGATTGATACTGTTATTGCCATATATCTTATATTTAGGTAGAGATTGTGCAGGTAACAGGAATCCCCATGGCAATTAAAAAGTCAAAGTTTGAACCAGATTTTCAAGTCCCAGCATTCCGAGAGGAGGAGTCTGCGAAAGGGGGAGTCAGATTTCTGGATCAATAGGTAAAGGGGAGATTGAAGATGGACAATAGTGATTGAATTAGGGTTTAGTCTAGATAGGTTAAATGAGTGCACAATAGTGATTGAATTAGGGTTTAGTCATGTTTTAGGAAATGTTTCCGTTTGTAGATGTCAAAGCCAAGTTCAAACGGAAGCGACACAAGGGATTCCGTTTGAACAAGTCAGTTCGTTTGAACCAATCCGTTTGAGCATGGTCATTTGAACAGAACCGTTTGAACATGATAGTATCACTTTCAAACGGAATAGGCTTAGTCTATAAATAGGGTTGTGTAGGTTCATTTGAAACAGAACAGTTGTGTGTGTGAGCGAAGGTGCTGCCAGATTTTTGTCAGAATTCATTGTAAAAGCTCAGAAATTCAGTAATAGAGAAGGATTGAAAGGAAACAAGTTTTTTGAAGTTGTTTACGTTGATTCCGCCTTTGTAAATGATGATGAACTACTCATACTGACTGTTTAGGGTCACCGGAACGATCCAACAGATAGTACTTTGAGTATCCTTCTGAGAATCTAACATATGAAAATATGGAAGATTCTACCAGGACTTAGATAGCGAGCTTTAGAATTACACATAAACACATACTCAGGTATTTGTTAATTTAGTTATTAGCTCGTTTATTATTAATTTGAAATGGTATTTTAAGTATTTTTTAAGAATTTGTGACTTGTACCTTGTACCTTGTTCTTAAAGGAAACGAGTACTTAGGAATTTCGAGGAGATCATGAGTGATCACAAAATGAAAGAACCACACGAGTAGTTTGTTTTGCAAGGAACATATTTCCTTGGCGTCGGCATCATAGGGGTATGTCACATATACACACAATCGTATCAATTTCGTAAAATAAAATTGATATAATAAATTTATTTATATAACAACTGAATTGTTTCAAGCGTCAAATAACAACAAGGAAAATACAAAAGCCTAATTGTTCACTGCTGCATTGTCATTTGCGTTTACCTCGTTTATGTTAAACACTCATCCACGCGCTGGATTTGCGTTAACAAGTCTTGGGCAATTGTTCTGGTAGTGAGTAAGATCACCATAGTTATAGCACAATCCAGGTGGAAATTGTGCTTTAACAGCAACAGGATTTGAAGCATCTTGGTTTTGGTTAGCATAACGGCAGGTATTGACCAAATGTCTCAATCGCCCACAGTGGGTACATTTGTGACACTATGTTTGTTCCAAATGATAACGGTTGCATTTGTTGTACAAAGGTGCGGTACCAACATAGTTTTTCCTAGTACTAGGTTGTGCTGGCTGGTTTGGTGCAACCTGATTGTTCTGAGCAACTACAATGAAGTTTTGTGAAGCCTTACACTTCTTCAACTTTTTGGAGGACTCAGTCTGTTTATCCTTTGGTTTTTCTTGTGTACACTCGTCAGACGGTTTCGGGTCTCCCTTTCGGAAAAGCTTACCTTTTCTGATCTGGGATTCAGTCATGGTAGCAGATAGTTCAACGGCCTGTCGGACAGTACTAGGGTTGCTACCAGTAACAATGTCCTGAACTAGGTCGGGGAGACCATCAATGTACTTTTCGATTGCCTTATCCAAAGGCGTAACCATGGTAGGACATAACAGGCTCAGTTCCTCATAACGATTAGTGTAGGCTCGATGTTCACTGCTGTCTTGCTTAAGATCATCGAATTCCCTTTCCAACACCCTGAGTTCATGACGAGGATAGAACTCCTTCATCATTAGAGCTCGAAGCTCTTCCCAAGTTTGTGACAGTGCTATGTCGGCACCCCTATCCCTCATTACACCGTTCCACCATGTAAGTGCTCTTTTCTGGAATACGCTTGATGCAAACTCAACCTTTCGCTCGTTTGGGCATTGTACATGAAGAAACGTGCTCTCGAGACTCTCAAACCATTGTAGGAGCCCAGTGGCCCCTTCAGACCCAGTAAATGTGAGTGGCTTAGCGGAATTGAATTGCTTATAGTTGCATGGTGCATTGTTGTTATTGTTGTTGTATGCTTGGTTTATCTGGGTTACTAGGTTCGGAATCACAGTAGTAATCTGCTGAGTGATAATAGCTGCGAGTTCGGCGTTAGTTTGAGGTTGTGCATCTCGTCGAGGAGGCATATTCTAAAAGAGCAAGGAAACATGAAAAGGAAACGAGTGGGATGTTATCGGATAGTAAGAATTGAATGCTTAAAATAATATCGAAAAAGCATGAAGATTGTGATCATTTGTTCGTTGCCTAAAACAAACAAATGACACTGTGACTAATCAAAGTAATTGGGTCATACTAATGTATCGCGAAGACATGCTTTAGCCGATAAGTGGACACTCACCCCAAGAGTTCCCAGGTAAGAGTGACTGGTCCGATTATGTGGATTTGTACAAACACTCTAGCCTTAGACAGAAAACTCGAGGTACAGGCATCCACCCTTCCAGATTGCACGTGTTCACATTATTTGGACCCAAACTTTGACGATATTTTGAAAACTTTGAGGGTTCAAAACCTTATAATGAATCATCTAAGAAGTGATGACTGATTTTCAAAAACGGATTTGAAATTTGTGTTCTTGTTTTGGTTGTCACCTAAACATAGGTGACGGTATTGTTTTAAGACTAAACACAAGATAACTTGTGTTAGGGTCCTAGGAAGGTTATAGTCTAGGTTAAAGCATTACTAATAACCTAATTCCCTATAACCATTGGCTCTGATACCAACTTTTCTGTCACACCCCGACCACATAAAACAACAAATCGTGGCGGAAACGTCGGGGAGTGTCGTAACAGATTTATTGTTTCACAACCATGGATTAAATGTTTCGTTTTATTGAATTATTGAACTCCTTGTTTTAGTACAAATCAGATAAATACAAATAATTGTCTCTCAAGTTTTAAAGTCGCTAAGGCACAAGTCCATCCTATGTGTAGCATGCATCAATAAATCATCAAATAGCAGCACTTGAAACATATGTGAAAATAGGTACGTCAGCATAAAAATGCCTGTGAGTAACATGGGATTTTGTGAATTAGATTCATGGCTTTGGATAACACAAGAAAAGGTTTTATGTTTTCAAAAATAGCCATGAATCCTTGTAAAAAGTTTTGTTTCTAGAATGCGTCGCTTTGGTAAAATGTTTATAGTATATACAAAAGTATACTTTGGTTTTGAGATAAGTGGATAGGTAGTATATCTAAATATACTTTAGTTATGAAATAGTTAAATAGATAGTATATTAGAATATACTTTAGTTTCAGAAATAATAGAATCGGTAGTATATTACAAGTATACTTTGGTTTAAGAATGAAAACATCGGTAGTATAATACATTATACTTTGGTTTTGTAAGTAACATATCAACGTATGCTTTGGATTTGAAAATAGCACATCAGCTATGCTTTGGTAGTATAATAAAATATACTTTAGTTTATAAAATAACAAAGATGGTAGTATATCAACTATACTTTAGTAAATAATATCACATTGGTAGTATGTCGGAACATACCTAAATCGTGGTTTGGTAATATATCAAACTACATTTTAGTAAACAATAGCATATCAAATTATGCTTTAGCGAACAGTATCACGTTGGTAGTATATCGAAATATACCATAAATTGTTATTTAGTAATACATTCAAACCTTAGTGCATCAAACTACACTTTAGAGACTATAGAAATACCACAAAGGCAAATTCTATTTGGTTAAAATATGGTTTCTGCCATTCCATACAACAGGAGTGGGGTGTCTAGTCCTATAGCGCTATATCGTACTACCAATTGGCTTGATCATTGTTAATGAATGTATAATTAAACATATGAACAAACAAATAGTCGTACATACTTGAAAATCAGTGTTTAAATCATGGACAATAGTTCAATTCGTCAAAAGATAAGTACAATGCATGTGTAATCATATAGTCGAAATCATGAAAATAGTATATCGGCACATATGAATCACCCCAAAACATTTGAAAACATAAAAGAGGGGACTATGTACTCACTTGAGATTGTAAGTATCCTGGATTATGTGTCCTAAGAAAGCTCGAAAATCAAGGAATCAAGTGGTACCTAGTAATAGGATCGCTAGTTAAACAATCGGCACCTAAATCGGAAGATTAGGTAGAATGTGGTCTCGTAAACCAAATGAGTTATTGGAACTCATGTGATATGGTTTAACAAAACCTTCATTCTATATCGGAACCTATCCTAAGTGTTTACGACCCGTTACGACCCATTAAGGTAGCTTACGCTACGTTAACGTGTCGTTCGCGCGAATGCGCATTCGAGACGCCTAACTAGTCCTATGACAAGTATTATATGCCCTAACATGTTTAAATTTGTTGCATAATCAGTTTAGGTGACAAAAGTTAAGTTACATATGCCTAAAATCCAATTATGCATGAAAAGGGCATTTTGGTTATTTACCTAAGGCATATAAATTACCTATCATATAACAAATTAAACTAAGTGACCATAAGGTATAACCTCAGATGGTTATTCCCTATACAACTATGGTCACATAATATGCTTGGTTGGATCCTAATGATCGACCAAACGGGTCGGGTTCGAAAGTCTAACCGGTGGTTTAGACCGCTTGTCCTTACGACCCTAAACAAGCACTAGACTAAAAGTGACGAGTTAAACATGTTAAAACATGTTTAACTAAGTTAGAAAACAAGTTTGATATCAATACAAAGTGTTTTTGATACAAAAAAATAGCTTCGTTGCAAAATACGCATAAACACGTATTTTGACCGAAACTTTGACTCGTCACTTCAACTAATCAACGTGGTAATCAGTAGGTATAGTCACAAGGGACTATAACCATCGTGATTTTGCTAACGTTTCCAAGTTCAAATGAACTTTGTGTTGACCAATTCATGGTCAAAGAAGAAAGTCAAACACTGTTTGACTTTTATGCTTGAAAAGCATAAAAAGCATGAAAGAAGCATACAAAAGGTCCAAGCAAGGAAGATTTAATCTCAAAATACTCAGGTATGAAGCTTCACAAGTGAGAGCTTCAACTTAGAGTATAAATGAGATCAAGTGTGAAGAATGAATGAGAAACCCACTTCTATTTATAGGAAGTTAGGATCTACAAGATCATTCCAAGTGTTTAGAAGGTGTAATCTTGACCCTACACTTGTGGAACATGGTATTGAATACAATGGAAGTCCAAAACCAGCTCCAGGTATTGAGAAAATTGCACAAATGACCCTGCAAATCAAGCCAGTTGCTGAAACAAAGTTGCTGAGTTTTGGTCCCTGTCACGTGGCGCGCCAGTTACTACCTGGGCTGGCGCGTGGCTCGGGGGAGGTCAGTTCCAAGTTTTAAATTCTGGAGAAACAGGTCCCTGCATGCTTAAAACTTGATTTTCAACACGTTTAAGCCCCGTAAACCCCATTTCAAGGCTCAAAAATGAAGTTAAAGTATAGGGAACTTAAAATATGCTTAAAAACATCTCAGATGTCGGTTCGTTTGGTCGTACGGTTGCGTTATTCGGTTAATTATGACGAAAACTCGAACTGACGCGAAATCGATCCAAATTACACGACGAGTGGTATATTTGCATTCCAATCACTAAAATGAAATATTTTAATGATTACAAAATTTTTTTAAGACTGCCTCAGTCTTTTCTATCCAGCGAGAGCTGCAATGGCTCCTTCATTTTCCAAGAATTCTATTGGTTTACAAGACCAAAATTCTTTATAAGAACAACCATAAGACATGGTTCTTCTTCTTTTCGGAATAGGCAATTGAAGTAACTGTCCATTGTATACGCTGTGACTGGGTTCAGTTGGTGGTCGCTTACTTCCATTATTACTTTTATTATTTTCTCTTTCCTTAACTGTTTTGATAATATATGGCATAGCATCTATAATCCCTTGTGCCACTATGTGTTGGATGACACTATTATCTATCTGGTTGCCACTATTATCGTTATTCGGGTTTTCTTGATTCACTTTGTTGTCCATCTGAATTATAAACATTTACGAAATATTAATATCACCGATCAAAATTTTATGTGAATAATCACACAACAAACACATTGATCAAAATCGTCGTGCATTGCGACATTTACTATATTTATATGTATCTAGTACAAACTGAAACTGAAATTTAAAGTACAATACTAGTATGCATCAATAGGTATTAGATTATCTATTTTTGTTGATTTGGATTATTTATTTATTTTTTCAAGTTACTAACATATATATATATATATATATGTATATATTATTACTACTAGCGGGGGTTCATCCAATACTGCATATTACGCTTGTCGTACTTCCAAACGAGCCTCTCCCCTATTTGTCTTATCTTTTCACTTTCATCTAATAACTCTTCACCAAAAGTGCGGAGTTCCTTCACAGTTTCGGTACTCATGGGTGGTACGGGTGCTGGTATTGGGTCAGGGTACTAGGGCATCGGTTCTTCGTATGGGTATGGGTTTTCTAGGATTTCCTGGATATACTGGTCATTATCCTAATATGGGTATAGAGGGTCAAGGTTAGGGTAAGGTGCTACTGGGTTTGGCATGGGTTCCTCTCGTGGGTGGAGTTCTGGGTAATCCTTGTGGTCGTCAAACCATGGGTCATAATCTGGAGGATGGGGTGCTGGGACTCTAGGGATATCGGTTGGGTCGAAAGCAGGTAATGGAATCTGGTCTCCTGGGTTAGGTTCTATTTCCATAGGTTGTGTTAGAAACAAGGGTAGTGGCTGTGGTGCAATGATTTGTTCTAACTTTGGGTCTGCGGCAGTGGTAGCTAGTATGTGGAAATTGGCAAATCGTCTATTAATTATATCCCGAGTCTCGACATTCATTTCCCTATTTGCAGCTGCTAAAGCTCTCTATTGCTGTAATTTTCCCATTCTTTTCCTACGCTCGTGAGCTCCCCGACTGAACCATCCTCTCTTTTTGGTAGGGAATGGCCCTTCAGATTGGGCTTTGAATATGAAAATCCCTTCCTCTGTGTCAGCTGAATACCCAAGGGGGTAGACTGGGAAGAAGTTCCTTGATCTCTAGGAGAACTAGACAATTAATGATAAGCGTATGATGGACCTTGATCACTCATACTGTAAACTAACAAATTGTTAAATAACACAAAACAATAATATACAGATATGCACGTAATCATGTAGATTATTTCCTAACAAAATGGATAAAATTTTGGTGTCAGAAGAACACTTCTGTGGCTGAAATCAGTGGCTGTAGCTCTGACACCACTCTCTTTCGCAACCCCCGGCCCCTAATCGCTTGAGAACGGGCGGCCACGAACCAGTATCAGTGGAATTGGTGTTTATCAATTTGGCAACCGAATTTACATCAGGACCGTAGTTAGGAAATATTTAATCAGAACCACATTTTTATAATAATAAATACATGGGAAAATCCCAAGTTTCCATTACAAACAGGTTTATAGGGATAAACCCTAATTTATTGAAATAAAACATCTTCTTTATTTAGGTAACTTTTATAGCCACTTTTCGAAGCCTTCAGTGCTCTCCAGCTGGCTTCTATTTTGGCTTTCACATTTTGTTACCTGAAACGCGTTTAAAACATTTTATCAGCAAGAAATACTGGTGAGTGAATCCCAATTTAATCAAGACAGGTTTTATCATTTTACAACATTGAGGGCAATCCAGCAATTACATTTGTTTACATCTACTTTAATTTCCACCCACGGTACTGTCAATCCTGACTAGTGGTAATGTTACTACTCATAGTGTAGTAACAAATTTTGTATACAAAACCCCAACATACCGACGATAATTGTAGAATCAAAAATACTCAATCACTGTTAATTATAATGTAAAAAAATTGAGGTTTTTGTAAAAACAGTTTACTAAAAGGTTTCACAAAAAGAAGATTACTCACATTGCTAATTTAGGTATTTCCCTTGTGATTTCCTGATTATAATCTATTAATTTAAACAATGCACACGTGTTAGTATAATAACCTAATTTACATTAGTTATACCCTCCCCGAGACAAAACTCCAAGGACTACGTCAGGCAGAGCCTTGACAGGCGTTACGGAGCACTAGATCAATCGGGCAGCGTATCTAATACGTAATCGGGGGTTATAATGTAACACTTATGCTCCGTAAACACATACGATGTAGGACACTATCTTTTATCAAAGAAACAATGTGTTTTGGTCTCAAAAGTTTGTTTATTTTGGTTTTACAATTTCACATTTTTATTCTAGTTCATTTTCAAGGTTTAAATCGCTTCCCGGAAAGTTATACGCGAACTGATGCGTAAACGTAATCAGTTTAATGCGGTAAACCCTCCGGAATAGTGACATAGGCTTAACATACCTTAAATAACTTTTATATAACTTAGAAATAAGTTTTGAAATCTTTGGTGTGTCAAAAACAAGTTTATTCACACTCAGGGACTATTTGCGTCAAACTGTGAAAGTCTGCTGATTCACATAGTATCGAACATTCCATAACTTGATCATAAGTTAAACATGCCCTAAATATCCTTTACATGGCTTAGAAATAGGCTTTGAGGTGTTTGGTGCGCAAAAATAAATTTATTTGATCAATAGGGACTAAAAGCGTCAAAAAGTGCATAAGTTTGCATTTTCGCGCATAACTTACGTTCTGAATATATCCGGACATCCAAAAATTTATGTAATCATTAAAATAGTTTATTTAGTGATTGGCATAATAAAATTCCATTCGTCGCGTAATTTGGATCGTTTTTCGCGTCCGTTCGTGTTTTGTAGTAATTAACCGAACAACGCAATCGTACGGCCAAACGAACCGACATCCGAGATGTTTTTGAGCATTTTTCATGTTCCCTATGCTTTAACATCCTTGTAGAGCCTTGAAAATGGGTTAACGGGGTTTAAACGCATCAAAAATGGCCTAAACGAGTTACAGGGACCAAAACTATCAATTTTCAAAAGTTTCTGGCAGCTGGAACATGGTGGCGCTGCGCCACCACTATGTGGCTCTGCCGTGGCGTGACACCACGGCCTCATCTGGGTAGAAAACACATTTTCAGCAATTTTCAGCAACCGACTTGAAGTCAGGGTCCTTTTTGT
Source organism: Helianthus tuberosus (assembly GCA_030545235.1). Taxonomy (NCBI): domain Eukaryota; kingdom Viridiplantae; phylum Streptophyta; class Magnoliopsida; order Asterales; family Asteraceae; genus Helianthus; species Helianthus tuberosus. The sequence continues at coordinate 63,622,034 of CM060443.1, forward strand.
AACTTTTTCAATACCGTTTGATGGTTTTGGGGCACCCCTAGTATTCCAAAACCATGTGCCTTATGTGTAAGGTCCAGATCGAAGCTCAATTATCGAGGAACGATCCTAACGGTTCTTCACTTTCTATAAATACACACCATCTTCATCACCTTCATTCACACCTTTGATCTCAATATCATTCTCTAAGTTGAAGCTTTCCTTGTGAAGCTTCATACCTGAGAATTTTTGAGTTCAAATCTCCTAGCTTGGACCCTTTGTAATTTCTTTCGTGCTTTTATCGTTTTTCTAGCATAAAAGTCAAAAAGTGTTTGACTTTCTGCTTTGACCAATCTTTGGTCAACACGAGATTCGTTTGAACTTCGCAACATGAGCGTAATCACGATGGTCATAGTCTCTTGTGACTATACCTACTGATTACCACGTTGATTAGGTGTAGTGACGAGTCATAGTTGTTGGTGCACTACATCTGTCGACTTCGTCTTGTATCGAGTCTTAGACTAGTTAGAATAGAACAGGGCACGTAGAACGAGAGAATTAGAGAGAGTTAACAAGATTTCGCTTCAAGGTATTTGTATGTAAAGGATTTCGCTTGAAGCAGCTCAAGCGAAATCAACATGTTAAGATTTCGCTTGAGTTATGCTGAAGCGAAATCCCAATCCCTATATATAGGAGATCAAGGTCAAGCGAAATCAGAAGAAGTTTTTGTGTGATTTCCATACCGAGGTGCTGCCGGTGTGAGAACTGATTGTAATTGCTTTCATATCAATACAAATCAGTGTTAAAGTGAAGATTCAACTGTTTATAGGTCAAATACTTGTTTTCCGCACCTGTATTTGATGGAATTCCTCTGAACTGACTCGTTTAGGTCACGAACACGGTCCTTACAATTGGTATCAGAGCCTGGAGGAGGAGTTCTGCAAAATTCAGCTGAAACAGTTCAAAATCTCTTACTTCTACATCTTCTTTCATCAGTTCAGAAATTTTTCACGGTCAAAAACTATTCAATTTCTCACGGATTGTTTAAAAGTACAAGATAACAAACCCTTGAAAGTTTCATAGCAAAATTCGACTTAAAAGTGATCAAAATCGACCTTCGAATGGATTTCGCTTGAAGAACAAAGCTTCATTGAACGATTTCGCTTGAACTTTCAAGCGACACTTAACATTTCGCTTCAACGTTTTCGCTTCAGTGTTTCGCTTCAAGGTTTTCGCTTCAGGATTCTCACTTCAGACAGTTTCGCTTGAATGATTTCGCTTCAAAGAATTGATTAGTTTCGCTTCAACCAGTTTGACAGATTATTTCGCTTGAAAGAATCTGTTATTGAAAATCGTGCTATTGAAACATAGATAACGATTTTCACAACGCGTTTGCAACATCGTCTAGTTCATCTTCCATTGCTCAGAACATGAATTCAGAAAATGAAACGGGGACTACTCAGAAACCCCCGAAGCTAATATGCATTGAGGAATACTATGGATGGAAAGATCGTTTCGAAAACTGGGTGCAAGCAAATCATCTAAGATCATGGGAATGTATTCTGAAAAAGTATATGCTACCACGTACTGAAATGGAGACAGTAAAACAAATTTCAGAGTTTGGTAATGAAGAACGGGAAATGTATCGAGCTGAAAAAATGATGATCAGTTTGCTTCAACAAGCTATCAAAGAAGACATCTTTATACTACTTCAACATGACAAAACATCAAAGTCAATCTGGGATGCTTTGAAAGTCAAAGTTGAAGGTAGTGCAAACATGATTAAAAGCAAAAAGGCGTTGCTTAAAAAGTAGTTTGACTTGTTCACAAGTTTGCCCGGAGAAGATACAAAGAAACTCATTGAACGATATTGTCACTTAGTTCGAACAATGTCAATGATGAACATTAACAAAGAAGATGAGGAATGGGTGGATAAGCTAGCTGATGCTTTACCTCAGAAAGAGTGGGGAACATATTTGATGATACTGAAAAATACCGGAGTTTATGAAGGGTTGTCAATCTCTCAGTTCATTGAAAAGATTGAAAGTCAGGATTTGGAACAGCAGAAGATCGCAAGGATGAATAATCCAAGTGGTCAACAAGATGTAAAGATGTATTACAAGGGTAGTGTTTCGACTTCAGAAGCTGATAGAAGTCCGAAAATTCAGACTGCTTATAGTGTTGGGGATTCTACAGAAAAGACTGATCAAAACTCAAACAAAAGCAACAGTGGTTTCTCATTGTATCCAAGTGTAAATCCGAAAAGCTCATCAGAAAGTTTTCAGTCTCAAAACACAAAGATGGGAAATGGTTGTGTGATTCAATGCAATATAGCTCTAAATCTTCCAGAAGGTCAAAGTTTTTCTGAAGACATTGCAAAAGATCATATGGCATTACTTGGTTCCGTGCTTATATCATATGAAGGTTTAGTGGCTGGTAGAATTGGAAATCCTATGCTTACCAAAGAGGATTATGACCAAATAGATGCCGAAGAGATGGAACTAATGGATATCAAATGGTGTCTTGCAAGTGTTCTTAGACGTGCTGAAAAGTTCAAGACAATTACCGGGAGAAATGACTTTCTTGATGCTTGTGTTTCTACTTTAGGTTTTGATAAATCTAAAGTTACTTGTTTCAGGTGCAGGGAAAAAGGTCATTTTAAGCGGGAATGCAAAAACAGAGAAGTTAGTGGTGCTCAGAATCCATTTGGAAAAGATGACTACTACCGGAAAGCCATTTATCAGCAAGTTGGTCAGACACAAGACTCACAGACGGCTCATGGTAGAAAGATTGAAGATTCAAAGAAAGGATGTTTGGTAGATTTCAACTGGAGCAACTACATTTCTTCTAACAGCACAACATGTTTAGTGGACCAAAATGATGAACAACTACCTGAAGGATTCAGCTGGGATATGTTTGTTGATGAAAAGGGGGATTTCAAAGCTTTCATTGCAAAGATTGTTAGAGAACCAAATTTGTTTGCTACTTGGATGAGATCAATTGGTGAAACAGTGAAAGATCAATCGATTACATCTGAAGAAAGTTCAGAAAGTGCTGATTCTGAGTCATTAACTACAGATGAGAGTGTACAAAATGATGATACTTCAGAAAAAGAAGTTGTTTTTGATCAAACACCATCTGATTCTGGTATTTCAGATGATTATTCTGAAAAATCTGTAGAGTTTGATCAAACACCGATTGAAAGTAGCAGTGATGATGAGGAAGAGAAACATATTAATATTGCTAAAAATCATCTTTCTCCTGAAAGTTTTCATTTTTATTTTGCAGATCACATGGAGAAACTGAAGGAGAAACAAGCTGCAAAAGAAAAACAACAAGATGTGAAGGTTGAAACTGTTGTTCAAACTGAAGAAGTTAAAATTGTGGATGAAGAAAAGATGACTGAAACTGAGAAGGTAATTAGTGAAGAAAAAGTAATTGAAGTGGTAAAAACAATCGAGGTTGAGAAGATTGTTGAAGTTGAAAAGCCTTGCAAAAAATGTTTGGAAATTTGCAAAAGTTGTGAAGAAAAAGATGTTACACTGTTTGATCGAGAAAGACTGATAGAAAAGTTACTATCTGACATCAACTATGTGAAAGAATCGTATAGCGTGTTGAACAGAACAGTGACAGGTCTTCAAACAACGAACTCTGAAAGAGAAAAGGCTTTAACGATGACGAATGCTACGTTGATGACAAAGCAAAAGGCAATTAATCATTACATCGAAGAAAATGCTAATCTAAAGCAAGAGTTGGAAAAAGAAAAGATCGAGAATGAAAGGATCAGAAGGTTATTACTGAGTTATTCTTGTTCTGATTACGTCATTGATCGAGTTTATCCTACTGTTGCAGGTTTTGAAGCATTTCAGGATGAAAAGACAAAGAATGAGACTGGTAAGAAATTGACTGTTAAATACAACAAGTGTCCGCCTCCTATCTGGGAAGGGTATTCTCCTAGAAAACCAAATGAGGAGCAAGTCGAAAAAGCAGTAAATATAAAGTTAAAATCCGAGACAACTGATGTTTTGCCAGATAACATTGATATCACGTTTACCTCGTCTGATACTGATCATGAGTCTGAGTTAATCAAAAAGGTGGTTGATCAGGTGTTGGATATTGAGGAGGTGTTTGAGTCAAAGTTTGAGTCTGGGGATTCAAGTTCGTCAGTCAACAGTTCAAAGTCATCGGAAAAACGGTCTTACAGTAAAGAATTTTTGTTATCAAAGGCAAATTTGGATGATGAAACATTTGAAGTTGCATACACTTTAAATGATTCGGACAAATTATACTCTGACAAAGAATTTCCTATTAGAAGTGTTCATTTTGATATGATCAAAAAGGTTTTTAAAATGACAGAAATTAATTTTTCTGAACTTAAAGATTTAAAATTTTCTGAAAAACCTAAAAAATACACTTCAAGAGTTCAACAAAGGTTAAACAAGAAAAAAAGGGAAAAAGAATTACAATTCTAGTTTTGATTTTCAAAAGAAAACAAACCAAAAGTGTAATTACAAAAAGAAAGGTCTTGGTTTTACTCAAACTGCAAATTATCAAAATGAAAAACATGTTAGAGATTTTAAATCAAAAATGACATATGTTGCAGGAAAAAGCTATGAAGAAGAGACAAATAGCTTATTCTGGAGAAAATCGAATCAAGATTTCCTTGCTGAAAAGAAAAGGACAGGAACTGGAGTTTTTCATCCAATTGGAGTTTTTCAACCAAAAGACACAAGAACTTGTTTTCAATGTCAAGTTGTTGGACACATCGCTCACAATTGTCCAAACAAAGCCAACAGAAAACAGGAAGTATATGAAAAACTTAAAGAAAAAGTGGTTGAAAAGAATGATTCACCAACTACAAATTTCAAAAATTTTGAAAATTCAAAGAATGAAGTTGGTGAAAATTCTAAAAGATTGTACAAAAAGAGTGCAAAAGACAATCAAAAATGGATTGTTAAAAAATCAGATGTACAATCTGGCGATGAATCTGATTCTACAAAATCAGACGAGCCACAAGTTGAGGAAAAACATTCAGTGAATGATGTTGATATTCCATCACTGAAATTTGAAGAAATTAAACAAATGGTTGGTAAAGTGGAAATTTCAAATCAATTCTATTCTGATGAAAAGGAATTTGATATTGAGAAAGCATTTAATGGAAATGTTAGAAAAATGTTCAAGAAAATGCTTGATGGAAAAGTAAAAGGGGTTAAAGATTTTTATGCAACTAAAAAGGCAACTTACAACCCTACTGCACAAGAATTGGAATCCACCAAGTATAAGAAGACTTGGGTGGAAGTTTGTTTCCCATGATAGTCTACGTACTATGCCGGAGATCCCAAGTTTATATCGTGGATCAGGAATCGGCATCTTTCTAATGTTTGAAATTTTTGGTTGAAAGAGTTTTGATAATGTTTGGATGTTTACAGGTTGTATGACTACGCCGGAGCTTCCAGGTTGGTAAGTGCGAAGCAGGAATCGGCATTTTGATTGGTAAAATGGTGATATAGACATAACATTCCTACAAGTGGTATTGTGTTCTACATGTGGTAATTTTTACAATTGGTATAGATGGTGCATACATGCAAGTGGTATATCAGGGACATTAATTTGTACTTGATCTGCTACAAGTGGTTAAAATTAGACAATGTGATGAACCACACCCCGAATTTACAAATGATCATATCATCAAAACTTATTTTCCGGAAAATTCATTTTGATTAAAACAAACTTAAGTGTTTTGAAATCTAAATGAGAAAATAGTTTTGTGATAGGGGGAGTTCTGATTGTTTATGCCGAGTGAATGGCGATTTGATGTGATTCGATATCAGTTTTGTCAAGTTTCTGTACAGTTTGTATGTTTTAATTGTGTCAAGAGTTTTAGTTTTCAAATTTCCTAAAATGTGTTTGCATTTTAGGGGGAGTAAAAATTTTCAGAAAATTCAAAAACATTTGAAAATTTGAAAAAGACAAAAACATGATAAAATTCAAAAATGAGTTTTTGTTGCATATAGAGGAAATGATAGTACATCAGTGGACTATCACAACATGCTAAAGAAATGAAAAGAAAAATGTGATAAACAATCTTACTGTGGATATGTCAGTAGGTTTTTGCACATTTAGTAGATTGTGACGAGATATAAACATAAATTTCAAACTTGCTTGTTCTGTGGGTTAACACAAACTTGGATATATAGGTAACCCCTGAAATCTTGTTTGAAAGGTCCCTTATTCTGAGATACTAGGTCTTTATGCTCAGTGATATCTGGGGTATTATCCCGGGACTTCTGATTTTGCGGAAGCAATGGCCTAGTCCTCGGAGAATACTTTACATTTGCTTGAAATATAGCTCACCCTCAGCTAAAAAATGATGAAACATTGAAAAATGCTAATCATGGCTGTTGAAACAAAAGATCCTCTAAAGGGGACACACCAAAAGTCGAAGCCGTCATCTCTCTGCGTATACGGGAGTATCGACCTGAGCTCTCACGGCCCTCGTACTATAATTTATTCCCCTGACAGATATCATCTGTGGTATATTCACCTGTAAGACTGAATATTGGGATCTGGATACGGGAGTATATTCAAGTAGTGGGACACACGAATAAGTTTAAGTTGCTTAAAACATTAACATCGTATCTCGGATCAGTTGAACTTTGTGTGAAAATTTAAATGGACAAATATACTGACAATCTAGGTAAATTGTTTAGAACTTAATATAAAATGAAGCTTAATGGTGTTAGTGATATGTCTCATAAACTGATATGATCCTCTTGCACAAACTCACAAAAAATATTGTTTGTAAATATTTCTTTATTGCATTCCTTTACAATAAAAAATTACAAAAAGATTTTAGTGTGTTTTAACATAAATTTTAAAAAAATCAAAAAGATTTTCGACAACTGATATTGGAAAGCTGATTGTCAAAATTTCAAGTGCTAAACATGATGACTTGGTTGTGAGGGGAAATGAATCTTAAAATGTCAAAAGGTTTGTTAAAATCCTACAATTGGTATTTTTTAAACCTACATTTGGTTCATCATTGGTTTGTGATATGAGAGAGAGTTATCTGATTATATCAGATTGTTGGTGCATTTAAATTGTTAAATTTAGAAAATTTATTTCTGGGTTAAGATTGTTACAGGTGAGCCAGATTAATTCATTCAAAGCTTATGAAAGTCAGAATCTAATCATGAATCTAAAGTTCGCTAGCTGCTGATGCTGATGAACTTAAGGAATCAAGAGATCTGATCAAGAGAATTAGATGAAATCCAGGCAATGATCTTGTAAACAACATTTGAGTCAGGCATCGATCCTAAAGCAGATATTGCTGAAGAACATATGAATGCCAACAAATCGTGAGGGGGAGTCTGATAGAGCCAGGTGATTCTGGAGAAGAAGATAGAGAGAGAAAAGCCCAGAGACTGATCAAGAATGAAGATGTGAAGATACAGTGTTGTTGTGACTCGATAGTCGACTCGTCAACATCTGAGGGGGAGTCTGTTGGTGCACTACATCTGTCGACTTCGTCTTGTATCGAGTCTTAGACTAGTTAGAATAGATCAGGGCACGTAGAACGAGAGAATTAGAGAGAGTTAACAAGATTTCGCTTCAAGGTATTTGTATGTAAAGGATTTCGCTTGAAGCAGCTCAAGCGAAATCAACATGTTAAGATTTCGCTTGAGTTATGCTGAAGCGAAATCCCAATCCCTATATATAGGAGATCAAGGTCAAGCGAAATCAGAAGAAGTTTTTGTGTGATTTCCATACCGAGGTGCTGCCGGTGTGAGAACTGATTGTAATTGCTTTCATATCAATACAAATCAGTGTTAAAGTGAAGATTCAGCTGTTTATAGGTCAAATACTTGTTTTCCGCACCTGTATTTGATGGAATTCCTCTGAACTGACTCGTTTAGGTCACGAACACGGTCCTTACAATAGTTTCGGTCAAAATACGCGTCTATGCGTATTTTGCAACCAAACTATTCTTAGGTATCAAAACCGTTTGTTTTGATATCAAACTTTTTTTCTAACTTCGTTAAACATGTTTTAACATGTTTAACTCATCACTTTTAGGTTAGTGCTTATATAGGGTCGTGAGATAAGTGGTCTAAACAACCGCATAGACTTTCGAACCCGACCCGTTTGGTCGATCATTAGGATCCGACCAAACATATAATGTGACCATAGTTGTATAGGGAATAACCTTCCGAGGTTATACCTTATGGTCACTTGGTTTAGTTAGTTGTATGATAGGTAGTTTATATGCCTTAGGAAAATGACCAAAATGCCCTTTTTCGCATAATTTCATTTTAAGCATATGTAACATATATTTTGACATCTAAACTGATTATATAACATAATTAGATATGTTAAGGTATATAATACTTGTCATAGGACTAGTTAGGCGTCTCGAACACGGTTTCGCGCGAACGAGGCGTCAAAGTGGCGTAAGCTACCTTAATGGGTCGTAATGGGTCGTAAACACTTAGAATAGGTTCCAATTTGGAATGTAGGCTTTGTTAAACCATATCACATGAGTTCCAATACTCTTTTGGTTTACAAGACCTCATTCTACCCGACCTTCCGATTTAGGTGTCGATTCGCTAACATAGTATCCGTTACCCTAGGAACCGCTTCAACACTTGAACTCTTGGTCTTTTGAGCTTTGTTATACCCTTTGAACCGGGACTATACGCAATCCAAGGCGAGTACATAGTTCCCCTCTTTTACCGTTTTCTAATGTTTTTAGGTGATTCATATGTGTAATCGATTTGTTTTCGAAATGTATGGCATATGTGTGTTCACTAAGTGCTTTTATGTGTTTTAATCCGATTATGCAAACACAATGTTTTATCCTTAAGTGATCTGCCTATCTTCATAGTTAGATTCATGCAGGATATTTGAAGTACAGTCTTTGATCTTCCTATCTTCATAGTAAGATTTTTAAGAAGTACTTTACAACTCGATGGTTGGTTTTTGTGTAGTTTGTTGGTGATTTAGATAACGAACCTAGATAATACAATAAGCACATGGTGGATACGCCGCTGGTACTTCCTATATATAAGTGTGCTTATTGTATTACCTTTCGTGGGGTTATCCCGAATCACCATTAGGATTTAGGATTGTTTTGATTCAATAATTCAATATGACAGAACCCAGAATCCATATAGCATCTATCTATCCTTATAGGTTGATTCTTGTAGGATGTTTAGAGTACTAATATTGGAGTCCATGTTTGGAATTCATTATGTATGTCACACCCCGACCACGTAAAATATCAACTCGTGGCGGAAACGTCGGGGAGTGTTGTAACAGAATTATTGTTTCACAACCATGGCATTTAAAAGTTATGTTTTATTTATCAAACAAAGAGTTACATTGTCTTGAAATAACTGAAACAAAGAGTACATCACATAATTAAACTAGTTCTATCTTTATTTTAAGTCTCTAAGGCACAGGTCCGCCCTAGTATGTCACGATCATCCTAAGCAACAGCTCCTGAAAACACATGTGAAAATAGGTACGTCAGCATAAAAATGCCTGTGAGATACATAGGTTTTATGAAAATAGGATTCATGACTTGAGTTTAAAGAAATGTTTAATAAAAATTCAGTCATGAAACTTGTTAATTGTTTTGTTTTATAAATCATTTGAAAAACGATAGCAAAATAGATGATATGTATATATAAAAGAATAGTGGTTAAAAGAATAACCAAGTAAAAAGAGTTTGTATAAACCAAGTTATTTGTAAAACAATGTTTAAGTGAAAATGTGTTGTAAATGTAATATGTCTAAACTGAAGTGGTTTAAATGATGCTACGATATGTAATATAATACAAACACTTATATATAGGAAGTACCAGTGGCGTATCCACCATGCTTGTATCATATTACACATGCCTCGTTATTTAAGTCACTCAAACCAACCAACATTGTAAAATATCCTTGTTTAGTCCAATAGTCAAATGTCATAGTATAATCCAAGTTGAATATAAGTCATGTATGTGTAAACAAAAGTTATGTATGGTAAGTAAAATGAGACTACTTAAACCACAAGTAAAGATGTACAAAACAAAGTATTTTGAATAAACCAAAAGTTATGTTTTGTAAAATAAATGCATGTTTTACTGATACAAACATTTATGCGGTAAGTTAACGCATACATTCAAGCCTTGAGACAGACGGATAACCTTAGAGTAAAGATTATCAAAGTAAAATGTTTTCGGATTCAGTCATTCCTTACATCCAAACAAACCTAGGATGTCAGGAACGGGATTTGTCAAATCCTATGGTACCATTACTTACTACCGAGCGGCGTAGCTAATGTTAATGAATGTAGTTTAGTCCCGTTGTACAAACCAAATGTCATACCAAAAACAAACATGTAATGAAAGCAATGTACTAAGTATGCTAAGTCAACATACAAAGCAGAAAAGTCATGTAAATCAATGTGCCAAATATGCTAAGTTAACATATAAAGCAGAAAAAAAATCATGTAAATCAATGTGCTATCATGCCAAGTAAACATGCATAGCAAAAGAAGATGTAAAGTAAATTAATATGCTAGCATGCTAAGTAAACATACATAGCAAGACAAAATGAAATTTATGTACTAATAGTGTACTAATGAACATAGCAAGTATATGATATGAAAACATGGAAAGTACGAAAGTAACAAGTAGGCACATGTGTTTCACCCTAAAAAGTTTGGAAAACAGTAAAAGAGGGGTCTATGTACTCACTTGAGATTGCTCAATAGACTTTAGATATCCACCAAGCAAAGCTAGAAGATCGCGGAATCAAACGGCACCTAATATAGGTAACTACATTAATAAACGAACCTATTCGGAGGATCGGGTAGCGTGAGGGTTCGTAAACCAAATGAGTGTAAGAACTCATGTAATATGGTTTAACAAAGCCTACATACTAAACGAAACTTATCCTAAGTGCTTTTGACTCGTTATGACCCGTTTAGGTTGCTTATGCTACTTTAACGCGTTGTTCGCGTAAAACGCATTCGGAACGCCTAACTAGTCCTATGACAAGTAATATATGCCTTAATATGTCTAATATTGTGGCTAAATCAGTTTAGGTGTCAAAATTTGGGTTACATATGCTTAAAATGATTTTTGGCGTAAAAAGGGCATTTTGGTAATTTACCTAAGGCATATATACTACCTATCATACAACTACTTAAACGACGTGACCATAAGGTATAACCTCGGAAGGTTATTCCCTATACAACTATGGTCACCTAATGTGTTTGGTCGGATCCTAATGATCGGCCAAATGGGTCGGGTTCGAAAGCATAAGCGATTGATTAGATCTCTTACCCTTACGACCCTAGACAAGCACAAATCTAAAAGTGACGAGCTAAACATGCTAGAACATGGTTAGTTAAGTTAGAAAACAGGTTTTGATATCAAAACAAACGGTTTTGATACCTTAGAGTAGTTTGGTTACAAAATACGCGAGAATACGCATTTTGGCCGAAACTACGACTCGTCACTGAGCCTAGATAACGTAGTAATCAGTAGGTATAGTCACTAGGGACTATAACCATCGTGATTACTCTCACGTTATGAAGTTCAAACGAAATTCGCGTTGACCATAAACTGGTCAAAGCAGAAAGTCAAACGCAGTTTGACTTTCATGCTTGAAATACATGAACAAGCACGAAAGAAGACTTACAAAGGGTCCAAGAGGGAAGAGTGATCAAGTATGCTCAGGTAGGTGGCCTCCACTTAGAGCAGATTTAATCAAGGTGTGAAGAAATGAGTGAATGGAGCTAGCTATTTATAGGAATTTCACAACCATTAGGATCATTTCTTGGAGAAGAGGGAATGATCTTGGCCCTACACTTCATACCCACTGATTTGTGAACCCATGGGCATCCAAAACAAGTACATAGAATCAAAGAAACCAGATGCAAAGGTGTGTAACAGCTAGATCAAGCTGGAAAACACTTCTGCTGATCTGGGACCTGCTTACGGACCGCAAGAAGGAGTCCATACGGTCCGTAAGGACCCTGCAGGTCAGCTAACTTTGTAAAATGGCAGAATAGGTCCCTGTGCGCGTATGGTCGTGTTTTGGCACTTCTAACACCCGTCAAACCCATTTTTAAGCTCCCTAAGGATGTTAAAGTATGGGGAACATGAAACATGCTCAAAAATATGTCGGAGGTCGGTTCGTTTGGCCGTACGATTGCGTTGTTCGGTTAATTACGACGAAATGCGCACAAGCGCGAAAAACGATCCAAATTGCGCGACGAATGGATTTTTGACAAGCCAATCACTAAATCATAATATTTTAATGATTACATAAATTTTTGGATGTCTGGATGTATTCAAAACGTAAGTTATGCGCGAAAATGCAAACTTATGCACTTTTTGACGCTTTTAGTTCCTGAATGAGCATAAAGTTTATTTTAGCAAACCGAACCCCTCAAAGCCTATTTCTAAGCTATGTAAAGGATATTTAGGGTGTGTTTAACTCATGATCAAATTCCAGAATGTCCGTTACAGTTCAAATTGTCGAATTTAGTCCCTGTAAGCGAATAGGCTTGATTTTGCCATACCAAAGCCTTCAAAACTTATTTCTAAGTTATGTAAAGGTTATTTAAGGTATGTTAAGCATATGATGATGTTCTGGAGTATTTTTCGCATTAAATTGATTACGTTTATGCACCAGTTTGCGTATAATTCTCCAGAAAGCGATATAGAGTTTGAAATTGAATAAAAATCAAAACATGAAAAAGTAAAACATAAACAAATAAACATTGGGATCAAATAACTTTATTTCATTGATAACTGAACTGTTTACAATGATTACAAGCACAGATGTCACAGTCTCCCCTACTTGTGGAAATTTCGTCCCGAAATTTGTTTAGAGGAAACTCGTGAGAAAAGATGCGGATACTTCGCCTTCATTTGATCTTCACGTTCCCAAGTAAACTCAGGTCCACGTTTAGATTCCCAGCGAACTTTAACCAAAGGAATGCGCTTGCGTTTAAGCCATTTGACTGTTCGGTCCATGATTTCCACAGGTTTCTCAACAAAATGTAGTGTTTTATCAACACGAATTTCGTCAAGTGGTATGTGGAGGTTCTCATCAGCTAGACACTTTTTGATATTTGACATGTGGAAGGTTGGATGAACATTTCCAAGTTCAGGAGGTAACTCAAGTCTGTAGGCTACCTTACCGATTCTTTCGACGATCTTGAATGGTCTCCAACATATCTAGGTGCAAGTTTTCCTTTCTTTCCAAATCTGATCACACCTTTCCAAGGTGAGACCTTAAGTAATACACGATCACCGATTTGAAATTCCAAGGGCTTGCATCGTCAGTCCGCGTAACTCTTTTGACGGCTTCGAGCTGTCTGTAGGTTATCACGAACTTTCTTAACCTTATCAGTTGTCTCTAGAACGAGGTCAGGTCCAGTAAGTTGAGCCTCACCTATCTCATTCTAGCAGACTGGTGAACGACATTTTCGACCATAGAGGGCCTCGAAAAGAGCCATGTTGATGCTGGAGTGATAACTGTTGTTGTAGGAGAATTCAATCAATGGAAGATGTGAATCCCAACTACCACCAAAATCGATCACGCAAGCTCTAAGCATATCCTCCAAAGTCTGGATTGTTCTTTCAGATTAAGTTGGGTCCCCATAGCAGTTTGCATGGTTCTCCAAAAATGAGAAGAGAAACGAGCATCTCTATCAGAAATAATGTTCAAAGGAACACCATGTCGAGTTACGATTTCATCCACGTAAATTTTTGCCAGCTTTTCAGCAGAAAAATCCTCACGGATTGGCAAGAAATGCTCTGACTTAGTAAGATGATTAACAACTACCCAAATGGAATCATGACCTTTCTTAGTGCGCGGAAGTTTAGTAATGAGATCCATAGCGATGTTTTCCCATTTCCAAACTGGGATCTCTGGTTGCTCCAGTAAACCATAAGGATGTTGGTGTTCAGCCTTGACCTTAAGACAAGTAAGGGATTTTGAAACATACAAGGCAATGTCTTTCTTCATACCAGGCCACCAATACTAAGTACGAAGATCCTTATACATCTTATCTGAGCCAGGATGAATAGAATAACTAGACTTATGTGCTTCATCCATACGCAAAGTGCGAAGATCATCTAGGCTTGGGACCCACAAACGGTCGATGAAATAATACGATCCATTGTCCTTCAGTTCAAGATCAGGCTTAATGTGATAGGGTAATTCCTTACCCATCAAGTCTTGTGAAACACAAGCATGTTGAGCCTGAGAGATGCGGGCTTGAATATCAGATCGAGCTTGGATATCAGATTGAACACAAATACAATGAAGCTTGACACGTTCTTTACGACTCAAAGCGTCAGCCACGACATTCGCCTTACCAGGATGGTAGCGAATTTCGCAGTCATAGTCGTTTAGAAGCTCAACCCAACGTCGTTGCCTCATGTTGAGTTCTTTCTGATTAAAGATATGCTGAAGACTTTTGTGGTCAGTGAAAACCACATATTTTGTACCATACAAATAGTGTCTCCAGATCTTAAGAGCGAACACAATTGCACCCAACTCAAGATCATGAGTGGTGTAGTTTTTCTCATGCACCTTCAATTGCCTCGATGCATATGCTATGACTTTGTTCCTTTGCATCAGAACACAGCCAAGTCCCAAATTTGATGCATCGCAGTACACGACAAAATCATCTTTGCCTTCGGGCAAAGATAGGATAGGCGCATCACAAAGCTTCTGCTTCAAGGTCTGAAATGCTTCTTCTTGTTTATAACCCAATTCAAAGGGTTTATTCTTCTGAGTTAGAGCAGTTAGGGGAACTGCAATCTTCGAGAAATTTTCGATGAAGCGGCGGTAATAACCCGCGAGACCCAGAAAAGAACGAACTTCGGTTGGAGTAGTAGGCGTGTCCCAATCCTTAATCGCACTGATCTTGGAGGGATCTACATGAATACCTTGTTCGTTGACAGTATGACCCAAAAATTGAAATTCTTTAAGCCAAAATTCACATTTGGAGAACTTGGTGAAAAGTTGCTCTTTCTTTAGGAGTTCTAGAGTAAGACGAAGATGTTGCTCATGATCAGCTTGCGTCTTAGAGTATATCAAAATGTCATCAATAAAAACGATGATGAACTTGTCCAGATAAGATTTGCAGACCCTATTCATTAAGTCCATGAAAACAGCAGGAGCATTAGTCAACCCGAATGGCATAACTGTGAACTCATAATGTCCATAACGAGTGCGGAACGCTGTCTTAGGAATATCTTCTTCATGCACACGAAGTTGATGATACCCAGAACGCAGATCAATCTTTGAAAAG
This sequence comes from Helianthus tuberosus, assembly GCA_030545235.1. Lineage (NCBI taxonomy): Eukaryota > Viridiplantae > Streptophyta > Magnoliopsida > Asterales > Asteraceae > Helianthus > Helianthus tuberosus. The sequence goes on from CM060443.1 coordinate 63,637,338, forward strand.
TAAGAAGCACCTTGTAACTGGTCAAAGAGATCATCAATACGAGGTAGGGGATATCGACTTGGCAATAGGATTTGCACCAGGTACAAGATCAATACAGAACTCGACTTGGCGCGCTGGGGGGTAATCCAGGTAACTACTCAGGAAATAGCTCCGGATAATCTCGAACAACAGGGATATCTTGAATAGGTTTACCTTTGCCTTTATCTGCTACAACATGTGCCAAGAAGGCTACCTAGTTCTTTCGCAGATACTTCCGAGCTTGAAAACAAGACATGAGCTTGAGGCTACAAACAGGTTTCTCACCACGAACCTGTAGGATCTCACCTGTCGAGAGTGGAACACGAACAATCTTCTAAAAAAAAACTACCTCTGCGTGATGCTTGGCTAACCAATCCATACCCACAATAATGTCGAAACTCCCAAGTTGCATCGGCGTGAGGTCAACGGGAAAAAGATGGTTGTTAAGGTTCAATTGGCAATTGCGAAGAACAGAATCAAGAACAACGGGGTCACCACTCGCAACTTCTACTGTCAAAGGCTTACGTAGTTTCGTTCTAGACACGCAAAGCAATGGCTCAAAAGATAAAGACACAAAACTCTTATCGGCACCAGAATTAAAAAGAACAGATGCGGGTTGATTATCAACAAGGAACGTACCGTTCACCACTTCATTGTCTTCTTGCGCCTCTTGTGCATTCATGTTGAAGACTCGACCTCGAGCCTGAGCCTGAGCTGGATTCGCATTCACCAATCTTGGACATTGATTACGGTAGTGGGTCAGATCCCCACAGTTATAACAAGAACCTGGTGGGTAGTGAGGTCGTGCAGCTTGACCTTGTTGCTGAGCAAGAGGCTGAGCAACTTGTTGAGCCGGGTTCTGAGCTGCCCTATTCTGATTGGCAGGAATGTGGCAGGTGTCAGCAAGATGACCAGATCTTCCACAGTTGGTGCAATGACGACACTGGAGGTGTGGTTGATGATGACCGTTACATCTGTTGCATAAAGGTGCATTGCCAAGATAAGGTTTCTTGGCGAGTGGTTGCGCAGGCTGATTTGGTGCAGCTTGTGCAGTAACGACGAAATTTTGAGAAGCCTTACGCTTCCTAGAACACTTCGAGGAACCAGAATCCTTACCCTTCTTGTTTTTACCTTTCTTTCTTTCACTTTTATCAGACGCCTGCTTCTTACCCTTGTCACCCTTTCTATGCAGCTTACCCTTTAGAACTTGTGACTCAGTCAATGTTGCAGATAGCTCGATTGCCTGACGGACTGTGGTAGGGTTACTACCAGTAATGATGTCTTGTATGGAGTCAGGTAGGCCATCGATATACCTCTCGATAGCCTTCTCGAGTGGGGTAACCATTGTTGGGCATAACAAACTCAACTCCTCATACCTATCAGTATACGCCCGGTGCTCACCACTATCCTGTTTCAGATCATTAAACTCCCTTTCTAGAGCTCGCAGCTCATGACGAGGACAAAACTCCCTCATCATAAGAGTCCTAAGTTCAGCCCATGTTTGTGCCAAAGCAACCTCAGCACCACGATCTCTCATAATCCCGTTCCACCATGTGAGAGCCCTCTTCTGAAACACGCTTGATGTAAACTCGACTTTGCGATTATGAGGACACTGAACGTGACGGAAAGTATTCTCAATGCTCTCGAACCATTGAAGGAGCCCAGTTGCCCCTTCAGAACCACTGAACTTGAGTGGTTTAGCCGAGTTAAAACTCTTGAAATTGCATGGAGCATTATTGTTATTCTTGGCTTGGTTCAATTGAACAATAAGATTTGGGAATGCAGCAGCCATTTGCTGCGCGATGATTTCTGCCAGTTCGGCATTTGGTAGCCGATTTTCGCGTCGAGGAGGCATTCTAAAAGAGGAAACATGAAAGGAACGAGTGAGATGATTAGATGAAAAGAGCGAGATGAAATGAAATCAACAAAGGCAAAGATGGTGGTCATTCATCCGTATCACAAAGCAAACAAATGACTCATAGTGACTAATCAAAGTAAATGGGTCAAAAATAATGGTTCGCGAAGACATGCTCGCCTATAAGTGAACACTCACCCCAAGAATTCCCAGGTAAGAGTGACTGGTCCAATTATGTGGATTTGTACGAACACTCTATCCTTAGACAGAAAACCCAGGGTACAGGCATTCACTCTTCCAGTTTGCATGTGTTCACACTATTTAGAACCCAAAACTTTTGACGAGATTTTGAAAACTTGGAAGGCACAAGGCCAAAAGAATCATTCAAAAATGGATGGTAAATTTTCAAGATCATTATGAAAAATCAAAGAGTTCAAAACCATATAATAAATCATTTAAAAACAGATGATTGATTTTCAAAAAGCGTTTCGGAAAAATTGGGTTCTTTTTTTGGTGATCACCTAAGGATAGGTGAAGTGCATGTTTTAAAAATCTAAACACAAGACGACTTGTGTTAGGGTCCTAGAAAGGTTATAGTTTAGGTCAAAGCATTACTAATAACCTAATTCCCTATAACCATTGGCTCTGATACCAACTCCTCTGTCACACCCCGACCACGTAAAACATCAACTCTTGGCGGAAACGTCGGGGAGTGTTGTAACAGAATTATTGTTTCACAACCATGGCATTTAAAAGTTATGTTTTATTTATCAAACAAAGAGTTACATTGTCTTGAAATAACTGAAACAAAGAGTACATCACATAATTAAACTAGTTCTATCTTTATTTTAAGTCTCTAAGGCACAAGTCTGCCCTAGTATGTCACGATCATCCTAAGAAACAGCTCCTGAAAAACATGTGAAAATAGGTACGTCAGCATAAAAATGCCTGTGAGATACATAGGTTTTATGAAAATAGGATTCATGACTTGAGTTTAAAGAAATGTTTAATAAAAATTCAGTCATGAACCTTGTTAATTGTTTTGTTTTATAAATCATTTGAAAAACGATAGCAAAATAGATGATATGTATATATAAAAGAATAGTGTATGGTTAAAAGAATAACCAAGTAAAAAGAGTTTGTATAAACCAAGTTATTTGTAAAACAATGTTTAAGTGAAAATGTGTTGTAAATGTAATATGTCTAAATTGAAGTGGTTTAAATGACGCTACGATATGTAATATCATACAAACACTTATATATAGGAAGTACCAGCGGCGTATCTACCATGCTTGTATCATATTACACATGCCTCGTTATTTAAGTCACTCAAACCAACCAACATTGTAAAATATCCTTGTTTAGTCCAATAGTCAAATGTCATAGTATAATCCAAGTTGAATATAAGTCATGTAATCTGTAAACAAAAGTTATGTATGGTAAGTAAAATGAGACTACTTAAACCATAAGTAAAGATGTACAAAACAAAGTATTTTGAATAAACCAAAAGTTATGTTTTGTAAAATAAATGCATGTTTTACAGATACAAACATTTATGCGGTAAGTTAACGCATACATTCAAGCCTTGAGACAGACGGATAACCTTAGAGTAAAGATTATCAAAGTAAAATGTTTTCGGATTCAGTCATTCCTTACATCCAAACAAACCTAGGATGTCAGGAACGAGATTTGTCAAGTCCTATGGTACCATTACTTACTACCGAGCGGCGTAGCTAATGTTAATGAATGTAGTTTAGTCCCGTTGTACAAACCAAATGTCATACCAAAAACAAACATGTAATGAAAGTAATGTACTAAGTATGCTAAGTCAACATACAAAGCAGGAAAGTCATGTAAGTCAATGTGCCAAATATGCTAAGTTAACATATAAAGCAGAAAAAAAATCATGTAAATCAATGTGCTATCATGCCAAGTAAACATGCATAGCAAAAGAAGATGTAAAGTAAATTAATATGCTAGCATGCTAAGTAAACATACATAGCAAGACAAAATGAAATTTATGTACTAATAGTGTACTAATGAACATAGCAAGTATATGATATGAAAACATGGAAAGTACGAAAGTAACAAGTAGGCACATGTGTTTCACCCTAAAAAGTTTGGAAAATAGTAAAAGAGGGGTCTATGTACTCACTTGAGATTGCTCAATAGACTTTAGATATCCACCAAGCAAAGCTAGAAGATCGCGGAATCAAACGGCACCTAATATCGGTAACTACATTAATAAACGGACCTATTCGGAGGATCGGGTAGCGTGAGGGTTCGTAAACCAAATGAGTGTAAGAACTCATGTAATATGGTTTAACAAAGCCTACATACTAAACGAAACTTATCCTAAGTGCTTTTGACTCGTTATGACCCGTTTAGGTTGCTTATGCTACTTTAACGCGTCGTTCGCGTAAAACGCGTTCGGAATGCCTAACAAATCCTATGACAAGTAATATATGCCTTAATATGTCTAATATTGTGGCTAAATCAGTTTAGATGTCAAAATTTGGGTTACATATGCCTAAAATGAATTTTGGCGTAAAAAGGGCATTTTGGTAATTTACCTAAGGCATATATACTACCTATCATACAACTACTTAAACGACGTGACCATAAGGTATAACCACGGAAGATTATTCCCTATACAACTATGGTCACCTAATGTATTTGGTCGGATCCTAATGATCGACCAAATGGGTCGGGTTCGAAAGCATAAGCGATTGATTAGATCGCTTACCCTTACGACCCTAGACAAGCACAAATCTAAAAGTGGCGAGCTAAACATGCTAGAACATGTTTAGTTAAGTTAGAAAACAGGTTTTGATATCAAAACATACGGTTTTGATACCCTAGAGTAGTTTGGTTACAAAATACGCAAGAATACGCATTTTGGCCGAAACTACGACTCGTCACTAAGCCTAGATAACGTGGTAATCAGTAGGTATAGTCACTAGGGACTATAACCATCGTGATTACTCTCACGTAATGAAGTTCAAACGAACTTCGCGTTGACCATAAACTGGTCAAAGCAGAAAGTTAAACGCAGTTTGACTTTCATGCTTGAAATATATGAACAAGCACCAAAGAAGACTTGCAAAGGGTCCAAGAGGGAAGAATGATCAAGTATGCTCAGGTAGGTGGCCTCCACAAAGGTGGTTACCTCCACTTAGAGCAGATTTGATCAAGGTGTGAAGAAATGAGTGAATGGAGCTAGCTATTTATAGGAATTTCGCAACCATTAAGATCATTTCTTGGAGAAGAGGGAATGATCTTGGCCCTACACTTCATACCCACTGATTTGTGAACCCATGGGCATCCAAAACAAGCACATAGAATCAAAGAAACCAAATGCACAGTGTGTAACAGCTAGATCAAGCTGGAAAACACTTCTGCTGATCTGGGACCTGCTTACGGACCGCAAGAAGGAGTCCATACGGTCCGTAAGGACCCTGCAGGTCAGCTAACTTTGTAAAATGGCAGAACAGGTCCCTGTGCGCGTATGGTCGTGTTTTGGCACTTCTAACACCCGTCAAACCCATTTTTAAGCTCCCTAAGGATGTTAAAGTATGGGGAACATGAAACATGCTCAAAAATATGTTGGATGTCGGTTCGTTTGGCCGTACGATTGCATTGTTCGGTTAATTACGACGAAATGCGCACAAGCGCGAAAAACGATCCAAATTGCGCGACGAATGGATTTTTGACAATCCAATAACTAAATCATAATTTTTTAATGATTACATAAATTTTTGGATGTCCGGATGTATTCAGAACGTAAGTTATGAGCTAAAATGCAAACTTATGCACTTTTTGACGCTTTTAGTCCCTGAATGAGCATAAAGTTTATTTTAGCACACCGAACCCCTCAAAGCCTATTTCTAAGCTATGTAAAGGATATTTAGGGTGTGTTTAACTCATGATCAAATTCTAGAATGTCCGTTACAGTTCAAATTGGCATACTTTCGCAGTTTGTCGAATTTAGTCCCTGTAAGCGAATAGACTTGATTTTGCCATACCAAAGATTTCAAAACTTATTTCTAAGTTATGTAAAGGTTATTTAAGGTATGTTAAGCATATGTTGATGTTCCAGAGTATTTGTCGCGTTAAACTGATTACGTTTACTCACCAGTTTGCGTATAATTCTCCAGAAAGAGATATAGAGTTTGAAATTGAATAAAAATCAAAACATGAAAAATGTAAAACATAAACAAATAAACATTGGGATCAAATAACTTTATTTCATTGATAACTGAACTGTTTACAATGATTACAAGCACAGATGTCACTATGTACTTTAATGCATGTTTGACTAGACAATGTGACAAGAACCCAGCATCCTTGTAGTATCTATCTATCCTCACAGTTAGACTTATATGGGATGTTTAGAGTACTAATATTGGAGTCCATGTTTGGATTCATTGTGTACTTTAATGCGTGTTAGATTAGACAATGTGACAAGAACCTGATCCCTGTAGTATCTATCTATCTTCATAGTTAGACTTATATGGGATGTTTAGAGTACTATTATTGAAGCCCCTGTTTGGATTCATTGTGTACTTTAATACATGGTTACAAGGTGGAACAAGTTGACGATTGTGTGTTTATGTGGTAGTTGTGATTTAAATAACGAAATGGGTGTAATAAAATATGAACATGGTGGATACACCGCTGGTACTTCCTATATATAAGTGTTCTTATTTTATTATTCTTGTAGCATTATCTGGATCACTTTAGGATTTTGTGTATGATTGTTTCAATGTTTGATTGTCAAAATCTTCGTAGAATCTCCCATATTTTTATATGTTAGATTCTTAGGAAGATATCTGAAGTATTATCATGACTCATTGATTTGAATTATATAATACTTACATAAGTTTTGAATTATTTCAAAACAGTTATATTATTAATCCTTGATTGGATTCTTAATAACACATTAACAAGTTTTTACAATGGTTTAATCAAGATTACAATATAAGGCATAAAATGACTTAGTAATAATCATATTGCCATATCCAAACCTATTTTGTCACAAGTTTTCACAATTAAGATTTTGTAATGCAATACTAAATTTTTCCCATTCCTTGGCTTCAAAATTTATTTTCAGTTAACAGTTCTCGTAGCTGTTAAAGTATTTCAATACCAAATGTTTTGCCAATTACTTGGCTAATAAAACCTATGTATTCGCTGGCATTTTTATGCTGACTGTTTTTCACATATGTTTCAGGTTTTCAGCTGTTCAAGCATGCAACGCATAGGACTGCATTCGGGCCTTAGACTTCTAAAACAAAAGAACAATTTCATGTATTCTTTGTTTGTAAAACGATGTTAATGATAATGAAACAATTTAGTACCAGTAGTTGTGAGCAAATTTGTAACGTGACTCCCCGATATTTCCGCCACGTGTTGTTGTATTACGCGATTGGGGTGTTACATGTTGGTGCACTGAATGTCTGGTGACTACGTCTTAGTTAAGTCTTAGGTCTAGATAGGATTGTTCGGAGTTGGAAATCATGAAAAGAGGTTTTAGATTGTAATTCCGCTCCAAATGACATACATGTCATTTGAAGCGAAATCAGGAATTTATGTAACATATGATTCCGCTCCAAATAGGTCTAGGTAAGTGATTTCGCTCCTGTTAAACTTGTTGATTCCGCTCCTGATGTTTCTTTGTGATTCCGCTCGTAATGCTCATGTCAGTGGGAGCGGAATCAGGTGGCCTGTATATAGGTAAAGGCTGTTGTCATTCGTAACAGGTGGAGCGGAAACAGGTCATGGTGTAGGTGTGGAAACTCTGTCATAATTCATTCAGAAATACTTGTATAGATTGGAAATCAGTAATAGAAGAAGTTAAAAGGATCTGAGCTGTTGTGACATTGTTTACTTTGATTCCGCCTCTGTATTCAATGATGAATTGCCTTATACTGACTGTTTAGGGTCTCAACACGGTCCAACAAGTGGTATCAGAGCTCAGGACGAGGAGTTCATACCATAGCAGCTTGATTCTACTAGAATTTCTCATTTCTACTCACTTCTTCTTATATTTTTCTGATTTGAACTAGTTCCAACGGTCGGAATGGTCTGATTTTCGAGTATATTGTGTAAAACATAGTTTTAACAAAGCCTACAAAGAATCAGATTAAAACTAGACTTAAAACTGGTAAAAATGACCTAAGAACCTGATTCCGCTCGTAACGGTCTTCGCAGATATTACCTAAAAATATGATTCCGCTCATAAAGTTCATCTCTAAAAGGCTAATTCCGCTCGTAAAGACTTAAAAATTGTTATCTGATTCTGCTCGTAATCAGATAAAGTCTGATTCCGCCCGAAACTACTTTCTGATTTCGCTCGAAATCAAATAGTTCTTATTTCGCTCGAGAGGCAATTCTGATTCCGCTCGAAATCAGGAAACTTTCTGATTTCGCTCAAACCTAGTTTGGTGATTTCGTTCGAAAGCTGATTTCGCTCGAAATTTGCTGTTTTTCAAAATTTCCGAAAATTTTCTAAGTGTTTGCTGATTTTGTTTCAGGTACAAGATGGATGATTTTAATCCGTTTTATGATGTATTTGCGTTTGCTGGAGACGGTGGAAATGATACATCTTCGAGTAACACCAATGAGAACACGCCGAATTCAAAGAAAAAGTTATCGAATGCATTGGAGGTTGATGTAACACCTGTGTCACTTCAACCATCAAACAAATGCCAAACCAATGAAATATTGTATTTCATACTTGGGATTTGTAAAATTTTGTGTATCTTTTACACATATCAACTCTTGTTTGATTTTAAGCTTTTAAATCGCTTTCTGGAAGGTTATACGCGCACCGATGCGTAAATATAGCCAGTTTAATGCAACAAGCACTCCGGAATAGTGACATAGGCTTAACATACCTTAAATAACCTTTACATAACTTAGAAATAAGTTTTGAAGGCTTTGGTATGACAAAAACAAGCTATTTCGCTTACAGGGACTAAACTTGACAAACTGCGAAAGTATGCCAAATTGAACTGTAACAGACACTCCGGAATATGACCATAAGTTAAACACACCTTAAATATCCTTTATATAGCTTAGAAATAGGCTTTGAGGGGTTCGGTGTGCTAAAATAAACTTTTGGGTCATTCAGGGACTAAAAGTGTCAAAAAGTGCACAAGTTTGCATTTTCGCGCATAACTTACGTTCTGAATACATCCGGACATCCAAAAATTTATGTAAGCACTATAATATTTTATTTTAGTGTTCGCCATAAGAAAAATCCATTCGTTTCGTCATTTGGATCGTTTTTCGCGCTTGTGCGCATTCCGTCGTAATTAAGCGAACATCGCGTTCGTACGACCAAACGAACCATCATCCGGCATATTTTTGAGCATGTTTTGAGTTCCCTATACTTTAACTTCATTTTTGAGCCTTGAAATGAGGTTAACGGGGTTCAAACGCATCGAAAAAGGCCTTAAAACACCACAGGGACCAAAACTGTCAATTTTGAAACTTTTCTGAAGCTGGTGCATGCTAGCGTAGCGCGAGCCCTATAGGCTTTACCAGTCGCGCTGCGCGACTGCCTATGCTGGACAGAAAACATGCAGAAACATCAGTTTTTCGCTTTCGGGACCAGATTCGACGTATTAACAGCTGTTAACAGCTGTTCTCCACTCCTTAATCCCTTGCCACATGTTGATACCCTATGGTGAGTGGCCAATTTAGTCACCATAACATCTCGACAAGTGTACGGGTGAGATCTAGGCACGGTTTCCATGAAACGATCCTAACGGTTCGGGTATTCCTATAAATACCCATCCACCCCAACCTCATTTCTTACAAGAATTCTGATTTGAGAGCTCTAAGTTGAAACCTTTGTTTCATACCTGAGTTCTTGGATCGGGATTAGCATTCGGGGACCCTTCGTAAGTATTCTTTCGTTCTTTTATTGCTTTTCGAGTCTGAAAGTCAAACTTTGTTTGACTTTCTACATTGACCAGTTATGGTCAATGCGAAGTTCGTTTGAACTTCGCAACGTGAATGTAATCACGTTGGTTATAGTCCCTTGGGACTATGCCCACTGATTACCACGTTGTCTAGGGTCGTAGGGTAGGCGATCTAATAAATCGCCTATACCTTCGAACCCGACCCAGTTTGGTCGATCATTAGGATCCGACCAAATACATTAGGTGACCATAGTAGGTAGGGAATAACCTTCCGAGGTTATACCCTATGGTCACATCGTTTGGGTAGTTTTATGATAGGTAGTTTATATGCCTTAGGTAAATTACCAGAATACCCTTTTCATGTATAATTGGTAATTAAGCATATGTAACCTAAACCTTTGTCACATAACTGATTATGTAACATGTTTAGGCATATAACACTTGTCATAGGGCTAGTTAGGCGGTCCGAACGCGTTTCACGCGCACGACGCGTTAAAGTAGCATAAGTTACCTTAATGGGTCGCGATGGGTCGAAAGCACTTAGGTTAGTCTCAATGTAGTATGTAGGCCTTGTTAAACCATATCATATGAGTTCCAATACTCATTTGGTTTACCAAGCCTCATCCTATCCGATCTCCCGATTTAAGTCCGGTTTATTTATATAGTTTTAGATTGCCGACTGATTCCGTGCTCTCTCTAGCTTTGTTTGGTTGTTGTTTAAGACCTTCAAGCATTATCAGGCGAGTACATTATTCCCCTCTTTTACTGTTTTCCAAACTGTTTTGGGGTGAAGCATGTGTACCTATCTGTTACTTTCATGTTTTCCAAAAGTATAATTGATTATACATGTTATTACTTATCTATTGACAAATTGAATGACTATCTATGGTTTAAACACTGATTTCTCAAAGAACATAAAATAAAATGTTGAATTGTACTTATTTTATGTTCACCAGACCGATTGTTAGTATGACATAGCGCTATAGGATTTGACACCCCATTCCTGTTGTCATGGAATGTCTGAAACCAATTTGTTGCTCCATCCAAATAGGGATTTCCTTTGTGGTATTCCTATAGTCTCAAAGGTGTATTTTGATGCACCAGGTCTGAATGAATTCTTAAATCACACTATTAAAGTATAGTTGAATATACTCTCATGTGTGGTATTGTACAAAACCAACATATATTTATGAAACCAAAACATAGTTAAATATGTTATTTATCACATCTAAAGCATATTTTGATATGTTATATATGAAACCAAAAACATAGTTTAATATGTTACTTACAAATCCAAAGTATACTCTTAATATGCTACTATAAGGTTATTTGTTTAATCTTACATTTATTTATACAAATCACATTGAATACATATTACATGATTTACATTAGACATGAACATTTTACATCTTGATGGTTTGGTTTGAATAAGTGATTAAGTAACGATGCGTGTGTAATATGATACAAGCATGGTGGATACGCCGCTGGTACTTCCTATATATAAGTGTTTGTATGGTATTACATATATCGCAGCGTTATTTGAATCATTTCAGTTTGATACATATAAACATTTTATACAAATAACATACTTTTCACAAGACATTTATTTACAAACAACTTATCTTATACAAACTCATATTACATGGTTATTCATTTAATCATGCATTATTTTCTTATTATACATATCACCTGAACTCATCGTTCTTTTTCAAATGATTTACAAAGGCAAATCAAATTACGAGATTCATGACTAAACATTTTCTTAAAACAGAAATCATGAATCTTATTTTCACAAAACCTATATACTCGCCAGCATTTCTTTGCTGACCTCGTTTTTACACATGTTTCAGGTACTGCTTTGCAATGATTGTTGATACATGCTACATTTAGGATGGACTCGTGCCTTAGCGACTTAAAACGAGACAATGACTAGTTAACTTATGTTATGTACCCTTTGTTTCTTGTTTAAACAATGTAAACTCTCATAATTGATTTATAAAACGAAACTTTAATTGCCATGGATTTGAAACGATTAATTATGTTACAACACTCCCCGATGTTTCCGCCACGTTTTGTATGTTCTACGTGGTCGGGGTGTGACAGTTGAAAGTGCTTTCGAAACATACAACAAACCCCCGAAGTTGATGGCTATAGAAGAATACAGTTGGTGGGCAAAGAAATTTGAAGATTGGTTGATGGCCTTTGCTTTTCCCAGCTGGAAGAGTCTAAAAAATGGTTACAATAATGGAGGCAAAAGTGGTGAAACCTTAACAACACCTGATGAAATAGAATCGTTTGTTGCTGAGCAAAAATGTATTGCGTTGCTGTTTCAGTCCGTCAGAGAAGATATAATATCTTTGATCGAATAATCTAGTGCTATAGATCTCTGGAACAAATTGAAAAACAAATGTATAGGAAGCGAAGAAATTGTGAAAAACAAAAAGAAACTACTTAGAAAAGAGTTTGATTTGTTTGGGTGTTTAAAGAATGAATCAGTTTGTAAAATGATTGAGAGGTTTAGGCATCTGAAGCTGGAACTGGCGAGACATGATATTTCCTATTCTCGAGAAGAGCTAGTCGACAAACTGTTTTACGCATTGCCAGATGAGATGGATTGGCAATATTATGCTTTGATGCTAAAGAATACTATCAAGCCACCAGAAGCGTTGACAGTCGACTTGCTGATTGAGTGATTAGAGAGTCACGGGTTAGAATTAAAGAAGACGCACAAAGTCAATCACTCATCATACAAGCAGAACTTGGATTTGTATTATCCAAAGAGCATGATGCCAAAGAATACATCTCCCAAGATTGCGTTTTCTGCTGAGAATGTTTCCACAACAAGCAAAGAAAGTCAAAGCAGTGGTTATCACAGTGGATATCACAGTAGGTCTTCATCAAATTCAAACCAGTCTGATGCAAAGAACTTATTTCAATGCAACATAGTTGTAGACTTAAAGAACGCTCAGAACTTCAGCGAGGAGTCTGCCAAACAACAGATGGTTTTCCTAGCATCTGTGCTAGAATCTTATGAAAGTCTTGTAGCAGGGAAGATAGGCAACACCAACCTGACAAAAGAAGATTATGATCAGATAGATCCTGTGGAAATGGAACTGATCGACATAAGGTGGTGTATGGCCAGTGCAGTTCGTCGAGCACAACGTTTCATGGAGATAACCGGGAGGAAGTCAATTGGTGGACCATCTACCAAGTTGGGCTTTGATAAATCCAAGGTGACATGCTTCAAGTGCAAACAGAAAGGTCACTTTAAGCGTGAATGCAGAAACGCGTATGCTGATGAGTCTGAAAACCCATTCAGAGAAAATAACAAAGAAAAATCTAGAGCTCTTGCGGTGATTCACGACGATGAAGGTTACGACTGGAGTGAGTTGTTACCTGAAGAGGATGCGGTTGGATATGCTTTCATGGCAAAAACTGAACCTATTCCTTGGAAAGATAACAGAACTGAAGAACAGATGTATAATTACAGAAGGATGTTAGCCACGAACAAATTGATCAGAATATCTGGTATTTTTTCTGAGGCAAAAAGAGCAAAGAGATGGGATCCAGACAGGGAGTGTTATCTTGACCCCTATGGAAACATTGCTGTTGATCATAACACTCTTGATGTGGAAACCATAATCCAAGAGTATAAAATTGAAGATGATTATTGGCAGAAGAAATGGTGGGGAAGCGGAGAAGATGAAGAGAAAGGGAAGAAGGAGAAAGAAGAGAAAGAAAAAGAAGAGAAAAAAAAGTCAAAGAAGATTGACACTGGGATCATTGACACGACACAGGAGTTGAATGCTGAAAACATGGGAAAGATGGCTGACAAGGTGCTGGCTGCTAATGCACTTGTGGTAGATTCTAAATCCGTTTCTGAGTCTAAAAGCCAAGTCAGTTCAAACGCGTCAATGACTGAGTCAGGTAAGAAGGTCAGTGGTGATGTTGACTGCAAAAATTGCATCAAAGAATGCAAGGTTTGTAGTACAAACACTTATCTGAAAGGTAAGAAGATTGAGGATCTGACTGCTAAAGTCAGAAGTGTTGAGGATCAAATCCTTGATCGTGACAAAATGGTGAAAGCTTCAACTGAACGATTAAAAGAATTAACTAACAAAATTGAAACTGATAAAATTGATCAAGAAAAGGTTAGGAAAGAAAATGAAAGGTTAGTTCTTGCAAATCGTCAGATCACTGAAAAATTTGAGAAGCTTAAAAGCACGATTAAAGATAATGATAATAGAAACGGTAAAACTTACAAAGAAAATTGCCAATTGCAATGTGTTTTGAGAATCAAAGAAGAATTAATAAACAAACAATTGGATGAGATTGCTAAATTGAAACTTCAGTTTGAAGAAGCCAAGATTGAGAATGAGCGTATCAATTTGAAATTGAACAGTTACAGCTCTGTAAGCTTTGTTTTGCAACACATTATTCCCAAACCCATTGGGAAAGACAAAGCAGGCGAAGATGTATACTGTGATGGAATTGGGGTCGGGTTTCATCAAGTTCCACCACCAGTTCTTGAAAATTATTCAAAAAAGCAATCTGGGTTGGTTAATCTTGAGGAAGAAAATGAAGTGAAACTTCCTGATTCAATTGATGTGACATTTTCTTCATCATCATCTGATGATAGTGTTCAAACTGAGATTGTTAAAGGCATGGCTGAAAGTGTTCTGGATAGTGATTCAGCTGGAGATGATGAATGTTTCTTGAACAAATACATTCCAAAACAAAAGTCCAAAAACAACTTAGGTGATGAACCGGGTCTTGTGATGTACAAGATGGCTGGATCTGATAAGTTGTATTCGGATTCTGAGTTTCCTCTAGAGAATGTAAATGTTTCAAAATTGACAAATGTGTTCAAAATGGTTGAAATCGATTTGTCTGAAGTAAAAAGTTTGAAACAAACAAAAAGGCAAATGAATTTTGAGAAAGATAAAGCTTACTACAAGAAATCTGTAGTTCCACCACGTTTTTATAACAACAATCGAAACAATTGGTCGGGTGGATATCAGGGTGGTAAGAGTTATCATAAAAGGAGTTTTCAAAACAAAAGGTTTGCTGAAAAGAAGGTGTTTGTGAACGGTTCAAGTTCACTTTCTGATGAGGAAAATGAAATCTTTTCAAAATCAAATGAAGAATTTTTTGAGAAGAGGGCTTCACAACCTCAGTCTGAAGGCACAAGTCGGGTAGTTGATACTCGTACATGTTTTAGATGCAACAAAGTTGGTCACATTGCAAGAAATTGCACCAACTTCAAGCCTAAGACTGAAGTTGTTGAGAATCGACAGAAGAAGGTTGATTCAAAAGGTAAAGCTCCAATGGTTGTTGAGAAAATTTTGAAAAATGAGAAAACAAAAGTCAAAATTGAACCTGTTAAGAATGTGGTAACTAAAAATGACAAATTTTATAAACGGGTTGCATCATCTCAACAAACATGGAAGCCAAAAGTTGTTGATAAACCAAAGGTTTCAGAGTCGGAAAAACAATCGTCTTCTACCACACCGGTAAAGATGGATGTTCCTTTGGATTACTATGAAAAGTTGGAAAAACAGTCTTCTACTCCACCAGAGAAGAAGAATGTTCAAAAGAAAAATCAACCAACCGGTCAACTTAAGATAGATGAGTTTTTCTTATACAAAAAGGTTGAGGTTGGATCAGATGAAAGTTTGAAAATGAATGATAAAAATTTTCCGCCACTTTACACTGCTAAAACTCACATTAAACTCCAGTTACCCGAGTCAAAAGAGGCTTGGGTGCCATCAAAATCTCACTAAAGATTTTGGACTTGCTGAAGCTTCCTAGTTGGTAATCGTGAAGCATGAATCGGCATCTTTATTGAATTGTTTGTGATATGTGCAGGAACTTCCGAGAGCTATTTCAAGATGGATTATGGATAGCGGAGCGTCTCGACATATGACAGGGAAGACTGCATTATTGTATGATGTTAGATATTTCAATGGAGGTTACGTGGGATTCGCAGGAAACCAAGGTGGTAGAATTATGGGTGAAGGAACGTTATGCAATGGGATTGTTACGTTTGAGAGAGTTAATTACATTGCTGAGCTGGAGAATAATCTGCTGAGCATTTCGCAGATTTGTGACAGGATGTATACCACTCACTTCACTGATAAAGAATGTTTGATCTTGAAGCCAGGATTTGTTATCCCTGAAGAATGGATTATCATGCGAGCACCAAGAGTCAATGATCTGTACGTGTTGGACATGAGCGTAGCTACTACAACCACGGGTCAGGCTCATTGTTTTGTGTCTAGAGCAACGGAGAAAGAATCGAAGTTGTGGCACCGGAAGATGGGGCATATACATCTTAGAAAAATGAATCACTTGGTGCACAATGATTTGGTTCTTGGAGTTAATATCAAAGGTTTTCATCTGGAAGGGGAGTGCATTAGTTGCATCAAAGGCAAGAAGAAGAAAAAGTCACACCCTAAAAAGCAAGTCAATTCAGTTTCCAGATCGTTAGAGAGACTACATATGGATCTGTTTGGTCCAGTAAACGTCAAAAGTATTACAGGGGATCTCTATTATCTTGTGGTTACTGATGATTATTCCAGATTTTCGTGGGTATCATTCTTGAAGTCGAAAGATGAAACGTTTGATAGTTTGATGGCGTTGTTCAGAAAGATTGAAAATCTGTACCAAAGGCGTATCAGAAGAATTAGAAGTGATAATGGTACTGAATTCAAGAACAACAAGATGGAAGAATATTGTGATGAAAGAGGTATATTGCATGAGTTTAGTGCTCCGTACACTCCGCAGCAGAATGGAGTCGCAGAACGCAAAAACAGGACGCTAATCGAAATGGCCAGAACGATGCTTGCTGATTCAAAGTTACCGATAAATTTTTGGGCAGAAGCAGTTTCCGCCGCATGCTATACACTCAACCGGGTTCTCACTGTAAAGAAATTCAACAAGACATGCTTTGAGTTGATCAATAATTGCAAACCGAACCTGAAGTTTTTAGAACCGCTTGGGTCTCCTTGTACAGTTCTAGAGCCTTTTGGTAAGTTTGGTCCAAAGAGTATTGAAGGAATATTTGTGGGTTACTCAAGTCCACAAAGACGGGTCTTTGTTCCAAGCATGAAGCAGGTCATCGAAGCACAACATGTTGAGTGTCAGGGGTATACTATGCCGCCTCAAAATCCCGGTGACTCATGGAGTTTTAATTATGATAAATTGTGGGATTCGTTTGACATGGAAGAAGAAAAGGAAGAAGAAGAAGATTTCTTTGATGAGTTGGATATTCTGAGAGAGTATGAAGAATCGCAGGAAAGGTTTCCAGCTGAGTATTCAAGGCGACCACGACAAACTTCAAATGATGATGAAGCAGGTCCAAGCAATGCTGGTGAACATGATGATGTCCAACAAAATGAAGTTGCTCAAGATAATCAGTTGGCACAGAATGATAATCAAGAATCTGAGAACATGCCAGTATTTTATCGTGGTGATTCAGATTCTGAGGGGGAGCAAATTCAGATCTCAAGTCAAACAAACCCAGTCAGTGAACAAGATGCAAATCAGAATGTTACTAATCTGGAAGGTGATGTAGATGTTCCAGGCAAAGTAATGCCACAAACTCTTTCATATCATCCAAAGGAGTTGATCATTGGAGAATTGCAGACAGGAGTCCGCACTCGAAGACAGATTGATAAAGGGCTTACATGTTTTTATACAACAGTTGCTCCTTTGCAAACTGAATTCTCATTGAGTTGTTTTATCTCGTAGGTTGAACCAAGAACTTACAAAGAGGCGCTTACTGAAGATTCTTGGGTCAATGCAATGCAGGAGGAACTGAGTCAATTCGAGAAATTAGGAGTGTGGAAGTTAGTGGATTTGCCAGATGGTCAAAGGAAGATAAACACCAAGTGGGTGTTCAAGTGTAAGAGAGACGATAGAGGAGTTGTGGTTCGCAACAAAGCTCTACTCGTAGTCCAGGGTTTCAGTCAACAGGAGGGGATTGATTTTACTGAAGTGTATGCTCCTGTAGCTAGACTAGAAGCTATCAGAATCTTTCTAGCATTTGCATCATGGAAAAACTTCAAAGTTTATCAGTTAGATGTAAAATCGGCTTTTCTCTACGGGAAGGTAAAAGAGGAGGTTTATGTCGGTCAGCCACCGGGCTTCACCGATCCAATCCACAAAGACAAGGTCTACTTGCTAGACAAATCGCTGTATGGTTTACACCAGGCCCCGAGAGCTTGGTACGAGACATTGTCTCAACACCTACTAGCCAACAGCTTCATCCGTGGAAAAGTGGATGCCACTCTCTTCACCAAAGAGGTCGAAGGTCATCTTCTGATTGTTCAAATTTATGTGGACGACATCATATTTGGGTCAACAAATGAGGATCTATGCAAAGATTTTGAACGAGTTATGAAGCAGAAATTCGAAATGTCATCAATGGGTGAGATGAAATTCTTTTTGGGATTGCAGGTTGATCAACTACCCAAAGGCATTTTCATACATCAAACGAAGTATGTTCATGATATCTTGGAGAAATTCGGGATGTCAGGTTCTACTCCAGCTTCCACCCCATTAGCAACGAATCATGGGATAAACCCTGATCTTACCGGAGAGAAGGTAGATAAAACGATGTATCATTCCATGATTGGTTCGCTGATGTATTTGATAGCTTCAAGACCCGATATCATGTACCCAACCTGCCTCGCAACAAGATTTCAATCTAACCCGAGAGCATCGCATATGGTGATTGTGAAAAGGATATTACGCTATCTGAAAGGAACTCCATCGTTGGGGTTGTGGTATCCAAGAGAAGGCGATTTCACGCTCGAAGGGTTTTCCGATTTCGATTTCGGATGCTGCAAAGTTAATGTTAAATCAACAACAGCAGGGTGCCAGTTTTTCGGAACACGATTGGTTACTTGGCAATGCAAAAAGCAAACCTCTGTGGCTTTATCCACATGTGAAGCGGAGTATGTATCTGCTAGCAGTTGCTGCTCACAGATCTTGTGGATCCAGCAACAGATGCGCGACTATGGTTTGCAATTTCTAAACACCCCTATCTTTGTTGATAATGAGGCAGCGATTAATATTACTAAAAATCCAGTTCATCACGCTAAAACGAAACACATAGAGATTCGTCATCACTTCATTCGCGATTGTTTTGAGAAGAAGTTGATACGAATTGAGAAAATCCACACTGATAAGCAAAAAGCTGATCTACATACCAAAGCTTTTGATAAAACACGTTTTCAATATTTGCTAAAATTGAACGGTATGAAGTTTTGAACGGTGTTGGAAGAGATCATTGGCGTTGATGAATGTGACATTGTAGATGATGTTGAGAAGCAATCTGCAATGGTTTGTCGATTTTTTACTTGTTTTGGTATTTAGGGGGAGTATAGGGTAATTTTTTAGAAAATACAAAAACAATAAAACATGACAAAAATACAAAAACATGAAATATTTTCAAAATCCAAAAACAATAGAAAACCAGAAAAAGAGCTTGTGTAAAAAGGGAAAATGATAGTACATTGGCTTGACAGTCACGGTATGCTAAAGAAATGGAATGTTTTAAAAAGATTAAACAGTCTCGCTGATCATATGCTGATAGGTTTTTGCACATTTAGTAGGTTTGTTCGGGATATAAACTTAAAATCTTACTTGCTTATTTCGTGGGGAACACTACTTGGATATATAGGTAACCCCTGAAATCTCGTTTGAAAGATTCTTTTTTCTGATATACTAGGTTTTTATACTCAGTGATGTATGGGGTATTATTCCGGGACTTTTGCTGAATGGAAGTTCTGACCTAGTCCTTGAATAATACTTTCCGCAATGCTTGAAACATAGCATCACCCTCAGTATATATGATAAGACATTAAAATTCCTTAGCAATGCTGTTGTAAAAAAAAAAGATCCTCTAAAGGGGACACACCCAAGTTGAGTCATGATCTCTCTGCTGAACGGTAGTTCTGACCCGAGCTCTCATGATTCTTCATAAATTATTAACCCCTTACAGATATCATTTGTGTTATAATTACCTGTAAGACTGAATATTGGGATCTGGATACGGGAGTATATTCAAGAGGTGGGACACACGTATAAGTTTAAGTCTCTAAAATACTAAATCCGTATCCTGGACAGATTGAAATTTGTGTGAGAATTTAAGTGGATCAGTATATCGACAATCTAGGCGAATTGTTTAATTCTGTGTATGTAATTGAAGCTTAACGGTACTTGTGACTTGTCGAATAGCTGATATGATTCCCTAACACGCTCACCAAAAATATGTTTGTAAATAGTTTACTTCTACTGCATTTTAGTTCAGTATTTCATTTCTAGTTTAGAAACTTTATTAAAATCCAAAAAGATTTTTCATTTCTGATTTATTTTTTGACAAACCAAAGTGGAGAGTTGATCTTCGGATTCGGAAGATTGAAAGCAGTTGCAGGAGGTTTCTGGATTGGATGTTGAGTCGTGAGCTAATCTTGATAAGTTTGAGAAGTTGAACAGTTAAAGCAAGATCATTAATTTGAAACTTGTGATTTTCACAAAATTGTTTGAAAATTGAATTAAATATCAGTATGATTTGTCTCAGATCAACCAAGGTCATTAAGTTGAACTTGGTAGATAAATTGAGTAATCAGGGTCATTAACTTGGACCTGAATACTTAAGTGGATTTCCAGCACTGAAAGTTAAAAGGTAAGTTCGGATTAAAACTATTATTGTCATATATCTTATATTTGGGTAGAGTTCATGCAGGTAACAGAAATACCCATGGCAATGAAATGATAAAAAGTTTGAACCAGAATCAGAGCCCTAGCATTCCGAGAGGGGGAGTCTGTGAAAGGGGGAGTCAGGATTCTAGATCAACAATCAAAGAGGAGATTGAAGATGGAACCAGATTGAGTTTCTGAACTTGTGTGAAGAAAGAGTTTTTGCAATGAGAAGACAGAGTTGGAAAGTGACCAAGACTGAAGACTCAAGGCCGAAGACTTCGTCAACATCTAAGGGGGAGTCTGTTGGTGCACTGAATGTCTGATGACTACGTCTTAGTTAAACGTATCAAAAATGGCCTAAACGAGTTGCAGGGACCAAAACTGTCAATTTTCAAAAGTTTCTGGCAGCTGGCACATGGTGGCGCTACGCCACCACTATGTGGCTCTGCCGTGGCGTGACGCCACGGCCTCATTTGGGTAGAAAACTCATTTTCAGCAATTTTCAGCAACCGACTTGAAGTTCAGGGTCCTTTTTGTAACTTTTTCAATACCGTTTGATGGTTTTGGGGCACCCCTAGTATTCCAAAACCAAGTGCCTTATGTGTAAGGTCCAGATCGAAGCTCAATTATCGAGGAACGATCCTAACGGTACTTCACTTTCTATAAATACCCACCATCTTCATCACCTTCATTCACACCTTTGATCTCAATATCATTCTCTAAGTTGAAGCTCTCCTTGTGAAGCTTCATACCTGAGAATTTTTTAGTTCAAATCTCCTAGCTTGGACCCTTTGTAATTTCTTTCGTGCTTTTATCGTTTTTCTAGCATAAAAGTCAAACAGTGTTTGACTTTCTGCTTTGACCAGTCTTTGGTCAACACGAGATTTGTTTGAACTTCGCAACATGAGCATAATCACGATGGTCATAGTCCCTTGTGACTATACCTACTGATTACCACGTTGATTAGGTGTAGTGACGAGTCATAGTATCGGCCAAAATGCGCGTCTATGCGTATTTTGCAACCAAACTATTCTTAGGTATCAAAACCGTTTGTTTTTATATCAAACTTGTTTTCTAACTTCGTTAAACATGCTTTAACATGTTTAACTCGTCACTTTTAGGTTAGTGCTTATATAGGGTCGTGAGATAAGCGGTCTAAACAACCGCTTAGACTTTCGAACCCGACCCATTTGGTCGATCATTAGGATCCGACCAAACATATAATGTGACCATAGTTGTATAGGGAATAACCTTCCGAGGTTATACCTTATCGTCACTTCGTTTAGTTAGTTGTATGATAGGTAGTTTATATGCCTTAGGAAAATGACCAAAATGCCCTTTTTCGCATAATTTCATTTTAAGCATATGTAACACATGTTTTGACATCTAAACTGATTATATAACATAATTAGATATGTTAAGGCATTTAATACTTGTCATAGGACTAGTTAGGCGTCTCGAACGCGCTTTCACGCAAACGACGCGTTAAAGTGGCGTAAGCTACCTTAATGGGTCGTAATGGGTCGTAAGCACTTAGAATAGGTTCCGATTTGGAATGTAGGCTTTGTTAAACCATATCACATGGGTTCCAATACTCATTTGGTTTACAAGACCTCATTTTAGCCGACCTTCCGATTTAGGTGTCGATTCGCTAACATAGTATCCGTTACCCTGGGAACCGCTTCAACACTTGAACTCTTGGTCTTTTGAGCTTTGTTATACCCTTTGAACCGGGACTATAAGCAATCCAAGGCGAGTACACAGTTCCCCTCTTTTACCGTTTTCAAATGTTTTGGGGTGATTCATATGTGTAATCGATTTGTTTTCGAAATGTATGGCATATGTGTGTTCATTAAGTGCTTTTATGTGTTTTATTCCGATTATGCAAACACAATGTTTTATCCTTAAGTGATCTGCCTATCTTCATAGTTAGATTCATGCAGGAAATTTGAAGTACAGTCTTAGATCTTCCTATCTTCATAGTAAGATTTTTAAGAAGTACGTTACAACTCGATGGTTGGTTCTTGTGTAGTTTGTTGGTGATTTAGATAACGAAACTAGATAATACAATAAGCACATGGTGGATACGCCGCTGGTACTTCCTATATATAAGTGTGCTTATTGTATTACCTTTCGTGGCGTTATCCCGAATCACCATTAGGATTTAGGATTGTTTTGATTCAATAATTCAATATGACAGAACCCAGAATCCTTATAGCATCTATCTATCCTTATAGGTTGATTCTTGTAGGATGTTTAGAGTACTAATATTGGAGTCCATGATTGGAATTCATTATGTACTTTAATGCATGTTTGACTAGACAATGTGACAAGAACCCATGATCCCTGTAGTATCTATCTATCCTCATAGTTTGACTTATTTGGGATGTTTAGAGTACTAATATTGGAGTCCATGTTTGGATTCATTGTGTACTTTAATGAGTGTTAGATTAGACAATGTGACAAGAACCTGATCCCTGTGGTATCTATCTATCTTCATAGTTAGACTTATATGGGATGTTTAGAGTACTATTATTGAAGCCCCTGTTTGGATTCATTGTGTACTTTAATACATGGTTACAAGGTGGAACAAGTTGACGATTGTGTGTTTATGTGGTAGTTGTGATTTAAATAACAAAACGGGTGTAATAAAATAAGAACATGGTGGATACACCGCTGGTACTTCATATATATAAGTGTTCTTATTTTATTATTCTTGTAGCGTTATCTGGATCACTTTAGGATTTTGTGTATGATTGTTTCAATGTTTGATTGTCAAAATCTTCGTAGAATCTCCCATATTTTTATATGTTAGATTGTTAGGAAGATATCTGAAGTATTATCATGACTCATTGATTTGAATTATATAATACTTACATAAGTTTTGAATTATTTCAAAACAGTTATTATTAATCCTTAATTGGATTCCTAATAACACATTAACAAGTTTTTACAATGGTTTAATCAAGATTACAATATAAGGCATAAAATGACTTAGTAATAATCATATTGCCATATCCAAACCTATTTTGTCACAGGTTTTCACAATTAAGATTTTGTAATGCAATACTAAATTTTTGCCATTCCTTGGCTTCAAAATTTATTATCAATTAACAGTTCTCATAGCTGTTAAAGTATTTCAATACCAAATGTTTTGCCAATTACTTGGTTAATAAAACCTATGTATTCGCCGGCATTTTTGTGCTGATTGTTTTTCACATATGTTTCAGGTTTTCAACTGTTCAAGCATGCAACGCATAGTATGGCATTCGGGCCTTAGACTTCTAAAATAAAAGAACAATTTCATGTATTCTTTGTTTGTACAACGATGTTAATGATATTGAAACAATTTAGTACCAGTAGTTGTGAGCAAATTTGTAACGTGACTTCCCGATATGTCCGCAGCGTGTTGTTGTATTACGTGATTGGGGTGTTACATATAATACTTACATCGAGGCAGAGCTTCGCTATTTTAGTGGGTATAACACCCGAGTATTATAATTGCTATGCATAATTTGAGAAAGAAAGATTGAAAATGAACGGTTTGGACTGAAGGCCAACGGCCTCTATTTATAGTGCTGATCCGACAACGGGTTGCGGCGCGCGACCCCCTCTCCTTGTTTTCTCGCGGCCCGCGAGCTAGGCAGGGTAGGCCCTAGCTTGGACCAGTCACAAGCATAGGTTCGACGAATGGTATGACACGTGGCGGCCTAGGGTTCTGCCACCCGTTATTCGCTCGCACTCCGCGACAGATCCTAAGGGGTCTGTCGCGCCGCGCCAGAGACCATTAAATTTTATTTTTATTTAATTTTTATAAAAATAAAGTATTTAGGGCCCACTTTTCGTATACGGGGTGTGTTTAGGGCGTATAGGGATGCTATAAGTGTTTTAGGAGAGTTGTTATATTTGGCCCCTGTACTTGTTTGGTACATTATTTTAAGCTAAAGAAAACTTGTATTTTAACATGTTTTTGAGTATCAAAAATTGTATATGAGTATGTTATAGTTGTCGTGCATGTACGAATGATATCTTGAATGTATGGTAAGTCTCGGTTTTGTATGCATTGGTTTCGTATAAAAACACGTAATATAAGTACGAATTACAGATGATTGATATATAAATGTTTTCCCATTATCTCAGAAGTCTCGGATTACAAGATAGAAAAGAAATACGTATACAAGTTTCAAAAGATAGAAATGTTGAAATATGGAACATTACAGTCTCCCCTACTTTAGGAAATTTCGTCGCGAAATTTATTCAAGAGGAAGACTCGGGAAAAAGATGTGGGTAGTTGGTCTTCATATCACTTTCGAGTTCCCAAGTGAATTCGACACCGTGCTTTCCTTCCCAATGAACCTTGACAATCGGGATTCGACTTCTCCTAAGTTGCTTTTCCATGATCCACGATCTTGTTAGATTTGAGTTCGATACTTGTTAACAAATATTGATTAATAACAATATAATTCACAAGTAGAAAGTCATCATCATAGATTGTTTTTCAATTATAATTCACCGAATACAGTATGTTTTACAAAAGTTGACTCTCCAGACTCCCCCTCAGCCGATCACGTAACAAATTAGTTTGTAAAAGAGAAGAAGTGAAGTGTGTGATAAATAGATCACTAACATGTGTGATCTATTTATACTAAGTATGAAAGCTCTGTTCAATGATTGGCTAACATTACCCTGATAGTGACATCTAACATTCCTAATAGAAAAGATTCCACAGATATTGGAAACATCTGTGCAAATCCTAACATCTCTTCTAATTAGTTTAAATTTTTTTACAAGATAAGTAGTATTATATTAGGAAACCACTGTCTAGACTATCCTCTGTTGCTGTAATCCAAACATCTGTTTGGCCAGACAGATTTTTGGCCTTCTTCATCAGACCTTTGGCTTCAACAGACATTATCCTTCAACAGATGTAGTTTCTTTTTCAACAGCGGTTCCAACGCTTGAACAGATGTTTGCTTTATCTTCAACAAATGTTCTGATTAGGTGTTCAAGAATCACTATCTTTAGGAAGAGAGTGGTTTAATCATTTATTTATTTCTTGATCAGTTATTCATGTTTTGGCTTTTGAATATCATCTAGTCTTTTGTTGGTCCAACAATCTCGCCCTAGAACAGATGATGCCAAAACTTATATTTATTGGATCAATCTTTATTCCACTTCATCATACTTTTGATTTGTGCTTTAAATTGCTTTTCAAATCTTTCAAAAAGTAAGTCACCAACATCCCTTTCGAGTGGAAGATTCAGTAGATCTTGCATATCTTCAATTTTTAAGCTCATCACACTATTCATTGAAGTCTTTTTCACTTCCCCATTTGCCCTGACTATTGTCAATTCATGGCTGGCTTTGTCTAAGGATCATTTTTGAATTATAGAGGTAGATGAGGTTAGTGGGAATGATGTTATTGGAAGAGGTGAAGGAATATGCATTCCCAAGACTTGCCCTAATAGTTCTGTTAGATTGGCATCAGGATGCCCATATATTATCGCATTTTTGACCCATTCCTTTATAATATTATCTTCATGTCTTTTTAGATCTTATGCTGACATATCCTTTTGTCTTTTGAGATGACTTCTTACTAATAAGGAGACATGTTTTGCAAATGGAAGTTCCTATGTGTTGGCCTTACAATTGACAGGTAGGTGTTCATAGTTAGGTTTTTGGGGACTGAGATATCTTTAGCTCTTAAAGCTTCTAATTTCTTGTAGGTCTCCCTAATTGTAGGATCATCCCACCTAGCCATGGATCTCCTCCTTCATTCTTCTTAACTCAACTGCTTTTTGACCAATAGGTTTTCTACCTATAGCCTAGTTGGGAGGAGTAGGCTTGATTTATGGATTGAGCTTTAGCATCTCAATCCTTATTATTTCTTCCAAAAGGGCCTTTGTAGTCCAACAAGAGAATTGAGCTTTTGAGGCTCTATAAGGCTTATTCTTCATGATAAAATCTAGGTAGTCTTCCCTTAGTTCCCTTAGTTCCTTTTTTTTTTAGTTCCTTTTGGCTGACATCTTTTGCAAAGTCTTCAAGTTTGTTCACTTTAGTGAATTTTGCAGCCATGATTTGCTGAGCCTCTTTATCACTTTTCCCTTTACTTTTGTAAGCAACTATCTTTTCAGCCTGTTGACTTTCAGTTCCAGGTATTCTTGTAGATTTTTAGGCTTTTAATATCTTTTCAGGGATGGAAAGGTAAGTTGGCTGATATTAGTTGTGGAGTAGAAAGATTGTATCTCTTGTGATACATTTTCTAACTCTAGTGGGTTAAGTGGAGGTTTTGTAGGTGGTGATATAATGGTGAGTGTAGTGGTGGATGGTTGAGATATAGTAGTGGTGGTTGTGGTTTTTATACGAGATGCATCAAGAATTTCTTCATCATCATCTTGGACAATGAATTTAGTTCTCTTGGTTATGGTTTGATGTCTGGGTGTTTTTGATGGTGGTTGTGAAGGTAGTGTTGTTGGTTTTCTTTTAGGAAGTCCTTTGGGGTGACTTGTGTGTTGGTGGTGATGGTTGAGTAATTGTAACCTCTGTTATCACTTTTGTAGTAGCAACATATGTTTTGGCAATGCGAGCATGTCACACCCCGACCACGTTAAACAACAAAACATGGCGGAAACGTCAGGGAGTGTTGTAACAGAATTATTGTTTCACAACCATGGATTAAATAATTTCGTTTTATTGAATTATTGAACTCATTGTTTTATTACGAATCAGATAAATACAGCTATTATCTTTCAAGTTTTAAAGTTGCTAAGGCACGAGAACATCCTATGTGTAGCATGTATCAACAATCATCACAAAGCAGCACCTGAAACATGTGTAAAAATAGGTACGTCAGCATAAAAATGCCTGTGAGTTACATAGGTTTTATTTTAAGGGAAATGATCAAATAGGAAGTTTTTTTTTTTGCTAGGAAGTGTAGGAAGCAATAGGATTAGGACATGTGGCAACATTTAAAATAAAGAAAAAAGGTATTTCAGTCAATCCAACCATTTCTTCTTCCTTTTCAAAACCCAGTAACTTCAAAACCCACCATTTTAAAAACCCACCATCTTCAACCATTTCTTCACTTTCTATCTCAATAATCACTACATTATAATGCGATTTTCATCACCAATCAATGATTCAAACACCCGATCAACGTGTTCTTCAGCTTTTTTGAAGAAACCCCGGTTTAATTTCATACAAAATCTCACTTTTTTCTGGTGATTTTGAAGATAATCACTCGATCCGTTCGATTCGAGCGCTGATAAGTGTTTCAATCATTCAAAATTCGTCAATTGTTGAATAAATCACTTCGATCCATGTAAGAAATTCTTTAATTTCATATTTACGATCTGGGTATTTGATTTAGTCATTGTGTTTTACGATCTTGGCGGGGGTTCGGGGGCAGCGCCCCTGGTAGCGGGGTCCCAGGGGCGGCAGCCCCTGGCGGGGTCCAAGGGGCAGAGAAAATTTTTTTTCGATTAAATTGCTTTAATAAAAATGCATCAGAATTTTTAATTTTCCAGAAATTGGGTTATTTTGAAGACAGTAATTCATAGACAATTCAGACAATTTACATACAGTTCACAGACAGTTTTATGTGTCCATTGTGTTTTAGAAATAAGAGAGTTTTATGTGTTTTCTGGCTATTGTGTTTTAGAAAAAAACACATTTTTATGCGTTTTTAGTCATTGCGTTTTAGGTAAAACACATTTTTGAAGTGTTTTATGTCATTGCTTTTTAGGTAAAACACATTTTTAGTTGTTTTCAGTCCATTGCGTTTTACAGAAAACACTTTCTTTTGTTTTTTAGGCCATTGCGTTTTAGAATGGAGACATTTTTAAGTGTTTTCTGGCCATTGCGTTTTATAAATAAGACATTTCTTTGTGTTTTTTGTGCATTGCGTTTTAGGTAAAACACATTTTTATGTGTTTTCAGTCCATTGTGTTTTATAAAACAGACATTTTAAGTGTTTTCTGGCCATTGCGTTTTAGAAATAAGACATTTGTTTGGGTTTTCAGGCCATTGCGTTTTACAAATAAGACATTTCTTTGTGTTTTTGGTGCATTGCGTTTTAGAAAAATGTCGTTTTTTGGGTTTTTTTTCATTGCGTTTTACGTAACTGGGGGTTTTTCTATTGCGTTTTACGCAACTGGGTTTTTAAATTTTTTTTTGAAAATATAGCAATAGTATACTCGTTTTAAAGATAAAAAACGCTCGTTTTTTTGGTGCAATTTTTATAAAAAATAATGTCGTATGAAAGAGTTATTACTGTTTAAAAAATGGGGGGAGGGATTTGGAGGAGAGAGAAACTATTGGCTTGGATTGACTAGAATGCCCCTAAACAAACTCACGCGCCTCTTTTCTTTCTTTTAATTTCACTGATTTAATCTTAGCCCTTGATTAACTAAATGGATGGTCAAGATCACTTCCTAGCCTTCTTAGTCAAATAAACTTCCTATTGTATCTCCACCCTTTATTTTAATAGGATTCATGACTTGTAAGTTTAAAGAAAATATGTTTAATCAAAAATTGTCATGAACCTTAAAAATATTTTCTTTTATAACTCGTTTTAAAATTTAAAAGAAATCGGTAATATAACATAATAATGCATAAATAAGGAATTAAGTAAAATGTGTTTGAATAAAATATATTGTTTGTAAAACAATATTTTGATAAGAGGGTTTATAGTATATATATATATATATAAAATATACTTTGGTTTTAAGAAAGTCGCATAAGTAATATATTAAAATATATTTTAGTTCCAAAATAATTAAACAGATAGTATATTAAATATACTTTAGTCGTCAAAATAGTTTTCAGTAGTATATCAAAAATATACTTTGGTTTTATACATAACATATTAAACTATGCTTTGGTTTTGAAGATAACATATTAAACTATGTTTTGGTGATTAACAAAATATACATGTTGTTTTGTACAATACCACATATGAGAGTATATCAGAATATACTTTTGGGAGTATAACCAAATATACAATAATAATGTGAATTAAGAATTCAATCAGACCTTAGTGCATCAAACTACACCAATTGAGACTATAGAAATACCACAAAGGCAATCTCTATTTGGATAAAAATATTGGTTTCTGACATTCCTTGACAACAGGAATGGGGTTTCTAATCCTATAGCGCTATATCATACTACCAATCGGTCTGGTGAACATAAAATAAGTACAATTCAACAATTAATTTTATCATCTTTGAAAAATCAGTATTTAAAATAATCATTCAGTTTGTCAAAAGATAGGTACTAATATGTATAATCAATTATACTTTGAAATCATGAACATAACAAATAGGTACACATGCTTCACCCCAAAACATTGAAAACAGTAAAAGAGGGGACTATGTACTCACTTGAGATTGCTTAGAAGTCTTGACTAACAACCAAGCAAAGCTAGA
Source organism: Helianthus tuberosus (assembly GCA_030545235.1). Taxonomy (NCBI): domain Eukaryota; kingdom Viridiplantae; phylum Streptophyta; class Magnoliopsida; order Asterales; family Asteraceae; genus Helianthus; species Helianthus tuberosus. Next base: position 63,667,280 of record CM060443.1, read on the forward strand.
GGGATCACGGAAACAAACGGCACCTAATATAGGTAACTATGTAATTAAACCGGACCTAAATCGGAAGATCGGATAGAATGAGGTTTCGTAAACCAAATGAGTATTGGAACTCATGTGATATGGTTTAACGAAGTCTACATTCTAAAACGGAACCTATCCTAAGTGCTTTTCGACCCGTTACGACCCATTAAGGTAGCTTACTCCACTTTAACGTGTCGTTCGCACAAACGCGCCTTCGAGATGTCTAACTAGTCCTATGACAAATATTATATGCCCTAACATGTTTAAATATATTGCATAATCAGTTAAGTGACAAAAGTTTAAGTTACATATGCTTAAAATCCAATTATGCATGAAAAGGGCATTTTGGTCATTTTCCTAAGGCATATAAACAACCTATCATACAACTAACTAAACGAAGTGACCATAAGGTATAACCTCAGAAGGTTATTCCCTATGCAACTATGCTCACCTAATGTGCTTGGTTGGATCCTAATGATCGACCAAACGGGTCGAGTTCGAAAGTCTAAGCGGTGGTTTAGACCGCTTGACTTACGATTCTAAACAGGCACTAAACTAAAAGTGACGAGCTAAGCATGTTAAAACATGCTTAACTAAGTTAGAAAACAGGTTTTGATATCAAAACAAAGTGTTTTTGTCACACCCCGACCACGTGGAACATACAAAATGTGGCGGAAACATCGGGGCGTGTTGCAACAGAATTAATGTTTCATAACCATGGATATCAAAAGTGTTTCGTTTTATTAATCATTGAATAATTACATCGTTTAGGAATCTAAATACACTATTTAAACATAGTCTATCATTGTTATTTAGTCACTAAGGCCTTGTCCAGTCCTATGTGAGCATGCATCTTATCAATCGATATCATTCAATCAATACCTGAAACATATGTGAAAACGAGGTCAGCAAAGAAATGCTGGCGAGTACATAGGTTTTGTAGGAGTGTCGAAATCATGGCTAGTTTAGATGTTGCAATACTTTATTTAAAAACCTTGTTTTGAAAAGAGTATAATATTGCAACTTAATTAACCAACTCAAATCAAGCGGGTTATAATTTGTAAAACCTCGTAGCCATGACTCTTAACCCAAAAACATTTGTTTTAGTAAATTATTTGGAAAAACAATGATAAGTTCAGGTGATATGTATAACTAAGAGAATAATGCATGATTAAATGAATAACCATGTAAAAATGAGTTTGTATAAGATAAGTTGTTTGTAAATAAATGTCTTGTGAAAAGTATGTTACTTGTATAAAATGTTCTATGTCTCGAGCTGAAATGATTCAAATAACACTACAATATGTAACACCATACAAACACTTATATATAGGAAGTACCATCGGCGTATCCACCATGCTTGTATCATATTACACACGCATTGTTACTTAATCACTTAATCCAAACCAAACCACCAAAGTAATTGTTAAAACATCGTGTGAAAACCCAATCGTTACCCAATCGTTACCCAATCGTTAAAACATTGTGTGAAAACCCAATCGTTACCCAATCATTAAAACATTGTGTGAAAACCCAATCGTTACCCAATCGTTAATCGTTTAATTCGTTTTAGGTCGTGAAACTACTTAAATGGTCGTCTCGCTAATAACATTCAAACCTTCTTGACTTCGTCGCTTCTCGATTTCGTCGCTTCTCGATTTCGCATTAACAAACCTCCATAGGGTAAGTTAATACTTACAGATTCAGTCGCTACCCACCACACCCACACATAACCACGAGTGTAGTAAATAACGGGATTAGTCAGATCCTATGGTACCATAACCTAATACTGGTCGGCTTGATCATTGCTAATGAATGTCATTGGTTATGTAACTACAACCAACAAGTTTGTTCACTTTTTTGAAATCGTTATTAGTTTTGTATAAATCGTTTTAATTGTTTTTGAAACTATTGTTATAACATTGAAAACATTTAGCACATATGAGTCACCCCAAAACAATTGAAAACAGTAAAATAGGGGAAGAATGTACTCGCCTGAGATTGCTTAGAGGTCTTGAACAACAACCAAGCAAAGCTAGAGGGAGCACGGAATCAATCGGCAAATCTGATAACTATATAAATAAACCGGACCTAAATCGGGAGATCGGATAGGATGAGGCTTGGTAAACCAAACGAGTGTTGGAACTCATATGATATGGTTTAACAAGGCCTACATACTACAATGAAACCAAACCTAAGTGCTATCGACCCATTTCGACCCGTTTAGGTAGCTTATGCTACTTTAACGCGTCGTTCGCGTGAAACGCGTTCGGACCGCCTAACTAGTCCTATGACAAGTGTTATATGCCTAAACATGTTACATAATCAGTTATGTGACAAAAGTTTAGGTTACATATGCTTAATTACCAATTATACATGAAAAGGGTATTCTGGTAATTTACCTAAGGCATATAAACTACCTATCATACAACTACTTAAACGATGTGACCATAGGGTATAACCTCGGAAGGTTATTCCCTACCTACTATGGTCACCTAATGTATTTGGTCGGATCCTAATGATCGACCAAATGGGTCGAGTTCGAAGGTATAGGCGATTTATTAGATCGCCTACCCTACGACTCTAGACAACGTGGTAATCAGTGGGCATAGTCCCAAGGGACTATGACCAACGTGATTACACTCACGTTGCGAAGTTCAAACGAACTTCGCATTGACCATTACTGGTCAACGCTGAAAGTCAAACAAAGTTTGACTTTCTGACTCGAAAAGCAGTAAAAAAATAAGGAAAAGAACGAAAGAATACTTACCCAGGGTCCCCGAATGCTAATCCCGACTCAAGAACTCAGGTATGAAACAATGGTTTCAACTTAGAGCTCTCAAATCAGAATTCTTGTGAGTTTTAAAGCAATGGGGGGTGGGGTATTTATAGTATTCGGTCCACCGTTGAGATCGTTTCATGGAAAACGTGCCATGATCCGATCCGTACAAGTGTTGAAAGGTTATGGTGCCTAAAAATGATCCTTATCTTCATGACAAGGCAATTGGGAACATGTGGTGGAGGTTAGAACAGCTGCAGCCTGCTGTTTAAAAACACTGCATCTGGTCCAGAGACCCCTAGCGCACCGCTACGCTTAAAGTGTAGCGCACCGCTAGGCACTATTTTGGCAGAATTACACTTTTGGTCCCTGAACTGTATTCAGCCCATTTTCGACACGTTTAAGGCCCGTTAACCCCATTTCAAAGCTCTAAAATGAAGTTAAAGTATAGGGAACTTAAAACATGTTCAAAAATATCTCGGATGTCGGTTCGTTTGGCCGTACGAACGCGATGTTCGCTTAATTACGACGGAATGCGCATAAGCGCGAAAAACGAACCAAATGACGCGACGAATGGATTTTTCTTAAGGCGAACACTAAAATATAATGTAGTCATGCTTACATAAATTTTTGGATGTCCGGATGTATTCAGAACGTAAGTTACGCGTAAAAATGCAAACTTGTGCACTTTTTGACGCTTTTAGTCCCTGAATGACACAAAAGTTTATTTTAGCATACCGAACACCTCAAAGCCTATTTCTAAGCTATGTAAAGGATATTTATGGTATGTTTAACTTATTTTCATGTCCCGGAAGGTCTGTTACAGTTCAAATTGGCATACTTTCGCAGTTTGTCAACTTTAGTCCCTGTAAGCGATTAAACTTTGATTTCACCACACCAAACCTTCCAAAACTTATATCTAAGTTATGTAAAGGTTATTTAAGGTATGTTAAGCCTATTTCACTATTCCGGAGTGTTCGTTGCATTGAACTGGTTATATTTACGCATCAGTGCGCATATAACCCTCCAGAAAGCGATTTAGAGCTTGAAATCGAAACAAGAGTTGATATGTGAAATCGATACACATATTTTTACAAATCCCAAGTATGAAATACAATATTTCATTGGTTTGGTATTTGTTTGATGGCCGTGGAGGCACAGGTGTTACAGTCTCCCCTACTTTAGGAAATTTCGTCCCGAAATTTATTTAGAGGAAACTTGAGAGAGCTTGAAAATATGAAGTTGAAAAGATCAAACAACATTGGTTAGGGTTCTGAACTTCTAGTAACTTTAATAACATCATGTTTGCAATGTAAGAGGGATACTTATATACAAGTATATGAAGCGTCGTTGGTGCGTCCACCGTACCTCCATTACATTGTTCTCATTCCGTTATTGTTGTCACTATCGGTTCTTACACATAATAAATCTTACTGGGTTTACCGTGCACTGAATCTCATAATTATGTGCGCTTCCATAATTAGACAATTCCTTGCATAGTTCACACAGTCTATTTTATAATGTGTAGGGGAAAACCAAATGAACAATCATGTGATGAGTGTGACTAGACCGCCATAGAGTCCTTTTAATTAAATCATTAAATGATCTAAATAGACTATCAAGGAGTCTGTCCATCTACATCACTAGATGTCGTTTTCTAACCAGATTGCGAATCAATCTTTTTGACTAGACCACTCAAGGGTCTATCATCGAATCATGGAATGGTACTATATAACCCAAGGGTCTTAACTACTAAGTAGAAGCCCATAAGGATTTAAGGTAGTACCTTTTTGAAAATCCTACTATGAATCCCTCATATGAAGATATGAAAGATTATATGAGGATTTGAAAATCGGATCACACAAAAACATAAAGGAGAACACATAACACATAACCACATAGTCGCATAATCGCTTATTCGTATAATCGTTTAATCGTATAATCGTTTAATTTGTTATCTTTGGACATGGGTATTTAAAGCATACTAGGAATCCAATCCGTGGATTTCATTTGGTACTTTAAATATTTTCAAGAATCTAACTATAAAGATAGAAAGATTCAAAAAGAAAATTCGATTTCGATTATTAGGAACCGAAGTGTTCGAATTAAGGTACATAAAGAATCCAATTAAGGACTCTGATTTGAATGATGATTATCCACAAGGATCTAATTGTAAAGATAAAAAGATCCCATATGAAATTTAGAAGTTGGAGATGTTTTGAAACCTTGCACTGGATGTGCTTAGGTCAAAACATGATGTAAAATGCTTATGAAGTTGAGATGCTTGATATGTCAAGGCGACATATGAAGCAGAATTTTGAAGGTTAAGTCAATGTATGAGGAAAATATTTTTTGAAAACTATGCATGGGGTTCTTTTAAGAAAAATGTGTTTAACGTTTTTGAAACCTTATATATAATACTTTTTGAAATCATAAAGTAGGTGTATTAGGTAGATATATTTACAAAAATGTTTTAAAATCATGCGAGATGAATTTTTGAAATTATGTATAAGGTTTTTGAAAAACATGAATGATGCTTTTTGAAATCATGCACTTGATCAGAAAATGTATTGGGTTAATATTGTCTTCAGACTATATGAAATATTTTGAAATTAGAAAGGTTGGTTTTGATAACATGGCCAATGTTTTTGAAATAACATAGACAATGCATCTAAGAAAAATTGTTTTCAAACTATATGAAATGTTTTGAGATCATGAAGATTGTTTTGAAATACTGGTACTGTGTATGTTGAAAAATCAAAACGTAATGGGTATGAGATTTGAAAATACCCTTAGTTATCTAACCAAGGATTTAAAGGCACACATGTGCGAAAAGCACGATTACTCATAATGTCACTTAATTTTCTGTACTTTGTTTCTTAGAGTGAAACGAGTACTTAAAATTTTTGAGGGAATCATGAGCAATCATTTGAAAGAGAGAAATCACAAGAGTAGTTTGTAAGGTACATAGTTCCTTGATGTAGGTATCATAGGAAAAGCCATACACACCTAGCAGGGAGTTGAGCTGGTTGGTTGGGGACTGCTTTACCATTGTGAGCGACCATGGCGAAGTTCTGAGAAGCCTTTCGCTTCTTTGACTTCTTAGGGGATCGTTCATCCATGGTCTTTGATTCCTCGATTGGTTTATTGGCTGATGGTGTTGTCGCCTGACTAGGTCCTGCCTGTCTTGGTGACTCTTGAGTGGCTTCATCCTGGAGATGATACATGGCAGTAGCTAATTCAACAGTCTTCAGGACTACTTCGCCTATTCGCTGAGCGAATTTTGGCTGCTTGCTCAGATATCTGGGCGTCATCGTGATGAAGAGACATTCTTGAAGAAAAAGAAAGGCATAGGGAGAAACAGGTGAAAGATTATTGGACAATCGAAACAGAATGATAACGCATGAAGATTGCGATCATTTGTTTGTTACCTAAGGCAAACAAATGAGACGGTGACTGATCAAAGTAAATGGGTCAAAAATAATGTATCGCGAAGACATGCTCGCCTATAAGTGAACACTCACCCCAAGAATTCCCAGATAAGCACAACTGGTCTCGCGTCTGATGAGATGTATACGAAGTGCTTGCCTAGACAGAAAACTCAGAATACAGGCATTCACCCTTCCAGTTTGCACGTGTTCACATTATTTAAAACCCAAAACCTTGACGAGATTTTGAAAATTCAAAGGGATTCAAAACCTTATAACTGAGGGTTCAAAACCTAGTAATTAATCATCCTAGAACAGATGATTAGTTTTCAAAGCGGTTTTGAAATTTATGTTCTTGTTGTGGTTGTCACCTAAGGATAGGCGACGGTATTGTTTTATGACTAAACGCAAGTAAACTCGCGTTAGGGTCCTAAGAAGGTTATAGACTAGGTCAAAGCATTACTAATTACTAATAACCTAATTCCCTATAACCATTGGCTCTGATACCATCTTTTCTGTCACACCCCGACCACGTGGAACATACAAAATGTGGCGGAAACATCGGGGCGTGTTGCAACAGAATTAATGTTTCATAACCATGGATATCAAAAGTGTTTCGTTTTATTAATCATTGAATAATTACATCGTTTAGGAATCTAAATACACTATTTAAACATAGTCTATCATTGTTATTTAGTCACTAAGGCCTTGTCCAGTCCTATGTGAGCATGCATCTTATCAATCGATATCATTCAATCAATACCTGAAACATATGTGAAAACGAGGTCAGCAAAGAAATGCTGGCGAGTACATAGGTTTTGTAGGAGTGTCGAAATCATGGCTAGTTTAGATGTTGCAATACTTTATTTAAAAACCTTGTTTTGAAAAGAGTATAATATTGCAACTTAATTAACCAACTCAAATCAAGCGGGTTATAATTTGTAAAACCTCGTAGCCATGACTCTTAACCCAAAAACATTTGTTTTAGTAAATTATTTGGAAAAACAATGATAAGTTCAGGTGATATGTATAACTAAGAGAATAATGCATGATTAAATGAATAACCATGTAAAAATGAGTTTGTATAAGATAAGTTGTTTGTAAATAAATGTCTTGTGAAAAGTATGTTACTTGTATAAAATGTTCTATGTCTCGAGCTGAAATGATTCAAATAACACTACAATATGTAACACCATACAAACACTTATATATAGGAAGTACCATCGGCGTATCCACCATGCTTGTATCATATTACACACGCATTGTTACTTAATCACTTAATCCAAACCAAACCACCAAAGTAATTGTTAAAACATCGTGTGAAAACCCAATCGTTACCCAATCGTTACCCAATCGTTAAAACATTGTGTGAAAACCCAATCGTTACCCAATCATTAAAACATTGTGTGAAAACCCAATCGTTACCCAATCGTTAATCGTTTAATTCGTTTTAGGTCGTGAAACTACTTAAATGGTCGTCTCGCTAATAACATTCAAACCTTCTTGACTTCGTCGCTTCTCGATTTCGTCGCTTCTCGATTTCGTCGCTTCTCGATTTCGCATTAACAAACCTCCATAGGGTAAGTTAATACTTACAGATTCAGTCGCTACCCACCACACCCACACATAACCACGAGTGTAGTAAATAACGGGATTAGTCAGATCCTATGGTACCATAACCTAATACTGGTCGGCTTGATCATTGCTAATGAATGTCATTGGTTATGTAACTACAACCAACAAGTTTGTTCACTTTTTTGAAATCGTTATTAGTTTTGTATAAATCGTTTTAATTGTTTTTGAAACTATTGTTATAACATTGAAAACATTTAGCACATATGAGTCACCCCAAAACAATTGAAAACAGTAAAATAGGGGAAGAATGTACTCGCCTGAGATTGCTTAGAGGTCTTGAACAACAACCAAGCAAAGCTAGAGGGAGCACGGAATCAATCGGCAAATCTGATAACTATATAAATAAACCGGACCTAAATCGGGAGATCGGATAGGATGAGGCTTGGTAAACCAAACGAGTGTTGGAACTCATATGATATGGTTTAACAAGGCCTACATACTACAATGAAACCAAACCTAAGTGCTATCGACCCATTTCGACCCGTTTAGGTAGCTTATGCTACTTTAACGCGTCGTTCGCGTGAAACGCGTTCGGACCGCCTAACTAGTCCTATGACAAGTGTTATATGCCTAAACATGTTACATAATCAGTTATGTGACAAAAGTTTAGGTTACATATGCTTAATTACCAATTATACATGAAAAGGGTATTCTGGTAATTTACCTAAGGCATATAAACTACCTATCATACAACTACTTAAACGATGTGACCATAGGGTATAACCTCGGAAGGTTATTCCCTACCTACTATGGTCACCTAATGTATTTGGTCGGATCCTAATGATCGATCAAATGGGTCGAGTTCGAAGGTATAGGCGATTTATTAGATCGCCTACCCTACGACTCTAGACAACGTGGTAATCAGTGGGCATAGTCCCAAGGGACTATGACCAACGTGATTACACTCACGTTGCGAAGTTCAAACGAACTTCGCATTGACCATTACTGGTCAACGCTGAAAGTCAAACAAAGTTTGACTTTCTGACTCGAAAAGCAGTAAAAAAATAAGGAAAAGAACGAAAGAATACTTACCCAGGGTCCCCGAATGCTAATCCCGACTCAAGAACTCAGGTATGAAACAATGGTTTCAACTTAGAGCTCTCAAATCAGAATTCTTGTGAGTTTTAAAGCAATGGGGGGTGGGGTATTTATAGTATTCGGTCCACCGTTGAGATCGTTTCATGGAAAACGTGCCATGATCCGATCCGTACAAGTGTTGAAAGGTTATGGTGCCTAAAAATGATCCTTATCTTCATGACAAGGCAATTGGGAACATGTGGTGGAGGTTAGAACAGCTGCAGCCTGCTGTTTAAAAACACTGCATCTGGTCCAGAGACCCCTAGCGCACCGCTACGCTTAAAGTGTAGCGCACCGCTAGGCACTATTTTGGCAGAATTACACTTTTGGTCCCTGAACTGTATTCAGCCCATTTTCGACACGTTTAAGGCCCGTTAACCCCATTTCAAAGCTCTAAAATGAAGTTAAAGTATAGGGAACTTAAAACATGTTCAAAAATATCTCGGATGTCGGTTCGTTTGGCCGTACGAACGCGATGTTCGCTTAATTACGACGGAATGCGCATAAGCGCGAAAAACGAACCAAATGACGCGACGAATGGATTTTTCTTAAGGCGAACACTAAAATATAATGTAGTCATGCTTACATAAATTTTTGGATGTCCGGATGTATTCAGAACGTAAGTTACGCGTAAAAATGCAAACTTGTGCACTTTTTGACGCTTTTAGTCCCTGAATGACACAAAAGTTTATTTTAGCATACCGAACACCTCAAAGCCTATTTCTAAGCTATGTAAAGGATATTTATGGTATGTTTAACTTATTTTCATGTCCCGGAAGGTCTGTTACAGTTCAAATTGGCATACTTTCGCAGTTTGTCAACTTTAGTCCCTGTAAGCGATTAAACTTTGATTTCACCACACCAAACCTTCCAAAACTTATATCTAAGTTATGTAAAGGTTATTTAAGGTATGTTAAGCCTATTTCACTATTCCGGAGTGTTCGTTGCATTGAACTGGTTATATTTACGCATCAGTGCGCATATAACCCTCCAGAAAGCGATTTAGAGCTTGAAATCGAAACAAGAGTTGATATGTGAAATCGATACACATATTTTTACAAATCCCAAGTATGAAATACAATATTTCATTGGTTTGGTATTTGTTTGATGGCCGTGGAGGCACAGGTGTTACAGTTTTGATATCCTAAAGTAGTTTGGTTGCAAAATACGCATAAATGCGCATTTTGACCGAAACTACGACTCGTCACTACGCCTAGTCAACGTGGTAATCAGTAGGTATAGTCACTAGGGACTATAACCATCGTGATTACGCTCACGTTGCGAAGTTCAAACGAACTTCATGTTGACCAAAGACTGGTCAAAGCAGAAAGTCAAACACTGTTTGACTTTCATGCTAGGAAAGCGATAAAAGAACGAAGGAAGCTTACAAAGGGTCCTTGCTTGAACTTGATCTTATAATTCTCAGGTATGAAGTTATAAAACTCCAACTTATAGAATTTAGATCAAGTGTGAGTTGCAACAAGTGAAATGGTAGGCTATTTATACTTGTAGTGAACTCACAAGATCAAAACAAGTGTTTGTGTGGCCATCAAGCATTAAATCCTAGCCATACAAGTGTTAGAGGCCAGCTAATTTACTTGGGGAGGTGCTAACTTGGCTACCACACAAAGAAATTGCAAGATTGGCCCCTGGATTACAAACTGTTGCTGAAACAGACTTTCTGTCCAGATCTGATGCTGGCATCGCGCGACAAGGAGGCCATAGGGCCGTCGCGCGGCGCGAGGGTGTAGCTGGAACTTTCAGAAACTGACAGAAATGGTCCCTACACGTGTTTAAGCTTGTTTTCGATGTTTTTAAGCTCCGTAAAGTCATTTTCAAGGCTCTACAAAGTCGTTAAAGTGTAGAGGACCTGAAATATGCTTGGAAATATCACGGATGTCGGTTCGTTTGGTCGTACGGTCACGTTGTTCCGTTATTTACGACGAAACTCGAACGGACGCGAAAACGATCCAAATTAAGCGACGAGTGGTATTTTTGCATGCTGATCACTAAAATAAAAATATTTTAGTGTGTACAAACATTTTGGATGTCCAGATGTGGTCAGAACGTAGGATATGCACGTAAATGCAAACTTACGTCGTTTTTGACACTTTTAGTCCCTGTATGACCAAGTAAGCATATTTTCGCACACCGAACCTATCAAAGCTTATTTCTAAGCTATGTTTAGGTTATTGATGGTATGTTTAGCTTATGATCATATTCCGGACTGTATGTTGCCTTACGAAACGGCAGATTTTTGCAAGTTGACGCAAATAGTCCCTGTGAGCGAATAGACTTGTTTTTGCCATACCAAACCCTTCAAACTTATTTCTAAGTTATGTAAAGGTTATTTAAGGTATGTTAAGCCTATTTCACTACCCCAAAGTGTTTGTTGCATTAAACTGGTTATATTTACGCATCAGATCGCGTATAATCTTCCAGAAAGCGATTTAAGGCTCGAAATCGAACAAGAATTGATATGTGCAAATGATACACATATTTATACAAATCCCAAGTATGAAATATAATATTTCATTGGTTTGGTATTTGTTTAGTGGTTGAAGTGACACAGGTGTCACAGTCTCCCCTACTTTAGGAAATTTCGTCCCGAAATTTAATTTTAGAGGAAACTTGTGAAGACAACTGTGATGGTTTCGCTTTCGAATAAATCCCTTGAACCCTAAGTAAAACTCTGGGCCATGTTTGGATTCTTAGAGAAATTGTCAACCGTCAATAGGAAGTCCTTGTAGTAACAAAACATGGAGTTTCGAACTACGGATGGAAGAACGTTTCTTATGAAGACTTATCATAGGAAACTCGTGTGTGCTCGAAATCAGAATCAGAGTGTGTAAGAAAAAAATGACATTGGTCAAAGTCCATGACTTCTAGTAACTTAAATAACGCTACGTTCGCAATGTAATAAGGAACACTTATATATAGGAAGTACCAGCGGCGTATCCACCATGCCCCTTTTTACATTGTTCATGTTTCGTTATTCTTATCACTATAGGTCTTAACACATGACAAAACTTGCTGTGGTTTCTGTGCACTGAATTCCATAATTATGTATGCATCCATAATTACGTAATTCCTTGCACATTCCACACAGTTCGTTTCATAATGCGTAGGGGGAAAATCAATTGAATAAACATGAAGCGATTTGACTAGACCACCAAAGGATCTTTTTAACTAGATCAACGAACGATCTTTTTAACTAGATCAACACATGATCTTCTTAACTAGACTGTCGTACGATCTCTTAAATAGACCACTTTAAGGGATCTTTTCAATTATATCATCATATGATATTCCTAGCCAAATTTTTGAATCAATCTGTTTAACTAGACCACTCAAGGGGTCCAAGAATAGTACTTCATAACCCAAGGGACTTAACTACAATGTAGAAGTCCATTAAGGATTTAAGATAGTACCTTTGGATATCCTACTATGTATCCCTCATATGTAAATATGGAAGATTCTATGAGGATTTGGATAACGAACATTCAGATCAAAACATATAAGAAAACACATAAGCACATAGTCACATAATTGTTTGACTTGATCTTCATTTTGTTAATTTTCTTGTTAATTGATCACACGAGTATTTAAGATATTTGGGGAGATCACAAGTGATCATAAAATGACAGAACCACACGAGTAGTTTGTCTTGGTGTCGGCACCGAAGAGTTGGATCAAACATTCACACGATCGTATCTGTTTCGCAAAATAAAATTGAAACAACAATTTTATTTATATAACAACTGAATTGTTCCAACGTCAAAAGATAACAAACAAAGAAATACAAAAGACTAATTGTTCATTGCTGCATCGTTGTTCGCGTTTGCCTCATTTATGTTAAACACTCGTCCACGCGTTGGATTTACGTTTACGAGTCTTGGGCAATTGTTTCTGTACTGGGTAAGGTTACCACAGTTATAACACGACCCAGGTGGGAATCGTGCTAGAACAGCAGCAGGATTTGCATAACGGTAGGTATCGACCAAATGTCCTAATCGCCCATAATGGGTACATTTGTGACACTGCACTTGCTCCAGATGATGACGGTTGCACTTGTTGCACAAGGGTGCGGTACCAACATAATTTCTCCCTTTACGAGGTTGTGCTGGCTGGTTTGGTGCAACCTGATTGTTCTGAGCAGTTATGGCGCAGTTTTGAGAAGCCTTGCGCTTCTTCTTCTTGGGTGTCTCGGCCTGTTTTTCCTTTGGTTCAACCTGTGCAGTCTTGTCAGATGATCTTGGGTCGCCCTTTCGAAAAAGCTTACCCTTCCTGATGTAGGATTCAGTCAGGGTGGTAGATAATTCAATGGCCTGTCTGACAGTAGTAGGGTTGCTGCCACTAACGATATCCTGAACTAAGTCAGGAAGGCCATCAATGTACTTTTCAATTGCCTTATCCACAGGCGTGACCATGGCAGGACATATGTGACAACCATCACAAATCCAGGTATCCGTACAATTAATTAATATTTAATTAGTGCTTAATTACTGTGCTTGATTACAATTATGATTGAACTGCTTACTGTTTTCTGAAACATACATACTCATGCATCACATTTTATACTGTCACTCCATTTATTTCATACAAACATTAGTGACAACCATGATGCACAAAACACAGTTAGCACAGTGAGCGGATAACCATAAAAACATGCTGACAATGCCAGCACCTAGACAGACAATATTTTGAGGCCAGTATGAGCCGGGAATAAAGTACTACACTAGTAGTGAGTGTAGGGAGGTGAGGACCATAAAACTGCGTAACTAGGTGATAGTTATAGTGACCGGAAGTGCCTAAAACACATATTAAGTGCAGAATTCTGCACTAGTTAACCAAAATTCGGCATTTAACAATGCTAGTAAAGTGCAAAAACTTGGTAAAATAGTCCTAGATACTTTCCAAAGTGTTGGGAATAATTTGTGTCACTAAAAACAATATAAAAGACACTTTAAGGCTTTATTTAGCACTTTAACGGATCAATATCCAACCGAACAACCGGACTTTACCCGGAACATAAAAATATTGCCAAATACATTGTTTGTACTTTTCTGAGCTAGTTAGGGTCCCCGAACACCCTAGCACACCTTATATCATATAACACACTTAATATACTAACTAAACCCATTAGATCCTAACTAATCAAGTAACAAGTTCCATTACTACCCAACCCTATACCCCCCCCCCCACTTCGACGGTCACAAGGGGTGACCCACCCCTTGCCCTTATTTGATTATTTTAATCACATATGTTGGATATCTAAGAGTCACATTATATGATGGTTAATAGTGATATTGGATTATAAATAAACTCAAGGGATTAAGCTTTCATTTCACAAACTTCAAACAAACAACTCTTTCTCTCCTTCCTTCTCTTGTGGGTTCGGCCGAAGACCACCACACACACCACCACCATCATCAAGCCTTCTTCAAGCAACTTACATACATACAAAGGTGTAAGGAGTCCAAAAACTAAGCTCGGTGCTCTCGGAAGTTCAAGAACCACTCTAGTTTCCTTTTATCCACCACTTTTACACCTTGTTTCTCCCCTAGCCTTGTGCTAGTTGTAAGTGTTCTAAAACTTCCTCCTGGTCTTGATTTTTGTGGTTAAAAGATGGTTGAATGATGAAATGTTAAAGAACACTAATGAACATAATCTAAAGTCTTGAACATAATGGATAAAGAGTGGATAAAGAGAAAATGTATGGTTAAATCATGTAGATCTTGTGTAGTTATGATTGTTTGATGTTGTTGGTTAGTAAAAGTTGGATGGATCATCATCTAGACATGCTAGATCATGTTCAAGAACATGAACTAGTAAGATGTTAGTGTTAGAAATATGATAGATGATGAAACCATCCACCATGAACTTGAAACTTGAATAAATATAATTTTTCTTGGAAAATAAGGTTATAAGCTTGTAGATCTAAAGATCTACAAGTGGTTTTTCGGAAAAACCAAGTGAAGAATACTAGTCTTGTTAAAACCCGGATCTTGTATGAACTAAAATCATTTTTAGTAAGCAAACAAGTGTAGGAACACTTATGTAGAAAGAAAGATTAACAAAGAAACACTTTTGTAAATCATGACTAGAAGTTGTTAAACTTCAAATTCTTTAAAAATAAAGTTTTTAAGAAACTAATCTTATTTTTGAAGATAACAAGACCTACGAAATATGTTAGTAACTTACTACACATTTTTACACACTTTCAAGTTCATGAGTTTATGATCTAGTCTTATTTTTGTCAAGATTAGTGATTGAAAATTTGTATATTGTTGGTTGGTAAATTGTTTGAATGATTTTGAAAAGAAAATGATACGCTAGTAAGCGTGGACACCTCCATTTACAAAGGAAACTCTGGCGAAATTTTTCTAGAATTTTAACACTTAGAAATATTTTTCTAACAAATGTTTACAAATATATTTTTAACTTGGTTTTCAAAATAAACTTCGCCAGGATTTTTATTACAAAAATACCAAGTGCCGGAGGTGGATTTCCGTAAATGAAATATGTTAAATATATATTTTATAACAAAACGCTTGTGCAATGGTTTGTTATTTTGTGCACTAAATATATTATTTTTAGGGTAAAATAATATATAACTTGGAAATACTATGACATTACTACTCCAAAAAATAATACCAACGCTCTCTCAAAATAAATATTTAAGTTACACCGGTATTGTTATTACAACGTGAACTTTAAAATGTAACTTATGTACATTTCGGAAAATACTCTCATATGTATATTTTGATAAAGTATTATTTTGGAATTGTATGAGGTAAAATATAATATTTTTGGGAAAAATATATATATTTTGGAGTTAGAATATTTTAGACAAGTGATTGAAAATATATTTTTCAAGTGGGACTTAAAATATATTAATCGGAATTATAACGCGTACATGTATAAAACCCCCATCCTTGGGAAGGAAATATAAAATAAATAAGAAGTGTGAATACGAAATAGTTGTCTAACTATTTCCCCAAAAACGTTAAACCTTAAGCCAAGGCACGGCCCATCCGTCTAATAGGTATTAGTACGTGTAGGTCGTTACGCAGCAGTTTGAGTTGGAGACTTACGTTTAGGGATACACACTTCTGTGAGTTCATGTCCCCCTTTTTCTCTTAATTGTTTTCAGTTTTATACTTCGGGGGTGGAATACATGTTACAATATTTACAGACACTATTATACATGGTATGGTTAGCTTAAGGAGGGTTTACTACTTAGATCATGTGAGTGGGTAGGTATTACTTGGGGCCATTAATCCTCATTGTAGGACCGAGGGTCAAGAGCGGTAGATCTATTTGGGTGTAGCGAGCCCAGCTCCTGAGTCCACTGTACGGACCATGGGGTGACTTTGAGCCCGACGTAAAAATCTGCTAGGTTTGAGTCTTCCTGCATCATTTCACACATATCATTGGCTTTGCAACCCAAGGGCGATCTTTTTTTCCTTAATTGCTTCATACCAGGGATTTTCATACATACAGACTTATTATAAAGGTTTATATATACTCACTTTTACATGAACTCACTCAACTTTTTGTTGATTTTTCAAACTACATGTATTTCAGGAAACTAGGGGATCTAGCAAGGTATGCAATGTCTTCAAGCTGCGTAGGAGTAATGATGTCATCCGAGTTTAGGAAATGTGACTTTTGCCTGGACGGGTCACAAGTCTTAAACTGTGTTTTTATCCATGTCTTTTGGTTGTGTCTTGTGAACAAGTTTCTAATTATGACATTGTTGTAATTTGTGTTAAGTGTCAACTTTTAAAACAATGTGGAATGGATGAACATCATGGTTTTATTTTCATATAGCATGGTTGTGATTGTGCTATGGTATTAAGAAGTCACACCAAAATAAACCCACGCTTCCGCAAAGCCAGGGTGTGACAACATAACAGGCTAAATTCCTCATAACGGTCAGTATAGGCTCGATGTTCACCACTATCTTGCTTTAAATCATCGAATTCCCTTTCCAATGCTCTAAGCTCATGACGAGGACAGAACTCCTTCATCATTAGAGCTCGAAGCTCTTCCTAAGTTTGAGCTAGTGCCACATCAGCACCCCTATCACACATCACACCGTTCCACCAGGTAAGGGCACGCTTCTTGAACACACTGGATGCAAATTCAACCTTACGCTCATTTGGGCATTGCACATGCCTGAATGTGCTCTCCAAACTTTCGAACCATTGCAGGAGCGCGGTTGCTCCTTGAGATCCATAAAACTTCAAAGGTTTAGCAGAGTTGAAGGTCTTGAAATTACACTGGGTGTTATTGTTGTTATATAACTCATGGATCTGAGTTACTACGCCTGGAAGCACTGCAGCCATTTGTTGAGCAACAAGGGCTGCGACTTCCTCAGCAGTAAAAGTTTGAGCATCACGTCGAGGAGGCATAGTCTAAAAGGAACAAGGGAACATGAGAAACGAGTGAGGTCAATGATTGGAAAAACAAAAAAGGTATTGAAAACATCGACAAAACATAAGGAAGGCGATCATTTGTTCGTTACCTCGAACAAACAAACGTCACGCAGTGACTAATCAAAGTAAATGGATCAATATAATGTATCACCGAAGACATGCTCGCCTATAAGTGAACACTCACCCCAAGAGTTCCAGGTAAGAGTGACTGGTCCGATACTGCGGATTTGTACGAGCACTCTAGCCTTAGACAGAAAACTCAGGGTACACGCATTCACTCTTCCAGTTTGCACGTGTTCACATTATTTAGACCCAAAC
The DNA here is from genome assembly GCA_030545235.1 of Helianthus tuberosus. Classification (NCBI taxonomy): domain Eukaryota; kingdom Viridiplantae; phylum Streptophyta; class Magnoliopsida; order Asterales; family Asteraceae; genus Helianthus; species Helianthus tuberosus. The sequence continues at coordinate 63,684,982 of CM060443.1, forward strand.
TTTGATGAGATTTTGAAAACTTTGAAGGTTCAAAACCTTACAATAAATCATCCTAGAACAGATTATTGATTTTCAAAGCAGATTCAAATTTTGTATTCTTGTTGTGGTTGTCACCTAAGGATAGGTGACGGTATTGTTTTAAAACTAAACACAAGATAACTTGTGTTAGGGTCCTAGGAAGGTTATAGACTAGGTCAAAGCATTACTAATAACCTAATTCCCTATAACCATTGGCTCTGATACCAACTTTTCTGTCACACCCCGACCACGTTAAACAACAAAACATGGCGGAAACATCGGGGAGTGTTGTAACAGAATTATTGTTTCACAACCATGGATTAAATAATTTTGTTTTATTGAATTATTGAACTCATTGTTTTATTACGAATCAGATAAATACAACTATTATCTTTCAAGTTTTAAAGTTGCTAAGGCACGAGTCCAACCTATGTGTAGCACGTATCAACAATCATCACAAAGCAGCACCTGAAATATGTGTAAAAATAGGCACGTCAGCATAAAAATGCCTGTGAGTTACATATGTTTTATTTTAATAGGATTCATGACTTGTAAGTTTAAGGAAAATATGTTTAATCAAAAATAGTCATGAACCTTAAAAATATTTTCTTTTATAAATCGTTTTAAAATTTATAAGAAATCAGATAATATAACATAATAATGCATAAATAAGGAATTAAGTAAAATGTGTTTGAATAAAATATATTGTTTGTAAAACAATATTTTGATAAGAGGGTTTATAGTATATATATAAAATATACTTTGGTTTTAAGAAAGTCGCATAAGTAATATATTAAAATATATTTTAGTTCCAAAATAATTAAACAGATAGTATATTAAATATACTTTAGTCGTCAAAATAGTTTTCAGTAGTATATCAAAAATATATTTTGGTTTTATACATAACATATTAAACTATGCTTTGGTTTTGAAGATAACATATTAAACTATGTTTTGGTGATTAACAAAATATACATGTTGTTTTGTACAATACCACATATGAGAGTATATCAGAGTATACTTTTGGGAGTATAACCAAATATACAATAATAATGTGATTTAAGAATTCAATCAGACCTTAGTGCATCAAACTACACCAACTGAGACAATAGAAATACCACAAAGGCAATCTCTATTTGGATAAAAATATTGGTTTCTGACATTCCATGACAACAGGAATGGGGTGTCTAATCCTATAGCGCTATATCATACTACCAATCGGTCTGGTGAACATAAAATAAGTACAATTCAACAATTAATTTTATAATCTTTGAAAAATCAGTATTTAAAATAATCATTCAGTTTGTCAAAAGATAGGTACTAATATGTATAATCAATTATACATTGAAATCATGAACATAACAAATAGGTACACATGCTTCACCCCAAAACATTGAAAACATTAAAAGAGGGGACTATGTACCCACTTGAGATTGCTTAGAAGTCTTGAATAACAACCAAACAAAGCTAAAGGGATCACGAAATCAAACGGCACCTAATATAGGTAACTATGTAATTAAACCGGACCTAAATCAGAAGATCGGATAGAATGAGGTTTCGTAAACCAAATGAGTATTGGAACTCATGTGATATGGTTTAACGAAGTCTACATTCTAAAACAGAACCTATCCTAAGTGCTTTTCGACCCGTTACGACCCATTAAGGTAGCTTACGCCACTTTAACGTGTCGTTTGCGCAAACGCGCCTTCGAAACGTCTAACTAGTCCTATTACAAGTATTATATGCCCTAAAATGTTTAAATATGTTGCATAATCAGTTAAATGACAAAAGTTTAAGTTACATATGCTTAAAATCCAATTATGCATGAAAAGGGCATTTTGGTCATTTTCCTAAGGCATATAAACTACATATCATATAACTAACTAAATGAAGTGACCATAAGCTATAACCTCGGAAGGTTATTCCCTATGCAACTATGGTCACCTAATGTGCTTGGTCGGATCCTAATGATCGACCAAACGGGTCGAGTTCGAAAGTCTAAGCGGTGGTTTAGACCGCTTGACTTACGACTCTAAACAAGCACTAAACTAAAAGTGACGAGCTAAGCATGTTAAAACATGCTTACCTAAGTTAGAAAACTGGTTTTGATATCAAAACAAAGTGTTTTGATATCCTAAAGTAGTTTGGTTGCAAAATACGCATAAATGCGCATTTTGACCGAAACTACGACTCGTCACTACGCCTAGTCAACGTGGTAATCAGTAGGTATAGTCACTAGGGACTATAACCATCGTGATTATTCTCATGTTGCGAAGTTCAAACGAACTTCATGTTGACCAAAGAATGGTCAAAACAGAAAGTCAAACACTGTTTGACTTTCATGCTAGGAAAGCGATAAGATAACGAAGGAAGCTTACAAAGGGTCCTTGCTTGAACTTGATCTTATAATTCTCAGGTATGAAGTTATAAAACTCCAACTTAGAGAATTTAGATCAAGTGTGAGTTGCAACAAGTGAAATGGTAGGCTATTTATACTTGTAGTGAACTCACAAGATCAAAACAAGTGTTTGTGTGGCCATCAAGCATTAAATCCTAGCCATACAAGTGTTAGAGGCCAACTAATTTACTTGGGGAGGTGCTAACTTGGCTACCACACAAATAAATTGCAAGATTGGCCCCTGGATTAACAAACTGTTGCTGAAACAGACTTTCTGTCCAGATCTAATGCTGGCGTCGCGCGACAGGGAGGCCACAGGGCCGTCGCGTGGCGCTTTCGACGTTTAAGCTTGTTTTCGACGTTTTTAACCTCCATAAATTCATTTTCAAGGCTCTAAAAAGTTGTTAAAGTGTAGAGGACCTGAAATATGCTCGGAAATATCACAGATGTCGGTTCGTTTGGTCGTACGGTCACGTTGTTCGGTTAATTACGACGAAACTCGAACGGACGAGAAAACGATCCAAATTAAGCGACGGGTGGTATTTTTGCATGCCGATCACTAAAATACAAATCTTTTCGTGTGTACAAAAATTTTGGATGTCCAGATGTGGTCAGAACGTAAGATATGCTCGTAAATGCAAATTTACGTCGTATTTGACACTTTTAGTCCCTGTATGACTAAGTAAGCATATTTTCACACACCGAACCTATCAAATCTTATTTCTAAGATATTTTTAGGTTATTGATGGTATGTTTAGCTTATGATCATATTCCAGACTGTATGTTGCCTTATGAAATGACAGATTTTTACAAGTTGACGCAAATAGTCCCTGTGAGCGAATAGACTTGTTTTTGCCATACCAAACCCTTCAAACTTATTTCTAAGTTATGTAAAGGTTATTTAAGGTATGTTAAGCCTATTTCACTATCCTGGAGTGTTTGTTGCATTAAACTGGTTATATTTACGCATCAGATCGCGTATAATCTTCCAGAAAGCGATTTAAGGCTCGAAATCGAACAAGAATTGATATGTGCAAATGATACACATATTTATACAAATCCCAAGTATGAAATATAATATTTCATTGGTTTGGTATTTGTTTAGTGGTTGAAGTGACACAGGTGTCACAGAGCAGTGGTTTGAGTGGTGATAGATGTGACAGTGGGTTGGATTGGTAGTGCAGTGCTTTTTGTAACCTATGTTGAAGAACCTTGGTTATCTTGAATCTGTTTCTTTTCAATAATTTATTACATTGTTATCTGCATGTTTGCTTCCCTTGTATCCATTTTCTTTTGCTTTTCCACTTCTTTGGAAATTTCTTCTTTTCTTCCCCCTTTGAGTGCAACAATGTCAGGCCTTTTTCCAGCCTTCTTGACCTGGGGTGGGAGTTTCCTCATGCATTCTTCCTCCCCCTTTTTGGCGTCATCTTCATATATAGGGAGAGTGGGAGTTTTACAATTGTTTTTAAAGATAAATTCTTTCATGGCTTTAACTTCTGCCTGAGTATCTTTGTACTTGGCATCCACTGTTCGGCGTACCAACTCTACTTGCATGGAATATTTTTCTTCTACAACTTGCTTTTGAAGGTGTAGGTATGGTTGAACAAGCTCCCACATTTCTTTTGCAATTTCTGCATTTGATGGTGGAGTTCTAGAGTTTTGAAGTAAAATTTTCATCATGTCTTTAATCTCAGCAACAGGTGTTTCCAATTTTGAAAACTCTCTCTGTTAATTCAGGGTAGTTTAATCCATCACCTAAGTTAATATGATCATCTGAATTCCCACCTAAGGTGGTTTGACTTGGTTTTAAACCTAGTGCCCCTCGTTCTTGGTACTGGGGACTTCCAACTGGTGAAGAGACTATTGTCTGAAAAGTTGTTGCCTTTAAGGGGGTCATAGTAATGTAAATATTGTCCAACTGTGAAACTGTTGTCGCTACATTTGTAGTAGCTGCCCTACTTGAAATACCTACCTGTGTGTCTTGAGACACAGGAGGTGTTGCCTCCTCTGCTTGTAGGATAGCAATGATCCCGGAACTTACCCTAGTCACTTGTTGAAGTTTACTCTTTGTGATTTTTTGTTGAGAGGAACTAAGTATGTGCAACACAATTGTATAAATTGCATCAAACAATTTTTGAAGTGGATGGAACAGATGTAGTGGGTGGTGGAGTGGAAATAGAAGTAACCTTGGGAGAGGGGCTTGAGTTGTAGGATCGAAGTCTCGACCTAATGAGTCGATCAGAAGAGTTCTAATCCAAACCAGAGGCGGAATTCAATGATTCGGACATGATTGCATCTTGTTTTACACTTAGAATCACTTTAACTGTCGTTAGTATTGATTTGAAAGAGAATACAGATCGTTCGACACTTCGGCAGCACTTCGTCTCCGGAATTAGAATGTTGCAAATGACAACCCAAGACCTTCTATATATAGGGAAGCCCAGGTCGCACGAACCACTCACACGAGTTGGGTCCAGGTCGCACGAACTGGCGTGTGGCCAGGTCGCACGAACTGGTCAGTTCGTGTGATGTGGCTTCTTCCGACCTGTTTCCCGTTTCTTTTGAACTACGTGTCTTGGACTATCTATTCTATTACAAGACTCGATACAAGACAAAGTCAACAGACATATGCACCAACAGACTCCCCCTTGCATGTTGACGAGTCTTTAGTGTATTGAGTCTTCAGTCTTGATCGGTCTTCTCGCTCTTTCCAAAGTATCTTTCTCCGTAAGCATCTTTCAATCTCTCTCTTCTTCTTGCTCATCAGCATCAGCAGCTGAGTCTGGCTCTTTTAAACTTCAAACTCCCCTTTGCTAACAGACCCCCCTTATATTGTTCCGGGATCGCAATCTGACATAGCTTTCGTTCTAAGATCATGTCCTGGCTCAAACTCTGCTCAAGATTAGACACGGGGATCTGCACAAATCTCTACCCAAAAGTAAATTTCATAATTTTTAACATTTAACAAATTTAGAAATCACTAGTAGATATCATTCAACATCAATCAATAGTTATATCAAGTTCAAATTAATGACCTTGATTCACTATCAGCAAAATCAGCCTCAAAACAATTTTTGACATTTCTCAAATTATTTCAAATTCTAACTTCAATTTTTCTTTCAAACAAACTCTCTCAATCCACTGTCGTTCATCATGTTTAGCACTTGGAATTTTGAAAATCAGTTTTTCAACATCAGTTGTCGAAAATAAGATGAAATAAAATCTTTTTGATTTTTTCAAAATTTTATGCTAAAACACACTAATGAAAAGCAGTAAAGAAATATTTACAGACAATATTTTTGTGAGTTTGTGTAAGAGGATCATATCAGTTTATGACAAATCACTAGCACCGTTGAGCTTTAAACACTTTAAGTTCTAAACGATTCACTTAGATTGTCAGTATACTGATCCACCTAAATTTTCACACAAATTTCAACTGTTTTGAGATACGAGATTAGTGTTTTAATGAACATAAACTTATTCGCGTGTCCCACCTCAGAATATACTCCCGTATCCAGACTCCTATATTCAGTCTTACAGGTGAATGTACACTAATGATATCTGTGAGGGGTAAATGCGAGGCCATGAGAGCTCAGGCTAGAACTTCCGCTCAATCAGAGAGATGATGGCTCGTCTTTAGGTGTGTTCCCTTTAGAAAATCTTTTCTTCAACAGCACATGATTATCATTTTTCAATGTTTCATCTTTTTTATGCTGAGGGTGGGCTTTAAGAATAAAGCAGTGCAAAGTATTATACGAGGACTAGGCTATTGCTCCCACAAAATTAGAAGTCCTGGTATAATACCCCAGATATCATCACGCATAAAGACCTAGTATGTCGGAAATAGAAAGCCCTTCAAAAAAGATTTCAGGGGTTACCTATATATCTGAGAGATGTTCCCCACGAAATAAGTAAGCATTTGATATTTAGGTTTATATCTCGAACACAATCTACTAAGCGTGTAAAAATCTACTGGCATATCATCAGTGAGACCGTTTATCACATTTTAACTTTCCAATTCTTTAGCGTACTGTGATTGTCTACTGATGTACTATCATTTCCTCTTTTTCACAACAAAACTCATTTTGAATTTTCGATGTTTTTGATTTTTAGATTTTATCAAGTTTTTGGATTTTTAAAATTTTCAAAATTTCTAAATTTTTTACTCCCCCTAAAATCAAAAATATGTTTCAATTTTTGATTTTCCGGGAAAATTTGAAAATAACAACAATAAACTGTACAAATAAACTGACAAACTGATGTGAATTGCTTCAATTCTCCATCCAGTTGGCTTAAACAATCAGAACTTCCCCTGACAACAAACTATTTTCCCATTATGATTTCAAAACACTTAAGTTTGTTTCAATCAAAATGATTTTTCCGGAAAATTAGTTTTGTTGATGATAAAAAAACATGGGGTTTCATCACATTGTTCTTTCACCACTTTGTAAAATCTAACACTTGTAGGCTTTATAACAAAAACATTTTCCAAGAATGATGCTGATTCATGCTCCACGATTACCAACTTGGGAGCTCCGGCAAGTCAGGATTTTATTTCTTAAAGAATCTCACCCATGCCTGATCAATCATGGGTGAACCATCCTCATTTGGTTTAACAATTTTTGATTCATAAAACCCTTTTACTCCCTTCACCTTCCCATCAGCCATCTTTCCAAAAATGTGTAGCACTTTACCACTAAATGCTTTTTCAGCATCAAATTCTTTCTTATTAGAAAAGAATTGATCTGAAATCTCAATCTTACCAATTTTTTATTTCAAGTTTCCGTTTGACAATGGTGGAAAATTTTCATCATCCATTGTTGGAACGGAATTCTCATCTTTTAGCACAACAGATGGCTCTTCTGACTTTGACGAGTCATATTCATTGCCAGAACCAACTTCTGTCATTTTTGGTTGTTAAGATTTGCTCTTCTTTTGTAAAAATGTTTCGAACTTTCACCAATTTCGAAAGTCAAATTTTTGAACTCTTTAAATTTTTCTGTTGGTTGTTCCTTTTTATCAACACATTTTTCTTTCAATTTTGAGTTAGAAGAAACTCCTTGTTTTGTGTTGTTGGATTTTGGGCAATTCCAAGCAATATGTCCAACCTCTTGACATTTGAAACAGGTTCTTCTTTCAACTCTCGGTTCAGATTCCTTCAACATATTCTTTTGTTTTTCGGCGAAAAAACTCCTTGTTTGATTGTCTCCAGAAAGGTTTCTCCTTCTCTTCTTCAGAACTTGCTCCTGAAACAAATATAGTTTTTGGTTTATAAGTTTTCTCATTTTTATGATTTTCTGGTGGAATAAAGCCTAATCCTTTCTTTTTGAAATTACTGTTATGGTTTGGTTTCTTTCGATAACTCGAACAAGAACTGTAACCCTTTTTTTTGTTTAATCTTTGTTAAAATCTTGAAGTGTATTTCTTAGGTTTTTCAGTAAGATTTACATCTTTTATTTCAGAAATATTAATTTCTATTAATTTGAAAACCTTGTTAATCATTTCAGTTTTAACACCTCTTATTGGAAACTCTTCATCAGAATATAATTTGTCAGAATCATTCAAAGTATATGCTACTTTGAATGTTTCGTCATTCAAATTATTTTGTGACATCAGAAAATCTTTATTGTAAACCCTTTTGACTGATGTACTCGAGCTTTTGTCTGATGAACTCGAGTTTTCAGATTTAGACTCTGACTTTGACTCTTCATCTTTATCCAACACCTGATCGACCCCTTTCTTAATTATCTCGGACTCATGATCAGTGTCAGACGCTGTGAAGGTGACATCAATATCATCTGGCAATCCATCGATAGACTCGGATTTCAGATTCAGATTGAGTGCTTTATCCACCTTTTCAAAGTCTCGGGGGGTATAGCCATCCCACATTGGATTTGGAACTCTGTTATACTTCAAACCAGTTTTCTTATCAGAATTTTTTTCATCATCTGCAAACTTATGAGCTGCCACGGTAGGATAGATGCGATCAATAACATACTCTGAACTTTGATAACTTCGAAGTAAATTGTTCATTCTTTCGATTTCAATATTCATTGCTGCCAATTCTTGTTTCAGCTCAACATTCATCTCAATATATCCGTTGATTGCAGTTTGCTTTTGAAGAACTGTTGCTTTCAGAAGATTTTTCATCTGAATATCTTCATCACAAGCTCCTTTGTACAAGTTCACTTTGCTGCTTAGGAGATCATATGACTCTTTTATGCTCCTCACATTGTGCAATAAATTCTCTTTGAGCTTCTCCAATTCAGCAAGCTTTGTATCTTTTTCAGCACAATCTTTGCAAAGTTCTAAACACTTAGCACAAGGTTTTTCAATCTCTACAATCTTTTCCACTTCAACAATTTTTTCAACTTCGATGATTTTTTCAACTATTTTCTCCACCACATTTTCAATCACAATCGATTCTTTCTCAACTTCCATCTTCACTTCATTCTCTTCAACCTCGACCTTCTGTGTCGGTTTTTCTTCAACTTTTGCCTTTTCTTCAGCAACCCTTCTTGCTTCCATTTCTCTTTTCAGTCTAGCAGCTTTTTTCTCTTTCAATATCTCGATTTTCTCTGCAAAAAACAAATTAAAACTATAAGGATCCAATTGTTTTCTAGCTTTATTAATATACTCTTCCTCATCATCAGTGTCTTCATCACTTCCTGAAGATTTAAAAATCGGATGTCTTCTAGGACGGTTCTTAGATTTGTCTGATTCTTCTCCTGAGGTTGAGTCTTCAAAGATTCGAGCAACAAATGCTTTAGAAACTGAAGGTCTATAAGGATCATAATCATCCCAATTGAAATCTTTTGCAATCTTTTCATCTTCTTGATCTATCAGACCATAACAAGCTCTCTTCTTTCCATCTTCAATTGGAATATTATTTGAGTGTGAAGATTGTTGTTGATATGGTTGTTAAGCAACCTGATGATAAATAGCTTTTCGATGATAATCGTTGTTTCTAAAAGGATCTTGTCTTCCGGTTGCTTCTCTGTTTGTACACTCTCTTTTAAAATGTCCTTTTTCTCGGCAACGAAAACAAGTAACCTTCGATTTGTCAAAACCTAGCTGAGATGTAGCAGCATCACGAAGATCATCTCTTCCTGTGATCTATTTGAACTTTTCTGCTCTTCTCAAAACACTTGCTAAACACCACTTGATGTCCATCAACTCAAGTTCCTCAGAATCAATCTGGTCATAATCCTCTTTAGTGAGCATCGGATTGCCAATTCGTCCAGCAACCAAGCTTTCATACGACTCTAACATAGTAGCAAGTGATGCCATGTGTTGCTTCACAATATCTGGAGGGAAATTTTGACCATTTTGAATATTTAATGTAACAATGCATTGCAAAACTTGACCATTAAAGTTTGTTGAACTTTGTGGTTGAGAACTTGGTGTTGAGAAATTTGGTTCAAAACTTGAGTAAGACGAAGAATATCCACTGCTTTGATTTGTATTGTTTGCATTTGTTCCGGAAGTACCATCAGCACTGAACGCAGTCTGAATCTTTGGACTAGGAGTAGTCTCAATCTTGTTTTCTCTGTAGTATAGACTAACATCCTGTTGAGCACCCGGACTTCTCATTGTAGCAGTTATTCGGATTGCTAGCTCATGTTCTTCCAACTTCTGGATAAACTTACTCAAATTCATATCTTCAAATTGTCGGTTATGCTTTAAAATCAACAGATATGTTCCCCATTCATTCTGTGGTAACGCATCGGCTAGCTTATCAACCCATTCTTCATCTTCTTTCTTGATGTCCAATCTTTTCATTTCCATGACTAGATGACAACATCTCTCGATAATCTTCCTAGTCGTCTCACCTTCAAAAGCTGTAAACATATCAAAAGATTTTTTTTAGTAATGCACATTTAGTTTTTATCATATCAGCACTACCCTTAAACTTTTTAATCAACCCTTTCCAGATTGATCTAGCAGTTCCCTTATGTTGAAGCAAAACGAAAATATCTTCTTTTACCGCTTGTTGGAGAATGCTAATCATCATCTTTTCACTGGTGTATCTTAATGTTTCTTCCGGTGTAAATTGACTTAATGGTTTTTCATTTTCAAGATCATCTTTCGGTAAAGTATAATCTTTCTCTAACGAAACCCATGCATCAAACTTATTTGCTTGCACCCAGTTTTCAAAACGATCTTGCCATCCTTTAAAGTCCTCAATGTACACAAGCTTTGGAGGCTTTTGGAAAGTTCCCGTTTCATTTTCGAAACCAACAGTTTCAGCAACGGTAACTAGAGTAGCCGGGGCAGTAGCAAATGCATTGTAAAATTCATTATCCATGTTTCGGCGAAAAGTTTTATAAAACACAAAGTTCAAACGAACTGGTAAGTTTACAAGCGATCTGATTGTTTCACACGACCTGACACCTCGTACGACCAGATATGATGACAATTCGTGTGACCTGACTCAATTCCAAGCGACCTGGAGTTACTTCGCACGATCTGAATAATTTCAAACGATCTGGACTCACTCCGTACGACCTGAGTAATTTTCAAACGACCTGACTATCTTTCACGCGATCTGAACAACTTCAAACGACCAGATAAGGTCAACTCATGTGAACTGATCAACTTTCACGCGATTTGGCTTCACTTCGTGCGAAGTGGAAGAATTTTCAAACGAACTGACTCAGTTTCGAATGATCTGGTTCAAAAGTTCATCATTTTGTCAATTTGATCAAGTTTTAGGTCGATTTTAGGTCTGATTTGTTCAAGGATTGATTAAAACTCAATTTTACGTGTTATATGAGAAATTCAGATCATTTTAACCGTGAAAACGTTCTGATTTTGAAGAAAATGTGTAGAAGAATGAGTAGAAATCAGATTAATCGTTGAAAACAAGCTGAAATGGTAAGAACTCTTCCTCCTGAGCTCTGATACCACTTGTAGGATCGAAGTCTCGACCTAATGAGTCGATCAGAAGAGTCCTAATCCAAACCAGAGGTGGAATTCAATGATTCGGACATGATTGCAGCTTGTTTTACACTTAGAATCACTTTAACTGTCGTTAGTATTGATTTGAAAGAGATTTCAGATTGTTCGACACTTCGGCAGCACTTCGACTCTGGAATCAGAATGTTGCAAATGACAACCCAAGACCCTCTATATATAGGGAAGCCCAGGTCCCACGAACCACTCACACGAGTTGGGTCCAGGTCGCACGAACTGGCATGTGGCCAGGTCGCACGAACTGGTCAGTTCGTGTGAGGTGGATTCTTCCGACCTGTTTCCCGTTTCTTTTGAACTACATGTCTTGGACTATCTATTATATTACAAGACTCGATACAAGACAAAGTCAACAGACATATGCACCAACGTGAGTAGAGATATTCAAGTGAAATATCTACCCTGTGATTTGTGTCCCCTATGCTTACGACGCTCTCCTTTTGTGAGGATGAGTGAGGAGTTTGGACAGGTGGAGATGTTTGCATTTGTTGTGAGGAAGTAAAAACAGATGTTAGCTATATTTGTGTTACAACAGGTGTGTCTGGCATCTCAACCCCTAGAGATCCTTTCTTTTTGGTTATTATTTTGGATTTGGGGATGGGAATGGAAATGGTTTGTGTGGAAATGTCTCGTGTGGTTTCCACTGTGTTGGGTTGTGCACCGTAGTCATTAGGAGTAGTGGGCTCAACAATAGATGTATCAACATCTATTGTTTGGTTTTGTAAAATGTTTTCTTCTAACACATTTTCTTGGCTTTTGGCCATCACGCGTGTAAAAGTTTCATTTGAAAGACTGTTACTTTCAGGTGCTTTACCTTGTTCAAAGCTCTCTTATTTTAAAAAACTTTTGAGGTAAAAGCTATATTCATGGATAGATTAAAAATGATTGCTTGTTCCTCTCTTGAATGCTTTTAAGTTTGCTACCAAATCCATAAACAGGGTCTATGATAGCTTGCGGTTTGAATTTATAAAAACAACATACCTCGGATATTGAGTTTTTAGGGGAATTTCATTAAAAGCAGTGGACTTTGCAGATAAGCAAACCAAGTGGTCCCACCATTTAACCTTCATAGCCCCTTTCTATGAACTCATTTTGCAAGTCATTTTGGGGAAAGTTTCCATACCTGCCAAATCCTCTGGTCTGAACATGTTGGAAATGGATTCTGCAGTGATTTCAACATGCTCCTTATTGATGATGGAAGTGATGAGAAAGGGCTTTTTGTTTTGAAGCGAAATTTTCACATTTTCCTAGAATTCTCTCTCTGAGGGTGGTGAGATAAATGGGGGCATTTGCAGTGAGGATGTAAAGGTATTTTGAGGAGTTTATGACGTCGATGATGGAGTGAAAATCCATGTTCTTACTGTGTTGTACAAGATACGATAAGTAGTTGTGAGGGGCTTTCAATTCGAGAGCCATGATGAACTTCAGTTCAAATCTTTGAAAAATCTTTCAAAAAATGATCTTTTGATTGAAAGCAGAGTTTGATGGAAGCAAATTCAAAGTTTTTCTCTTTTGAAATGCTTTGATTTTATCAACAATGGAAGATAGATGTAAACTCTGTTTCTCATGGGTTTTATTAGGGTTAATGGAACAGGGATGCCAACGTGGACTATAACATTCCGCCATAAATGGATCCTAGAAACCGCAATTTTTTTTTGGTAAACCGATCCCAAATCATATTTAGACTTTGTATTTATTCCCCATTATACTTGTACTCTATTTTAATTAATAAAACACCTTGAAAATTATTATTATTATTATTTAAAAAAACTACTCTATAGAAAAAAAAAAACTAAATAGTTTAAGTATTTTAATATTTAAAATATGATTTATAAATTTGTTTAATGATCTTGCAAAAATCATTAAGAAAAAAAATGTCAACATAAATTGAAGTGAATTTTTAAATTTAATATAAAAAGTATTATAACTAAATAAATATGTGGTTACCCAACTTAAATAGAAATTAATTAGGAATTTGAAGTTATTGGCTTGTATTGATTATTATTATATTCATCTCCCAACATAAATTGTGTAACTTATCTCATTAGTTTGCAAGTAAATGCATTCATAATATTAATATTATAAATCCTTTTATGCAACCTTCATTAGAAAAAAATAATGGTTTTCATATCCATAGTTTCTCTCTATGTTTCCTCATCTTGCATACTTCAAAATTCCCAAAGAAACTACTAGAATCGAAAGAAAGGCTTGTTTGGTGATTCCACCAATTTCACAAATAAAAAATAAAACTCAATGCAATTCTAGAATTCTCATTCTACGGCTTGGAACTTCCTTCATCAAATTTAACCTCCATTATGATACGTTTGGGTAATTCTTGAGCCTAAACCTATTTATTTTCTGGATTTCTATATTTTATAAAATTAAATCAATTAATCTATTCTATAATGTTTCTAGACATATGTTAAGATGCAAATTTAGTATTGTTCATGTTAATTATGATTACTTATTTTTATAGAATTTATTCTTGTCATAATCTAGTACATATGCTTATAATTTGCAAGGCTTATCGTACTACAAATTCTTGTTAAAAATGCTAGATTAGTAGAATTATTGAATTTCCATAATATTAATTGGAAAATTCTTAGATATAATTTTTACTAATTTAATTGTAGTTTGTCATGTTAATTTATACTTTATGCAAAATATATAAGTCATTAGAAATCTATATCATATTAACCTATAAATTTTGTCTTTAACTATATACCAATTAAACATGAAGTTTTGATCATAGGTTTAATCAAATTACTTTTGGACTATAAGTATATATTTATGACTTAGACAACATCATGAACTATTATATATTTTTGTCACTAAATTTAAGTCTCGTCCATTAAAAATATATATTTGATTAAATGAACATTTTGGTCACATTATATCGACTATATATACTTTATCACAGAATAAATAAATTATATATATTATGCTTGTTGCAAAAATCCATTGTTATGAAAACTATAAATCTATATTTTTAGTCATTTTAGACTTATATTCATGATCGAAATCAGCAAAATATACATTTCGACTAAATCATTATTTATTGATATTCTTAAGCAATCTTGAAATATATATATATATATATATATACATATATATATATACACTCTATTAAGGGAAGAAGAAGACGACATAATTACACTCAGGTATGTCACGTAGTCCTCGCTGATGTCATAATTACGATTTATTTATTGTATATAAAAATCTATTAAAATCTCATTTTTATTTATTAGTAGAAAGTAAATTTTGTAGGAGGGAAATTCAAAATTTAAAATCAAATCATAATTTCAATCCTCTCTCTCTCAAATATAATCCTGCATCATTTCAAAATTCAAACCATCATCTTCAACCTTCTCTCTCTAAAACTCATTTTCAAAAAGAACTCTCTCTAGCTCGCCATTGCTGACGGCTCCTGTCGCCTAAGGCGGCGGCGGACTTAAAGCTTGTGGTGCCTTGATTTGCTCTCTGTTTCTCGCTTTAAATCTTTTGCTTTAATTGAAACCAGTAAAGTTTTGTCATACTTTTCTCTGTTTCTCCAAACCCTTTTGCAGTTTTGGTGAAGAAGAAGACGACATCGTTTCTGCGTGAGCATCAAGCCAAAGCACAAGTATCACACGATCGCTTCACAACAAACATTCAATTCTTATGTTTCGCATCAAGCCAAAGCACAAGACTACATCGTTTCTGCGTGAAGAAGAAAACAACATCGTTTCTCTGAAGTGTGTTTCGTACAAAACCAACTAAACGTGAGTGTAAAATTCATAAATTCCGCTTCCCTTTCAACTATTCCATGATTATTGGTTGTTTTCATTTTGATTTATAACTGGGCTTTGTTCATAATGTTGATTTTAGTAAGGGTTTTTTTTTACATGAACAAGAAAAGGGGTTTTGAATTTTAGGTTGTTCTTGATCTAAATTTAGCTTAGATAATTAAGAACTTCTATGTTCAGATGATATGATTGTTGTAATTGTATGATTCTGCATTTCCGGTGTATCGAATCTGTTTTCAGCTCAGATGATTAGCTGGAAGAGAAATTGAAGAAAGAGGTGATCAAAAGCATTTCTGGTGTTTCGAATCTGTTTTCAGCTCAGGTTGATCAAAAGCATTTGGTAGACAAATGATAATTAGTTTCCTAATTACAAACAATGTTTGTTGACCAAAATATCCAAAGTTTGATATAAAATATATGTTGTAGTATTCATTTGTCATGAAAAATATAGAGATAATTATTTGTTGACATGGTTGCCACTTTTGTACATCATGCATTTATGGTAGTACAATCCAGCTTGATGCACATTTGCCAAGAAAGAAAAACACATAGCACAACAGGATGTAGGAATGTGGCATGATTCTTTTATTAATTTGAATGTATTGATGACAGGTGAATAAGTTAAAGAAGAAGCTAAGACAAGAAGAAAATGTACACAGAGCACTAGAAAGAGCTTTCAGTAGACGTTTAGGAACTTTACCTCATCTTCCTCCTTATTTGCCTCCACAGGTCTCCACTTTATTCAAATCTTTTCTATACATCATCATTAATCAATTTATGAATATTGAATTCTTTAAAAATTGACAGACTTTGGAGCTGTTAGCTGAAGTAGCTGTTTTGGAAGAAGAAGTTGTACGGTTAGAGGAAGAAGTTGTAATTTCTACATAGTAAGTACAAACAGGGTAGGGTTCCAGCGTGAACCTAATCCCATGCGTGAACTGCGTGAACTGATCTGGACCATTGATTTCCTTTTTACTTGTTAAGGGTATGATTGTAATTATATAAAAAATTATATTTAAATCATTATTTTAATAATTGAATGAAGTTACATCTTTCCTATTTTAAATTCATTATCCACATTATCTTTTATTTCATTTTTATTTTTTAGATTTCGCCACCAGAATTCGGATTATGATTTTTAAGATTCACGTAACCTTCATATTTCAACGGTATACACATGTGTACTTTGATATGAATTGAACAGTACACATGTGTACTCAGCATGGTACATATGTGTAATTAGCTACATAATACATACATATAAACAAACAAAACTTGTAAACCTATTTTATATTAAGCAAATAACAATTTCCATAATGTTTGCCAAACCAAAAAAAAAACATACAATTACAAGTTCCAGTTTCGTGAAAACAATAAACGCAACATAATCGGAAAAATAAAAAAGACATAGTCTTTTACAACTATTCGCCGCGTTGTATGCTGAATCATCCTTATCGACCAAGCAAAGAAACATACGTGAATCATCCTTATCGACCTTCCATCTCCACTTTCCTCGTTTACGACGTCTCCTATAATAACACAAAAAACTCTGCACTTAGTACTTTGCATAATTCACAAGTGTACATCAACAACTTTACACATTCAATACACAAAAAAAATGAGATATCACAAAAACAGACGCTATACACATGTGTACATCGCATTAAAAACATAGCAAAACCAGAATACACATGTGTACAGCGCCTTAAAAACAGAGCAAAATCATAATACACATGTGTACAGCGCCTTAAAACCAGAGCAAAAATCAGATTACACATGTGTACAGCGCCTTAAAACCAGAGCAAAAATCAGAATACACATGTGTACAGCGCCTTAAAAACAAGCAAAATCAGAATACACATGTGTACATCGCCTTAAAAACAGAGCAAAATCAAAGAATTGAACAAAAAAACTCAGCAACTCATACTTTGCATAATTTACAAGTGTACATCAACAACTTTATACATTCAATACACACAAAAAAAAACTGAGATATTAAACAGACGCTATACACATGTGTACCTCTTGGAGACGGGCACCATTTTACACACCTAAATACCGTCGTTCCGCTAGGCCAAAAACCCTTTAATGTGAATTCTGTTTAAACCAAAAAATAAAGAAACCTAACCAACTCTGAATTTTGTTACCTCGGTTTGTAATCGTAACAAATTCGATTCTGAATTTGGTTTTACCCGAATATTAAACACCCCTACCCCTAGTTGGTTACAAAAGATCACGGCGAAATTCGTCCAATTGTACTCGTAATGCAAAAAACCACATAAATCACTTTATAAAAAAAATAATATAATTTCTGTAATCAAACCATATATGTGGCACATTAATTAGTGATAAATACATATGGATCAAAAATGTTCAGGGCATGTTGCCACCTCTGCATAGAATCAAACCACACATTACCTGAATCCGTGCTTGTATTGAATTCCTCAAATTGACATTGCTTTTAGCATCAAAGAACAACCGTGAAATCAACAAATTACAGCATAAAGTTCCTTCATCACTAACCTGATTCTATCACAAAGATCATCAAAACAGTGAAACCCAATATACAATCACGACAAACCATTGAACATACCTGTGGTAGGCCGCGACTATTCATCTCCAGAAGAACCAACGGCGGCGCTAGGGTTCCGGTAAAACATGAAGATGGTGGTGGCCGACGGTGATGAAGATGGAAGTGGCCGGCGGCGCTGATATGTCGGCGGCGCTAGGGTTCCGGTAAAACATGTGTGTGCGGCGTATGTGTGTGTTTGTTGAATATATCCACGTCCCACGTTGTGCCGTCGCCGGATCACCATCCAGTGTAAGCTTTCGCCGGACCACCATCCACGGTGGCCGGCTGCCGTGCCGTCACCGGCTCTGCTGCCGTCGTCTGGGGGATATGTGTGTGTGCGGTGTATGTGTGTGTTTGTTAGAATATATTGAAACTGATATAGGGATTTTAGGGGATTACAATTTAATTAGTTTCCATATCTTTAATATGAAAGTTCCCTATTTTACCCTTTTGATTAACATTTAAATTAAATTTATTAAACCTTTAATTACAATTCTGCCATTGATCTAAGATCTATCATCTACAAAATCAAGGGCCCAGATAAGTTCACGCAGTTCACGCTGGAGAAAATGTTCACGTTTGAACCTAATCCAGTACAAACAACTGTTACCTTTATCCATAGGTTTGTTAATTTGTTTTTTTAAAATGATTAAAATTACTTGATTAGCTGGTAGAGAAACTGAAGAAAGAGGTGATCAAAAGCATTTCTGGTGTATCGAGAAGTCACAGAGGTAACTCTCTCTCTCTCTCTCTCTCTTGTGTTATTCGATAATAATTTATATCTATATTGATGTTAACAAATGTATAACAGGCCCGGATAATGAAAGGCAAAGACTCGAGTGAGAATAAAGGCTATGCTTTTGTGACCTTCAGGACTAAGGAATTGGCTTCTATTGCCATCAAGGAGCTTAATAACCGAGAGTTGAAGATATTGCAATAGTCTTAAAACTTTTTATAAACACTATTAGGCTGTTTATAAGTGGTTTAAAGTGCTATCATAGCATTTAATGATGCTGCATTCGACAAAAAATTTTGCATTTCTCATGTATTTGACGACACATTTTTGGTTTTTATGTAATTTCAGGGTAGGAGGATCAAGTGTTCAACGTCCCAAGCCAAACATAAATTATTTATCGGTAATGTTCCTAAAAACTGGACACTGGAAGACATGGAGAAGGTTGCCAGAAGAGTTGGTCCAGGCATTGAATCCGTAGAGCTATTAAAGGTTTGAATAGGATTAATTCGATTGTACGTGTATACCTGCGTGTAATGTGTCAGCATCTAATATTTTTATTTTGTCTATTTTATTACAGGATCCACAAAACTCTAGACGAAACTGTGGTTTTGCTTTTGTCGAGTATTATAACCATGCCTGTGCAGAGTATTCAAGACAAAAGATGTCAAACCCTAAATTTAAGCTTGACCCAAAAAATGCCGAGTCGTCAGCTTATTTTCAGGTGCTTATAACTTGAAGCATATTGAATACTTTCCCCGTTTTCAGTTATAGTTTACTCACGTCATTATTTCATGTTCTTTTTAATTCGGGTTAAGGCAGTGTATGTGAAAAATTTGCCAAAACACGTAACGCAGGAGCAGTTAGAAAAGATGACTTGAAATTCGGTTAAATGCATCTGAAGATGACTTGAAAGAGTTTTGCGAATCTGTAGGAGAAGTCACAGAGGTAACTCTCTCTCTCTCTCTCTCTCTCTCGTGTTTTGCGAATCATTTATTGTTTTAGATCTGAGTGGTGTTATAACAAATGGTTCGGACTGTGTGTTGCTAAAAAAAGAGAGTTGAAACTGTTGTGATTTAAAAGATGCAGTAGGTTCTTTCTAAGTGTTGATCGTATCGAAGAAATCGAATCGAATTTCGGATCGATTTCGGACTGTTTTTGATTTGTTTGGTTCATGTTTTGAACTTTTTGATTGATGTCAATCAGTTTCGGATCGTTTTCGGTGAAACTCGAAGATTGACGAATGTTAACGAAAATATGGTTTTAGTTTGAGATCTGATTTATTGCTGATTGTTTGAACTGAGAGGACTGATTAGTGTTGCTATTTGTGTTATATTGTTCATCGTAGAAGGAGTTTAAACTGAATTGCGGGTGTGTTTATCCTGAACGACGATTTGAAACATTTCGGACTATTTTGTGTGATTTCGACGAATTTCAAATCATTTCGGTGTATATCGGATCGAGCTTGAACGTTTCTGTTGGTTTTAGAACAGTATACTGAATTGGTTGTGTTTTCGGTCGAATTTGGTAACTTTCGGCTAAAGTTTTCGATAAGTTTCGGACTGTTTCGATTGGTTATTTTCGCTGCGAATTCCAGATTGAAATCTATTTGTGTCGATCAGTCTTGACAGGTTATTGTTCGGTGATTTCAGTGGATACGTGATTCAGAGTGTGTTTTGATATTTTAAGATTTGAATCTGAATCTGTTTGTTAGAGGTTGATAATTTTTATTGTATAGAAGGTTGACATTTGGCTGGGAGTCTAAGCAACGACTAGACTGATGATTGTGTATGGCTGAAATAAAAATAGTGACTACAGTTTTGAGTTAATTTGCAGTTTATAGTATAAAGAAAAAAACAAGTAAAACACTGTGTGCAATATCAATTTACTGCTGTTAGATTGGGTTGTTGTTTTGAAGAAACGTTTCTATTTTGTAATTTCAACCGTTTTTTTTTTTGTATTGGTGTGCGTTAATGATTTCGGATTTGTGGATCTGAAGTTGATTTTGTTGAATATAATGTAGTGATAATTAGAAATCTGGTGAATGATGACGATGACGAAGGTTGATAACTGTTTCGAAGCCGGTAACTAGAGAACGGATGATGATGATGATTCGAAATGGAACTTGGATACAAAGACGATGAATGAAGATGAATGTTCAGACGAGTATTTGAAGGGCACGATTAATGGAAGAAGCCATGTGATTTTGTTAGACTATTGTCATTTAACTAAAAAGTGCATAACACAACTTTAGAAATTTCTATAAATATGCTGAATTTGGAGTCCTAATGGAGTAACTTAACCCGGAGGTTTATTGATGTTATTGTTTGTAGGTGTGGATTTTAAGGTGAAATATGTCACCATTGATGGGAAGAAGTTAAAGCTTGCTATTTGGGCTACTGGTAAACTGTTTTCATTCCCTTTTGAACCCATTTGTTTACTTTTTTTTTAATTGGATTAGGTTCATGTAAAACAGTAAAAGCCATGTGATTTTGTTAGACTATTGTCGTTTAACTAAAAAGTGCATAACACAACTTTAGTGTCGGTGTATAACGTTTCAATATGCTAAGCATGAAGGTGATTAACGTTTTGGTTGAATTTTATAGGCGTAGAGCGGAAAATGTTGGAGAGGCGAAGGCTTGCAAGCGATGTAACTGTAAGAAATCCAAGTTTTTGAAGGTGTATGTTCTATAAGTTCACTGTGAATATGAAAGCATAATTATTACGATATTAATATTAATGTTTGTGATTGCAATCCTGTTGTATATAGGATGTGATGTTCAGGGAACTGAGACGTCCTAAAGGGAACCCGAAACTGCTGGCTGCTAAATCGAGGGAACAATGTATCAAGGTTTTTAAGTTTTTAAATCATCAAGTTCTTTTATGTAACCTAAATATGATTTTACAATCTAACACAGTTGCATTTTTGCCAAATTATGCAGTCTTCGGTTATGACAGCAGTTTTGAAACCACTGTTGAGTCAAAATAGTGGTTTGTGGAGAAAAACAGTGGCTGTTACATCTAATTCGGAAGCCATTTGTTCAAACCACTGTTTAACCCAACAGTGGTTTCAAACACCTGTTTTCTCCATACACCACTGTTTTAACCAAATAGTTGTTTCAAGCCACCGTTTCAACCTAACATTGGACTTTGCGACTATCAAGAAAAAGCTTGCGAAATGATTGTATTTATCTTTGAAAGAATTTGAGGTTAGTACTTGATTTTGAGTTCTTATCGAGTTGATTAACACTTCAATGCTGCATATGTTTCTGTTTAATGACTCTATTATCTTGAATGCAGAGTGATGTGTTTATTATTTGCTAAGATGTTTTTGATATACTGACTCAACATCTGCTACTCCAAAGGTTTGCCAAAGTCTGCCAAAAGAGAACATCTGCTTAAAGGTAAAGTCTGTTGATCCAAAGGTCTGCCATGTAGTCCTCGCTGATGTCATAATTACGAAACGGTATCCTTTAGTGTTGTTTTCGCTAAAGTTTGAACGGGTATTGTTTAGTGTTACTCTACCTTCAACGAAAGTCCAACGAGCAGGTATAATTTTAAATTTTGCCTTCAAATTCTTTCTAACAAAACAATAGAAACGTTGTTGATTATTTGATTTTTTTTTTCATTTTTTGTAGCTATGAGAAGGTTTAAAGCTATTGAATGGCTTGAAAGTGTAGTTAGGCCATTGGGGATACCAAAACAACCATCAAACTTTTTGATAGGTTAAAGCTTCATGTTTCCAACAACTAATGGTTGTTCTATCGTAAAGACTTCTGGTATGGATCTTAACCATAAACTGTGATTTAAAACCAAATATGGTTTTTGAAACCAAATATTGTGAACCGAACCGATTAACCTGATTTTTTTTAGGTTTTGTTAGTAGAATAATGTGTACTCTATGTTGTGATTCAAATTGTTTGTTTATTCACTGGTATGTTATAACTCTTTTGGGGGAATTTTTTGAATGTTTAAATTGAAGTTTTGGAGTTTTTAGGTTTTGTTAGAATGTATTACGTTAAGTAGGATAATAATGTGTTGTTTATATTGTCATTTATGGTGTAAAACAATGTGATTAGAGTAGAAGTTCAACATTGCTATGTTGTAAAATTTATGTGTTGTTTATATTGTCATTGCTATGTTAGAATGTATTACGTTAAGTAGGATAATAATGTGTTGTTTATATTGTCATTCATATGTCAAGCTAATTAAGGACTATAGGGCGAGAAACGAGACCGAACTAAGCAAAATTTATGACGGATCATATGTTTAACATTATTTTATAAAGATATGTAACTAAACACAGAGAATTTCAATAATATATTATAATATGTTTTTTAGTATTTGATTCCGATCGTTATTAGAACAAACCCGTGTATTCACACGGGTGTACACCTAGTATATATATAGGGGACCGCTAAACTGAGAACCACCTCCAGTTGTAAGAACCGTGAGAACTACACCGTATGGGGCGAGGTGGACCAAATTTTTTTCATAAACGTAGATGCATGTATTATAAACACATTTGTAAAAAAAAATTCAAAAAAAATTGTCGGGTGTGTAGTTTTGAACACCAAAAGTTTGCGTTTATGGGACCCGTAAATTTAATTTAAAATTTACGGTACCCGTAAACACAAACTTGTGGTGTTCAAAACTACACACACGGCATTTTTTTTTTTGAATTTTTTTTACAAATGTGTTTATAATACAAGCATCTACGTTTATGAAAAAAAAATTTGGTCCAACTCGTCCCAGATCAAAAAGTTCTCACGGTTCTTACAACTGGAGGTGGTTCTCATTTTAGCGGTCCCCTATATATATATATATAGGGAAAGTGTAGGACACAAATGCCCTTATCCTACATTACATACGCGACTTCCATGGTCGTACACGTGTCCTGATTCGTTTTTCTTTCATAAGGTTAAATCAGACAATTCATTCAATCAGCTGAGGGCAAATTAGTCTATTCATTCAATCAGCGAGAAGTTTGTTATACCACTATCCCGTTAATTATGATACGTATCAGTTTCAAATTTTTCATAATTCTCAAACAATACATTGCTGTTTCGTTGTTCTGCGTTAGGGTTTGAATTAATTGTTGTTTTCAATGGATCCACAGAGCAGCACCGGACGAAACATAGATGTCGAGTTTGAAGACGCTCGATCGGTCGGTGATCAGGTTCAATTATCTACGTATCAGAGAGTTACGATTGACGATGCTTTAAATCCTGAATCTGCAAATACAAATACAAGTGGTGTAGAAGAGTGTTCTAATGGTAATTTTTGTTAATTCAGATGTTTAATTTGTTCGCAGATGTGTTTTGTTTTAATAGTAGTAATGATTTTGTAATATTATAACTGTTTTGAAGGTTATGAATGTTCATTAGAGGATAATTGATATGAAAACAAATTGTATAAGTTCGCATGTTATGAGTTTGGCAATTCGCATGTGATGTTTATTCTAAATGTTGATTTCGCATGTTATGATATTATAAATCGCATGTGTAAAACATATTTATCAAAATGGTCATTTTCGCATGTTATGAGTCCAACAATTCGCACGTTTTGTTGTTCTTATGATGAAATTATGGAGTTTTTAATATATCACATGTTACGAGTCCGATAAATCGCATGTGTTTCTTTTTTTTATTTTGATTTATGTAGATTAAAGGCTTTATATTCCAGAGGTTGAACCATCAGCTACACCTGTGGTTAGAATGCAATTTACCTCTCTCGAACAAGCATAAGTGTTTTACCAAACATATGCTAAGTTAGCTGGTTTTTCTACTCGGAAAGGTGGTGAAGTACACAGTGGTGGTATAACCAAAACTAAGTATTTTGTTTGTTCTAAAGAGGGACATAAGCCATTGTTTATTGACGATGTTTATTCGAAGTCAAAAAAGACATTCAAATCAAGGAACAGGGGGACCATTAGAACTAGGTGCAAAGCTCAAGTTATGATTTGCTCGGTGGATGGTAGATCATATATAGTTAAGAAATTCATTGATGGCCATAATCATAAGTTTATATGTCCACACGATATTCATATGCTGCCAGCGTACAGGCAATTATCAGATGTCTCGGAGGAGATGATATGGGAACTAGGCACTCTAAACCTTGGCCCTGTCAAAGCTTTTCATATAATGAGGAAACATTAAGGTGGTTTCGAGAATGTTGGCACCACGTTCGATGATTGAAAAAACTTTAAGACTCGAATTAACAGCTATATAGGAGAATATGACGCTGACATGGTGATCAATAGGTTAACCGACAAAAAACAATATTTAGTTGATTTTTCGTTTGAATATTATGTTGATGACGGTAAACGGTTAGCTGGTTTGTTCTGGGTCGATGGGTTATGCAAGTGTAACTTTATGGAGTTCGGGGATGTGATATCGTTTGATGCAACTTTCAAAACAAACAAGTAAGTGTTACATAAATGGTTTTTAATATTTTTCGCATGTTATATGATTTTGTAAACATGTAATATCGCATGCTAATATACATTGAAAT
Organism: Helianthus tuberosus; assembly: GCA_030545235.1. Lineage (NCBI taxonomy): Eukaryota > Viridiplantae > Streptophyta > Magnoliopsida > Asterales > Asteraceae > Helianthus > Helianthus tuberosus. Next base: position 63,709,974 of record CM060443.1, read on the forward strand.
TTAGGTGTTGAATATATCGCATGTTTTAATGTTTATTTCGCATGTCATAGTTTGTCTATTTCGCATGTTTTCTTTTTTTTTTTTGAACGGCAAATTAGGATCACTGACGGACCACTGGAGTATCATCGTGCCACCAGCAGAACCACTCGATCATATCCATCTCCACTAGGAAATAATGCCTATACACCCGATCTATTTCGCATGTTAGACTGTCTATTTCGCACGTTTTACTAAATCATTAATTTTATTGAATTTCAGGTACAAGATGGTGTTTGTTCCGCTCACTGGGATTGATAACCACTGTCGAAATGTAACCCTTGGAGTTGGGTTGTTTGCATCGGAGAACATTGACTCTTAAAAATCGCTTCTCAATTCATTCGTAAAGTCATTTGAACGGCAGCCAAAGGTTGTAGTGATGGACCAAGACCCTATGATGAAACGGGCTATTGAGGGTGTTTTTACCACCAGCAGACACAGATTATGGATGTGGCACATAATGAAAAAAGTGGCAGATAAGGTATACAATGCTATATTGTCTTTTGTTAGCATTTTTTTATACTATAGATTCGATACAGGCTGATATGAAAACCATTTATCGGTATAGGTTGGACATGAGTTGTCCAACAATGATGACTTTAAAAGGAAGATGTGCGATATTGTATGGACTGATTCCATTGAGCTAGAAGAATTTGAGAGACAATGGAAGTTGGTAATGATTAAGTACAGTTGATGCGTAGTCGAGTGTTATATATATTAGGTGTATATTTTAAGCCCCTTTAACACATTTTAGTCAAGTTTTAAATTTATAAAACACGATATTTACTAACACTAGACACACATATGGGCAAGTGCACCCATCGTGAGCGTAGTATAGTGTTGGTAAGATACCGAGGTCGTCCAAGGACATAAGAGCTTTTAATACCGGTTTATCCTCAACGTCTAATCAAAATAAAAAGTTTAGAAAAATGTTTTAAACTAAAAAAAATAAAAACTAACTAAAATGCTGAAAATAAAAATAAAAGAAAAACAGATAGACAAGATGAATCACTTGGTTCCGACTCGTATCTAGTGTAACCTTTGATTATTTCCGCACTTTTGCACATATTTAAGAGATTATCTTAGTTATTGTAGTAGGCCCCTCTTTTGAAGGTGACGTTACCCTCACCCCAGTAGTTTGAGTCAGCAAGGATACAATCCTAAAAGGGTGGATTATTGGAAGATAATTAATTAAGTTATTAATGCAATATTATGGTAGGCCCCTCTTTTGGAGGCGACGTTACCCTCGACTAAGTAGTCTGAGTCAGCAGGGATACAGTCCTAAATAGCCGGGTTATAGTATTAATAGTAGTTAACTTATGAGGGGATCAAAGAGTTTGGACCCCCGCCATCCAATACCGTTAAGTATTGAAGGAGGTCCTACTAAATTTGACCCAGGTCCATTGCAAGACCTCTAAACGCTGAACAATGGCAAGACCTTTACCAAACCGTTCCCTTAACCCCCGACCAGGTAGCCAACATAACTCCATATAGACCGTGGAGATATGAATGGTGAAAATCTTTTATTTTATATAGACAGTAAAATAATGCCAAGACACCACGGACAAACGATAAGGAAAGATCACCTTCAACATAAGCAACTAGTTATTAAAGTCATTAATACAAAACCAAGTAAAATGTGCAAAAGATTAGAAATAAAAAGTATTACACTAGACACTTTGTCTTCACCAAGTGATGTAAGAGACTTAGGCAAACGTGGCCTTGATTGTCAAGAACTCTTACGATCAATCTTGGATCCCGAGATGACTCACACACTCTATGATGGACAATGGATGATGGTGGTGGGTGGTGGGTGAAGTGTGAGAGAGGTGGTGTGCCAAGGGATCGTTTGAGCTTGAGCCAAGCACTTCTATTTATAGGCTGAACAGAAGCTCGGGCACGGCCCCGTGTCCAGTGGGCACAGCCCCGTGTCCACATCCTTCTCTTTCTTCATTTAATGCAGCTTTGTCTTATTAGTTGACCACGCCCCCGTGTCCGCTGAGCACGACCCCGTGGTGCAGAAGAATCTTTGTACTATGTAGATTTGCTGGATTGTGCGAATCTTATAGTTGACCACGGCCCCGTGTCCGCTGAGCACGGCCCCGTGGTGGGCAATAGAAGCTTCTACCACTTTGTCTTTTCTGCTGACACTTGGGCCCGCCCCCGTGTTGGCTGAGCACGGGGCGTGTTCAGTCTTCTGATCTCTTGTTTTGCTTGGGAAGATGTTGTTGTGGGGTCGGGCATGTCACGTTTTGTTCCTTTTCTTGTATTTATGTTAGATTTTGATGTCTTTTTGCTTCTTTTGTTAATTTGAGCTCATTTAATCCTGAAAATACAAAAGGAAGACAAAAGCACACTTTTTCCAACATTAGTACTAAAAAAAGGTTAGTTTTATGCCTCATTTGATGAAATTTATATGTTACATTTTGAACACATCAAATACCCCCACACTTGAATCTTTGCTTGTCCTCAAGCAAAACTCTTTAATATGTGGCTATTTACACTCTCAAATGGAATGGGTAGAAAAGAAGGTTTTGGGCTTGTCATAGAGTGTCGGGATTTCCAAGATTCTTTATTTAATTTAATTTTTATTTATTTACAATCCTATTCGTCATGATTTATTTAAAACTTTTCATAAGATAAATTACTTATTAGGGCATAACATGCCTTTGTAAAATTCTATTTATATACAAGTTCACATATCTCACGGGGATCAGTCAACACTCGGCCGAAAATGTATTTTTGTGGATCACTCGAGAGCGGCATGGAACTTACTCCTACCATAGGCTTGCCAAGCAATCAATCCTCCTCCTTTTTAACTTATATACCTTTGTAAATATCAAGAGGACTTTGTGGGTAAAGGGTTAGGCTTGGGTTAAAGGTAGGTGGTTGGGTTGGTGGTTAGTGGTTAGTAGAAAAAGGGTTAAAAAGCGTAACAAGTGTCGGTTTTCGTAAGACTCTCTATTTTCGTAACTTTTATTTTGATGAAGCTATTATTCAAACAAAGTTATTTTTTTTATGAACTTGTTTGTTTATTTTCTTTTGCTTCATCAACAACACAAATGTTTTTTTTTTTTTTTTGAAAAGTCGTATGAAGAACCGAACTTGTTACTAAAACAAAGGGTTAAAAATGCAAAAGGTTTTGGTGGGTAAAAATGGTGTTTGGGTTATGAAATGAAAAGGTTTAGGCTCAAAGGGGCTAACTAGGGGGATTTTGGGTTGGTGGTTAAAAAAAAGAAAAATAATGGTGTAGAAATAAAAATGGTTAGTCCTAATGCCTCCATCATTTACTTACTCGGGTTTAAGTTGGTAAGGACCGGGAATGTATAGTCGTGGCAAGTTCTAGAGTTGTAAGAACCAAGCGGCTATTCACACAAGAAACGAAAAATGAGCATTTAGTTTAATGATATGTATTTGTATGCTCAATAAAGGCTCAAAACTCACTTTTATGGAAATGGGTTTTTATGTGATCAAGTATATATAATCAAATTTTAACTAAGCTTGTCATGCCTTTTCATAATTTTCTTATGTTGGTTCTTTTTATCACGACGCTATCGGTTGTAAATTTGTAAAAATATAACCTTTTTAGAATTTGAAATTCCCAAGTAAAACCTAGACAAGTAAAAAAATTGAAAATTTTTTGAAAAAAATTTGGGGTGATTAGCGGTTCCAATAGAGTTTTGTGTAAGGCTTGTATTTAGGACTTGCAAGATTCAAGGTTTTAGCATCCCCCCCACACTTAAATTACACATTGTCCTCAATGTGTCCCAAAAATAAGTTTTTCGGTTGATTAAAATGTGTAAAAATGGGTTAAAAACAAGATTTTATGGTACTGGGTAGCTGAACACGGGGTGGTGTTGGCTGAGCACGGCCCAGTGTCCAGACTGCCAGTACCAAAAGTAAACAGAAGGCTGGGCACGGGGGCGTGTCCAGTGAGCAGGACCCCGTGTCCAGGTACCTGAACTGGGCATTTTCTACAGAACCTTGGGCACGGGGCGTGTTGGGGTGAGCACGGCCCCGTGCTGAACTTGCTGTAATGAAGAAAAATCGTCGGGAGGCTCTGTTTTTTGTGTATAGGGTGTTGGTTCAAGCTTCCCTTATCATCCTTCACCATCCCGAGTGTGTTTTATTCCTGAAAATTAAAAACTAAACTAGAAAACATAAAGGTTAATCTAAACTAAACTACGGATAGTTCCGCGGAATGCCTCCGTGGTGTGCCACGTTTATAAGGGTCCTTGGCTAGACCCTCCTTATCGGGTGGTTCTGGCTCATCTTCAATTAGGGGGTCATTATTGCCGAATGGATATTTCATTGACCGCTCAAGATCGACACTTCTTTTAAATGCCCCTAATTGAAGAGGTAGATTGTTGAACTTCCGGTTTTTCAAAGCTTCGTGAGTTTTTACAAATGGTCGTCCCAACACTAGAGGAGCGTCATCGAGGATGACAAAGTCGGTCGGGATTACCATTTGATTTGTTTGAACCAATACATCCTCAACTACACCGATTGATTTTATTACTTTCCGATTGGATAGAAAAATGGGTATTTGAAGTGGAGAAAAATCACTAATACTTAATTTTTCGAAAATGTAGTTAGGCATTATGTTAACACAAAGATCTTTATCGATTGTGACATTACTAATAAATGAATTTTGAAAGAAACATGGAACCGGTGTAATGTTAATTTCAAATGGGTCTTCTTTTATTAGTGAGGTTTGATCATTAGTTAACTTAACACTTACCGTTTCGTCAATTTTAGTGTTAGTGTTTAACTCTTTTAAAAACTTAGCATGAGTGGGTACTAAACAATGATTTTCAAAAGAAGGTGACAAGAGTTTAATTTCTTCAAAATTAGACTCTTCTTGAATTTTAATGTTGTCGGAATCACCTAATTCGTTGTTTAACTCATGTGTAGGTTTTTCACTTATTTGTTCTTCCATTTTTACACTTTCAGTTATCTCTTCCTTTTTTAATTCTTCTCTTGCGCGGGACTCCTCTTCCCTTGCGCGAGATTCCTTTATACAGCGATCGATAACTCTTATGTGTTCTAATATCCTATCGGTCACTTTGGTTATAGAAAAAGAATCGGGATTTTCTAAGCTTGAATCCGGTTGTTCGACCCTTTGTTCCTCATCATACCCATATGAAGTCGATGGTTCGCACCATTGTTCTTCATTGTAAGCATATGATGGATAAGGTTCGTAATTTTGTTCTTCATAATACTCATATGAGGTGGGTTGTTCACACCATGGTTCCTCATAGTAAGTATACGAAGGTGGTGGCTCATATCTTGGTTCCTCAAAGTATGAGTATGAAGGCTCATACCTTGGTTCATCAAAAATTGAGTATGAAGGAGGAGGTTCATACCTTTGGTCTTCATAGGATGTGTATGAAGTCGATGGCTCGTACCTTGGCTCCTCATAGTAGGTGTATGAATTGGATGGTTGATATGAGTGATTATATTGAACCGAGCGTGTGTTACGACAATTAGTGCATTAGTTACCCCTATAATCATCCTCCTCATAGGTGTAGTTATAACCTCCTGAGTATTGATCCATAAGAATCACTCAGCAGACCACAACCGAGTCTCGAGACCAGAAAACAAAAATAAAAACGGAAACAGAGGCGGGACACGACCCCGTGTTCAGTGGACACGGCCCCGTGTTAAGGATCTGTATCTGGGCGTTTTAATTAAATTTACTGATTTTGTTGAGCACGGGGCGTGTTCAGTGAGCACGGCCCGTGTTCAAGCTACTGTTACTGGGTGTTTTTATGAAAATATGCAGCACGGCCCCGTGTTCAGTGAACACGGCCCCGTGTACAGGCTACTGTAAATGCAAATCTAAACTAAAATGCAGAAAAAGTGTGCGCGTTTTAAAAAGGTTTTGAAAAACTGATTAGGCCGTCGATTTTAAGCTTTCTTAAAATCCTTGTGTCCCCGGCAACGGCGCCAAAAACTTGATGCGTAGTCGAGTGTTATATATATTAGGTGTATATTTTAAGCCCCTTTAACACTTTTTAGTCAAGTTTTAAATTTATAAAACACGATATTTACTACCACTAGACACACATATGGGCAAGTGCACCCATCGTGAGCGTAGTATAGTGTTGGTAAGATACCGAGGTCGTCCAAGGACACAAGAGCTTTTAATACCGGTTTATCCTCAACGTCTAATCAAAATAAAAAGTTTAGAAAAATGTTTTAAACTAAAAAAAAAAATAAAAACTAACTAAAATGCTGAAAATAAAAATAAAAGAAAAACAGATAGACAAGATGAATCACTTGGTTCCGACTCGTATCTAGTGTAACCTTTGATTATTTTCGCACTTTTGCACATATTTAAGAGATTATATTAGTTATTGTAGTAGGCGCCTCTTTTGAAGGTGACATTACCCTCACCCCAGTAGTTTGAGTCAGCAAGGATACAATCCTAAAAGGGTGGATTATTGGAAGATAATTAATTAAGTTATTAATGCAATATTATGGTAGGCCCCTCTTTTGGAGGTGACGTTACCCTCGACTAAGTAGTCTGAGTCAGCAGGGATACAGTCCTAAATAGCCGGGTTATAGTATTAATAGTAGTTAACTTATGAGGGGATCAAAGAGTTTGGACCCCCGCCATCCAATACCGTTAAGTAATGAAGGAGGTCCTACTAAATTTGACACAGGTCCATTGCAGGACCTCTAAACGCTGAACAATGGCAAGACCTTTACCAAACCGTTCCCTTAACCCCCGACCAGGTAGCCAACATACCTCCATATAGACCGTGGAGATATGAATGGTGAAAATCTTTTATTTTATATAGACAGTAAAATAATGCCAAGACACCACGGACAAACGATAAGGAAAGATCACCATCAACATAAGCAACTAGTTATTAAAGTCATTAATACAAAACCAAGTAAAAAGTGCAAAAGATTAGAAATAAAAAGTATTACACTAGACACTTTGTCTTCACCAAGTGATGTAAGAGACTTACGCAAACATGGCCTTGATTTTCAAGAACTCTTACGATCAATCTTGGATCCCGAGATGACTCACACACTCTATGATGGACAATGGATGATGGTGGTGGATGATGGTGTTATGGTGGTGGTGGGTGGTGAGTGAAGTGTGAGAGAGGTGGTGTGCCAAGGGATCGTTTGAGCTTGAGCCAAGCACTTCTATTTATAGGCTGAAAAGAAGCTCGGGCACGGCCCCGTGTCCAGTGGGCACGGCCCCGTGTCCAGTGGGCACAGCCCCGTGTCCACATCCTTCTCTTTCTTCATTTAATGCAGCTTTGTCTTATTAGTTGACCACGCCCCCGTGTCCGCTGAGCACGACCCCGTGGTGCAGAAGAATCTTTGTACTATGTAGATTTGCTGGATTGTGCGAATCTTATAGTTGACCACGTCCCCGTGTCCGCTGAGCACGGCCCCGTGGTGGGCAATAGAAGCTTCTACCACTTTGTCTTTTCTGCTAACACTTGGGCACGCCCCCGTGTTGGCTGAGCACAGGGCGTGTTCAGTCTTCTGATCTCTTGTTTTGCTTGGGAAGATGTTGTTGTGGGGTCGGGCATGTCACGTTTTGTTCCTTTTCTTGTATTTATGTTAGATTTTGATGTCTTTTTGCTTCTTTTGTTAATTTGAGCTCATTTAATCCTGAAAATTCAAAAGGAAGAAAAAAGCACACTTTTTCCAACATTAGTACTAAAAAGGGTTAGTTTTATGCCTCATTTGATGAAATTTATATGTTACATTTTGAACACATCAACAATCTTACACAAAATAAATGGGTTGATGATATGTTTGTGATGAGATCCATGTGGATTCCGGCTTTTTACCGGCATGAGCAAATGTCTGGTCTTATGAGAACAACTTCGAGATCAGAGAGTGAGAACCATTTTTTTTGCCAGGTAGCTAATTCACAACTCACTCTTGTAGAGTTTATGAATCATTTTGACGGTTCAATGGATGTCCAAAGGTTCAATCACAGAAAGAATGATCATATTTCAAGATATACTGAGCCTGATGATTGGAGCAAAACTACTTTGCAAAAAGATGCTGCTAAGATATACACCAGGTCTATATTCTTCGATCAGCAAACATAGATATATGGAACTATTACCGAATGTTTGCCAATGGACACCAAAATCGAGGGTCCCCAGATAAGGATATTGTTGAAAGACTTTAAAGCTCACGGAGATGGGTTTTTAGAGGTAATACAGAATATATTTTAAAACATGCGATTTTTGAAACACTCCATGCGTATTTAATACAAAACATGATTTACAATATGCGATTTTAAGGAACACATGTGATTTTAAATTACTTTCAAGAAAATGACATTTTTTAGATATGCGATTTTGTTCACATACACATGCGATTTTAAATTTTTTTTTGTTTTTTTATTTCTGTAGGTGTGTTTCAAGAATCTTAAAGAAGATGTAACTGCACAATGTAGCTGTTTTGCATTTTAAACAGTATGGGCTACTATGTAAACACATCTATTTTCTTTTCAAGATGTTTGGTGTTAAAGAAATACCAAACAAATATGTTATGAAGAGATGGACAAAGGATGTGGTTCTGAATGAATTAAACGCCACGCTTGATGTAAAGGTGGATACTAAGGTTGAGCAATACAAGGCTAAACAGATTGCTCGCGAAATCATGTACACAAAGGAGTATTTGGTTAGCAATTTGATTTCCGACCTTGATCAACTTGTTTCAGTCAGGGATTAAATGAAGCAGATTAAAGAAAAAGTTGATCAGAGTCATATAACAAAGCAGCTTTATCCAAAGTTTTACCGGTTTTCAAAGTTGATTGGTTATCAACAACCAGTAACTAATGCACCTCCTACTGTCTGTGTGCCAGCCAGTATAAGAAACAAAGGTCGTGGCTTGCATAAAAGGATTAAATCGAAGAAGGAACAAATGATCAGTCGCAAAGGAAAAATGTCAAGGACATGCAGTATATGCAATGAAAAAGGTCATGATATTCAGACTTGCGAGATATTGAAAGGCAAACAACAAAAGAAGATGAAGGGAGTCCATATTGAAAAAAATCCCAGGCACAAAGTCAACGAGGTCGAAGAAGATGAAGAGGAAGATGAGTTCGAAGATTACAGTGTAGGGAGTGATGATGGCAGTGAAGAAGATGTTTGGGAAGAGGTTTTAGAGGATGAAGATTAAAATTTTTAATTGTACATGAGATTTTACACGAGAAACATGCGATTTAATACGCATGAGTTTTTATTATACAAACATGCGATTTAGTATGTAAATATGCGATTTCATATGCATTAGTTTATAAGTAGTTTAACATAAATATAAAGTATTTGTTATTATTTAACACAACTAAAACCATAAAATAACAAAGAGAAATCAAGTTACTTGAAGCAAAGATTTTGCCACGTTCAGCCGAGCTGTACTCCATCTTCTCTTTCAGTGTGTTTAGAGCATCTTTCAGGAAAGAGAAGGCTAGATCATCAGCTCGAGACTGTTCCTTTATGTGATCCAATGCTGCGTCTCTGAAGCTTGATGGTGGTTCTTCAAGTAGTCTCTCCCACATCCCTTGGTTTTTCTTGATTTCTGTAAGAATCTTCCCCTGTACATCAAGAATCAAGTGAGAAGAGTTGACATCGGTGCTTATTTCTATCAACGTGCGAGTTGACAATAGTTCCTTTATTGCAATTTTCTTTATTTGTTCTGAATTTTCAGATGACATTTTTGTTTGTGTTTTGTGTGTGTTTGTGATCGGTGTCTGAATATGGAAGGTTGTTTTCCCTGTGTATTTTATATTAAAATAGTAAATTTATTATGTAGGTAGGGTGGTAAGTTCAGTAGTATTAATGTTAAAATTGATCATTAAAAGTCACATTACAGTCACATCGGTACTAAATTCATTTTTTTATATAAAATAGTAAATTTATATTTATTTTAATTATTAATTCATAATTTCTTATTTGTGCATTTCAATCAACGTGGACAAATTTACATGAAATCATTAGCATCATTTTTTTTTAAAATCGCTTGCGATTGGAAACATAATTCGCACACTTTAAGAAACCACAAACAATATCCATTTTTTAAAATCGAATGTGTCTAAAACAAGAATTTGCACACTATAACAAACCTCAAACAATATCACTTTTTTTAAAATCGCATGTGTCTAAAACAAGAATTCGCACACTATAACAAACCTCAAACAATATCACTTTTTTTTAAATCGCATGTGTCTAAAAAAAGAATTCGCACACTATAACAAACAACAAACAATATCACCTTTTTTTTAAATCGCATGTGTCTGAAAACAAAATTCGCACACTATAACAAACCACAGCCTTTCTTTTTGTTTTTCAATTGTTTTTCGCATGTTCAAAATGTATTTCGCGTATTATAATGTTCATCCTGGATCATCTTCTTTGATAGACGGTCGATTGATGTTGTTACAGTTCAGAACTTTCAAATTCAGCAGATATGAAATCGCAGAAGGGAGAAGGAGGTTTGTGAATAAGAATCTTACGTTGTTGTATTTGATTTAGGGTTCGATTTTTGATTCATTGTTGGATTTTTGAATAGGATTTTTGAATATAGGATTTCAATCTCCGTCAGTTACAGAGATTAAGATATCGTAATGATGATTTTAACCTTTTTTATAAGATTTGAATACATTAATATGATGAATTTAATGATTTAAATTAGTTTGATGGATTGAAGATCCTACGGCTGAGAATATCGCATACGTATTGTAGGATAAGTGGTATTGTACGTTAACCGACCTCTCTCTCTCTCTCTCTATATATATATATATATATAATGTAATATATTTTGTTATATCAAACTTGAAGAACTTGAAGATGTAATATATATTTGTTTTTAGAGAAAAATATATAATATCGTTTTAATCGAGATCGTACAACTTCGTCATTATTTTTACTATTATATACAAATTGTATTAATTGTACTCATATATTTTAGTCATTTAAATTGTTTTACCATTTAATCATGAAAATCCCTAAATCATGTGAACCTAGAAATCATCATCTCATCATATTCGTTTATTTCACTCGTTTGGTACCTTTTTTATTGATATTTTTAGGGTGATTGTTGTTTTAGATATTATCCATTTCCTTTTCATGCGATAATTCTCGTGGATCATATTTTCGCAACCAGTGAGTATATCTATTTCACTCCCCTTTTTTAGTCATTAAATAGTTTTGGGGTGTATCACGTGTCATGTTTTCAATTGTTTTCTAATGGATTAAATAACATACAAAATCAATGTGACCACTATGTATATCGCATTCAATGTGTCCGTTGGCAGTGTAAAGTTCTCTGGTCAAGCTCCGGTGTAAAGTTCTCTGTTGCCGGAGACGCATTCCAGTCAAGCTATAGTTGTGACCCGTTGAACGTTAAGGTGCTTTCTCCGGCAATCTCTGCTGTTACCCGGAGACTTAGCTTGATGTCAAATGCAGATCCAGCCACGTTTCTTTGCTCCTGCTTCAGAGCCGGCGATCTACCAGGCTTCAAATCCGGTGATGGTTTTTCGCTGAAAGTTTCACACCACAGAGCCAGGTGCACCCGAACTTAAATAGAGCTAGATATTTATAATATTAATATATGTTTATATATTTTGAAGTTTTTCTAGTAAAATTATTCATTTTATTATACTTGAATTCTAAGATTATATCTGTGTATCTTTGTTTATAACATTCATTCTATGATATATTCTTTGATATATATATGTTGTTTACTATTGTGTGCTCACTAAGCCGTCAAGATCTAAGTCAGAAGTAGGACCCTTTGTGTGATTTCTCCGGCAATCTCCGGCGAAAACCACCGCCACTTTCTGACTTCTCCGGCAGGAGCCATTCTCCGGCAATCACTAGGGGTTACATATTTTGTATTAGACTTTGGAGTTGCGATCGGATTCATTTTTTGCTCTGCTCCCTACTGTACGACAACAGTTACATCAAAATGGTAACACCACCGCCAGCCGGAAACGTACCACCGCCACCGCTGGTGTCACACCCAGATTTCCACGTGTCACCGGCGGGCCCGGTGGGGAGTATCGTGACATGGTTGGCAACATAATAGTCAAACAACACAATATTTAATCTGCACAGCGGAAGCAATTCAAAGATATATTTCAACCGAATAAATTATTGTCATATCAAGTATCACAATAGTCGATTGTTTATCCACAGATGGATCGAAAATAAAATGGAAGCAATAGTTCAACAGACTTTAGGCATCTTAAGCTTGCGAGACTTCTATTGATGCTAAGGAGAAATCCCAGCCAATTACGCTTAGTACCTGCATTTAATCTTTTTGGGAAAATACGTCAGTTTACACTGGTAAATACATTCAACTGACTCATTTTAAAAATGATTAAAATTGATTTGGATGCACGTGGCATAAACATTTTATAACTTGGGAGAATTATTTAAATATATAATCTTGTGAACGAATTACATGTTCCTTATGCGTTCAGTAGCCCAGATCATGTCCGGGTTAAAGATCAATAGACACACCACATTATTCTTTTGTGCACTGACGGGTGTACGCCTACACCCCGCGCTTAAGTCGTGGCCATTTCGTAAAATGATGCCAAGGATATCCGGGACATGGTCATTAACCCCCCAAAGGCTTTAAGTAAACAAGACTGTTTAAACGAGCCGATCAAATTATTCAATTAACCACCCAACGATGGAAGATTTGATGCCCGATCAAGCGGTATTCTATATACCGTAACCCAAGCCCGTATAAGGAAAATAAGTTAAAAGTATTTACCTGAGCAAAGTATAAATCACAATAAGCAAACGCAAGTAGCTTTTACTGGTCCTCCTAATCTGGAACGAAGGTTTATAATAACCTATTAGAATCCTAACGGGTCTTTAATTAAGCTTAAGCTTAGACCGGTTAGTTTCAAAGATACGGTTCGTACGCACGATTAAGCGAAGACCGGATAGAATGTGATTTAGACCCGACAAGTTCAGAGAATTTCTTAATATGGGTATTTCATACACATTCTGGATTTTAAGATAAAACCGATAAGGTTTGACCCCTTTCGGCTAATTTATGTAAACTAGTCACATAAACCGAACCGAACGCGTAAAAAGCGTAACGGGTAATAATGAGAGCCATTTACAGGGTTCCTAAGTTAATATGCTCCAAATATGTTGTGACATCAGTAAGATATCATTTATTATGCCCGAAATGAATTTAAACACAAACTATGCCCCGTAGGGGTAGTTTGGTCATTTATAAGGTGATAAAAGAGTTTAAGTAGTATCCTGAGTTACAGGTCTGATGTAATCAGCAAAGATAATCAATTTGCTAAGTTATATCAGTAGGGTATTGTATATATGTGAAATTTATCAATTATAACCAAACTATGCACCGTAGGGGCATTTTGGTAATTTCACATAAGCCGAAAAGCTCAAAACTGAAGTCTGAGTTAAACAACTTTTGCTTACTGTTAAAATATTATAATTTGCCTCAAATATCATTAGGTATCACCCTTGGTATGTTTAAAATAGTTTTAGTACATACTATGCGTTAAAAACGCTTAATTAGGCGATTAGAAGCCATTTCCGGGTTCTATGAATAAAGCTGATATTTTTATTATTCCAGAAGGCTTAAAATAATTTATTTATCATTTATAATCAGTATCAAAAGGTTTGGAGTCATTTAAATGTGTAAAACTCATTTTATAGCCCGTAAGGGCAAAACCGACAATTACCGGATTAAGCCTACGACTATAAGTTATGCTCAGCCTAAAATTAATTAAAAATCTTCAAAAATCCCAAAATAATATATTACATCAGTGGGTAATAAGTTTGATACCAAAAAGTAGGTTTAAATAGGCTATACGCTAATTATGTCGTTTAATCGCTAAATAAGCTTCTAATTACGCTAATGAGCATAACTCTCAATCTACACCTCAAACTGATGTCAAATTTTGGGTGCAAGTTTATAAATCAGTAACTAAGGTTTCTACTCTTTTACATTTGCAAAAATCACGTTTTAAGGTGAAAAGGGCATAATGGTCAACATATGAGCAATTAACGGAATCATGCATATTAATTGGTTAACTAATGAACCATGGTGTATAATCACAGAGGGTTATACTAGCATGTACCCTGGTCCAAATGAAGCTCTAAGGCATTTCTAAATCATACCTAAACGGGTCAGAACTGAAGTCAAAGCAAAAGTCAAAGCTTTTCGACTTTCGGTTCCGAACCGGGTCTAAACAGTAAATTGTCGGGTTGAACATGTTTAGACATGTTCTTACACTAATTACCAAGTTATATTAATGATCAAACAGGTTGTATGTGTTCTACATTGCTAATCATTCATAAATTAGAATTTAAGTATCCTGTTGACTTTTTATTTACAAGTTTGACCCGACATTTGACCTACTTAGAGTGGGAATCAGGGGGAACCCTTTTAAGGGTTTATTACCCACATAATTACCTACTTAAAGGTACTTTTAATTCGAGATTTGACTGAGCCATTATTAATTAATCTCGAAGTCAAACCGTAATTACGACGGTTTGACTTTTAGCTAAATAACTAAGCTAAACTCAATTAAAGAAGGTTAAGCAAACTTACAAGTGTCTAATGATCGATTAGGAAGGTCTGGAAGGTGCTCTTGTGCTCCACAATTGATCAGAAGTTGTTTGAGGAATGAATGATCAAAGTGTTTGCACTTAGGAGCTTTATATAGTGACCAAGACTCCACAAAGTGTTGACATCTAAGACTACCACTGACCATGACCTTCCCACAAGTGTCCCTAAGTGTCTAGGGGTTGTTTAGAGGTCAAACAATATGAGGAAAATCGTTTAAAGATCAGTTTTTGCGTTTAAACAGCAAACAGGAGCATTTTCTGTCGCTGGCACACGCTTGCGCACCGTAAGGGTAATGCTTGCGGTGCGCAAGCCTTCTTCAGCAGCCAAAATTTTTGTTCTTTCAGGATTTCGAAAGGGCAACCACTTATTTCGACTTTGGGACATTATTTTATCAGTTTGGGGCCTCAAAAACGTGCCTTGAACAGTTTGTACCCTACCACTTTGATATGATCCATTGAATCCTTTTAAAAAGTGCCGTTAATGAAGGTTCATCGTGCTTTTTCTTCGTAGGAGTCCACCATTTCAATTATGAATCAGTTTTTGTTATAAATCACCGAATTTGAATATATACCAGATGTTTATTAGTCTTGGGATTTACAATGAGGTCGTTCAGAGGTGTAAAATTAACATGAAAACACTTTTAAATCCCGCCATACATCTTTAATCATATCCGGGTTTATATCACTTTTGTCTTATATGACACGTGTCGTTATTTTATTGAACACGAATTTTTCGAGGTGTTACATCCTCACCCCCTTAAAAGAAATCTCGACCTCGAGATTTACTGAAACAAATGAGGGTACTTTTCTTTCATGGTGGATTCAACCTCCCACGTATACTCGGGACCTCTACGGGCATCCCATTTGACCTTTACAATAGGCACATGCTTCCTTCGAAGCTTCTTAACCTGTCGATCTTCAATCGACAATGGTTTTTCCACAAATTTTAAGCTCTCATCTATATGCACATCTGTATGTGGTATGACTAGTGATTCGTCAGCGAAACATTTCTTCAGATTGCAGATGTGGAACACATTGTGAATTCCACTGATCTCTTCAGGTAAGTTTAACTTGTAGGCAACTGACCCGACAAGTTCGATAACCTCGAAAGGTCCTATGTATCTCGGGCTTAGCTTGCCTTTCTTACCAAATCGCATCACTCCCTTCCAGGGTGATACTTTAAGCAACACTTTGTCACCTACTTCGAAGTGAAAAGCTTTACGCTTTGGATCTGCGTAACTCTTCTTCCTATCTCGGGCAGCTTTGAGACGGTCACGAATCTGGACAATCTTGTCCGTCGTTTCAAAGACTATCTCTGGTCCTGATAATTGGACATCTCCAACTTCCGGCCAACAAACGGGCGTTCTACACTTTCTACCATATAAGGCCTCAAAAGGCGCAGCCTTTATGCTGGTGTGGTAGCTATTGTTGTAGGAGAATTCAATCAAAGGTAGGTGGTTATCCCAACTACCACCTAAATCAATTACACATGCAAGTAGCATGTCTTCCAAAGTTTGAATAGTACGCTCACTCTGACCGTCTGTCTGAGGATGGTAAGCCGTACTAAAATTTAAACGCGTGCCCAAAGATTGTTGGAAGCTTTTCCAAAAATGTGACGTGTACCTAGTATCTCTGTCAGAGATAATAGACACAGGTATGCCATGTAAGGCTACAATCTTATCCCCGTATAACTGGGCTAACATGTCAGAGCTATAAGTCTCCTTAATGGGTAAGAAATGTAAGAAACATCCTTCATTGGGGTTGAGGTATCCTAGAAAAGGCGATTTTACACTCGAAGGGTATTCCGATTCGGATTTCGGATGCTGCAAAGTCAATTCAAAATCAACAACTGCAGGATGCCAGTTCTTTGGTCCTAGATTGGTTACCTGGCAGTGTAAGAAACAAACGTCTGTGGCGTTATCTACTTGTGAAGCGGAGTATATTTCTGCTAGCAGTTGCTGCTCTCAGATCTTGTGGATACAGCAACAGATGCGTGACTACGGTTTGCAGTTTCTTAACACACCTCTTTTTGTTGATAATGAGGCCGCTATAAATATAACAAAAAATCCAGTACATCACGCTAAAACTAAACACATAGAAATTCGTCATCACTTTATTCGTGATTGCTTTGAGAAAAAGTTGATACGAATTGAGAAAATCCACACTGACGAACAGAAAGCTGATTTACATACCAAAGCTTTTGATAAAAATCGGTTTAAATATTTGTTAAAACTGAATGGTATGAAGCTTCTGTCGGTGTCAGGTGGCATCATTGGCGTTGATGAGAGTACTATTGCGGATGAAGACGAGAAACAATCTGCAATGGTTTGTCGAATTTTTACTTGTTTTGGTATTTAGGGGGAGTAGATGTTTGTACATAGTTATGTTTTCAGAAAATACAAAAACAGTAAAAAATGCAAAAATACAAAAACATGATAAAATCTGAAAAAGAGCTTGTGTATATGGGGAAAATGATAGTACATCAGCTAGACGATTACAGTATGCTAAAGATTTGAAAAGTATAAAAGAGTTAAACAATCTCACTGATGATGTGTCGATAGGTTTTCGCACATTTAGTAAATTTATTCGGGATATAAACCTAAATTCAAACTTGTGAATTCGTGGGGAACACTACTTGGATATATAGGTAACCCCTGAAATCTCGTTTGAAAGGTCTCTTAATCTGATATACTAGGTCTTTATACTCAATGATGTCTGGGGTATTATTCCGGGACTTCTGCTGAACGGTAGTTCTGACCTAGTCCTTGGCTAATACTTGCTGCAATGCTTGAAACACAGCATTAAACCCTCAGCATGCTGAAACAATAAAATTGATAAATGCTGCTGTTGTAAGCAAAAAGATCCTCTAAAGGGGACACACCGAAAAGTCGAAGCTGATATCTCTCTGCGTATACGGAAGTATCGACCTGAGATCCCTCGGCCCTCGCATACCTAAATTATATACAGATATCATTGTAGTATTCTCACCTGTAAGACTGATTATTGAGATTCTGGATACGGGAGTATATTCAAGAGGTGGGACACATGAATGATCTAAGTTCTTAATTCATCTAAATCGTATCCTGAGTAAATTGAAATTTGTGTGGGAATTTAAGATGGATCAGTATATCGACAATCGAGGTGAATTGTTTAAATCTGAGTATGTAATGTAGCTTAATGGTACTTGTGATCTGTCTGAAAAGCTGATATGATTCCCTGACACGCTCACCAAAAATATGTTTGTAAATAGTTTACTTTGTTTACTTTCTGCAATTTAAGTTTTCTGTATTTCATTTCTTAGTTTAGAATACTTTGATAAAATCCAAAAAGATTT
The DNA here is from genome assembly GCA_030545235.1 of Helianthus tuberosus. Lineage (NCBI taxonomy): Eukaryota > Viridiplantae > Streptophyta > Magnoliopsida > Asterales > Asteraceae > Helianthus > Helianthus tuberosus. Next base: position 63,727,959 of record CM060443.1, read on the forward strand.
TATTTCTGTTTTATTTTCCGACAAACCAAAGTGGAGAGTTGATTGTTGGATTCTCAGATGTTTGAAGCAGATGCAGGAGATTCTGGACTGAAGAATGAGGAGAGCTTACTTTGAAGAAGTTTGAATTGTTTGTAAAGTTAAAAACAAGTTCATTAACTTGATACTTGTTATCTTTCAGAAAATGTTTGAAATTATTGTTTTAAAATCAGTTTGTTTCGTCAAAAGATCAACCAAGGTCATTAATTTGGACTTGGTAGATTAATCAAGTGATCAGGGTCATTAACTTGGACCTAAATACTTGAGTGGATTTTTACAACTGTTTGAGTTTGTGTTTTTGTGATTGAAAAGATAGAATTGTAATGTTTGTTGGTTGAGTAACAGATTTGGTCTTCATTATTCCCAATGGAAGCAAATTGTCAAAGCTTGAACCAGATATCTCAGATTCAGCATATCGAGAGGGGGAGTCTGTGAAAGGGGGAGTCTGGATCAACAGTATATGGGAGTGTGAAGATAAAGTGCTTATGATGAAAAGACAGAGTTGAAGAAAAGTCTAAGACTGAAGACTCAGGATCTGAAGACTACGTCAACATCCAAGGGGGAGTCTGTTGATGCACAAGAATGTCTGTTGACTGCATCTTCATCAAGTCTTAGTTCATGAAAGTCATAATTGGATCTTATATGTCAAATTAGGGTTTTAGTTATGATTTTAAGAAGTGTTTTAGAGGGTTCCGTTTGAAATCAAAGTTTGAATGAGGGTTCCGTTTGAAATGATGGTTCTGTTTGAAACCATTGTTTGAACATAGGGTTCCGTTTGAGTTCATCGTTTGAAACATTATGTTTGTGTTCAAACGGAAGGGTCATAGGTCTATAAATAGGAGTGTGAGTGTCACATTTCAAACGGAACGGTACAAGGTCATTGTGAGAGTCACGAAGTGCTGTCGGATTTTCATCAGAACTTATTGTACAAGCACACGGTTGTTAATAGAAAGAAAGATTAGAAGATACAAGCTGTTTTGGACGTCGTTTACTTTGATTCCGCCTTAGTAATTGATGTTGAACATCCTTAACTGACTTTCAGGGTCACGTACACGATCCAACAAAATGTGCTGACTTAGTCAGTCTATCAACTATAACCCATATTGTATCATTTCCTTTCCTTGTCTTAGGTAACTTGGTGATAAAATCCATAGTTACCATTTCCCACTTCCAGGTGGGAAGTTCAGGCTGTTGTAGCAAACCTGACGGCTTTTGGTGTTCTTCTTTGACTTGCGCACAAGTCAAGCACTTAGCTACATAGGTGGCTACAGACTTCTTCAAGCCTATCCACCAATAATTTGCCCTTAGATCCTGGTACATTTTATCAGCTCCAGGATGAACGGAGTATTTGGAACTATGGGCTTCCTGCAGGATGACATCTCGAAGTCCTCCATAAATTGGAACCCATATTCGTCCATTCAATCTCCGAATTCCGTCCTTGCCAAGAGATAACTGCTCCTCAGTTACTCCTAGCTTTTCATTAGGATAGTTAGTGATGCAGTGAATAGTGTGATAATGAAGATCAAACTCGTTGATTCTACGAATACCCGTGTAGTTCTTCCCCAACCCCCAAATTGCAACCCAAAGGCCACGGAATTTGAAGTGAAAATTCAGTTTTCTCAAAATTCAAGTCTGATTGTTTCAATTACTAAAGGGACATATAAATAAGAACAAAAATTCGAAATGGGCCTAAAAAAGATAACGGGCCAAACACGCGGCCTAAAACAAAATGCCCAAAATAGTCCAAAAAACATAAAAATGCAAATAACTAATAGAAATAAGTGTTTTTCGGCCCGGATGATGACCCAAACCATCGTAGGAATTTGCAGCAAGATGGAGCTCGTTCTCACGTTCGTTTCGCCTGGTCGTACGCCCAAAACAGACCCCCGTAGCCCAAGTTAGAGCCATTTTAGTGAAGCCCCTTTTGTTACGCGATCTTGGGCCTCCAAATACAAGATGGCCCGCTCTTCCACACTTGGGCCCGCATCAGTTAGCTTCCAACACAGCTTCCTTCTGTGCAGCTAACAACCTTTCAATCAAACTGTTCTTTATCTCCATGCGCTTGGCACTGATTCGGATGGGTTTCACCCTTTCCTTTCGACTTAAGGCATCAGCGACTACATTCGCCTTGCCGGGATGATATCTGATTTCACAATCATAATCATTTAAAGTCTCCATCCAACGGCGTTGCCTCATATTTAAATCCTTCTGATTAAACAAGTGCTGGAGGCTCTTGTGATCAGAATAGATCACACACTTGATTCCATATAAATAATGCCTCCACAGTTTTAGTGCGAATACAACGGCACCCAACTCCAAGTCGTGGGTGGTGTAATTCTTTTCATGCACCTTTAACTGTCGCGATGCATAGGCAATAACTTTGCCTTTCTGCATAAGCACACACCCCATGCCAGTGTGCGATGCATCGCAGTAAACCACAAAATCTTCTATTCCATCTGGCAATGTCAAAACAGGAGCGTTGCTCAACTTCTGCTTTAGGATATCAAAGGACTCTTGCAGCTTAGGGGTGCAGCAATCCTTGAAAAATTTTCAATGAAACGCCTGTAATATCCTGCCAATCCCAGGAAGCTACGAATCTCTGTAGGCGTCTTTGGCTCTTGCCAGTTCATAACTGCTTCAACCTTAGCGGGATCCACTTGGATACCACGCTCACTCACCACATGTCCAAGGAATTGGACTTCTCGAAGCCAAAATTCACACTTGGAAAATTTGGCGTAGAGTTTCTCATGATGCAGGAGTTTGAGAATACATCGAAGGTGTTTCTCATGGTCATCTTCATTCTTCGAGTAGATAAGGATGTCGTCGATGAAAACGATGACGAACTTGTCTAAGTAAGGCTTGCAGACGCGATTCATGAGATCCATGAACGCGGCAGGTGCATTAGTGAGCCCAAAGGGCATCACTAGGAACTCGTAATGACCATAACGAGTTCTAAATGCAGTTTTGTGTACATCTTCATCTCTAACCTTCAGTTGGTGGTAGCCTGACCTTAAGTCAATCTTCGAGAAATAACTTGCCCCTTGTAGCTGATACATCCTTCTTCTTGACAAACAAGACAGGTGCTCCCCATGGAGACGAACTAGGTTTAATGAAACCTTTAGCTAGCAATTCATCCAGTTGTGTTCTCAATTCCCTCATTTCGGTTGGTGCTAATCTGTAAGGTGCTCTAGCAACAGGTGCTGCTCTAGGGACGATATCAATCCTGAATTCCACTTGTCTATCTGGTGGCAAACCAGGTAGTTCTTCCGGAAAAACTTCTGGGTATTCAGAAATGACGGGGATGTCTTCTATCTTCGGTTTAGGCTCATCAATAATCACTTGTGCCATGTAGATGACACAACCCTTCTTTAAACATTTTGAAGCCTTGAGCATAGTCACTTGCTCAGGCAGCCCATACTGGGTATCTCCCCGAATGGTAAGTGATTCACCAGACGGAGTCTTTATTACCACTTGTTTCTTGTTGCAGACAATTTGGGCCTGGTTATGAGATAACCAGTCCATACCCAAAACTATGTCAAAACCGGCCAACTTAAAGGGAAGTAGAGACAGAGGAAAAGAATGGTTCTTAATGGATATAACACATCCATCTAACATAGTTGAGACGGTTTCTAGTGTGCCATCTGCTAACTCCACCTCATAATTCACACTTAAGGTTTTGACAGGTAATTTCAACAATTCACAAAACTTATTATCTACGAAAGACTTATCAGTGCCTGAATCAAAAAGTACTCTTGCATAGACATCATTTACAAGGAAAGTACCTGTAATAACGTTGTCGTCTAGAACCGCTTCCTTTGCGTCCATTCTGAAGACCCTAGCATTGGTCTTCTTGGCCTTTTCAGGCTTCTTGGCGTACTTAGGGCAGTTGGTTTTAATGTGCCCTTTCTCATTACAGTTGTAGCAAGTTGCATCCTTCAGCTTTTTGTAGTCCAATGTCTTGTGGTCCTTGGACTTGCATATACCACAAGCATAGGTTTTTGACTGAGTCTGTGAGTTTGACTCGAGTCTGCACTTTCCAAAGTGTTGTTTCTTGCAAATCTTGCACTTGGGCTTCTCACCAGAATGATGCCCATTTTTCCTTGACTCAGATCCTTTCTTGTTGTCACCGTTCCCACGGTGCTTCTTGTTCGACCTCCGTGAACTATCATCTTCACGTTTTCTCTTCTCAGCCTCCTTATTCCTCAGCGATCTTTTCCTGACCGCATCCAAAGTGAGGGACAAGGATATGTCAGCTACAGATCTAAAAGTAGCTGGCCGAGAAGCCTTCACGCTTGCCTTGATTTCCGGGGCTAAACCACTGATAAAACGAGCTATTCTTTTTGGTTCCGGGGTTACCAGATACGGAACCAACCGGGACATCGTGTTGAAGCTTGTGAGGTAAGCTTGACAGTCAAGGTTTGTCATTACCAATGATAGAAAATCAGACTCTATCTTCTCCACCTCATGCTGAGGGCAGTAATTTTCCCTGATAAGGGCAACAAATTGTTCCCATGACATGTTGTACAATGGGATTTTCCCGGTGGTTTGAATCAGTGATCTCCACCAGGCTAAAGCTTCACCCTTAAATGATTGCGACACAAACTTGACCACATCTCTCTCAGCGCATCCGCTGATATCCACAACCGTGTCCATCTCGTCTAACCACGTCATGCAGTCAATGGCTCCCTTTTCCCCAGTAAAATCCCGGGGTTTGCAGGAAACAAAATATTTATAAGAGCAACCCTTGTCACAGGGTCCTTGATTTAATATGACCTGTTGAGATGGAGCACTGTGGTGGTTCGAGGAGAGTCTATCATCATCTTTCTTGGGTTCATCCTTCTTGGAAGGTGGCTTTGTATGCGGTGTAGATAGGGTCCTACTCCGAGTCCCACTATACTCTTCGTACTGCCGCTCCAATGCCTTTGTAACTGCGTCGTCTACCAACGCTTTTAATTCAGCACCCGTTAGATTAATAAGGGCGTTATCAATATTCTCCACTGGATGGCTATTAATTTCGTCTGAGTTTGCCATTTTAATTGAACTGTTACAGAAAACAAGGACAATAGTTTATTTGGGAGTTTATTATGGAATTGCCCCTTAGGGTAATTCATTAACCATGGTAAACAGAGACCATATTTGGTTAATTTATTAATCATATTTATTTAGGATTTCTATTAAATTTATCCTAATTATAAAACAATAACAGTTTTATTTGTGGCACAAAAGGCCTAGTCACAAGGACATTTTTAAATTATAAGCTATGATTTCAGAGAATCAAAGCATGAAGGTTTGAACCTTAGTTCAATACCTTTATCTGACAGGGAGTCATCGCTTCCACTGTCTTTTGGCTCATATGGAAATGAGCAGGGCCCGTAGGCGCTATATTACCACGTATGGTCAAAATATGATCATCTCAATTGATGATCTAAACCCATGATTCAGAGATCAATAAATTGGGTTAGGAATCTTTTGAAGAATCCAATAATAAGAATGACGTATGTGATTTTAATGAATCACGTCTGCCAGGAGCGTTAACATGTTTACAGATGTTAACAGGGATTTGAATCTTTTAAACAGGTCTTACCATCATGGCCAGGTCTTTATAATGACACTCAGGCTAGGTTTCACTCTTAAGATTCTTATTCAATATTTAAATAGGCAGATTATTATCAAAAGGAACGATTTTGATTTATTTATTTCGTGTAATATATTTATGCAGATAATAGCAAAAATGAAATTTATAAACTTACATTCCATTAATTTATTAAAAGGTTACACGTCGCCCTAAACGGGACTTTTTAAATAAACAGACTTACCCACGCAGGGGTTTAAACAAGGACTTACCCACGCAGGGGCTTAACAACAAACATCATAATAGTCCACGCAGGTACTTACACAAATAACATAATAGTCCACGCAGGGACTTAAACAATAACATACCCTCGTAGGGGTTAACAGAAAGATAGACCCACGCAGGGGTCAAAACAAACAAGCATACCCACGCAGGGGTTTATACAGCAAGACTGGCCCACGCAGGGGCTCAACAACAATCGGAAGGATTTAGTGGTCCTTCTTGCTCTTCCCTTTGATCAAGCTTGTCAATCCTTGGAAGAAGCTTTGTCTCTCCCTGCGGTCGCGGTGAAAGTCTCGCTCAACCTGATCCAGTCTCTGAAGAATTTCCTCCCGTTCTGGGGGAGAAAATCGTGGCGGCTGCGATTACGTCCGAATAATAGGTCTGGCCGGTATCTGGTACCCATGAGTTGGGTACCCTACTCCCCATGGGTCTCCATACGGTCCTTGGGTGTTATAGTTAGCCGCTACCAAGTATGGGTCGGCTTCGGCTTCGGCGTAGTTGTAGTTGGTGTGCACATGCTGCTCAAACGGGTTATACGCCATGGAACCTGTGTATGCCAGAATTGGGTTATCAAAACCCATAGGAGGTGGTTGTTGTGCAACTGGTTGCGAAGGCCCACCCATCTGTGGGTCTTCCTGAAGTGGCGGTAATGGCTGCCACTTGATTGGCGTGGGGAGCTAAAATGGAAATCCCCCGCTCGCGCAGACATACGTGCGCCTGTCCTCCTACGCCTCGGCGGTTGTGGAGGTGCCGGTTGAACTGGTGGCGGTGGAGGTGGTGGCGTGACTGCCACAAATCGTGAATCCACAGAGGGATCCTGCTGCTGTTGCTGTTGCTGCTGAGGCGGTGAATGGCGAGGAGGTGTATAATACCATTCGTGCCGGGTAAACATAGCTTGAAAGCTGTCTGGACCACCGTAGGGTGATCCGTGGAAAGAAGATCCATCCGAAATCTCGATGGGATGGTTCGGTGTTCCGGTTGCTAGCTCGACGGGATCCGTGTCCTCGTCCATATCCATAGCGTTGTCTCCTGAGAAGTGGTCCTCCGGTCCCAATGGGTTAAAACCCACTGGTTCTTGTATAAAATTTGCCGGGTTAAACCGGCCCCTGAAAACAGGTGTAGCGCCTCCAAAAGAGTTGTGCGATAAGGATCGCTGTAAATGTATGTAGGAGGGTTGAGGGTTATTGGGCTCATACTCCGGCTATGGCCCGTAAGGGTTATGAACAGGAGGTGTTGAGCTGTGCGAAACCGACCATCTAGCCGGCTCGAAGAGGTTCCTCCGGTTCTGTCGAGGATCGTCACTCTCAGTGGTCGAAGGAGCTTGCACATGCGAAGGTCCTGCTTCGTTGTCATTGGGGGCGGTGATTGGCCCCTTTCCTCGTCCTCTTCTTCGGAAGAATCTTGGCGGCATAATTATCCTGTCAATACAATATAAGATAACAACAAGAATATATAAAATAAAGGACATAACAAAATTAAAACAAGTAGAATTTGTCCTATGTTATATGTCTAGACTCGAAAGTTTAGAAATGTGCAATTGTGTAACTGAGATTAAACACAGAAGGCTGGTGTTTAATTCACTCAGTGTTGGCTCTGATACCAACCTGTCACACCCAGATTTCCACGTGTCACCGGTGGGCCTGGTGGGGAGTATCGTGACGTGGTTGGCAACATAATAGTCAAACAACACAATATTTAATATGCACAGCGGAAGCAATTCAAAGATATATTTCAACCGAATAAATTATTGTCATATCAAGTATCACAATAGTCGATTGTTTATCCATAGATGGATCGAAAATAAAATGGAAGCAATAGTTCAACAGACTTTAGGCATCTTAAGCTTGCGAGACTTCTATTGATGCTAAGGAGAAATCCCAGCCAATTACGCTTAGTACCTGCATTTAATCTTTTTGGGAAAATGAGTCAGTTGAATGTATTTACCAGTGTAAACTGACGTATTTTCCCAAAAAGATTAAATGCAGGTACTAAGCGTAATTGGCTGGGATTTCTCCTTAGCATCAATAGAAGTCTCGCAAGCTTAAGATGCCTAAAGTCTGTTGAACTATTGCTTCCATTTTATTTTCGATCCATCTGTGGATAAACAATCGACTATTGTGATACTTGATATGACAATAATTTATTCGGTTGAAATATATCTTTGAATTGCTTCCGCTGTGCATATTAAATATTGTGTTGTTTGACTATTATGTTGCCAACCACGTCACGATACTCCCCACCGGGCCCACCGGTGACACGTGGAAATCTGGGTGTGACAGCTGGCCAGCCAACAAAGGTTGTTGCAGGTCCCGACTTATTTCCTCCGATGCTGGCAGATCTGACTAGTACATGTTTCAGATAACTCTCAGGTGCTTTCTTTCCTTAACAACTATATTAGTGTATTATTGATATTATTAGAGTTTCCAAATCCCAAAACCATATACATATTTTAACATACCTAAAACTATATATTTTAACAAAGTCAATATATTTTAACATATTTGTGTGACTCTTTCGGATTGTTTTTCGAACATATCTTAACATATTTGTATGACCTAGTTTGATTATTGTCATTAGATACCCTCAATGCTCACTATAAAGTATTACTCACTGCTTATTGAATTTTGCTACTTAGTGCGTGATATAACTTGCTCATTACACAATATATTTGAACTCTTAGGGTGGTTCTCTTGCTCTCTATGTGTCCTAGCTAGCTCATTACTCATTATTTGTTTCTTATGTGTTCTTTGTCTTATCTTGTGAATAGTTTCAATCATAGATAACAGCGGCCATGACTTTTCCTTGAGATCAGGTCCAAGGACGAGGGGTGCAGGAAAGGGAAATGATACTTGATATAGTTTGCGTGTAGCCTCTTGGAATGTAGGAACCCTACATGGTAAATTGATAGATGTGGTAGATGCACTTAAAAGGCGCAGGGTACATATATCGTGCTTTCAGGAGACTAGGTGGAAAGGGTATAGAGGGGAAGAACGAAATGGGTACAAGTTGTTGTATTCGCGGTCAGATGGGGCAACAAATAGGTAGGATTTTTAGTGGATGTAGAGTTGCATAAGAATGTGATTGAGATTATACGACACAACCATAGATTTATGTTGTTAAGCCAAATTTTAGGTCAGGTATGATAACAATAATTTGGGCGTACGCGCCACAAGTGGGACTAGGAGTTCAAGATAAGGGAGATTTTTGGGACTGCCTAGATGTAGTGGTGAGGGCCATAAATAGGAAGGATATATTCTTTATAGGAGGAAAATTTAATGGGCATATTGGAAAGGAGAACGACGACTTTCGGTCGGTACATGGGGGTTTTAGGTGGGGTGATAGGAATGACTCGGGAAGAGATCTTTTAGAATTTGCAATCGCCCACGGATTAGGTATTCTAAACTCGTTCTTTTGGAAAAGGGAATCTCATTTGATCACTTTTAGTAGCGGAGGTCGTAACACTCAAATCGACTATATTTGATGAGGCGAGAATATCAGCATTGTTGGAGAGATTGCGAGGTTATACCGGGGGCGACAGAAGTGGTCCAACACCATTTGCTGGTGGAAGATATAGTATTAAGTGATAAGCTGATTATACGAAAGAGTAAAATTCGACCTATAATCCATTGGGGAAATTTGAAGGGGGGCAAGATTACAGTGTTCAAGGATAAGGTAATCTCGATGATATCGACTCAACCAGCTCAACTGGGAGAGGATGCAAACCAGATGTTGGAGGCTATGGCGGCTACCGTCACTCTTGTGGCGAAGGAGACTTTAGGTGTCACAACAGGAAAGACAGGTGGGCATAAGGAGTTCTGGTGGTGGAATGAAGATGTCAAGGCCAAAATAAGGGATAAGAAAGATAGTCTTAGGGTTCTTTTAAGGTGCACAGACGAGGATGAGAGATTAAGGTTGAGGGAGAGATATAAAGTGGCAAGGAAGGAGGCGAAAAAAGGAGTGACATAAGCAAAGAACATAGCCTATAAGAGGATGTATGAACGCCTAGAAACTAAAGAAGGGGAGCATGATATGTTCAAGATTGCTAAAGCTAGGGAGCAGCGAAGACAAGATTTACAAGTAGTGAAGTTTATAAAAAGAGAGGATGGACGTGTTTTAGTCAAAGAACATGACAATGTGGTAATCCTACTTCCACAATCTTTTCAACGACCAAATGGCGCATCAACAGGAAAGCGAAAACACAACTACTCAAAAATAATTGCTATTGTAGGGGTATCACACAGGGAGAGGTGAAGACAACACTTAGGAAGATGGGAAGGGCTAAGGTAGTTGGTCTTGACAACATACCGATAGAGGCGTGGAAGTGTTTAGGGGAGGAAGGAATTCAATGGCTAACTAGTTTGTTCAACCTTATTTTCAAATATGAAAAATGCGAGATCAGTGGAGGAGTAGTGTCATAGTGCCTTTATATAAGAACAAGGGTGATGCCCAATGTTGTTGGAATTATAGAGGGATAAAGCTACTAGGTCATACTATGAAATTATGGGAGAGGGTAATCGAGACTAGAATTAGAAAAGAAACCAATGTTACGTTAAACCAGTATGGTTTCATGCCAGGGAGGTCAACTACAGAAGCGACACAAATCCTAAGAAGACTAATGGAAAAATATAGAGAGAAGAAGCGGGATCTAGATATGGTGTTCATTGACCTTGAAAAAGCATATGATAGTGTACCACGTATATTAATTTGGAATAGTTTGGAGGATAAAGGGGTTCCTGGGAAGTATATTGACATTATTAAGGATATGTATGTTAGATTTGAAACTAGTGTCCGTGCGCCTGTAGAGGATACCGATTTCTTCCCTGTTGAGGTAGGACTTCACCAAGGGTCTGCATTGAATCCGTTTCTTTTCACGATAGTGTTGGACGAGCTATCTAGGTCGATTCAAGAGACAATTCCATGGTGTATGCTTTTCGCATATGATATTGTGTTAGTGGCAGAGACTAAACAGAGTCTGAATAGGAGGTTAGAGGAGTGGCGAGCGGCTTTAGAGGGAAAAGGTTTAAGAATTAGTCGCTCCAAGATAGAGTACCTATATTATAATTTTAGTGGTGCTGGTGATGGCGACGACACTCAAATTACTATTGGCGGTTATGGGGTTCTGCAGGTTACTAAGTTCAAGTATTTTGGATCATTTGTACAAAGGGATGGGGAGATAGATAGCGATGTAGCACATCACATCTAGGCCAGTTGATGTAGGTGGAGAGCAGCCACTGGGGTTTTGTGCGACAAAAGCTTCCCAACTAAATTAAAGGGGAACTTTTATAGGCTTGCGATTAGAAAGGCTATGTTGTATATGACAGACTGTTGGTCAATTAAGAAAGCACAAGTGCGCAAGATGGAGGTAGCAGAAATGAGAATGTTAAGGTGGATGTATGTGCATACAAGGTTAGACCGGATAAGAAATGAGGATTTTAGGGAAAGGTTAGGAGTAGCTAATATTTCGGATAAGATAAAGGATGGAAGATTGAGATGGTTTGGGCATGTGAAGAGGAGGCAATTGACAACACCAGTTAGAGCAGTAAAAGGATTAACTGTGGAAGGGAGGAGGAGTCGAGGTAGGCCCAAGTTGACTTAGGATGAGCGGATTAGGAAAGATTTGCTAGAGTTACACCTCTCTGAGGACATGGTCCAGGATAGGGGTCTATGGAGATGTGGGATTAAGGTTAAGGACTTTTAGAGTAGATTCATTAGGTCTGAGCATTGGGACAGATGTTCAGCGTTTCTTTATGGTCTAGATGGATTTAGCACTGATTGTGTTTTTCATATATGTTACCTATCCACCACTTCTTTTGTTATTTAGTATTGCTCTTTTTACAGATATGTGTAGTTTCTCGCTTTTCTATTATATGTCTTTGGTGTCGAGGGTCTCTCTGGAAGCAGCCTCTCTATCCCTAGGGATAGAAGTAAGGTGTGCCTACATCTCACCCTCCCGAGACCCTACCAATAGCTTTGCTATTTGTGGGATTTACTGAGTATGATTGATTGATTGTTATATGGCCATTTATAGTTGATTTGTATTGGAAAAAAATAAGTAAATCATCCGTATATGTTCTAGAAGTGAACACAAAGCAGAAACATTTTTTTTTAATTTTAAGATCGATAAAACTACAAAACAACTAAAAGAGACTTCAATCTTTTTTACTTCTAAAATTCATCCAATTCATATAAGGGATAGGTACTACGAATTACATATTCTTCAAAATCCTCTTGGTCAATGAAAGTAGGAGATGGCGTTTAATGTGCGATTTGTTTGCTTGAATGTCAACAAGAAGAAAGTTGTGTTGGCATGAGCTCTGAACATCAGTCACGATAATGACTATACCGTTTTCCCATATATTTTAGGCATCTAAGTGTGCTCTATATTCTTTATCTTTGAACAATTGCTTGGCATTGAGTACCATTTACTTTCCAAGGAATAGTAAAGCATTCATGGAGTTCAAGTCATTGTGATAGAGTTTCTCTTGAAAAGCTATAAAGGGGGCAACATTTTTACCAATACAAACAAGAGACTTCAAAATAGTTGCGGAGGTATTAGGTAGTTTTTGTTGGAAAATTGGGTGTTTTTGAATGGATGTCCCAAATGGTAAAACACTTGTCCCACATAGGTGTGGAGACAAAGTGGAAGGTTATTTATAAGGTGAAATATTTTCCTAGCTAATATAACTTTATGACATGTTTTACCATAAGTCCTACGCGCGAGCGCGCAGGGGTGGTGGTGCAAAAATTGTAACCGAAATTTAGTCGAACTTGTGTGCGCCCGCACGTCTTGTAGACACGAATGCAGTTCCGAAAACCCGGGCCCGCGTGTGGCGGTTTTTTGCATGCATTCGAGATTGTAACAGTTGAACTGCTAATGGTTTTTTTTAACTGAAATGATATTCAGTATTAATGAGAATTATCATTGTTTTCGGTTATGATTATCATCAGTTTTGAAACCGATGAGCATTATATGAGTTAATTCTCTTCAATGATGAGGCCAGAATCAGTTATAATTTGTGCCTATAAAACCCAATGCAGACAACCAGTTTTGATACACCACAACTATCTCTTCTCTCTCGATCTCTTTTGCAGCGTTCTCCTGTTTTCTTTCAGGCAAGTGTTTCAAGTCCGGCAGTACGCTGTTGCTGCTTTGAACCGACGTACCTTGGGAACAAACGACGAATCTGTTTAAGGGAATTATGTCAAACACAAGCCCGATTCTCGTTTACTGTTTCTCCAATTTTATTATTTTCTGTCCAGATTCTATTCACTCCTTTTATACTGCTGTTTCTGCTATCATGACAAGTGATGTTTCTGCGGTCATGACTTCCGCTGTTACTGTCACTACCGGTCTGGTGACAACACTGCTTAATGCAGTGTCGCATGTTGAGAAACCAGAGAAATTCAGTGGTGTGAATTTCAAAATAGTGGCAGAAAAAGATGTTCTTTTTTCTGACCACGCTAAACCTGGAAAGGTTCTTGACTGAACCTAAACCCCATGTGGATTAAGGGGATATGGATGCTCAATCTGTAAATGCGATGCATGCTTGGAATCAATCGGATTTCCTGTGCCGCAACTTTATTTTGAATGGTTTGGTGGACACATTGTATAATGTGTATTGCAAAGCCAAGACTGCCAAAGAATTGTGGGAGTCTTTAGATCGCAAATACAAAACAAAAGATGCGGGCACTAAGAAATTCGTGGTGGCTAAGTTCTTGGACTTTAAAATGATAGATTCTAAAACTGTCATGAACCAAGTCCAAGAATTGAAGGTTATCCTTCATGATATTCATGCGGAAGGAATGATGCTCAGCGAGACATTCTAAGTTGCTGCAATGATCGATTAACTACCACCAAGTTGGGTTGATTTCAAGAACTATCTCAAGCATAAGCGAAAGGAGATGACCATTTAAGATCTTGTTGTTCGTTTTCGGATTGAAGAAGATAACCAAGTGGCCCTAAAAATGATTGATTGCCCTGAAACTGTGAAGGCCAATCTTGTTGAACATGGCCGATCTTCAAAGGGAAAAAAACAGTGGGAAGGGTGGAAAGAAAAGTCATGGGAAACGCTCCAACCTTGGTCCTAAGGGAGTAGTTGGGAAAAAGAAGTTCCAAGGAACTTGTTATAATTGTCAAAAGCAAGGCCACAAAGCCAGCGAATGCAAGCTTCCCAAGAAGGAAAATGCTCGACAAGTGAACATGGTTCATGAAGTCGACAACCTTGTTGCCATGGTCACGGATCTCTCGATTTTGGTGATCGAAGTTAATTTGGTTGGGCAAAATAACAAGGATTGGTAGGTTGATACAGGGGCTACCCGTCATGTGTGTTCCGACAAAAGCCTTTTCAACACCTTCAAGGAGTTGACTAATGGCGAAAAGGTTTTTATGGGAAACTCCGCCACGACAGAAATTCAAGGCGAGGGTAACGTGGTTTTGAAGATGACTTCTGGAAAAGAGCTCACATTGTCCAATGTGTTGTATGTTCCAGAAATTCGTAAGAACCTTGTGTCGGGGTGGCAATTGAACAAGTTTGGGTTCAAAATGGTGATTGAGTCAGATAAGGTTGTGTTGACCAAAAATGGTATGTATGTTGGTAAGGGCTATGCCCTCAATGGAATGTTTAAACTCAATGTAATGGTCATGAATGCAATGAAAGAAAACGCTACTAGTTCTACTTACTTGATTGAGCCTTCTAATCTTTGGCATGGTAGACTTGGTCATGTAAATTATAATTCCATTTGTCGTTTAATTAAACTTGATTACATACCAACATTCGATATCGACTCAATTAATAAATATGAAACTTGCGTAGAAGCAAAACAAACGAAAACATCATTCAAAAAGGTCGAACGAATCACCGAACCCCTCGAGATGATCCACACTAATGTGTATGATCTAAAAGCAATTCCTACTCGTGGTGGAAACAAGTATTTCATCACGTTCATTAATGATAGTACAAGATATTGCTATGTGTACTTACTTAAGAGTAAGGATGAGGCTATTGATAAGTTTATCTTGTTCAAGGCCGAATTTGAGAATCAACTAAATCGGAAGATAAAAATCATAAGGAGCGACCGAGGAGGTGAATATGTTTCACCTTTTATTGATGTGTGTGTGGAAAATGGAATCATACATGAACTCACGGCTCCTTACTCCCCTCAGTCGAATGGCGTAGCGGAACGAAAAAATCGCACATTGAAAGAAATGATGAATGACATGATGATAAGTTCTGGTGTAAACCAAAACATGTGGGGGGAAGTGATCTTATCGGCAATTTATGTGTTTAACATGATACCCAATAAGAACAAAGATGTAACACCATACAAATTGTGGACGGGAAAGAAACCACCATATTAATACTTGAAAGTGTGGGGGTGTCTAGCCAAGGTGGTGGTCACACCACCAAAGCGGCAACTAATAGTACCCAAAACAGTGGATTGTGTATTTATTGGATACACCCGTCCTTATGGTCCTTATCATTTTCTTGTGCATGATTCTAAGAACCCTGGAATATGCAAAGGTACTATAATAGAATATAAGGATGCAACATCGTTTGAACATGTGTTCCCATGCCTAGATAAAGGTGAACCGAGTTTCACGAGATAAGTTGAGGAAATTGTTCCTGAAGGTGAGGTTGAAAATGATGAACCTCGAGAACAATCTAGGAGTGAGGAAGTTGAAATCAGGAAAAGTAAAAGGCAAAGGACTGAAAAGTCCTTTGGCCCTGATTTCCTTACCTATTTGGTAGAAGAGGAACCTCAAACATACCAACAAGCAGTGAGTTCCTCAGAAGGACCTCAGTGGAGGGGGGCCATCAAAACTGAGATAGATTCTATCTTACAAAATCATACATGGGAACTAGTGGATCTTCCTCAAGGATGTAAACCACTAGGATATCGATGGATCTTCAAGAAGAAGATGAAACCAGATGGAACCATCGATAAGTACAAGGCAAGGTTGGTTATCAAAGGATATAAACAACGAGAAGGTTTAGATTACTTTGATACATATTCGCCAGTTACGCGAATAACATCCATCAGGTTGGTGCTTGCCATTGCCGCCATTAGAAATTTGGAAGTTCACCAAATGGATGTAAAAACAGCTTTCTTGAATGGAAATCTAGAGGAAGAAATCTACATGGAGCAACCCGAAGGCTTCACAGCTATTGGGCAAGAAAAGAAAGTGTGTAAACTTGTAAAACCCTTGTATGGATTGAAGCAAGCTCCAAAACAATGGCACCAAAAGTTTGATCGTGTCATGCTTGACGTTGGATTCAAAATCAATGAATGTGACAAGTGTGTGTGTGTGTGAAGGACACATCTGATGGATATGTCATTTTGTGTCTATATGTTGATGATATGCTCATTGCTGGAAGTGATGACAAAATCATAAAATCTACAAAGAACATGCTAAAAGCAAGATTTGACATGAAAGACATGGGACTTGCGGATGTGATTTTGGGAGTCAAAATCACGCGAACCCAAAGTGGACTTGTTTTAAGTCAATCCCACTATGTAGACAAAATTCTTGAGAAGTTCCATGCAAATGACTCTAATGAAGCTAGAACTCCACTTGACACAAGTCAACATCTTGCCAAGAATATAGGTGAACCTGTAAATCAGTTGGAATACTCAAGAATTATTGGTAGCTTGATGTATCTTATGAGTTGTAGTAGACCAGACATAGCATTTGCTGTGAGCAAGCTAAGTAGATACACGAGCAACCCAAGTTCAATGCATTGGAACTGTATCACTTGGTTGCTTCGCTACTTAAGATACACTCGGGAATACGGGTTGCATTATAACAGATATCCAGCAGTTATAGAAGGACACTGCGATGCAAATTGGATATCTGACACAAATGATTCTAGAGCAACAAGTGGGTATGTATTCACACTTGGAGGTGCAGCGATATCATGGAAGTCATCAAAACAAACGATTATTGCTAGATCAAAGATGGAATCTGAGTTCATCGCTTTAGATAAAGCAGGTGAAGAGGAAGAATGGCTACGTCAATTTGTTGAGGATATACCAAGATGGCCTAAGCCGGCAATGGCCATTTGTATACATTGTGATAGCCAATATTGGCAGAGCTCGTAGCACAATGTATAATGGTAGGAACAGACATATCAGACGTAGACATAATACGATACGACAACTAATCTCTACAGGAATTATCACTGTTGACTACGTGAGGTTAAAGGATAATATTGCGGATCCGCTAACAAAAGGCCTAAGTAGAGAGTTAGTACAGAAGTCGTCTATGGGAATGGGACTGAAGCCCTTGAAAAATGAAGTTCAAATGATGGAAACCTAACCCAATAGACTGGAGATCCCTAGAATTGAGTTCAGTAGGAAAACCTAATTGTATGAATAAGCAAGGTCACTGTGGTGGGATAACCCTACGCATTTAATAAGGTAGTTTATTATAAAGATTAATAAACTTCCTAGTCCATTCCTAAAAGTGACAAGTGTGAGGCTAAGCCTATGGCTTTTAATGATTCGACTAAGGTAACCATACATAGTGAATCACCTATGTGAGAAAGAAGTGAGGTCGCTTCGAAGGGTATTGTTGGGCACAATACTTACTGGCTCTCGCAGAACCAGGCTCATGTTCATGACCATAACGAACATAACTATGAGGACTTGACTTTGTCAGGGAGAGGCTTGTGTGAAGTGTATTGTCGTCTACACAAACGACAGACGAGTTCAAAGACATCAACGTCTACTCAGAGTCAGTGGGCTAAGTGCACTTCATGAGCGAAGGTTCAAAGGGTAACAACTACCTATCATATGCAAAACTCAACTGCTGAAATATAATGGGAATTATGTTGTTTCTGATATCGACCTCCATTCATGTGGGGGATTGTTGGAAAATTGGGTGTGTTTGAATGGATGTCCCAAATGGTAAAACACTTGTCCCACATAGGTGTGGAGACAAAGTGGAAGATTATTTATAAGGTCAAACATTTGCCTAGCTAACATAACTTTATGGCATGTTTTACCATAAGTCCTACGCGCGAGCGCGCATGGGTCGGGGTGCAAAAATTGGAACCAGAATTTAGTCGAACTCGTGTGCGCCCGCACCTCCTGCGGCCCTGGCACGCGTGTGGCGGTTTTTTGCATGCATTCGAGACCGTAACGGTTGAACTTTTAATGGTTTTTTTTAACTGAAATGATATTCATTATTAATGAGAATTCTCATTGTTTTCGGTTATGATTATCATCAGTTTCGAAACCGATGAGCCATTATGTGAGTTAATTCTCTGAAATGATGAGGCCAGAATCAGTTATAATATGTGCCTATAAAACCCAATGCAGACAACCAGTTTCGATACACCACAACCATCTCTTCTCTCTCGATCTCTTTTGCAGCGTTCTCCTGTTTTCTTTCATGCATGTGTTTCAAGTCTGGCAGTACACTGTTGCTGCTTCGAGCCGGATCACCCTAGGAACAGACGGCGAATCTGTTAAAGGGAATTGTGTCAAACACAAGCCTGTTTCTCGTTTACTGTTTCTCCAATTTTATTATTTTCTGTCAAGATTCTGTTCACTCCTTTTATACAATTTTACTAACATTTTTGTTCCTTGGCCAAGATCCCTTCCCAATACATTTGATAAGAAGTTTTGTTCCTTAATAAATATATGATTAATTACAACTAAGACAACTATTCATATTTGTTTCCATATTTGTTGCTCTAGGTATAGAGTCACCATCGAATTAGAGACAAAACACTCAAACTTGACTTTCTAATATGCACAAAAATGTTTTATAATCGTAAATGACATGAAAAAAGGCAATGAAGAAGAACATAAAACCCATCCAAGAATTGATTTATTTTTCTGTATATCATTTGTATTTTAGGTTTTTTTCGTGTTTAATGTTGCTTTTAATAGTTTAACAATATAAAAAATGAAAATAAAATGTCTAAGTACACATAGATGGTTACAACAAACCATAGTAAATATGTGTGACCAGAGGTTAGATAATAGAAATACTTATAATTACAAAATTTCATGTGTCATTACATACTATTAGCCTCAATATCGTTACTTTGTTTTTTTGTTTGAACGAGGAATGGCCAAAAGAAGTTATATCTGACCAAAGGTTAGGCAATAGCCACGCGAAAGATTTTAATTTTTCATGTGGCTTTACAAAGCCGTTTGACACACCATCTCCACTTTGTTTTATTTTACATGATGGTCTAAATAGCAAACGTCATATGAAATATATAGTATGTGTGAACAATGGTTAGACAATAGCTACACTAAAAATAACAAAATATCATATGACTTTACATAACCATTAGCAACACAATTCCCTCTTTGTATTTTTTTCTCTATGACTAAACAATAGCAAATGTCACGGCCCCAAAATATTATATGTGACCAAAGGCAAGACAATAGTCACATTACAATTTATCATGTGGTTTTATATAACTAGTAGCCACACCTTTTTTACTTGTTATTTTGTTTGTAAGACAAAATGATAGCAAATACATGTACAAAAATGATATGTGTGAACAAAGGTTAGACAATAACGAATTATAAAATTATAAAATTTCTTGTTTATCTAGAAATAGTTTATAGCCATACTTATTGGGAGAAAATGCTTGATTATGACAACCATTTTGCGACCGTATTATTATATAAATGTGGCCAAAACAAACATTTTTATTCTTATTTGTGAGTACTATAGAAACGGTAACATTTATAAGATATGCATGTGATTGATGCTATCCTTTAGCGACACTTAATGGATTGGTTGCTTGAGTGTATGGGAAGCCAATTTAGCTGTTAATACAGGATCATTCAAGTCAGGTTTTTTTGTTATTGGGATAGGTGAATTCTTATAGATCCATCCACCTACCTAACCTACATTACTCAACTGCTGAAATTCTATCCTCCGAGTGTATTGGTATATCTCTATTCATTTAGGAGATTGTTGGAAATTTATAAATAATTATTATATTTGTGATTAATATAATGATTATTTAGTGTTTAAAACTAAGATGAATCAGAGATATAAGCTTTAAGTTTGTGTTTTGGAACTTTGATGTATGGAAAATTGTGTTTTTCCAACAAAGGTGAATAAATAAACTTTGTGATGGTTTATCAGTAAAAACCTATAGATGAATGTATTCCTATGTGACAAGACAGGCCCAATGGTAGCTAGGAGGTTGCAAAGCACCCGACGCACCCAGGCTCAAGAGAAGGGATACGAATGTAAAGTGGCGTTATGGTAGCACACTTTGCTCTCAAAACCACACGAAACCTCTAACGAATTCCCTGACTTTTCGACCTTACGTGCTCTTGTTTTAGATATATTTTTCAGGTGCTAGGTTAATCTTGACAATACAACCTGCTTGGGCTGTTGTACCCTGGGAAATGGACGATTCACCTGGGTAATCTGAAATCTGTTTTAAGGAAAGCATGTTGAACACGTGCCTCACCACCCTCTGTTTTATCTTCTGCTATTTCGTTTATTGTAATTCGAATTATAATAAAGTTGTCATTTTATTTTGTTTTTATTTTATATTATTTTCTGAATGGTTGTCCTACATGTTTCATATACATCTTCTTTAAGCAACTATGTATGTTTCCTCATCTTCTTTAAGCAACTATCTTGCATCTATAATTTTTTTGCAGCCCAAAATCAAACTGAACTGTTTGAACCTGTCTAACATGTAACCGACCCACTCTTAAAAGGATTGGATCTAGGGCCAATATATCTCTTTTTCACGGTTTCGGGTCGATCTGGTTCTTAGCAGCACGCTTCGGTTCCTAACCGATACCCCTAATCTTGGTAGTTATCTCTTTAAGAATATATCTGCGTTAAAAATTGGTTGGTAAAGTGCTTCTCCTCTATCAAAGAGATGGACCGTGGACGGTTCAAATTTATTTGTATTAGATGGATGTATTGAAGTGTTTTAAAAATAAGTTAGTTTGCCGTTAAGGAAACAAACAATATATCAACTATGAATAAATACATGGGTTGGTGGTCCATTGGTAAAGGCAAAACCTTTAAACATCTTGAGAGAGGGAGGTCTTGGGTTCAAGTCACATAGACAACAGGGGATAAAAGAAATTTGTCGTTCAAAAAAATAAAATAAATACATGTGCATCGAGAATTGTGTGTGTGTTTTTTTTTTCCATAAAGCACTAAACGCGTCATAGAACGAGAGTGGTGGATATTCCAAATATTTCAATATCACATATTTTATTGCAATGATCTCATCTATATTTAATGAGTTCTTATGGACACAATCACTATCAAGTGTTATTTGTTTGTCCATCCTAAGAGTCCACAACCATATTCATTTAATATGCATTATTTCTCTGGAAGATCTTTTAAAATAGAGTAGAAAAAGAGCATAAAATCTACATAAATATGTAAAGAGATCATGAGGGGATACTATTTTATAATATATCTGAATGCAATCTGATATCCAGCGATGCTGTAATTACTAAGGTTTATGACCAGCTTTAAAAGGGTCCTAGCTTGGGGAAGATCTCTCTATCTTCTCAATTAGTTTTTGAATGAATTAAGAAAAACTAAAAAAGATTATACAGAAATCTTGAAGATGAATTATTTTGGGGATGCTGCAGGAAATGAGAGATCAGCAGGAGCTTCATCTTCTAGAAAAGGGAAAAAGAGTAACTCAAACAAGCCAAGACAACCCCAGAGAGGCCTTGGTGTTGCGCAGTTGGAGAAGATTAGGCTTAACCAATTGGAGTTTTATCCGACTAATCTGCATCCGCAGGTACAAATCTTCCGACTCAACCCGCCAACACTAATCATATTATCATTTTGTCTTGTTCTAGGATCTGGTACATTAGTGCTGAAAAAATGCTTTTCTGCTTTGAGATTATATGTGGTGGAATGATTTCCACTTGAGTAGTTTACTGACTAGATCATAAGCTGTTAGATTTCTAGAAATTTCTTATTTCTTGATTAATAATATATCATGGTTGAATGCCATGTATAGGATAATATAATTTAAACATCCTATTCAACGTCTTCTTTCTCTACACATCATTATTGACAACTTAAAACTATAGGTCTCAAAAAAGCAGTTGTAAAACAACCCGTCGTAAACCACTCCCAATACTTGCGACAGAAAAGCGGTCGCTAATTTCGGTTGTAAAATAACCTTGGTCGCAAAGCTGAAACCACTCACAATACTTCATTCACAAGGACACCAAAATTTGATGACTTGTGTTAATTATTGTGTTTGACCAATAACCTATGAACCAGTCCTTTAGAAGTCCTATAAGTTGATGATTATTTTTCGCAGAAAACTATTATTGCAAATTTAATTCTTTTTCAAAGTACTTTACATACACTATTCATTTTCCAGATGAGCATGGGCGAACTAGATAGATCAAACATGATATATGGTCTGTCACAGCCTAGCAGAGACCTAAGGTATAATTCTTTTCATTATTTATTACCATGTTGATAAATAAATAAAATTCCCTCTTGTCAATAAACCTAAGGTATAATTCTTTCCATTATTTATTACCATGTTGACAAATAAATAAAATTCCCTCTTGTCAATAAAAAAACTTGATTCACGTTTTTTCAATATAATGTTAAAAGTGTCAGGAAATTTTGTGTTAATACATTTTAGAAAGTAATAAGACTAGAAGTCTAGAACACTTAGCTTAAGAGTACAGAGTTTTGTAATACGAATACATTATAAACTACTTGGTTAGTAAGATATCTTAATTGTAGCAGAATCTATTTCATCTTCTTTATTTGTAGTCACTCCACATAATAATCAAATATAGATTCTTAGTTTTTATTCTGGAACCTCAATATGTACTTGCTTTCAGAATTTCTTAATTCGTGTATTGATTTCTCTAAACCTACCTGTAATCAGATGGTGTGCAAACAACGCCACGTTTGAGGCTGAACACTATGTGCAACCAAGAACAACTAGACACCTCTTCCAAGTAGACGTAGAGGTACCGTACATGTATCATGTTTTATTTGCACTGCGTGTTTTAACAATATGAGGATCATAATTTACTGCATCCCTGACAGTTCCCTTGCTTATTTGTCTGTGTTGAACCATTTATAGGACTCATTGTGGAAGAATAAAAGGAGTGATTCTATGGGATCAAGCAGTGGCATATCGGACTCAAATGGCAGCCAAGAACTGGATTTAGAGCTAAGACTTTCGCTTTAAATAGCTGTAACCTCACTTTGGTGAAGACATGTAACGATTGCTTTCATCTTCTTGTTGACTCAAACTCAATAGAAAAACAAATTCAGGTTGGAAGTCCTGATGTTAGTGAAGAAGGTAATTAATAAAGAAATCAAGAGGTAACTATATTGGATATTTTTCATTAAACGAATAAAACCAATTACATGGTATTTGTATAGCCCTGGGAATCGATATTTTTAACGGCATGTGAATCGATATGATCATCTATATAATATTCGCATCTAACAAACTATTAGATTATGAGACTTACTAGTAATTATATTATAGCTAGATAATAACAATAGACTAATAATATATAATAACCAAACCCAAATACATCCATACAAGCTCCAATAGTTGAACAACGATATCAACATGCAACTTGGATATGAGAAAAGCAAATTGTTGGGAGAAAAAATCAGCAAGCTCGTGAGGTAGCATTATAATGAACTCAACGGGAACCATCTAGAACTATGTTTTTGACAAAATGCAAATCAATCTAAAAAGCTTGGTATTCTGATGAAAAGCAGGATTAAGGGCCAAATAAATAGCTCAAATATAATCACACCAAAGAATTTGTACACTCTGTGTTTGTAGACAGAGCTCACCCATAAGAGATATAATCCATCGATCTTGGGAGCAACATGAGCAAGCAATATTCAAACTCCGCTCTAAAGTGGGCAAAAATGTGATGGTTCTTAGAACTTCAATTGATAATGTTAGAACCAAGAGTATGCAAATAACTATAAGTTTAGAACCAAGAGTATGCCCTTGAGTGGGCAAAAGTGCGCCCTCCACTCAACAACTACAAGTTTATGACACTCTATTTTAAAAAAGTATGCAAATAATTGCGTTATTGTTCAACAAGTTTTTGTTCGATCTTGA
This sequence comes from Helianthus tuberosus, assembly GCA_030545235.1. NCBI lineage: Eukaryota > Viridiplantae > Streptophyta > Magnoliopsida > Asterales > Asteraceae > Helianthus > Helianthus tuberosus. The sequence goes on from CM060443.1 coordinate 63,751,947, forward strand.
GGATATTCTTAACAACAATCCAGTGACTCTCACTTGGATTGTGTTGATATTTGCTCGTCAAGCTTAAAGCAAACTACACATCAAGTTTGGTGAATAATTGTGTATACATAACTGAAAATGCGAATGCATATTGAACTCTTTCCATCTTCTACCTCTCATCATATGTCTTGGGACATTGAGAGTTGTTCAAGATCATTCCATTTGCCATTGGAAAGAGTTTCCACTTTGAGTCATGCACTAAGAAGCGCCGTATCACCATGTTAATGTATGCATTCTAAATCAAACCTCTAAGCCTCTTTGATATATCAATATAGACATTGATTCCTAGAATGTAGGTGTTAGTATCTAAGTATACAAGGCTTGTGATTAATGCTAATAAGACCAAACAATTTTGTATTGTAAAATAGATTAACAATCACAAGCAAGGAATTATCATCAATGACTATTTTATATGAGTATTCAAATGATTTGATTACAATACAATTGACTTTACAAACTCCCCCTTAGCCTAATCACACAACAAATCTGTTCGTACAAAAGAGAATGGAATGTGATAAAATAGATCTCTAATAGGTTAGATCTATTTATACTAAGTACAAAAGGTATGTTCATGATTAGTTGACATCACTCTGATAGTCACATCTAACATTCCTAATAGAAAATATTCCATAGATGTTCCATAGATGTTAGCAAACATCAGTGGGAATCTAACATCTGATCTAATACACTAAACAACTGTTACAAAGCAAAATATTGTTAAATTAATGAAACCGCTGATCTTCAAACCGCTGTTGCTTCATATCAAACATCTGTTTGGCTCGAACATATGTTTGGTCTTCTTCAATAGATTTTGCTTCAATAACACTTTGGTCTTCGATCAGTTTTTCAATAGTGGTTTCCAAGGCTTAAACAAATGTTAGCATGTCTTCAACAAATGTTCTGATTAGTGTTCAAAATTCACTATCTTTGGTAGGAGTCTGGTTTAATCTGCAATATATTTCTTGATCCTATGGTCATGTTTTGAATTTTGAATATCATATGTTCTTTTGTAGGTCCAACAATCTTCCCCTAGAATAGATTATGGCAAAACAAAATGTTTGTTTGATCAATCCTTATTCCTCATCAACTTCTCTCTGATTTTGGCTTTGAATTACTTCTCAATTCTTTCAAAGAGAGTCATATGGATCCCTTTCAAGTGGAAGGCTCAGTAAGTCTTGCAGATCTTAAAATTTTAGGCTAGAGACACCATTCATATTTGTCTTTTTCACTTCTCCATTAACTTTGACTATAGTTAATTCATGGCTTGTCCTGTTGGATGGCCAATTTAGAATTTTTAAGATAGATGAATTTGGTGGGGCTAATTTTATTTGATGAGGTGATGGAAATTGTTTTCCTAAGACTTGCCTAAGTAGTTCTTCTTGCTTGCTATCTGGATGCCCATACATTAGTTCATTCTTGATCCCTTCTTTCCTTATTTCATCTTCATATTTCTTTAAATCTTCTATAGACATTTGAGGTAGCTTTTGATAGCTGAGGAGACATTCTTTGCAGTGGGACCAGACAACTAAGGGGTATATCCATGTCTTCATAATATGGCCTTTTTGGGATCTGAGAGATCTTTAGCTCTTAGAGCTTCTTGTAGCTCTCTTTGATTGTTGGCTCATCCTATCTGGCCATTGATTGCATTGAGCCAAATTTGGCTGTCACCATCTCCTCTTTCATTCTTCTAAGTTCAAGAGCCTTTTGGCAAACATTCTTTTTGCCTACTCTCTAATTGGGAGGAGTGTGTTTGATATCTGGATTGAGTTTTATCTTCTCAATCCTCATGATTTCATCTAGAAGGGCTTCTATAGTCCAACTAGTGAATTGGGCTCTTATGGCAGTGTAAGACTTATTTTTCATGATAAAATCCCAGTAATCTTCCCTTAATGATCTTTTGAGCTGAGGGTTGTTTACTGGTCCTTGTAAAGCCTTTTGACTGCATCTTTTGCAAAATCTTCTAATTTGTTCACTTTTGTGAATTCTTCAGATAGGATTTGTTGTGCTTCCTTATCACTATTCCCTTGCTTCTTTCAGCAGCAATCCTTTTAACCTGTTTGATCTTTAACTCCAAGTACTATTTGACATTGGAAGGCCTTGGATACCTTTTAAGGGATGGAAAGGTAAGTTGGCTAGTGTCAGTTGTAGAGTAGAAATATTGTATTTCTTTTGATACATTTTCTAACTCTAATGGATCTAGTAAGGTGATAGATGGGAGTGATGATAGTGGAAGTTTGGTTGATGGTGGTTTGGTTGGTGGAGATGTCATGGTTAGTGCAGTGGTGGTTATGGTAGATGGTTGAGATATCATAAATAGTGCTATGGTGGTTGATGTGTGCGAGCGTATACGAATTTTTTTGATATAATTTTTTAGTACATTTTACTATTTTTATCAAGCTTTATATTTATAAAAAACAATATAAACTATCACTCTCTACAACACGTTAGGGCAAGTGCACCCATTGTTGGCATAGTGTAGTGATGGTAAGATACCAAGGTCGTCCAAGGACACAAGAGCTTTTAATAGCGGTTTATTATCAACGTCTAATCGACCCAAATTTTGAGAAAAAAGGTGTTTAACATGTAAAATAAAGAAAGAAACTAAAATAAATAAAAGAAACATACAACAAGAAAGAATCACTTGGTTCCGACTCATCTTTTATGTATCCTTTGATGATTTCCGTACTTTGGGTTTTTTTAAAAGATTACCTTAGTTATAGTGGCATGTCCCTCTTTTGGAGGCAACGCTACCCTCGACCATATTAGTCTGAGTCAACAGGGATTCAGTCTGGCAAGGCCGGATTATTGAAAGAAAATTAAGTAAGTTATTAATGCAAAATGTGGCATGTCCCACTTTTGGAGGCAACAATGCTACCATCGGCCATATTGGTCTGAGTCAGCAGGGATACAGTCCCGCAAGGCCGGTTTAACGTTTTAATAGTAGTTTGTTTATAAGGGATTACAAGCCGTTCTTACTCCCCCCGATTTGATGTTATCTGCCTCAAGGGAAGTCTTAATAAGCTTGAATCAGGTCCTCCCAGGATCTATACATTGAACGAGGCAAAAACTTTACGCAAACCACCCTTCTAACCCCCTTCCAAGCAGTTAACGTGCTTTATATAGACCCTAAAGACACGAATGAGTGAATCAGCAAACAATGAAGAATGATAGAATAAAAATTCACCTACAATATAAAAAACTAGTTATTAAAGTCATTAATACATACCCGATTAAAAATTGACCAAAGGTTGGAAATCAAAAGTAATACACAAAAGATTTCGTCTTCACCAAGTGATGTAAGAGTTTAGCCAAGCATGACCATAGTTTGACAAAAGCTCTTACTATCGATCTTGGATCCCGAGACTACTCTAACTCTAACTAAGGTGGTGGAAGATGATGGTGTTGTGGTGGTGGAAGTGAGAGAAGTGGTTTGCCAAGGGATGATTTGCAAGTGAGCCAAGCACCTCTTTTTATAGTTGGAAACAGGAGACTCACATGACCCCATGTCCTTCGCCTTCTCTGTCTCCATTTAATGCTCTTGTAAGCTCTTCTTCACACACGGCCTCGTGTTTAAATGGCACGGTCCTGTGGCCCTTGTACTTGTTATACGAATCCATATATGCAAATCTGTTGGTACACTTTATGTGGACGCGACTCGACTCGGTTCGATTCGGTTCGGTTCGACTCGGTTAGGTTCGGCTCAAGCCCGACGTAGCGACATTCCTCCGTCGTGCGCCCCAGAGTTTGACACGCGAAGCACGGAGAGCCACGAACCAATTACCGTTTACACATCACCATGATGATGTCATGATGATGTCACATGTTGACTAAACTTTACAAATCTGAATTTGAGAATTCATACATACGTGCATGGTAGTTGGGCCAATCAAAGCACTTGGGCCGAAACCTTCACATGGGCCGAATACTAATGTGGCGAAATCCCACATGTGACGAAATCTATTGATTTCGTCAAGACCTTGGATGTTCGCCGAGGGATTTCGTCACACAACCGGATTTCATCGTTCATGTTACTATATAATACACAGACAACAGACAGAACACGTACAAGTCTGAATGGATTTGAGAGCGAACACATTGTAAAACACACACAAACTGAGAGTTTACAGAGACCATTTGTAAACACCGCATTGTAACCGTTTCATAGCATTAATACATTGAGTGTTAATCGTTGAATCTTGTGTCTTACGTGTTCGAACTTGGTTTAACTTACCCGTTTGGATTCCGCACTCTCGGGTTCGTCGGAAAACAGGGAATAGAGGTTTAACTCGATCCTCCGGGTGGACCTACAATTGGTATCAGAGCATTGGCTCAATTCCTTGTTAAAACCAAGTAGATTTTCATGTGTTTCAAGATTTGTTCTTGATTTTTGAAACAGAAAGTTTATATTTTTAGAAAAATCAGGTTTAAATCTTTGAAAATCTTGTGTTTTTGCTGATTGTTCTTATAAAAATCTTGCTTGTTTTCATCTATACATGTTAAGAAAGGATTTTTATTGAACATTTGCACACAAATTGTGATCGGAAATCTTTCCGGTGGCTGGTAAACTCAGAAACTTCATCCAGTTCATAAGTGTGTTCATAAGTGTTCTTCAAATATATATATGTTTGATCTTTGTTTGATGAAAGAATGTGTTGTTATTGATATAATATATAAGTGTTTGACATTTGTGTACACAAGCATGATGAGTAGTTGGTAAAAGTCTGATAAGGTAAGGTGAGTTTGAAAAAGCAGGTTTGTGTCAGAAGATATGATCTAATTTTGTTGAAAAATATCGGTCACTTTTGTCAACGAAATCCCTCAAAGTGACGAAATCATCCTTCGACGAAATCACCATTAATCACAGCGACGAAATCATCATTTTCATCAACACTTGTCTTGGACGAAATCACCCTCGACGAAATCACTTGTAAGCGACGAAATCTCTCAAGACTTCGTCAAACATATCTTGGACGAACTCCACCTGATTTCGTCATACCTGATTTCGTCACACCTAATTTCATCACATTACAATCAAAGCTTAAGGCCCAATCACATTCTATGTTGCAACAGCGGTTGTCGGCCCATGTGAAGTAATGATTGAGTGTGCATGTGAATTGTATTAATGATATTAGTCCAACAACTGTCATCGGCCCATGTTTATTCAAATACTCTAAATAGTCATCGGTCCAATCAGTTCAATCTATTAATTGTTTGAGGTTAAATTGATATTTGATTTTAGAGCATGTCTGACATATTCACTTGGATGTTTTAGATTTTAATAATTGTTGTTTACATGAAGAGGTGAAAGTTTGTTTAAAGTCTACTAACATCGGCCCAATTATATTCGATCATTGTCAGTTATAATTTGAAAAATTGAGTTGAGTGTCAGGCCCATGTGAATAAATCAGTACTATTGTTTTCGTCATTGTTGTATTGGACGAACACCTTTAGACTTCGTCTCATACTTGTGATATTTTTAAACAGAAGCTTTCCATTTCACACTAAACTCTTTGATTTGAGTGATTTAAGCAGGTTTTCATCAATATACATCCAAAATGAATCCGGATTGGTGGGGTACTCCGTCAAATGCAGAGAGCAAATATAGAAGCACGGGTTTATCTCCTTCATGGGCCGAACCACCCACACCACCTCGAATTACGGTAGAACAATGGGCATCGGTTACTAATCAAAAGCAAAGTGAACCGAAAATGACAACAGACATATATGGAAATCCAATACAATCAGTTCCTCAACGGGAAAGAACAACAGACTTGTATGGAAATCCACTACCACCAGTTGCCTCACAGCAAAGCCATCGTTCTACTATAGCACCATCATCTCTTGATCCAAGGAACTGTAGTCAAACAAAAACGGCGTTTTATGCCAAAATTGTCAAAGATGCCAGAAATGGTGAATCCACGGGAAGTAATGACAGTTCTGAACATGACATTAGTTCAGTTGAAGACGTTTCAATTTCAGTTGAAGATGTCACAACTTCAAGTTCAAGTTCAAGCGAGGATGGATCTGAATGTGAATCATCAAGGGAGGTTGTTGATTCTGATGCAAATGAGTCAACATCTGAGAGTGATTCCAGTCAGGTACGTGTCAATGAATCAAAATCTGATAGTTGTGATAGGTGTGATATGCGTGTTGGATTAAATGTTAAATTGTCTGATTTGCAAAACAAATATGATGTGACATTTATCCACAATCAACATTTGATTGTGGATCTTTCAAAATGCACAGAGGCCAACATGTTTCGTGAAAATTATGAAAAGGAATTTAAATAGATAATTGAAACATTAAAAGAAGATAAGACCGAGCTAACGAAGATGGTTTCAAGAAAACAAACTGAAATAAACCTTTACATCAATACGCTCGAGTTAATGCAAAAAGAATTGGCCTATGCTAAGTGTGAAAATGAGGCGATCCAGCTTAGGCTAAACAGTTATTCAAACTCTAGGTATGTGCTGGATCACATCATTAACATACAGAAAAAGAAAAATGATGTCATGTGCATAGGTTATAAGAAGTGTCCACCACCTGTTAAACACGATTATTCTTCGATGCCTGATGAGGAAAATAAACCTCATTTTGAGGCCTCAGTTTCATTGAGCCTTGAGGAATTCACATTTGGGCTAGGTTACAAAAAGGAAGTATCCTCATATTCGGATGAATCAGCAGATGCGAAAGCGTCAACAGCTGAACGAAATCAGGATCCTCCAGTCATTGTTGAGGATGCTGATTTGTCAGATGATGAATCCGAGGATACTAACTCTGAACAGTCAGAAACGGTAACAAAAGAGGAAAACATACCTCTCGAAAATCACATTCTTTGTGATCCACCTGCAAAACCGTTTGTGACTGCTACAACCAAGTCTGTTGAATCCTCATCTGGAAGTTGTGAAAGCGTGAACTTGCTTTACACGTTGATTGGATCGGATAAAATATATTCAGACAAGGATTTCCCTATCAAAAATGTCAATTAATCTTTGAATGGTAAAGTTTTCGAAGATTCTTCCAGTAAGTTTTTGGGAAAGTCGAGCCCAGGAGTTGTAGTAACTCAGTGTGCTCCTATCCCAAAATCCGAAGTTAGAAAAAAATATGGGAATAAAAAATTGCAAAAACAAAACAATCAACGAAAGCAAAATCACGCTGCCCAAGGAAATGGAAAAGGCAAACAGAGCAAAAACAAGAAAAAGGTTCGGAAGATAAACTTCGGGAAATCCAAAGGGACCGATAAAATTGAAACTTTCGAAAAAAAAATCCAACACGGATTTTGTTAAACAAGTTAAAATTTTGAAAAGAAACAGTCAAAACAATTACACACAACACACAAACGGTTGTGATGTAGGACCAAGTACCTCAAGATCACGAAGTTCATCATCAAGCCTTTACGATTATGATACTCCGAGGTTTGTTGAGCGGTGATCATGTTTTGAATGCGGTGAGTACGGGCACATTGTCAGAAACTGTCCATATCTCACGAAAGGAAAGGCAAAAGTTAATGCCCCCCATGGTAACAGTTACCATAAAAGATCTGTTTCACCAAGACAGGACCCTCGTCTTGTTAAACAACGGGAAATGAAATAGAAAAGGAAACAAAGAAAAGAAATTGAAAAGGTTTTAAAACCAAAGGTTGTCCAAATGCAGTCTGTTAAATCAGATGTTAAAAATGAAAAACAAAAACAGATTTGAAACCAAAATCAGAAATTGTTTCAAGGGGAGCTACATCAATTCCGAATCATCGGGAAATGGATGTTATAATTCTCGATGATGACGGACGACCCAAGTCTGTGAAGGCTTTGGTCCCCCTCTCCAACTAATCTCTGAATGAGTGTGTAGGATGTTCCAGGAGGAACTATTGATAGTCTTAGGATTGTTGATAGTGGAGCGTCCATGCACAAGATCGGCGACATAAGGCTCCGAAACATTGTTACATCTAGGAGAATATTGTTGCCATTGATGGAGAGGAAAAAGGAAAGAAGACAAAAATGTCCGATGAAAGAATGATGGTGAAAGAATGTGGTTGAATGAAGTTGAAAAATTCGACAAGATGAAAAATGTGCTAAAATTTGGTTGTTATGGTTTTTGATCGGGTCAAGAGGATAGATTCAAATGAAAAGTACACGCTTGCAGCACGTCTGAAGCTTTTCGAAGATTCATGGATTTTTCTTCCACAAGAAGTTCAAAGTTCACAAGATGAACGTGTAGGGTACTTTTCTCCACGGTGTGATTGAAGAAAATGTGTTTGTTGAACAAACCAACCGGGTGTGCGGATGCCTTGGCGTGGATTGAACAACCACACACTAGTTCTAAAAGAGAAAGTCAAAGACCTTCGCTGGTGCAATGTGGAAGACCAGCCGGACCTAGAGGTTTATGATCTTGTTGCTGTGAAGAGATTTCTCGATTAATTGAAGAGGCAACAAAAATCGACTTTGAAGTCCACAACGGGTGAATATCCAGTTTAGGAGAGCACTCAGATTCATAGCAATGCATGAAGCTGTTACAGGATACGGTTTTGAATTTCTAATCTCTCCTATACTTGTCGATATTTAAGCTGCTTTATGAATTATTATCCTCTCGTACAACACTCTTTGACCTGACACGTTGAACTCGAATATCACCTCACACGTGATTGTTTCATTATGAAACTCCTCAATGTTGTCATGGTCCACACCGATTACCAACGTGCCAACTCATTTTTCCAAAATTTGATAAATCATTTCTGATTAAATTAATTTTGATAAACGGCATTGAGGTAAAACATGAGTTAACCGACATCGGGAAAATCGTTTTTGTAAATATCTTTGCTTTTAAAATTTATCATAGTTTGTTCATTTTAGGGGGAGTAATTCCAAATTAGAAAATTTCAAAAACATCGAAAAATTTCAAAATCGCAAAAACAATAGAAAAACAAAAATGAGTTTCCTGGCGAGCAAAAGAGAAAATGATAGTACATCAGTGGTCTGTCCAAACCTTTTTAAGCTGAAATGCAAAATGAAAAACGATAAACAGCTCTATATAAGATGTATCGGTAGGCTCACAATCATTTTAAAGTGTGCGGGGTGATATAAACTTAAATCGACTAAAGACTGTGTGGGAACCACTCATTGGCATATGGTCTTAGTACCGAAATTTCGTTTGAGAGATTGCCGAGGTTCTGAGATATGTGGTCTTTATGCTGATTATCATCTGGGTATCATGGTTGTTTCTTTTACCGAAAACAACGGAGACGAAGTCTAGATCTTCCATGATACCATACATACGTGTTCATATTGCATACGACCTAAATAAGTGATCAACAATCACATGTCCCTCAAATAAGTGATAATATATCACATTTATCCGGGAGTCAAGTTCATCTCTTTGTTGTACGTTGTACTGACCTGTTCACGGACTTGCTCCTGTGCCCTCATGCATCTGAAAATCAAGTTCCTCATCAATAAGTGATTCTATCACATAGGGCTTGTTTTCATCAAAATAAGTGAGTATCTCACATTTTCACATACGTCAAAATAGATGATAAATGGTATACTCACCAGTAAGATGAACTATCGTGCATACCTTGATACGGGAATGTGTCGTGTGTGGATGAACACCGGTCGGTAAGTATAAATCATACACTAATCGTATCCCCTCGACATGATTACATCTAATAAGTTGAGTTTATGTGGACAACAATACTGATAATTGTTATAGGATGCTTATCTAAATGTTAACTAACTGAACAACAAGAGCGTTTTGGCATAACCGTACACTGATATGATTCTCTTACCCTCGAAACTCGCAAAAAGAATGTTTGTATATATTTACTTTTCTTAGTTTCTGCAACTCTGTATATATTTATTTACTGCTTTCAGTCTTTAAGTTTGAAATATTCAAAATGCCAAAAAGATTTTAGGTGTGTTTTAATATAAACTTTATAAAAGTCAAAAAGATTTTATTTCTGCTTTAGTTTTGATTAACCGATGTTGGAACTCAAGTCTTCGTTGCCTGAAATCTGATGAAAACCAAAATGACTGAATCTTCATAAACGGTCAGAGTTTGCAAGTTTTGAAAGTTAATAATCAAAATTGAACAATCTGTTAACTTTTCAAACAAATTGTCGGACGGTAGTTGATAGAAATATGGTCACATGTGTGTCATTTGTTTAAATGTTAACTATATTCCAAGCAGTTGTTCTCATTACGCGTTTAGCTTTCTTGCATGTGCAGATGCTAAAGGCAAGGAGAACATGTTCGATGATAAGCTTCGGAATGAAGGCACGACATGAAGGCACTCAAATGATAAAGATGATCAAGTTGCCGCTGATCACTTATCAACACCACAAGGATCTAAAGCATTGAAGATCAAAAGATTCACAAGCATAATCAAAGGGGTAGTTTATTGATACACTTCCTAAATGAAAAGGGGAGTTTGTTGATACACTTTCTACTTGCGACACGTGAAGACTTTGAAGATCCTCCGACATGGAAGACATGGAAGATGAACCCTCACGAGTAGCGTCCAAGGGGGAGTTTGTTGGTACACTTTATGTGGACGCGACTCGACTCGGTTCGATTCGGTTCGGTTCGACTCGGTTAGATTCGGCTCAAGCCCGACGTAGCGACATTCCTCCGTCGTGCACCCCAGAGTTCGACACGCGAAGCACGGAGAGCCGCGAACCAATTCCCGTTTACACATCACCATGACATCAATATGATGATGTCATGATGATGTCACATGTTGACTAAACTTTACAAATCTGAATTTGAGAATTCATACATACGTGCATGGTAGTTGGGCCAATCAAAGCACTTGGGCCGAAACCTTCACATGGGCCGAATACTAATGTGACGAAATCCCACATGTGACGAAATCTGTTGATTTTGTCAGGACCTTGGATGTTCGCCGAGCGATTTCGTCACACAACCGGATTTCGTCGTTCATGTTACTATATAATACAAAGACAACAGACAGAACACGTACAAGTCTGAATAGATTTGAGAGCGAACACATTGTAAACACACACACACTGAGAGTTTACAGAGACCATTTGTAAACACCGCATTGTAACTGTTTCATAGCATTAATACATTGAGTGTTAATCGTTGAATCTTGTGTCTTACGTGTTCGAACTTGGTTTAACTTACCCGTTTGGATTCCGCACTCTCGGGTTCGTCAGAAAACAGGGAATAGAGGTTTAACTCTATCCTCCGGGTGGACCTACAAAATCTGAGATATGACCATGGCTCGTGCTTAGGTGATACGGCCCGTGTCCCTTGTCGTTTTCTATTTGTATTTATCTTTAAGGAATCTTGACTGGGGCATGGCCCCATGCCTGGCGGGCACGACCCCTTCTTGGGCTTCTAGATTTTTGCTTTTATTCTTGTGGTGAAGCTTTGAGGGTCGGTATAGTGTGCCAACTTCCTTTCATCATATTTATACTGGTTTTTGTTGTTAATTTGTTCCTTTTATTCGTTTGAGCTTATTTTATCCTGAAAATCAAAAGTAAACAAAGAAACACACTTTTTTCCAACATTAGTACTGAGAAGGGTTGTTTTTAGACCGTATTTATACAATTTATATGTTACATTTTGTGCATATCAAATACCCCCACACTTGAATCTTTGCTTGTTCTCAAGGAAAACTCTTATATAATTGCTTATACTCCCAAATAGAATGTGTAGAAGAGAAGTTTTTGGGTCATGTGTATAGAGTGTCGGAAATCCATGTTCTTTATTTATTCTTGTTTTTATTTTATTTATAATCCTGTTTGTCATGATTTTCTTTAGAACTTTTAAAGAAAAATACATATTTTTAAGCATAACATATATTATTTTTTTTAAATTTCATTTAACTATATACATTCACATACCTCGCAAGTGGTCACTCAACACTTGGCCAAAATATTTAAGTGAAATGTTCGGTCCCAGTACGGAATTTACTACTACCATAAGCTTGGCAAGAAATCAAACCTTCTCCTTTTTGACTTAATCCTTGTAAATATCAAGAGAACTTTGAAAGGGTAGGCTTTTGGTTAAAGGTAGGGTAGTTTTATTTAAACCGGCTAAAAGTGTAAAAAGTCGGTTTTATTTTGAAAATTTTATTTGTAACTTTATGAACTAATTAAGTGCTTTTAAGCAGTAGAATTACTTATTTATTTCAAGCACTTTAAGAAATAGCACTTTAAGAAATGGTATGTTTTTATAAGCCTTAGTCACATATTTTTGCGTTTTTCCAAAAGAACCGATTTTTACGAAAATAAAAGGTGTAACGATAAAAATATGGTGTTTGGGTGATGGTGTGTTGTGGGTTTTGAAATGAAAAGGTTTAGACTCAAAGGGGTTAACTAGGATAATTTTTGTGTTTTTGTGGGGAGATAAAAATAGAAAATAATGTTGAAACCGAAAAGGGGTTTAAAATCCTAATGCCCCAATCATATACTTACTTGGATTAACCGATAAGGACCAAGAATGTATTGTTTTGTCAAGTTCTAGATTTGTAGGAACTGCACGGGCTATTCACGCAAGAAATGAAGAATGTGCATTTAGTATAGATATGGTACTGGATGCTCGTTAAAGGCTCAAAACTCACAAGTGTGTGGGAAAAAAAGGGTAAAAATGTGAAAGTATATATACAATCAAATTTAAAAAATTTGTGATGCCCTTTTTTATAATTTTTTCTTGTATAGTTAATTTTTTTATCATGGCGTTATCGGTTATAAATATTTATAAAAACTTGAACTTTTTTAGAACTTGATTTCTTAACTTAAACTATAAACAAGACAAAAGAAAATAGAAAGAAAGTTTTGAAAAAGATTTGGGGTGTTTTAGCGGTTCCAAGTAGAGTTTTGTGTAAGGCTCGTTTTTAGGACAAACAATTTTCAAGTTTTTAAGTTTCTCCCCCCCCCCCCCCCCCCCCACAAACACACTTAAATTACACATTGTCCTCAATGTGTCCAAATTAGGTTAGATTGATTTAATGTGTAAAACGTGTAATAAAAACAACAAATTTTTCATAAAACAGACACTGGGCACGGGGCATGTCACTAAGGCACAGCCCCGTGTAACAGTGCTAGTATCAGAAAACTTACAGAAGCTGGGCACGGGGGCGTGTCGAAGGGACACGACCCCGTGTGGCAAGTCTGGAAAGAAAAAGTTACTGCGACAAGGAGGTACGGGGCGTGTCAAAGGGACATGGCCCCATGTAAAGCTTCTGTTTCTGGCCTCCTGTTTCGGGTCTGGGGAGCTGTATGCTTGGTGGATCTAAGCATCCCAAGGTACCTGTATACTTATTCACACCACAACAACACAATATATTTAGAAAACAAAAAATCCTATGTTACAAAAGTTTAAATGTTTTCATCCACCATCACAACCACAAAAAAAAGAAAATAAAAAGTATGAAAAAGGTAAATTGTTCAACGGGTCGCAGCCCGCACGTAACCATCACAACCATCAAAAAGAGAGATAAAAGATTTAACCTTTATGTCTCCACCACGCCATCTTCATCGCCAAAGCCCTCTAATCCGACTCCATATCCTCGCCCTACTCCTCGTCCTCCTGATACGCCATGTGCTCCCGCATGTATGAGATGTCCGCTCGCAGGTTGTTAATGCTTCTCTCCATGCCTCCGACACGGGTGTTGGTGCGTTCTGGCTCACCTGAAGCGTTTCCTACATAATGTTATTTAAATTGTTCATGTTAGGGAAATCGCTTTCTCCTTGTGAGGAGGATCAGGGGGCAAACCCATAACAGTAACGTGGAGGACGCTTTGGGTCATCCTCAATGGCGAGGACTTGGTCTGAGTCGTTTGGGCTCCAAATGTTGCCCTTGTTAACCTTGAAGCATATCAGACCATTGTTGCAGTCGGCGATGAGGTTGAGACTTCGGTAGAGGCTAACATCAGCCCGGGTTGCTCCAACTCCCTTGGTAAAGCTGTGTGGGGTGGGTGTGGCATAGGCCTTGGAGACCCGGGCAATCCAACCTCCAAAGAATTTGGGTGTGGGGTATGCAGCCTTTGCGTTGGTGGCCATATTCTTGAGGCGCATGTAGGCGACATTCAGGGGTTGTCGGTTCAGGATGTATAGTATAAGCAAGTTAGCTCCTGAAAGTTCACGACACCCCCACTATCTTTTCTCTAGCACAAGGTACCGCTCAGGACCGGATGTTTGTAGTGGATGTCTCTGATTTTGGTGCTCTTGGTGGAGCTTCGGTTGTAAATCCCTTCCCCGATCTGTGCACAAAAAGTATTCCGTGTGTTGTGGGGCATGTCTATGATGCTGTCGGTGAAGACTGATTCCCCAATTTCCTCCTCGGTGAAGATTCCCACATCCACACCAAATTGTGCCACCAAGATTCCAAACCAAGTACCCCCACAAGGAAAAGTCACCACTTCGTTGTTAAACATGTCGTCGATGTCCTTCTTGAGGTTAAAACTACTTAATAAATTGTGGTTGAATTCATAAATAGACTGCAACGGTGCCTCCAAGAAGACATGCAACGGTCCCATCACCAAACTGTCGTACCTTTCTCTCTGCCCCACACATTCCAAAGTATCATAACACACTTGCCGAGGCGGTTCCTCGGTCCTAGCCTTTAGGATTTCCATGCGTTTCGCACAATTGTGTGCTCGGTGTTGAACCTCAACCATTTATGTGGTGCCATTGTCTGCAAAGAACAAGTATTAAATAGTTAGGTGCGATAAATTGTGCGAAAAACTGAAAAACATGTGGTTGGCACGGCCCCGTGTCCAAGGGACACGACCCCGTGCTGCAGATTTTTAGGAGACACTACCCCGTGCCAGCAGAGGCATGGCCCCATGTTCGGTCACTGTTTTGGCCAAAAACTAACTTTTTCAAGCCAGTTTCGAAAAGTCCAAAATTTTTGCTCCCCCATGTCCGGTATACCCCAAAAATCAAACCCCAAGCATCAATTTTTACTTACCAACCTATTTCCCTTTCCTATTTTGAGTATTTTCGTGAAGAACAATGGTTTTGAAAAAACCGGTTGAAAGTTTTGATTTTTCTATAATGGTTGTATGATGTACGTGTTAAAACACTACTACTAACTACCAACAACAAGATCTAGGAAATATTTTTTGAATCGACACGGGTCTAGTTCAAAAACCCTAGATTTTTCCCCAAATCTTGATGTTATTAAACATGCAAAACACGAATCTAACTAATCTAACTATTAGTAACATACCTTGCGAGTAAACGATGGAAGAAGATTATCAAAAAGTGTCGGAAGCCGCAGGGAACTGAGAGTTGCAGAGAAACGGGTGGTGTGTGTTATGAGAAAGAAATTGTGAAGAGAAGGGTTTTAACCAGTCTGCAGATAGGCACGACCGTGTGTCTAAGAGATATGGCCCCGTGTCTTTTGTTATTTTGAAAGTTTTTTATATGTGTGCGTCCTTTCTCTGGGCACTTGGTTACTTGTGCTTAACTTACCTGATTTGTAGACTTTTTGGTTGTCGTCTTCAAAAGCGTACCTACAAGATGGATTATTGAAATAAAACAAATATATACATCTACTGTTACCATGTCCCCGTCACTTATATATTTCTTCCAAGCTCATCTCTGTTCCTTTGTCCTCGAGAAATCGTTCATTGAATTTAAGCCTTTGTTTATTAACTTTGAATGGTTACCCATTTGGAGAGTTAATATCTATAGCACCATGGGGGTAAACTTTTGTGAAGGTAAAAGGTCCGGACCATCTAGACTTGAGTTTTCCAGGAAAAAGATGTAGCCTTAAGTTAAAGAGTAGTACTTGATCTCCTTCCCTGAAGTCTATACGTTCGCTTATATATTTATCATGTATTCGTTTTGAGCGTTCCTTATAAATTTCAGAGTTGGAATATTCTTGTATTCTTAATTCTTTTAACTCATTTAACTGGTATAAGCGATCTTTTCCTGAGGTTTCTAGGTCTAAGTTTACGTTTTTAATGCCCAATATGCTTTTTGTTCAATTTCCACTGGGAGATGACAGTTTTTTTTCTATAGACTAGCCTATATGGAGTCGTACCTTTTGGTGTTTTGTACGCTGTTCGAAACGCCCATAAAGCGTCGTCTATTTTATCCGACCATTGTTTTCGATTTTGACCCCCGATTTTTTCTAGGATTCTTTTTAAACCTCGATTAGTTACTTTAGCTTGACCATTGGTTTGAGGATGATAAGCGGTCGAGAGATGATGATAAACCCCATATCGTGTTAGAGTTTTTTTTCCATTTTTAGATTGCAAAAATGGGTGCCCCTATCACTGATGATGGCTTTTTGGTGTTCCAAAACGTGAGAATAGCCTTATGAGGAATTTTACTACTACTCTCCTGTCATTGGTGGGGAGAGCTTCAGCTTCGGCCCATTTAGAAACGTAGTCGACGGCCACTATAATGTATTTGTTTCCTCTCGAAGGTGGAAATGGTCCCATAAAGTCCAAACCCCAAACATAAAAGATTTCACAAATAAGAATGTTGTTTTGTGGCATTTCTTTTCTTTGTGATATGTGACCTGCCCGTTGGCATGTATCACATATTTTTATCAACACATAAGCATCTTTATGTATTGTTGGCCAGTAAAATCCTGTGTCGTATACCTTTCGTGCGGTGCTGGCTGTTCCATGGTGTCCACCACATGGTCCTTCGTGACAATGGCGAAGAATTTGTCTTGCTTCACGACCATGGACGAATCATCGAAGGAGTTTATCGGCACATATTCTGAAAAGATATGGATCTTCCCGAAAATAATGTTTAAGAATCAGCGAGGAATTTGTTTCGCTGATGAAAGGTTAACCCTTTGACAATAGTGCCACTAGCTAAGTAGTTAGCATAGTCAGCGTACCAAGATTCTTCTCGATATTCCACCATTTCTAAGGATTCTATGGGGAATTTCTCACTGATGAGATCTTCTCGAGTTCCTTCCCAAGCAGTGTCTTCAAGATGAGATAGGGTCAACAGCTGTGTTTTCTACTCCTCTTTTGTCTTTTATTTCTGTATCAAACTCTTGAAGTAGAATGATCCATCTTATGAGATGTGGTTTCACGTCTTATTTTTTGAAAAGGTATCGAATGACAGCGTGGTTGGTATAAACTATAGTTTTTGAGAGCACGAGATACGAATGAAATTTATCAAATGCAAATACTGCAGCTAGTAATTCTTTTTCAGTGGTTGTGTAATTTTCTTGAGCATCGTTAAGAGTTTTACTAGCGTAATAAATGGGGTGAAAATGTTTTTCTTTTCATTGTCCTAAGACTGCTCCAACTACAAAATCGCTTGCATCGCACATGATTTCAAATGGTAGCTTCCAGTCTAGCGTGATTATGATTGGTGCCTTGACAAGCATATCCTGAAGGGCAAGAAATGTTGTCGTGCAATCCTCGTCAAAGATGAATGGGGCATATTTTTCGAGTAGCTTGATTAGAGGTCGATAGATTTTAGAAAAGTCTTTGATAAATCGCCTATAAAATCCGACATGTACTAGGAATCTTCGAATGGCTCGAACGGATTATGGAGGAGGTAGTCGTGAAATAGTATCGATTTTTGCGCGGTCGACTTCCATTCTTGTATTTGAGATTTTGTGACCGAGTACTATTCCTTCTGTGACCATGAAATGACATTTTTCCCAATTAAGGGACAGGTTAGTCTCTTCACATCTAGTTAACATTCGCTCAAGGTTATCGAGGCATTGGTCAAATGAATCGCCAAAATTAGAGAAATCATCCGTGAAAACTTCCATGGTTTTCTATATCATGTCGTGAAAAATAGCTACCGTACACCATTGAAATGTTGCTGGTACATTACATAGACCAAATGGCATGCGTCGATATGCAAAGGTTCCGTAGGGATAAGTGAAAGTGGTTTTTCTTGGTCTTCTGGGGCAATGGGAATCTGAAAGTACCCCGAGAATCCATAAAGAAAACAATAAAATTTATGACCGGACAATCGCTCTAGCATTTGATAAATGAAGGTTAAAGGAAAATGGTCTTTTTGTGTGGCTTCATTGAGTTTTCTATAGTCGATACAAACTCCTCATCCGGTGACGGTTCTTGTTTGTATAAGCTCATTTTTTTCGTTGGTTACAACTGTCATTCCACCTTTTTTTGGTATGACTTGGACAGGACTTACCCATGGACTATCGGAGATAGGATAGATAAGATTGACGTCTAAGAGTTTCATTACTTCTTTTTTTACTACTTCTTGAACATTGGGATTAACACATCTTTGTGGTTGGATTACCGCTTTGTAGTCATCTTCTGTTAAAAATTTATGTGTACACATGGAAAGACTTATTCCTTTTATATCCATTAATTTCCACGCAATCGCCGTTTTATGTATTTTAAGTAGATTTAATAATTTTTCTTTTTTGTGAGAATGGAGATAAGAAGAAATGATGACGGGAAGTTTACCTTTATTATCTAAGAAAGCGTATTCTAAGCCTTTTGGAAGCTCTTTAAGTTATAAAGAAGGTGGATATTCAATAGATGGCTTAGTTTTTGGTTCGTCATCGCGGTCAATGGACGAAATGCTTTGGTTGGTAGCTACTTCCTCTTCATTGAATTGGTCATTTGGTTTTTCCGTATCAGGTGGTGTTGATACACTTTGTGTGGACGCGACTCGGTTCGGTTCGACTCGGCTAGGTTCGGCTCAAGCCCGATGTCACGACATTCCTCCGTCGTGCACCCCAGAGTTCGACACGCGAAGCACGAAGAGCCGCGAATTTTCCCGATGCCACATCACCATGATGATGTCAAGATGATGTCATGGGAAGACTTTTTCATGTGAAGCTTACACAATATCCATGTGAAAGTAATTGTCTGTTTGTTTGCTGTGTATAACATTGACGAAAAACCTACACAACTTGCATGACGAAAAACAGTCCAAGTCCATGACGAAAAACCTCATTTGCATGCTGTTGACGAAAGACCTGCTGGTCTGCATGATGGTGACGAAAGATCTGCATGTTTCATCGTCTCAAGTCTTTCGCCATGTGTCTTTCATCGGCTAGTGGACATTCGTCGGCTGAATGCTGTTTCGTTGTGATGTTTCATCGCTGCAGGTCTTTCATCAAGACCTGCAGCCTATTTATAGCAGTTAACTGAAGACAGAAGTGAGACAGAGAGAACAGACACAAGAGAACACACACTGAGTTAGTGTATTCAGAGAGAGTTTGAGAGATTGTCTAGTTGAACCTTTGTAAACAAACTTTCTGATTAAGTAATACATTGAGCTGTTTAAACGATGAATCTTTGTGTTCGTGTTCTTATCTCAGTTTGCATTCCCGGTTGGATTCCGCACAACTGGGTTTGTTCGTATACAAGGATTAGGCGACTAGATCCTCCGCTAGTTGGACCTTGTAGGATCGGGGAATCGATCTAAACGAGTCGATCAGAAGAGTTCTTGACCAAATCAGAGGCGGAATTCATTGATTTGATCTTCATTCAGCTTGATATACACTTAGAAGAAGATTAGCTGTCGATTGTATTGATATAACACTGATACAAGAGCTGGAGACACGTCGGCAGAACTTCGTTACCGGAATCACAAAGTTACAAATGACAACCAAGACTTAACTATTTATAGGGAAGCCACTTCGCATGAACTGGATCAGTCCAGTTCGCACGAACTGGTGCCAGGTCGCATGAACTGCCCAGTTCGCACAAACTGGTCAGTTCTGACCTGTTTCCCGTTTTTCTCGTACTACGTGTCTCGGTTTATCTAATCTATTACATGACTCGATACAAGACGAAGTCAACAGACATATGCACCAACAAACTCCCCCTTGGATGATAATGAGTCTTCAGTGTAATGAGTCTTCAGTCTTGATCAGTCTTTTCGCTCTCTCCAAAGTATCTTTCTCTGTAAGCATCCTCAATCTTTCTCTTTCTCTCTCAGAATCTCAACCTGGCTCTATCCTCTCTCTTGATTAGGTCTCTTGATTCCTTAAGTTCTTCGGCATCAGCAGCTTCTATTTCGTTTGCTAACAGACTCCCCTTAAGTTGTTTCGGGATCGTACCCTGGCTCAAATTCTACTCAGGCTTAGACACGGGGATCTGCACAAATCTCTACCAAACAGTAAATTTCACAATTTTTAAGATTTAAAATTTTAAAATCCACTTGTAGATTATATAATAACAATTTTAATCTTTGTTTAACCACTTGTATTCGTAACACATAAATTTGGTTTCAAATTAATGAACCATTTAATCATTTCAAAATCATTTCTTATTTCAAACAAACTCTCCCAGCCTTGTTGTTCATCATGTTTAGCACTTGGAATTTTGAAAATCAGCTTTTCAACATCAGTTGTCGAAAATCGAAAATAAGATGAAATAAAATCTTTTTGATTTTTCAAAATTTTATGCTAAAACACAATAATGAAAAGCAGTAAAGAAATATGTCACACCCTCAAAACACCACCTAGGGTATGTCCCTGTTAGGCGTGTGACGTACCAGGATCCAACCCACCAATCACATTGAACTCATAGTTATATTTAAATAAAACTTTCATATATTAACATTAAGTGTTACAACGATTACAAATAATTCACAGTATACAGCGGAGGCATAATTCATTCGTTAGGTATTTATAAACCACATGTAAAAGCCATTAGTCTTGTGTTGAGTTTCCATGTATCTTGACCCATGACCACTCCAGCCTCCCAGACAGTAAGTTCCAACAATATGCACCTAAAGGCCTGCAAGGCATGTAACAACGAGTCAACAACAAAGTTGAGCGAGTTCACGATTGGTGTTCATTTATAAGTTGTTTCAAAAACCATGAGTTCGTTTGTAAACCATAAGATAACTAGTTTCCCTGTTTCCCAAACATATCCATAACCAGTGGGGGCTTCCCCATGTGAACCACTAGACCCGTTTACCATATCGATCACTGACTATAGTAAGTTGGTGCCCTGACGTCAATTTCTATCATCATTGACTAATGCCCAGATCCATTAGTTCACGCCAGTCCTCTGCGGCACGGTGTGAGGCTTGTCAAACCTAAATAGCGCTATCTAACTAATGACCCGCTCGTCATTGGCCCGGCGATTAAGTCGATATAAAAGGAGGGACTTCATGATAGAGATTTTGGTCTAGTATCCGTGTTGTCACCCTTCAATAAAGAGGGTGTGTACGTAATCCCCAAACTAGGAGATTACGCAGGTTCCAATCAAATCCTTATCCATGTTGTCACCCTTCAATAAAGAGGGTGTGTACGTGTTCCGAACCAGGAGATCACGCAGTTTCAGTTTAAATCCATTACCCATTCCCAACCCTTGGGAATCCCATGCCTTGTGGAAAGTGTGAACTCACCTTGGTTTGCTCGGTATGCTTAAATACACGTTCAATTTATTCAATCAAAGCCTAGGTATTCATACGCACGTGATCAGTTTATGTTTGTATTGTTTTCACGTAAATTATAATCATAGAATGCATGCAAGGTAATGATCATGGATTAATACATAGCAGTTATATACCCTTTTCATATTCACAGTTTGCATGTAAGTTCATTAGCCATGTTCAATAGTTAGGTGTACTGAGTGTAAAAACTAAATCATGTTATTCAATTAAATGTAAACATCATTAACAGTGAATAACAAAAATCAATCTCTAACATACATGTGGTATCCATAATCATATTAACCTACTGTGCCCTATAAGCTTGTCGACGAACACTTGGGGTTTTCGTCGACCTTGGGTTATGACGAAAAGGCCACGATGAACACCCATGGGATTTCGTCTAATGAGAGTTCGTCGGGCAAGGGTTTTCGTCGTCATAGTGTCTTCGTCGGGACAGGGATTTCGTCGACACAGGGATTTCGTCGACACAGGGTTTTCATCATCAATAGTTTCATAACTCAGGAACCCTAATTACATTCTAACAGTTACATGATTATATCATCATCTCTATCATACAGTCAGCATCATTGGAATCCATTCAAGTAACGGTTTCATCCCACTTCTAAAACATGTTACGACTACAATCATGACATAACAATCAATTTATCATTCACATCAGATCATATATGAATTTATAACCACAAGATTAATTCCATCACAGTCATAAATACACGAACAGCATGCAACATCACATACTCCAACAACCAGAACCATCTATTCTAATCACCAACATATGCGCATGACTTCTAATACAAACCCCTATGCTCGCAATAGTTCACAGACTTCAATTAATAGCCATCATCAAAGCATAGCAACAATTTAATTATAAGGATGGTACACTAACCGCAAGATCAAACGGTTGAATCACCCAAAATCGACTTAACAGGAAGGAAAAGGTTGCAAAGGAGAATTGCCGTCGCACAAGCAAGAATAGCTTAGGGTTTTCTAAAAGTTTCGTAACCTACTAAGATTATATGATCGAACAGTTATCAGCTGGGCCTCTCATGGGCTTTACTAGAAAATGGGCCGGCGAAATCAGGGATTTCGTCGTGATGGCCATGGCGAAAACCCTTGGGTTTTCATCGGGACGTGTTGTGGCGAAAACTCAGTTTTCGTCAAACCTATTCAAGGTGAAACGATTTAAGGTTTTTAACTTTCAAACGGATTACAAGTTTATATCACTAAACACATGAACACCTTAACACATTAATCACATTAATCACATAGTAGCATGCACAAACTAGAATGGGACAAGTATTGAATATAGGAAAGACCTTGAAAACTCGAGTTGTCACATCATCCCCAACTTGAAAGAAATTTCGTGCCGAAATTTAGCACGTTGGTCACTGAGGAAGCTAGTTAAGTTGCGTTGTTTCTTGGTTTTCCTTGGGTGTCACATCATCCCCCCGTTGGTTTGGAATTTCGTCCCGAAATTCCGCAGTAGCTTCAGCCTCATTAGTGGTTGCACTGTTCTCGAACAACCGGGGATACTTGTGTTTCATTTGGTCTTCTCATTCCCAGGTAAACTCTCGGCCATGACGGGAGTTTCGACGAACTTGAACAATAGGTATCCTGGTTCATTTGAGAATCTTGGCCTCCCGGTCCAAGAGTTCCACTGGTTCTTTGACAAATCGCAACTGATCGTCGATGGTGAGCTCCTTGAAAGGAACTATGAGGGTTTCATCTGACAGACACTTCTTTAGATTCATTCTGTAGGCCACCTTGCCAATTCTCTCCGTGATTTTGAAAGGTCCAACATATCGTGGGTTGAATTTGTCTCGTTTACCAAAACGAACTACACCTTCCCAAGGTGAGACTTTACGTAGTACTCGATCCCCAACCTAGAACTCGAGTGTTTTTCCTGCGCTTATCAGCGTAGCTTCTCTGACGGTCATGAGCTGCCACCATTCGTTGTCGTATCTGAGCAATCTTCTCCATTGTGTCTACGACGAGTTCTGGGCCAGTGATTTGGCTGTCGCCAACTTCTGCACAACAAAGAGGTGATCGGCATTTCCGTCCGTACAATGCCTCGAACGGAGCAGCCTGGAGGCTGGTGTGGTAACTGTTGTTATACGAAAACTCCACCAAAGATAGTTACAGCTCTCAGCCGTTACCAAAGTCGATTACACATGCTCGAAGCATGTCTTCAAGAGTTTGGATGGTGCGTTCAGTCTGCCCATCCGTCGGTGGATGATATGATGTGCTCATGTTTAGACGTGAGCCAAAGGATTTGTGCATCGCTTGCCACAAATCAGATGCAAACCGTGGGTCGCGATCAGAGATAATGGAGGTTGTCACCCCGTTCCTAGTAACCACTTCTTTCAGGTAGATGACTGCAAGTGTAGAAAACTTATCCGTTTCCTAGATGGCTAAAAAGTGTGCTGGTTACGTGAGACAATCAACGATCATCCAGGTGCTATTGTTTCCGATTCGAGTTATGGGTAGTCCAGTGACAAAATCCAAGGCAGTCTGTTCCCGTTTCCATATAGGTGTTTCTGGTTGCTAATACTTCACCTTGACTTTCCCACAAGTCAAACATCATTCCCATACCTAGCTAGGTGGGCCTTCATGCCCGATTACCAGTACAAGGTTTATAAATCCTAATGCCTCTCATCAAAACCCAGGCGACTAGAATATCGAAGCCGGTGTGCTTTGCTCAACACGAGTTCCCTACAGTTGTCGTATAATGAGACCCACCTTCATTCCATGAGGTAACGAGTATCGTCCGACCTGTCAAAGGTTGTTCTCCATGCCCCGCATGGGTTCAACTTGAAAATCCTCTTCCTTCAATTTTCCAGTTTGAACAGAGCGAGTCTGGTCAGGTAAGTTAGAGTCGATAGTGAGCTGCAGGGCTCGTGCACGTTCAAGTTTCATAGTCATAATCATCCTAAAGTTCCCTCCAGCGATGCCCATAACTGATTTAGCTCTGTCGATTCCAAGGTACACGGGAGGCCCTTGTGATCGGTCTAAGTAATGCATTCGGTACCGTCCAAGTAATGCCTCCAAGTAAATCCAAAGACCACGGTTTCTACCGCCGGTTGTGTGTCGTGTAGTTCCTCTTTGTAACTCCATCACGTAAGTTATCACTCTCTCGTGTTGCGTCGGTGTGTAACTGGGACTCTGATTCGGACCATCGCGGTATTCCACCAAGTCACCCGCACCCTCGGCTAAGGACGATGCTCGGTGCATTACAAAGTTGGAATTCGAAAGCTGACAAGACGTCCTCCTGTTTCGTCTTTCACGAGCACAGTTCCCTACTGTGCTAAAAAGATTTAAGCTGTGTGACCTTCGAAAATCCTGTGGGTAAGCTGCGATAGTATCTAGTGAAATCAAGGAATTGCTGCATCCCCGAAGGAATCTTTGGTGTCGATCAGTTTCTAACCGGATGCATCTCAGTGAGATCCACGAGTATTCCCACTCCGTTGGTTACCTGATCAAACTACATCTCTCGAATATAGATGTGACGTTTAACATGACTTCGCACGTAATGGCTCCTCCCACAGAAGCGCTGAAAAAGAATACATATGCCACCCATGGTGTTCCTTTCTCCTGGTCATGATTCAGAACGTCGTCAATAAATACGGTAGACTCATGTGATCCCTAAAGCTGCTGATGTGTTGATCAATTCAATGAACATGGTGTATAAAGTTGAAATGGTTGCATCGCGTTCGACATGCTGTTGTAGGAACATGCTCCCCCTTGAACTTCCATCTGGTGATGGCCCACTCGTTAGTCAATCCTCAAATGGGGCTTGATCTTCGCAGCTGGTCAACAGGTTTCCAATACATGGTCGAGACAAGCGGTTCCTAACTGTCAACTTGCTGAGTTCTCGATGATCAGTGCACATACGACAATTTTATGGATCTAACTGGGGCTCCCCAAAGCGAAATGCTAGGTTCAACACAACCCCTGTTCAATAGTCCCTGTAGTTGATTAAGCAGCTCTTGCAACCCTCCTGGTGCAGGATAGTAAGAGTACGAGTAATCATGGCTACCACTGGCATGATACTGATCTGATATTTCACCGGACAATGCGAAGGTACACCTGATATTTCTTCTGGTAGCACATAGGTAGAGATCACATACAAAAGGGTGGATCCTCGATCCTCTTTTCCTTAACATTAACGTCAATAATAAGTGCTAACATAGCGGGGCAATCCTTCCGTGGACACTTCCGGGCTTTCACTGCAGAACTGACGCTAACCTTTGCACAATTTCGATACTTTGAAACAGATGATGATTCTCCACTAGGGAGAGGGATGTGTAGAATCTTATCCTCATAAGGTACATCTACCAAGAACAACAGAATAAAGGTCGATGTCTAACACTTGTCCCCCAAGGTCGAATTGGCATCCCAACAATCATATGAGGTTTCCATTGCCTTGCCATCAACCGGTTCTACAGCAGGGTGGGTTTCAAGAAGCATCGGGGTTATAGAACATAGACGAAGTGATTCGTTACCAAGAACGTGTATGCCACCATGTTATTACAATCCTGGCGTTGCCCACGCTAATCCTAAATGCCACTCCAAGAGCATCATTTCCCGTGTGGTTATACTCGTTGCGGGGATTTCCAGTACGACCGTCGTTTCCTTGGTTGTTGTCGTGACTGTTGCCTCCAACGTTGTTGTTTGAAACGGAGCTCTACGATCTTCTCCATCAAGGTCCATCTTTTCGCATTCTGAGCCACGTCCTAATGTGCTACTCACTGTGGTGGCAGTTACGCATTCCACGTTATAGTTGGTTATCATTGCTAATGTCCTGATTGATTCGTAAGGGTTGACTCCCATGAGTCGCTGGCTGGGGTTGAGGATTCGATTGGAGTCAAATCGCTGATGTTCGTTGCTGGTAACTAGGGTCGTTCAAATTCTGAAGTCCATTGTTCTTGCAAGTCGACTGAGTAATACACGGTATGTTACAAGAATTTTGCAGAAGTGATCGTACTTCGGGATCTAAGGCGTCAACATGTTAAGTTCCAGCAAACGAAGAAAGGTGTGAAAGATATAAATCAATCATTGTCGTTGCAACATCCAGCTTGGGGATGTTCGTACAAGCACCTAACATTTGACACAGTTCGCTAGGGGTTCAGATGGGTGTTTAGATAATACTCGATAGCACCGAGATTTGAAAGGATCCATAGATGAATGAAAAGTTCACAATCGAGTAGGGGACAATCACTGTTATGACCCCTATAGGTTGTCATGTTTCACATCGATCAAATAACGGAACGGAACCCCTTTTCCACTTGTTAAGCCTCACCAGGACTCACATGCACCACACATTATTATTATGTGTGCACCCACAATAATATTGCGATTTGCATGCTCATATCAGTTCCTCCTAACTCATGTCAAATGGTTCCTCAACTCAGATGTCAAACGTAGGTCGTCAAGGTAATAAGATCATGAAAAATCCAAGGACTATGGCATACTATCAACGCATCATAAGGTAAGCAAGCAATCCATGTCATCATGCTATAGTGACGAGTGTGTGTTCGTATGTTTCGTCATAAACAAATGTGTACTAGTCACGTAATGTACGCAATAAGTAAGAAAGACGAACCTTGCAATCTGGAGCTGAGTGTCATGGTCGTATTCGTGTTTTCAGAACTGTTCGGTTAGAGTCTGGTTTTATAAAAACGTTTTCCCCCCTTTTTAAAACCAAGTTCACTATAACCAATGGCTCTGATACCAATCTGTCACACCCTCAAAACACCACCTAGGGTATGTCCCTGTTAGGCATGTGACGTACCAGGATCCAAGCCACCAATCACATTGAACTCATAGTTATATTTAAATAAAACTTTCATATATTAACATTAAGTGTTATAACGATTACAAATAATTCACAGTATACAGCGGAAGCATAATTCATTCATTAGGTGTTTATATACCACATGTAAAAGCCATTAGTCTTGTGTTGAGTTTCCATGTATCTTAACCCATGACCACTCCAGCCTCCCAGACAGCAAGTTCCAACAGTATACACCTAAAGGCCTGCAAGGCATGTAACAACGAGTCAACAACAAAGTTGAGCGAGTTCACGATTGGGGTTCATTTATAACTTGTTTCAAAAACCATGAGTTCGTTTGTAAACCATAAGATAACCAGTTTCCCTGTTTCCAAACATATCCATAACCAGTGGGGGCTTCCCCATGTGAACCACTAGACCCGTTTACCATATCGACCAATGACTAAAGTAAGTTGGTGCCCTGACGTCAAGGTCTATCATCATTGAATAGTGCCCAGATCCATTAGTTCACGCCCGTCCTCTGCGGCACGGTGTGAGGCTTGTCAAACCTAAATAGCGCTATCTAACTAATGATCAGCTCGCCATTGGCCCGGCGATTAAGTCGATATAAAAGGAGGGACTTCATGATAGAGATTTTGGTCTAGTATCCGTGTTGTCACCCTTCAATAAAGAGGGTGTGTACGTAATCCCCAAACTAGGAGATTACGCAGGTTCCAATCAAATCCTTATCCATATTGTCACCCTTCAATAAAGAGTGCGTGTACGTGTTCCAAACCAGGAGATCACGCAGTTTCATTTTAAATCCTTTACCCATTCCCAACCCTTGGGAATCCCATGCCTTGTGGAAAGTGTGAACTCACCTTGGTTTGCTCGGTATGCTTAAATACACGTTCAATTTATTTAATCAAAGCCTATGTATTCATACGCACATGATCAGTTTATGTTTGTAATGTTTTCACGTAAATTATAATCTTAGAATGCATGCAAGGTAATGATCATGGATTAATACATAGCAGTTATATACCCGTTTCATATTCACAGTTTGCATGTAAGTTCCATAGCCATGATCAATAGTTAGGTGTACTGAGTGTAAAAACTAAATCATGTTATTCAATCAAATGTAAACATCGTTAACAGTGAATAACAAAAATCAATCTCTAACATACATGTGGTATCCATAATCATATTAACCTACTGTACCCTATAAGCTTGTCGACGAACACTTGGGGTTTTCGTCGACCTTGGGTTATGACAAAAAGGCCACGACGAACACCCATGGGATTTCGTCGAATGAGAGTTCGTCGGGTAAGGGTTTTCGTCGGCACAGTGTCTTCATCGGGACAGGGATTTCGTCGACACAGGGATTTCGTCAGGACAGGGTTTTCATCATCTACAGTTTCATAACTCAAGAACCCTAGTTAAATGATTATATCATCATCTCTATCATACAGTCAGCATCATTGGAATCCATTCAAGTAACAGTTTCATCCCACTTCTAAAACATGTTACGACTACAATCTTGACATAACAATCAATTTATCATTCACATCAGATCATATATGAATTTATAACCACAAGATTAATTCCATCACAGTCATAAATACACGAACAGCATGCAACATCACATACTCCAACAACCAGAACCATCTATTCTAAATAAGGATCATGGACGAATACAATTCATAGGATTCGAAATATTAACAAGATATAGATTATCAAACCTTAATCACCAACATATGCGCATGACTTCTAATACAAACCCCTAAGCTCGCAATTGTTCACAGACTTCAAATAATAGCCATCATCAAAGCGTAGCAACAGTTTTATTATAAGGATGGTAGACTAACCACAAGATCAAATGGTTGAATCACCCAAAATCGACTTAACAGGAAGGAAAAGGTTGCAAAGGAGAATTTCCGTCGCACAAGCAAGAATAGTTTAGGGTTTTCTAAAAGTTTCGTAACCTACTAAGATTATATGATCGAACAGTTATCAGCTGGGCCTCTCATGGGCTTTACTAGAAAATGGGCCGGCGAAATCAGGGATTTCGTTGTGATGGCCATGGCGAAAACCCTTGGGTTTTTGTCGGGACGTGTTGTGGCGAAAACTCAGTTTCCGTCAAACTTATTCAAGGTGAAACGATTTAAGGTTTTTAACTTTCAAACGGATTACAAGTTTATATCACTAAACACATGAACACCTTAACACATTAATCACATTAATCACATAGTAGCATGCACAAACTAGAATGGGACAAGTATTGAATAAAGGAAAGACCTTGAAAACTCGAGTTGTCACAAAATATTTACAAACAATCTTTTTGTGAGTTTGTGTAAGAGGATCATATCAGTTTTTGACAAATCACTAGCACCATTGAGCTTTAAACACTTTAAGATCTAAACGATTCACTTAGATTGTCAGTATACTGATCCTCTTAAATTTTCACACAAAGTTCAATTGATTCGAGATATGCGATTACTGTTTTAATGAACTTAAACTTATTCGCGTGTCCCACCTCAGAATATACTCCCGTATCCATACTCCTATATTCAATCTTACAAATGAATCTACACTAATGATATCTGTAAATGGTAATGCGAGACCATGAGAGCTCAGGCTATTGCTTCCGCAAAATCAGAGAGATGATGGCTTGACTTTAGGTGTGTTCCCTTTAGAGAATCTTTTCTTCAAAAGCACATGATTAGCATTTTTCAATGTTTCATCATTTTTTATGCTGAGGGTGGGTTTTATGATTAAAGCTGTGCAGAGCATTATACGAGGACTAGGCTATTGCTCCCGCAAAATCAGAAGTCCTGGTATAATACCCCAGATATCATCACGCACAAAGACCTAGTATGTCAGAAATAGAAAGCCCTTTAAACAAGATTTCAGGGGTTACCTATATATCCGAGAGATGTTCCCCACGAAATAAGTAGTATTTGATATTTAGGTTTATATCTCGAACACAATCTGCTAAGCGTGTAAAAATCTACTCGCATATCATCAGTGAGACCGTTTATCACATTTTAACTTTCCAAATCTTTAGCGTATTGTGATTGTCTATTGATGTACTATCATTTCCTCTTTTTCACAACAAAACTTTAGATTTTATCACGTTTTTGGATTTTTCAAATTTTCAAAATTTCTAAAAATTTTCTTACTCCCCCTAAAATAAAAAATATGTTTCAATTTTTGATTTTCAAAGATTTGAAAAGCAATAAACTGTACAAATAAAATGACAAACTGATGTGAATTGCTTCAATTCTCCATCCACTTGGCTTAAACAATCAGAACTCCCCCTGACAACAAACTATTTTCCCATTATGATTTCAAAACACTTAAGTTTGTTTTAATCAAAATGGTTTTTCCGGAAAATTAGTTTTGTTTATCATTTCACAAACATGGGGTTTCATCACATTGTTTTCTCAACCACTTGTATGAAAGTTAAATCAAGTTCAATTTAATGACCTTGATTAACCACTTGTAAAAACAATCACTTTTCCTTTTCTTTTAACCACTTGTAAAAATTTCATGACCTTGATTAACCACTTGTTTTCTCAAATACATTTCAAGAAATATGACATTTGTAAGTTCTTATCAACAATACCACTTGTAAATCGAGATATCACAGTTGTGAATTTCTCAAGAAAGATGCCGATTCCTACTCCCCACTTACCAACCTTTGAGTTCCAGCAAGTCAGGATTTTAAGTATGGAATACAGACACCCTAGCCTGACCAGCTTTGGGTGCGTCCGAGTTATTTTCACTCGGTGGGTAACTTCTCCTTTTTGATTCATAAAAATCTTTTACCCCTTTTTCCCTACCTTCAACCATCTTACCAAAGATATGTTTCACTTTGACATTAAACGCTTTTTCAACATCAAATTCTTTCTTTTCAGAATAGAATTGATTCGAAACTTTACTTTTCGAACTTTTTGTTTAAAATTTTCAGTCCGCAATGGTGGAAAGTTGACATCATCCATTGGCGGTACTGACTTTTCTCTTTTTAGCTCAACTTGTGGCTCCTCTGACTTTGACGAGTCAGATTCATCGCCAGAAAGTGGCTCATTTGCTTCCGAGGAAACAAATTCATCGCCAGATTTAACATCTGATTTCTTAGCAACCCACATTTGGTTGTTAAGATTCACCCTTCTTTTGTAAAACCTTTTAGAACTCTCACCAACTACAAATGTAGAATTTTTAAACACTTTGAATTTGTCCGTTGGTAGTTCAGTTTTATCAACAACTTTCTCTTTGAGTTTAGAAAGAACTTCCTGTTTTATGTTGGTTGCCATTGGACAATTCCAGGCGATGTGACCAACTTTTTTGCATTTATAGCAAGTTCTTGTTTCCTTTTTGGTTCCAAACACAGTCTTCTCAAACTTTTGTTTTTCAGCAAGAAACTCCTTGTTAGACTGTTTCCAGAAAGCTTTTTCCTTTTCTTCCTCTGAAGAAGCACCTGAAACAAATACAGTTTTTGATTTAAAATCTTTAATATTTTGATTATTTTCAACATCAAAACCCAACCCCTTCTTTTTGAAATTGCTTTTATTATTCGGTTTCTTTTGATGACCTGGACCGAAACCTTTCTTCTTGTTTAAACGTTGTTGAACTCTAGAAGTATATTTAGGTTTTGAAAATCCCATTTTATATTTTATTTCTGAAATTTTAATTTCTATCAATTTAAAAACTGTTTTAATATTTTCAATTTTCACATTTTTAATTGGAAATTCCTTATCAAAATATAATTTGTCTTAATCATTCAAGTTATATGCCACTTTGATTGGTTCATCATTCAAATTATTTTTTGATATCAGAAAATCTTTATTGTAAACCCTTTTGACCGATGATTTCGAACTGTTGACTGATGAACTTGAACTCTCAGATTCAGACTTTGACTCTGACTCCTCATCCTTTTCCAACACCTGATCGACCACTTTCTTTATTAACTCAGACTCATGATCAGTGTCAGACGATGTGAATGTGACGTCAATGTTTTCTGGTAAGTGATCA
Organism: Helianthus tuberosus; assembly: GCA_030545235.1. Classification (NCBI taxonomy): domain Eukaryota; kingdom Viridiplantae; phylum Streptophyta; class Magnoliopsida; order Asterales; family Asteraceae; genus Helianthus; species Helianthus tuberosus. The sequence goes on from CM060443.1 coordinate 63,784,127, forward strand.
GTTGTTTCAGACTTTAACTTTATATTGACTGCCTTTTTGACTTGTTCCTCATTTGGTTTTCTGGGAGAATAGCCTTCCCAGATTGGAGGCGGACACTTGTTATAATTTGCACTTTGTTTCTTACCAGTATCCGTATCTTCTGACTTCTTATCTTGAAATGCTTCAAAACCTGCAACTGTCGGATAAATTCTATAGATCAAGTAATCAAAACTTGAATAACTCATTAGCAATCGTCTGATTCTTTCATTCTCAATCTTTTCAGTCTCCAATTCCCGCTTCAACTCTGCACACTCTTCAATATAATGATTGATGGCCTTCTGCTTAGACATCATCGTTGCATTCATCATTGACAAAGCATCTTCTCTTTCTGAGTTTGTCTTTTCCAACTGATTAACTGTTCTGTTCAACACATCATAAGATTCTTTCACATACTTAACATCGAACAATAATTTTTCTTTCATCTCGTCGAGCTCACTATACTTCTTATCTTTTTCTTCACAATGTTTGCATGGTTCCAAACATTTCAGACAAGGTTTTGTGACCTCTACAATCTTTTCAACAATCTTTTCAGCAACTTTAACCTCTTCACTCTGTTCATTTTTCTCTTCCACCTGAACAACATTCTCACATTTTACCTTTTTCTTCTCTTTTGCTGCTCGTTTCTCCTTTAGCTTCTCCAATTTATCTGCAAAATAAAATTTGAAACTTTCAAGAGATAGATGAGTTTTACCAATGTTTATTTGTTTTTTATGAACTATCTTCTGAAGAGACTTACTCTCCATCTTGACTTTTCTCATCATTTTCAAACACATCCATCCATTCTTTCATCAACTCTGTCTCTTGAATGATCTGTGCAACAAATGCTCTAAACTTTGAGTTACTTTCAGCCAAAATATATTTGTCCCAGCTAAATCCCTCTGGCAATCTTTCATCTTCTTGATCTGGAGGCATAGTAATACAAGCTCTCTTCTTTCCATCTTCAATTGACGGTTGTTGAGCTACCTGGTGATATATTGCTTTCCGATAATATTCATTGTTCCCGAAAGGATTCTGAGCTCCACCTGCTTCTCGGTTGGTACATTCCCACTTGAAATGTCCTTTTTCCCTACACCAAAAACAAGTACCTTTAGACTTATCAAAATCTAAAGTAGAAACATTAGCATCACGTAAGTTATCTCTTCTTGTAATCTGCTTAAATTTCTCAGCTCTCCTCAACACGCTCACTAAACACCACTTAATATCCATTAGCTCCATTTCCTCATCATCAATCTAATCGTAATCCGCTTTAGTTAACATAGGATTTCCGATTCTTCCCGCAACCAAACTCTCATATGATTCTAACACGGTAACTAGTAATGCCATATGACCTTTAGCAACTTCTTCAGAGAAATTCTGACCGTTCTGAAGAAGCAACGCGATATTGCATTGTAGCACATGACCATTACCATTGTTTGAGCTTGAAGTTGAAACATTTGGATTAACACTTGGATATGAAGAAAATCCACTGTTGTTGATTGAGCATTGATTGAGTGATCCGGATGAGTTTTCTGCGCCGAAAGCGGTTTGGATCTTCGGACTTGCTTCAACATTTTGAACATTTCCTTTGAAATACATCTTGATATCTTGTTGACCACTTGAATTGTTCATTCTAGCAATCTTTTGTTGTTCAAGATCATGTCCTTCAAGTTTTTCAATGAATTGAGCAATGGTCAATCTATCATACTCTCCGGTATTCTTCAAAATCATAAGATAGGTACCCCATTCTTTTTGAGGTAAAGCATCGGCTAATTTCTCAACCCATTCCTCGCGATCTTTAGTGATATCCAACCGACTCATTGAACGTACTAAATGACAATATCTCTCTATAAGAGTCTTTGTAGTTTCACCCGGCAAACTTGAGAACAATTCAAATTCTTTCTTTAATAGTGACTTTTTATTCTTGATCATCTCCGTACTTCCTTCGAATTTTGTATGAAGTGCTTCCCAAATCGAACGTGCACTATCATCATGTTGAGGTAATATGAAAATATCTTCTTTCACAGCTTGTTGAAGTAAACCGATCATCATTTTTTCTACCTTGTACATTTCTCTCTCTTTTTCTGTAAATTCAGAAATATTCTTTATCACTCCCATATGATTACGAGGTCTAATGTACTTAGTTTCAATACATTCCCAAGACCTTAGATGATTTGCTTGAACCCAGTTTTCGAAACGTTCTTGCCAACTATAATATTCTTCAATGCTCATTAGCTTTGGGGGTTTCTGCAACGTTCCCGTTTCATTTTCCATAGTTACACTCTGAGCAACAGTAACAGGAGTACCCGGGGCAGTAGCAAAAGCATTATAAAATTCGTTGTACATGTTTCGGTTTCAAAAGTTCACAATGTTCAAGCGAGCTAGAGTTACAAACGATCTGATCAACTTCGTGCGGACTGAGAAAATTCCAAACGATCTGAAGACCTATTAATCACTCCGTACGAACTGAAGAATCTATTTCAAATGAACTGATCACCTTCAAACGACCTAAACTAATGTCAAACGACCTGAACTAATGTCAAACGACCTGATGACCTGTTTCAACTCGTGCGAACTGAAATAATGTCAACCCGTGTGAGCTGGTGAAATTTCAAGCGAACAGAACACTTCGTGCGAGCTGAGTGTATCAAACCGTACGACCTGGAAAAATTTCACACGACCTGAGAAGTTCAACTCGTGCGAACTAATCAACTTTCACGCGAACTGAACAGATTTCGAACGATCTGACATGTTTTTCACACGAATTGGTCAATTTTATCAAGTTTTAGGTTGATTTTAGGTCTGATTTGTTCAAGGATTGATTAAAACAGTGTTTTACAGGTTATATGTCAAAATCAGATCATTTCAACCGTGAAATCTCAGTTAATTTGATGAAAAAGTGTAAAAGAATGAGTAGAAGTGAGTAGAAATCAGATTTTTCAGTGAAAACAAGTTCAAATGGTAAGAACTCCTCCTCCTGAGCTCTGATACCACTTGTAGGATCGGGGAATCGATCTAAACGAGTCGATCAGAAGAGTTCTTGACCAAATCAGATGCGGAATTCATTGATTTGATCTTCATTCAGCTTGATATACACTTAGAAGAAGATTAACTGTCGATTGTATTGATATAACACTGATACAAGAGCTGGAGACACTTCGGCAGAACTTCGCTACCGGAATCACAAAGTTAAAAATGACAACCAAGACTTAACTATTTATAGGGAAGCCACTTCACGTGAACTGGATCAGTCCAGTTCGCACGAACTGGTGCCAGGTCGCATGAACTGCCCAGTTCGCACGAACTGGTCAGTTCTGACCTGTTTCCCATTTTTCTCGTACTACGTGTCTCGATTTATCTAATCTATTACATGACTCGATACAAGACGAAGTCAACAGACATATGCACCAATAGACCTACAAGTGGTATCAGAGCTAAGGCTCTCATCCTTGTTAAAACCGAGCTTCCGGTGTGATTTTCGAGTGGGTTTTGAGTTTTTCTTGGTTAAAATATCTACAACCCAGTTGTGTTTCTTAAAAATTCAGTTTTTAAAGCTCGAAAATTAATGTTGTTTGATGTTGTTCTTGTTTAAAACTTGTTAAAATCTTTAGAGATTATCAAAGCTACAAGTTATTTTGAGTTTCTGGTGTATATCTCTGGTCGGAAAACTCATAATTCATCAGAGTTCTTCAGAGAACTTGAAGTTCCGGGTTTTGTCTTGTTTAAAAATTGTTTTTTATTATTAAAAAAAAACTTCAATATTGTTGTTTGATAAAGTTGGTAAGAAAATGATGGATGTTTGTTGAATACAGTGGTTAAGCATGGATGTTTGAAAAAGTTGGCTTACCAACTTTCCTTGTGTCAGGAGGATAAGGTTGATTATAATATGTGCATCTCACCAACTTTTCACAGAGTTCCTTTTTCAACGAACATTCATTGAGATTCAAACAACTCTTCGTGGCCCCCCTTTAAATTTCTATTTGTGGTGAACAATATACTCTTTGGGCTTTAACAAATAGTATTTCGTGGGCCTGCTTTCAAACACAACATTCTTTCATGGACTTAATCATCCGTGGGCTTTATAACTGAAGTATTATTTGTGAAGAAATGGGCCTGGTAATTTGTTTGAGTTGGGCTTGACTCACAAAACTTATAAGTTTTTTTTTTTCGTGAGTTTCAATACTTCATTGGGCCAGTTATCCATCTTGTTTCATTTGTGGGCCAAATTTACCAATACTTATTAATTTTTCATGGGATTTAAACTTGGATAGGGACTTGTTATTCGTGGTTCAGTTATTTCGTGGGTTTCACTTCAAACTTTTTAACAGAAGCTTTGTAATTCATAGTTAACAGTTTGTTTTGAGTTTATAAGCAGGTATCTTTGTTCCTACATCTAAAATGAGTTCAGACTGGTGGGGTATTCAATCCAATACGAAGAGCAAGTATACAAGAAAGGGTTTATCGCCATCATGGGCCGAATCTCCCACTCCCCCGTCCTCATCACGAGCGTGTTCTATTACGGCAAATCAGTGGGCATTGGTTACTAACCAAATTCACAAACCAAAAATGGAAAGAAATATGTATGGTGAACCAATACCAGTTGCCTCAGAGCAAAGACATCATTCTACTGGAGTTTCATCATTTCTAGATACAAACTGCAATGATCAAACAAGAACGGCATTTTATGCTAAAATTTTCAAGGATGTCAGCAATGGTGAGTCCTCGGGAAATGATGACAGTTCTGAACATGACGGTAGCTCAGTTAAAGATGGTACAAGTTCAAGTTCAAGCGAGGATGGATCAGAATATGAATCAACAAGGGAGGTTGTTGATTCTGAGGCAAGTGAGTCAATATCTGAGAGTGAATCCAGTCAGGTATGTGTCGATGAACCAAGTTCTAATAGGTGTGATAGTTGTGTTGAGTTAAATGCTAAATTGTCTGATTTGCCAAGCAAATTATGGGATTTGCAAAGCAAATATGACGATTTGCAAAGCAAGTATGACGTGACATTTATCCACAATCAAGGTTTGATAGTGGATCTTTCGAAATGCAAAGAGGCTAACATATTTTATGAAAACCATGAAAAAGAGTTTAAAACGGTGACTGAAAATTTAAGAAAAGATAAAACCGAGCTAACAAAAATGGTTTCAAGAAAACAAATTGACATAAACTGTTATATCAATCGTCTCGAGGTCATGCAAAAAGAGTTAGCATGTGTAAAGTTTGAAAGTGAGGCAATCCAGCTTAAGCTAAATAGTTATTTAAACTCTAGTTATGTGTTGGATCACATCATCGATGTTCAGAAAGAGAAAAAGGATGTCACGTGCATTGGATATAAAAAATGTCCACCACCTGTTAGACACAATTATGATGCAATGCCTGATGAGGAGAATGGAACTTATTTTGAGCCATTTGTTTCTTTAAACTTTGAGGAGTTTACAACTGGACTTGGATACAAAAAGGAAGTATCATCAGATTCAGATGTGTCAGCAAATGCAGATGTATCAACTGCTGAACAAAATCAGGATCCTCTGGTCATTGTTGAGGATGCTGATTCTTCAGATGATGAATCCGATGATACTGACTTAGCACAGTCTGATGCGGTGATCAAAGAAGTGGACATGCCTCTTGAGAATCATATTTTATGTGATCCTCCCGCAAAACCTGCTAAGACTGTTCTGGTTGAGTCCACGTCTGCACAAGATTGTGAAAGCATGAATTTGCTTTACACGTTGATTGGATCTAATAAGATATATTCAGACAAGGATTTCCCAATCAAGAATGTCAATCAATCCTTGATTGATAAAGTTTTTGAAGATTCTACTATTAAGTTTTTGGGAAAGTCGAGCCCAGGAGTTGTAGTAACTCAGTGTGCTCCTATCCCAAAATCTGAAGTTAGAAAGAAATATGGGAATAAAAAATTGTAACCACAACACAATCAACGAAAGCAAGGTCATGTTCACCAAGGAAAGGGAAAATGCAAACAAAGCCAAAACAAGAAGAAGGTTCAAAAGATGAACTTCGTGAAATCCCGAGGGACGGATAAAAATGAATCTTTTGAAAACAAATCCAACACAGATTTTGTTATGCAAAATAAAATTTTGAAAAGAAATAGTCAAAACAACTACACACAACACAAAAACTGTTGTGATGTAGGACCAAGTACCTCAAGATCACGAAGTTCATCATCAAGCTCTTACATTTATGATACTCCGAGGTTTGTTGAGAGGAGATCTTGTTTTGAATGCGGTGAGTATGGGCACAATGTAAGAAACTGTCCATATCTCACGAAAGGTAAGGCAAAAGTTGATGCCCCCCATGGTAACAGTTACCATAAAAGACATGTTTCACCAAGACAGGACCCTCGTCTTGTTAAACAACGAGAAAAGAAACAGAAAAAACAACAAAGAAAAGCAGTTGAAAAGGCTTTAAAACCAGAGGTTGTCCAAACGCAGTCTGTTAAATCAGATGTTAAAAATGAAAAACAAAAACAGATTTGGAAACCAAAATTGGAAATTGTTTCAAAGGGAGCTACATCAATTCCGAATCATCGGGAAATGGATGTCACAATTCTGGATGATGACGGGCGACCCAAGTCTCTGAAGGCTTGGGTCCCCCTCTCCAACTAATCTCTGAATGAGTGTGCAGGATGTTCCAGGAGGAACTATTGATGGTCTTAAGATTGTTGATAGTGGAGCGTCCATGCACAAGATCGGTGACATAAGGCTCCGAAACGTTGTTGTATCTAAGGAGAATATTGTTGCCTTTGATGGAGAGAGGAGAAAAGAAGACAAAAATTCCGATGAAGGAATGATGGTGAAAGAATGTGGTTGGATGAAGTTGAAAAATTCGACAAGATGAAATATGTGCCAAAATTTGGTTGTTATGGTTTTTGATCGGGTTCTCAGGAAAGATTCTAATGAAAAGTACGCGCCTACAGCACGTCTGAAGTTTTTGAAGATTCATGGATTTTTCTTCCACACGAAGTTCAAAGTCCACAAGATGAACGTGTAGTATACTTTTCTCTACGGTGTGATTGAAGAAAATGTGTTTGTTGAATAAACCAACCCGGTGTGCGGATACCTTGGAGTGGATTGAACAACCGCACACTACTTCTAAAGGAGAAAGACAAAGACCTTTGCTGGTGCAAAAGCATGTGGAAGACATCATGTATGGACCGTCCAATGATGATGTGTACAAGCTTTCCCACATGCTCCATTTGCCACTTACCAGCCGGACCCGAAGGTTTATCATTTTGTTGCTGTAAAGAGAATTCTCGGTTCATTGAAGTAGCTGCAAATCGACCTTGAAATCCACACCGGGTGGATATCCAGTTTGGGAGAGCACTCAGATTCCTGGCAATGCACGCAGAAACTGCAGGATTACGGTTTTAAATTTCTAATCTCTCCTATCTTTTTCGATATTTAAGCTGCTTTATGAATTACTAACATCTCGTACAACACTCCTTGACCAAACATATTAATCTCGAATATCACCTCACACGTGGTCGTTTCAATATGAAACTCGTTAATGTTGTTTTGGTCTATACCGATTACCGACATGCCAACTGATTTTTCCAAAATTCGATAAATCATTTCTGATTAAAATTAGTTTTGGCAAACGGCATTAAGGTAAAAACATGAGTAAAGCCGACATCGGAAAATCGTTTTTGTAAATATATTTGTGTTTTTAATTTATCATAGTTTTTAAATTTTAGGGGAAGTAAATCCAAATTTAAAAAATTCAAAAACATCGAAAAATTTCAAAAACACAAAAACAATAGAAAAACAAAAATGAGTTTCCTGGCGAGCAAAAGAGAAAATGATAGTACATCAGTGGTCTGTTGAAACCTCTTTAAACCTAAAATGAAAAACAATAAGCAGCTCTATATAAGATGTATCGGTAGGCTCACAATCATTTTAAAGTGTGCAGGGTGATATAAACATTAATCGACTGAAGACTGTGTGAGAACCGTTCATTGGCAAACGGTCTTAGTACCGAAATTTCGTTTGAGAGATTTCCGAGGTTCTGAGATACGTGGTCTTTATGCTGTTTATCATCTGGGTATCATGGTTGTTTCTTTTACCGAAAACAACGGAGACGAAGTCAAGATCTTCCATGATACCATACATACGTGTACATATTGTATACGACCTCAATAAGTAATCAACAATCACATCTCCACAAAAATAAGTGATAATATATCACATTTATCCGGGAGTCAAGTTCGTCTCTTTGCTGTACGTTTGTACTGACCTGTTCACGGACTTGCTCCTATGCCCTCATGCATATGAAAATCAAGTTCCTCATCAATAAGTGATTCTATCACATAGGGCTTGTTTTCAATTCAAAATAAGTGAGTATCTCACATTTTCATATACGTCAAAACAGATGATAAATGGTATACTCACCAGTAAGATGAACTCTCGTGCATACCTTGATACGGGAATGTGTCGTGTGTGGATGAACACAGGTCGGTAAGTATAAATCATACACAAATCGTATCCCCTTGCCATGATTACATCTGATAAGTTGAGCTTATGTGGACAACAATACCGATAATCGTTATAGGATGCTTATCTAAATGTTAACTAATTGAACAACAAGAGCGTTTTGGCGTGACCGTACACTAATATGATTCTCTTACCCTCGAAACTCGCAAAAAAGAATGTCTGTAAATATTTATTTAATGCTTTCTGTTTCTGCATCTCTGTATATATTTATTTACTGTTTTCCGTCTTTACATTTCAAATATTCAAAAAAATCAAAAAGATTTTAGGTGTGTTTTAATATAAACTTTATAAAAGCTAAAAAGATTTTCTTTCTATCTTATTTTTGATTAACCAATGTTGGAACTCGAGTCTTCGTTACTGGAAATCTGATTGAAAACCAAAACAAGTGAATCTTCATAAACGATCGAAATTTGCAAGTTTTGAAAGTTAAAAACCAAAATTGAACAATTTGTTAAACTTTCAAACTGTCGGACGGTAGTTGATTGAAAAATGGTCACATGTGTGTTGTTTGTTTATGTTAACTATATTCCAAGCGGTTCTTCTCATTACGTGTTTAGCTTTCTTGTATGTGCAGATGCTACAATCAAACCAGCTAAAGGCGAAGAGAACATGTTCGATAACAAGCTTTGGAATGAAGACACGACGTGGAGGCACTCAAAAGATAAAGATGATCGAGTTGCCGCTGGCCTATCATCAACCCCTCAAGGATCTAAGTGCTAAAAATGGAGTTTATTTTAAGGGGGAGTTTGTTAACACACTTCCTAAATGAAAGGGGGAGTTTGTTGATACACTTTCTACTTACGAAGCGTGAAGACTTTGAAGATCCTCCGACATGGAAGACATGGAAGATGAACCTTACGAGTAGCGTCTAAGGGGAGTTTGTTGGTACACTTTGTGTGGACGCCACTCGGTTCGGTTCGACTCGGCTAGGTTCGGCTCAAGCCCGATGTCACGACATTCCTCCGTCGTGCGCCCCACAGTTTGACACGTGAAGCACAAAGAGCCGTGAATTTTCCCGACGTCACATCACCATGACATCACCATGATGATGTCATGATGATGTCATGGGAAGACTTTTTCATGTGAAGCTTACATAATATCCACGTGAAAGTAATCGTTTGTTTTTTTGCTGTGTATAACATTGACGAAAAACCTGCACAACTTGCATGACGAAAAACAGTCCAAGTCCATGACGAAAAACCTCCTTTGCATGCTTTTGACGAAAGACCTGCTGGTCTGCATGATGGTGACGAAAGATCTGCATGTTTTGTCATCTCAAGTCTTTCGCCATGTGTCTTTCATCGGCTAGTGGACATTCGTCGGCTGAATGCTGTTTCGTCGTGATGTTTCGTCGCTGCAGGTCTTTCATCGAGACCTGCAGGCTATTTATAGCAGTTAACTGAAGACAGAAGTGAGACAGAGAGAACAGACACAAGAGAACACACACTAAGTTAGTGTATTCAGAGAGAGTTTGAGAGATTGTTCTAGTTGAACCTTTGTAAACAAACTTTCTGATTAAGTAATACATTGAGCTGTTAAACGTTGAATCTTTGTGTTCATGTTCTTATCTCGGTTTGCATTCCCGGTTGGATTCCGCACAACCGGGTTTGTTCGTATACAAGGATTAGGCGACTAGATCCTCCGCTAGTTGGACCTACGGGTGGCTCAACGTCATCTTCCTACAAGAGGTCGTCATTGCCGATTGGGTACTTCATTGCATTATTTAAGTTAAAAGTTCGTTTGTCGGCCCCAAGTTTTGTGGGAAGATGTTGATTTTTGTGTTTAATCAAAGCTTGATGGGTTTTTAGAAAAGGTGATCCCAACACGAGCGGAGCATCATCCAAGATGACAAAATCGGTTGGCACAATCGTTTGATTTGTTTGAATGAGAACATTCACAACCACTCCCATAGCATTTTTATTTTTTCGATTAGCCATAAAGATTGGAAGTTTAATTGGAAGAAAATCACCAATACCTATTCTTTCAAAAAATGTAGCTTGGCATTATATTAACATAAAGATCATTATCAATTGAAATGTTACTAATATAGATGTTTTGAATAAAACATGTTATCGGCTTTTCGTTTGATTCATTTTGATCATCTTGTATTAGCGAAGTTTGATCTTTACTTAGTTTAATACATTCTATTTCTTTAAGGTTAGGACTAGTGTTTAACTCTTTTAAGAACATAGCATGAGATGGAACCAAACTATGATTTTCAAAAGAAGGTTGTAAGATCTGTATTTCTTGGAGGTCCTTTTGTTCCTCTTCGAAATTTACCTTTGAGAACTTACCTTTCGAATGGCTTGGTTCGGGTTTCTCATATGTTAAGTCTTCTTCGAGTGGTCTTCCTTCGTTGGCTCTTGAGGTTTTACCTCTTCTACTATTACCTCTTTTGTACAAATGGCTTCTTCTCATGCACGGGATTGTTTGATCAAGAACTCTAAGTTCTTGAGACTTTGTATGAGACTTTCGGCTTCGGGAACTATTGTGGATGGTGTCTCGTATGTTGCAAACGCTGGAGTGTCCCAATCAAAGTTTGATTTTGGAAGCTTAAACCTTGGTTCCTCATATGTTGTGTATGAGGTTGATGTTTGACAGAGGTAGCAATTTTGTGCCGAGTGAGATTCACCACAAAAGGTACAATATGGTTCCTCATAATCATTATAACCATAGTAATCATAATCTCCAAGGTAATTATCCATTGTTTAGAAAGTACTTAGAAGATTACGGCTTTCGGAAATAAAAAATTTTGTGAATACAGAAGGTTTACACTGCCCCGTCTCCTATGAACACGGCCCTGTGCCTCAGGCTGTGTTTAATTCGGTACTTCGCATTTTTGACACGGTCCCGTGTCGAATGAAACACGGCCCCTGTGAGCCTTCTGTAGAAAATTTTTCAGCTACTGTAGTCAAGACACGGCCCCGTGTTAATGCAGCACGGCTCTGTGTTAAGCTACTGTAATTGTTTTTTTTTTTGAAAAACGTAAAGCAATTTGAACAAAAAACTAAAAAAAAAAGATTAGGTCGTTGATTTTAAGCTTTCTTAAAATCCTTGTTTCCCCGACAACGGCGCCAAAAACTTGTTGTGTGCGAGTGTATACGGATTTTTTTGATATATTTTTTAGTACTTTTAACTCTTTTTATTAAGCTTTAAATTTAATAAATACGATATAAACTATCACTTTTTACAACACGTTAGGGCAAATCCACCCATCGTTGGCGTAGTGTAGTGATGATAAGAGATCAAGGTCGTACAAGAACACAAGAGCTTTTAATACCGGTATATCGTCAATGTCTAATCGACCCAAATCTTGAGAAAAAGGTTCTTAACATGTAAAATAAAGAAAGAAACTAAAACAAATAAAAGAAACAAGTAACAAGAAAGAATCACTTGGTTCCGACTCATCTTTTATCTATCCTTTGATGATTTCCGCACTTTGGGTTTTTTAAGAAACTATCTTAGTTGTAGTGGCATATCCCTCTTTTGGAGGCAACACTACCCTCGGCAATGTTGGTCTTAGTCAGCAGGGATACAGTCCCGCAAGGCCGGATTATTGAAAGATAATTAAGTAAGTTATTAATGCAAAATGTGGCATATCCCTCTTTTGGAGACAACACTACCCTCGTCCAGATTGGTCTGAGTCAGCAGGGATACAGTCCTCCAAGGACGGTTTAAATTTTTGGATCCTTGATTGTATGTGAAACGTAAATATGTTGAAAAAGGAAATAAGACACTGTTCAACAACCATTTTTTTTATGAAGACAACGATGTAGTTCAAGCATTAAAGTTTCAGAAATATTCGACTATTACGAGATCAAATCAGGAAGCAAGTGGACGTCTGTTCATCAACAATACTTGGAAGACCCAAAGATCTGAAGACCAAAGAGTCACAAGTTGCATCCAAGGATGAGTTTGTTGATGCACTTTTCTCTATAGCTTGTAATTATTCATAATGTATATCTCTTGGTCTTCGTATAAACGTTTAAGTTTGTGTATAGTTTGATTTTGTGTTTGTTGACGGCAGTCTATTACAAATGATACACTGGATTGTAAACAACACTAATTGTTGTTTACATGTTGTAGGTCCACCCGGAGGATCGAGTAACCTCTATTCCCTGTTTTCCGACAAACCCGAAAGTGCGGAATCCAAACGGGTAAGTTAAACCAAGTTACGAACACGTAAGACACAATATTCAACGATTAACACTCAATGTATTAATGCTAGAAACGGTTACAATACGGTGTTTACAAATGGTCTCTGTAAACTCTCAGTGTGTGTGTTACAATGTGTTCACTCGCAAATCTATTCAGACTTGTCTAACTATGTTCTGTCTGATGTCTGTGTATTTATACTAGATGACTGACGAAATCAAGTTCCAACGAAATCTGATTGACGAAATCAGACATCACGACGAAATCAAAAGGACTTCGACGAAATCACATGTGATTTCATCACACATGTGATTTCGCCATAAAGGGATTTCGCCCATGTGTGTTTTCGTTGGAAGCCCAAATGAAGTCAAAAGTCCAATTATTAGACAAAGTCCAATTCAAGTCTTCGGCCCATATATGAATTGAATCGGCCCAGAGAAGTTTCTGTTGACAAATCTCACAAATTCAAGATAAGACAACCTTGTGACATCATCATGACATCACAATGATGAAGTCAAGGTGATGTGTAAACGGGAATGGGCTTGCGGCGCTCCGTGCTTCGCGTGTCGAACTCTGGGGCGCATGATTTATACTTACTGACCGGTGTTCATCCACACATGACACATTCCCGTATCAAGGTATGCACGAGTGTTCATCTTACCGGTGAGTATACCATTTATCATCTGTTTTGCCATATAAAAAGATGTGAGTAACTCACTTATTTTGATTGAAAACAAGCCCTATGTGATAGAATCACTTATTGATGAGGAACTTGATTTTCAGATGCATGAGGGCACAGGAGCAAGTCCGTGAATAGGTCAGTACTTTCGTACAACAAAGAGACGAACTTGACTCCCGCAAAGAATCTGTGATATATTATCACTTGTTTGAGGGACATGTGATTGTTGATCACTTATTGAGGTCGAATGCAATATGTACACGTATGTATAGTATCATGGAAGATCTAGACTTCGTCTCCGTTTGTTTCGGTAAAAGAAACAACCATGATACCCAGATGATAAGACAACATAAAGACCGAATATCTCAGAACCTCGGCAATCTCTCAAACGAAATTTCGGTACTAAGACCATATGCCAATGTGCGGTTCCCACCTGGTCTTCAGTCGATTTAAGATTTATATCACCCTGCACACTTTAAAATGATTGTGAGCCTACCGATACATCTTATATAGAGCTGCTTAAACATTTTTCATTTTCAAGTTCAGTTCGAAAAGGTTTCGACAGACCACTGATTTACTATCATTTTCTCCTTTTCTCGCCAGGAAACTCATTTTTGTTTTTCTATTGTTTTTGGGTTTTGAAATTTTTCACTGTTTTTGAATTTTTCAAATTTGGATTTACTCCCCCTAAAGTCAACAAACTAAGATAAATTTAAAAGACACAAAGATATTTACAAAAAGGATTTCCCGATGTCGGTTAACTCATGTTTTACCTCAATGCCGTTTACCAAAATTAATTTTAATCAGAAATGATTTATCGAATTTTGGAAAAATCAGTTGGCATGTCGGTAAGCGGTGCGGACCATGACAACATTGACGAGTTTCATAGTGAAACAATCACGTGTGAAGTGATATTCGAGTTCAATGTGTCATGCCAAAGAGTGTTGTACGAGATGATAATAATTCATAAAGCAGCTTAAATATCGACAAGTATAGGAGAGATATGAAAGTTAAAACCGTATCCTGCAACTGCTTCGTGCATTGCAAGGAATCTGAGCGCTCTCCCAAACTGGATATCCACCCGTTGTGGATTTCAAAGTCGATTTTGTAGCTACTGAGAAATCTCTTCACAACAACAAGATCATAAACTATTGGGTCCGGCTGGTCTTCCACATTGCACCAGCGAAGGTCTTTGTCTTTCTCTTGAGAAGTAGTAGTGTGCGGTTGTTCAATCCATGCCAAGGCATCCGCACACCCGGTTGGTTTGTTCAACAAACACATTTTCTTCAATTACACCGCGAAGGAATGTACACTGCATGTTCATCTTGTGGATTATGAATCTTCAGACGTACTGCAGGTGCGTACATTTTGATTGAATCTATCCTGGGGACCCGATTAAAGCCTTGAACAATCAAACTTTGGTATGATTTTCATTTTGTCGAAGCTTTCAATCTCTTTCGACAGACAATTCTGTCTTCTTTCCTTTTTCTCTCCATCAAAGGCAACAATTTCTTTGTCGCCGATCTTGTGCATGGACACTCCGCTATCATTAATCCGATGACTATCGATAGTTCCTCCTAGAACATCCTGCACACTCACTCAGAGATTAGTTGGAGAGGGGGACCCAAGCCTTCATAGACTTGGGTTGCCCCTGAGAATCAAGAAATGTAATTTCAATTTCTTGAAGATTTGGAAATTTCATGCCTCTCCCTGAACCTTCACCCGTTTTAGGTTTCCAAAACTGTTTCCGTTTACTGGATTGTGTATAATTTACCGATTTAGAAATTTCTGGTTTTAACGGTTGTGTCAAAATTGGTTTCCTTTTAACAATTTCTGGTTTTAAAGCCTTTTCGATCACCTTCACATTTTGACATCGTTGTTTTGTTTCCGGTTCTTTAACAGTACGTTTGTCATTTTTGGGTGAAACAGGACGACGTTGTGAATGACCGTGTTCAGAAGGGGCTCTTTCTACAAAATTTGCTTTTGGAGAGTTTGTTCAGTTTTTGATAATGTGTCCAAACTCCCCACATTTGAAACATTTTCTCCTTTCAACAAACTTAGGAGAATCTGTTTGATGGCCTGACGTTGAAGTTGTAGACCCAGAGGTACTAGCTTCACACCCGTTTGTGTGTTGGGTGTAATTGTTATCACTATTACGTTTCAAAATTTTGACCTTTTGAACAAACTCTGTATTGGATTTATTTTCAAAAGTCTCAACTTTATCAGTACCCATGGAGGCCACAAACTTAACGTCTTTGTAGGTCCACCCGGAGGATCGAGTAACCTCTATTCCCTGTTTTTCGACAAACCCGAAAGTGCGGAATCCAAACGGGTAAGTTAAACCAAGTTACGAACACGTAAGACACAATATTCAACGATTAACACTCAATGTATTAATGCTAGAAAACGGTTACAATACGGTGTTTACAAATGGTCTCTGTAAACTCTCAGTGTGTGTGTTACAATGTATTCGCTCGCAAATCTATTCAGACTTGTCTAACTATGTTCTGTCTGATGTCTGTGTATTTATACTAGATGACTGACGAAATCAAGTTCCAACGAAATCTGATTGACGAAATCAGACATCACGACGAAATCAAAAGGACTTCGACGAAATCACATGTGATTTCATCACACGTGTGATTTCGCCATAAAGGGATTTCGCCCATGTGTGTTTTCGTTGGAAGCCCAAATGAAGTCAAAAGTCCAATTATTAGACAAAGTCCAATTCAAGTCTTCGGCCCATATATGAATTGAATTGGCCCAGACAAGTTTCTGTTGACTAATCTCACAAATTCAAGATAAGACAACCTTGTGACATCATCATGACATCACAATGATGATGTCAAGGTGATGTGTAAACGGGAATGGGCTTGCGGCGCTCCGTGCTTCGCGTGTCGAACTCTGGGGCGCACGACGGAGGAATGTCGTGACGTCGGGCTTGAGCCGGACCTAACCGAGTCGACTCGAACTGAATCGAACCAAGTCGAGTCGCGTCCACATAAAGTGTACCAACACATGTTGATGTCGTTTGGCTATAACCAAACTATATGATGTTGTCATTTTGGTAGATACCAAACGACATTGCATGGTTTTTAGTCTTGTGACCATGTTGTTTACAACACTAATTGTTGGTTTTGCAAAATGATACATTGGATTGTAAACAACACTAATTGTTGTTTACATGTTGATGTCGTTTGGCTATAACCAAACTATATGATGTTGTCATTTTGGTAGATACCAAACCACATTGCAAGGTTTTTAGTCTTGTGACCATGTTGTTTACACTGTTGTATTGTGTATAAGTACAACAGTTGTCATTTCAGATGCTTTTAGACAGAGTATTTGGAACTTTGAGTGTGTATACTGTAACAAAACTTTGTCAAATCAATATACGAAAGTTTATTGAGAATATCCTTGTGTTATTGATTATCTATTGCTTGGTTTGATGCTCTAACTTGGATTCCTTACTTGTTATTACATTTATAACAAGAAAACATTGTTGTTCAAGATCGATATCTGGGTCTACAATTTGTCTATCATATCTTATTTTAATTAAAAATTAAAACAAAACAAGTTAGTGACGGTATGGGATGGGTGTTGCATTGTGATGAGTGAAATATGATCACTACTAGAAAACAGCCACCTTTGTGACAGCCAAATTTGTAGCAAATCTGTGGAAAACTGGCGTTACCCACAAATTTCGACATAAAAGTTGGTGCGAAATAAGCTTGTCGAAAAGTGAGCTAGCGACAAAAATACCACAAAATTTGCTACAAAATGCCGACAAAAATATTTTGACGCACATTTTGCAACAAACTTCCGACAAATCCTTTTTAAACCTTTACACACAACGTTTCGACAACTTTGTGACAAAATCTAGTTTTTTAATTTATTTTTTATTTTATATTTTATTTATTTTTACTAACAATAAAAATAAAAGCACTAACAAAGACAAAATACTCCGACAAATTTGCCCCAATTGGTTTTGGCAAATTTTCTACAACTTGGTCTGACAAATTTGCCACGACTCATTTCGACGAATTTGCTACAAATTGTTTGGACAAATTTGCTACAAATTGTTTCGACAAATTTGCTACAATTTTTTTCCGACAAGTTTGCCACAACTCATTTCCATAGATTTGCTACAAATTGCTTGGACAAAGTTTGCTACAATTTGTTTTTGTTCCGACAAATTTGCCACATTTTAAGAAATAAAACTGATATTAATATTGCTACAAAATTACGAAAATTTATAAAAAAATTGATAAAATAGCAAAATATTTAGAATAACCAAAACTTTTCTGCATAAAAATTTCCAAATGCTTCATAAAAACTTGTTTAAATCATAAAATAAAAATACCAAGAAATCCTAATCAAAATTAAAAACTAATACAATCGTTAACATTTCAATGTATACAAAACGAAAGCTTTTTACTCTTATCCTAACTTTTTCATCATTTTTCCACTTTCGATTTCCATGTCGCATCTCCGGCCCGCTCTCACTCTCGTTCACGTTTGACCCGATCTTGTTCAAATTGTTGAATCTGGCTTCTACGTTTTGTCGAGCCTCTCGTTCTTTTTCTTTTTCGAACCCACTTGAAGTTTTTGGGGCTAAAAAGGAATAATTAATACATATTAACATCAAAACTATAACCTATTAACGGACACATGTTAACTTAACGGGTCGATCTACAAATTTTTAGCGATATCTAAAAGAACCTATAGAAATCTATCATGTTGAAATGCTCTTTGTTCACACCCATGCATAAACCATATAAATACACAGATGGCCATGATCCGCATCCATACATAAATCACATATATACACACACATGCCAGTGAGTGTTACTGATTATGCTGTTACCGCATTCATTTAGATTGAAACCGAAACCCAAACCCAAATAGCCACCTAATGATACGGTCAGTGTTCATTTTCAAAAAATTCATGACAAAACTGAATGCCAACCCATATCTTTATTCCATTAGTTGGGTTTGAGTTATTCAGGATTCAGTTAAAAAAGTAACGATACTCGATCCAACTCAACCCATTCCAACTAGCGCTAAATATATCAGGTTCAACCCAAGCCCATATCCCATTGTGTCCTACAAAATGTTGACAAATTTCTATCTCGCTGGAAACACTTCTTCAACAACAAGCTTTATTCCTCTAGGTGTATCGTGAAAGCGTAATTGAAAATAAAAGAACTTATTTAAAACCCACCTACACAAAAGATCCTAGCATTGTACACCAAATTAAAGCACCATACCAACAAATATCTTGGTTAATTGCAGTGAAGTCAAATAAAGGCTAACAAGGTGAACCAAAAAAATTAATTGCAAGAAAAATTCTAAAAGCATATACAAATACAAACACACAAAGATATACATACACACACGTATATATACACACATACATATAAAATCCTATACAAATCCTAACGCGTCGATCTTATAGTCTTTATAATATCTAAAATAACAATTATAAAACGATACCTCATGCGACTGCCAGGCCTCGTAACTGTATATCCCACAAGCTGTGGAAGATGATGTTCGAGTAACCTCTCTTTATCTTGTGGCAATGCTACTATTTGGATTCGCGCCTCTCTTTGTTGCAAAAAACGATTGTACGGTGACTTGTTTATCTACATAGGTGGTGACAGAAACAATAACTAAAGTTCATTACTTTATTTGTATAAAACTACTTAAGTTTTATTTAACTAATGATATAATCGAAGAAAATCAATTATGCACGCCGAGTTGAAATTTAAGGGAAAACTTACCATAAGCAAAGTTTCACTACCATCTTCTATGATATCTCCTCTCTTATCTCTGTAATCTTTTATTTCTGTGCAAAAACTTCATGTCATATATATAATCAATAATCCATAAAAATAAGTGGCACGTTCAGTTATCATACCTTGCCAAAGGAAGACGCCTTAGGGTCATAGAAGTGTGGGGTCCATGCTTATGAAAAGCTTCCTATTTTGCTTCCTTTCACACCCGTTGTATGTCATCACCCAAAAATGAAGGATTTTTTAAGTAAACACCCATATCTTCGTGCATGTCAAAACAACTATAAATAACTTATACGGGTCACAACATATATATTTCGAGAAGAAACAGGCCGAAATGGGTCAGTTCGCACTGGCCACAAATACCTGAAACTGAAACAACCAAAGTTTACTGTTTTTTCAATACAATGAATAAAATTGTAGGAGCCACAAATGCAAAACGAACCAGACCAAAGCTAATCTTCTCATAACTTGCTTTTGCAAGAGAAGTATCATAGTAAAAGTAAGTTCGACTGTGATATTCTGATTATTAGTGGACATAAGTTAATACAATTCAACTGAAACGTTTCCGATCCGAATTATTACGTTTAGTTAGGAGTACATTTGAATCACTTGTTGAGTGATTTTTTTACTCAATCTTGAGCGGTCAACATTGCTATTATTGTTTCCAGGGTATACTTATGCTATTATTAATGAAGACCTCAAACAAATTTGACTATCATATAGGTTCTGAGGTGCTGTAGAGTGATATAATTGATTACTTTTAATTAACCTGGTGCAAAACTACCATGCCCCCAAGCGGCCTTGCTTATAGGTAACAAAACTCTTCCATTAGGATTTGGACCCGTATCCATTTGGTTCACCTTAACATTACAGAGATAAACTCCAAAGCCTACCAAATATGTTTTAATGGACATTCTCTAATCACACATATTTTAAACCACTTTCTAACTTACAGGCACCAATGACGTACTATTCGTTTCAAATGTAATTGGTAGTTAATTGTACATAAAGTGTCTAAATCCCATATCTTTCAAAACTATATTGCAAGAAATATACTACGAATGATTTAATTGCAACTAGTTTTATAACCCTATGTGACACTAAGAACAATTTTGTGATGAAACATAAAACTTCTAATTATCAACGACAGTGGATTGAAAGTTAAAAAACAAAGATATAGAAATACAATACTCCATATAAACTAAACTGGATTTTACATTGAAATTAAAACAAGTTCGGTACCTGTAGTAAACAAGCGCCACTGGAAACACTCTGAGCCTCACGATGGCTTGAAACCATCAACTCCGAGCTGGTAAAGTCAAATCTTAGAAAGGGTTAAGAGTACTAGCACGATTTAAAGACAAAAATACTTACCAATTTAGAGCTTCGCCTGAAACCACCGGTAGCGGCCCTCCGAGCTGCTTACCAGTTTGATGCGCCGCCTAAAACCATCGTTCTTCCATCCTCCTACGACAGTAACCGGAAAAAAGGCGGTCAGCGAGAAAAGAACCTTTTTGGGATGACATGAAGTATTACATTTCCATACATATTTTAAAAGGAATAAATGAAATGCATAAAAACCTACTTAAAATACATCCCGACCCTATCGACATGGCTGCCAAAGAACTGAAGAAGCCGGTAACTTCCCAACTCCAGCCAAATATCTTCAATAATTTACCTAGTTTTCGCTAAAATTCAAAATCGAAAGTATACAGAGCATAATTTCTACTAAAAATTATTAACCTGCCATTTTTAAAACTGGTGCCAACCATATTCAGCTATACAGGTTGCGAGAAGCGATATTCCCCTTTGCATCAACCATATTAATCAACGACGGATTCGCCTTGATCAACTTGTCGACCACCTTATGCTTTTGCCCTCTCGCCGCCATGTGAAGTGTGATCTGCCCCTTCTTATCAATCCTTGCAGATATCTCTGGCGCCTTCTCCAATAGCGCCTTCACCACATGATAAAGCCCATTCCTAGAAGTCGAATGCAAAGCAGTCTTCCCATTACTTCTCGCACACCAAACTACTCTCTATATTCTTCAAATAGTTCATAACAGTGTGCAACATCGTGGTTTTCGATACGTCCACCGTCATGGCTAACTCCGATTGTGCCTGCATCAAAACTTTTAACACACCTGTAAATCAAAACAAAATAATCACAATTCATAACATGATACACTAAATTAATTAATGATATTACCTAGTAGGAACAGCATCTACCAGAAAATTATTCATTGTTAGGGGGTGCGCAGATCCTTCGTATAGAAGCCCAGCTGAGACAAGCGCTGCTGACTGAAAATTGATTATATAACAATTTGAAGCTACTAGTTTTACTATAAAAACAAACTAGTTTTTTTTTTCATACTAATTACCTGCAGAAGGGTTGGTAATTCCAGTTCCGGGAAGGAAGATGGATGGCGAGCTGCTATGTGTACATTTAACGACTGCAAGAAAGAATGGTGTTGGTGCATTTTAAAGCATCAGCAGCAAGTCTAAATGTAAAAACAAAATAACTGGATCAAATAAAAAACCCTAAATAGAGAAAGAGGGGTTACTCTGGGTGGGATCAAAACGAGGAGAAGGGTGATCCGATGGTACAGACGACAAAGCTATACATGGTGACGGTGGCGGCGAATTCTGGTGTAATTAGGATCACAAGCACCAAGGACAGCTTCTCGTTATCTCATGTTGTGAACCCATATTTGAGATAGAGTGACTAGGTGGGTAGATAGCAATGTTTTAAAAACCGGTTTTTAAATCATACCGGGTTAAAGTTAAAAATGGTTCAACCGGTTGAACCGGGTTATACCGAACGGTTCAACCGGGTTAAAAATAGTCTTTCCCTGTCAACATTCATACTATACCATATGATGTCCGGTGGATTCTCCGACTTCACCACTTTTCTTGGGTCTCCCCCAACCCCACCCACTATGATACTCTAGTACATTCATTATGATTTTGGCAAAATTAAGTTGACATTTCTTGTGTTCTCTATTATTTTGGGAATTTTTACACACAAATATGAAAGATTTATTAAAGTACCAATTTGGGTTTCTTGATTCAACTCAAATTCTCCATTTTTCATTGGGAATTTGTTCGTACACACACTCAGTGTGAAAGATCTCATCTTGTTTTAGTTTTGCATCTGGGATTCTTGATTCATATCTGTGTTTTGGTAAAGATTCTTGAAAACCCACTTTGTGTTTATTAATTTAACTCATCATTGTCTCCTATTTTGGTTGATGATTTCATTGATTTTGAACATTTTGCATATGGGTTTCTTTGTTCCACCTATTCAGCTTATGATTTTCTCACATTTTCCATATAATTTCACTAAAATGGAAGTTTTTTAATTTAGGTCTCGTAATTTCACCCAATGTTACCCAATTTACCGGTACCGGTATAGCGGCATAAACCGGTATTACCGGATTTACCGGCGGTTCAAATCATGCGCCGCTCACCCAATTTACCGGACTGAATCGTACCGGCCAACACTCTGGCAACCGGTTGAACCGGTATTACCGGCCGGTATAAACCGGTTTTTAAAACACTGGTAGATAGGGTATGGAATTGGGATTGGGTGGAAAAGTGAAAATTTTGAGGACAATAGATAGAGATAGTGAGCGGGTAGATTAGAATTGGGAGGGAACTAGAGTTTTTGACCCCCGCCTTGCGGGGCGGAGGTCGTAAAACCGTACTAAGTAAGAAAACCAGGGACGGACTTAAAGCTAGCCCAAGGTGGGCGGGCGCACTCCCGGGGAAAAAAAAATTTAGTGCTAATTTCTGTTGAAAATCCTGTCCGCACCCCTTGGAATTTTTCGTCCGCACCCCTTAGGTAAAAAGTATTATCAATTTATATTTAAATTTTTTTTTAGTAAACTCTTATTTTTTTTAAACACTATCTAAATTATATAACTTTTAATACCTAAATAACTAAACCTAAATACCCAATACCTTTAACTAGCCCACTCATAAGTCTTAGCCCAATAAACAAACACAACAAATCAACAATATTTCAAACTAAAATAAAATAAACAAGCCCAAAACCGTTACATATTCTCTCCTGCTCTCTATCATCCCCTCACGCACGCCAGCGATCAGGACATCAACGACCACAACAGCCGCATACCACCGTAATCAGCCATCATACCACCGCCGATCGAACACGGGTAAGTTTATTTGTTATTTTTGATGATTTTTAGTTGATTTTTTTAATGATTTTTTGGTTGATTTTTGGTGGGGTGGGACGGAACATGCAGCCACCGGAAGTGAATTTTTGATGGCAGGAGACATGTGTGCTTCTTGTTAGTGAACCTATGTTATTTTGTGGGGTGTTATATATGTATATTTTGTTAGTGATGATGATGATATGGCGCGATTTCTCAAGAGGAAAGTTGATACATCTTCCGAATTCGTTGATGTGGATACTCTTCCTTCGGATCCTTGTTCTCGTATTACCCGTTGCAACCGCAACCGTTGAAAGATGTTTTTTCAGCAATAAAGAATGTGAAGACCGACTTGCGTAATCGGATTGGCAATTAAGAAAGTAGGTTTAGATGATGTTTTGGATAGATTTCAAAAAATGAAAACTCATAGGGCGACGTTTTAATTATGTTTATAACAAGGTTTGAAATGTTTTGATGATTATATAAATTTAGCTTGATGTTCTTTTGTTTTACATGACCCGACCCGACTCGAACCGACCCGATATGAACCAATTTTTCTACTTATATACCTTGGGGCCTAAAATTTTAAAAAATGTTCCGCACCCCTTCTGGGTCCGCCACTCAAGAAAACGACGACCAAAACCAAGAAAATCATAAAATATAAGCACAATTTTTTACTGGGACGTGACGTAAAACTTAGACAAATACAAAAGCAAACTTATAATGCGAGGTAGCATAAAAATAGACAAACTCGAATTTTTACTAACAAAACTTTTAACCTAAAAATAATAAATAAGGCAAACTTGAAGGGCAAAAAACGAAACATACAAACTTAACCTGTAAACCGCTCTAGCTACAAAAAAAAAAATAATAATAAAAAACTCTTTTTGCTATATAAAAAGGGGTAGCAGCGCAGCTTGTTGCCCGTTTATCATCTATCTCGATGTAAATTCATAACACGTTTCAAATGCAAATAAATACCCGCTCCTAGTTCATTAAACACAAGAAAATAAAATCACTACAAACAAAAGACAATAGAACAAAAAGAAAGGAAAACGAAACTTTAGTGGACTAAAAACTAACCACCAAACTTTGGTGGTCAAACTCAAAATTCAGCAAATGCGACTGTCTGCAAGACATACGCAAAATGTTATATTAGATAATGTGAAAATTTTTTGGGGTTATTATTATTATTATTATTATTATTATTATTATTATTATTATTATTATTATTATTGTTATTATTATTAATATTATTATTAAATCATAATAATTATTATCAATAATAATAAAGTTTTTATTCTAACAATTAAATTAATAACTAGTATTATTAGTAATACTATTATTATTTTATTAGTATTATAAGAAAACGGGTCAAACGATCTACGATTAAACTTAATCCAATAACACTGGAACTGGCATGTCGAACCCTAAATAAATATATTTAGGGTTTTCTTTTTGAAAAGAGAAGCCCTAGTGAACAGTTAGCGTATAGTTTTGCCTTTAGGATTTATAATTTAGATATTAAGTTTTGTTTTACGTTTTAGCCTTTGGGTTTAGTTATACATACATACACAAATTGAAGAAACAAGGAGCTAAACACATATTGGAGTTATAGTTTCTCCAAGGAAAGGCTCCGAATACTAAACCAACCTACAAGACAGAAAACGGCGTTAGCCTCATCATAGGAAAGGGATCTTCTTGTGACCACCTTTGGCGTGGGGATAAGTATTGGCTCACTAGAGAAAAAGTGATCAGAGAGAGAGTATGTGTGTGTGTGTGTTTCATTCCTTGGAGACGAAGATGTTACTATTGTGAAAATTTTCCCACAACGTGTACCATACCACTAACGAATTTCGAACTGGGTAGGCTCAGGGTGCTCTTGTGTTGAAGGCTCATCTGTTGGGGGGTTGGTATGAGTTGCATCATACATATCATCGAGGTACTGGTAGCATAGGCCCATCAATATAACATAGTGTAGCGTAGTGTAGATTACAAAAATCATCTTTTATGTTTTTATCTGATTGCAAACTATGTCATTTACCTTCAAAAATTACATCAAACCCACTTTATGTTTGGAAACCCCTTGCTATCCACCGTCACCACCAACCAACACCACCATCGCCCCCATCTGCCACCACCCTTTACCCTTCTCCCCATCGTCACTACCTCTACGACCTCCACCACCATAATCGTCGCGGTTATGAGCCCAATCGCCACCAAATCCATCCACAGCTGTAACATTAACCGTTGGCTTGAATCTTTTATTGGTGAATGAAGTAGTTACATTAACCGTCGTTGCCTGGCTTGATGAAGTCGTAACCCTTGTCGTTGTGGAAGCAGATGATGACTCCGGTGAAGTCAGCATCCACCATTGTCAATGTGGTAAAAAGTGTGGAGAGTGTGGGGAATGAAAGATGAGACCCTAACTGTTTATAGGTGCCTTTTGGGTTCAAGTGATTGGGATGGGCTACGTTGGCGGTTGTTGGTGCAATCTAGGGTTCTGGTTAACTTCGGTTTGGGGTGGTGGCAGTGAGTGCGGACATTGTATTTGGTACGGTGGTCGTTGTGTAAGATGATGGAGTTTGGGGGTTAGGGTTTACGGTAGTGGGTTGTAGCTGTGGGGGCTAATGTTGGCGCTGGATTTAGGTGTCAGAGGTGGAAGGTGGTGGTGGTCGGGGCAGGTAGGTAGTGGTAAGATTCTGGATTAACGAGTTTGGAAAGTCAAACCAGTCGGGGGACATCGTGACAGGGGTAGCGCATGGCATGTTTTCAGTTACAATGTAAGCTTGGCCTAACTTGGTGATTAAGTTTCCTAACCCTAAATTAGTCTATATATATTTATATAATCATGCTTATAATTCCGTATAGCACCCCAAATAATAAATAAGCCCTAGTTACATCATAGTGGATATACATGCACATGCACATGCACACACAAGCACATCCACATACACATGCACATCCACATGCATGCTGAAAGGGTATGGTCCCAAATCTCGCACCAGGCTAGACGCGAGTGACCATCACCCATCTCAAATACCCCCATCGACAAGGATATGTCTGTGTTCGTGCGGGCATGCGCGAACCCAGTTGGCTGTTCCAATCGATCAAGTGATGAGAAGACTAACCTTGTGTATGAAAATACTTGTTTTCGTCACAACAAGGGATGCGGTAACAACCGCGGTTGCCACACATAGCAATGCGGCCCAACACTGCACCCTATTGTCGACACAAGTGGGACTAACACTTTGACTTAGGTGTCCATACCAGCAAGTGGCACTGACAGCAGTCAGCTGTCCAACCCACGTATATGCAAAGATGGCGAATAGACTGACAGCCGCAACAGGATGTGGCTTCACCCCAGGAAGCATCCAACATTTCCTTGATATGCGCTTCTGACACACCTGCAAAGGGCTGCGCGTTGTGAGTCTAGCCACTCAATTATCCTCCTTCACTCTTCGGCTATAAATACCCATCCCGGACCAGGTTTGAGGTAACGCTAATCTGCTCTCTCTCACTTACTACTCAAACACACACTTTGCTCTTAAGCAAATACTGATTCTCATGCCGGAGAGTGGTAACAAGGAGCACCCCCACCCCATCCTCCTTGTTACGAGTCACAGTGTGTTTCCTTGTGCAGGAGACATGTTAGCAGACGGTCCGGCCATCGACCTCGGAAAGAAAGGATTAACCCTACTTGACGAGACCAGTGAATTAACCTTCCCGGTTAACCACTGTTCATCACACGTACACGTACATGTACACATATACGTACACACATACAAATATACAATACAAACACGTAATCATTACCCCGAAAATGGTGTAGCATCGAATCCTTGTTACTTTGAATGGAATAGTTGCCCACCTCATTTTTTATTAAATGCATACAATGTTGAGAAGGTTACGGATCCGACACCGGTAAAAGCGTTTGGCCGGTCACTAGTTGTGGTTTCACGATTGTGGTAAAAGCATCGAGGTTGTGATGGTCTTTGGTGGTAGATTTGTTTGTTCCGGCAAACAAAACGGTGGTTAAATGGGTCAACAGGCAATCAACGAATCAAAGGCAATCTTTGATGGCCAAACAAAGCAATCTGGCGGATGTTGAGTCTATCATCGTCCAAGGGGATCCAAAGTTTATGTGACGAAAGAAGCGTTTTTTTTAATACATAATGATACACGTACACTTACACATATACCCAAACATACCCACAAAAACAGAAAACATTTTTTTTATTTATCAACCATAATAGAAAAAGACTAATTAAAATTAATATTTATTATACAACCTAATTATAATAAACTAAAAACCAAATGATAAATCTATTATAACTACAAAATCAGTTTTATTAATAATGCTAATTATATTGATAGTAATAACTATTATTTTTCTCTCTGATAACAATAGTAATAACAGTTCTTAAAAAAGATAAAATCGAAATAAAAAAATTATATAAATTTCCCCTACAAGGACGACTTGTCCTCTCAATAGGTTGAAAGAGTGGTGTGAATAAAATTAAGAAATAACAAATTATTTACTTTACTAAAATTAACAAATAACAAATAACATACTTTTTTTGTCGGAGAATTGTAGCAAATAGGATTAATTTGCTACAAATTTTCTACAAATGAAGCATTTTTCTTTTTTAAATCATTTACTTTACTAAAATTAAGACACAACAAATAAAATAACTTTTTTGCCAGAAGAAAACTGTAGCAAACATGGTCAATTTGCTACAAATTTTCGACAAACGAAATATTTTACTTTTTTTTAAATTACTTACTTTACTAAAACTAAGACACAACAAATAAAATAGCTTTCTTTGTCGGAAAACTGAAGCAAAAAAGGTCAATTTGCTACAAATTTTCGACAATGAAACATTTTACGTTTTTTAAATTATTTACTTTACGAAAATTAAGACACAACAAATAAAATTACTTTTTTTGTGGGAAAGCTGTAGCAAACAAGGTCAATTTGCTACAAATTTTCAACAAATGAAACATTATTTTTTTAAATGATTTACTTTACTATAATTAAGACACAACAAATAAAATAACTATTTTTTGTTAGAAAATTGTAGCAAACAAGGTTAATTTGTTACAAATGAAACATTTTATTTTTTAAAATTATTTACTTTACTAAAATTAAGAAATAACATACAAAATGACTTTTTTTTTGTAGGAAATTTGTAGCAAACGGGGTCAATTTGCTACAAATTTTCGACAAATATAACATTTTATATTTTAAGTTGTTTATTTTATTAAAATTCATAAATCAAAAATAAAATAACTAACAATTGTCACAAATTTGTAGCTAGTTGCTAAAAATTTCTGGCAAATTTAGGAGTTTTATTTTTTAAATTATTTATTTTGTTGTGTTAACGAACGATATGAAATTTTAATTTATTTTGTAGGAATTCCGTCACAAAGGTAATAATTTTTTCGACAAAATTACTTCAAATACTTATTGTGTGGCAATTTTGTCTGAAAATTGTGGAAAAGTATTTGGTTTTTTTTTTGTTTTTCTTTTTTGTCGGAAAACTGTAAGAAAGTTGTAGCAAAAAATGAGTTGTGTGAAATTTGTAGGAAACTTTTGTAGAAAAAAATGTAGTTTTCTAGTAGTGGATGGAATGAGGTGTGAAATGGTGATTGGGTGTGATAGTGTGATGGGTGATGGAATGTGATGGGTGCCCGTCCCTTATAGCTGATTGATCACTTTTGGGTTTAGTTTAGATAATCAACTATTAACCGGAAATCAAAACCATTTAGCTAAAATCATGTTCCTTGAAAATGGCTACGTTTTCTCTGGCGAGTTACTGCCTTGGTTAACAGATTAGAACTGTAAACGTGTCATTAAAACAAGTACATAACCATTGTAACATCCATCCACTCCAGAGATAGAATGGATGATGAGTTTGTAAAGGGTTTAATTTCACCTTCCTCTAAAATTTATTAAAAGCATTGTGAGTAGGGAGTGCATATCCTTTGGAAACATAAAGAGAGTCAATGACAATTATGAGGAATGTAAAAGGATGTCCTAAGCATCAGTGTTCATCACAGGCCATCCATGAGCACCCTGTTAGTTGATAATATATATATACAAATTGCATTTGTATAGATTGAAAAGTTCTTTGTTGTTGTAAAGGGAAAAAAATATGCATCAAAGGGTAAAATCTTGGTATAAACGTATGACGAAAATTATATACCGAATTCAAGTCAAAAGTTAACTATTAAAGTGTAAAAGTTGTGTAACAAAATATATACATGAATGACACGTATCAGTGAGCGAACACAAATGTCAAGTTAACTTGACACGAAAAAGGTCAAACATTGATACATATTGACATGAGCCCGAGTCTTGTGATGCAGAGACTATTATTAGAAACAGTACGTGTAAGAATATTATTCCATTTAATCTAGACCATCGATATTATAGGAGATTAAGTATAAACGGAATTTTATTGTGATGTAATAAACTTTCAAATAAACTTGCTCCAATGCCTTTAGTAATCCAAACATACCTCATTTTCCTCCTTCATATATTGTTGGCATCTTCTGTCCTTGCTGCCCCTGATATAGTCGGCCTTCTCACTCAAGACCGTGGTGGACTCGCGGATGGCGGATCCGACTATGCAAAGCCAGAGGTCGAGACCCAGTTCATGGGCAATTGGATAATTGATAATCCAAATGCAGGTGTGGCAGCCATGCAACTACAGTTGATGCCTAACGATAAAGTCGTCTGGTTTGATACCACATCGCTTGGGCCGTCTGGGCTGAAACTGCCTGAAGGAGTTCCTTGCCCGGAAAATCCAGATGCAAAGAACCAGCCTGATTGCTACGCACATGCCATCGCTTACGACTGGAAGACCACAAAGTACAGAACGCTTACGGTTTGTTCATATGTTTTAAGTATATTTTCAACTCAACATTGGTTCACTAGCAGGGGCAGACCTATATAGAACCGTAGGATGTGAACCGAAACCCAAGAAAAAACAGTTTATGTGCCGAATAAAACTAAGTTCTTTCTAAATATATTTTAATGTAATATTATAGTTTTTTATTATTTTAATTAACTTACTAATTTCAATAATCAACTTAATTTTCTTTTGCTTATATACTCTTCTTTTATTATAAACATTGGAGATTTCCTCTTAGTACATGATTTGTTACGCATATTATGTTGGGTTAATCAGGTTCGTTCACGGGTTACACGGGTAGCGAGTCACGGGATTTTGTTCGGTCAGCGGGTCGCAGACCATGGATTAACTGGTTAGCTGTTACGGGTTCATGCAAACGTGGGAAAGTGAACAACTTGGGAGCTGTTTTGCTTGCAAAACTGTAGGACCCGTAGATTAAAAGTTTGACCTAGTTTATTGCATATGGAAAATGCACGTTGGGCATAAAAGAATTAGTCTAGATGTGTACCAAGTCTTTAGGAGAGAATATTTTTATTCTTTTTTTATTCTTATGTAGCTGGTCATAGTAAGTCTATTTAAAGCCATTTGTTTTGTTAAATAAAGTAACCCCATTTTCTCATTCAATAGTGAAGCTTTCAATATTCATATTCACGTATACATATGACATAATTGTGTGGTGTGCGAGGGTGTGTTGAGTGAGTGTGATTTGTGGGGGCCTGAACCAACATATTATATCCTACAAAAATGATTTTTGTGTTTTTAAAGATGACATGCTTTTATGTAAAATGCCTCAAAACATATATACGAGACCAAATAAAGAAGTGTTGTCCAAAAACTTATAAAACTATGAATTAAACTTATAGAGCTCAAGCCATAGAACCATTAATTGATTGTAAATGATAGGTTCTTAAGTTTCCAAACTAGTCTGATCGACCTGACCGACCCAAACTAAAATATATTGTAATCAAATTGATATACACCTGAGCACATATTATTAGGGACACCAATAGATAAAATTCTTGGGCCACACTGCCATGCTCCATATAATTATGTTTATCTTCATTGAAAAAAAAAACTAGATCATCATAGTAAAGTAATTGTCAACTAATATATATGTTTACAACAGTTGAAGGGTGATGCATGGTGCTCGTCCGGACACTTGTGGCCAAATGGAAACCTAATGGCTACCGGGGGGACGTTCTCTGGTGATAGAGCTATCCGAGTGCTCGCTAACGATGATCCTAATGCAGACTTTGATACAAGAATAGGTGTTCTTGCTGCTGTTAGATGGTATGGTGGATTCAAAAGAATTATTTTTCGCATGTTCTTTTTTTTATTACTTTTCGGCAATGTGATAAACAACACTAGAATATGAGTATCACCAACGGAACAATACCGACGGACAACATCCGAAGATAGCTATAGAGTGACCTTTGACGGATAGCAAATAAACCAAAAAAAATATTTGCAAATTAAGTTAAATAGTCAGTAATGTGTTGGTAATCACCGACCAATTACTGACAAAACTTCTGCATGTGGTTTTAAACCGACATTTTCCAATGAAAAAGGGAATTAAACAGCTTTGTCATTCAATGACTTTCAGTGATCTCTCAAGTAATATAAGTAGCTAATCTGTCACAAACGAGATTACCCACTAGCAAGAATACAACAACCATTTCGGTCGGTAATCCGTTGGTAACGACAATCACCTACGGATTAATGAAGGATATTTCTGTTAGTGATACTCCTTTATTTTACAGTGAAATTACTTTCATATCCGTTACAGGTACTCGTCTAACCAGGTTTTGCCCGACGGGAGTGCTGCCGTCGTGGGAGGCAGAGACTCGTACAGCTACGAGATCGTACCTCCCCAAATGGAATTCAAACATCGGAAATTCGATCTCCCTTTCCTCCAACAAACAACAACACCCCCTTTAGGACCAGGAAGGCCTGTTGAAAACAATCTCTATCCGTTTCTTTACCTACTACCCGATGGTAATTTATTCCTCTTCGCCAACAATCGTGCCATCAGCTTCACTCCACAAACGGGCCAAGTTGTTCGTGAGTACCCAGAGTTAAAAGGCGGATCACGCAACTATCCCCCTTCAGGCATGTCCGCGCTTTTCCCCTTAAAACTCACAGCCGATCAGCAACCTCTCAATACCGAGATTGTAATCTGTGGTGGTAATGACCCAAAGGCATACGAGGTCGTGGACGCAAGACATGTTCACGACAAGCAGTTCATGATTGCACTCCAAGACTGTCATAGAATCCAGCCATTAAATAAAGATGCAACTTGGGTAGAAGAACAAAAGATGCCATCACCAAGGACCATGGGAGACTTGATACACCTTGCCAATGGTGACCTTTTGATGCTTAATGGTGCGAAAGGCGGTACATCGGGTTGGGAAGATGCCAGGGATCCTAATTTTGTTCCGCTTTTATATACACCATACAAGCCTATGGGTAAGAAGTTTAAAGAATTAGCTCCATCAACAATAGCCAGAATGTATCATTCCTGCTCAGCATTGTTACCTGACACCAGAGTGTTGGTTGCTGGAAGCAACATGCACCAGTTCTACACATATACTGGCGACTATCCAACCGAATTAAGGGTGGAGAGATTTGCTCCACCGTACTGTGACCCCGCCCTTGATTGCGCAAGACCAGCTATCTGCCCCAAGGCTACTGATAAGGTGTTGAAGTATGGGAAACCATTTAAGGTTACTACTATTCGTCCTCCGTTGGTGTTGGGTGAGATTAAGGTAACTTTGTTGTACCCACCATTCACCACTCATGGTTTCTCCCAGAGCCAGAGGA
The DNA here is from genome assembly GCA_030545235.1 of Helianthus tuberosus. Classification (NCBI taxonomy): domain Eukaryota; kingdom Viridiplantae; phylum Streptophyta; class Magnoliopsida; order Asterales; family Asteraceae; genus Helianthus; species Helianthus tuberosus. The sequence goes on from CM060443.1 coordinate 63,817,202, forward strand.
TGCTCATTCCGGCTATAACAAACATTGAGAATAATGTGATCACCGCGGTTGCACCTGGAAGCGGAATGCTGGCTCCTCCCGGGTACTACATTTTGTTTGTAAGTCGCCTCGGTGTACCTAGCTCTGGTATTTGGGTCCACATTGAGTAAGAAGCAAATGAATGTTGTTTTGAGAAAATTTTGGTGAATTTAGACGAGGTTATTTGTATGTTATTTGGCGACAATAAAGTAAACAACAATAAATCCATCGCTGCATATGTATGTATATATGGACTTGTAAGAATACTTTACTAGAATGAACTACTTATTACTAATAGTAACTAACTTAGCATAATTTAGTTTGTATAACCAAGTATTAAATAATTTTAGAGGCAGGCTCTATTCAGTATAGTTATAGTTTTAACAGCCTCTATTTGGTTTAAACAATAACAAGTTATGCCATAAACGTGTATGTAAATACATTTCAACCCAATATATGTAACATTAAACCTTTTCATTTTCACACGAGGATTTTAATTACAAAATGAGTTCATGGAGGGAAAGACCTTAGAGAGTACTACCAGAACTAGTAATTATGTTGGAAAGGCTCTTCCTTCAAATCACGGAAAATATTAGGGTAAATTACACTTTTCTTTTTTTATGTTTGTATCGGATTGCAATTTATACCCTTTAATTTTAATAATTACAGTCACAGATTTTTATTTGCTTAAACCATTACACCCTAGGTCCTTTAGCAGTAACCAAGTTAAAAGTTTCAGTAAAGTCTGTTCATAGAAGGACAGTTTTGTCATTTTACAAGCCTAATTTAAAAATTTTATAAATAAAACAGAAACAAAATTAAAAACTTATAATATATATAAATATATAATATATATCTCTTTCTCGTTCTCGTTCAATATCTCTTTCTCTCATCTAAAGTCAAACGCCACAATCCAGCCACCTATTTTGTTCTATAATTATTTCTCTCATCTAAAACCAAACACCACAAATCAAAATCTCCTATTTTTTAAAAGTCAAGACCTGATTTGGGTTCGGTGGTGTGTGTGTGTGTGTGAGAGAGAGAGAGAGAGAGAGAGAGAGTTGAAGAGGATCATGCTAGACTCTGCCGCTGAGGATCTTGCCGGACTGTCGCCGATTACGACGACAGTTAGCCATCGACTGGAGATATGTATATATGGACTTGTAAGAATACTTTACTAGAATGAACTACTAATTAGTAATAGTAACTAACTTAATATAATTTAATTTGTATAATCAAATATTAAATAATGTTAAGAGGCAGGCTCTGTTAGGAAATTTTATTTGTAAGTATTGAAGAAAATCAGATTCAACTTGATCTATGAAGAAGATAACAGTCCTGAAGATCACAAGAAGAAGAAGAAGATCGGATAGCACAACTGAAAGGAACAACATCTACTTCAAAGTATCATAAGTTGATCAAGAGCTGAAGAAGATTATCAGAGAAGGTCTTTCTGATGGATCTGATGATATTTCTGATGAAATATCATCAGTTTCTGACGATTCTGATCATCAGATTTTCTGATGATTTGTTCACCAGAATTTCTATTTCTGATGAAGTGGTTTATCAGAAAGTTTATCAGAAATTCTGATGAATACCCCACTTATCTAAAAATCAGCTCTATCATGCCACAATAATCGAAGCAACTTGACATTATTGGATATCATGATTACAAAGGCAACTTGACTGTTGGATTCAATGAATATGTCAAATAGCTACTTTATGCAGGACTTATACATGAATAAACAAATGTTTATTCATGTATCCAGCCATCTATAAATAGAAGGCTCATCAAGTAGAGGACAATGAGTTAAGCTTAGCATTCAATACATACTACAAACTCCATTGTCCTTTCACCCTCAGAATTCAAGTATTCATTTGTAATAGATAATAATCTTACAATCACCTTGTATACCATTTTGTTTCAAAGTGATATAAACTTGAAAATTCTGTAGGTCTTGTTTCTTGAAAGTCCGATTTCTATTTCCGCACACCATTTTCACATCTATTGAAATCACTTGTCGTATTACGTGAAAAAGAAGTTTTTAAGTCCAAACTGGGACCAACAATTGGTATCAGAGCAGATTGAATAAATTATTTTCAAACGATCAATCGCTCATCTTCTTTTCTCTAAATATGGCCAGCTTTCAATCATGGAATAATGCTTTTAACATTGGCTCTATGTCTAAACCTCTGACTTTGGTTAGAGAGGAATACCCCCAATGGAAAATCAGGATGGTCAATTTCCTTAATGGTCATTACCGAGCTCTGTTTCAATCCATTGAAAGGGGTCCACATATACCAATGACTGAAATACCAGCTATTCCAGCAACTGACCAATCACCTGCAATCCCTGCCTTCCAAGCTCCCGAAAGTGAAATACTTTGGAGCCCGGAAGACAAGGAAAAGGTGGTTGGGGATGAAAGGGCAAAGTCACTTTTAATAATGGCTATCCCTAATGACATATTTTCACAAGTTGATGCATGTGCATCAGCTAACGAAATATGGGATCAGTTAGAAAATCTTTGTGAAGGAGGAGAAAGGATGAAGATAAACAAAAGAACAAACAATGTTTCCTCAAAAAATCTGGCTCGCCCCATTTCCCTAATGAAAGATTAAATGAAACATATCAAAGATTTAAAAAAATTTTGAACGAGCTAAAGAAATTTGGAATAACAAAATCAAATGATGAAAGAAACATAAAATTTCTGGATGCCTTACCTAGGGAATGGAGAAGTCTAACCATGACTTTGTCCTCAACCTTAGAACTAGGTAATATGAGTCTTCATGACTTGTACAGCATTCTGGTCCCCAGAGAGGAAGAAATATTTGAAGAATCAATTCAAAGAGGGGGATCTTTAGCTCTTATCTCAAACTCACAAAGAACACCACCTACCAATGATCCACAACCTTCAAACAGTCAAAATCTTGAAATTTCTGATACATCATCAGATTTTTCAGCTTTTGCTGAAGCAATTGCACTGCTCACCAAAACCTTTGAGCAGAGGTTGAGGGGAAGAGGCCAAAGATACCAGAAAAGTGATAGAGGGAGGATGGATGGTAGATCTAGAGAAGAAGGTAGATCTAAGGATAAGGGAAAGGCTGAAGTTGTGTGTTACAAATGCAAGCAGAAGGGTCACTATGCATCAGAATGCAAGACCAAGAAACTGAAAGATTTTGCTTATTATGAGAAGAATCTGGAAGAAGCAAAGAAGCAGCAACAAGTCAGTTTAATTGCAGGGACAGATACATGGCTATCTGATGATTCTTCTGATGAAGAAGAAGAAGAAATGGCTAATTTCTGCCTTGTGGCACTTTCTGATGACCTACCAGAAACTTCAGGACAGAAGGTAAATTTAGATAATCTTGATCTTGAACACAAGCTAAACAAGCTCATGTCAGATTTTCTAAATCTGCAAGATAAGCCGAAATCAGATAGTAAAAAATCTGATGAGTTGCAAAGGACCATGAATAAAATCATACTTGAAAACCAATTACTAATAGACGAAAATTTAGATCACAGAGCTAAAATTAAGTTCTATGAAAATGAAAGAAAAGATCTTTACAAGAAAATTAATGATAAAGAAATTAATGTAAGAGGTTTTCAACAGGCTAAAGAATTCATAAATTTCATTGAGTCCACACCAAAGAACAAAGGAGAGGGTTTAGGATATGTAAAAACAAGAGAAAGTAAACCCACTGTCTTTGTAAAAGCAACACATCATATTTCTAATAAATTTTCATCAGAATCTGACTCTGAATCATGCAAATCAACCAGTTCTGAATACTATTTTGAAAAACCCAACTTTAAAGCAAAAATAAGTGAATGCAAACAAAAATCTTTAAAAATTCCAGAAGCAGTTCACTCATCTTTTCAAAATTATCCACTCATTCCATCACAAGAAAGAATATCTGAAAATTCTGATAAAGAATCTTGTATGTGTGTTGACATACTGAAGCTTGTTCAACACCATCTCCAAAATAAAAGTGAAAAATCTGTTTATGGCTCAGCATATAACAGATATTCTGATGAAAGGCCATCAAGAGAAAATAATCTGATTAAAATCTCATCAGAAAGAGTACCCAAGCAAGTCTGGTACCAAAAACCCTCTAATTTTTCCATTTCAGGACCATCATGTGCAGCAGATCTGGTACTGCGATTCTGGAAGCCCCAAGCACATGACTTGGGACAGGAGCTTTCTCAGTAACTTTGTTTCAATACTGGGTAAAATGGTAAATTTTGGAAATGGAGTAAAAGGGAGGATCATGGGATATGGATGCATAAGGTATGGATGCTTGACCATAGAGAAAGTAGCCTATGTAGAAGGCTTAAAGTACAATCTGCTAAGTTGTGGTCAATTCTGTGATAAAGGTTTTCAGGTAACCTTTTTACCAGAAAAATGCTTGTTAATAGGTATGGATGATAATAAAATTTATTTAAGTGGAAAAAAGGATAAGACAATCAATTTACTATTTTGATTTCAAAGAAGAAATGGAACATCCAAAATTATGTTTATTTTCAAAAATCAACAAGGGTAGTAGTTGGTTGTGGCACAAGAGGTTAGCCCACTTAAATTTCAAAAACCTAAGCAAATTAGCAAGCAAAGGACTGGTAAAGGGATTACCTTTCATATCCTCAAAGTAGGATAAAATTTGTGAAGCTTGTGAGATGGGAAAATCCAAAAGAAGCTCACACAAATCAGTTTATGAGTCTTCTATTACACAAAATTTGGAACTTTTACATATGGATTTGTGTGGACCCATAAGTACAGAAAGCTTTTCTGGAAAGAAATACATATTTGTAATTATAGATGATTTTTCCAGGTACACATGGGTAGAATTTTTAAGGAAGAAAAGTGAAACTCTTGAGCTGATTATTAATTTTATCAGTAAAAATTAAAAATCTGTTAAAACTAACAGTCAGAAGAATCAGATCAGACAATGGGACATAATTTAAGAATTCAAAGATTGAGAACTTTCTTGTAAGTAAAGGAATTTCTCATGACTTTTCTGCTCCCAGAACACCTCAACAGAATGGGGTGGTTGAAAGAAAAAATAGAACCTTAGTAGAAGCTGCCAGAACAATGCTTGCTTATGCTAAAATGCCCATTCATTTTTGGGCAGAAGCAATAGCAAATGCTTGTTTTACTCAATACAAATCCATAATCAACAAAAGGCTCAACAAAACACCATACAACATTATCAACGGAAGAATTCCAAGTGTAAAATTTTTACATACATTTGGTTGTAGATGTTTTGTTTTCAATGATTTTGAAAGCCTTGAGAAATTTGACAGAAAAGCAGAAAATGGTTTTTTTCTTGGTTATTCTTTGTCCTCAAAAGCTTATAGAATTTTTATTCTAAACACAAGGACAATCAGAGAAAGTCTATATGTATCTTTTGATGACTCATCAGAAACAGAGGTTTCTGATGAATACATGAAAGAAATAAACTTTTCTGACAAACAAGAAAATTATGAACATCTCTTTGAAATGATAACAGAAGATTTCTTAGAACATGATAAATCTCTTACAAACAAATCAATAGATAATTCATGTACTAACCCTGCAGAACAAATGGGTAGTGCATCAGAACTCTTAAATCAGAACAATGAAAATATATTTGATAATCAAAACTCTAATACACTACATACAACTTAGGCAACTGTTCAGAGGGAAACTTCAAATCCATCCGAACCAACAACTTTTCACAACAAGTTGAGATGGATTAAAGGACATGTTCATTCTGACATCATTGGCAATCCAGCAGATGGTGTAAGAACAAGATCAGCAATAGCACATGAGTGTGCATTTGCTGGGTTCTTAAGCAAGATAGAACCCAAGTCTGTCAAAGAAGCTCTAAATGACTCAAACTGGATTCAAGCTATGCAAGAAGAGCTGGATCAGTTTGAAAAGAGCAAGGTATGGGATCTGGTGCCTAAGCCAAAATGACAAATCAGTCATAGGCTCAAAATGGGTATTCAGGAATAAATCAGATGAAAATGGCATAATGACCAGGAATAAGACAAGGTTAGTGGTCAAAGGTTATTGTCAACCAAAATGTATAGACTATTATGAAACCTTTGCACCAGTAGCTAGATTAGAAGCAGTAAGAATTTTTCTTGCTTATACTGCATCCAAAGATTTCAAAGTTTATCAAATGGATGTAAAATCTGCATTCCTGAATGGTAGAATTGAGGAAGAAGTTTATGTGCATCAACCAGCAGGCTTTGTTGATCCAAAATTTCAAAATCATGTTTACAGATTAAACAAAGCCTTGTATGGTTTGAAGCAAGATCCTAGAGCCTGGTATGAAACACTCTCAAACTTCTTACTCAATTCTGGCTTCACAAAAGGGACTATTGATACAACACTTTTCCTCAAAGCACACAAAGGTCATACTTTGTTAGTCCAAATATATGTTGATGACATTATATTTGGATCAATAAATGAAAATTTCTGTAAAAAGTTTCAAAAGTTAATGACCAGCCACTTTGAAATGAGCATGATGGGTGAGTTAACCTTTTTCTTAGTTTTACAAGTAAAATAAAGAATTGATGGAATATTTTTGAGTCAATCAAAGTATGTGAAAACAATTCTGCAAAAATACTCACTTGAAAACTGCTCAATTTTAAAAACTCCCATGGTAACAGGGAACAAATTAGATTCTGATAAAGATGGAATATGTGTAGATATTAAAACCTATAGGGGGATGATAGGATCATTGCTATACTTAACTGCAAGCAGACCAGATATGATGTTTGCAACATGCTTTCTAGCCAGATATCAATGTGATCCTAAAGAATCCATCTAAAAGCTGTAAAAAGGGTTTTTAAATATCTAAAAGGCACATCAGAACTTGGTCTCTTGTATCCTAAGGATACAAACCTTGAACTAATTGCATATACAGATGCAGATTATATAGGGTGCAAGATTGACAGAAAAAGCACATCTAGTGCATGTCAAATCTTGGGTGAAAAATTGGTATGTTGGGCAAGCAAGAAACAAAACTGTGTTGCAACATCAACAGCTGAATCAGAATATGTAGCAGCAGCAAGTTGCTGTTCACAAGTGCTGTGGATGCATACTCAGCTGAAAGATTATGGAGTAAATCTGACAAAGATACCAATCCTATGTGATTCAAAGAGTGCAATTGCAATAACAGAAAATCCAGTTCATCACTCAAGAACCAAGCACATAGATGTCAGATATCACTTCATAAAGGATCATGTTGAAAAAGGTAACATAGAAATGTACTTTGTTCCAACAGAAAACCAAATTGCTGATATCTTTACAAAACCTCTTGATGAAAAGAGACACAATTTTTTAATCAGCAAACTTGGCATGGTTAACATAAAAGATGAAGATCTTTTAGAAAACAAAAGACCACAAATTGAAAACCTAAATGATAAACATCAAAATTCTGATAAACAAAAGATAATTCAACAGGCTTCTAACAAAGAAATCCATCAAACTGATGGAACATCAGAAGATCTGATAAATCATCAATGAATCTGATGATTTATCAGAAAATATGAAAGAGTATCAGAAAATCTGAAAGAGTATTAGAAAATCTGACAATCAGAAATTCTGATAAAAGATCAGAAACTTTGTTGAAACATCAGAATGATCAATGATCATCAAAAATTTCTATCTTCATCCATATCTCACATGTGTATAATAAATTCATAATTGTGAATAGTCTATTTTTGTATTTTTTTTTCTTTCTTTTATTTAAATTAAAAAAAAACAAAAAGGGGGAAAAGTAACATACATTAAGATAAAATTCAATGTCACAGCAGAGAAATCAACCGTCACAAGAAAATTTTTGCAGAAAATTGAATTTTTCTTATACTACCAATGCATGCAATGTCATTTTTTCATAAGAAGTTTGAGAGGCACGTAGGCACAAAAATGATTAGGGGCTATAAAAGTAGCCGCCTAGCTATTCAATGCTTACTCACACACGGGGCTTAGTAGACTGTCATATTCTCACTACAACAGATATCATCTTAAATGAAGAGATTGAAATGAAAATGAAAATCTTTGGTTGTTAATAACATTTATGGCATAACTATCACTTTCTTCTATAAATATTAACATCCTGAAAAAGAATTTCTTCACACCAAGACAATCTTCTCTTCAAAAGCTCCTCATCAGAAATTTCTTATTTTAAAATGGCTCACCCAAAAATGATGAGACAAACACACTTCCCTCTCCCTCTTCACAGACATCATAACCTTAGACTAAGGTCTAATCTGAAAGGTCCTGCATGGGAAGATTGCAGATATGTGTACAATATGATCATGCAAAGTCCTTTGGGCTTTGCTGTATCTACACATGTCACCATCTATTTCAGAACTTCTTCAAGAATTCTGGTGGAATGCTGAAATTGTCTTCAGTGGCACTTTCATGTGGATAGAAAGCAAGGTTATGGGGGTCATAATCACCCTAAAGGAGGAAACTCTTAGAGATGTCCTACAACTGGGTGATGATCAAGAAAACACCTTTCTGGATAAGGAAATGGTACAACAAACCTTGACGGACATGGGCTATCATACATATAACGTGTCAAGGCAGATAAGCAAATCTGGTTTCATATCACCTTTCCAGTACTTGGTAACACAGCTTAGTGTCTACTTCTCTAAGAAGATTGGACACTTCAACGAGCTGTCATACAGGATGATGGAAGTGATTCATGTAGTTGTACAGGAAAAACCTTACAACTTTTCTAAGTTTCTCATGAGAGACCTAGAAGCTAACATACACGACCGTCAACCTTTTCTGATCTACCCTCGATTCGTGACCAAGGTAATTACCAGACAGCTGGACTTCGGAGGAGTAAGAAGCTGGTATCCAAGGGCTGAGCTGGCACTACAAGAGAACATAAGTGATCCTACCATTGTCCCATCAACAAATCACAGTGGTTGTATAACCTATCTCCGGTTATATGTGAAGTGTATGTACAACGTGCTCGAGGAGTAGTTGTTGTTTGTTTTTTTTTTGTTTGATGATATTTTCTTATCTTTATATATTTAGTTTGTTTATGTTTCTTTAATCTTAAAAAAAACACAAAAACAATGACAATAGATCTAGGGGGAACTAAAACAACATATCTGATAAAAACAAGAAAAATCTGTTGTAAAATAAAAGAAATCTGTTAAGACTAGTGAAACATCAGAAATTCTGATGACTCACCAGAAAATCTGATAATATATCAGAAAATCAAATTTTTAATTAGAAAAGTCTCTTGACTACCAGGAACTCTGATAAATCAACATAAAGAATCATTAGGAAACATTTCTTTAAACCAGATTCAAAGAAACTTATAACTAACTAAATTTTTGAAATAAGTTTCTTTCAAAATATTTTTTCTGAGGATTGGAACAAGCTGTATAACAAACACTTCCTGAAAATCAGAACAATGATGTGGAGTTCAGAAATGCTATGTAAGTGAAATCTACAAACTCTACTTATTCCCTCTCATCTAAAAAAAATGATGATTCAATCTCTATATATGAATCAAATACATTCTGATGAAGTATGAAGAAAATCCAACTCTCAGAGTTTTATTCAAAAGATTTTCTGATATATATCATCAAAAGGAAAACTTGGGAAGATACACAATCTCAAAAAGGTTTCTATTGGACCTTTTTGAAACAAAAGGGGTCCCACGTAAAGAAAAAGGTGCAAGTTGGACATTAGTGTTTATTTTCTAAATCCTTGGAATCTCTGATTTTCATTAAAAGATTGATATTAAATTAAAGATAAACCAAAGGTTTTCAAAAACGGTTGTTTCCTAAATGGATTAAAAACATCATTAAGGTGTCATTAACCACCTTGAATACAAACAACCCACGAAAAACACTCAAAGATCTCTGTATTAAAACACTATAAATACCTCATTAAAAAACAGAGACTTCCATCTTCAACCTTGAAACTCAAAACCCTAAAAACCCTTTTCCGAATCAAAAACCCCAATTCTCAATGGCTGCTATCAACATCAACATGCCACCAGCTGAACACTTTGTTCCTTTCGTCACCGAAGCTGAATTTCTTCCATTAAAGAGCAACAATGAAGTGATGAACGACAACATTGAAGAATATGATACAAAGTGTGAAATCCTAATTGAATTTCTGATCAGATGCCTGATAGCTTAAGCTCTCACAAAGACCAGAGAGGTACCAGAAAAACTCATACAACAAGTTGTAAAAACTCTCCAACTCTCAAATCAAATCGAGCTTACAGTACACGTGTGGGGAGATATCTTCATTAAAATCTCACCGGGGAAAATAAGGGAGTGTTTGGAACTACCCTTAAGCCAAAGCTATGAAGAAGCACAAGAAAAGGAAGATATGTTTTCACTACTTGATGCAGTAATGGGTTACAAGACAAAGATTTCAAAAATCAGTGAATTCAAGAGGAATCAGCTACCTGCCTTCTGGCAAGTGTTAATGGAAATTCTGAACAAGTGTTTATCATCAAAAAAATAGAGGTACATATCAGATAAATATGAATGTTCTAACAATCATGTTCAGTCTCATTAGTGGGTTGAATATTGATTTTGGAACAGAAATATTTAATCTGATCAGAAGATCAATTCTGACTAACACTGCAAGGATAGATTCACATCTACCTTTTCCCAAATTTCTGTCAATCATAATTTCTGATGCATTTTCTGAAAGGAACCTAGAAATTCCAGCATCAGAAAATATGTGGAGTACAGAAATCATGAGACCTTGGACTGCTGTAGGGTCTTGGAAGTCAGATTATGATGTGCCTGTTCTGTTAGAAAGAATGATGAATCTGACACCAGAAGATTCACCTTACAGAGCAGAATATCTAAAGATGTTAAGCAAGAAGCCAGAAAAAAGGAAGTTTTTGATAGTGTGTCCCCCATGGAGCATGATGCACAAGAGTCAAGTACACCAAGAATTGAGCAGCAGGGTGAGTCAGAACCTCATCCAGCTGATGAAGATGTGAACATGAGTCCTGTGGCAGAAGAACATCATGCAGAAATCTCACATATGGGAGAAACAGGTGCACAACACTCTAAACTTAATATTGTTCATAATTCTGAGAGTGATTTTGATGATTTAATTCAAGGAAATTATGAAATTTCACAAAGAGGCACTGTTTTTGTAAGACAAAGTGTGAGTGGAACCAAAGACCCATTTTCTGAATTAGATTCTGAGGAGGAAAATGTGGTGGCAACAGGTGGAGATCAGTCTACTGATCAAGGAAACCTGAATGAGAAAACTAAGAGTTTCTCAACAACTCATGGAAAACCTGAAAAGGTTCAAGGATATGAGGAAAACCAGAACTTGAATGTGTTTCAATTTTCTAGTGAGGGTATAGAGAATATGGAATTTTTCAATCCTCTTAACCTTAGAACAGCAGAGAATGTGTTTTCTGCTGGTGTTAGAGGTGGAACATCTGTTGTTCTTCCTATTATCCAAGGACATCAATCTATGTCAACTAAGCAACTACACAAGGAACTTGAAGACACAACTGCTGTTTGTACGGGAAAAACAACCACAGAAGATAAAATTGATCTGATATTGGAAGAGATCAGAAATCAAAGATCAAATATCAAAGTATTATCAGAAACTATCAAAGTTGTGCAGAAGCAAACATAAGACAACACTGTAGCCCTCAACAAACTACAAGAGTAATCAGAAAACAGAGAGAGCTCATCAGAATTCAAGAAAGCTCTCAAAGAACTGCAAGAAATCAAGAAACAGATGGCTGAGGTTGCAAGTGCAGGGGAAAGCTCAAGTTCAGGAAGAATCCTTGAAGAAATTCAGTTCCTCAGAGCCAACAACAGCATCATGGCTGAGGCTTTTGAGAAACTGATGGTGGAATTGTCTGCACAAAAAGATCAAAATAAACTGGAATTTCAGAGAATGAAGAACAAAGAAGAATCAAATACTCAAGCTCTTGCTGATGTTCATCTGTTAGTAAAGAGGTTGCAGTACAATGTTGCCAGACTGGCAAAAGTTGATTTCCATGAACTGAAAGCTCCAACTCCACAAGAAAAACAAGCAGGAGTACCAGAAACTTCTCAACAAAAATTCAAACAACCAGAAATCACTCAACAAGATCAATCCAAACAATCAGAAACTCCAACAACTCAAAAACAGAAGCAGCTGATGGGTCCTCCTCCTAGTAAGCCAAAGTTACTTATGGGTCCTCCACCTAACATCCCAAAGCCAGATGCTTCAAGGGTCCAAAAGAAAGAACCTCTTCCAGTTCAAACATCTTCCATAGCTCTCACAGGAGAAACAGAATTTAGCATAAAGTTGGATACAAAAGAGAAGATAAGAATGGAACATGAAGTAACCTCTTCAAAAAGGCCAAGAAAAGTGATTAGAGAAGATTCAGAAACTCCAACAACTCAAAAACAAAAGCAGCTGATGGGTCCTCCTCCTAGTAAGCCAAAGTTACTTATGGGTCCCCCACCTAACATCCCAAAGCCAGATGCTTCAAGGGTCCAAAAGAAAGAACCTCTTCCAGTTCAAACATCTTCCATAGCTCTCACAGGAGAAACAAAATTTAGCATAAAGTTGGATACAAAAGAGAAGAGAAGAATGGAACATGAAGTAACCTCTTCAAAAAGGCCAAGAAAAGTGATTAGAGAAGATTCAGATGGAAACTTCAAAGAATTCGAAGTGCTGAAAGGTGATTTACACACATTCATGTATCCTGAAGAACACTTGAAGCATTACTACTAGAAAGGTCCAGAAGACAACCCAGAAAGGCCACTCTCTCCAATAAGCAAAAATATTGTTCAAGTCAGGAATGAGGGAAGCTGGGAAATTCTACACAAACCAATGACCAATCCAATAGTCTCTATTGAAAGAATCATCATTTTAACTATTGGTGAAGGTGTCTTAGGTACTAGTGGGCAGAAAAAATACACCTTAATCAGAAAAGATAATAGTGAAGAAAAGGTTACTGATGGAAATCTGGCTGATGATATTCACCCACTAGTCATAGTAAAAATGAAGAATATAATTGATAAAGAGCAAAATGGTTCAGTTGTGATCTGAAGAGCTCTTGACAGCATCAAAAGAGTAGGAGCAAAGTTATATAAAAGGGCTGCACTGGCAGACTTTGATTTATGTATCAATTTTGAGTATAGCAACAAGGTGCTAATACCTCCTCCTAACAACACAATTCCAGCTGAAATTCCTTCTAAACAAGTGACAACTGGAGCAATTTTTGACAAACCAGAAATGTGTGTGGTTTTCAAAGATGCTCATAATGAGAAGGATCTGTTCAGAATCAGTGAAATATGCAGGTATTCAAATCAAACCCTGAAATATATAAAGAACTGCATGAATGAGAAACAAGAGCAGCTCGAGAAGAAGGGGAAGAACATTGAACAGCTGAGAAAAGCAATTGAATATAGCATTGAAAGGTGGATGGAATCCAGAGGATGGTACAAAGAACTTTACAAGGAAACTCAAAAGGCAATTGACCACAAGAAAGGGCTGAAACCAGGAGACAAATACAGAAGTGGAGTGAAGATCAATTAATGAATTAATGAGATTAAAATTTTTGTTTTTGAGAACAATATTTTAGTTTTTTCTATTTTGAACAATGGTTGGTTTGATTATGTTTTATGTTTCTGAACTTAGTTGTTTGAACTTTCTTTCCAAGGATTAGTTGAAAGTTGTTTATGTTCGATATAGATAGTCATTTTCTTACAATACTTAGGGGGAAACTGTTAGGAAACTTTATTTGTAAGTATTGAAGAAAATCAGATTCAACTTGATCTATGAAGAAGATAACAGTCCTGAAGATCACAACAACAACAAGAAGATCTGATAGGACAACTAAAAGGAACCACATCTACTTCAAAGTATCATAAGTTGATCAAGAGCTGAAGAAGATTATCAGAGAAGGTCTTTCTGATGGATCTGATGATATTTCTGATGAAATATCATCAGTTTCTGACGATTCTGATCATCAGTTTTTCTGATGATTTGTTCACCAGAATTTCTGATAAAGTGGTTTATCAGAAATTCTGATGAATACCCCACTTGTCTAAAAATCAGCTCTATCCTGCCACAATAACCGAAGCAACTTGACATTATTGGATATCATGATTACAAAGGCTACTTGACTGTTGGATTCAATGAATATGTCAAATAGCTACTTTATGCAGGACTTATACATGAATAAACAAATGTTTATTCATGTATCCAGCCGTCTATAAATAGAAGGCTCATCAAGCAGAGGACAATGAGTTAAGCTTAGCATCCAATACATACTACAAACTCCATTTTCCTTTCACCCTCAGAATTCAAGTATTCATTTGTAATAGATAATAATCTTACAATCACCTTGTAAACCATTTTGTTTCAAAGTGATATAAAAGTTGAAAATTCTGTAGGTCTTGTTTCTTGAATGTCTGATTTCTATTTCCGCACACTATTTTCACATCTACCGAAATCACTTGCCATATTACGTGAAAAGATATTTTTAAGTCTAAACTGGGACCAACATGCTCTATTCGGTATAATTTTAGTTTTAACAGCCTCTATTTGGTTCAAACAATAACAACTTACACCATGAACGTGTATATAAATATACTAGGTTATCACCTGTGAATACTCACGGTTTGTGAATCTATTTTTCTAAAAAAATAAATATACATATATATTAATAAATGAAAATTGCATGATGAATAACGTAGATTAATCAATGATAACATCTGTAAAATTAAACAGTCATAAAATGTAATACTGGCAAAAACAAAGTTGTTTTATATTCGTTCGATATCATAGCTTAAAGAATACTAAATAATTTAAGCAACAACTTATTCATTAACTTCTTCTTTAACACGTGCAATACGTCGTTCAGGAATACGGACCAAAGCTTTTGTGCCTCTAAAAACCATCATATCAAATTTTGACTCGAAAATCATGTCGAAGATAATAAACTGTTCATCTTGAATTTTCATGTCTTCTTTAATGCGATTCCATCTGGTAGTCATATAAAAATTTTGACCATGATTTTCCATAACAACCTACCATGTACGGTTAGGAAAAGCGGTTAAAGCAACATGTTTTGTAGGTAGTATATTCTTCAACTTATGATATGATGAACAAAAAATCTATCAATAAGCTGCAAGTACAAAAATAACTACTTTATATTAAATAAAGTTTTACAAAATTTGTCAATTACTACTATAGTACAAACTTAAAAAAACAAAATAATTACCAAATGATCTTTATGTTTAGAGAATTGGGAGATTTGGCAACATAAGAAATCACCTTGAGCAAGTACGAAATCTTGATAAAAGTATATCAATCTAAAAGTTAGACAACCTTCATACTTGAACAAAAACAATGAATTCTTTGATAATATTAGTAACTGAATCATATTGGACCATCCGTCGTGGAAAAAGTATGAAGAACCTGCTTTCCTAATTTGATAGTAAAAATTCTTCCATCCATCATAATGATTCGAACCATACCATTAGGAGCTAACTTGTAATCAGCTACCCAATTGTGGTAACTCTTCGGAAAAATTTGTATACAAAGTAAAAATTAATTCATACATATAATAAAGAAATAAATTTGATAATAAAATCGACATACCCAATAATTCATCTCGTTGTTTGATTGATAACGTAAAAAACAATTAAGCATCTTCAATGATATATGAACTTTGAATTGGATGAAGATGATTAGGTATTATGTATATTTATAAGACAAACTTATTTAGGTTTTATTAATAGGCTCAAGTATGGTCCAAGTAATTGTCTATTATTTGCACAAAGATATCATGATTTTATAAAAGAAGATATATTACTAAATTATAATACTTACAAATTTGTAATTACAAATTTAAATATATAAATACCGTTATTCTCAAAATTAATTATTATATGTATATTTATAAATTCTAATTTTTTTATTGTTTTTTTCGGATTGTTTATTAAAAGAAAAATAATTTACAAATTTGTTATTAAATGTATTTAATACTTTCTATAAATTGATTATATTGTATATTTAGAAACAGTTTTATTAACTAAATAAATATAAATTGACTATCTATTTAATAATTTTCATAATAGTGTTAATAAAAAACAGTTTCCAAAAATACTCATACAAGTTTATAATCAAACATAAATCGTGTTATTTATGAAGAAATTAAATTGGATTTTAAAAGTATTTAAGAGTAGCCATAAATTGATTAGTTCTTATATTTTGATAACATTTTTATTATTTTATGTATCATGAATCTTTAAAAAAATTAATATTGTTTATATGTAGTTTTCCCATGAATAAGCATGGTAATATATATATTTAGAATATATATTTTTACTACTATTTTATTAAAAAATCAAATACAATATTATAATTAACTTCACACAATGCATTTCCATAATTATATGAATCTTTTAAATATGTGAAATATTACTTATTAAAATCAGTATTACCAAACTTCTTAATATTTATAAACAACAAAGAAAGTTAGGATATATACAAAAAACACTACAAATCCTTTAAGTTCAAATGAAATTATAACAAAACAAAATCGCAAATCCAATGAAGGTAATATAAAGAACACTAAAAAACTTTGAAGTTCCAAAAGAACTCAAAATGTTAAACTACAAATTCCCAAAGATTCTTTGTAAACAATGTTTGTAGTTTTATGTGTCGGCCTCCCATCCTTGTCAAATATTAAAAGCTTGACGCCATCTTTAGTCTTTACTCTCGACAATGCAACATAGAACTGAACAAGTGAAAACACAGGGTCTCTCAAGTATAGACCGACTCTTGATAGAGATTGTCCTTAACTTTTGTTAATAGTCATCGCAAAGAATACGGTTATTGGAAACTGCCTTCGTTGAAACTTGAAGGGTATTTTCTTGTCCGACAGTATCATGCTAATTCTTGGAATGTAAGTTCTTGAACCAACATTACCTCCCGATAGTATTTCAGCCTCGATAACACGTCTACCAAGACGTGTACTTTGAAGACGCGTACCATTATATAAACAGTTTTGCTGATCAATATTCCTCAAAAGCATCACTAGAACACCCAACTTTAATACCAGTCTATCATTTGGTAATCCTGAAATCTTGACACTATTTAACACCTAAGGATTATATAAATCTTGGTGTAATGGATCATTAATTTCCTCAGTTGGGCATATACTACCGGAGCTAAGATACTCTACTTCTTCACCGGGAAACAATGCAAGCAAGCGATCATTGATACCATGAATAACTTCATTCTTAGGCGCGAGTATGGCTCTCTTAGAAAAGTAGTCACGATCTTTAAAACGGTCAAGAACTGAAGGATATACAAAGTCAGTCAAACTTTGAATTAGATCAGTTGAATCAGTTATTAAAAGATCGTTTGGTATCTCTATAGTTGACTCACCATCGTTACCATCACCAACATTGCCTTCACCAATTTCAAGAAGCCATTTAGCAAATTCGTTTATCTCCTTGATGTTTGCACTACTGGCTCCAACAGATAAGCGCATATTCCTTCTTAATTTTAAAACCTTGCAAGTCGACCAAATGTAGGATGAACATAAAGAGGTGTATACGATGTCTTGCATGCTTCCATTTTGTACAACCGGTAGGATTTGTCTAAAGTTACCACCAAAGACAATAGCCTTTCCACCAAATGGAAGTTCACAATTTCGTGAATCACCAACACTCAAAACCTCCTTCAATGTACGGTCAAAAGCCTCAAAACCATGTTTGTGTACCATTGGTGCTTCATCCCAAATAATCAACTTGGCTTCCTTTAGAAGATTAGCGATTTCAGTATTAGGCTTAATATGGCAAATCGAATCTTCATTACGATTAATCGGAATATGAAATCGTGAATGGGCAGTACGTCCTCGTGACAACAACATTGATGCAATCCCACTTGAAGCCACGTTAATAAAATATGTCCATTACATCTAATGGAAGCAGCTAACGTTTTCCACATAAAGGTCTTACCTGTACCACCGTAACCGTACACAAAAAACAACACCACCTTTCCCACATCGAACAACATCCATAATCTCGTTATACACTGCACTTTGATCATCATTTAAAGACCTGTGAAGATTATTGAACTCAGCCCTAACTTCGTCCGTGTCCCAAAAAGCTCCTCGTTTATCAGACGGTTGCTCTCGTATATTAGAGACTCATCGTCATGAATACGCATTGGTGAGAATCTGTGCAAGCTTGAACCATTACGACGAAGATATATTTCGATTTTAGACAACGTTATATTCTTTAAACGTTCGTCTGAAACAACCAATCCTACAATGAAAAGGAAATATATTTAATATAACGAAACACTTTGTTGATATAGCTATAAATCATTAACGATAATATGCATTTTATGTCACAAAAACTATTAGAAAATTAAAAAAATACCACTAAAGCCAGTATCTTTCCGCATATTGTATAAAATGTCCTCGGACCAAAGCTCCCACGTCTTCTCCCAAACAACTTCCAGTCTTGAAAGCGTATTAGACAATAGTAGTGTACCAAACAAACAATGCAGATAATAACCATTTCCTGTAAAACTGGCTTCTTTAATACACTCTATATATTTACTGTCATCGTCTAACAGCCCACGTGCATAACACGCATCCCTAAAAGTAGGATAAACAACACCATCATAGGTTCTGATTTCTTCAAAGGTTCGTAGTCCTTTAACCTTAGTTAGAAGAATTCTTAGGTAATAAGCCTCACCAAGAGAAGGAGACACAAAAAAAATTCTCCTAACCACAACATAATTTTTACGCGGCTGGCAACACCGATCCTTTAACTTCCAAACATATTTTGAAGGAAACTCAACATAAGTAAGTTCCATCGCTCCAAGTTTAGAATTGTTCATGTTCATCCATTCTAGAAAAAATTGAAGAATTTACCTGAGGTTTGTTTAGGACATCTTCGATATCATCTTCACCACTGAATACAACATTTTATTGGTCTGGAAGATGAAATGGTAATCTCATAACAGATGGATACCTATGGTGAACCTCATAGGTAAATATTCTCTAGCTGGCTTCACATGCGGAAACATATCTAGCTTCGTAATATTCTTTAATTTCATCTTTTGCGATCTCCTCCTCAAGTCCTTTATCTAAATCTATAATAGCAACAGTGGCTCTGTATGGTCCTTTATTAATGTATTTAAACAAATACTTAATTGAACCAGCCTGATTGCACCACTCCACATTGATGTGCGCGTGATATCTTTTGAAAAAGCCTTTTGCTGTATGGAACGACGCTCCTGTTCTCCAGTGTAACACCCTTCTTCACAACTGTGTGACCAGAATCTCTTCACCTATAAAGGGAAAATCCATCTGAATCAACGAAGTAGCTTCTAAAAACTTTTTTGGAAAATTCTTAGAACAACGGTTGCCTACCATGCATGGACATTTCAAGTTAGCGTGTCCACAAGGACCATGAATCATAAAGTCACTCACAAGAGAATACAATTCATGATCTGCATTCTTATCAGGTATTTCAGCTGAGATAAAGGGATCGATGTGTTCAACAGTAGGAACCTTATGATCAGCTTTCATAAATACGCATGTGGCAAACCACGTTTTTGAAACTCGACAGTGTAAACAACTATAGAAGCAAAAAAAAGGATTAGTACATACAGAGAAATTGGGTGTAAATAAAAAGGAATCACATACCTGCATTAATATCGCCAAGAATTTTTTTTCCTTCATGTCTTTTATTAATGCATCAAGCTTCATCTTAAACAATCGACAAAGTATGTTGGGTTTATCTTTAGGCTTAATTGATGAGTCACCAATAAACCTTACCATTTCGGGCCATTTCGGATTACATGTAATTGTTATAATGAAATCAGGATACCTATACGTCCTACATAAAGCCATAGCATCGAGGTAGTTTTGCATCATATAGCGAGCTCCACCAGTAAACAACGAAGGTAATATCACAGGTTTTCCAGTATGAGACAAATCACTCTGACCACCTTTCTAAATGTTTTTAAGACTGTTAAATGACTCACATCTTAATTATGTTTGCTGAAACCGTATGTAGTTTAGCCTCTGACTTTCGATCATTGTGTATGCGTCGACTAAAAACTGCGGGTACAACCTCCTAGCATTAAGGATTAAAGAGAACTTGTTGTCCCTATCCTCGATTTTATAAGCAAAAAACTCTCTCATCGTACAATTTGGTCGTGTCTTCTTTGTGTTTGGACCAAAATCCCTATGAGGAATGTTAATCTTATAACCATTGTCACCATACGGAAAAAGAATTGGATATTGTAGAGCAAGGTAGGAAGGATGTAACTCGCTAATACATTTAAGCACTCCTGACTGCTCTTCGATAATAATATCACGATGTTCTATTGTCTGATCCATATCGCCAACAATTAAAGCAGCAACTTCGGAAGACGTAGGTAAATTGGAAGTCCTACCATCCCGATCTCTCTGATAAATTATTTGAAGCCTAGGGGAAATGTTAGGATTCTCATGAAGATGGTTTCGTACCATCCTATAAGTTTTTACCAACATATTTTGAGAATCTAGCATGTCGGTAAGATATTTAAAAATTTAACGTCCAGTGCTTTTGCTTTGGTGAGTTGTCGAATCCCTGGTACAAAATTAAAGGTATTTATTAATAATTCGATGCAATGAAAAAAAACTTTATTATGAAGTAATGGAATATTAAGATATGTGCTGGAAGAACAAAACATACCCAAATAACGTCTTTCTATTGGAAAGTTCATTCTCAGTATTGTAAATATAAAGTTGTGAAAATTTTGGTATGTCTCCGGGTTTAGGAAGGAGGCTACCCTTACTATGTGCATTCTGACCATTGATTCTATAAACAAATGGAGCGTTACCTTTGTTTAATTTAGTATATACTTTTCCACCCATAGATGTAAAGGAAAACATTAAATTGTAACGTCTTATGTTCTTTAAGAAAAAAACTTGCTTTCTGAATCTAAATATCGAAAAAGCATCTGATAAGCTGGATCAGAATATTTATAATCAGGCAAGTCAACTTTACCATAACCACAACATAAGCCATATGTTTGCTTTTGAAGTGTAATCCGACCCTTTCCACCTTCGGTTGGTCATAGCTTTGCATAGCATAAACCACAAGTAAGAGATTGGTCGCCATGGTCAAGGTAATATGAACAGTTTAACAAAAAGTGAAGAGTTAAGTAGGTAAAATAAAATACGAATCAACAATGACTAACATTAATCAGTTACCTGTAGATGTGCATTTGGTGACATCTATAACAACTTCGTGAACATGATTTTCATCGTCAGAATCAAGATCAGCCATTGGTATGGGTTCTATTTCAATTGGTTTATGAATAAGTGTACGCTTTCCAGAAAACATCATTTTTAATGAAGACACTTCCGACGTCAAGGAAGTTGCATTGTGTTTATTGACAATCCGCGGAGTAATGGAATAGCCATCATTTAATAGTAAAGTTGATAAGCTTGCAATATTGTCTATAAAACAAATAAAACATGATTTGAGAATAACTATATGAATTATACAATTAAAAATCTATATATCTATATAATTATAAAATATACCTGGAGATATACGATTTAAAGAAGACATATCATTAGTAAACTATGAGACATTAGGAAATTGTGAACGTATAGTTGTGATATACGAAGCTGGTGTTATGTTTTCTTTGTTTGCACTCTTCGTACGTCGCGATGATGTAGAAGATTTTTGCAATACGTTTGATTTGTCACACCCCGACCACGTAAAACAACAAAACGTGGCGGAAACGTCGGGGAGTGTTGTAACAGAATCATTGTTTCACAACCATGGATTAAACAATTTCGTTTTATTTAATTAAATGTATTACATTACATTGGAATTAGAAACAAAACACGAACAAATAGACTTTTATTGTAATTAAGTCGCTAAAGCCTCGTCCGTTCCTATGTGAGCATGCATCAATATCATCATCAAATATCATCAACTATGGTACCTGAAACACATGTGAAAATACGTCAGCATAAAAATGCCGGCGAGTACATAGGTTTTATGTGAGTGTCAGATTCATGGCTCGTTTTACATGTTGCAATACTTATTTAAAAACCTTATTTTGAAAAGTATAGTATTGCAACATAATTAACCAACTCAAATCAAGTTGGATATGATTTATAAAATCTCGTAGCCATGATTCTTAACTCCAAAACATTTTGTTTTATTAAATCAAATCGTAAAACATCTCGTAGAAACTCGTTAATAAGACTCGTATGGTTTATATTATTCAGAAAACATAAGTGTGTGACATTGTTTCAAAATCGTTTACCCAAGTGATCTAGATAACGCAAGGATATATAATGTGTTAAAAGCACTTATATATAGGAAGTACCAGCGGCGTATCCACCATGCTTTTAACACATTACACCCGCCCCGTTACCTATTCACTTCCCTAACCCAATGGCTCAAAAAGTTACAAATGGTTCACATAAATCAAATGGTTACAAATGGTTCACATAAATCCAACGATTTCAAATGGTTCACATACATCAAATGGTTACAAATGGTTCACATACATCCAATGATTTCAAATGTTTCACATACATCCAATGATTTCAAATGGTTCAAAACGTAAAACAATTGTGCTAGCGTGTTAGGTAAACATACATAGCAAGACATAATGAAATCATGTACTAATAGTGTACTAATGAACATAGCAAGTATATTATATGAAAACATGGAAAGCATGAAAATAACAAGTAGGCACATGTGTTTCACCACAAAACGTTTGGAAAACAGTAAAAGAGGGGTCTATGTACTCACTTGAGGATGCTTAGAAGTCTTGAATAAACTGGTCAAAGCAGAAAGTCAAACACAGTTTGACTTTCACACGAAAAAGAACGAAAGAGGACTTACAAAAGGTCCAAGAACGGAAGTTTGACCCGATTATTCTCAGGTATGAAGTGAAAGCACTTCAACTTAGAGAGCAATCAGATCAAGGTGTGAAGAATGCAAATGAGGAAGGTGGGTATTTATAGTTTTTGCACAACCGTTAAGATCGTTCATCGTAAAACGAGCTTCGATCTCATCCGTACACATGTGCCCATGGTTTTGTGAAACCATGGGAGCCCCTAGTTTCATTAAAACCATGTGCAAATGAGGGGAACAGCTGGAACAAGCTGGAATTTAAATTTTTCATTTTGGTCCCTTCTTAAGATAACTATGGCAGATTGTCAATTTTGGTCCCTGAATGTACAAAACAAGGTTTTTGATGCATTTTTGACACGTTTAAGCCCCGTTAATCCCATTTCAAGGCTCTAAAATGAAGTTAAAGTATAGGAAACATGAAACATGCTCAAAAATATCTCGGATGTCGGTTAGTTTGGTCGTACGGTTGCGTTGTTCGGTTAATTACGACGAAACACGAACGAATGCGAAAAACGATCCAAATTACGCGACGAATGGAATTTTATCATGCCAATCACTAAAATAAAATATTTTAATGATTACATAAAGTTTTGGATGTCCGGATGTATTCAGAACGTAAGATATGCGCGAAAATGCAAACTTATGCACTTTTTGACGCTTTTAGTCCCTGAATGACCAAAAAGTTTATTTTAGCACACCGAACCCCTCAAAGCCTATTTCTAAGCTATGTAAAGGATATTTAGGGTATGTTTAACTTATGGTCATGTTCCTGAATGTTCGTTACAGTACAAATCGGCATACTTTCGCAGTTTGTCAAAATTAGTCCCTGTAAGCGAATAAACTTGATTTCGCCACACCAAACCCTCCAAAACTTATTTCATTGGTTTGGTATTTGTTTGATAGTCGCAGAGGCACAGGTGTCACAGTCTCCCATACTTAAGGAAATTTCGTCCCGAAATTTATTCGTAGGAGTCTGTCTGTGACGCTGTGTTAAATAATTGCCTTGCATGGAATCTAGGGTGTTTATCTATTTGCATAGAATTGTCACACCCCGAAATATCAGAGCATTGGCGTGACTGGACTGGTATCTTCATTGCACAGCGGAAGCAAATAAGCTAAGTCTTTTAGAAAATGAACGCCACTAAGTACTCGACTCTTCATGGTTCTCGTATTCCAACCGTGCCTTGTCTTAGGAATGCAACCTAAAAAAGAAACATGCGAAAAAGTCAACATAAAGTTGAGCGAGTTGATAGTTTGTTTGTAAAAGATTTGAAATAAATCTTTTGAATAACCGGTTTTTGTAGTATTGTTGAGAAAACGAATTAAAAAAAATCATTTTCTTGTCAAGTTATATGGAAACTTTGTATGAAAACATGGTATGTATCTTGTATAAATCATGTATTCTTGTGAAAATCAAGTATTCTTGTATGTATCATGTATTCATAATTTTGATATGTAATTCTTGTATGCTGTGCAAAAAGTGCATGTCTTTCCACCCCGAAAACATTTAGAAAAATGTAAAACCGTAAAAGGCGGGGTTATGAACTCACCTGAATATTCCTTGTGAAAAGCTAGCTAATTACGACTTCGTGATGTCGTTTCCAAGACGAGACTCGCTAGCGTGCGTTCTACAATATTCCTAACACGGAATATCTTATAAGTTTCTAATTAATGCGGTAACTAATCTACGTGTTACCGAGCTCTACCGAATCGTTAACTGAACGATTCGACGGTAAATTGTTAACTTAACGAAAATGACTAAGTTATATTCGTTAAGTTTCGCTTATTGTTGATAATGGTTTAGTAAGTCTTGAAAAGACTTAGTTCTCGAGAGATTTAGTATATATAAATATTTATGTAAAAATACATATCGATAAGATTGCTTTGTTGTCCCGAGGAGTCGTAGGTGTACGTAAAGAATATTATATAACAACTCGTATTATATATCGGTCTTGTATGAAAATTGTCAAAATATGTGTATGTGCCGTTTAGGCATTTGAAATAAGCATATAAAAGTTATACTTATTTTATAAAAGAATCGTCGTGTTGTTATGTTCGAAAATAAATATATAACTACATTTTTTTATAAAATGATTCGAGTTTAACGTTTGAAATATAAATATAATAAATTATATTTATTTTGTAAAAATAGTTTGTGTCATCGTCGTCTTTGCGAGTTATAAAGCGTCGGCGGAAATAATATACATTTGTGTTTGTTTCTATAATAGTCGTTAGTTCTCGTTTTTAAATAAAAACACATTCGTTTTACGGATTTTCTCGAAAAACGGGCAGAGTTTCCTCTGTTTTTGGAATAATCCCGACAACCAAAGTGTCGTCATTTTCAAAACGCAACAATAATATATATCATTTTTCGTCAAGTTCGCATAATAAAACGAAACAAAATACTATATAAAAGATGGTTCGAGCTCGGTTCGCGTATTATAACTACGAAATAGATTAAAAAGAATTTCGCGTCGTTTAATCATTACCGCGTCTCGCGTTTCACCAGTTGACCCGACCGTTGACCTGTTTGACCGCTGTTGACTCACGTTGACCGATCCTTGACCCGAACCGAAACGGACACGCGAAACTGAACCGAGCCGAGCCAAGCCTTCTGTTGACCAGTAAACCTGATATGTTGACTGGTTTGACTTGGTTGACCTGAACACTGTTTGACCCGAACCTGAGCTGCACCTGAATCAAATGAAATCTGACTTGTGACCGTGAATACCCACCACCACCATTATCATCTTTAACATTAGGTCATTGTCATCATTCTGTTTAACAGTAGGTTATCACCATCATCATCTTTTAGCATCATAAGAACCGCATCACCGGCCGATAACTTTCGAAACAAAAAGATTTCAAAATAATAGAAGAGGGGTGAGAGGGATTTACCGAAAAAAAAGATATCACTGTCATCACCTCCATCACCGCCGAGATCCGCCGACGTCCGGCCGGCTCCGACGCTGCCGGCGACTGTGCTCCGCCCTCACTCCCTCGGTCTCTCTCTCTCTCTGTCATCTACTGCCACCCGACACCATCCACCACAGCACCACCGCTGTGGTGGTGTTTTCTCGAACTTCCGACCCGTCGGGTCCTCGTCGATGCTGATACACTTTCGCCGGAGATCAAGGAGTCAGGGGGTGTTTTGCTGAATATAGTCACCACCGCCGCCGCTCATGGCGGCGCGTCTTCATCTGCGGCCGATATCAGAAACGAGAGGGGGGGAAAGGGGTAGTCGGCTGGGGGGTCTTGAGAGGAAATGAGGGAGTGGATGATTTGTGAAACTGATTTTGGTATGTGGGTTTGTGTGTGTATCTGTACATATAATAGAGTGAGAGGGAAAGACAGACTATAAGTTTGTGTTTTTCTTTCTTGTGTGGGTGTAGGTTATATACAGAGAGGTGGAGATTTGATAAGATTCTACAAATCTTAATAGAGATTTTCATAAGATTTTGAAGAGATTCATAAAGATTTTATATAGATTTTCGAGTAAATTGCCATTTTAGTCCCTGAGTTTTGTCTAAATTTGTCATTTTAGTCCAAATAGTTTTTTTTGCCTCTGGGTCCCTAACTTTTACATTTTGTTGCCATTTTGATCATTTTGTCTAACTCCATTCAAAAACCCAGTTTGTAACAGGGGTACTTTAGGGATTTCCTTAAAAAATGTTTTCAGTTGCCATTTTGATCCAATTCCAAAAAATTAAAAAAATTCCAAAAAATCTAAAAATCAAAGAAATTCTAAAAAATCATAAAAATTCTAAAAAATTCAAAAAAATCTAAAAATAAAAAAAATTCTAAAAAATCATAAAAATTCTAAAAAACCAAAAAAATTCTAAAAAAATCCAAAAATCATTAAATGTTTCGGCACGAACCGTTTCGACCCATACCGTTTCGAACCAAACCGTTTCGACCCGTACCGTATCGAACCGAACCGTTTCGACGCGAACCGTTTCGAACTCGTACCGTATCGAACTGTACCGTTTCGACGCGAACCGTTTCGAACCGTACCGTATCGAACCGAACCGTTTCGAACCAAACCGTTTCGACACGAACCGTTTCAACCCGTACCGTTTCGACGCGTACCGTTTCGACGCGAACCGTTTCGAACCGAACCGTTTCGACGGGAACCGTTTCGACCCGTACCGTATCGAACGGAACCGTTTCGACGCGAACCGTTTCGAACCGTACCGTATCGAACCGAACCGTTTCGACGCGAACCGTTCCGACGCGAACCGTTCCGACGCGAACCGTTTCGATACAGTACGGGCTCGAAACGGTTCGGTTCGATACGGTACAGGTCGAAACGGTTCGGTTCGAAACGGTTCGCGTCGAAACGGTACCGTTCGAAACGGTACGGGTCGAAACGCTTCGCGTCGAAACGGTTCGCGTCGAAACGGTTCGGCTCGAAACGGTTCGGGTTCGAAACGGTACGGGTCGAAACGGTTCGGTTCGAAACGGTTCGCGTCGAAACGGTACGGGTCGAAACGCTTCGTGCCGAAACATTTAATGATTTTTGGATTTTTTAGAATTTTTTTGATTTTTTAGAATTTTTATGATTTTTTAGAATTTTTTTGATTTTTAGATTTTTTTGAATTTTTTAGAATTTTTATGATTTTTTAGAATTTTTTTGATTTTTAGAGTTTTTTGAATTTTTTGGAATTTTTTTGATTTTTTGGAATTGGATCAAAATGGCAACTGAAAACATTTTTTAAGGAAATCCCCAAAATACCCCTGTTATAAACTGGGTTTTTGGATGGAGTTAGACAAAATGATCAAAATGGCAAAAAAAATGTAAAAGTCAGGGACCTAGAGGCAAAAAAAAAAAAACTATTTGGACTAAAATGGAAAATTTGGACAAAACTCAGGGACTAAAATGGCAATTTACTCTTTATTAAGATTTGTGAATCTTAGTAAGATTTTACAGAATCTTGATAAGATTTTGCATTATGTGCAGGTTTAGGCTTGTGGGTTTTTGACTCGGGCCCAGGGCCCACATGCCCATCTCGTGTGTAAGTGGCCCGTAGTTCCTACGAGACCTGTTGTCATATCCTGAACCCCGTTTACCGTTAAAAATTAAAATACAAAAAAATACGGTCGGTAGTCGTTGTTTGCACGCCCGTTCGTCGATTACGGTAGTAATCGCGAAAAATTGTATCGTTGTCGTCTTTAATCCGTTTTTCGATCTGGTTTCGACTGTAGTCACTAGAATTTACTTACGAAGCTAAAATATATCGTAAAAATTTAATATTTGTCGGCGTTGTCAGTATTTTGTACGGTATCAGTTCGTCGTCGCGTAATATTCAACAGGTTTCTCTGTAAACCACCGTTCGCACACTGTAAAATCGTGTAAACGTTCCTGGGCACTCCAAGGGCCTGATTAAGTTAATTTGCGCTGTTAACACTATTTATTATCGCGTTAATCATCTGTTAATCACGTAATTAGGTGCCGTAAATCACCGGTTGTCACAAGAATAACCCATCAAAGATAATGCAAGGCATAATCCTGTCATTTCTCTCAACGGACAATCTTTAAAAATGAAAATGAAGGAAAAATCAAGGATATTCATTTCCCTCGATGGATATTCTTCAGAAACGAAAATGAACGAATAATCAAGAATATTCATTTCCCTCGATGGATATTCTTCAGAAACGAAAATGAACGGAATGAGTCATTTTCCTCAATGGGTATTCTTCAGAAACGGAAATGAACGAATAATCAAGAATATTCATTTCCCTCGATGGATATTCTTCAGAAACGAAAATGAACGGAATGAGTCATTTTCCTCAATGGGTATTCTTTAGAAACGGAAATGAAGGAAAAATCAAGAATATTCATTTCCCTCGATGGATATTCTTCAGAAATAAAAATGAATGCAATGAGTCATTTTCCTCAATGGGTATTCTTCAGAAACGGAAATGATCTAGGTCAACTCTAGACACATGACAAAACTTGTTGTGGTTTCTGTGCACTGAATTCCATAATTATGTATGCATCCATAATTACGTAATTCCTTGCACAGTCCGCACAGTTTGTTTTGTAATGTGAAGGGGAAGAAAATCAAACCTGTGATGAGTGTGACTAGACTATCATTGGGTCCTTTTAATTAGATCGACAAATGATCTCTTTAATTAGACCACCAAGGAGTCTTTTCAGCTATATCATCACATGATATTCCTAACCAGATTTTTGGATCAATCTGTTTAACTAGACCACTCAAGGGGTCTAATTATGGAATAGTACATTATAATCCAAGGGTCTTTACTATTACGTAGAAGCCCATTAAGGATTTAAGGTAGTACCTTTGGATATCCTACTATAAATCCCTTATACGAAGATATGAAAGATTCTACGAGGATTTGGATAACAAAAACTGGGATCACACAAAAACATAAAAGGGAACACATAAGCACATAATCACATATTTGTTTAATTTGACCTTTAATTTGTTATCTTTGGACACGGATATTTAAAGCACACCAGGAATCCAATCCGTGGATTTCATTTGGCACTTTAATCATTTTCAAGAATCTATCCATGAAGATAGGATGATCTTCCGAAAATTCGATTTTGTTTTCAAAGAAACGTAATATTCGAATTAAGGCACACAACAATTGTAGGATTTATGGAAATACCCTTAGGTACCCTATTAAGGATTTATAGTGGTACTTTGGGTATTCGTCAAGAGTTGTAACTTGCGCCTTGTACTTCGTTTCTTTGGAAGAAACGGGTACTTAGGATTTTCGTGGAAAACGCAAGAGATCATAAAATGGAAGAATTTTGGGGGGTAGTCTATTCTTCAAGGAATACGATTCCCTGATTTTCGGTATTGTAGGGGATATGTTGTTTATACATGCAACCACATAAATATATTGCAATGTAAATAAAAGATTTATTTATAAACAACGATAACAACTGTTTCATGGACCTTGACAACAAAAGAAAATAATACATAAGACGTGGTTATTTCTAAATGGTGTTGTCTTCTAGTCGGTCAGATGCTCATCCTTGTGCTGGATTTGCATTAGCAAGCTTTGGGCAATTTCTTCAGAAATGACCCATCTCGCCACAGTTGTAGCAAGAACCTGGTGGAAAATGAGCTTGAGCAGGATTGTTGTCAGCTTGATTTGGTGCAACTTCAACTCGACAAACTCTTGCTGTGTGACCTATAAGTCCACAAATTTGGCATTTGCGGCACTTCACACTAGCATGATGATGAAGGTTACATTGGTTGCACAAGGGTGCAGTTCCGTTGTATGGCTTCCTAGCAGGGGGTTAAGGTGGTTGGTTGGGGGCAGCTTGATCATTGTGAGCAACCACGGCGAAGTTCTGGGAAGCTTTTCGCTTCCTTGACTTCTTGGAGGATTCGGTCTACTCATCTTTGGGTTTCGATTGCTCGATTGGTTTCTTATCACCTTTTCGGAAAAGTTTACCTTTCCTGATTTGAGATTCAGTCAAGGTAGCAGATAGCTCAATGGCCTGCCTAACCGTAGTGGGGTTACTACAAGTCACAATGTCTTGTACTGGGTCAGGGAGGCCATCAATGTACTTTTCGATTGCCTTATCCAAAGGCGTAACCATATTCGGGCATAACAGACTTAACTCCTCATAACGATCCGTGTAGGCTCGATGCTCACCGCTATCTTGCTTAAGATCGTCGAATTCCCTTTCCAAGGCCCTGATCTCGTGACGAGGACAGAACTCCTTCATCATCAGAGCTCGAAGCTCTTCCCACGTTTGAGCCAGTGCCACATCGGCACCCCTATCTCTCATCACACCATTCCACCATGTCAAAGCTCGTTTCTCAAGGACACCAGATGCGAATTCTACCTTTCGCTCATTTGGGCATTGAACATGTCTGAAGGTGCTCTCTAGACTCTCGAACCATTGCAGAAGTGTAGTCGCTCCTTGAGACCCAGAAAACTTTGATGGCTTAGCCGAGTTGAACGTCTTGAAGTTGCAGGGGGCATTATTGTTGTCGAGAGCTTGGTTACATTTAGCAACGATGTTCGGGATTGCAGCAGTCATTTGCTGCGTAATGACAGCTGCCAGTTCTTCAATAGGTACCTGATTTTCGCGTCATGGAGGCATTCTAAAAAGGGGAAACAAGAGAGAAAACAAATGAAATGGCATTGGGTAAGAATAGGATGTTACAATTACCGACCAAAATCATGGGTGATGGTCATTTGTTTGAACCACGAAGCAAACAAACGACACACAAAGGCTGAATCAAAGCAAATAGGTCCTCATAATGTATCGCGAAGACATGCTCGCCTATAAGTGGAAACTCACCCCAAGAGTTCCCAGGTAAGAGTGACTGGTCTGATATTGCGGATTTGTACGAACACTCTAGCCTTAGACAGAAAGCTCAGGGTACAGGCACCCACCCTTCCAGTTTGCACGTGTTCACATTATGTAGCCCTAAACTTTGACGAGAATTTGAAAACTTTGAAGGTTCGAAACCTTATAATAAATCATCCTGGAACAGATGATTAGTTTTCAAAGCAGATTCGAATTTTGTGTTCTTATTGTGGTTGCTGCCTAAAGATAGGCAACGGTATTGTTTTATGACTAAACACAAGTAAACTCGCGTTAGGGTCCTAGGAAGGTAATAGTCTAGGTCAAAGCATTACTAATAACCTAATTCCCTATAACCATTGGCTCTGATACCAACTTTTCTGTCACACCCCAACCACGTAAAACAGCAAAACGTGGCGGAAACGTCGGGGAGTGTTGTAACAGAATCATTGTTTCACAACCATGGATTAAACAATTTCGTTTTATTTAATTAAATGTAGTACATTACATTGGAATTAGAAACAAAACATGAACAAATAGACTTTTATTGTTATTAAGTCGCTAAGGCCTCGTCCGTTCCTATGTGAGCATGCATCAATATCATCATCAAATATCATCAACTATGGTACCTGAAACACATGTGAAAATACGTCAGCATAAAAATGCCGGCGAGTACATAGGTTTTATGTGAGTGTCAGATTCATGGCTCGTTTTACATGTTGCAATACTTATTTAAAAACCTTATTTTGAAAAGTATAGTATTGCGACATAATTAACCAACTCAAATCAAGTTGGATATGATTTATAAAATCTCGTAGCCATGATTCTTAACTCCAAAACATTTTGTTTTATTAAATCAAATCGTAAAACATCTCGTAGAAACTCGTTAATAAGACTCGTATGGTTTATATTATTCAGAAAACATAATTGTGTGACATTGTTTCAAAATCGTTTACCCAAGTGATCTAGATAACGCAAAGATATATAATGTGTTAAAAGCACTTATATATAGGAAGTACCAGCGGCGTATCCACCATGCTTTTAACACATTACACCCGCCCCGTTACCTAATCACTTTTCCTAAGCCAATGGCTCAAACAGTTACAAATGGTTCACATAAATCAAATGGTTACGAACGGTTCACATAAATCCAACGATTTCAAATGGTTCACATACATCAAATGGTTACAAATGGTTCACATACATCCAATGATTTCAAATGGTTCACATACATCCAATGATTTCAAATGGTTCAAAACGTAAAACAATTATGCTAGCGTGTTAAGTGAACATACATAGTAAGACATAATGAAATCATGTACTAATAGTGTACTAATGAACATAGCAAGTATATGATATGAAAACATCGAAAGCATGAAAATAACAAGTAGGCACATGTGTTTCACCCCAAAACATTTGGAAAACAGTAAAAGAGGGGTTTATGTACTCACTTGAGGATGCTTAGAAGTCTTGAATAACAACCAAGCAAAGCTAGAGGGATCACGGAATCAAACGACACCTAATATAGGTAACTATGTAAATAAACGGACCTAAATCATAGGATCCGATAAAATGAGGTTTCGTAAACCAAATGAGTGTAAGGACTCATGTAATATGGTTTAAGAAAGCCAACATTCTAAAACGAAACCTAACCTAAGTGCTTACGACCCATTACGACTCGTTAAGGTAGCTTACGCCACTTTAACGCGTCGTTCGCGTAAAACGCGTTCGGACCGCCTAACTAGTCCTATGATAAGTAAAATATGCCTTAACATGTCTAATATTGTTGCCAAATCAGTTTATATATCAAAACTTATGTTACATATGCTTAAAATGAATTTTGGCATAAAAAGGGCATTTTGGTCATTTACCTAAGGCATATAAACTACCTATCGTACAACTACTTAAATGACGTGACCATAAGGTATAACCTCGGAAGGTTTTCCGTATGCAACTATGGTCACCTAATGTGTTTGGTCGGATCCTAAAGATCGACCAAACGGGTCCGGTTCGAAAGTATAAGCGGTTGTTTAGACCGCTTACCTTACGACCCTACATAAGCACTAAACCTAAAGTGACGAGCTAAACATGTTAAAACATGCTTAAAGAGGTTTGAAAACAGGTTTGGTATCAAAACAAACGGTTTTGATACCTAAAAGTAGTTTGGTTACAAAATACGCATTTTGGCCGAAACAACGACTCGCCACTATGCCTAGATAACGTGGTAATCAGTAGGTATAGTCACAAGAGACTAAAACCATCGTGATTACGCTCACATTATGAAGTTCAAACGAACTTCATGTTGACCATAAACTGGTCAAAGCAGAAAGTCAAACACAGTTTGACTTTCACGCGAAAAAGAACGAAAGAGGACTTACAAAAGGTCCAAGAACAGAAGTTTGACCCGATTATTCTCAGGTATGAAGTGAAAGAACTTCAACTTAGAGAGCAATCAGATCAAGGTATGAAGAATGCAAATGAGGAAGGTGGGTATTTATAGTTTTTGCACAACCGTTAAGATCGTTCATCGTAAAACGAGCTTCGATCTCATCCGTACACATGTGCCCATGGTTTTGTGAAACCATGGGTGCCCCTAGTTTCATTAAAACCATGTGAAAATGAGGGAAACAGCTGGAACAAGCTGGAATTTAGATTTTTCATTTTGGTCCCTTCCTAAGATAACTATGGCAGATTGTCAATTTTGGTCCCTGAATGTGCAAAACATGGTTTTTGATGCATTTTTGACACGTTTAAGCCCCGTTAATCCCATTTCAAGGCTCTAAAATGAAGTTAAAGTATAGGGAACATGAAACATGCTCAAAAATAGATCGGATGTCGATTCATTTGGTCGTACGGTTGCGTTGTTCGGTTAATTACGACGAAACACGAACGAATGCGAAAAACGATCCAAATTATGCGACGAATGGAATTTTATCATGCCAAACACTAAAATAAACTATTTTAATGATTACATAAAGTTTTGGATGTCCGGATGTATTCAGAACGTAAGATATGCACGAAAATGCAAACTTATGCACTTTTTGACCCTTTTAGTCCCTGAATGACCAAAAAGTTTATTTTAGCACACCGAACCCCTCAAAGCCTATTTCTAAGCTATGTAAAGGATATTTAGGGTATTTTTAACTTTTGGTCATGTTCCGGAATGTTTGTTACAGTACAAATCGGCATACTTTCGCAGTTTGTCAAAATGAGTCCCTGTAAGCGAATAAACTTGATTTCGCCACACCAAACCCTCCAAAACTTATTTATAAGTTATGTAAAGGTTATTTAAGGTATGTTAAGCCTATTTCACTATTCCAGAGTGTTCGTTGCATTAAACTGGTTATATTTACGCATCAGTGCGCGTATAACCTTCCAGAAAGCGATTTAAAGCTTGAAATCGAACAAGAATTGATATGTGCAAAAGATACACATATTTATAAAAATGCCAAGTATGAAATACAATATTTCATTGGTTTGGTATTTGTTTGATGGTCACAGAGGCACAGGTGTGACATGATTCAACGTCAAAAATGCTCCGGATGAAGACGTTACCGTCCCCGAAGAATTGAAATTATTTCCTAGTCCAAAAAAGACAAATATCATATTACAAATAAGTATTAAAAAAGGGTGTAGTCATCTTTTATGTATAACAAAAAAAGAAAATGTGAAACATCCGAATGTAGTAACCATCTTTTTTTGATATATGAACCTGGTATTATATTTTCTCTGTTTGCAAACGGTATATGCTTGGGTGTTGTATAAGGGTCTTGCACCGCTTTTCCGTTCTTCTTCAAAGTAGAACGTGTTATCATGGAAGTTCTTATGTTAGCGGGGGAATTTAAACGATTTCCTAATACAAAATAAACAATCATTAGTGTAAAGGAAATATCTAATACAACCGGTTTTCTTATAAGGTATACAGGAATAATGTACAATTCGTAACATCATTTAACATAAAATTAAACTTACTTATCTGTGTAACAGTTGAAGACTGCGTAGGAAACGTTGTGATTGAAGAATTCGGTGTTATATTATCTTTGTTGTTTAAAATGATACGTGTTGCTGATGAAGACGTTGAATCCCCTTTGGAAGGAATACATTTTTTAGTAATCCTTGATATTTTACTATCAATGTATAGTTTTCTTAACCTACGCCTGTGTTTAGCCTCGATAACTGGAATATTAAAATAGATAATGCAAGTAAATTGTCACACCCCGATCGCGTAAAAACAACAAACCGCGACAGAAACGTAGGGGAATGGAGCAACAGAATTATTGTTTCACAACCATGGTGTTTAAAGTTTCATTTTATTTGAATTAAAAGTGGTTACATTGTCTTAGAACAAAAGAAAACACAACATAAGTTAAACTAGTCTTGCTTCTTATATGTCACTAAGGCCCTAGTCTGCCTAAGTGTATCTTGAACAACCCTATGCATCAGCTCCTGAAAACACATGTGAAAATAGGTACGTCAGCATAAAAATGCATGTGAGATACATAGGTTTTGTTGATGTAGGATTCATGACTTGTAGTTAAAAGAAATGTCTGACAATTAGTAGTCATGAACCTTAAGAAAATGTTTTCTTTTATAAATTATATGAAAAGCGATAAGAAAATCAGATGATATATAAAAGAATATTGCATGGTTAATTAAATAACCAAGTAACATTGAATTTGTATAAGTTATGTCGTTTGTAAAATAATATCTTGTAAAAATATGTCGTTTGAATAAAATATATCATGTCTTTGTTGAAATGATTTAAATAACGCCACGATATGTAATATCATAAAAGCACTTATATATAGGAAGTACCAGCGGCGTATCCACCATGCTTTTATCATATTACTCGTCGCCTCGTTATGTAAATCATTTATTAATAACCATCAAAATGTCTTGTTTATACAAATGTCAAAATGTTTATGTATAATTAATGTCCAATTGTTAAATGTAAACCATGTCTTGTATAATCAATCAAATGTTATGTATGGCAAGTAAAAAGTAACTACTCAAACCATATGTATAATAAATTGAAATGTATGGTGAATAATAGTATTACTCAACCCCATAGGTAAAATGTACAAAACAATGTATTTGAATAAATCATAGTTTAAGTCAAAAATTATGTTTTGCAAAATCCATGCTTTACTTATATAAACACTTATGTGGTAATGTTAAACACATACATTCAAACCCTTGAACAAATTAAAAGTTTATCAAAATTATGTATATTGGATTCAGTCATCCCTTACGTCCAAACAAACCTAGGATTCCAGGGATGGGAGTTGTCAATTCCTATGGTACCACTACATACTACCGAGCGGCGTGATCAATGTTATTGAACGTATTTTAGACCCGTTAAACAAACCAAATGTCATACCAAATGTAAGCATGTTATGTGAAAACAATGTACTAAGTATGCTAAATGAACATACATAGCAGAAATATGATGTAAATCAATGTGTACATATGCTGAAATAAACATATGAAACAAATGTGTTTATGAAATCAATGTGCTAGCATGCTACATCAACATACATAGCAAAGCATAAATGAAATCATGTACTATATGCGTACTAATGAACATAGCAAGTATATGTTATGAAAGCACGAAAAGCATGAAAGTAACAAGTAGGCACATGTGAATCACCCCAAAATATTTGAAAACAGTAAAAGAGGGGACTATGTACTCACTTGATATTGCTTATAAGTCTTGAAATAACAACCAATCAAAGCTAGAAGGATCGCGGAATCAAACGGCACCTAATATAGGTAACTACGTTAATAAACCGGACCTAAATCGAAAGATCGGATAAAATGAGGTTTCGTAAACCAAATGAGTATATGAACTCATGTAATATGGTTTAACAAAGCCTACATTCTAAATCGGAACATATCCTAAGTGCTTATGACCCGTTTAGGTAGCTTACACTACTTTAACGCGTCATTTGCGTGAAAGTGCAAACGAATAGCCTAACTAGTCCTATGACAAGTATTATATGCCCTAACAGGTTTAATAATCATTTTATATGGCAAAAATTAAATTACATATTCTTAAAATGAAGTTATGCGCAAAAAGGGCATTTTGGTCATTTTCCTAAGGCATATATACAACTTATCATACAACTAACTAAACGAAGTGACCATAAATAATAACCTCGGAAGGTAATTCCCTGTACAACTATAGTCACAAAATATGTTTGTTCGGATCCTAATGATTGACCAAACGAGTCGGGTTCGAAAGTCTAAGCGGTGGTTTAGACCGCTTATCTTACGACCCTGTATAAGCACTAAACTAAAAGTGACGAGTTAAACATGTTAAAACATGTTTAACTAAGTTAGAAAACAAGTTTGATATCAAAACAAAGTATTTTGATACCCGAAAATAGCTTCGTTGTAAAATACGCATAAATACGTATTTTGACCGAAACTTTGACTCGTCACTACGCCTAATCAACGTGGTAATCAGTAGGTATAGTCACAAGGAACTATAACCATCGTGATTACGATCACGTTGCAAAGTTCAAACGAACTTTATGTTGACCATATACTGGTCAAAGCAGTGTTTGACTTTCATGCTTGAAACGCATAAAAAGCATGAAAGAAACTTACAAAAGGTCCAAGCCTTGAAGATTTGAACTCAAAATACTCAGGTATGAAGCTACACAAGGGAGAGCTTCAACTTAGAGCAAAATTGAGATCAAATGGGCAAGTTGGAATGAATGAAATTGGTGGGTTTATATAGATTTTCAACAACCTTTAAGATCGTTCCTCGAAATTTGAGCTTTCATCTTGGCCATCCATGTGTTGCACATGGTTTTGAATACTATGGGACCTCAAAAACAAGTTCATTGTATTGAAAAAGTTACATAAAAGACCCTAAAATTCAAGCTGGTTGCTGAAAATGAAGTTTCTGTCAAAAGTAGGCCGTCGCATGCCTCCACGCCACCACCCTGTTGCTGTGGCGTGATGCCACCCCTTAACTGAACCAAAAAGTTTCAGAAATTGCCAGAAATGGTCCCTGCAGCATGTTTAAGCCATTTTCGACGCGTTTAAACCCCGTTAACCCATTTTCAAGGCTCAATAATAAAGTTTAAGTATAGGGGACTTGAAACATGCTTGAAAAAATCTCGGATGTCGGTTCGTTTGGTCGTATGGTTGCGTTGTTCGGTTAATTACGACGAAACTCGAACGGACGCGAAAAACAATCCAAATTACATGACGAATGGAATTTTAGCATACCAATCATTAAAATAAAATATTTTAATGATTACACAAATTTTTGGATGTTCGGATATGTTCAGAACGTAAGATATGCGCGTAAATGCAAACTTATGCACTTTTTGACGCTTTTAGTCCCTGATTGACCAATAAGTTTATTTTCGTATACCGAACCCCTCAAAGCCCATTTCTAAGCTATGTAAGGATATTTAGGGTATGTTTAGCTTATGATCAACTTCCGGAATGTTCGTTACTGTATGAATCGGCATACTTTCGCAGTTTGTCAAAAATAGTCCCTGTAAGCGAATAAACTTGTTTTTGCCATACCAAACCGTTCAAAACTTATTTCTAAGTTATGTAAAGGTTATTTAAGGCGTGTTAAGCACATGTTGATGTTCCGAAGTGTTTGTCGTGTTAAACTGATTAAGTTTATGCGTCCGTTTGCGTATAACTTTCCAGAAAGCGATATAGAGTTTGTAATTGAACAAAAATCGAAACGTGCAAAATGTCAAACATAAATAAACAAATATTGGGATCAAATCACATTGTTTTATTGATAATTGAACTATTCAGAGTTTGTATAATGATTACACAAGCACATATGTCACAGTCTCCCCTACTTTAGGAAATTTCGTCCCAAAATTTATATAGAGGAAACTTGTGAGAATAGATGTGGATATTTCTCCTTCATTTAATCTTCACATTCCCAAGTAAATTCGGGTCCACGTTTAGATTCCTAGCGACCTTTAACAAGTGGAATGCGCTTGCGTTTGAGCCATTTGACTTCATGGTCCATTATTTTTACAAGCTTCTCAACAAAGTGCATCGTGTCATCAACACGAATTTCATCAAGTGGTATGTGGAGGTTCTCGTCAGCTAAACACTTCTTGAGATTGGACATGTGGAAGGTTGGATGAACATTTCCAAGTTCAGGAGGTAAGTCAAGTCTGTAGGCTACCTTTCCGATTCTTTCGATGATCTTGAATGGTCCAACATATCTTGGTGCAAGTTTTCCTTTCTTTCCAAATTTAATCACACTTTTCCAAGGTGAAACCTTGAGTAGTACGCGATCACCGACTTGAAATTCCAAGGGCTTGCGTCGTCTATCCGCGTAACTCTTTTGACGGCTTCTAGCTGTCTGAAGGTTATCGCGAACTTTCTTAACCTTATATGTTGTCTCTAGAATGAGGTCAGGTCCAGTAAGCTGAGCCTCACCAGTCTCATTCCAGCAGACTGGTGAACGACATTTTCGACCGTAAAGAGCCTCAAAAGGTGCCATGTTGATGCTGAAGTGATAACTATTGTTGTAGGAGAATTCAATCAACGGAAGATATGAATCCCAACTACCACCAAAATCGATCACACAAGCTCTAAGCATATCCTCCAGTGTCTGGATTGTTCTTTCAGACTGACCATCTGATTACGGATGATAAGCTGTGCAAAAATTAAGTTGGGTTCCCATTGAAGATTGCATGGTTCTCCAAAAGTGAGATGAGAATGGAGAATCTCTGTCAGAAATAATGTTCAAAGGAACACCATGACGGGATACAATCTCATCCACATAGATTTTAGCAAGCTTGTCAGCAGATAGATCCTCACGGATTGGCAAGAAATGTGCTGACTTTGTAGGACGATCAACAACTACCCAAATGGCATCATGACCTTTCGTAGTGCGTGGAAACTTGGTAATGAGATCCATAGCAATGTTTTCCCATTTCCAAACTGGAATCTCTGGTTGCTCCAATAATCTAGAGGGATGTTGATGTTCAGCCTTAACCTTAAGACAAGTAAGGCATTTTGATACGTATAAGGCAATTTCTTTCTTCATTCCGGGCCACCAATACCGGGTTCAAAGATCCTTATACATTTTATCTGCACCAGGATGAATAGAATAACGAGACTTATGAGCTTCATCCATAAGCAAGGTGCAAAGATTGTCTTGACTTGGGACCCACAAACGATCCATGAAATAATATGATCCATTGTCCTTCAGCTCAAGATCAGGCTTGTGAAACACAGTGAAGCTTGACACGCGAGTTTGAATATCAGATCGAACTTGAACACAGTGAAGCTTGACACGCTCTTTATGACTCAATGCGTCAGCCACGGCATTCGCCTTACCAGGATGGTAGCGAATTTCGCAATCGTAGTTGTTTAGAAGTTCAACCCAACGTCGTTGCCTCATGTTAAGTTCTTTCTGATTGAAAATATGCTGAAGACTTTTATGGTTAGTGAAAACCACACTTTTAGTCCTATGCAGATAATGTCTCCAGATTTTGAGAGAAAAAACTACTTCACCTAACTCAAGATCATGAGTGGTGTAGTTCTTCTCGTGTATCTTCAACTGTCTTGACGCGTAAGCTATGACAAAATCATCGTTGCCCTCAAGTAAAGATAGAATAGGTGCATCACAAAGTTTCTGTTTCAAGGTCTGAAATACTTCTTCCTATTTGGATCCCCATTCAAAGGGTTTATTCTTCTGAGTTAGTGTAGTGAGAGGAACTACAATCTTGGAGAAGTTTTCGATAAAGCGGCGGTAATAACCCGCGAGACCAAGAAATGAATGAACTTCGGTAGGAGTAGTAGGCGTATCCCAATCCTTGATTGCATTGATTTTGGTGGGATCTACATGAATACCTTGTTCGTTAACAATATGTCCCAAAAATTGAACTTCCTGAAGCCAAAATTCACACTTGGAGAATTTGGCAAAAAGTTGTTCCTTCTTTAGGAGTTCCATAGTAAGACGGAGATGTTGTTCATGATTGGCTCGTGTCTTAGAATAAATCAAGATGTCATCAATGAAGACGATGATGAACTTGTCCAAATAATGCTTATAGACCCTATTCATCAAGTCCATGAAAATAGTAGGAGCATTAGTTAAACCGAAGGGCATAACGGTGAACTCATAATGCCCATATCTTGTGCGGAAAGCAGTCTTGGGAATATCTTCTTCAAGCATACGAAGTTTATGATACCCAAAACGTAGATCAATCTTCGAAAAACTAGTAGCACCCTGTAACTGATCAAAGAGATCATCAATGCGAGGTAGGGGATATCGATTCTTGATGGTAAGCTTGTTAAGCTCACGATAATCGATGCACATCCTGAAAGATCCATCTTTCTTCTTAACAAAAAGAACGGGAGCACCCCATGGTGAAAAGCTAGGACGAATAAAACCTTTCTCATAAAGCTCCTGAAGCTGTTTAGATAACTCTTGCATCTCAGATGGTGCAAGACGATATGGAGATCTAGTGATAGGATTAGCACCAGGTACAAGGTCAATACGAAACTCAACTTGGCGTGCTAGAGGTAAACCAGGTAATTCTTTAGGAAAAACTTCAGAATAATCCCGAACAACAGGGATGTCTTGAATAGACTTACCTTTACCTTTCTCCTCTACAACATGTGCCAAGAAGGCAACATAGTTCTTTCGTAAGTACTTCTGAGCTTGAATACATGACATGAGTTTAAGACTGCTAATAGGTTTCTCACCATGAACCTCTAAGATCTCACCAGTCGA
Organism: Helianthus tuberosus; assembly: GCA_030545235.1. Taxonomy (NCBI): domain Eukaryota; kingdom Viridiplantae; phylum Streptophyta; class Magnoliopsida; order Asterales; family Asteraceae; genus Helianthus; species Helianthus tuberosus. Next base: position 63,859,175 of record CM060443.1, read on the forward strand.
AAGCGGTATATGAACAATCTTTTCAAAACAAACTACCTCTGCGTGATACTTGGCTAACCAATCCATTCCCACTATAACATCAAAGCTTCCAAGTTGCGTCGGCGTGAGGTCGATAGGAAAATGATGGTTATTAAGGTTCAACTGGCAATTTCGAAGAACAGAATCGAGAACAATGGGTTCACCACTAGCTACCTCTACTGTCAAGGACTTTCCTAGTTTTGTTCTAGTCATGCAAAGCAAAGGCTCAAAAGAAAATGACACAAAACTCTTATCGGCACCCAAATTAAAAAGAACAGATGAAGGCTGATTGTTAACAAAGAACGTACCATTGACCACCTCGTTATCTGCACGCGCTTCATTAGCATTCATATTAAAGACTCGACCACGAGCCTGTGCCTGATTCGCATTTGCCAACCTTGGACACTGATTTTGATAGTGGTTCAGATCCCCACAATTATAGCAAGATCCAGGCGGATAGTGAGCTCGTGCAGCTTGAGCCTGTTGTTGAGCAGGCGGTTGAGCAGGTTGCTGAGCAGGGTTCTGGGCAGCTTGGTTCTGGTTAGGAGGAAGACGACAAGTGGCGGCAAGATGACCAGATCTTCCACAATTGGTACAATAACGACATTGAACTTGCGGCTGATGGTGACTGTTACACCTGCTGCACAAAGGTGCGTTGCCAATGTACTGTTTCTTGGCAGGTGGTTGCGCTGGCTGATTGGGAGCTACCTGATTTACCTGTGCGGTAACAGCATAGTTCTTGGAAGCCTTGCGCTTCCTCGACCCCTTTGAAGATTCAGCTTTCTTACCCTTCTTGTTCTCACTCTTGTCAGACGATTGTTTCTGATTCTTGTTGTCACACCCCGACCACGTAGAACATACAAAACGTGGCGGAAATGTCGGGGAGTGTTGTAACAGAATTAATCGTTTCAAATCCATGGCAATTAAAGTTTCGTTTTATTAATCAATTATGAGAGTTTACATTGTTTAAACAAGAAACAAAGGGTACATAACATAAGTTAACTAGTTATTGTCTCGTTTTAAGTCGCTAAGGCACGAGTCCATCCTAAATGTAGCATGTATCAACAAATCATTTCAAAGCAGTACCTGAAACATGTGTAAAAACGAGGTCAGCAAAGAAATGCTGGCGAATACATTGGTTTTTGTAGGAGTGTTGAAATCATGGCTAGTTTAGACGTTGCAATACTTTATTTAAAAACCTTGTTTTGAAAAGAGTATAATATTGCAACTTAATTAACCAACTCAAATCAAGCGGGTTATAATTTGTAAAACCTCGTAGCCATGACTCTTAACCCAAAAACATTTGTTTTAGTAAATTATTTGAAAAACAAAACGATGAGTTCAGGTGATATGTATAATAAGAAAATAATGCATGATTAAATGAATAACCATGTAATATGAGTTTGTATAAGATAAGTTGTTTGTAAATAAATGTCTTGTGAAAAGTATGTTATTTGTATAAAATGTTTATATGTATCAAACTGAAATGATTCAAATAACGCTGCGATATATGTAATACCATACAAACACTTATATATAGGAAGTACCAGCGGCGTATCCACCATGCTTGTATCATATTACACACGCATCGTTACTTAATCACTTATTCAAACCAAACCATCAAGATGTAAAATGTTCATGTCTAATGTAAATCATGTAATATGTATTCAATGTGATTTGTATAAATAAATGTAAGATTAAACAAATAACCTTATAGTAGCATATTAAAAGTATACTTTGGATTTGTAAGTAACATATTAAACTATGTTTTGGTTTCATATATAACATATCAAAATATGCTTTAGATGTGATAAATAACATATTTAAACTATATTTTGGTTTCATAAATAACATATCAAAATATGCTTTAGATGTGATAACTATATGTATGTTGGTTTTGTACAATACCACACATGAGAGTATATTCAACTATACTTTAATAGTGTGATTTAAGAATTCATTCAGACCTAGTGCATCAAAATACACCTTTGAGACTATAGGAATACCACAAAGGAAATCCCTATTTGGATGGAGCAACAAATTGGTTTCAGACATTCCATGACAACAGGAATGGGGTGTCAAATCCTATAGCGCTATATCATACTAACAATCGGTCTGGTGAACATAAAATAAGTACAATTCAACAATTTATTTTATGTTCTTTGAGAAATCAATGTTTAAACTATAATTAATCATTCAGTTTGTCATATGATAAGTAATAACATGTATAATCAATTATACTTTTGGAATCATGAAAATAACAGATAGGTACACATGCTTCACCCCAAAACAGTTTAGAAAACAGTAAAAGAGGGGAATAATGTACTCGCCTGAGAATGCTTGGAGGTCTTGAACAACAACCAAACAAAGCTAGAGAGAGCACGGAATCAGTCGGCAATCTAAAACTATATAAATAAACCGGACTTAAATCGGGAGATCGGATAGGATGAGGCTTGGTAAACCAAATGAGTGTTGGAACTCATATGATATGGTTTAACAAGGCCTACATACTACAATGAAACCAAACCTAAGTACTTTCGACCCATCGCGACCCATTAAGGTAACTTATGCTACTTTAACGCGTCGTGCGCGTGAAACGCGTTTGGACCGTCTAACTAGTCCTATGACAAGTGTTATATGCCTAAACATGTTACATAATCAGTTATGTGACAAAAGTTTAGGTTACATATGCTTAATTACCAATTATACATGAAAAGGGTATTCTGGTAATTTACCTAAGGCATATAAACTACCTATCATACAACTACTCAAACGATGTGACCATAGGGTATAACCTCGGAAGGTTAATCCCTACCTACTATGGTCACCTAATGTGTTTGGTCGGATCCTAATGATCGACCAAACTGGGTCGGGTTCGAGGTATAAGCGATTTATTAGATCGCTTACCCTACGACCCTAGACAACGTGGTAATCAGTAGGCATAGTCCCAAGGGACTATAGCCAACGTGATTACACTCACGTTGCGAAGTTCAAACGAACTTCGCATTGACCATAACTGGTCAATGTATAAAGTCAAACAAAGTTTGACTTTCAGACTCGAAAGACTCGAAAAGCAATAAAAGAACGAAAGAATACTTACCCAGGGTCCCCGAATGCTAACCCCGATCCAAGAATCTCAGGTATGAAACAATGGTTTCAACTTAGAGTTTCTAAAATCAGAATTCTTGTAAGTTATGCAATGGGGGGCATGGGGTATATATAGTTTTCGGTCCACCGTTAAGATCGTTTCATGGAAAACGTGCCTTAATCCCACCCGTACAAGTGTCGGGAAGTTGTGGTGACTAAGAATGGGTTCTTATCATCTGACTAGACAATGGAGAACATGTGGTTGTGGATTAATCAGCTGCAAACAGGCTGTTAAGTACTCTGCATCTGGTCTGAGCAAGGCTAGCGCACCGCTACGCTAAAAGCGTAGCGCACCGCTAGGCCATAGTTTGGCAGATTTACACTTTTGGTCCCTGTCCTGCGTTCAGCCCATTTTCGACACGTTTAAGGCCCGTTAACCCCATTTCAAAGCTCTAAAATGAAGTTAAAGTATAGGGAACTTAAAATATGTTCAAAAATATGACGAATGTCGGTTCGTTTGGCCGTACGAACGCGCTGTTCGCTTAATTACGACGGAATGCGCATAAGCGCGAAAAACGAACCAAATGACGCGACGAATGGATTTTCCTTATGGCGAACACTAAAATAAAATATTTTAGTGCTTACATAAATTTTTGGATGTCCGGATGTATTCAGAACGTAAGTTATGCGCGAAAATGCAAACTTGTGCACTTTTTGACACTTTTAGTCCCTGAATGACCCAAAAGTTTATTTTAGCACACCAAACCCCTCAAAGCCTATTTCTAAGCCATGTAAAGGATATTTATGGTGTGTTTAACTTATGGTCATGTTCCGGAATGTCTGTTACAGTTTAAATTGGCATACTTTCACAGTTTGTCAACTTTAGTCCCTGTAAGCGAATTAACTTGATTTCACCACACCAAACCTTCCAAAACTTATATCTAAGTTATGTAAAGGTTATTTAAGGTATGTTAAGCCTATTTCACTATTCCGGAGTGTTTGTTGCATTAAACTGGTTATATCTACGCATCAGTGCGCGTATAACCTTCCAGAAAGCGATTTAGAGCTTGAAATCGAACAAGAATTGATATGTGCAAATGATACACATATTTTTACAAATCCCAAGTATGAAATACAATATTTCATTGGTTTGGCATTTGTTTGATGGTTGAAGTGACACAGGTGTTACAGTCTCCCCTACTTTAGGAAATTTCGTCCCGAAATTTAATTCTAGAGGAAACTTGTGAAGACAACTGTGACGGTTTCGCCATCTAATAGATCCATTGAACCCTTAAGTAAAACTCTGGGCCATGTTAGGATTCTTAGCGAATTTGTTAACCCTCAAAGTGAATTCCTTGTAGTAGTAAAACATGGAATTTTTTGAACTATGGATAGAAGAACGTTTCTTATGAAGACTTATCATTGGAAACTGTGTGTGTGATTGAGATCAGAATTGAGGAGTGTGAGAATAAATGACATTGGTCGAAGTCCAATACTTCTCCCGTATCATTACTCTTGTCACTATGGGTCTTAACACATGACAAAATTCCCTGTGGTTTCTGTGCACTGAATTCCATAATTATGTAGGCCTCCATAATTACGTAGTTCCTTGCATAGTCCGCACAGTTCATTTCATAATGCGTATGGGAAAAAAAATCAATTGAATAAACATAAAGCGACCTGACTAGACCACAAAAGGGTCCTTTTAATTTGATCTACGAACGATCTTTTTAACTAGATCAACATATGATCTTCTTAACTAAACCGTCGTATGATCTCCTTAAATAGACCACTTAAGGGATCTTTGTATTTATATCATCACATGATATTTTTGATCAGATTTTCAAAATCAGTCTGTTTAACCAGACCATTCAAGAGGTCCAGTTTTAGAATAGTACTTTAAAACCCAAGGGACTTAACTACAACATAGAAGTCCATTAAGGATTTAAGATAGTACCTTTTTGGAATATCCTACTACGAATCCTTCATATGAGATATGGAAGATTCTACGAGGATTTGGATGGATCACATAAAACACAAAACACATAAGAAAACACATAAGCACAAAAATTAGTTAACTTGATTCTTTAATTTGTTGTCTTTGAGCATGGATAATTAAAGCACACCAGGAATCCAATCCGTGGATTTCATTTGGTACTTTAATCATTTTCAAGAATCTATCTATGAAGATAGAAAGATCTTAATAAGAATTCGGCTTTGTCCTTATTGAATCGTAATGTACGTATTGAATCATACAAAGAATTCAATTAAGGGCTCCGATTTGAGTGATATTCATCCACAAGGATCTGATTATAAGGATAGAAAGATCCTTCATGGATTTTGGAATTTGTGTAACGAAAGGTGATTCGACACCTTGCACTAGGCGTGTTTAAGTCGATACACAAGGTTGAAAATTCATGAGGTTGAGACGCTAGATATGCCAAGGCGACATATGAAGCAGAACTTGAAGGTTAAGCAGCAACAGGGTTTTCAACTGCTTTGCTTTGAACAGCAAAGCGACACATGTTAACCAAATGTCTCCATCGTCCACCGTGGGTACATTTGTAACAGGGTATTTGATTTGGATGATGATGGTTACATTGATTTCTCCAAGGAGTGGTTCCCTTGCACGGCTTCATTCCTGAGCTGACTCATGGTGATAGCTAAATCAACGGTCTTCTGGAGTACGACGCCTATTTGTTGGGCAATTGTAGCACCTGGTCCGGATACTCGAGTCTTGTTGCGATGAAGAGACACCATGAAGAAAATAGGAGATATGGGAGGGAACAAGGGAAATGAACACAGAATGCATAAAAAAATCGCGATCATTTGTTTGTTACCTAAAGCAAACAAATGAGACAATGACTAATCAAAGTAAATAGGTCAAAAATAATGTATCGCGAAGACATGCTCGCCTATAAGTGAACACTCATCCCAAGAATTCCCAGGTAAGCACAACTGGTCTCGCGTCTGATGAGATGTATACGAAGTGCTTGCCTAGACAGAAAACCCAGAATACAAGCATTCACCCTTCCAGTTTGCACGTGTTCACATTATTTAAAACCCAGAACCTTGACGAGATTTTGAAAACTCAAAGGGGTTCAAAACCATATAACAGAGGGTTCAAAACCTTACAATAGAGGGTTCAAAACCTAGTAATTAATCATCCTAGAACAGATGATTAGTTTTCAAAGCGGTTTTGAAATTTATGTTCTTGTTGTGGTCGTCGCCTAAGGATAGGTGACGGTATTGTTTTAAGACTAAACGCAAGTAAACTCGCGTTAGGGTCCTAAGAAGGTTATAGACTAGGTCAAAGCATTACTAATAACCTAATTCCCTATAACCATTGGCTCTGATACCATCTCTTCTGTCACACCCCGACCACGTAGAACATACAAAACGTGGCGGAAATGTCGGGGAGTGTTGTAACAGAATTAATCGTTTCAAATCCATGGCAATTAAAGTTTCGTTTTATTAATCAATTATGAGAGTTTACATTGTTTAAACAAGAAACAAAGGGTACATAACATAAGTTAACTAGTTATTGTCTCGTTTTAAGTCGCTAAGGCACGAGTCCATCCTAAATGTAGCATGTATCAACAAATCATTTCAAAGCAGTACCTGAAACATGTGTAAAGACGAGGTCAGCAAAGAAATGCTGGCGAATACATTGGTTTTTGTAGGAGTGTTGAAATCATGGCTAGTTTAGACGTTGCAATACTTTATTTAAAAACCTTGTTTTGAAAAGAGTATAATATTGCAACTTAATTAACCAACTCAAATCAAGCGGGTTATAATTTGTAAAACCTCGTAGCCATGACTCTTAACCCAAAAACATTTGTTTTAGTAAATTATTTGAAAAACAAAACGATGAGTTCAGGTGATATGTATAATAAGAAAATAATGCATGATTAAATGAATAACCATGTAATATGAGTTTGTATAAGATAAGTTGTTTGTAAATAAATGTCTTGTGAAAAGTATGTTATTTGTATAAAATGTTTATATGTATCAAACTGAAATGATTCAAATAACGCTGCGATATATGTAATACCATACAAACACTTATATATAGGAAGTACCAGCGGCGTATCCACCATGCTTGTATCATATTACACACGCATCGTTACTTAATCACTTATTCAAACCAAACCATCAAGATGTAAAATGTTCATGTCTAATGTAAATCATGTAATATGTATTCAATGTGATTTGTATAAATAAATGTAAGATTAAACAAATAACCTTATAGTAGCATATTAAAAGTATACTTTGGATTTGTAAGTAACATATTAAACTATGTTTTGGTTTCATATATAACATATCAAAATATGCTTTAGATGTGATAAATAACATATTTAAACTATATTTTGGTTTCATAAATAACATATCAAAATATGCTTTAGATGTGATAACTATATGTATGTTGGTTTTGTACAATACCACACATGAGAGTATATTCAACTATACTTTAATAGTGTGATTTAAGAATTCATTCAGACCTAGTGCATCAAAATACACCTTTGAGACTATAGGAATACCACAAAGGAAATCCCTATTTGGATGGAGCAACAAATTGGTTTCAGACATTCCATGACAACAGGAATGGGGTGTCAAATCCTATAGCGCTATATCATACTAACAATCGGTCTGGTGAACATAAAATAAGTACAATTCAACAATTTATTTTATGTTCTTTGAGAAATCAATGTTTAAACTATAATTAATCATTCAGTTTGTCATATGATAAGTAATAACATGTATAATCAATTATACTTTTGGAATCATGAAAATAACAGATAGGTACACATGCTTCACCCCAAAACAGTTTAGAAAACAGTAAAAGAGGGGAATAATGTACTCGCCTGAGAATGCTTGGAGGTCTTGAACAACAACCAAACAAAGCTAGAGAGAGCACGGAATCAGTCGGCAATCTAAAACTATATAAATAAACCGGACTTAAATCGGGAGATCGGATAGGATGAGGCTTGGTAAACCAAATGAGTGTTGGAACTCATATGATATGGTTTAACAAGGCCTACATACTACAATGAAACCAAACCTAAGTACTTTCGACCCATCGCGACCCATTAAGGTAACTTATGTTACTTTAATGCGTCGTGCGCGTGAAACGCGTTTGGACCGTCTAACTAGTCCTATGACAAGTGTTATATGCCTAAACATGTTACATAATCAGTTATGTGACAAAAGTTTAGGTTACATATGCTTAATTACCAATTATACATGAAAAGGGTATTCTGGTAATTTACCTAAGGCATATAAACTACCTATCATACAACTACTCAAACGATGTGACCGTAGGGTATAACCTCGGAAGGTTAATCCCTACCTACTATGGTCACCTAATGTGTTTGGTCGGATCCTAATGATCGACCAAACTGGGTCGGGTTCGAGGTATAAGCGATTTATTAGATCGCTTACCCTACGACCCTAGACAACGTGGTAATCAGTAGGCATAGTCCCAAGGGACTATAGCCAACGTGATTACACTCACGTTGCGAAGTTCAAACGAACTTCGCATTGACCATAACTGGTCAATGTAGAAAGTCAAACAAAGTTTGACTTTCAGACTCGAAAGACTCGAAAAGCAATAAAAGAACGAAAGAATACTTACCCAGGGTCCCCGAATGCTAATCCCGATCCAAGAATCTCAGGTATGAAACAATGGTTTCAACTTAGAGTTTCTAAAATCAGAATTCTTGTAAGTTATGCAATGGGGGGCAAGGGGTATATATAGTTTTCGGTCCACCGTTAAGATCGTTTCATGGAAAACGTGCCTTAATCCCACCCGTACAAGTGTGGGGAAGTTGTGGTGACTAAGAATGGGTTCTTATCATCTGACTAGACAATGGAGAACATGTTGTTGTGGATTAATCAGCTGCAAACAGGCTGTTAAGTACTCTGCATCTGGTCTGAGCAAGGCTAGCGCACCGCTACGCTAAAAGCGTAGCGCACCGCTAGGCCATAGTTTGGCAGATTTACACTTTTGGTCCCTGTCCTGCGTTCAGCCCATTTTCGACACGTTTAAGGCCCGTTAACCCCATTTCAAAGCTCTAAAATGAAGTTAAAGTATAGGGAACTTAAAATATGTTCAAAAATATGACGAATGTCGGTTCGTTTGGCCGTACGAACGCGCTGTTCGCTTAATTACGACGGAATGCGCATAAGCGCGAAAAACGAACCAAATGACGCGACGAATGGATTTTTCTTATGGCGAACACTAAAATAAAATATTTTAGTGCTTACATAAATTTTTGGATGTCCGGATGTATTCAGAACGTAAATTATGCGCGAAAATGCAAACTTGTACACTTTTTGACACTTTTAGTCCCTGAATGACCCAAAAGTTTATTTTAGCACACCAAACCCCTCAAAGCCTATTTCTAAGCCATGTAAAGGATATTTATGGTGTGTTTAACTTATGGTCATGTTCCGGAATGTCTGTTACAGTTTAAATTGGCATACTTTCACAGTTTGTCAACTTTAGTCCCTGTAAGCGAATTAACTTGATTTCACCACACCAAACCTTCCAAAACTTATATCTAAGTTATGTAAAGGTTATTTAAGGTATGTTAAGCCTATTTCACTATTCCGGAGTGTTTGTTGCATTAAACTGGTTATATCTACGCATCAGTGCGCGTATAACCTTCCAGAAAGCGATTTAGAGCTTGAAATCGAACAAGAATTGATATGTGCAAATGATACACATATTTTTACAAATCCCAAGTATGAAATACAATATTTCATTGGTTTGGCATTTGTTTGATGGTTGAAGTGACACAGGTGTTACAGTCTCCCCTACTTTAGGAAATTTCGTCCCGAAATTTAATTCTAGAGGAAACTTGTGAAGACAACTGTGACGGTTTCGCCATCTAATAGATCCATTGAACCCTTAAGTAAAACTCTGGGCCATGTTAGGATTCTTAGCGAATTTGTTAACCCTCAAAGTGAATTCCTTGTAGTAGTAAAACATGGAATTTTTTGAACTATGGATAGAAGAACGTTTCTTATGAAGACTTATCATTGGACACTGTGTGTGTGATTGAGATCAGAATTGAGGAGTGTGAGAATAAATGACATTGGTCGAAGTCCAATACTTCTCCCGTATCATTACTCTTGTCACTATGGGTCTTAACACATGACAAAATTCCCTGTGGTTTCTGTGCACTGAATTCCATAATTATGTAGGCCTCCATAATTACGTAGTTCCTTGCACAGTCCGCACAGTTCATTTCATAATGCGTATGGGAAAAAAATCAATTGAATAAACATAAAGCGACCTGACTAGACCACAAAAGGGTCCTTTTAATTTGATCTACGAACGATCTTTTTAACTAGATCAACATATGATCTTCTTAACTAAACCGTCGTATGATCTCCTTAAATAGACCACTTAAGGGATCTTTGTATTTATATCATCACATGATATTTTTGATCAGATTTTCAAAATCAGTCTGTTTAACCAGACCATTCAAGAGGTCCAGTTTTAGAATAGTACTTTAAAACCCAAGGGACTTAACTACAACGTAGAAGTCCATTAAGGATTTAAGATAGTACCTTTTTGGAATATCCTACTACGAATCCTTCATATGAGATATGGAAGATTCTACGAGGATTTGGATGGATCACATAAAACACAAAACACATAAGAAAACACATAAGCACAAAAATTAGTTAACTTGATTCTTTAATTTGTTGTCTTTGAGCATGGATAATTAAAGCACACCAGGAATCCAATCCGTGGATTTCATTTGGTACTTTAATCATTTTCAAGAATCTATCTATGAAGATAGAAAGATCTTAATAAGAATTCGGCTTTGTCCTTATTGAATCGTAATGTACGTATTGAATCATACAAAGAATTCAATTAAGGGCTCCGATTTGAGTGATATTCATCCACAAGGATCTGATTATAAGGATAGAAAGATCCTTCATGGATTTTGGAATTTGTGTAACGAAAGGTGATTCGACACCTTGCACTAGGCGTGTTTAAGTCGATACACAAGGTAGAAAATTCAGGTTGAGACGCTAGATATGCCAAGGCGACATATGAAGCAGAACTTGAAGGTTAAGCAGCAACAGGGTTTTCAACTGCTTTGCTTTGAACAGCAAAGCGACACATGTTAACCAAATGTCTCCATCGTCCACCGTGGGTACATTTGTAACAGGGTATTTGATTTGGATGATGATGGTTACATTGATTTCTCCAAGGAGTGGTTCCCTTGCACGGCTTCATTCCTGAGCTGACTCATGGTGATAGCTAAATCAACGGTCTTCTGGAGTACGACGCCTATTTGTTGGGCAATTGTAGCACCTGGTCCGGATACTCGAGTCTTGTTGCGATGAAGAGACACCATGAAGAAAATAGGAGATATGGGAGGGAACAAGGGAAATGAACACAGAATGCATAAAAAAATCGCGATCATTTGTTTGTTACCTAAAGCAAACAAATGAGACAATGACTAATCAAAGTAAATAGGTCAAAAATAATGTATCGCGAAGACATGCTCGCCTATAAGTGAACACTCATCCCAAGAATTCCCAGGTAAGCACAACTGGTCTCGCGTCTGATGAGATGTATACGAAGTGCTTGCCTAGACAGAAAACCCAGAATACAGGCATTCACCCTTCCAGTTTGCACGTGTTCACATTATTTAAAACCCAGAACCTTGACGAGATTTTGAAAACTCAAAGGGGTTCAAAACCATATAACAGAGGGTTCAAAACCTTACAATAGAGGGTTCAAAACCTAGTAATTAATCATCCTAGAACAGATGATTAGTTTTCAAAGCGGTTTTGAAATTTATGTTCTTGTTGTGGTCGTCGCCTAAGGATAGGTGACGGTATTGTTTTAAGACTAAACGCAAGTAAACTCGCGTTAGGGTCCTAAGAAGGTTATAGACTAGGTCAAAGCATTACTAATAACCTAATTCCCTATAACCATTGGCTCTGATACCATCTCTTCTGTCACACCCCGACCACGTAGAACATACAAAACGTGGCGGAAATGTCGGGGAATGTTGTAACAGAATTAATCGTTTCAAATCCATGGCAATTAAAGTTTCGTTTTATTAATCAATTATGAGAGTTTACATTGTTTAAACAAGAAACAAAGGGTACATAACATAAGTTAACTAGTTATTGTCTCGTTTTAAGTCGCTAAGGCATGAGTCCATCCTAAATGTAGCATGTATCAACAAATCATTTCAAAGCAGTACCTGAAACATGTGTAAAAACGAGGTCAGCAAAGAAATGCTGGCGAATACATTGGTTTTTGTAGGAGTGTTGAAATCATGGCTAGTTTAGACGTTGCAATACTTTATTTAAAAACCTTGTTTTGAAAAGAGTATAATATTGCAACTTAATTAACCAACTCAAATCAAGCGGGTTATAATTTGTAAAACCTCGTAGCCATGACTCTTAACCCAAAAACATTTGTTTTAGTAAATTATTTGAAAAACAAAACGATGAGTTCAGGTGATATGTATAATAAGAAAATAATGCATATTTAAATGAATAACCATGTAATATGAGTTTGTATAAGATAAGTTGTTTGTAAATAAATGTCTTGTGAAAAGTATGTTATTTGTATAAAATGTTTATATGTATCAAACTGAAATGATTCAAATAACGCTGCGATATATGTAATACCATACAAACACTTATATATAGGAAGTACCAGCGGCGTATCCACCATGCTTGTATCATATTACACACGCATCGTTACTTAATCACTTATTCAAACCAAACCATCAAGATGTAAAATGTTCATGTCTAATGTAAATCATGTAATATGTATTCAATGTGATTTGTATAAATAAATGTAAGATTAAACAAATAACCTTATAGTAGCATATTAAAAGTATACTTTGGATTTGTAAGTAACATATTAAACTATGTTTTGGTTTCATATATAACATATCAAAATATGCTTTAGATGTGATAAATAACATATTTAAACTATATTTTGGTTTCATAAATAATATATCAAAATATGCTTTAGATGTGATAACTATATGTATGTTGGTTTTGTACAATACCACACATGAGAGTATATTCAACTATACTTTAATAGTGTGATTTAAGAATTCATTCAGACCTAGTGCATCAAAATACACCTTTGAGACTATAGGAATACCACAAAGGAAATCCCTATTTGGATGGAGCAACAAATTGGTTTCAGACATTCCATGACAACAGGAATGGGGTGTCAAATCCTATAGCGCTATATCATACTAACAATCGGTCTGGTGAACATAAAATAAGTACAATTCAACAATTTATTTTATGTTCTTTGAGAAATCAATGTTTAAACTATAATTAATCATTCAGTTTGTCATATGATAAGTAATAACATGTATAATCAATTATACTTTTGGAATCATGAAAATAACAGATAGGTACACATGCTTCACCCCAAAACAGTTTAGAAAACAGTAAAAGAGGGGAATAATGTACTCGCCTGAGAATGCTTGGAGGTCTTGAACAACAACCAAACAAAGCTAGAGAGAGCACGGAATCAGTCGGCAATCTAAAACTATATAAATAAACCGGACTTAAATCGGGAGATCGGATAGGATGAGGCTTGGTAAACCAAATGAGTGTTGGAACTCATATGATATGGTTTAACAAGGCCTACATACTACAATGAAACCAAACCTAAGTACTTTCGACCCATCGCGACCCATTAAGGTAACTTATGCTACTTTAACGCGTCGTGTGCGTGAAACGCGTTTGGACCGTCTAACTAGTCCTATGACAAGTGTTATATGCCTAAACATGTTACATAATCAGTTATGTGACAAAAGTTTAGGTTACATATGCTTAATTACCAATTATACATGAAAAGGGTATTCTGGTAATTTACCTAAGGCATATAAACTACCTATCATACAACTACTCAAACGATGTGACCATAGGGTATAACCTCGGAAGGTTAATCCCTACCTACTATGGTCACCTAATGTGTTTGGTCGGATCCTAATGATCGACCAAACTGGGTCGGGTTCGAGGTATAAGCGATTTATTAGATCGCTTACCCTACGACCCTAGACAACGTGGTAATCAGTAGGCATAGTCCCAAGGGACTATAGCCAACGTGATTACACTCACGTTGCGAAGTTCAAACGAACTTCGCATTGACCATAACTGGTCAATGTAGAAAGTCAAACAAAGTTTGACTTTCAGACTCGAAAGACTCGAAAAGCAATAAAAGAACGAAAGAATACTTACCCAGGGTCCCCGAATGCTAATCCCGATCCAAGAATCTCCGGTATGAAACAATGGTTTCAACTTAGAGTTTCTAAAATCAGAATTCTTGTAAGTTATGCAATGGGGGGCATGGGGTATATATAGTTTTCGGTCCACCGTTAAGATCGTTTCATGGAAAACGTGCCTTAATCCCACCCGTACAAGTGTCGGGAAGTTGTGGTGACTAAGAATGGGTTCTTATCATCTGACTAGACAATGGAGAACATGTGGTTGTGGATTAATCAGCTGCAAACAGGCTGTTAAGTACTCTGCATCTGGTCTGAGCAAGGCTAGCGCACCGCTACGCTAAAAGCGTAGCGCACCGCTAGGCCATAGTTTGGCAGATTTACACTTTTGGTCCCTGTCCTGCGTTCAGCCCATTTTCGACACGTTTAAGGCCCGTTAACCCCATTTCAAAGCTCTAAAATGAAGTTAAAGTATAGGGAACTTAAAATATGTTCAAAAATATGACGAATGTCGGTTCGTTTGGCCGTACGAACGCGCTGTTCGCTTAATTACGACGGAATGCGCATAAGCGCGAAAAACGAACCAAATGACGCGACGAATGGATTTTTCTTATGGCGAACACTAAAATAAAATATTTTAGTGCTTACATAAATTTTTGGATGTCCGGATGTATTCAGAACGTAAGTTATGCGCAAAAATGCAAACTTGTGCACTTTTTGACACTTTTAGTCCCTGAATGACCCAAAAGTTTATTTTAGCACACCAAACCCCTCAAAGCCTATTTCTAAGCCATGTAAAAGATATTTATGGTGTGTTTAACTTATGGTCATGTTCCGGAATGTCTGTTACAGTTTAAATTGGCATACTTTCACAGTTTGTCAACTTTAGTCCCTGTAAGCGAATTAACTTGATTTCACCACACCAAACCTTCCAAAACTTATATCTAAGTTATGTAAAGGTTATTTAAGGTATGTTAAGCCTATTTCACTATTCCGGAGTGTTTGTTGCATTAAACTGGTTATATCTACGCATCAGTGCGCGTATAACCTTCCAGAAAGCGATTTAGAGCTTGAAATCGAACAAGAGTTGATATGTTCAAACGATACACATATTTTTACAAATCCCAAGTATGAAATACAATATTTCATTGGTTTGGAATTTGTTTGATGGTTGAAGTGACACAGGTGTTACACTTGTCACCTTTCCTGTGAAGTTTACCCTTTCTGATTTGCGACTCAGTCAAAGTCGCAGCCAACTCGATGGCTTGTTGAAGTGTGGTAGGATTGCTACCTATAACGATATCTTGCACTGGATCAGGCAGACCATCGACATACCTTTCAATGGCTTTCTCCAGCGGGGTAACCATCGTAGGACAAAGTAAACTCAACTCCTCGTATCTGTCAGTATAAGCCCGATGCTCACCACTGTCTTGTTTCAGATCATCAAACTCTCTTTCTAACGCCCTCTGTTCATGGCGAGGACAGAATTCCCTTATCATAAGTGCCCTAAGCTCTTCCTAGGATTGACCCAAAGCGACATTAGCACCACGGTCTCTCATTACCCCATTCCACCAAGTAAGGGCCCTCTTTTGAAACATGCTAGAATCAAACTCGACTTTACCATTATCAGGACACTGAACATGACGAAAAGTAGTCTCAATGCTTTCAAACCACTGTAGGAGTCCAGTTGCTCCTTCAGAACCACTGAACTTCAGTGGTTTAGCAGAATTGAAACTTTTAAAGTTGCATGGAGCATTATTGTTGTTATTGTTGGCTTGGTTGATTTGAGCGATGATATTTGAAAGTGCAGCAGCCATTTGCTGCGCTATGATAGCCGCCAGTTCGGCATTAGGTAGCTGATTGTCACGTCGATGAGGCATTCTAAAAGAGGAAACATGAGAGAAAACGAGTGAGATGATAAGATGAAAAATGAGATGATACAAATATCGATAAAAAGCATGGATGGTGGTCATTCGTTCGTACCACAAAGCAAACAAACGACACACAGTGACTAATCAAAGTAAATGGGTCATAATAATGTATCGCAAAGACATGCTTTAGCCTATAAGTGGACACTTACCCCAAGAGTTCCCAGGTAAGAGTGACTAGTCCGATTATGTGGATTTGTACGAACACTCTAGCCTAGACAGAAAATTCGAGGTACAGGCACCCACCCTTCCAGATTGCACCTGTTCACATTATTTAGACCCAAACTTTGACAAGATTTTGAAAACTTAGAGGGTTCAAAACCTTATAACAAATCATCTAAGAATAGATGATTGATTTTGAAAAATCGTTTTGGAAAAATTGTGTTCTTGTTTTGGTTATCACCTAAAGGTAGGCGACGATAATGTATTAAGATCTAAACACAAGTTAACTTGTGTTGGGGTCCTAGAAAAGTTATAGTCTAGGTCAAAGCATTACTAATAACCTAATTCCCTATAACCATTGGCTCTGATACCAACTCTTCTGTCACACCCAGATCGCGTAAAAACAACAAACCGCGGCGGAAACGTCGGGGAGTGGAGCAAAAAATTATTGTTTCACAACCATGGTATTTAAAGTTTCATTTTATTTGAATTAAAAGTGGTTACATTGTCTTAGAACAAAAGATAACACAACATAAGTTAAACTAGTCTTGCTTCTTTTATGTCACTAAGGCCCAAGTCCGCCTAAGTGTATCTTGAACAACCCTATGCATCAGCTCCTGAAAACACATGTGAAAATAGGTACGTCAGCATAAAAATGCCTGTGAGATACATAGGTTTTGTTGATGTAGGACTCATGACTTGTAGTCAAAAGAAATGTTTGACAATTAGTAGTCATGAACCTTAAGAAAATGTTTTCTATTATAAATTATACGGAAAGTGATAAGAAAATCAGATGATATATAAAAGAATACTGCATGGTTAATTAAATAACCAAGTAACATTGAATTTCTATAAGTTGTGTCGTTTGTAAAATAATATCTTGTAAAAATATGTCATTTGAATAAAATATATCATGTCTTCGTTGAAATGATTTAAATAACGCCACGATATGTAATATCATAAAAGCACTTATATATAGGAAGTACCAGCGGCGTATCCACCATGCTTTTATCATATTACTCGTCGCCTCGTTATGTAAATCATTTATTAATAACCATCAAAATGTCTTGTTTATACATATGTCAAAATGTTTATGTATAATTAATGTCCAATTGTTAAATGTAAACCATGTCTTGTATAATCAATCAAATGTTATGTATGGCAAGTAAAAAGTAACTACTCAAACCATATGTATAATGTTTATGTATAATCAAATGAAATGTATGGTGAATAATAGTATTATTCAACCCCATAGGTAAAATGTACAAAACAATGTATTTAAATAAATCATAGTTTAAGTCAAAAATTATGTTTTTCAAAATCCATGCTTTACTGATACAAACACTTATGTGGTAATGTTAAACACATACATTCAAGCCTTGCGAATGGGGAGACAAACACTTAAACAAAATAAAAGTTTATCAAAATTATGTATATCGGATTCAGTCATCCCTTACGTCCAAACAAACCTAGGATTCAAAGGATGGGAGTTGTCAATTCATATGGTACCACTACATACTACTGAGCAGCGTGATCAATGTTACTGAACGTATTTTAGACCCGTTAAACAAACCAAATGTCATATCAAATGTAAGCATGTTAAGTGAAAACAATGTACTAAGTATGCTAAATGAACATACATAGCAGAAATATGATGTAAATGAATGTGTACGTATGCTGAAATAAACATATGAAACAAATGTGTTTATGAAATCAATGTGCTAGCATGCTACATCAACATACATAGCAAAGCATAAATGAAATCATGTACTATATGCGTACTAATGAAATAGCAAGTATATGTTATGAAAGCACGAAAAGCATGAAAGTAACAAGTAGGCACATGTGAATCACCCTAAAATATTTGAAAACAGTAAAAGAGGGGACTATGTACTCACTTGATATTGCTTGTAAGTCTTGAAATAACAACCAATCAAAGCTAGAAGGATCGCGGAATCAAACGGCACCTAATATAGGTAACTACGTTAATAAACCGGACCTAAGTCGGAAGATCGGATAAAAAGAGGTTTCGTAAACCAAATGAGTATAGGAACTCAGGTAATATGGTTTAGCAAAGCGTACATTCTAAATCGGAACCTATCCTAAGTGCTTATGACCCGTTATGACCCGTTTAGGTAGCATACGCTACTTTAACGCGTCATTTGTGCGAAAGCGCAAACGAATAGCCTAACTAATCCTATGACAAGTATTATATGCCCTAACATGTTTAATAATCAGTTTATATGGCAAAAATTAAGTTACATATGCTTAAAATGAAGTTATGCGCAAAAAGGGCATTTTGGTCATTTTCCTAAGGCATATATACTACTTATCATACAACTAACTAAACGAAGTGACTATAAGGTATAACCTTAGAAGGTTATTCCCAATACAACTATGGTCACAAAATATGTTTGGTCGGATCCTAATGATCGACCAAACGGGTCGGGTTCGAAAGTCTAAGCGATGGTTTAGACCGCTTATCTTACGACCCTATATAAGTACTAAACTAAAAGTGACGAGTTAAAGATGTTAAAACATGTTTAACTAAGTTAGAAAACAAGTTTGATATCAAAACAAAGTATTTTGATACCCAAAAATAGCTTCGTTGAAAAATATGCATAAATACGTATTTTGACTGAAACTTTGACTCCTAATCAACGTGGTAATCAGTAGGTATAGTCACAAGGAACTATAACCATCGTGATTACGCTCACGTTGCAAAGTTCAAACGAACTTTGTGTTGACCATAAACTGGTCAAAGCAGAAAGTCAAATACTATTTGACTTTCATGCTTGAAACGCATAAAAAGCATGAAAGAAACTTACAAAAGGTGCAAGCCTTGAAGATTTGAACTCAAAATACTCAGGTATAAAGCTTCACAAGGGAGAGCTTCAACTTAGAGCAAAATTGAGATCAAATGGGTAAGTTGGAATGAATGAAATTGGTGGGTTAATATAGATTTTCAACAACCGTTAAGATCGTTCCTCAAAATTTGAGCTTTGATCTTGGCCATCCATGTGTTGCACATGCTTTTGAATACTATGGGACCTCAAAAACAAGTTCATTGTATTGAAAAAGTTACATAAAAGACCCTGAAATTCAAGCTGGTTGCTGAAAATGAAGTTTCTGTCAAAAGTAGGCCGTCGCGTGCCGCCACACCATTACCCTGTTGTTGTGGCGCGACGCCACCCCCTAACTGAACCAGAAAGTTTCACAAATTGGCAGAAATGGTCCCTGCAGCATGTTTAAGCCATTTTCGATGCGTTTAAACCCAGTTAACCCATTTTCAAGGCTCAATAATGAAGTTTAAGTATAGGGGACTTGAAACATGCTTGAAAATATCTCGGATGTTGGTTCGTTTGGTCGTATGGTTGCGTTGTTCGGTTAAATACGACGAAAGTCGAACGGACGCGAAAAAGATCCAAATTACATGACGAATGGAATTTTAGCATGCCAATCATTAAAATAAAATATTTTAATGATTACAAAATTTTTTGGATATCCGGATATGTTCAGAACGTAAGATATGCGCGTAAATGCAAACATATGCACTTTTTGACGCTTTTAGTCCCTGATTGACCAATAAGTTTATTTTCGCATACCGAACCCCTCAAAGCCTATTTCTAAGCTATGTAAATGATATTTAGGGTATGTTTAGCTTATGATCAAGTTCCGAAATGTTCATTACTGTACGAATCAACATACTTTCGCAGTTTGTCAAAAATAGTCCTTGTAAGCGAATAAACTTGTTTTTGCCATACCAAACCCTTCAAAACTTATTTCTAAGTTATGTAAAGGTTATTTAAGGCGTGTTAAGCATATGTTGATGTTCCAGAGTGTTTGTCGCGTTAAACTGGTTACGTTTATGCATCAGTTTGCGTATAACTTTCTAGAAAGCGATATAGAGTTTGTAATTGAACAAAAATCGAAACGTGCAAAATGTCAAACATAAATAAAAAAATATTGGGATCAAATCACATTGTTTTATTGATAATTGAAATATTCAGAGTTTGTACAATGATTACACAAGCACAGAGTCACATAAATATTACATAAGTAACATGAAACATTAGAGATCATACGATAATTATAATAATTATTTTCTTATTACAAAATTTGTTACAACTGAACTTAAAATATGATTAAATAAATTAAATATGTATATACATCAAAACAAATGATGGACAATTTACCTCTGAGATAATAATTTTGAACTTGTGTATTTGATGGTGTTGTAGTAGATTTTGATTTTGATTTCTTATTATCAAGATATAGTTTTCTTAACTTTCATCTACGCCTAGCCTCATCAGCTACAATTCCAAAAAAAAAGAGGTAAAATAATGGGTAACAAAAAATTAAAAATCAAGATGGATTCAGTTTTAAAACATAAGAAGAATTATAAAATTGATAACATTATTGAATTACCTTTCATAACGTAAGACAACGGAGTTCTTAAACCTGAAACATTTTCTAAAAAAAGAAATTCATCACTCTTTTCAATGTTTTACACAATACTATATGATAAAAAAAAGAAGCACACTTACAATCATTAGCGACGTCATTCTTTGGACGCTCGGAAGAAGACGGAGATACTTGTTTCAACCTATTATGCATTTTCTAAACACCACAGAGAACTACAACAAACCAACATACCACACGATTATAATTATAGCATCAAAACTTTTATGGTGTAAAAATATTATTACAATGAACATAGGTTTATCATCAATGGCAAACATGAAATACGTAAAAATTATAGTACAATACATGAAAACTTACTGGAAATGTAAAGAGTGATGAAAAAAATAGATGACAACGTAGAAGATAGTCAGAATGCAGATTCAAAGAACCTTCAGGATGTTGCAAAAGTCTGTAAAGCATTTTTATTTATAGACATAAGGTATTTATGGAATAAATAATAAACGTTATTACAAATCAATTACAATCAAATTAATGCTCTGAATTATAGAAAGGATGTTATATTTAGAAAGTTTGTAAATTTTTTGAAATAGGTCAATACTACACTAGACTTTCTGTAATTGTGATATTTTATAATATAATTTTTTTTTGAACGACAAATTTGGATCACTGATGGACCACTGGAGTATCATCGTGCCACCAGTGGAACCACCCGATCATATCCATCTCCACTAGGCATAATGCCCATACACCAATTCAGGAGGAAACCCAATAAATATGGGAAAATACAATTGTAATTGAATTGTAGAAAAAAATTTAAAGAAAATGATTAATATTCATTTCATGAAAAGTAATTAAGGATAAAAGTGATATGAAATTTTCATTTTTGTATTTATTATGTTATCAAATGATTAAATTGGGAAATAATAAATGTAATCTCATAAAATAAGAAACATAACTAAACATGATTTCCAACCAAACACCAAAATAGATAACTCAAAATGTCATATTAAATAGGGAAACCATATAAATGTCTTCAATCAACAAAAATAAATAACTCAAGGCAAACACTCCAATAACAAAGCAAATGTTTTTTTAATGTAACCATTACTTGCAAATCTCGTTTATCAAGTCTTGCCGACGTCTTCGTCAAGACAATTGTTCTCAACACTCATGCGAGGTTTACTTGCTGACGACCCCAAGCCCTCTTCAATCGCATACACATCACCAAGGTTATGCTTCAACTCAGCTAATGATTGCTTCACGTCAGCCACATAATACTTTGAAACAGGTGTAGAGTTATCACCAGTGTAAGAAACACTATCCTTAAAAAAAATTAAAAACACAACATTTATAAGTATATATCATTATATTTTTTAAAGTTAAACCTTCTAGCATTCACCACCAGTAGATTGGAATTCGGACTGACTCATACCAAACGAATATGAAACATCAAGCTGTAAAAATAAAATCAAAATCATAAGACAATTTGTATAAACCTCATTTAAATGAATAAATAAATGTAAATTCTTTAATATAATA
Organism: Helianthus tuberosus; assembly: GCA_030545235.1. Taxonomy (NCBI): domain Eukaryota; kingdom Viridiplantae; phylum Streptophyta; class Magnoliopsida; order Asterales; family Asteraceae; genus Helianthus; species Helianthus tuberosus. Next base: position 63,881,571 of record CM060443.1, read on the forward strand.
CTTGCTTACATGACCAATTTTCCATTTTTTTGTTGAGCTCATCCAAGATGTCAACATCATTTGTAACAATTGATATTACATAATTCTCCACAACATTCACAATATTAAAGTCTGTTACTTTGATCACGAAAGCACACTTTTGGTTAACCAACGTTTCAAATTCAACAAGGTATTCTCTTGGAAGCTCATCGGTCTTGAGTAACTATATTAACAAAATCTCATGTGTCGTTAGAATCTATACATAAAAAGCTAATTGAATTAATTATAACATAGTATTAAATAAAACCTCGTCCTGGATTTCTAAAAGTTCCTTTGCAGTTTTCCCAACAAACTTCAACACCTCATGGTCAAACAATCTAAGTGTCACCGTACCGGTTGAATCTTGAACCCGAATTGGTATTTTAAACCTTAAAAGCGTATTTACATAATTAACAAACATAGACGAGTAGATAATATAAACAACGTTACTTGTTGAATCAACAATAATAGAATTATGAATAACAAATACATTACCTGGACAACGAGAAAACTTCTTTTCTTTGACAATCCTTGTTGGAACATTGATATACCTTCTTGTCACAACATCAAAATTCCACACGCGGAGTACTACCGCTAGGCGTATGACTGACCAGGATCCAACCACTAATTATTTTGAACCGATGAGTGAGTATTATAAATAATAGTACAATTAGTGACCTAATTAAATTTTTCAAAACATAGTTTGAGTTTGCAGCGGAAAAGGGAAGAAAACACACCGTAATTTAAAACATCAAGTTTACTAATCATGAAACTTACAAACCACGCACTCCAGCCGATTGCAATGTCCGTCCTAAGCTTTAATAGGCAACCTGCAAAGCATGCAGTAGGGTGTCAACATAAAGTTGGCGAGTTCACGAGTTGTCCCATTTTAGTTTTCAAAAACGTGAGTTGTTTAGATAAAACATTTATAATCACGTTATGGGGAGCTACCCCATCTGTAAGCTCACTAAACCGTCGATACCGAAATTGGTGACGTTGAGTTGTTGTGCCCCGAGTCAATGTCTATCATCATTACCAAGTTGCAAGGTCTACTAGTTCACGTCCGATCCCCCTGGTCACGGTGTGAGGTTTGTCAAACCTAATAGTGCTATCAACTAATAACCCGTTCGCCCCCGGCGATTAATCAGTATTGTAAGCAGGGACTTTCCATGATAGAGTTTCGTTTAGTTTTGCTAGTTGTGATTTATAAATAATACCAAAACGTATCCCCCACGGGGATAGTAGTTTAAAAGTTCCCAATCGTATTCCCCCCAGGAATAGTAGTTCAAAAGTATATTTCCCAAAGATAGCAGTTTGTCCAAAGATAGCAGTTGTCCGTGTCCCTCCCTGGGACGCATGCTTTTAGTGTGCGAACTCACCTTGGTTTGCTCGGCAGACAATTTACTTGTGTTACGTTGGCCAACCATATCCTATTATGGTTATTAATATTCATTAGGTTCGTATGTATAACAACCCTCCTAAAACTTTTAGAACACCCCAATACGCCCTAAAATACACCCCGTATACGAGAAATAAGCCCTAAATACTTTAATTTTACAAAAATAAAATAAAAAAAGAAATTAAAGGCGTTCGCGGGCCGCGAAGCCTTTGGCTAGCTCTGTCGCGGGCCGCGACAGCTAGACAACCAGGCGAGCCCCTGAGCCGCCACGTGTCATGATCGTGTCGAGGCTATGGGTCCGAATCAGCATAGTTAGGCCCTACACACCCTACGTCGACGGGCGCGAGGGCCCCTTGTGTATCCTTCGCGGGGCGCGAGAGAGGGTCGATCAGACCCTATAAATAGAAGGCATCGGCCTTCAGTCCCAAATCGTTCATATCTCGTTTCTCTCTCTAAATTTATGAATTTTAGACATAATATTGGGCGTTATACCCACTAAAATAGCGATGCCCTGCCTCGATGTAAGTATCATAACCCCAGGTTACGTATTAGATACACTACCCTATTGATCTAGTGCTCCGTAACGGCTGTCGAGGCTCTGCCCGACGTAGTCGTTGGAGTTCTTGTCTCGGGGAGGGTATAACTAATGTAAATTTGGTTTATTATACTAATGCGTGTGCATTGTTTAATTAATAGATTATAACCAGGAAAGCACAAAGGAAAAACCTAAAGTAGCAATGCGAGTAATCTGCTTTTTGTAAACTGTTTTTACAAACCTTAATTATTATAAATTATAAAAGCAGTGATTGAGTCTTTGTAATTCTTCAGTTACTGTCGGTATGTTGGGGTTCTGCATACAAAATGTGGAACACATTACCATTGGACAACAAGATAGCCAATGAGTAATATGTGACACCTGGGTCACTGCGACCATCAAACAAATGCCGAGCCAATGAAATATTGTATTTGATACTTGGGATTTGTATAAATATGTGTATCTTTTGCACATATCAACTTTTGTTCGATTTCAAGCTCTAAATCGCTTTCTGGAAGGTTATACGCGCACTGATGCGTAAATATAACCAGTTTAATGCCACACACACTCCGGAATACTGAAATAGGCTTAACATACCTTAAATAACCTTTACATAACTTAGAAATAAGTTTTGAAGGCTTTGGTATGGCAAAATCAAGTTAAATCGCTTACAGGGACTAAAGTTGACAAACTGCGAAAGTATGCCAATTTGAACTGTCACAGACATTCCGGAACATGTCCATAAGTTAAACATACCATAAATATCCTTTACATAGCTTAGAAATAAGCTTCGAGGGGTTCGGTATGCTAAAATAAACTTTTGGGCCATTCAGGGACTGAAAGCGTCAAAAAGTGCACAAGTTTGCATTTTTGCGCATAACTTACGATCTGAATACATCCGGACATCCAAAAATTTATGTAAGCACTAAAATATTTTATTTTAGTGTTTGGCATAAGAAAAATCCATTCGTCGCACAATTTGGATCGTTTTTCGCGCTTATGCGCATTCCGTCGTATTTAAGCGAACATCGCGATTGTACGGCCAAACGAACCGACATCCGAGATATTTTTGAGCACATTTTAAGTTCCCTATACTTTAACTTCATTTTAGAGCTTTGAAATGGAGTTAACGGGCCTTAAATGTGTCGGAAATGACTTTAATACACAACAGGGACCAAAACTGTCATTTTTGAAACTTGATTTCTGATCAGGACTTCAGGCGGCCCGCGTAAACCCAAGGTGATACTTTACGTGGCCCGTTTCAGCCTCTCAGACAAGATTCAATGTTTAAACATGCTGTTAACAGCTGCATTGCCCTCAAAACCCACATGCTCATGGTATTTCTCAATACTAGGGGCTCAAATGGTTTTGTAAAACCATGTTCTTGAGGTGTATGGCCAAGATCAAAGAACGGTTTCCAAGAAACGATCTTAACGGCTCTACGAATCCTATAAATACCCAACCCACTTCATTGAGAAACCCACTAGAATCTGAATTGAGAAGCTCTAAGTTGAAACCTTTGTTTCATACCTGAGCTACTTGGATCAAGATTAGCATTCGGGGACCCTTTGTAAGTATGCCTTCGTTCTTTTATTGCTTTTCGAGTCCGAAAGTCAAACTTTGTTTGACTTTCTGCGTTTACCAGTTTATGGTCAATGCGAAGTTCGTTTGAACTTCGCAACGTGATTGTAATCACGATGGTTATAGTCCCTTGTGACTATGCCTACTGATTACCACGTTGTCTAGGGTCGCAAGGGTAAGCGATCTAATAAATCGCTTATACCTTCGAACCCGACCCATTTGGTCAATCATTAAGATCCGACCAAATACAATAGGTGACCATAGTAGGTAGGGAATAACCTTCCGAGGTTATACCTTATGGTCACGACGTTTAAGTAGTTGTATGATAGGTAGTTTATATGCCTTAGGTAAATTACCAAAATACCCCTTTGATGCCAAAATTCATTATAAACATATGTGACATAACTTTTGACATCTAAACTGATTTGGCGACAATATTAGGCATGTTAAGGCATATTCTACTTGTCATAGGACTAGTTAGGCGGTCCGAACGCGTTTTACGCGAACGACGCGTTAAAGTAGCATAAGCTACCTAAACGGGTCGTAATGGGTCGTAATCACTTAGGTTAGGTTTCATTTAGTATGTAGGCTTTGTTAAACCATACTACATGAGTTCCCATAATCATTTGGTTTACGAGCCCTCATTCTATCCGATCCTCCGATATAGGTCCGGTTTATTAACATAGTTACCTATATTAGGTGCCGTTTGATTCCGAGATCTCTAGCATTGTTTGGTTGTTACTCAAGGACTACTGAGCAATCTCAAGTGAGTACATAGACCCCTCTTTTACTGTTTTCCAAACTGTTTTGGGGTGAAACACATGTGCCTACTTGTTACTTTCATGCTTTCCTGTTTTCACATCATATACTTGCTATGTTTATTAGTACATTTATAGTACATGATTTCAATACATTTTATGCTATGTATGCCCATTGTGTGCATACTTAGTACATCACTTTACAATACATTTTATGCTATGTATGCCCATTGTGTGCATACTTAGTACATCACTTTACAATACATTTCATGCTATGTACGCCCATTGTGTGCATACTTAGTACATTGTTTTACGTTACACTTATGCTATGTATGTCCATTACGTGCATACTTAGTACATTGTTTTACATTACACTTATGCTATGTATGTCCATTACGTGCATACTTAGTACATTGTTTTACATTGCATTTCTGTTGCATATGCTCATCTAGCATATGAACACATTATACTACATTTTGAACCGTTGTAATCATTTGACTATGTGAACCGTCGTAACCCTTTGATTATATGAACCATTTGTAACTATTAAACCGTGTGAACCAGTTGTATCTGTTGACATGATTTACATTTGACAATAGACATATGACTATACATAAACATTTCTACAATTGTTAAACATTTCATCTTGGTGGTTTGGTTTGAGTAAGTGATTTAAGTTACGAGGCGTATGTAATATGATACAAGCACAGTGGATACGCCGCTGGTACTTCCTATATATAGGTGTTTGTATGGTATCACATATTGTAGCGTTATTTGAATCATTTCAATTTGAGACATATAACATTTTATACAAATAACATACTTTTCACAAGACATTGATTTACAAACAACTTATCTTATACAAACTCATTTTACATGGTTATTCATTTAACCATACATTATTCTCTTATTTATACATATCATCTGATCTTATCGTTTTTCAAATGATTTACAAGACAAAGCAAATTACAAGGTTCATGACTAAACATTTTCTCAAACATAAGTCAAGAATTCTGTTTTCACAAAACCTATGTATCTCACAGGCATTTTTATGCTGACGTACATATTTTCACATGTGTTTTCAGGAGATGATGCATAGGACTTATCAAGACATACTTAGGCGGACCTGTGCCTTAGTGACTTAAAACGAGACAAGAACTAGTTAATTTATGTTATGTACTCTTTGGTTCTTGTTTAAAACAATGTAAACTTTCATGTTTGATTAATAAAACGAAACTTCAATTGCCATGGATTTGAAACAATTAATTCTGTTACAACACTCCCCGATGTTTCCGCCATGTTTTGTATGTTCTACGTGGTCGGGGTGTGACAGAAAAGTTGGTATCAGAGCCAATGGTTATAGGGAATTAGGTTATTAGTAATGCTTTGACCTAGTCTATAACCTTCTTAGGACCCTAACGCGAGTTTACTTGCGTTTAGTCATAAAACAATACCGTCACCTATCCTTAGGCGACGACCACAACAAGAACATAAATTTCAAAACCGCTTTGAAAACTAATCATCTGTTCTAGGATGATTGATTACTAGGTTTTGAACCGTCTGTTATAAGGTTTTGAACCCCTTTGAATTTTCAAAACTCTCGTCAAAGTTTTGGGTCCTAAATAGTGTGAACACATGCAAACTGGAAGAGTGAATGCCTGTACCCTGGGTTTTCTGTCTAAGGCTAGAGTGTTCGTACAAATCCACATAATCGGACCAGTCACTCTTACCTGGGAACTCTTGGGGTGAGTGTCCACTTATAGGCGAGCATGTCTTCACGATACACTATGAGGATCTATTTGCTTTGATTCAGCCTTTGTGTTGTTTGTTTGCTTCGTGGTTCAAACAAATGACCATCAACCATGATTATGGTCGGTAATTGTAACATCCTATTCTTACCCAATGCCATTTCATTTGTTTTCTTTCATGTTTCTTCTTTTAGAATGCCTCCTCGACGCGAGAACCAGATAGCGACTGCCGAACTGGCAGAAATCATTGCGCAGCAAATGGCTGCTCAATTCCCAAACCTCTTTGCTCAATGGAACCAAGCCAACAACAACAACAATGGTCCATGCAATTTCAAGAGTTTTAACTCGGCTAAACCACTCAAGTTTAGTGGTTCTGAGGGAGCGACTGGGCTTCTTCTGTGACAACTCGAAATCTAGAACCTTTCGTGTATGCTTAAACGCGTGGCTAGTTAGCTTATGTGATTAATGACAAATGAACCTTTACGTGATTATGTGTTATTTGTGTGTGCTTGTGAGTATGCGATGTATGTATATATGAACCGAGACACAAGAACCCGACTCGAGACCATGTGGTCTCGAGTGAACGATGCAACATTGGGCCGGTTGGGCCACACACCCACACTTAGCCTATCCGAGAGCCCACTAGGGTGTATTACTAGGAGCGGATATATAAACTTGATAGTTAGACATGTTGCCATTTTGATAACACTCATACTCTCCTCTACACACACACTCTCCATTCTCTCACTAAAACCCTAGACACCAAGCATCACACTCTTCTCCTTCTTCTCGGATCAAACCAACCGACCTCAAAAGGATTTCTCGGATTTGCTTGTTCACACCAAACAAAGCTTCATCTTTCACCACCTCACAACCGGTTAGTGTTTATGATGTTTGTTAGTGTTTATGATGTTTGTTAGTGTTTATGATGCTTGTTAGTGTTTATGATGCTTGTTAGTGTTTATGATGTTTGATGTTATGGATGACATGATTGAACTAGAACCGTTTGTACAATGATGATGTGCTTGTGAATCGTGTGTATGATGTTGATAATCGGAACATGCTTTGATTTCGGATATGTGGCATAATGAACTCATGATGTTTTGTGTTTAAATGTAGTCTAAAACACTAGTTGTTGATGTTCATATAAATCGGATTGTGTACTCTTGTGTTAAGAACCGAAAGCTTGCTATTAGGGTGATTTGTTGATAAGTTGTTCATGATTCTTGTTAGACCTAGGTTCATAGGAATGAAGATGAACTACTTGAATATTGAAGAACAAGATGAACATGATGAACACATGAAGAACTTGTTGAATATCATATGAACATGTTGAATATTTGAAATCTGATATGTTTGATCCATTTTTAGTAATTTGCTAGACAAGAAACATGTTTAAGGATTTTGGTTGGATAGTACAAACTGTTACATGAAATCAGAATGTTAGTGGGTAGTACACTGTACCGAATCAGCTCCTGTCCAACCGAAACCATCAGTTGCGACTCGAAACCAAGCACAACGAGTCGAGATCCCCGATTGCGACACCGGTTGCGAGTCGCAAACACCTGGTTGCGACTCGAAACCACACATGATCAGCACACCAACTTTGTGACTCGAAACCATTGTTGCGAGTCCGGTTGCGACTCGTAACCAAGACAGCATGAACCGAAACCATGGTTGCGACTCCGGTTGCGAGTCGCAAACACCTAGTTGCGACTCGAGACTATACACGGATACTCGCTGTTTGGGCTTGCACCTCATTTCGGACTAATTGTTTGGGCCGGACCTTTGGGCCTACTACACGGACCTCATACGTACTGTTGTTTATGAACGATTATTTGGGCTGCTATAGATGAACCTGCATGCAACGTGCTAGCATATGTGTAGAACATACGTGCAATACATGGTTGGAACCTGACTTGTATGATACAACTATGATAGGACGTGAGTAGCCACAACATTGCTTGTTTGACTTTTCTGTGTTTCTACCGAGCAAACCAAGGTGAGTTCACACCCTCTACAAAGCATGGGATTCCCTGGGTTGGGAATGGGGTTAAGGAACTGGGTTCCTCGTCCTCCTTGGGTAGGACAGCAAAGGTTCAGGAATGTAATTCCTCGTCCTCACGGACAGATAACTCGTACTAGACCAAAACTCTATCACGAAGTCCCTCCTTTTTATATCGACTTAATCGCCGGGCCAATGGCGAGCGGGTCATTAGTTAGATAGCGCTATTTAGGTTTGACAAACCTCACACCGTGCCGCAGAGGACGGGCGTGAACTAATGGATCTGGGGCACGTCAATGCTGATAGACATTGACAGTTTCAGGGCACATAAACATGACTACAGTTAGCAGTCGATATGGTAACGAGTCTAGTGTATACATGGGGTAGCCCCCACGGCCGAAATGCCAGATAACTAACACGGGGTAGCCCCCACGGCTGGATAGCCAGAGTAACCGGGAATAAACAAGTCACGTTTTTAACTATGGGGTAACCCCCACGGCAGGATGCCAGCTAAAGGAAACTGTTTTCGAAACAACTTAAAACGAACACCCAACCGTGAACTCACTCAACTTGTTGTTGACTCGTTACTACATGCTTTGCAGGTCCTTAGGTTTCTTAGCTGGAGCTTGCATGGAGGAGGATCGTTGTGGGACATAGACGACTGCGTGCCATGTTAAACTATGAAACAATTAAACTTATGTTTTGACTTAAGACTTATGCTTCCGCTTGCAACTTAACTACGTTTTGTTTGAACACCAATTGTACTGGGTGGATTTTTATAACTACTTATATGCTTGTTCAATATGATTGGTGGCTGGATCCTGGTCAGTCATGCCTCCAAGCGGTAGTACTCCGCAGGTGGATTTTGGGGGTGTGACAGATTGGTATCAGAGCCATTGGTTATAGTGAACTTGGTTTTAATAAAGGGGAAAACGTTTTTGTTAAAACCAGACTATAACCTGTACAGTGCTCAACGGTCCACAACGATGCTTCACTCTACATGCAAGGCTCGACATTCTAGGTGATATGATCTGTGTATATATTGCCGACTTGTTAGTTACATAGTACATTGCTTATGGTATGCTTGGTTAGTATAACTACTGTTGCTTGAACACGTGCGTGCTTGCTCTATTTTATCGTCGTACCTTCGCAAACCCCTCTCACTCACGTTCTTCTTGATATGAAGATCATGTCTGGACGCGTTAACCTGACACAAGCCCAGTTGACGGCTCTGATCAACGAACGAGTTGCCGCAGCACTTGCAGCTGCACACGCAGGAGGTATATCCTGCAGTCCGAACTCATTCTAGGATCTTTAGAATCCTACTCTCGTGAACCAACCTTTGTGTTAAACTCTGTCTTTTCTTTCACCTACGATAGGTCAGCACGTTCAGCCACCCGTGTGCACTTTTAAGACTTTCATGGACTGCCGACCAACTACGTTTAGCGGCACTGAAGGAGCAGTAGGTCTCCTACACTGGTTTGAGAAACTAGAATCGGTCTTCAAAATGTGCGAATGCCCTGAGGCGCGCAGGGTGAAGTATGCTACTGGTACTCTCGAGGGTTTAGCCCTCACATGGTGGAACGCTCAGGTTCAAATGCTAGGGTTGGTTACCGCCAACGCCACCCCTTGGGAAACTTTTAAGGAAATGATCAGAGAAGAATACTGCAGTCGTGACGAGATTCACAAACTAGAAGTGGAGTTCTTCAACCTCAAGATGACGGGGTCCGAAATTGAAGCTTATGTGAAAAGGTCGAACGAACTGGTAATTCTGTGCCCTACTATGGTGGATCCTCCCATCAAACGCATTGAACTATTTCTTCAGGGCTTAGTGCCAGAAATCCAAAGTCATGTGACTTCAGCGAACCTCGCCACCTACCAGCAAACCGTTCAGTTGGCTCACCGTCTTACGGATCAGGCGGTGGAGCAGAACAAGTTACCAAAACGCATAGGTGCTGCAACTACTACTGGTACCTCTAGTGACAACAAACGAAAATGGGATGGAACTTCAAGTAAGGGTTCGACTTCTGTTCAGTCCCAGTCTCAGCAGAGAAAGACTGAGGACTACAAGAGCCCTAGTCAGCAATCATCTGGTGGTCAAGGTCATGGTGGGTACAAAGGAAATCACCCCAAATGCAATCGCTGCAGCCTGCACCACAGCGGGCCATGCACCAGGGGCAACTGTCATCGGTGCAACAAGCCTGGTCACGCTGCAAAGGATTGCAGGGGCTTATACCCCGCCAATCAGAATCGTCAGCAAGCTCAACAGAACCAGCGCCAGCAGCAGCAACAGCAAGGTGATAACAAAGGGTGCTTTCAGTGTGGAGCTGAGGGCCACTTCAAGAGAGATTGTCCCCAACTGAACAGGAACCAGAACAACAACAACAATAACAACAATCAGGGGAATGGTAACAATGGGAACAACAACAACAATGGCGCCAGGGGGCGGATGTTTGTGATCGGCCAAGGTGAAGCAAGGAATGACCCCAATGTTGTGGCGGGTAAGTTCCTTCTCGACGACTTTTATGTTTCAGTTTTATTTGATTCGGGTGCCGATACTAGCTACGTGTCACTAGAAGTTAGTCGAATGCTTAAGCGTATTCCAACACCTTTGAACAACAAGCACACCGTAGAGCTAGCAAATGGTAAGAGTTTAGAAGCCACACACGTAGTCAAGGGTTGTAAACTTATTCTCGCTGACCAGACCTTCTCTATCGACCTCATTCCTATCGTTTTGGGTAGTTTCGACGTTGTCATTGGGATGGATTGGTTATCCCAGCACAGAGCAGAGATTCTTTGCAACGAGAAGGTTGTCCGTATTCCAGGTCCCGGTGGCGAACCTCTCATGATTCATGGCGACAAGAGGAGTGCTGTTGAGAACGTCATTTCTCTCCTTAAGGCCCAAAAGTGCTTGCGAAAGGGCCACACTGCTATTTTGGCTCTCGTTACTGACACCTCAGAAAAAGAGAAGAAGATAGAAGATTTTCCAGTTGTACGCGATTATCCAGAGGTATTTCCTGAGGAATTACCTGGTCTTCCGCCTCATCGCCAAGTCGAGTTTCAGATCGAACTAGCTCCTGGAGCTGCGCCTATAGCTCGTGCACCTTATCGTTTAGCTCCATCAGAGTTGAAAGAACTCTCTACGCAGCTACAAGAGCTCTTGGATAAAGGTTTTATTCGTCCTAGCTCATCGCCCTGGGGAGCTCCAGTGTTATTTGTAAAGAAGAAGGACGGTACTTTCAGAATGTGCATCGACTACTGGGAACTCAACAAGGTGACGGTGAAGAATCGTTATCCTCTACCGCGGATCGACGACTTGTTCGACCAGCTGCAAGGGTCGAGCTACTATTCGAAGATTGATTTGAGATCGGGTTATCACCAGCTGAGAGTCCGGGAAGAGGACGTCTCCAAGACAGCTTTTAGAACACGTTACGGACACTATGAGTTTTTGGTCATGCCTTTTGGGATGACAAATGCACCTGCGGTTTTCATGGACTTGATGAACCGAGTGTGCAAGCCTTACCTGGACAAGTTCGTTATAGTCTTCATCGACGACATCCTGATCTATTCCAAGAGTCGGGAGGAACACGAGCAACATCTGCGACTTATTTTGGAACTCCTTCGAACAGAACAGCTTTATGCAAAGTTCTCGAAATGCGACTTCTGGCTTCGAGAAGTCCATTTCCTAGGCCACGTGGTAAACAAGGATGGGATTCACGTTGATCCATCCAAGGTAGACTCGATAAAGAACTGGCCTGCACCTCGTACACCAAAGGAAATTCGCCAATTCTTGGGTTTGGCGGGATACTACCGGAGATTCATAAAGGATTTTTCTAAGATTGCACAGCCTCTCACCTCACTAACGCAGAAGGGCGTTGTTTATCGCTGGGGAAACGCACAGGAATCAGCATTTCAGCACCTAAAGGATAGACTTTGTAGCGCACCTATCCTTTCCTTGCCGGAAGGCACAGACGACTTTGTGGTTTACTGCGACGCATCAATTCAGGGTCTTGGTTGCGTGTTGATGCAACGAGACAAAGTTATAGCCTACGCCTCACGCCAACTTAAAGTTCATGAAAAGAACTACACTACGCACGACTTAGAGCTGGGAGCTGTTGTTTTTGCACTTAAGTTATGGCGGCATTACCTGTATGGTACCAAGTGCGCCATCTACACCGACCATAGGAGCCTCGAGCACATCTTCAAGCAGAAGGAACTGAATATGCGACAACGACGGTGGGTCGAACTACTAAATGACTACGAGTGCTCAATCAGGTATCACCCGGGCAAGGCCAATGTTGTGGCCGACGCTCTCAGTCAAAAGGACACTGCGCCGAAGCGCGTGCGAGCTTTACAACTCACGATCCATTCTAGTCTTCCCTCCCAGATACGAGCTGCTCAGATAGAAGCACTGAAACCAGAAAACGTCAGGGCTGAAGCCCTACGCGGATCGAGGCAACGCTTAGAGCAGAAGGAAGACGGTGCGTACTACGTAACGGGACGCGTTTGGGTCCCACTCTATGGCAACCTACGAGAACTTGTGATGGATGAAGCACACAAGTCTCGCTACTCGGTACATCCTGGATCGGATAAAATGTACCACGACATCAAAACTACGTATTGGTGGCCTAGCATGAAGGCCCACATAGCAACCTACGTCAGCAAGTGTTTGACTTGTGCGAGAGTCAAGTCGGAATACCAGAAACCATCAGGCCTACTCCAACAACCAGAGATACCTCAATGGAAATGGGAGCAAATTTCCATGGATTTTGTTACTGGCCTACCTAGATCCCAGCGGGGGAACGATACTATTTGGGTGATCGTGGATCGACTCACAAAATCTGCACACTTCTTAGCTATCAAGGAGACAGATAAGTTCTCCACCCTTGCAGAAATCTACATCAAAAAAATTGTTTCGAGGCACGGGGTGCCCACCTCCATTATCTCAGATCGAGATGCACGTTTCACTTCAGAGCTGTGGCAAGCAATGCACAAATCTTTCGGCTCACGACTAGACATGAGCACAGCGTACCATCCTCAGACGGACGGGCAGTCCGAGCGCACTATTCAAACCTTAGAAGACATGCTTCGTGCATGTGTAATCGAGTTTGGCAACCGCTGGGAAAAGCATCTGCCACTTGTGGAATTCTCGTACAATAACAGCTACCACACCAGCATTAAAGCTGCTCCGTTTGAGGCATTGTACGGACGTAAATGCCGGTCTCCTCTTTGCTGGGCAGAGGTGGGAGAGAATCAGATCACTGGTCCAGAATATGTGGTAGATACAACCGAGCAAATCGCTCAGATACGAAAACGCACGACGGCCGCTCACGAACGTCAGAAAGTTTACGCCGACATGGGCAGGAAACCACTTGAGCTCCAGGTTGGGGAGCGGGTACTACTCAAAGTTTCACCCTGGAAGGGTGTGGTTCGTTTTGGTAAACGCGGTAAACTTAACCCACGATACGTTGGACCTTTCGAGGTCATTGAGAAAATAGGCAGGGTGGCCTACAGATTAAACTTGCCCGCGGAACTCGGTGCAGTTCACAACGTTTTTCACGTGTCGAATCTGAAGAAGTGTCCGTCAGATGAGACCCACGTAGTTCCTTTGAAGGAACTCACTATCGACGAGCAGTTACGATTCGTCGAGGAACCAGTTGAAATCACGGACCGAGATGTTAAGGTCCTCAAGAGCACCAGAATACCTCTCGTTCGAGTTGGTTGGAACTCACGTCGCGGCCCAGAGTTCACCTGGGAGCGCGAAGATCAGATAAAACAAAAATATCCCCAACTGTTCGCAAACAGTACACCCACTACTGAGGCCGAAGCTACGGAATTTCGGGACGAAATTCCAGATCAACGGGGGGTGGATGTGACACCCCAGGAAAACCGGGAAAACCATACAACTTAACTAGCTTCCTCAGTGAGTGCTTACCAAATTTCGGGACGAAATTTCTTTCAACTTGGGGATGATGTGACAACTCGAAATCTAGAACCTTTCGTGTATGCTTAAACGCGTGGCTAGTTAGCTTATGTGATTAATGACAAATGAACCTTTACGTGATTATGTGTTATTTGTGTGTGCTTGTGAGTATGCGATGTATGTATATATGAACCGAGACACAAGAACCCGACTCGAGACCATGTGGTCTCGAGTGAACGATGCAACATTGGGCCGGTTGGGCCACACACCCACACTTAGCCTATCCGAGAGCCCACTAGGGTGTATTACTAGGAGCGGATATATAAACTTGATAGTTAGACATGTTGCCATTTTGATAACACTCATACTCTCCTCTACACACACACTCTCCATTCTCTCACTAAAACCCTAGACACCAAGCATCACACTCTTCTCCTTCTTCTCGGATCAAACCAACCGACCTCAAAAGGATTTCTCGGATTTGCTTGTTCACACCAAACAAAGCTTCATCTTTCACCACCTCACAACCGGTTAGTGTTTATGATGTTTGTTAGTGTTTATGATGTTTGTTAGTGTTTATGATGCTTGTTAGTGTTTATGATGCTTGTTAGTGTTTATGATGTTTGTTGGTTAGTGTTTATGATGTTTGATGTTATGGATGACATGATTGAACTAGAACCGTTTGTACAATGATGATGTGCTTGTGAATCGTGTGTATGATGTTGATAATCGGAACATGCTTTGATTTCGGATATGTGGCATAATGAACTCATGATGTTTTGTGTTTAAATGTAGTCTAAAACACTAGTTGTTGATGTTCATATAAATCGGATTGTGTACTCTTGTGTTAAGAACCGAAAGCTTGCTATTAGGGTGATTTGTTGATAAGTTGTTCATGATTCTTGTTAGACCTAGGTTCATAGGAATGAAGATGAACTACTTGAATATTGAAGAACAAGATGAACATGATGAACACATGAAGAACTTGTTGAATATCATATGAACATGTTGAATATTTGAAATCTGATATGTTTGATCCATTTTTAGTAATTTGCTAGACAAGAAACATGTTTAAGGATTTTGGTTGGATAGTACAAACTGTTACATGAAATCAGAATGTTAGTGGGTAGTACACTGTACCGAATCAGCTCCTGTCCAACCGAAACCATCAGTTGCGACTCGAAACCAAGCACAACGAGTCGAGATCCCCGATTGCGACACCGGTTGCGAGTCGCAAACACCTGGTTGCGACTCGAAACCACACATGATCAGCACACCAACTTTGTGACTCGAAACCATTGTTGCGAGTCCGGTTGCGACTCGTAACCAAGACAGCATGAACCGAAACCATGGTTGCGACTCCGGTTGCGAGTCGCAAACACCTAGTTGCGACTCGAGACTATACACGGATACTCGCTGTTTGGGCTTGCACCTCATTTCGGACTAATTGTTTGGGCCGGACCTTTGGGCCTACTACACGGACCTCATACGTACTGTTGTTTATGAACGATTATTTGGGCTGCTATAGATGAACCTGCATGCAACGTGCTAGCATACGTGTAGAACATACGTGCAATACATGGTTGGAACCTGACTTGTATGATACAACTATGATAGGACGTGAGTAGCCACAACATTGCTTGTTTGACTTTTCTGTGTTTCTACCGAGCAAACCAAGGTGAGTTCACACCCTCTACAAAGCATGGGATTCCCTGGGTTGGGAATGGGGTTAAGAAACTGGGTTCCTCGTCCTCCTTGGGTAGGACAGCAAAGGTTCAGGAATGTAATTCCTCGTCCTCACGGACAGATAACTCGTACTAGACCAAAACTCTATCACGAAGTCCCTCCTTTTTATATCGACTTAATCGCCGGGCCAATGGCGAGCGGGTCATTAGTTAGATAGCGCTATTTAGGTTTGACAAACCTCACACCGTGCCGCAGAGGACGGGCGTGAACTAATGGATCTGGGGCACGTCAATGCTGATAGACATTGACAGTTTCAGGGCACATAAACATGACTACAGTCAGCAGTCGATATGGTAACGAGTCTAGTGTATACATGGGGTAGCCCCCACGGCCGAAATGCCAGATAACTAACACGGGGTAGCCCCCACGGCTGGATAGCCAGAGTAACCGGGAATAAACAAGTCACGTTTTTAACTATGGGGTAACCCCCACGGCAGGATGCCAGCTAAAGGAAACTGTTTTCGAAACAACTTAAAACGAACACCCAACCGTGAACTCACTCAACTTGTTGTTGACTCGTTACTACATGCTTTGCAGGTCCTTAGGTTTCTTAGCTGGAGCTTGCATGGAGGAGGATCGTTGTGGGACATGGACGACTGCGTGCCATGTTAAACTATGAAACAATTAAACTTATGTTTTGACTTAAGACTTATGCTTCCGCTTGCAACTTAACTACGTTTTGTTTGAACACCAATTGTACTGGGTGGATTTTTATAACTACTTATATGCTTGTTCAATATGATTGGTGGCTGGATCCTGGTCAGTCACGCCTCCAAGCGGTAGTACTCCGCAGGTGGATTTTGGGGGTGTGACATCTTCAATGGTTCGAGAGCATTGAGAATACTTTCTGCCACGTGCAGTGTCCTGACAATCGGAAGGTCGAGTTTTCTTCGAGTGTGTTCCAGAAGAGGGCCCTTACGTGGTGGAACGGGGTTATGAGAGATCGTGGTGCAGAAGTTGCTCTAGCACAAACATGGGCTGAACTTAGGGCCCTTATGATGAGGGAATTATGTCCTCGTCAGGAGATCAGGGCCTTGGAAAGGGAATTTGACGATCTTACGCAAGATAGCGGTGAGCATCGAGCCTACACGGACCGTTATGAGGAGTTAAGTCTGTTATGACCAAACATGGTCACGCCTTTGGATAAGGCAATCAAAAAGTACATTGATGGCCTCCCTGACTCAATACAAGACATTGTGACTGGTAGCAACCCTACTACAGTTAGACAGGCCATTGAGCTATCTGCAACCTTGACTGAATCAAAGATCAGGAAAGGTAAACTTTTCCGAAAAGGTGACAAGAAACCGGTCGAGGAATCGAACCCAATCGAGGAATCAAAGACCATGGATGAACAGACTGGATCCCCTAAGAAGTCAAAGAAGCGAAGGGCTTCTCAGAACTTCGCCATGGTTACTCACAATGATCAAGCCGTCCCCAACCAACCAGCTCAACCCCTGCTAGGAAGCCATACAATGGAACTGCACCCTTATTCAACCAATGTAGCCTCCATCATCATGCCAATGTAAAGTGCCGCAAATGCCAAACTTGTGGACTTATAGGCCATACAGTAAGAGTCTGCCCAGCTGCAGCTGCACCAAACCAAGCTGGCAACAATCCCGCTCAAGGTCGTTTTCTACCAGGTTCTTGCTTCAACTGTGGCGAGATGGGTCATTTCCGAAGAAATTGCCCAAAGCTTGCTAATGAAAATCCAGCACAAGGATGAGCATCTGACTGACTAGAAGATAACATCGTTTAGAAATAATCACGTCTTATGTATTATTTTCTTTTGTTGTCAAGGTCCAAGAAACAGTTGTTATCATTGTTTATAAATAAATCTTTTATTTACATTGCAATGTATTTATGTGGTTGTATGTATAAACAACATGTCCCTTACAATACCGACAATCAAGGAACCGTATTCCTTGAAGATCAAACTACCCCCAAAATTTTCCCATTCTATGATCTCTTGCGTTTTCCACGAAATTCCTAAGTACCCATTTCATCCAAGGATACGAAGTACAAGGCGCAAGTTACAACACTGGACGAATACCCAAAGTACCACTATAAATCCTTAATAGGGTACTTAAGGATATTTCTGTAAATCCTAAAAATTGTTGTGTTCCTTAATTCGAATATTACGTTTCTTTGAAAACAAAATCGAATTTTTAGGAGATCATCCTATCTTTTCAAGATAGATCCCAGAGGACATGGAAGTCCATCGACTGGTTTCCTGGTGTACCTTTAATATCCATATTCAATCGATAACAAGTTAATAACAAATTAATAATCAAGTTAAACAACTATGTGATTATGTGCTTATGTGTTCCCTTTTATGTTTTTGGTTTAATCCAAGTTTTTGTTATCTAAAATCCTTAATGGACTTCTACATTATAGTTAAGTCCCTTGGGTTATAAAGTACTACTCCATAATTAGACCCCTTGAGTGGTCTAGTTAAACAAATTGATCCAAAAATCTGGTTAGGAACATCATGTGATGATATAGCTGAAAGGACTCCTTGGTGGCCTAATTAAAAAGATCATTTGTCGATCTAATTAAAAGGACCCTATGGTAGTCTAGTCACCCTCATCACAGGTTTGATTTTCTTCCCCTACACATTACAAGATAAACTGTGCGGACTGTGCAAGGAATTACGTAATTATGGATGCATACATAATTATGGAATTTAGTGCAAAGAAACCACAGCGAGTTTTGTCATGTGTCTAGAATTAGCCCTATTCATTTCCGTTTCTGAGGAAGCACCCGTTGAAAATGACTCCGTTTGTGCATTTTCGTTTCTGAAGATTTGTCCGTTGAGGAAATGAATATCCGTTTGACTATCCTTTTTCATTTCCATTTCTGAGGAAGCAACCATTGAAAATGACTCCGTTTGTCTATTTTTGTTTCTGAAGATTGTCCGTTGAGGAAAGGAATATCCGTTTGACTATCCTTTTTCATTTCCATTTCTGAGGAAGCACCCGTTGAAAATGACTCCGTTTGTTCATTTTCGTTCTGAAGATTGTCCGTTGAGGAAATGAATATCCGTTTGATTATCCTTTTCATTTCCATTTCTGATGAAGCACCCATTGAAAATGACTCCGTAAGTTCATTTTACGTTTCTGAAGATTGTCCGTTGAGGAAATGAATCCCCGTTTGTTTATTCCTTCATTTCCGTTTCTGAAGAATACTCGTTGAGGAAAATGACTCCGTCTGTTCATTTTCGTTTCTGAAGATTGTCCGTTAAGGAAATGACAGAATTATGCCTAGTATATCTGGTGGTTATTTGACACAAAGTCACAGATAGACTCCTACGAATAAATTTCGGGATGAAATTTCCTAAAGTAGGGGAGACTGTGACACCTGGGTCACTGCGACCATCAAACAAATGCTGAGCCAATGAAATATTGTATTTCATACTTGGGATCTGTATAAATATGTGTATATTTTGCACATATCAATTTTTGTTCGATTTCAAGCTCTAAATCGCTTTCTGGAAGGTTATACGCGCACTGATGCGTAAATATAACCAGTTTAATGCCACACACACACCAGAATAGTGAAATAGGCTTAACATACCTTAAATAACCTTTACATAACTTAGAAATAAGTTTTGAAGGCTTTGGTATGGCAAAATCAAGTTAAATCGCTTACAGGGACTAAAGTTGGCAAACTGCGAAAGTATGCCAATTTGAACTGTAACAGACATTCCGGAACATGGCCATAAGTTAAACATACCATAAATATCCTTTACATAGCTTAGAAATAAGCTTCGAGGGTTTCGGTATGCTAAAATAAACTTTTGGGCCATTCAGGGACTGAAAGCGTCAAAAAGTGCACAAGTTTGCATTTTCGCGCATAACTTACGATCTGAATACATCCGGACATCCAGAAATTTATGTGAGCACTAAAATATTTTATTTTAGTGTTTGGCATAAGAAAAATCCATTTATGCGCATTCCGTCGTAATTAAGCGAACATCGCGATTGTACGGCCAAACGAACCGACATCCGAGATATTTTTGAGCACATTTTAAGTTCCCTATACTTTAACTTCATTTTAGAGCTTTGAAATGGGGTCAACGGGCCTTAAATGTGTCGGAAATGACTTTAATACACAACAGGGACCAAAACTGTCATTTTTGAAACTTGGTTTCTGATCAGGACTTCAGGCGGCCGACGTAAACCCAAGGTGATACTTTACGCGGCCTGCGTCAGCCTCTCAGACCAGATTCAATGTTTAAACAGGCTGTTAACAGCTGCATTACCCACAAAACCCACATGCTCATGGTATTTCTCAATACTAGGGGCTCAAATGGTTTTGTAAAACCATGTTCTTGAGGTGTATGGCCAAGATCAATGCACGGTTTCCAAGAAATGATCTTAACAGCTCTACGAATTCTATAAATACCCAACCCACTTCATTGAGAAACCCACTAGAATCTGATT
Source organism: Helianthus tuberosus (assembly GCA_030545235.1). Lineage (NCBI taxonomy): Eukaryota > Viridiplantae > Streptophyta > Magnoliopsida > Asterales > Asteraceae > Helianthus > Helianthus tuberosus. The sequence goes on from CM060443.1 coordinate 63,901,726, forward strand.
TGAGAAGCTCTAAGTTGAAACCTTTGTTTCATACCTGAGCTACTTGGATCAAGATTAGCATTCGGGGACCCTTTGTAAGTATTCCTTCCTTCTTTTTTTGCTTTTTGAGTCCGAAAGTCAAACTTTGTTTGACTTTCTGCGTTGACCAGTTTATGGTCAATGCGAAGTTCGTTTGAACTTCGCAACGTGATTGTAATCACGATGGTTATAGTCCCTTGTGGCTATGCCTACTGATTACCACGTTGTCTAGGGTCGCAAGGGTAAGCGATCTAATAAATCGCTTATACCTTCGAACCCGACCCATTTGGTCGATCATTAGGATCCGACCAAATACAATAGGTGACCATAGTAGGTAGGGAATAACCTTCCGAGGTTATACCTTATGGTCACGACGTTTAAGTAGTTGTATGATAGGTAGTTTATATGCCTTAGGTAAATTACCAAAATACCCCTTTGATGCCAAAATTCATTATAAACATATGTGACATAACTTTTGACATCTAAACTGATTTGGCGACAATATTAGGCATGTTAAGGCATATTCTACTTGTCATAGGACTAGTTAGGCGGTCCGAACGCGTTTTACGCGAACGGCGCGTTAAAGTAGCTTAAGCTACCTAAACGGGTCGTAATGGGTCGTAATCACTTAGGTTGGGTTTCATTTAGTATGTAGGCTTTGTTAAACCATACTACATGAGTTCCCATACTCATTTGGTTTACGAGCCCTCATTCTATCCGATCCTCCGATATAGGTCCGGTTTATTAACATAGTTACCTATATTAGGTGCCGTTTGATTCCGAGATCTCTAGCATTGTTTGGTTGTTACTCAAGGACTACTGAGCAATCTCAAGTGAGTACATACACCCCTCTTTTACTGTTTTCCAAACTGTTTTGGGGTGAAACACATGTGCCTACTTGTTACTTTCATGCTTTCCTGTTTTCACATCATATACTTGCTATGTTTATTAGTACATTTATAGTACATGATTTCAATACATTTTATGCTATGTATGCCCATTGTGTGCATACTTAGTACATCACTTTACAATACATTTTATGCTATGTATGCCCATTGTGTGCATACTTAGTACATCACTTTACAATACATTTCATGCTATGTACGCCCATTGTGTGCATACTTAGTACATTGTTTTACGTTACACTTATGCTATGTATGTCCATTACGTGCATACTTAGTACATTGTTTTACATTACACTTATGCTATGTATGTCCATTACGTACATACTTAGTATATTGTTTTACATTGCATTTCTGTTGCATATGCTCATCTAGCATATGAACACATTATACTACATTTTGAACCGTTGTAATCATTTGACTATGTGAACCGTCGTAACCCTTTGATTATATGAACCGTTTGTAACTATTGAACCGTTTGAACCAGTTGTATCTGTTGACATGCTTTACATTTGACAATAGACATATGACTATACATAAACATTTCTACAATTGTTAAACATTTCATCTTGGTGGTTTGGTTCGAGTAAGTGATTTAAGTAACGAGGCGTATGTAATATGATACAAGCACGGTGGATACGCCGCTGGTACTTCCTATATATAGGTGTTTGTATGGTTTCACATATTGTAGCGTTATGTGAATCATTTCAATTTGAGACATATAACATTTTATACAAATAACATACTTTTCACAAGACATTGATTTACAAACAACTTATCTTATACAAACTCATTTTACATGGTTATTCATTTAACCATACATTATTCTCTTATTTATACATATCATCTGATCTTATCGTTTTTCAAATGATTTACAAGACAAAGCAAATTACAAGGTTCATGACTAAACATTTTCTCAAACATAAGTCATGAATTCTGTTTTCACAAAACCTATGTATCTCACAGGCATTTTTATGCTGACGTACCTATTTTCACATGTGTTTTCAGGAGATGATGCATATGACTTATCAAGACATACTTAGGCGGACCTGTGCCTTAGTGACTTAAAACGAGACAAGAACTAGTTAATTTATGTTATGTACTCTTTGGTTCTTGTTTAAAACAATGTAAACTTTCATGTTTGATTAATAAAACGAAACTTCAATTGCCATGGATTTGAAACAATTAATTCTGTTACAACACTCCCCGATGTTTCCGCCACGTTTTGTATGTTCTACGTGGTCGAGGTGTGACATAATATGACCCACCAGTCAGGATTGACAATACTGAATGAGTAATTGTATAGGTATAAACATTGTAATCGCTCTCAATACTGTGAAATGATAAAACCTGTTTTGATTAAATTAGGATTCACTCACTAGTATTTCCCACTGACAAAATGTTTTTAAACGCGTTTCAGGTAACAAAATGTGAAAGCCAGTTAGAAGCCTGCTGGACAGCACTGAAGGCTTGGAAAAGTGGCTATAAAAGTTACCTAAATAAAAGAGATATTTATTTCAATAAATTAGGGTTTATCCCTATAAACATGTTTGTAATAGAAACTTGGGAATTTCCCATATGTTTAATATTATAAAAATGTGGTATTTTACTCTGATAAAATATTTCCTAACTACGGTCCTGATGTAAATTCCGCTGCCAAATTGATAAACATCGATACCACTCCCAGGTAATTAGGGGCCGGGGGTTGCGACAGAGGGTGGTATAAGAGCTACAGCCACTGATTTCAGCCACAGAAGTGTTCTTCTGACACCAAAATTTTATTCATTATGTTAGGAAATAATCTACGTGATTATGTGCATATCTGTATATTATTGTTCTGTGTTATTTGACAATTTGTTAGTTTACAGTCTGAGTGATAAAGGACCATCAGACGCATATCGTCAATTGTCCAGCTCTCCTAGGGATGAAGGAACTTCTTCCCAGCCTACCCCCTCGGGGTACTCAGCTTACACCGAAGAAGGGATTTCTGGATTCAAAGCACAATCCGAAGAACCATTCCCTACCAAAAAGAGAGGATGGTTCAGTCAGGGAGCTCACGAGCGTAGGAAAAGGATGAGAAAATTACAGCAACAACGCGTTTTAGCAGCCGTGAATAGAGAGATGAATGCTCAAACTCTGGACACAATCAATAGACGACTAGCCAATTTCCATATACTAGCTACCACAGCCGCATACCCGAACCTAGAACAAATCATAACACCACAGCCACTACCCTTATTCCCAACACAACCTATGGAAATCGAACCCAACCCAGGAGACCAAATTCCAGCACCTGCTTTCGACCCAGCTGATATCCCTAGAGTCCCAGCACCCCATCCCCCAAATTATGACCCATGGTTGACGACCACAAGGATTACCCAGAACTCCACCCACAAGAGGAACCCATGCAAAACCCAGTAGCACCCTACCCAAACCTGGACCCTCTAGATCCATACTGGGATAATGACCAATATATCAGGGAGATCCTAGAGAACCCGTACCCTTACGAAGAACCAATGCCACACTACCCTGACCCGATACCAGCACCTGCACCACCCATGAGCACTGAGAATTTGCAAGAACTCCGCACCTTCGGTGAGGAGTTGTTAGATGAAAGTGAAAGGACTTAGCAAATAGGGGAGAGATTCGTCTGGAAATATGACGAGCGTAATATGAAAAATTGGATAAACCCCTATCATTAATAATAATAATAATAATAATAATAAATATATGTATGTGTGTAAGTTGAATATATATATACTAGTCGTTTACCCGCGCGATGCGGTGGGAAACATATCACTTAGGTTGGCGAGTTTAGGGCTATGTACGGGGATGTAGTTTCCGATGTTGCGTGCGACGACGATGGTGGCAGTGTAGCAGAACGTGAGGGCCGGTTGCGGCCTTCTTCAGCGTCGGAGAATCAGCGGTGTGCGGCGATTGGTGGTTTCGTGATGGCGTTTGGTGGTTATTGTGCGACGGTCGGTTACCGGCTTCAGGAGAAAACAAAGAAAATTGTGTGATTCTAGTTATGTTATGAGGGGTTTTAAAGATGTGGGTAAATCAACGGTTTTGAATGATGAATCGTATCATCAATTACAATGAGGCCTTCGGCAGTGGCGAAGCTTGATGTTGACGGGTGGGTCGAAAACGTATATACCCAAAAATTTCTATACGAAAACATATTTAAACAATAAATATTTTTCTCAAAAATATCAAAAATAGGTTTATCCACAACCTTATTAACAATAATGATATCAGATGCTAAATGTATCGGTTTATACACAAGAAGAATTTGTACACGTCCATATACCTTAATCCAATATTGTTTTCATATTAGTGGGTTGAAATGGTATTTCCACCTCTACCTGTGACCGGCTCAAAAAGAAGTAACATTAATTTAAAAAAAGAAAACACTGACATTGGCGCGATGGGGCGAAGGCAACTATGTAAATAACATTTATTTCAATACAAGTATGTAACTTTGGTAGAAAAAAAAACAAACAGTAACATAACATGTTAACAAAGCTCAATTCTTATGATATGAAATGATAATATATAAAGAAAGCTTCTCGAAATAAGTTTTAACAACAAATATGCTACAAGTGATGTCAATGTAGTTTGATCACAAAGGCTGCAACCACTAAACCATCTGCTGGGGAAGATCAACCTCCTGTCAAGGAACTTGTTAGAGGCGCACATTCTCACTCATTCCCTATCAAATACAACAAAACAATGTGCTAAACCAATCCAAAACATTTAAACAATCTTCGAACTATAACATTCACAATGCAGGAATGGGTCAGACGGATTAGGTAACGGGTCGAACCGTTTAAAGCTTCAAGTTTTCTGTAAACAATGGCCGAAATTGACACCTCTAAACTTACAAAGGAGAATTACAAGCCAAAATATGAGATCCATCTCCAAATACTTCAAGTCAAATTCTTTGCAATCCCATTAAAATTTCAACATCTTTTCGTTTCTATATATCCCATGAAAACTTTAATATCGAATATTTTCAAGTTATTAGGGGTGTGAATTTCTGACACGACCCGAAAACACGACATGAAACTAACACGAAATTCGCGGGTTTTTTTGGGGATAAAGGGTATCGCCCGCCAAACTATATAGAACACAAGAAAATAATTACATCGTCAAGGGGGCATTCCCCCGTATCATCCCCAAAACACGCTTTGGGGACCAAAAATAAGAGATCATCCAACCCCTTCTTGGGATACAAAAGAACCGTTCACTACTTTGAGTAATTCAAGTATACTCGCCTACCCTATCACTATTACAAGTATTATAAACTTTCCAAACATCACAAGGCAGACCAATGGCGTTTTTGACTCTATTGCTTAAAATTGGGTTACATATGGCTCCCCACCCCATGATGAAACGTCCATGACGGAGCATCAGCAGATTTTGGGCCTTCATTATCCGAGTAACATGTCTAATTACGGACCCAAACATCCTCCAAAAAACCCAAATCCGGGCCTTCCGCACAAACTTGTTCCCAAACCCTCTGAAGTGTGCCTTTAGCTTCAGCAACAGTTGCTCAAAAAATATCCAAAACATCCATAAGTGGGCCTTTAAAAACCACATATTCCAAATATCATGCCCACGCAATTGGTGGGTCTTCAACATCAGCTTAATAACCGAGCCCAACCCGCTGAAAAGATCTGGCCGAATAAGCATGATACCCCTATGATGGGGCTTCATTACCACTGTAATAACCCAACCATGGGCCTTAAAAAACAGCGAACTACCAGGGCCCAGATCACAGTTCCATTTGCACCATTTCCAGTACCTTTTCAGCAGAGGAAAATTGTTCCCCAACAGCAGTAAATTTGCAGTTTTCATGCAGTTTCCCATAATACCCCTAGTATTACAATAGTAAGGCTCTTTAACATCATCACGCCTGCAGCTAAACCTACCATTTTCTCCTCCATTCTGGCCACACAACACACAAAAAGTCAAAGTCAACCCCAGCTCAAAATAACATTAACAAAGCTTAGAGAGAAAACTTAAAAGTGTCAATGACTGTTACTTGTGGATTCTCATAGAAACTAAAAGCAAATTAAATAGACCCTTAGAACAACCTTATCTTTATAATCCTTAAAACCAACAAGCAACATCAATTTCAGACCAGGACGGTTCATAATAAATGGACTTATTAAGAAGCATGGTTGTTTTGCATATGTAATGCCAATAGCAGACCGTTTGACTTTTGCATCCCCTTTGATCCAAGCTATTGATTAATTTGGGTTTCAGGCATAACAATAGAAGAGCAGTCCAAAAGAGCGTATAGTACATAACAGATTCAAGCTCGAAGAGTACATTGACAGAAGTAGGTCCAGAAAACAAACCATAAACGAAGCCACTTCATGGGCACCCTCATTTAAGCAGCGTCTTCACAATGGCCTTCACATTCAGCTTTTTGAGATGTGTATAAGACTGTCCATACCCGATAAACATCACAGGTGCTCCTGATATGTAAACCATAGACAGTGCAACTCCAACCTACACAAAAATAAATAAATTAACCACTGTTCGATATACAGAAAAAAATATACCAGTTTTAGTTTACCTTATCATCTATGGTATCAAACTTATTTAGCAAGATCCCGCCAATCAACCTCGGGCTCTGTGAGGATGACAGGTCAGCTAGTTTCTGTGAAGATCCCGTCAATCAACCTCGGGCTCTGTGGTATCAAACTCTCCAAATCTTCATGAGGACCTCTCATAATTTCAACATTAGCCTACACATTTTCATATGAGCAATGTAACACAAGTATCATCCCGTATATGGGACAACATGATCAACGAAAACTGGTAGGACTTTTCAACAATTTTTTGACACATGCTACATAGGCAAAAAAAATCTTAGAAGCACATGCTGTGAACCAATTTTAGATCCGAGCAACAATTATCAAAAATCCGGCAAGCGCAATCACTGGAACATACTGGCGCCCATCGCAAATCTCAGATAAAACGCAGAAGCACAACAATCAGTCTGGTTCCCAATTAAATCTCTGTTAAAACCCAGAAGCACATAGATCTCATGTGTAACACAAAATCCAAAGAGAGCATGCCAGAGTCACCCAGATATATTCATAATACGGTAACGACTCACTTATAAGACATCAAGATTATGTGGAGCCTGAAGGGTCAGCAGGACTTACTGTTAGCCACACTGAGCCATTATATCCAGTTTGTGGGAAGGATTTCCAGCCAACCATCTAAACGCATCCCCTAATAAAACAACACTTGCATCACTTGTAATTATAAATCAAATATTGGCATCTAGAAACCAAAGTAAACTGTTTAAATCAAGGTCAAAAACCGCATCTCAAACATAATCTACCTTATCTGGTGCAAACTTCAACTTGCTTTAAGTCCTGTCAAAGAAGTCATCTTCACTTTTACCCTCAAAATATGGAGGTCGAGTAAACATGGATTTGATTCTTCCAAAAAAAACATAAATAAATCAACTAAAATTCGTAATATATTAACAATAATCATCAAATAATCAAAATATAAATCAACTAAAACGCAAAGTACTTAGGGTGAGGGTCAATAGAGATCTGAAATTACCAAGGCTTGTGTCATCGTCTTCCACCCGCAACCACTACCTTTGAGGAACCTAAAACATATCTGAAAGTATTACACACAAACAAAAAAGGTAGATCGACTCAAATAACAAACAAAATAGGTAGACATGATTGTTACCTTTTTTGACAGAGATGGCAGTCCAGCACGTCGGAACCCTAATCGTCTTACCGGAAGCCATTTAAAGAGGATCTTTGTGTTTCTACAAAACAAAATTAAAGTAAAAAACATTAAAAAATAACCAAAAACTGAAGAAACAAAATACATACAATCTCAACAATGGAGTCAAATTTATGCAAAAGATTACCGCTGGTACACACAGCATAGTTCATCAAACCTTCATAAACCCTAGAGCATCCATTAAATGGCTAGGATTCCGACTGGAATCTCTGAAGAAACGTGACACATTCCTTAAACCATGACCTACAAAAAAAAGACGATCCATGTCACAACACAAACAAATGTAAGTGAAATCCATTGAATGAATGAGAAATAGTGTTCAAAATCAAAACACGACGTCACTTACCCTTGACGAAGGTAGCAAAAACACTAAAAATACCCTAAATCAGAACTGAGAGGTCAGAATCTTCATAGATCAGGTGAAATTTTCATGGAGGAAAACCCTAGATCCAGATCCAGATCTGGAATCGCCAGAGAGAGAGAGAGAGAGAGGAGCAGGGAAGCGGCGATTTTGAAATGTTTTGAAATGGTGAAACCCTAATGTATATCTCGTGTTTTTTAGTAGAAGGGTATAAGTGGAAAGTGAAGTTTTCTGGTGCTTAAAAGACTTGTGCATCATGCTTTAGGGGTGTTTTAAGGAAATTTCAATGACCTTAAGAAGTCCTTTGGATATGTATATTATATATAGTATAGATATATATATATATATATATCCAACATCTACCGATGCATACTAGTATTGTATTTTAAATTCCAGTTGTGGTTGTAATAGATATAGATGCATATATATAAAATAGAGTAAAGGTCGCAGTGCATGACGATTTTGATCAATGTGTTGTTGTGTGATTATTCGCCTTAAATATTGTTTTGTGATATTAATACTTGGTAAATGTTTATAATCCAGATGGACAACGAAATGAATCAAGAAAACCAGAATAATGAAAATAACGCAAACCAATTAGATAACAGTGCTGTCCAACACATAGTGGCACAAGGGATTATAGACGCACTGCCTTATATTATCAAAACGGTTAAGTAATCGGATAATAATAAAAGTAATAGTGGAAGTAAACGACCACGTACTGAACCTAGTCACAGCGTAAATAATGGACCATTACTTCAAGTGCCTATTCCAAAAAGAAGAAGAACCATGTCTTATGGTTGTTCTTACAAAGAATTCTGGTCTTGGAAACCAATAGAATTCTTTGGCAATCAAGGAGCCATTGCACAACTCTACGCTGGATGGAAAAGACTAAGGCAGTCTTAAAAATAAGCAAGTGTGCAGAGGAAGACAAATTCATGTTTGCTTCCAATCTGTTAAAGAACTCAGCTTTAGAATGGTGGAACACTATCCTCTAGTCTAGGGGAAGTGATAGAACCTATAATATGGAATGGACTGAATTTAAGAATATGGTGGAAAGGAAATTCTGTCCTCCCAATGAAAAAGAACAGATAGCTAATAAATTCTTAAACTGTAGAATGACTGGAGTAGACAGTAAGGGTTACACTACTGTATTTTTCGAATATGCTAGAATAGTGCCAACCCTAGTTTCACCAGAACTGGTATTAATCTCCCGTTACGTCTGGGGATTAATCAGTGAGATTAGACACTTAGTCAAGGCAGCTAGACCTCCAACTATAGAAGAAGCGGTAGAACTAGCAAATACCTTGACTGATGAATTAGTGCGTACACAAGAAGAAAACCAGAGGAAGAACCTAGCTCAAAAGCTGACCCAAAACTTTCGCTATGGAAATTCCAATCGTGGGAAAAATGTAGGTTCTACGTCTACTACTTACTGCAAGTATTGCAAAAGAAAGCATTCTAGAAGATGCTCTATATACTGCAATTTCTGCAAAATATATGGACACAAGGAAGAAGACTGCAGGAAGAAACCTAACAATAAGATATGCTACAATTGTGGAGAACAAGGTCATATTAAGCCGAACTGTCCGAAACTAGCTCCGGCCATGAACAACAAGACTACTAAGTATGCTAGGGCATTTGTTCTAACTGCAGAAGAAGCCAAGATGATCCCAGACGTGATTGCCGATACGTTTTTAGTTAATGATGTTTTTGCTAAAGTATTATTTGACTCTGGTGCGAACCAAAGTTTTATTAATACTTCATTTTGCAAACTTCTCAATCAACCATTAACTAAACTCCAACAAGAATGTCTAATAGAGACAACAAATGGAGAATCCATTAAGATTACTGAAATCTTCCAGGGAGCAAGAATAGAAATCTCAAGCCAAAACTTTATTGCTAATCTTTACCCAATGAATCTGGCTGGATTTGATATTGTATTACGAATGGATTGGTTAGTAACCAATAAAGCCAGTATTCAATGTGATTAAAAGTCAATCCAAGTAAATTCACCAAAGGGTGAAAAGATCACAATCAAAGGAGATAAGCCATCTAGATCCACGAAATTCATCTCTGTGATGAAAACAGGAAGTTATGCTAGAAAAGGGTCACTAGTGTATATGATTTCCATAATCATTAACACCAAATGAAAAGAACTGAAAGATATTCCCGTAGTATCTCAGTTTCCAGATGCGTTTCCAGAAGAATTACCAAGACTACCACCAGACAGGGAAGTTGAATTCAGAATTCATCTACTACCAGGGACATCACCGATTGCCAAAGCACCCTACCGTTTGACACCAGCAGAAATGCAAGAGTTAAAGAAACAATTGGACGAACTTTTGGAAAAAAAGGATTCATACAGCCAAGTTCATCACCATGGGGAGCGCCATTCTTTTTTATCAAAAAGAAAGACGGGTCAATGCGTATGTGCATTGATTACCGAGAATTGAATAAGGTCACGATTAAAAATCGGTACCCATTACCGAGAATCGATGATCTGTTTGATCAACTACAAGGAGCTCGATTCTTTTCTAAGATCGACTTACGCTCAGGATATCATCAATTAAAGGTAAAGGAAGAGGACATTCCTAAGACCGCTTTCAGAACAAGGTATAGCCATTATGAATTTACTGTCATGCCATTTGGTTTAACCAATGGCCCAGCCGCATTTATGGACATGATGAACCAAGTATGTAAGCCATATTTGGATAAATTCATAATTGTCTTTATAGATGATATTCTCCTTTACTCTAAGAGTAAAGAGGAACATGCAGCGCATCTGCATGCACTTCTAAATTTGCTGAGAAAAGAAAAGCTTTATGCTAAATTTTCAAAATGCGAATTTTGGTTAGAAGAGGTACAGTTTCTTGGACATCTACTTAACCATGAAGAATTCATGTGGATCCCATAAAGATTAAGGCAATTACTAAATGGAAAGTCCCTGAATCACCAACGGAGGTTAGAAGTTTCCTAGGACTGGCCAGTTATTAAAGACGATTTATTCGAGATTTTTCTAGAATAGCCATTCCTTTAAAAAAACTGACCTGTAAATCTGTTAAGTTTGAATGGGGACCAAAACAAGAAGAAGCCTTTAGAATTCTTAAGCAAATATTAACCAACGCACCCACACTAGCGTTACCAGAAGGAACTGAAGACTTTGTAGTCTATTGTGATGCTTCTAAGTTAGGTTATGGATGTGTATTGATGCAACGTCAAAAGGTTATAGCCTATGCGTCTAGACAACTTAAGAATCATGAAGAGAATTATTCACCCATGATTTAGAACTAGGAGCTAAAATTTTTGCCCTGAAAATTTGGAGGCATTACGTTTACGGTAGTAAATTTACCATTTTCACCGATCATAAAAGTTTAAGATATGTTTTTGGGCAAAAGGAGTTAAATATGAGACATTGATGCTGGATGGAAATTTTTAGTGATTATGATTGTAATATCTAGTATCATGCATGAAAGGCTAATGTAGTAGCCGATGCTTTGAGTCGAAAGTATCACGAAAAACCAAAAAGAGTACGTTCTCTTAAATTAAATCTGCAGATAGATTTAAATGAGCAAATTAGAGAAGTACAAGAATCAGTAATCAAGGATGATTCTGAGAAATTGAATGGAATGAATAAGGAATTAGAACAAGGATGATTCCATAAGAAAAGAATGTGGATACCCAAACTAGGAAACCTACGCCACCGAATATTAGAAGAAGCCCATAAGTCTAAGTATACGATACATCCTGGAAGTGAAAAGATGTATCGAGATTTGAGAAAGAATTTCTGGTGGATAGGAATGAAGAAGGATATAGCAGCTTATGTTACCAAGTGTCTAACATGTTCACAAGTTAAAGTCGAACATCAGAAACCCTCAGGTTTATTGCTGCCATTAGAAATGCTAATATGGAAATGAGAATTTATAACAATGGACTTTGTTACCAAATTACACAAGAGACAAAAAGGTAATGATACAATCTGGGTGATTGTAGATAGGTTAACCAAGTCTGCTCATTTCCTACCGATGAAGGAAACTTTCAGTATGGAACAGTTAGCCAAGTTATATGTAAACGAAATATCATTACATGTAATTCCTTTATCTATTGTTTCTGATAGAGATAGCCGTAGGAACCAAACTGAATCTAAGCACAGCTTATCATCCTCAAACGGATGGACAAAGCGAAAGAATAATTCAGACAATGGAAGATATGCTTAGAGCTTGTGTAATTGGGACGATCACTTACCATTAATGGAATTTTCCTATAATAACAACTATCATACTAGTATCAAGGCTGCACCATTCGAAGCACTCTATGGACGAAAGTGCCAAACTCCAGTCTGTTGGGTAGAAATTGGAGAAAAGCAACTGTCTGGACTAGAAATAGTACAAGAAACAACGGACAAGATTATTCAAGTCAAGGAAAGACTGAAAGCAACACGCGATTGGCAAAAGAGTTATGCTGATAACATGCAAAAACCATTCGAATTTCAGGTAGGAGATAAGGTATTATTAAAAGTTTCTCCTTGGAAAGGAGTGGTAAGATTCATCAAAAGCGGAAAGCTAAGCCCCTGGTATGTTGGACCCTTTGAGATTATCAAAAGAATAGGACCAGTGCTTGCCAGCTACAACTGCCAGAAGAAATGGCAGGAATACATGATGTATTTCGAATCCTAGCCCGGTATATCCCATTTTAGTTTTACACCATTGTGAAACTTACGCCTTTTTTACTCTCTAATCGAGGTTCTCGGCATTGAAAATGTGACATCTGTGCTTGTAATCATTGTATAAACTTTAAACATTTCAATTATCAATAAAACAATGTTATTTGATCCCAATATTTGTTTATTTATGTTTGACATTTTGCACGTTTTGATTTTTGTTCGATTTCAAACTCTACATCGCTTTCTAGAAAGTTATACGCAAACTGATGCGTAAATATAACCAGTTTAACACGACAAACACTCCAGAACATCAACATATTCTTAACATACCTTAAATAACCTTTACATAACTTAGAAATAAGTTTTGAAGGGTTTGGTATGGCAAAAACAAGTTTATTCGATCGCAGGGACTATTTGCGTCAAACTGCGAACGTATGCTGATTCGTATAGTAACGAACATTCTGGAACTTGATCATAAGCTAAACATACCCTAAATATCCTTTATGTAGCTTAGAAATAGGCTTTAGGGGTTCGGTATGCTAAAATATACTTATTTGATCAATAGGAACTAAAAGCGTCAAAAAGTGCATAAGTTTGCATTTACGCGCATATCTTACGTTCTGAAAAATCCGGACATCCAAAAATTTTTGTAATCATTAAAATATTTTATTTTAGTGTTTGGAATGCTAAAATTTCATTCGTCGCGCAATTTGGATCGTTTTTCACGTCCGTTCGTGTTTCGTCGTAATTAACCGAATATCGTGACCGTACGACCAAACGAATCGACATCCGACATATTTTCAAGCATATTTTAAATTACCTATACTTTAAGTTCATTATCGAGCCTTGAAATGGGGTTAACGGGGCTTAAACGTGTCAGAAATCAAGTTTTTAGCTAACAGGGACCAAAACTGACAATATGCCAAACCTACCCTCGCTCCACGCGACAGCTTATGTTGTTGCTGTCGCGCCACGTGACAAATGGTTCTGGGCAGAATCATGTTTTCAGCAACTGGGTTGATTTTCAGGTGTTTCTATGCAATATTCTCAATACTTTGAGCTGGTTTTGGACTCCCCTAGTATACTAAATCAGTGGGTAACACTTGTAAGGTCCAGATTGAAGCTCAAAACCCAAGAAACGATCCTAACGGTTTTGGAAAATCTATATAAACCCACCATTTTCATCACTTTCACTTGCACAATCTGAATTTACTCTCATTTCTGCTATATTGGGACTATCCCTTCTGGTTGAAGGTCCCAATCATCAAGTTTTCTTCTTCTATCTTCAAGCTTTGGACCTCTTGTAAGCTTCTTTCATGATTTTTATGCATTTCAAGCATGAAAGTCAAACAGTGTTTGAATTTCTGCTTTGACCAGGTTATGGTCAACATAAAGTTCGTTTGAACTTTGCAACGTGAGCGTAATCACGATGATTATAGTCCCTTGTGACTATACCTACTGATTACCACGTTGATTAGGCGTAGTGACGAGTCAAAGTTTCGGTTAAAATATGTGTTTATGCGTATTTTGCAACGAAGCTATTTTTGTGTATCAAAACACTTTGTTTTGATATCAAACTTGTTTTCTAACTTAGCTAAACATGTTTCAACATGTTTAACTCGTCACTTTTAGTTTAGTGCTTATATAGGGTCGTAAGATAAGCGGTCTAAACAACCGCTTAGGCTTTCGAACCCGACCCGTTTGGTCGATCATTAGGATCCGACCAAAGATGTTTTGTGACCATAGTTGTATAGGGAATAACCTTCTGAGGTTATACCTTATGGTCACTTCGTTTAGTTAGTTGTATGATAGGTAGTTTATATGCCTTAGGAAAATGACCAAAATGCCCTTTTTACGCATAATTTCATTTTAAGCATATGTAACCTAAATTTTTACATCTAAACTGATTAGGAAATTTTATTAGACATGTTAAGGCATATAAGACTTGTCATAGGACTAGTTAGGTGGTCCGAACGCATTTTACGCGAACGACGCGTTAAAGTAGCGTAAGCTACCTAAACGGGTCGTAATGGGTCGTAAGCACTCAGGATAGGTTCCGATTTAGAATGTAGGCTTTGTTAAACCATATTACATGAGTTCCTATACTCATTTGGTTTACGAAACCTCATTTTATCCGATCTTCCGATTTAGGTCCGGTTTATTAACGTAGTTACCTATATTAGGTGCCGATTGATTCCGTGATCCTTCTAGCTTTGTTTGGTTGTTATTTCAAGACTCTTAAGCATTATCAAGTGAGTACATAGTCCCCTCTTTTACTGTTTTCAAATATTTTGGGGTGAAACACATGTGCCTACTTGTTACTTTGTGCTTTTCATGCTTTTATAACATATGCTTGCTATGTTCATGTAGTACATGTATAGTACATGATTTCATCCATGTTTTATGCTATGTATGTTTAATTAACATGCGAGCACATTGATTTCATCAACACATTGTTTCATATGTTTATTTCTATATATATACACATTGATTTACATCACATTTTTGCTATATATGTTCATTTAGCATATTTAGTACATTGTTTTCACATAACATGCTTACATTTGGTTTGTTTAACGGGACAAAAATACGTTCATTAACATTGATCACCCCGCTCGGTAGTATGTAGTGGTACCATAGGACTTGACAAATCCCGTTCCCGGTGTCACACCCCGACCACGTAAAACAACAAATCACGGCGGAATCGTCGGGGAGTGTTGTAACAGAATCATTGTTTCCTAACACCCAGAAATTTGAAGTTTTGTTTTATTTAAAGATTAACCATTTACATTGTCTTGAAATTTAAACAAACAAGTTAAACATAGTCTATCATTGTTATTTAGTCGCTAAGGCCTCGTCCAGTCCTAAGTGAGCATGCATTCTAGCAATCAACATCATTCAACAACACCTGAAACATATGTAAAAACAAAGTCAACAAAGAAATGCTGGCGAGCACATAGGTTTTATGAGAGTGTCCGATTCATGGCTAGTTTACACGTTGCAATACCTCATTAGACTATAAGAGTCAAAAGTTAAAAACTTGTTTTGAAAAGTGTATAGTATTGCAACAAATTAACCAACTCAAATCCAATTGGTTGTAATTTATAAAATCTCGTAACCATGATTCTTAACCCAGAATATTTATTTAAGAAAACCAAATTGTAAATCATCTCGTTAATAAAACTCGTATGGTTTATATCCTTTAGAAAACATCGTTATGTGACATCGCTTTAACCTCGTTTGCCCAATTGAACTAGATAATGCCACGGAATGTAATATGATAAAAACACTTATATATAAGAAGTACCAGCAGCGTATCTACCATGCTTTTATCATATCACACCCGTCCCATTATCTAATCACAACCCAAAAACCAATCGTTTATCCAATTCTTTAACTCGTTAAAATCGTTTCAATCGTTTAAATCATTCTCGTTTTAATTGTGAAAACTACTTTTGGTCGTCTCGCTAATAACATCCAATCCTTCGCAACTCGCCTATCGCCAATCTCGCATTAACAAACCACCAAAGGGTAAGTTAACAATCACAGATTCAGTCGTTACTCACATAACCCCCACACATAACCATGGGTGCCGTCTGATAACGGTATTTGTCAGATCATATGGTACCATAACCTAATACTGGTCGGTTCGGCCAAAACTAATGAATGTTATTTGTTATGTAATTATGCCCAACAAGTTTATTCACATTATCGAAATTGTTATTAATTTAATATAAACCATTTTAATCATTTTTGAAACCATCGTAAAAAACAAACATCGAAATCATTTAACACATATGAATCACCCCAAAACAATCGAAAATAGTAAAATAGGGGAACTATGTACTCACATGAGAATGCTTAGAAGTCTTGAATAACAACCAAGCAAAGCTAGAGGGATCACGGAAATCAATCGGCACCTAATATAAGTAACTACGTTAATAAACCGGACCTAAATCGGAAGATCGGATAGAATGAGGTCTTGTAAACCAAATGAGCATTGGAAATCATATGATATGGTTTAACAAAGCCTACATTCTAAATCGAAACCTATTCTAAGTACTTACGACCCATTATGACCCGTTTAGGTAGCTTACGCTACTTTAACGCGTCGTTGCGTAAAACGCGTTCGGACCGCCTAACTAGTCCTATGATAAGTATTATATGCCTTAACATGTCTAATAATGTTACCTAATCAGTTTAGATATAAAAATTTAGGTTACATATGCTTAAGATGAATTTATGCGTGAAAAGGGCATTTTGGTCATTTTCCTAAGGCATATAAACTACCTATCATACAACTAACTAAACGAAGTGTCCATAAGGTATAACCTCGGAAGGTTATTCCCTATACAACTATGGTCACAAAATATGTTTGGTCGGATCCTAATGATCGACCAAACGGGTAGGGTTCAAAAGTCTAAGCGGTTGTTTAGACCGCTTATTGTAGGATCGTGTACTAACCCGAACAAGTCGTTCAGAGAAGTTTTTATCAGTTTCAGTGGCGGAAACAAAGAAACTAACTTCGAAACAGCTAGCAATACACTTTTAACACGTTTCTGATTGATATTACAACTTGTACAATCACTGGATAAACCGGCAGCACTTCGGTATCCAAAATCACAAAAATTACAAATGAGATTGCTTGAAGTACTATATATAGGCACTATGTTTCGCTTGAAAGTGACAAGATTCAGTTCAAGCGAAACCTCCTTGGTTGCTTTCGCTTGAAACTGACCTACTCTCTTTCAAGCGAAACCTATTCATTCAAGCGAAACCTCTATATCTCGAACTACGTGCACTGATTTAACATTCTACGCACAAGACTCGATACAAGACGAAGTCGACAGATGAATGCACTAACAGACTCCCCCTCAGATGTTGATGAGTCTTGAAGTGTCAAGTCTTCGCATCTTCAGTCTTTATCAGTCTCTGGACTTCACTCTTTCAATAAGCATCAACAGACTCCCCCTAACAATATGCTGGCATTCCTTTAGTTCTTCAGCATCATCTGCTTCAGGATCGTAATCTGGCTTTCACCGGTTCAAGATCGTTACCTGGCTCATGCTTTGTCTTCAGAGTCCTCAAATATCGGAACCTGGCTTTTCAAACATAATCTATTCCGGATCAATCAACCTAGCTCACATCCAGTCTTTTCTCAAACCTGCACCATCTCTACCTCAAAGTAAATTTTACAATTTTAAACATTAACATGAATATATCAACTCAAACTCTCCCTCAAATCTAACAAAATTTTTTATCAATAATAATCCTGATGAACCATATGAAGATAAAAATTCAAAATCTTTTCTTATTTATACACACACTCCCCCTCACCACATGCTCATCATGTTTAGCACTTGGAATTTTGAAAATCAGCTCTCCAATATTAGTTGTCGAAAATCTTTTTGAATTTTTCAAAATTTATGCTAAAACACACTGAAAATCTTTTTAGAATTTTTTGAGTATAAAGAAATGTTGTACAGAAATATTTACAGACAATATTTTTGTGAGTTTGTATAAGAGGATCATATCAGTTTTTAAGACAAATCACCAACACCGTTAAGCTTCATTTCATTTTAAGTTCTAAACAATTCACTTAGATTGTCAGTATACTGATCCACTTAAATTTTTACACAAAGTTCAACTGTTTCGAGATACGGATTAATGTCTTAAGCACTTAGACTTAATCGCGTGTCCCACCTCAGAATATACTCCCGTATCCAGATCCCAATATTCAGCCTTACATGTGAGTATACCACAGATGATATCTGTAAGGGAATAAATTATAGTAGGAAACCGTGAGAGCTCAGGTCAGAACTTCCATTCAGCAGAGAGATGACGGCTCGACTTTCGGTGGGTCCCCTTTAGAGGATCTTTTGTTACAACAGCAATGACTATCAATTTTATTGTTTCATCAATTTGCTGAGGGCTGCGCTATATTTCAAGCAAGCAGAAAGTATTCTCCGGGGACTAGGCCATTGCTTCCGCAAAATCAGAAGTCCCGGGATAATACCCCAGATATCACTGAGCATAAAGACCTAGTATCTCAGAAAGAGGGGTCCTTCAAACAAGATTTCGGGGGTTACCCATATATCCGAGAGATGTTACCCACGATAAAAGCAAGTTTGAATTTAGGTTTATATCTCGTCACAATCTACTAAATGTGCAAAAACCTACTGGCATATCATCAGTGAGACCGTTTATCACATTTTTACTTTCCAATTCTTTAGCATGTTGTGATAGTCCACTGATGTACTATCATTTCCTCTATTTCACAACAAAACTCATTTTTGATTTTATCATGTTTTTGTATTTTTAAAATTTTCTAATGTTTTTGTATTTTCTGAAATTTTCTTACTCCCCGTAAAATGCAAACACATTTAAAGAAGAATTTGAAAACAAACTATACAGAAAGTGACAACTGATATCAAATCACCTCAATTCGCCATCCACTTGGCATAAACAATCAGAACTCCCCCTTACACAAAACTATTTTCTCATTATGATTTCAAAACACTTAAGTTTGTTTTAACCAAAATGATTTTTCCGGAAAATAAGTTTTGTTGATTTTACCACTTGTAAAATTAGGGGTTCATCATATCGTTCCTCAATCATTTGTAGAAAATCAAGTACAACTTAATGTCCCTGATTTACCAATTGTAAGTCGAAAACCTTCTTCAACCACTACTCACCAACTATAACCTCATGTGAATCAAAATATAATAATATAAAGATATCACCTGTATATTTTCCAATCAAACATATCAAGAATGATGCCAATTTCTGCTCCACTCTTACCAACCTGGGAGCTCCGGCAAGTCAGATTTTTCAAGTAAAGAACACAGACACCCAAGCTTGACCAGCTTTGGGTGTAACCTTCTCAACTTCACTAGGGGTTGGGCTGTAAGTAGCCTTCTTTGATTCGTAAAATTCTTTTACCCCTTTAACCTTCCCATTGACCATTTTCTCGAAAATTTTCTTCACATTTCCATTAAATGCTTTCTCAACATCAAAATTATCCTTCTCAGAATAAAACTGATTTGAGATTTCAACCTTCCCAATCTTTTGTTTAAAATTCCCAGTCCTCAATGGTTGAAAATTCTCATCATCCATTGTGGCTCCTCTGATTTTGTGAAATCAGATTCATCACCGGTTTTCTCCTCAGATTTCTTAACAACCCATTTTTGGTTGTCAAGCTTCACACTTCTCCTGTAAAACCTTTTTGAACATTCACTAACTTCATATGTAGAATTTTTAAACACTTTAAATTTCTCAGTTGGTGGTTCAGTTTTATCAACAACTACTTCTTTTAGTTTTTCTGAGACTCCCTGTTTTGTCTTAGTTGCTCTGGGACAGTTCCATGCAATGTGACCAACTTCATTGTATCTAAAACAAGATCTAGTCTCTCTCCTCTGATGAGCTTCAATCTTATTTTTATCAAAAAATTCTTGATTTGATTGTCTCCAAAATGAGCTCTTCTTCTCCTCTTCAGCAAACGGGCCTGAAACAAATTTTGTATATGTTTTAGAAAATTTTTCATTTTTATAGTTTTCTGGTGGAATAAAACCAAGACCTTTCTTTTTGTAGTTACCATTTTGGTTTGATTTCTTTTGAAAACCAGAACCAGAATTATAACTCTTTTTCTTGTTTAAACGTTGTTGAACTCTTGAAGTGTATTTCTTAGGTTTTCCAGTAAGATTTAAATCTTTTATTTCAAAAATATTAATTTCTGTCATTTTGAAAACCTTTTTGATCATGTCAAAACGAACACTTCTTATTGGAAACTCTTTATCAAAATATAATTTGTCAGAATCATTCAAAGTGTATACAACTTCAAATGTTTCGTCATTCAAATTAGATTTTGACAACAAAAATTCTTTACTATAAACCCGTTTTCCCGATGATTTTGAACTCTTTCGAACAAACTCGAACTTCCGACAGACTGACACGAACTTTCGGACTCGGATTTTAACTCTGACTCCTCATCCCTATCCAACACCTGATCGACCATTCTTTTAATTAATTCGGACTCATGATCTGTGTCGGACGCTGTGAACGTAACGTCAATGTTGTCTGGTAATACATCGGTTAACTCGTTCTCTAACTTTAGATTAACTGCCTTTTGGACTTGTTCCTCATTCGGTTTTCTAGGCGAATACCCTTCCCAAATTGGAGGTGGACACTTGTTATAACATACACTATGTTTCTTACCAGTATCCGTTTTCTTCTTTAACTTCTTATCTTCGTCTTTAAACGCCTCAAAACCTGCAACAGTAGGATAAATTCTATCAATTATGTAATCACAACTTGTATAACTTCTTAGTAATCTTCTGATTCTTTCATTTTCAACTTTTTCACCATCCAACTCTTGCTTCCATTTAGAACATTCTTCGATGTAAAAATTTATCTCTTTCTGCTTCGACATCATTGTTGCATTCAACATCTTCAAAGCAGCTTCTCTTTCTGAATTAGTTTTCTACAAACTATTCACTGTTCTGTTTAATACATCGTATGATTCTTTCAAATTTTTCACATCAAACAACAACTTTTCTTTCATCTTCTCTGATTCACTAAAACTCTTGTCTTTTTCCTCACATTGTTTGCAAGATACTGAACATGTAAGACATGGTTTTGTGACTTCAACAATCTTTTCTACTTCCACAATCTTCTCAACTTCCACTAACTTCTCCACTTCAACTATCTTCTCAATCACTTTAATTTCCTTCAATTCTTTTGCAGCTTTTCTCTCTTTGAGCTTCTTCAATTTATCTGCAAAATAAAATTCAAATCTATCAGAAGATAAATGTGTTTTTCCAAGATTTATCTGTTCAAGTTCTTCATCATCATCACTGCTTTCTGAAGAAACAGATTTTCCATCTTGACTCTCCTCATCATCCGACATCACAGCCATCCACTCCTTCATCAACTCTGGTTTTTGAACAATCTGGGCAATAAAAGCTTTAACATTAGGATCAGCTGGAATATACTTATCCCAGCTCAAACCTTCAGCCACTTTCTCGTCATCTTGATCAATGATACCATAGTAAGCTTTCCTGTTTGTATCTTCGATCATTTTTCCATGTGTTGTTTGAGAATCCTTTTGTTGATGCGGTTGATAAGTGATTTGTTGATATATGGACTTCTTATAATAATCATCTTTTCCAAAAGGATCCTTTGTTCCTCTCGGCTCCTGATTCTTGCACTCTCTTTTGAAATGACCTTTTTCCCTGCATTTAAAACACGTAACTTTAGATTTATCAAAACCTAAAGATGAAAGATGAGCATCCAAAAATTCATTTCGTCCTGTAATCATTTTAAACTTTTCGGCTCTTCTCAGGACACTTGCTAGAGACCATTTGATATCCATAAGCTCCAATTCTTCTGCATCAACCTGATCGTAATCTTCCTTTGTTAACATCGGATTACCAAGCTTTCCAGCAATCAACCCTTCATAAGATTCCAATGCAGTAACTAATAGGCCCATATGATTTTTCACAACTTCTTCAGAAAATTTTTGACCATTTTGAAGATGCAATGCCACATTGCACTGAATCATATGCCCATTACCAACACTCGCACTTTGAACACTTGGAGGATTAACACTTGAAAACCCACTAGTGTTAACTAAACTTTGAATGCCTGTTCCAGATTGATTTCCTACACTAAACGCAGTTTGGATCTTTGGACTTCCTTCAACAGTTTGAACATTTCCCTTGTAGTACAGTTTGATGTCTTGTTGATGGTTTGAACTGTTCATTCTTGCAATTTTCTGCTGTTCAAGATCCTGTGCCTCCAGTTTTTTAATAAACTGACCAATCGACAATCTGCTAAACTGTCCAGAATTCTTCAGAATCATGAGATATGTACCCCATTCTTTCTGTGGTAAAGCGTCAGCTAGCTTTTCCACCCATTCTGCTGGAGTTTTAGTAATCTTCAATTGAGACATGGTGCGCACAAGATGGCAGTATCTCTCAATGAGAGTCTTTGTAGTCTCGCCAGGCATGCTCGTAAACAACTCAAACTCCTTTTTCAGTAATGCTGCTTTACTTTGTAACATCTCTGTACTTCCTTCAAATTTCTTCTCAAGAGCTTTCCAGATCGAAAACGCATTTCCATCATGCTGAAGCAAAACAAATATATCCTCTGTGATAGCTTGCTGCAACAGACTTATCATCATTTTCTCTCCTTTAAAACTTTCTCTCTCTAGGTCTGAAAACTCTGAGATAATTTTATCAACATTCATAGCAGTCTGTGGTCTGATGTATGTTGTTTCAATGCTTTCCCAAGCTCTTAGATGATTTGCCTGGACCCAATTCTCAAAACGATTCTTCCATACATGATACTCTTCCATTCCCATAAGTTTCGGAGGTTTTTGCATTGTTCCTGTTTCATTTTCCATGTTCATATTCTTAGCAATGGTAGTCGGAGTAATCGGGGTTGAAGCAAATGCGTTGTAGAATTCAGAATCCATGTTTCGGCAACACGTTTTTCAAAAACAACACTTTCAAGTGAACTAATCAAGCAACTTTCAAGCGAAGACCAGCTGAAGCGAACTACCAGATTTTTCAAGCGAGATCTACTATTTCAAGCGAAATGACCTTGTTCGCTTGAAATGAACACAATCTTTCAAGCGAAACCTGATGGAATGTTCAAGCGAAACCTGATGGAATGTTCAAGCGAAACCTGAAGCGAACTTATAACAATTTGAAGTGAAACCTTAACTTTCAAGCGAACTTAGAACAATTTGAAGCGAAACCTCAAATGATTGTTCAAGCGAAACCACAACCGAAGCCCATTTTATCTATTTTACTTTGAATTTTGCTATGAAACTTTCAAGGGTTTATCAAAATGCAGTTTTGCACAATCTGTGAAAAATTGATCCAATTTTATCCGTAAAAACTTGTAAATTCTGAAAAGAAGGGGTAGAAAACAGAAATTTCGAGCGGAATCGGTAAGAACTCCTCCTCCTGAACTTTGATACCACTTGTAGGATCATGTACTAACCCGAACGAGTCGTTCAGAGAAGTTTTTATCGGTTTCAGTGGCGGAAACAAAGAAACTGACTTCGAAACAGCTAGCAATACACTTTTAACACGTTTCTGATTGATATTACAACTTGTACAATCACTGGATAAACCGCCAGCACTTCGGTATCCGAAATCACAAAAATTACAAACGAGATTGCTTGAAGTACTATATATAGGCACTATGTTTCGCTTGAAAGTGACAAGATTCAGTTCAAGCGAAACCTCCTTGGTTGCTTTCGCTTGAAACTGACCTACTCTCTTTCAAGCGAAACCTATTCATTCAAGCGAAATCTCTATATCTCGAACTACGTGCACTGATTTAACATTCTACGCACAAGACTTGATACAAGACGAAGTCGACAGATGAATGCACTAACACTTATCTTACGACCCTAAATAAGCACTAAACTAAAAGTGACGAGTTAAAGATGTTAAAGCATGTTTAACGAAGTTAGAAACCAAGTTTGATATCAAAACAAAGGGTTTTGATACCCAAGAATAGTTTGGTTGCAAAATACGCATAAACGCGTATTTTGACCGAAACTATGACTCCTCACTATACCTAAATAATGTGGTAATCAGTAGGTATAGACACGAAGGACTATGACCATCGTGATTACGCTCACGTTGCGAAGTTCAAACGAACTTCGTGTTGACCAACTCATGGTCAAAGCAGAAAGTCAAACACTGTTTGAGGTTTACGCTTGAAAAACGATAAAAGCACGAAAGAAACTTACAAAGGGTCCAAGCTGGGAAGATCTTGATCCAATTTGCTCAGGTATAAAGTGTTTAAACCCCAACTTAGAGCAATTTAAGACCAAGGTGTGAGGAATGAATGAAAACTTGTGGGTATTTATAGAATTCCCACAACCGTTAGGATCGTTCCTAACAATTCGTGCTTCGATCTTGGCCATACATGTCACACCCGCTCGTAGCGGAAGCGCGAGGTGTGATCTGATCGGTTCTCATTGCATAACAATATAAGTGAACATACTAAATGAATAAAAACAAGCTCCAATGCCATTGTCATAATTGTTTCAAAAGAATGCAACATAAGTTGAATGTATTGGTTACAAACCATCAAATGAAAATAAGTTGTCATCGTTTTATACATCAAAATGTAAGTCTTAAAATGTCAAGACTTTGACCACTATATCACCGCAAAGAGGCGGTATATAACAGGCAAACCTTTCAATAGTTGGCATGGAGTATTGATACTTGTTTTCCTTGAACTGAAATCGTTGCATTGGTCCACTAATTCCCTGAAATACATGTAAGTTTGAAAACATCAACAAAAGTTGAGCGAGTTCATGCAGTTTAGTTGTATGAGATGTATCTGTAAAATGTGAGCTGTATAAGATGTATCTGTAAAATGTGAGCTGTATAAGATGTATCTGTAAAATGTGAGCTGTATAAGATGTATCTGTAAAATGTGAGCTGTATAAGATGTATCTGTAAAATGTGAGTTGTATAAAATGTATCTGTATGTAATGATGTAGTATGTAAAGCGTCAATGAAATCGTTGATCATTAATGTTTCGCGAGGACATTAATATGTGTGACGAATTAGGAAGCAATCCAAACCTAGACGATTTTATGTCGACTCCTATCGACTGGGACACAAACGCACTCTTCTGTATGGGTCCACGACCAAGAGTGGGGCTCGCCAATACCCATTAGATCTAACCACTTGTACCTAGGTCCAAACTGGATTAATGGTGCTTAGATGTATAACCCTAATTCGCACATGATCTAAGGTGTTTCATTCCCTAACTTTAACATACGTTGAACATGTATTTTCCCCGATAGTTGTAAAGTTGTAAAACATTTAAATGAATAGGGGACATGAACTCACTGAATTGCGTCCGTGAATAGAAGTAATTATGATCTCGCGTGTGGTCGTCTTGAACAATGTTGCGACCTACAAATGTTCTTTATTTGTTAGACACTTCGGTCTTTATAAATGACTTGAGTATAAGTCTTGTGTTTTCAATATGTGTAAGACTTGTATGTCTTTACTGTTCGTTAACTGTGTATTCGATGAATGAGTTGTTCAAATGTTATATATATATTTTTCACCAAATATATATATATAAATGTTATCTTGTATCTTGTGAGTTGTATAGTCGGATCTAATCCGCTGAATTTCGTGTCTTATATGTATCAATTGTATAGTTGTGTTTCCAATAATGGTATCATTGGGCCGAGCCCATGTTTTCATGTTATTGGGCCCCAAATAGTGTTGGGCCTAAATAGTGTTGGGCCTCAAATAGTGTTGGGCCTCAAATAGTGTTGGGCCTCAAATAGTGTTGGGCCTCAATAGTGTTGGGCCTCAAATAGTGTTGGGCTTGAATAGTGTTGGGCTTGAATAGTGTTGGGCTTGAATAGTGTTGGCTTGAATAGTGTTGGGCTTGAATAGTGTTGGGCTTAATGTTATTGGGCCTTGGCCCATATGTTTGGTTTTGGGCTTAGCCCATGTGTTTTGATAAGCCCATTATGAAGTTAAGCCCATTTATAAATAATAGCCCATTTATAAAAGATAGCCCATTTGTATAAACTAGCCCATTAAGAAATGTATGCCCATTTGAAAGTATAAGTCTTTCATTTTTATAAAAAAAAACATTTTTATAAAAAGATAACTAAATATACATTTTAGTTAATAAAAACATAATAGTTTTTATAAGTTTCAAAATGTCTGAATTTTGTTAATGGTAACGAAATTCTTGCGTCCGCGTCGAAAGGTCGCCTAAGCATCGTAGTAACTTCTCCGAATGGCGATATGTTCATAGATTCGCCCGTCGTCCGTTTTGACCATAAGTTGTGTCCGAAAGTTCGGAATGTCCGTAAGTTGTTTTCAAGTGTGTCTATATGTATTCTTGTAAGTCTTTAGTTGTAAGTATGTCTTGTATTTATTTGTGTCATTGTTATCAAGTCTCTAACTTGTATATATAACTAATACAAATAATAACACATAGCACATACTTGATATGTTCAATAAATATGTATTTTACCAAAATATATATTTATGTCAATTTTTATGTTTAGAAAAGACCAACTTTCTAATCTTGTAAAGACTTTGTTAGAAAAAAAATGATAGTTTTGTTAACATAATGTTCTAAAAAAAAAATGGCCATATAACCTTTGTATTAATCATTTGGCCATGTTTCTTAAACATATCATTTTCTTTTCCAAATCACCATCAATTTACCCAATCATCTTAACTAAAAACATATGAGATTTTTATAACATAAACTTATCAAAATGATCTCCAAATCATGTAGGGTTTTAGACATGATCATAACATGTGCTAACTAGTTCAAAAACCAAGTTTACTTCTAGTTTTAACAACTTTTATAAAAATCTCTAGTTGTATATTACTTTTTATAATCTTTTGAAAATCTTGTTTTTAAATAAAAACCTTAATTACTTTCACAAGATCAATAGTTATGATCATCCATTTAATCCTTTATGTTAAAAAAAACCTTTAACACAAACATGCATAATTTTTAGATCATATCTTAAAACATCTTCTCACCATTTATTTGTATCATAATCATCATAACAAGACTAAATATGCATATAACAAGTCTTAGATCACAATATAACCAAACATAAATATATCATGATTTTTATCTTTGCTTCTTTGTATTTTTTTTTTCTCATGTTTATTATGTATGATCTCTTGGTTATTATTAGTAATAATAACAATCATAAACTTAATACATTTGTATAAAAAAAATAGATATAGAAGCTTACTTCTAGCACTAGGCTAGGGATGATCTTAGAAGATTATTAAGAACTAAGAAGGTGATAATCTTGATGGTAGAATACTTTTGTATGGATGAAAACCCTTCCTTTTACTTCCAAAAGCTTTAGATCCTCTTATGTTACTTGGAAATCCATTTTGATCAACAAATAAAAGACTAAAGTGAAGTGGGTTTTTGGTGTTCTTGGTAAGATGGATGAAGATGATGGGAGTATTCTTATGTGTGTGTAAAATATGGTGTAAAGTGGTGATAACATGCTAGTAACATAATGAAACTAAGTGTTATAATTATTCACCAAATTGATCCACTTGCACATAAGTAAAATATCTAGATATTTTAGCAAGTAAATAAGGGTGTGGGACCCCTTTATTTTCGTTTATAAACATGGGGGGGGGGGTCTTATGTGGTAAAAATGTGTTAGTTATTTTTAAGACTTAGAATGAATTATTAAGATGTAAGCATTTAGGTGTTAAGGGTTTTCAATTTTCTGAGATGTTTCTTGACTTGAAATGACCATAAACTAGCTTTATAAGACCTAAAATAATAATCACTAGTTCGCTACATGTGCCAAAATATAGTTCGGCTAGATGTATAGCGCTCGTTTCGCAAGTAAATAGTCGAAAGGTACGCTTATGGAAGTTATAGGGAAAATTTCCGTTATGTGTATAATTGATATTCCATAAGTATTTTTATATGAAATTGGTGCCTAAACATCAATTTTTGCATCTTGTAATAAAATACAATTGCTGAATTTTGCGGAAAATTCATGAAATGGTCACTTTTAGCGCTTTTCGGATAGTTTTTAGTGCTACCGGGCATTGGTAAAATATTAACCGAACTCTTGTATTCCCATATAGGGTTTAACATATAATTGATATTGGACTCTCATCCGAGTCCTAAAGATGTCATTTTAGATGTTTTCTGCGGATCCGGAGTTTTCCTCAGCACTCTAGTTCACTAGGCACTACTCTAGTTGTTTCGGTGAATTGTTTGCACTATTTCAAATGTACCCAATAAAATGAATCATGTGCATCATAATTGAATATTCCATAAGTATTCTAAGATGTATATTATGTAATACGCAGTTCGAGTGTTCGAAATGCATAAAAATGTAGCTAAAATGAGTACTTTAAGTGTAAGAAAGTTACCGAAAAGTGGCAGTTGTCACATTCTCCCCCTGTTATTGAGAATTTCGTCCCGAAATTCAAGCTGAGTCATCCTTTGCAGGATTGTTCTAAAAAAGGTGAGGATATTTGACTTTGATTTGGTCTTCACGTTCCCAAGTATATTGGGGTCCGTGTCGAGAGTTCCAACGAATTTTTACTAATATGTGACGACTCCTTTGTATTTTCTGGACCTTCCGGTCCATGACCTTAATAGGTGCTTTGTGAATTGGAGTTTGTCATCAATGTGAATCTCATCCTCCGAGATGATAACCGTTTCTTGTGTTGGACTCTTCCCAAGATTCGACACATGAAATGTGTGGTGTACTCTACTTAGTTCTTCTGGTAACTTCAGCTTGTAGGCAACCGTGCCAATCTTTTCTAAGATTTCAAATGGTCCAATGTAACGTGGGTTAAGCTTTCCACGTTCACTGAACCTCGCTACGCCTTTCCAAGGCGAGACTTTCAACAAGACTTTGTCTCCAACCTCGACAGATAATGGTTTTCGTCTTTTATCTGCGTAGCACTTTTGTCGATCGCGAGCCGTCTTGATACGGTCTCGGGTCTGAAAAATTTTATCCGTAGTCTCTTGGACTAGTTTCGGACCAATTAATTAACTATCGCCTGTTTCCGCCCAACATAGCGGAGAGCGACACTTTCGACCATAAAGAGCTTCAAACGGTGCAGCTTGTATAGTAGTATTGTAGCTGTTATTGTAGGAAAACTCAACTAAAGGTAGATGAGTATCCCAATTGCCGCCTAAATCCATAACACATGCGCGAAACATATATTCGAGTGTTTGGATTGTCCGTTCGCTCTGGCCGTCAGTTTATGGATGAAAGGCCGTACTTGGATTCAAATGAGATCCAAAGGCCTGTTGAAATGATTTCCAAATTCTAGAAATAAAACTACCGTCTCGGTCTGAAATGATTGAAATAGGCACTCCATGACGAGCCACTATTTCTTTGAGATAGAGTTCCGCTAGTTTCTCAGTATTATCCTTCTACCAAATTGGTAAGAAGTGCGTAGACTTTGTTAGTCTATCGATGATTACACATATCATGTAGTGACCTCTTGAGGTCCTGAGTAACTTCGTAATGAAGTACATCGATATTTGTTCCCATTACCAAACGGGAATCTCGGGTTGTTGTAACAAGTCCAAGGGATTTTGCTACTCGACTTTTACTTTCGCGCAAGTCAAGCATTCTCCGATATAAGTCGCGATATCACTTTTGAGGTTAGGCCACCAGTAGTATTCTTTCGCTACTTAGGCCTATGTGCTTCCTCAAAATATCATCTCGAAGGCCGCCAAAGAATAGAACCCAATTTCGACTCATAATGTATAAAGTTCCATCTTCTTTACACTAATTGTTCCTTCATGCCTCGAAGTGTTTCTGCTTGAATATGCTCTTCCTTGAGCGCTTGTGAATCATCTTCTCTAATGCTTGAACTCTCAGTGTTCTAACTCGCTCCTTGCGGCTCAAGGCATCTGCTACAACGTTTGCCTTGCCCGGATGGTACTTTATTTCACAATCATAGTCGTTCAACAATTCAACAAACATCGTTGACGTATATTTAATTCTTTTTGGTTGAATATGTGTTGAAGACTTTTATGATCCGTGAAAATAATGCATTGAGTACCATATAAATAATGTCGCAGTAATTTTTTTTTTAAAGAGAATACCACCACGCCTAACTCAAGGTCGAGAGTGGTATAGTTCTTCTCGTGAACTTTTTAAATGGGCGCGACGTGTACACAATAACTTTTTCACGTTGCACGAGTACGCAACCCAATCCTTGATGCGAAGCATCATAGTCTACAACAGAGTCATCTGTATCGTCGGATAATGATAAGATTGTAAAATGCTATGCACCAATCTTAAGAATAAGTTGTAAGGCTATATCTTGTTTTTCGATTTGGGGCGAATTTATTTTCTTTAACAACTCTAAAATGGTTCTCAAATGTTGCTCATGTTCATCAGTCGATCGAGAGTATATCAAAATGTCGTCAATAAACACTATGACGAATTTGTCGAGATATGGCTTGCACACACGATTCATTAAATCCATGAAGACCGCTGGTGCATTTGTTAAACCAAAAGGCATAACGAGAAACTCGTAATGACCGTAACGAGTCTTAAAAGCCGTTTTCGGTATGCTTTCCTCTTGAATTCGTAACTGATGATACTCCGATCGTAAGTCTATCTTAGAGTAGAAGCTAGAACCTTTCATAAACCATTTGAGTTAGTTGGAAATTCATTTGCAACATGGTTTAGAAATATGAATTTTCGTTCATCGAAATGTTGTGCATTTTTTTTTTTTTTGCAAAACTTGCATGTCTTTCCACCCCCTAAAACCTTTATAAAGATGTATAGTGGTAAAGAGTAGGGGTTATGAACTCACAACATCCTCATTCGGTCAACTACAAGGTTCAGAAGGTGCTAATCGACATGGAGATTTGGCTATGGGTGCGGCTCCAGGTACCAAGTCGATGTGAAACTCAACTTGTTGATATGGTGGTAGTCCTGGCAAGACTTCAGGAATTTCTTCAGGAAATTATTTTATCAAAAGAATATCTGTCAGCTGTGGCCCAACGGCCTTCTTGTCTACAACAAGTGCTAGATAGGCAATACAACCTTTCCGTAAGCACTTATGTGCTTTCATGCCATTGATGATCCGCAATGGGGTGTCGCGCTTCTCTCCATGTATCACAAGTGTCTCTTCGTTCAGTAGTGGTAGGCGAATGATCTTCTCGTGACATAAGACTTTGGCTAGGTTATCGGATAACCAATCCATGTCAACCACTACTTCGAAAATACTCAACTGAACGGGGAAGAGATCGATATTGAATTTCAGCTCTAGACTCGACTAGTTTACGTTTTGCCAATTCTATAGAATGAGAAGACGTCTAGCTTACTTGACTCTAGGCCAAGTACATTTTAAATTCTGTGTGGCGAGGACTTCACTGTATAGTTTTAGGAACCCTATGTTTAAATGTAGGATAACCCAATCCATATGTTTAGATGTAGGATAACCCGATCCATATGTTTAGATGTTGGATAACCCAACCATATGTTTAGATGTAGGATAACCCGATCCATATGTTTAGATGTTGGATAACCCAACCATATGTTTAGATGTAGGATAACCCAATCCCTAATTGTAGCTAGGACAATCCCGTCCCTAGCCATGAAACTCATGTATGTGAAATGTTGAGATGAAGCTAAAATTGCCAATTGTATAAAATAACATGGATGTGAAATGTTGATGAATAGGATACATACCGGTGGCCCTTAATGATTTGATATGTCTCAGCTAATTCCCTATTAGCTAACTTGATATAGTAATGTGTGTCCAACATGACTCTAATTCGAGTATATGTATAACAACTAAAGACACTAGTTAAGCTTGGTGTTGGTATTAATAGAATTGATACATGATGATAGTAGAGTGTAAGTACTCATGACTCCATTGGGATTTTGTGGAGTATTCATAGTTCTAGCCACACACACACTTATTCACTAGCTTGATTCATTCTTAAGTATTATCGTCTTGCTTGTCTTTGTTTTGCACTCGGTCTTAGCACACTGCTACTCTTGGCGCTTTTGCAATTGCCCTCATGATGAATGTCTTACTTGTCGCATTTAGGATTTCGACAAGTTACCAGCATACATCCTGGTGCCAAAAATCGTTTATGGCAGCAGTTGCCTTCATTTCTCTCATGGCGAGAGTTATTGTTTGAGTGATTGAGGTAGGGAGGGATGATGCGGTTATGCTTCGGATCTCCGAGGCTAAACCTAAAATGTAACACTCAGTGTGTTTGAATTCGGGTGTTTCCCAGTATGGAACAACCCTTGAGAGACCGTGAAAGCATCAAGTGTAACCATCAACATTGGCTCCAGTTATGATCGAGTTCTTTTATAAAATCATATGAAAATAGATATGAAAATCAGATGATATAAAAGAATGATGTATGGTTAAATAAATAACCAATAAAAATGTAGTGTATAAATATATCATGTCTTGAAATAGAATATTATGTCTTGTGTAGAGGATGTCGCGTCTTGTGCAAAAATGTCATGTCTTGTCTTTGTCGAAGAGATTTGAATAACACCACGATATGCAATATAACATAAGCACTTATATATAGGAAGTACCAGCGGCGTATCCACCATGCTTTTATCATATTACACACGTCTCATCACTTACAAATAACCACCAAAAATGTCTTGTGTAAACCAACATCAAATGATATGTATAACAATGTCTTGCGTAACAATGTCATGTATAAACCATGTCTTGTGTAAAAGCAATAGTTTTCAACACATAACTTTTAACTTAAACAATTGATTCTTTTGGCGCCATGATCTTTTTAATACACACAATTAAAAGAATCTAGACATTTATTTGAATAAATAAAGTCTATCATGTGCCCAAGAATGAAGAATACAATCAATCGGTCATGGAAACCTCAAGACCATATTGTTCATACATGTTTGAATAAATGATAATGTGGATAACCAAAACCAAAAGGTGTAATGCCTCTTGCATGTATTGGTCATATGTCTAAATGGAAAAAGAAAAATAATTCGTTCAGGAGGGGAAACCAACCCATGGCCTCCGTCCCTATAATATGGGTTCCCTTCTCTATGACCTCAATCGTCCGAAGTAGAGAAAATCCTTTGTCTTATGTGTCCATGTGATAATTATGGTAATAGTGCTTGAGTTTCACGAGCCCTAGCAAAATTATTTAGAATTTCCAAAGATGTCGAATAGAATGTAATGAGGGAGTTGCAGCATGGTTCATGCCATACCATCCCTTGGAAAAAAAAAACAAATGTCAAGCGACGGAATTTATTGTATCATTTCCAATAAATATGATAGGGTGGAATATGATAAGGTAAGGTAAGGTAAAGTAGGATAAAGTGTCGTAGACACCCTGGAACCAACCCATGTTCAAGAATTTCGAGAATGTTGAGGAAAATCCTCCATGAGTAGCTAACACGTTTTGTTTGTTTAAATGACTAGTCTCAACTGAATCGTGATATAGATCGAATGTTAGGTGTGAACAAATATGTGTCGTCTTCCCGTATTGTATTGTATTGTATTGTATTGTATTGTATTGTATTGTATTGTATTGTATTGTATTGTATTGTATTGTATTGTATTGTATTGTATTGTATTGTATTGTATTGTATTGTATTGTATTGTATTGTATTGTATTGTATTGTATTGTATTGTATTGTATTGTATTGTATTGTATTGTATTGTATTGTATTGTATTGTATTGTATTGTATTGTATTGTATTGTATTGTATTGTATTGTAGGGTGTTATACTAACCACCCCCAGTTCGTGTTCTACTAGATAGGAAGAATTGAATCTCAAGTAATAACTTAAGAATTTTGAATGAATAGTGATCATTAGCTTGACCCGCAGAGTCCACCAGAATTTCCATGCACTACAAGTTATTATTACGTGGGCCCCCGTAATAATAAATTGTCTTGCATGGTCACCCTAGCATTCTCTCGTTCAGAGCAGGCGATCAGTCAGAGAGAGGACACTATTGTTTATATACCTTCAACATAGAAGGAAACTTCGTGATAGTTCACGTGTCAACGTCCGTTGTTGTTACTCGCAGGACGGTACGACGTTAGTTGAAATAGAAATGGAAAGAATCTGTAACAATAACAATTGAAGGGGCACCTTCAAGATGAGTACTTCATCTTCCTTGTAAGGACAAGAGTATATCCACCTTGATTAGTATGAGTCACATGGATCTCGTCCCACTAATGGAGTTGTTGTCCAAGGTTACCACCTTCGCCTCGTCGTCATTATCATGGTCAGGCATCTCAGCATTCGCGAGAAAGCAACCATATTTTACGGAATTAAGTTTAAGATTTCACTTAGGAATCATGTTCGCCATAAGCTCCGCAATAGACATGAGGTCGATATTTTCACCGTGTGAGTAAAGAATAATAATAGAGTTTGAAGTCGAAGGTATTTTGTTCTTGGCAAAATATTTCATGCAACATATATATGAACCACCTATATATATAATCACGTAAAATCCTATCAATCAAGGATTTCTATCTTGTATAAGCTGAATTTGTGAACTGTTTATAATGCATAAACTGATAATGTAATGTATTGTAGGCACATAGTCTATTAATGTATTGTGTCTGTTTCTCATAGACTTCACCCATGGAAATGTCCTCGCTTGATTTATGTGAAATGAATTTTTGCTGTAGTGGACCTTGAAAAATGTTTATGCAATGAAAACCTTTTGACTTGTCCAATTTTATTTATAATCTGTTCAACATGAACAAGAGGTTTTCGTGAGAGATCCCTAGTGATTGTAGACTTAGACTCGAGAAAGAATCCTGGTTCACTACAATCTATGCTCTGATACCAATCTGTCACACCCGCTCGTAGCGAAAGCGCGAGGTGTGATCTGATCGGTTCTCATTGCATAACAATATAAGTGAACATACTAAATGAATAAAAACAAGCTCCAATGCCATTGTCATAATTGTTTCAAAAGAATGCAACATAAGTTGAATGTATTGGTTACAAACCATCAAATGAAAATAAGTTGTCATCGTTTTATACATCAAAATGTAAGTCTTAAAATGTCAAGACTTTGACCACTATATCACCGCAAAGAGGCGGTATATAACAGGCAAACCCTTCAATAGTTGGCATGGAGTATTGATACTTGTTTTCCTTGAACTGAAATCGTTGCATTGGTCCACTAATTCCCTGAAATACATGTAAGTTTGAAAACATCAACAAAAGTTGAGCGAGTTCATGCAGTTTAGTTGTATGAGATGTATCTGTAAAATGTGAGCTGTATAAGATGTATCTGTAAAATGTGAGCTGTATAAGATGTATCTGTAAAATGTGAGCTGTATAAGATGTATCTGTAAAATGTGAGCTGTATAAGATGTATCTGTAAAATGTGAGTTGTATAAAATGTATCTGTATGTAATGATGTAGTATGTAAAGCGTCAATGAAATCGTTGATCATTAATGTTTCGCGAGGACATTAATATGTGTGACGAATTAGGAAGCAATCCAAACCTAGACGATTTTATGTCGACTCCTATCGACTGGGACACAAACGCACTCTTCTGTATGGGTCCACGACCAAGAGTGGGGCTCGCCAATACCCATTAGATCTAACCACTTGTACCTAGGTCCAAACTGGATTAATGGTGCTTAGATGTATAACCCTAATTCGCACATGATCTAAGGTGTTTCATTCCCTAACTTTAACATACGTTGAACATGTATTTTCCCCGATAGTTGTAAAGTTGTAAAACATTTAAATGAATAGGGGACATGAACTCACTGAATTGCGTCCGTGAATAGAAGTAATTATGATCTCGCGTGTGGTCGTCTTGAACAATGTTGCGACCTACAAATGTTCTTTATTTGTTAGACACTTCGGTCTTTATAAATGACTTGAGTATAAGTCTTGTGTTTTCAATATGTGTAAGACTTGTATGTCTTTACTGTTCGTTAACTGTGTATTCGATGAATGAGTTGTTCAAATGTTATATATATATTTTTCACCAAATATATATATATAAATGTTATCTTGTATCTTGTGAGTTGTATAGTCGGATCTAATCCGCTGAATTTCGTGTCTTATATGTATCAATTGTATAGTTGTGTTTCCAATAATGGTATCATTGGGCCGAGCCCATGTTTTCATGTTATTGGGCCCCAAATAGTGTTGGGCCTAAATAGTGTTGGGCCTCAAATAGTGTTGGGCCTCAAATAGTGTTGGGCCTCAATAGTGTTGGGCCTCAAATAGTGTTGGGCTTGAATAGTGTTGGGCTTGAATAGTGTTGGGCTTGAATAGTGTTGGCTTGAATAGTGTTGGGCTTGAATAGTGTTGGGCTTAATGTTATTGGGCCTTGGCCCATATGTTTGGTTTTGGGCTTAGCCCATGTGTTTTGATAAGCCCATTATGAAGTTAAGCCCATTTATAAATAATAGCCCATTTATAAAAGATAGCCCATTTGTATAAACTAGCCCATTAAGAAATGTATGCCCATTTGAAAGTATAAGTCTTTCATTTTTATAAAAAAAAACATTTTTATAAAAAGATAACTAAATATACTTTTTAGTTAATAAAAACATAATAGTTTTTATAAGTTTCAAAATGTCTGAATTTTGTTAATGGTAACGAAATTCTTGCGTCCGCGTCGAAAGGTCGCCTAAGCATCGTAGTAACTTCTCCGAATGGCGATATGTTCATAGATTCGCCCGTCGTCCGTTTTGACCATAAGTTGTGTCCGAAAGTTCGGAATGTCCGTAAGTTGTTTTCAAGTGTGTCTATATGTATTCTTGTAAGTCTTTAGTTGTAAGTATGTCTTGTATTTATTTGTGTCATTGTTATCAAGTCTCTAACTTGTATATATAACTAATACAAATAATAACACATAGCACATACTTGATATGTTCAATAAATATGTATTTTACCAAAATATATATTTATGTCAATTTTTATGTTTAGAAAAGACCAACTTTCTAATCTTGTAAAGACTTTGTTAGAAAAAAAATGATAGTTTTGTTAACATAATGTTCTAAAAAAAAATGGCCATATAACCTTTGTATTAATCATTTGGCCATGTTTCTTAAACATATCATTTTCTTTTCCAAATCACCATCAATTTACCCAATCATCTTAACTAAAAACATATGAGATTTTTATAACATAAACTTATCAAAATGATCTCCAAATCATGTAGGGTTTTGGACATGATCATAACATGTGCTAACTAGTTCAAAAACCAAGTTTACTTCTAGTTTTAGCAACTTTTATAAAAATCTCTAGTTGTATGTTACTTTTTATAATCTTGTGAAAATCTTGTTTTTAAATAAAAACCTTAATTACTTTCACAAGATCAATAGTTATGATCATCCATTTAATCCTTTATGTTAAAAAAAACCTTTAACACAAACATGCATAATTTTTAGATCATATCTTAAAACATCTTCTAACAATTTATTTGTATCATAATCATCATAACAAGACTAAATATGCATATAACAAGTCTTAGATCACAATATAACCAAACATAAATATATCATGATTTTTATCTTTGCTTCTTTGTATTTTTTTTTCTCATGTTTATTATGTATGATCTCTTGGTTATTGTTAGTAATAATAACAATCATAAACTTAATACATTTGTATAAAAAAAAATAGATATAGAAGCTTACTTCTAGCACTAGGCTAGGGATGATCTTAGAAGATTATTAAGAACTAAGAAGGTGATAATCTTGATGGTAGAATACTTTTGTATGGATGAAAACCCTTCCTTTTACTTCCAAAAGCTTTAGATCCTCTTATGTTACTTGGAAATCCATTTTGATCAACAAATAAAAGACTAAAGTGAAGTGGGTTTTTGGTGTTCTTGGTAAGATGGATGAAGATGACGGGAGTATTCTTATGTGTGTGTAAAATATGGTGTAAAGTGGTGATAACATGCTAGTAACATAATGAAACTAAGTGTTATAATTATTCACCAAATTGATCCACTTGCACATAAGTAAAATATCTAGATATTTTAGCAAGTAAATAAGGGTGTGGGACCCCTTTATTTTCGTTTATAAACATCGGGGGGGGGGGGGGGTCTTATGTGGTAAAAATGTGTTAGTTATTTTTAAGACTTAGAATGAATTATTAAGATGTAAGCATTTAGGTGTTAAGGGTTTTCAATTTTCCGAGATGTTTCTTGACTTGAAATGACCATAAACTAGCTTTATAAGACCTAAAATAATAATCACTAGTTCGCTACATGTGCCAAAATATAGTTCGGCTAGATGTATAGCGCTCGTTTCGCAAGTAAATAGTCGAAAGGTACGCTTATGGAAGTTATAGGGAAAATTTCCGTTATGTGTATAATTGATATTCCATAAGTATTTTTATATGAAATTGGTGCCTAAACATCAATTTTTGCATCTTGTAATAAAATACAATTGCTGAATTTTGCGGAAAATTCATGAAATGGTCACTTTTAGCGCTCTTCGGATAGTTTTTAGTGCTACCGGGCATTGGTAAAATATTAACCGAACTCTTGTATTCCCATATAGGGTTTAACATATAATTGATATTGGACTCTCATTCGAGTCCTAAAGATGTCATTTTAGATGTTTTCTGCGGATCCGGAGTTTTCGTCAGCACTTTAGTTCACTAGGCACTACTCTAGTTGTTTCGGTGAATTGTTTGCACTATTTCAAATGTACCCAATAAAATGAATCATGTGCATCATAATTGAATATTCCATAAGTATTCTAAGATGTATATTATGTAATACGCAGTTCGAGTGTTCGAAATGCATAAAAATGTAGCTAAAATGAGTACTTTAAGTGTAAGAAAGTTACCGAAAAGTGGCAGTTGTCACAATACATGTGGGCACAAGGTTTTAAAATACAAGGGGTATATAAAAACCATTAAAATCTAGCCCATAGCATCCAAAATCAGGGGTTAAAAACCATCAAAACATGCTCAAAGACCAGATTCAATGTTTCTGTGTTGAAGGTCTGACGCTGGCCGCGTAAGAATAGGCCTGAGCTTACGCCCCACTCCTAGCAAACTTTGGCAGATTGTCAGTTTTAGTCCCTACATGCCTAAAACTTGGTTTTCGATGCATTTTTGACACGTTTAAGCCCCGTTTGTGACAACCCTCAAAATTACTGGTATCCGTACAATTAATTAATATTGAATTTGTGCTTAATGACTGTGCTTGATTACAACTGATGAATAAACTGCTTTCTGATTTCTGTTACATACATATGCATCACATTTTATACTGTCACTCCATGTATTACATACAACCTTTAGTGACAAACTTGATGCACAAAGCACAGTTAGCACAGTAAGCGGATAACTCAGAAACATGCTGACAATGCCAGCACATAGACAGACAATATATCGAGGCCCAGTATGAGCCAGGGTCAAGGTACTACACTAGTATGGAATGTAGGGAAGTAAGGACCATAAACCTGCGTCACTAGGTGATAGTTTAGGTGTCGGAAAGTGCCTAAAACCCACTCTAAGTGTAGAATTCTGCATTTATTAACAAAATTCAGCATTTAAACATGCTAGTCACTTGCAAAAAAAATGGCAAAATTGTCCTGTATGCTTTCGTAAGTGTCGGGAATTAAAAGGGTCACTAAAAGATACATAAAGGACACTTTACGATATAACTTAGCACTTTAGCGGAACGGTATATAACCGAACAACCGGACGTTACCCGGAACACTAAAATATTGTTAAAAACATTGTTTCTATTTTTCTAAGTTAGTTATGGTCCCCGAACCTCATAACACACTATATTATGACATAACACTTAAACACCTAACTAGTTCACTTAACATCTAACCATTTAATCTAACTTACCATTACATCACAACTAAACACCCCCCCCCCCATGTATACGGTTCAAAGGGTGGCCCCCACCCTTGATTTTCTTGAATTAAAAATTGGATCTTGTTAAGTACTTGGTAAACATGTGGACTAATGGATATAAGGGTGTTAGAGGTTTGTTTATAAATCCACTAGATCATCATACTCTCATTATCATCTTCACTCAACACCCAAAAACCCTATCTTTCTTCCTCTCTTGGCTTCGGCCGAACCCAAGCCACACCACCATCATCATCATTCACTCATCTTCATCCATTCTACAAGCATACAAAGGTGTTAAAGGTCATACAAGGAAGCTAGGAGCTTTCGGGAGTTCAAGGACCTTCTTCGTTTGCTATTAACCACCACTTTTCTTTTCTTGAACATCCCTAGCCTTGAGCTAGTGGTAAGAACTTGAATCCCTTCATTTTTCATCATATGAAAGTGGTTAAAGTAGCTTCATGATGATAAACTTAAAGAACATTAAGAAACAAGAGAATGAAACCTTAACATAAGCTTAAAGCATGAAGAAATCGTGTTATTTTAGTATTGATTTGTTGTTGATTATTGTTTGCTTGTGAAAATGATGTAGATCATCATATGATCTTGCTAGATCATGATTAAAAATATGATCTAGCAAGATGAGAGGATGAACATGTT
Source organism: Helianthus tuberosus (assembly GCA_030545235.1). Taxonomy (NCBI): domain Eukaryota; kingdom Viridiplantae; phylum Streptophyta; class Magnoliopsida; order Asterales; family Asteraceae; genus Helianthus; species Helianthus tuberosus. Next base: position 63,942,502 of record CM060443.1, read on the forward strand.
AAAGATTATGGATCATCCTCACAAAAGTCATGAACTTGAAGGAATATAAAGTTTCTTGTAAAATGATGAACAAAGAAGGTTTAAAGTCTTGTAAATCTAAATATTTCAAGTATGATTTACCAAGAAACCAAGTTAAAAATACAAGTCTACTAAATCTTGGTTCTTACATAAATATACATCATTTTTAGTGGCTAACAAAGCTAAGAAGCACATGTGTAACAAGAAAAATACATGAAGAAGTATTTTTGGAAAATATGAACATAAGTTGCAAAGATCCATATTCTTTAAAAATGGAGTTTTTAAAGAATCAACCTCAAATTAAAGGGTAACAAGACTCACTAAATACACTAGTAAGTTACTACACATTTTTATAAATTTTCAAGTTCATGAAGTGGTAATTTATGCTTGTTTTTAACAAGATTGGTAAGTAAAGATTGTATATTGTTGATTGTTGATTGATTGAATGATTTCCGAAAAGAAAATGATATGCTAATAAGCATGAACACCACCGTTTACAAAGGAAACTCTGGCGAAATTTTCTAAAATTCCAACACTTAGAAAAAATTTTCTAAACAAGTGTTACAAGCAAAATTTTAACTTTTTTTTCAAAATAAACTTCGCCATAGGTTTTGTTACAAAAATACAAAGTATCAGAGGTTGGTTTTATAAATAAAAATGGGTAAATATATATTTAGAATATATATTTTATACCAAGACACTTGTGTGAATATTTGCATATTTTGTGAACTGGTTATATTATTTTAGGGTAAAATAATATAACTTACAAATACCATGGAAAATTAGACTCCAAAATAATACCAAAAATAACACGGAATAAATATTTAAATTATACGCTTGATATTGTGAAACAAAATGCAAGGATATAACTTATAAAATATTACAGAAAATACTCTTACACATATATTTTGGGTAAAATATTATTTTGGAAACTAAAGAAGTAAAAATATATTATTTTTGGGAAAAATACATATATTTTGGAAATATGTTATTTTTGGACCAATAAGTTAAATATATTTTCCTATGTGGGACTTAAAATATATTTTTCGAAACTGCAAATAGACATGTATAAATGCCCCCATCCTTGGGAAGGAAATACGGAGTTAAAATACTTGAGAAGTATGAATACGAAATAGTTGTCTAACTATTATTCCAAAACCTTAAAAATAATTTAAGTTAAAATAATTTACTTTAACAAATGATTATAACTTAGAATAATGTCAAGAAATCGTAACTGTCACACCCCGACCACGTAAAACAACAAAGCGTGGTGGAAACGTCGGGGAGTGTTGTAACAGAATTATCGTTTCATAACCATGGATACAAAAAGTGTTTCGTTTTTTTGATAATATTAAGCATTAACATTGTTTTAACACATAACAAACAAGTTTTATATCAACTATCATCGTTTTATGTCACTAAGGCCTCTTCCAGATCCTATGTGACGCATGCATCCTAGAACGTCAATCAAGCAACAACACCTGAAACATATGTAAAAACAAAGTCAGCAAAGAAATGCTGGCGAGTACATAGGTTTTATAAGAGTATCGGAATCGTGGCTTCGTTTACATGTTGCAGTACTTTATTAGACTTCAAGAGTCAAAATACAAACCTCGTTTTGAAAAGCGTATTGCAACATAATTAACCAACTCAAACCAAATGGGTTATCGTTTATAAAATCTCGTAGCCATGATTCTTAACCCAAAAACACTTTTGTTTTAGAAAAACCATTTTGTAAAACATCTAGTAAAAACTCGTTAATAAAACTCGTATATTATTTTGAAAACATCATTGAGTGACATCGTTTCAATATCGTTTACCCAAGTGAACTAAATAACGCCACGGTATGTAATATGTTGAAAACACTTATATATAAGAAGTACCAGCGGCGTATCTACCATGTTTTCACCACATTACACCCGTCTCGTTATCTAAACACTAGCCAAAAACCAATCGTTTACCCAAATCGTTTAACATCGTTTCCAAATCGTTTTCAAATCGTTTACTCGTTTAAATCGTTTAAATCATCCTCGTTTTAATTGTGAAAAACTTATATATGGTCGTCTCGCTAATAACATTCAAACCTTCGTGACTCGACTACCTCGTTTCTCGCTTCTCGCATTAACAAACCTCCAAAGGGTAAGTTAACAATCACAGATTCAGTCGTTACCCACAACACCCACACATAACCATGGGTATAGTGCAATAACGGGATTTGTCAGATCCTATGGTACCATAACCTAATACTGGTCGGTTCGGCCAAAATTAATGAATGTCATTCGTTATGTAACTACAACCAACAAGTTCGTTCACATTATCGAAATCGTTATTAGTTTAATATAAATCGTTTTAATCATTTTTGAAATTATCGTTAACACCTTGAAAACATTATGTACATATGAATCACCCCAAAACATTTGAAAACAGTAAAATAGGGGAACTATGTACTCACATGTAGTGCAAGGTATCCTTAATCAATAGTACTTCAACAAACTCGAGTAAACCAGAGAAATCAAGCAGCACTAGTAATCGAACCACTAGTCAAACAATAGACGCCTAAATCGGAAGATCGGACAGAATGAGGTCTTGCAACCCAAATGAGTGTTGGAACTCATGTGATATGGTTTAACAAAGCCTACATCCTAAATCGGAACCTAACCTAAGTGCTTTCGACCCATCGCGACCCATTAAGGTAGCTTATGCTACTTTAACGCGCCGTGTGCGCAAACGCGCGTTTGAGACGTCTAACTTGTCCTATGACAAGTATTATATGCCTATACAAGTTTAATCATGTTGTATAATCAGTTATGTGACAAAAGTTTAGGTTACATATGCTTAATTACCAATTATGCATGAAAAGGGCATTTTGGTCATTTACCTAAGGCATATAAACTACTTATCATACAACCATCTAAACTAGGTGACCATAAGGTATAACCTCGGAAGGTTATTCTCTATGCTACTATGGTCACCTAATGTGTTTGGTCGGATCCTAATGATCGACCAAACGGGTTGGGTTCGAAAGTATAAGCGATTGGTTAGATCGCTTACCTTTACGACCCTATATGAGCACTAAACTAAAAGTGACGAGCTAAGCATGTTAAAACATGCTTAACTAAGTTAGAAAGCAGTTTTTGATATCAAAACAAACGGGTTTTGATATCCTAAAGTATTTTGGTTACAAAATACGCGTAAATGCGCATTTTGGCCGAAACTTCGACTCGTCACTGAGCCTAGATAACGTGGTAATCAGTAGGTATAGTCACTAGGGGCTATAACCATCATGATTACACTCACGTTATGAAGTTCAAACGAACTTCACATTGACCATAAACTGGTCAATGCAGAAAGTCAAACGCAGTTTGACTTTAACGCTAAAACGAATGAAAAGAACGAAAGAACATTTACAGAAGGTCCCCGCAAGATTTGATTCCGATTTTTCTCTCAGGTAGGAAGCATATACTTCCACTTAGAGAGCATAAATCAGATTTCAAATTGTGGGTTTTGAAGTGAAATGGATGGGGTATATATAGGATTTCTAGAACCGTTAAGATCGTTCCTCGAAAACTGAGCTTTGATCTGGACCTTACATGTGTGCCCATGGTTTTCTAAAACCATGGGAGCCCCTAATATGGACTATGTTCATTGAATACCAACCCATGGTTTTGCAAAACCATGGGTGAAAACCATCAACACTTCAAAATGGACTAGGTTCATTGAATCTGCCAGAAATTTTAAAAATGGTCCCTACACTTGTAATACTTGATTTTTTTGGCACTTTTAAGCCCCGTTAACCCCATTTAAAGGCTCTAAAATAAAGTTAAAGTATTGGGAACTTAAAATATGCTCAAAAACATCTCGGATGTCGGCTCGTTTGGTCGTACGGTTGCGTTATTCGCTTAATTACAACGGAAGTCGTAACGAACGCAAAAACGATCCAAATTAAGCGACGAATGGAATTTTATCATGCCAAACACTAAAATAAAATATTTTAATGCTTACATAAATTTTTGGATGTCCGGATGTATTCAGAACGTAAGTTATGCGCGAAAATGCAAACTTATGCACTTTTTGACACTTTTAGTCCCTGAATGAGCATAAAGTTTATTTTAGCATACCGAACCACTCAAAGCCTATTTCTAAGCTATGTAAAGGTTATTTAGGGTATGTTTAACTTATGATCAAGTTCCGGAATGTTCGTTACTATACAAATCGGCATAGTTTCGCAGTTTGACACAAATAGTCCCTGCGATCGAACAAAGTTGATATCGACACACCAAACCATTCAAAACTTATTTCTAAGTTATGTGGAGGTTATTTAAGGTATGTTAAGCCTATGTCACTATTCCAGAGTGTTTGTCGCATTATACTGACTGCGTTTAAGCACCAGTTTGCGTATAACCTTCCAGAAAGCGATTTAGAGCTTGAAATTGGAATCGAATCAAATTGTAAAATCACTAAACACAATTACACATATAATAAAACCAAAACACATATAATAACACCAAAGAACATTGTTTTATTAATAATCATCATTGTTTTACATCGTACATCGATTACAGAACACAGTTGTCACAGTCTCCCCTACTTCAGGAAATTTCGTCCCGAAATTTTAACTAGAGGAAGCTTGTGAAAACAAATGTGGATATTTCATTTTCATCTGGTCCTCACGTTCCCAAGTATACTCTGGGCCACATTTGGATTCCCAGCGAACTTTGACCAATCGAATCCGTTTGTTCTTCAACTGTTTGAAAGCACGGTCCACGATTTCCACGGGTTTCTCGACAAAGTGCATTGCTTCATCGATTTGGATCTCGTCGAGAGGAATGTGTAGATCAGCGTCAGCTAAACACTTTCGTAGATTGGACATGTGAAAAGTCGGGCGAATATTTCCAAGCTCTGGAGGTAGCTCTAGACGATAGGCAACCTTTCCAATTCTTTCCACAATCTTAAATGGTCCCACATATCCAGGTGCAAGTTTTCCTTTCTTTCCAAATCTCACCACTCCCTTCCAAGGTGACACCTTGAGTAGGACACGGTCTCCGATTTGAAATTCTAAGGGCTTGCGTTGCAGATCCGCATATCTCTTTTGACGGTTTCGAGCTCTCACAAGATTATCGCGGATTTTCTTGATTTTGTCTGTTGTTTCCAGAACGAGCTCAGGTCCAGTAAGCTGAGCTTCACCGGTCTCGTTCCAACAGACAGGTGAACGACATTTTCGACCGTAGAGAGCTTCGAATGGCGCCATATTAATGCTAGCATGATAACTATTGTTGTAAGAGAACTCGATCAGTGGTAGATGAGAATCCCAATTACCACCAAAGTCTATCACGCATGCTCTAAGCATATCCTCCAAAGTTTGAATCGTTCTCTCCATTTGGCCATCTGTTTGGGGATGATAAGCAGTGCTTAGATTCAGTTGGGTTCCCAAAGCAGATTGCATGGCCTTCCAAAAATGAGATGAAAATCGAGCATCTCGATCGGAAATGATATCTAAAGGTACACCATGTCGTGATACAATCTCGTCTACATAGATCTTGGCAAGCTTCTCCGCAGAGAAATCCTCACGGACTGGTAAGAAGTGAGCAGATTTTTTCAAACGATCAACTACAACCCAAATAGCATCGTGACCTTTAGACGTACGCGGTAACTTAGTAATGAGATCCATGGCAATGTTCTCCCACTTCCAAACCGGTATCTCTGGTTGTACAAGCAAACCAGAAGGTCGTTGATGTTCTGCCTTGACTTTGAGACAAGTTAGGCATTTCGACACATACAAGGCAACATCTTTCTTCATACCAGGCCACCAGAACTTAGTACGAAGATCCTTGTACATTTTATCAGCACCAAGATGGACAGAATATCGAGACTTATGTGATTCGTCCATCACTAAATTGCGGAGATCCTCTTGTTTCGGAATCCACAAACGATCCATGAAATAAAGTAAACCATCATCCTTCGCTTCGAGTTTAAGCTCAAGCTGATGTGGTAATTCATTACCTATCAAATTTTGTGAAACACAAAATTGCGGAGCTTGAAGGACACGAGATTGAATATCAGATAGAGTTCGAACAGAATGAAGCTTGACTCGTTCTTTTCGACTAAGCGCATCAGCTACGACATTCGCCTTACCAGGATGGTAGCGAATCTCGCAATCATAGTCGTTCAAGAGTTCAACCCAACGTCGTTGCCTCATATTCAGCTCTTTCTAATTAAGAATATGCTGGAGACTTTTGTGGTCTGTGAAAACCACACACTTCGTTCCATAGAGATAATGTCTCCAGATTTTAAGCGCGAAAACCACAGCTCCTAACTCAAGATCATGAGTCGTGTAGTTCTTCTCGTGAACTTTCAGTTGTCTAGAGGCATATGCAATAACCTTACCTCATTGCATAAGGACGCAACCAAGGCCTAAGTTGGATGCATCGCAATAGACAACGAAATCATCGCTTCCCTTGGGCAGAGATAGAACAGGAGCATTACATAACTTATGTTTCAGCGTTTGGAATACTTCTTCTTGCTTGGGTCCCCACTCAAAAGGCTTATTCTTCTGAGTCAAAGCAGTGAGTGGAACCGCAATCTTCAAGAAATTAGAAATGAATCGACGATAATAACCAGCAAGACCAAGAAAAGATCGAATCTCTGTAGGCGTCGTCAGTGTACTCCAGTCTTTAATAGCAACAATCTTTGATGGATCCACATGAATACCCTGCTCGTTGACTATATGACCCAAAAACTGAACTTCTTTAAGCAAGAATTCACACTTGGAGAATTTAGCGAAAAGTTGTTCCTTCTTAAGGAGTTCCAATGTTAAGCGAAGGTGTTGCTCGTGCCCGGCTCGAGATTTTGAATAAATGAGAATATCGTCGATGAACACAATAATGAACTTGTCCAAATAAGGTTTGGAGACCCTATTCATTAAGTCCATAAAGATAGCTGGAGCATTCGTCAAACCAAAAGGCATGACATTGAACTCGTAATGCCCATATCTTGTGCGGAAAGCAGTTTTGGGAATATCTTCTTCGAGAACACGAAGTTGATGATACCCATAACGCAGATCGATCTTGGAAAAGCATGAAGCACCCTGCAGCTGGTCGAAGAGATCATCAATTCGAGGTAGGGGATATCGATTCTTGATGGTAAGCTTATTAAGCTCACGATAATCGATACACATTCGAAAAGATCCATCTTTCTTTTTCACGAAGAGGACAGGAGCTCCCTAAGGTGAAAAGCTCGGTCGGATGAATCCTTTATCAGATAACTCTTGAAGCTGTTTCGATAGCTCTTGCATCTCCAATGGTGCAAGACGATAAGGTGCTTTTGCAATCGGGTTGGCATCGGGTACAAGGTCAATATGAAACTCGACTTGACGAACTGGAGGCAAACCAGGCAGTTCATCAGGAAACACCTCCGAATAATCACGAACAATCGGAATATCCTGAATACTCTTGCTCTTGTCTTTCTCCTCGGTGACATGTGCTAGAAAAGCAACATATCCTTTTCGCAAATACCTTTGGGCTTCCAAACACGACATAAGCTTCAAACCACCAGATGGCTTCTCTCCACGAATTTCCAAAATATCGCCGGAAGACAAAGGAATACGAACAATCTTATCGAAACAAACCACCTCAACGTGGTGTTTGGTTAACCAATCCATTCCAACGATAATATCAAAACTCCCAAGTTGCATCGGTGTGAGGTGAATAGGAAAAAGATGGTTATCAAGGTTCAACTGACAATTATGAATAATAGAATCGAGAACAAGAGGTTTACCAGTGGAAACTTCAACAGATAAGGGTTTCCTCAGTTTAGTTCTAGGTATCGCAAGCAAAGGCTCAAATGACAATGAAACAAAACTTCTATCGGCAAAAGAATCAAAAAGAATAGATGCAGGTTGATTATTAACAAGAAACGTACCATTGACAACCTCGTTGTCAGCCCTCGCTTCGTTTGCATTCAAATTGTACGCTCGCCCACGACGGGGATTCACATTAACATTGACGTTCGCATTCGGGTTCGCGTTAGCATTCGCGTTTGCATTCACCAGTCTCGGACAATTGTTGCGGAAGTGACCATACTCTCCACAATTAAAACATGAACCCGGTGGGAATCTTGCAACATTCCCCTGACCCGGAGATGGAACCTGAGAAACCTGATTCTGTCCCAAACGAAAAGTATTTGCCAAATGCCCAAGTTTACCACACGTCGTGCAATGCTTGCAAGCCTGTTGTGCAACGTGAAGACCGTTGCAACGAGCACAATGAGGTGCGGTACCAGCATACGCTTTCTTTGCAGGTGGCTGAGCCGGTGGGTTCTGCGGGTTCTGAGCAGTCTGTGCTGTAACAGCAAAGTTCTGAGCACCCTTTCGCTTCCTCGATTTCTTCGACGTCTCACCTTCCTTACCCTTACCCTTTTTCTTGTCCTTCCCTGAATCAGTCGCCTTCTTTTTATCACCCTTGCGGGTGAGTTTACCCTTCCTAACTTGAGTCTCAGTCAGGGTAGCAGACAACTCGATTGCTTGACGAAGGGTAGTAGGATTAACACCGGTCACAATCTCCAGGATAGAATCGGGTAGACCATCGATATATCTCTCGATTGCTTTCTCCAAAGGGGTAACCATGGTGGGACACAATAGACTGAGTTCCTCAAAACGATCCGTGTACGCACGGTGTTCAGCCCCATCTTGCTTTAAATCGTCAAACTCTCCCTCCAAAGACCGAATTTCGTGACGGGGACAAAACTCCTTCATCATGAGAGCCCGAAGCTCTTCCCATGTTTGTGCCAACGCCACTTCGGCACCCCTGTCGCGCATAATACCATTCCACCAGGTAAGCGCTCGCTTCTCAAACACGCTCGAAGCAAATTCAACCTTACGCGCATTCGGACACTGCACATGTCTGAATGTGTTCTCGATACTCTCAAACCACTACAGTAGTGCAGTTGCTCCTTGCGACCCATAAAACTTAAGCGGCTTCGCAGTATTGAAATTCTTGAAATTACACGGTGCATTATTGTTGTTATTATTGTTGAATATCTCGTGGACTTGGGTCACAACGCCGGGAAGCACAGCAGCCACTTGCTGAAAGACCAGGGCTGCGATTTCTTCAATAGTAAAAGATTGTGCTTCACGTCGAGGAGGCATTGTCTAACAAGGAAACAAGAGAGTCGAGTGAGGTTGAAAAATAAAAAAAAACAAAAGAGGTATCGACAAAACACAAGAGAGGCGGTCATTCGTTCGTTACCTCGAACAAACAAAGTAAATAGGTCAAAAATAATGTATCACAAAGACATGCTCGCCTATAAGTGAACACTCACCCCAAGAGTTCTCAGGTAAGAGTGACTGGTCCGATTATGTGGATTTGTACGAACACTCTAGCCTTAGACAGAAAACTCAGAGTACAGGCACTCACTCATCCAGTTTGCACGTGTTCACATTATTTAGACCCAAACTTTGATGAGATTTTGAAAACTCAGAAGGCACTAAGCCAAAAATGAGTTAAACTAGAAGGGTTCAAAACCTTACAATAGAGGGTTCAAAACCTAGTAATCAATCATCCTAGAATGGATGATTAATTTTCAAAGCGGATTCGAAAATTGTGTTCTCATTGTGGTTATCACCTAAGGGTAGGTGACAGTTTTGTTTTAAAAATCTAAACGCAAAGAAACTTGCGTTGGGGTCCTAAAAGTTATAGTCTAGGTCAAAGCATTACTAATAACCTAATTCCCTATAACCATTGGCTCTGATACCAACTCTTCTGTCACACCCCGACCACGTAAAATAACAAAGCGTGGCGGAAACGTCGGGGAGTGTTGTAACAGAATTATCGTTTCATAACCATGGATACAAAAAGTGTTTCGTTTTATTGATAATATTAAGCATTAACATTGTTTTAACACATAACAAACAAGTTTTATATCAACTATCATCGTTTTATGTCACTAAGGCTTCTTCCAGATCCTATGTGACGCATGCACCCTAGAACGTCAATCAAGCAACAACACCTGAAACATATGTAAAAACAAAGTCAGCAAAGAAATGCTGGCGAGTACATAGGTTTTATAAGAGTATCGGAATCGTGGCTTCGTTTACATGTTGCAGTACTTTATTAGACTTCAAGAGTCAAAATACAAACCTAGTTTTGAAAAGCGTATTGCAACATAATTAACCAACTCAAACCAAATGGGTTATCGTTTATAAAATCTCGTAGCCATGATTCTTAACCCAAAAACACTTTTGTTTTAGAAAAACCATTTTGTAAAACATCTCGTAAAAACTCGTTAATAAAACTCGTATATTATTTCGAAAACATCGTTGAGTGACATCGTTTCAATATCGTTTACCCAAGTGAACTAAATAACGCCACGGTATGTAATATGTTGAAACACTTATATATAAGAAGTACCAGCGGCGTATCTACCATGTTTTCACCACATTACACCCGTCCCGTTATCTAAACACTAGCCAAAAACCAATCGTTTACCCAAATCGTTTAACATCGTTTCCAAATCGTTTACTCGTTTAAATTGTTTAAATCATCCTTGTTTTAATTGTGAAAAACTTATATATGGTCGTCTCGCTAATAACATTCAAACCTTCCTGACTCGACTACCTCGTTTCTCGCTTCTCGCATTAACAAACCTCCAAAGGGTAAGTAAACAATCACAGATTCAGTCATTACCCACAACACCCACACATAACCATGGGTATAGTGCAATAACGGGATTTGTCAGATCCTATGGTACCATAACCTAATACTGGTCGGTTCGGCCAAAATTAATGAATGTCATTCGTTATGTAACTACAACCAACAAGTTCGTTCACATTATCGAAATCGTTATTAGTTTAATATAAATCGTTTTAATCGTTTTTGAAATTATCGTTAACACCTTGAAAACATTATGTACATATGAATCACCCCAAAACATTTGAAAACAGTAAAATAGGGGAACTATGTACTCACATGTAGTGCAAGGTATCCTTAATCAATAGTACTTCAACAAACTCGAGTAAACCAGAGAAATCAAGCAGCACCTAGTAATCGAACCACTAGTCAAACAATAGACGCCTAAATCGGAAGATCGGACAGAATGAGGTCTTGCAACCCAAATGAGTGTTGGAACTCATGTGATATGGTTTAACAAATCCTACATCCTAAATCGGAACCTAACCTAAGTGCTTTCGACCCATCGCGACCCATTAAGGTAACTTATGCTACTTTAACGCGTCGTGTGCGCAAACGCGCGTTCGAGACGTCTAACTAGTCCTATGAAAAGTATTATATGCCTATACAAGTTTAATCATGTTGTATAATCAGTTATGTGACAAAATTTTAGGTTACATATGCTTAATTACCAATTATGCATGAAAAGGGCATTTTGGTCATTTACCTAAGGCATATAAACTACTTATCATACAACCATCTAAACTAGGTGACCATAAGGTATAACCTCGGAAGGTTATTCTCTATGCTACTATGGTCACCTAATGTGTTTGGTCGGATCCTAATGATCGACCAAACGGGTCGGGTTCGAAAGTATAAGCGATTGATTAGATCGCTTACCTTTACGACCCTATATAAGCACTAAACTAAAAGTGACGAGCTAAGCATGTTAAAACATGCTTAACTAAGTTAGAAAACAGGTTTTGATATCAAAACAAACGGTTTTTATATCCTAAAGTAGTTTGGTTACAAAATACGCGTAAATGCGCATTTTGGCCGAAACTTCGACTCGTCACTGAGCCTAGATAACGCGGTAATCAGTAGGTATAGTCACTAGGGGCTATAACCATCGTGTTTACACTCACGTTATGAAGTTCAAACGAACTTCACATTGACCATAAACTGGTCAATGCAGAAAGTCAAACGCAGTTTGACTTTAACGCTAAAACGAATGAAAAGAACGAAAGAACACTTACAGAAGGTCCCCGCAAGATTTGATTCCGATTTTTCTCTCAGGTAGGAAGCATATACTTCCACTTAGAGAGCATAAATCAGATTTCAAATTGTGGGTTTTGAAGTGAAATGGATGGGGTATATATAGGATTTCTAGAACCGTTAAGATCGTTCCTTGAAAACTGAGCTTTGATCTGGATCTTACATGTGTGCCCATGGTTTTCTAAAACCATGGGAGCCCCTAATATGGACTATGTTCATTGAATACCAGCCCATGGTTTTGCAAAACCATGGGTGAAAACCATCAACACTTCAAAATGGACTAGGTTCATTGAATCTGCCAGAAATTTCAAAAATGGTCCCTACACTTGTAATACTTGATTTTTTTGGCACTTTTAAGCCCCGTTAACCCCATTTCAAGGCTCTAAAATAAAGTTAATGTATAGGGAACTTAAAATATGCTCAAAAACATCTCGGATGTCCGTTCGTTTGGTCGTACGGTTGCGTTTTTCGCTTAATTACGACGGAAGTCGTAACGAACGCAAAAACGATCCAAATTAAGCGACGAATGGAATTTTATCATGCCAAACACTAAAATAAAATATTTTAATGCTTACATAAATTTTTGGATGTCCGGATGTATTCAGAACGTAAGTTATGCGCGAAAATGCAAACTTATGCACTTTTTGACACTTTTAGTCCCTGAATGAGCACAAAGTTTATTTTAGCATACCGAACCCCTCAAAGCCTATTTCTAAGCTATGTAAAGGTTATTTAGGGTATGTTTAACTTACGATCAAGTTCCGGAATGTTCGTTACTATACAAATCGGCATAGTTTCGCAGTTTGACACAAATAGTCCCTGCGATCGAACAAAGTTGATATCGACACACCAAACCATTCAAAACTTATTTCTAAGTTATGTGGAGGTTATTTAAGGTATGTTAAGCCTATGTCACTATTCCAGAGTGTTTGTCGCGTTATACTGACTGCGTTTAAGCACCAGTTTGCGTATAACCTTCCAGAAAGCGATTTAGAGTTTGAAATTGGAATCGAATCAAATTGTAAAATCACTAAACACAATTACACATATAATAACACCAAAAGACATATAATAACACCAAAGCACATTGTTTTATTAATAATCATCATTTTTTTACATTGTACATCGATTACAGAACACAGTTGTCACAGTAACTCAAACATAAATACAAAGGCAAGGCACGGCCCGATCGTCTAATAGACATTAGTACATTGTAGGGAGTCGTGTTTACGTACGAGACCGGAGATTTGAGTACGATACAGGAGACGCACTACAGTGAGTTCATGTCCCCCTTTTCTTTTAACTGTTTTCAGTTTTATACTTCGGGGGTGAAATACATGTTACAATTATTACAGACACTTTTATACATGGTATGGTTAGCTTAATGAGGGTTTACTACTTAGATCATGTGAAAGGTGGGTATAACACTTAAGGCCATTAATCCTTATCGCAGGACCGAGGGACATGAGTGATAGATCTATTTGGGTGTAGCGAGCCCACACCCATGAGGCTGGGGCGGCCCATAGTGGTGACTTTGTCTTACAGCCGAGGCCCGGTACAAATTTGCTAGGTTTGAGTACTTCCTGCACCGTTTCACACATACTAGTGGCTTTGCAACCCATTGGTGATCTCTTTTTCCTTAATTGCTACATACAAGGGACTTTCATACATATAGACATATTACAAAGGTTTATACATACTCACTTACACATGAACTCGCTCAACTTTTGTTGATTTTTTAAACTACATGTATTTCAGGGAACTAGCGGATCTGGCGGGGTATGCATGTGTCTAGCTGCGTTGAATAAAAGATGTCATCTAGGGTAGTAGGTTTAGGAGGTGTAACCCTTACCTGGACGGGTTACATGTCTTTAAACCACGTTTTATTCAAAGTCTTTTGCTGTGTCTCATGAACACGTCGTAGACAAGTATGGTTTGTAACTTATTTTAAGTGTCAACATTTTCAAACAATGATGTTGTGGTATTTTTAAACTTAATGAATGGATGAACGTCTTGTGTTTTTATCATATAGCATTGTCATGATTGTTGCTATGGTATTAAGAAGTCACACCAAATAAACCCACGCTTCCGCAAAAGCCAGGGTGTGACAGCTTGGTATCAGAGCCTCGATTATAGCGAACTAGGATTCTTTCTCGAGTCTAGACTATGATCATCAGGGCTCTCACGAAAATGTTTTCAAACATTTTTACATTGCATACACTAAACATCCAGATCCAGGGAACAAACATTTTTACAAACAAAAGGCGCAAATTCACATTTCAAAATTTATAATTCAGTCTTAGAGACTGGGGGAGTTCAGTCTTAGAGACTGAGGAAGGATCAGTCTTAGAGACTGAGGGAGGATCAGCCTTAGAGGCTGAGGGAGGATCAGTCTTAGAGACTGGGGGAAATTTAGTCTTATAGACTGGGAGGTTGGTCTTAGAGACCAGGGATTTAGTCTTAGAGACTGGGAAAGTTGGTCTTAGAGACCAGGGAGTTGGTCTTAGAGACCAGGGAGTTTGTCTGAGAGACTAGGGAGTTTAGTCTGAGAGGTTGGGTGGGATAGTCTGGGGAAGACTAGGACGATTACTTGCTTACATTGTTGTGACTTACATGCTTATTTGATTATATGTTGACATATGTGCATATGTGTGGTTGTGTTACAGACACCATGCCATCATCTTCTGATACCGGAGTGTCAGACACATTGGATCCTATGGCGATTGTGTCAGACGACGAGATTGTCCCTGAGGACGAGGTCTATACATCGGATACCACGAGTACATATGAGGACGATTTCCAGCCTTTTGCTTTGCCGGATGTCGGAGACGATGTTCAGCTCGCTGATGGTATTCTAGTCGGGGATCTACCTCTTGCTGAGATCCCTGCTCCCGTTCCCCTTGCTGCAGTTCCTGTTGAGGATCTGCCACTTGATGATGATGTCGTTATTACTATCATTGAGGTTCCGGTTATGGAGATTCCTTCTGATTCTTCTGGTCCAGACTCTTTTGAGTCAGTATCATCTTCTACTCTCCATGCGTTGGGGTTACAACGATACCCCACCGACTCAGATTCTGATATGGCCATGTCAGCCGCATCCGATCATGACCCCGATTTTGACCTTGCCGATGACCCCGATCATGAGTTTGACCTTGCTGATGACGTCGAGCATGAGATAGACTACGCTCCTGATGAGCAGCCATTCGAGGCCCCTGTTTCTCCTCACGATTTTGACCCAGATCACGAGATTGGGCTTGTGCACGATGATTAGCCCCTAGAGGCTCCTGTTGCTCCTATCGATCAGCCCCCTGTTGTACCCGTTGATCTAGATCTAGCTCCAGCTGACCCTGCCCCATCGCCAGATTATGACTCTATCTTTGCTAAGATACCTGATATTGCACCGATATTACCTGATCCAGTCCTTGTGTTTAATGACCATGCTCCGTTTACCACCCACGTCGATCCTAGATATGCTGACACCCACAATGGGTGGGTCGATGATGACGATTATCCCCCACATGTTAGACAAGTCACTCCCCCTCATGCACCCATCTCTGCACGGATTGATGTTACCCCTCATTTTCCCCATGTGTCAGATATCCATCGCACCGACCTTCCTATCACTTTTCTCCAGGACATTCCTCCACCTCGTCCTGGGGAGGGATCTTCGAGACAGCAGCCTGCTTTTGTCCCGCCTGTGTCATCAGCTGTTCCATTCATATCTCAGCTTCCTCGCACTACATCAGCTTCTGCACCCTTGGGTGAGCCATTCATGTGGTCTTCGCCCAATGTCATGCCTTTGTCAGACCCATACCATCCTTATCGTGTTGGATATATCACATATGACATACTTATATCCTTGCAGTTACAGCAGGATGCGTTGAGCCGACGAGTCCAGGAGCTGGAGAGGACTCCGCGTCCTCCCCCTTGTCATTGCCAGTCTCCATTTGCTACACCACCAGCTCCTCTTCCACTACACCCGGATTCTGATGTCCGCTTCCTCACTCCGGAGCAGCAGATTGCTTACCTGCTGCGCGTTATCCACGCCCTCGAGGAGGATTGGGTGCATTTGCGCCGTTTGCTTTTCTTCCCTACTCCACTTGCTCCTCCGCCATCAGCGTAGCTATGTTTTTGGTTTGGTGTAGGTAGATTGTTTTGGTGAGAGAGTCGCAATTGGACCAACATATGAAGACTTTTGGAAGACCACGTTTTTGTATATGATTTGTGTAGACTGACTTGTATTTTGGGGTGATGTAACCCTATGATCTCATTTTGATGTATGATGTACTGTGAAACATGTAAAACTATATTGTGGTCATGATTAAATGAAAGCTCAATGGCAACGTTCTCACTACATGCATTGTTGAATTATTTGTTTTATATTATAACATGGGATGATATGTATTATGAGGTTGATGGATGTTATTACATACGCATATTACTTACTTACTAAACTTACCATGGCCTGACCAACATGATCTTCTTTTAGAAGATGCCTCCACGACGAGTCACACGTTTGCCTACTACTGAGGCTGAACTACAGGAGCGAATTGCCTCAGCGATAGCACAGTATGAGGCCTCCCGCGCAGAAACTAGCAGGATTACCTCAAACAACAACAACAACAACCCACCCAATGGCTGCACCTACAAACAATTTCTGGATTGCAAGCCCGTAAATTACGACGGCACTGGAGGTGCTGTTGCATTCGTTAGATGGGCAGAAAAGACGGATTCTATTTTAAGGATGAGCAGGTGTGCTCCTGAACATCAAGTTATATACATCTCAGGGCTCTTTCTTGGTGGTGCTTTATCATGGTGGAATCTGCAAGTACAGACTTTGGTAGAGGCGGCGGCATATGCATTGACATGGACTGAGCTGAAGGAGCTCATGAGGAAGAAATACTATTCACGGGCCGAAATACAAAAGCTGGAAACGGAGTTCTGGAATCTTAAAATGGATGGCCCGAAGATCGTCGAGTATGTTCAGAGGTTTCATGATCTGTCCCATATGGTACCATACATGGTTACGCCTGAATTCAAACGTGTGGAGCGTTTCATCTGGGGGTTGGCACCTCAGATCATGAGCATGGTTACATCGTCAAAGCCTGCAACAATTACTGAGGCTATAGATCTGAGCGTGTCACTTACTGAGGAAGCTATCAGACTAAACAAGTTCTCAATTTCTGAACCAAAGAAAAAGGAAACTCATGTTGAATCCTCAGGAGAGAACAAAAGAAAGTTCTCCAAATTTAAAAAGGGTGCCAGCAGCGCCAGCAGGAAGAAGGAGGTGAACCCACCAGTAGAAGCTAAAACTGGTGTTGAAGTCAAGGGAAAGGGATACATGGGCGCTTTGCCCAAATGTGACATATGCCTGTACCATCATTATGGCCAGTGCAGGTTAAGGAAATGCGAGTCTTGAGGGAAGGAGGGCCATTCGAAGAATACATGCTGGGATGGTACTGGTGCTGGTCGTGGTAACAATGGTCAAAGGGGTTTTGGTAACAACAATCGCGGTGGTAACGGAAATGGGAACTGCAACGGCGGAAATGGTAATCGTGGGAATGTTGGGAACCAAGCTGGGAACCGGGGAGCAAACAATGCTCAAGGTGTTAATGGTAACGCTCAAGGACCGGGATGTTTTAACTGCAGAGACATCGGGCACTTCAAGCGTGAATGCCCAAAACTCAATCAAGCTCGTGGAAGGGTATTCAACATTGGAGCTAGGGAAGCACGCCAGGACCCGAATGTTGTCACTGGTACATTCCCTATTAATCAACGCTTTGCATCTGTACTATTTGACGCTGGTGCCGACTATAGTTTTGTATCGCTAGAATTTAAGAAAATGCTTGGGTTAACTGCTAGTAAATTAGACATTCCATACTCAATCGAACTGGCAAATGGAAAGCTAGTTGAAACGAATGAAGCCATCAGAGGATGCGTTATAGAACTAGGAAAGCACGAGTTTACACTGGATCTACTGCC
The DNA here is from genome assembly GCA_030545235.1 of Helianthus tuberosus. Lineage (NCBI taxonomy): Eukaryota > Viridiplantae > Streptophyta > Magnoliopsida > Asterales > Asteraceae > Helianthus > Helianthus tuberosus. The sequence goes on from CM060443.1 coordinate 63,960,438, forward strand.
AGTCGAGTTGGGAAGCTTCGACGTGGTAGTAGGAATGGATTGTTTGTCAAGTAACAAAGCCGAGATTGTATGTCACGAGAAGACCATTCGCATCCCATTGGCGGATGGAGAAACGATTGTGGTACATGGAGAGAAGCGCGATACGCCTCTGAGGATCATTAGCTTTTTGAAAGCTAGAAAGTGTTTGAAGAAGGGACGTGTTGCCTTCCTGGCACACATCGTGGATAAGGAAGCCGCTGAGCCAAAAATAGAAGATATTCCAGTCGTGAAGGAGTATCCTGAAGTCTTTCCAGAAGACTTACCAGGATTGCCGCCACAAAGGAAAGTCGAGTTTCATATTGACTTAGTTCCAGGCGCCGCGCCTGTGGCTAAGGCACCTTATCGACTTGCACCTTCAGAGATGCAAGAACTGTCAACACAACTCCAGGAGCTGTGGATAAGGGATTTATCAGACCAAGCTTCTCGCCTTGGGGAGCTCCAGTTTTGTTCGTCAAAAAGAAGGATGGTAGTTTTCGCATGTGTATCGACTACAGGGAGCTGAATAAATTGACAATCAAGAACAGATATCCTTTGCCAAGGATCGATGACCTGTTCGATCAATTACAAGGTTCAAGTTTTTACTCAAATTAGAAAGTGGGAAAATATGTGAAATTTGCATGATTTATGTGCTTAATGTGAAACCTGCACTATCATAAGTATAACCACTATTTTATTCAGTAAATAACATGGCTTAAGTTAAAATATCAAGTCATTACGATTTGGGATGGTTAGGGTAACGTTTGATGCAAAACTATGCGGTAAAACGGTAAAAAATCGGCTTTTCAGAGGATTTTTATAAAACTGTTTTAGATCAGTAAGTAAACTGATATTTTTAATATAAAAATAAGTATTTTAACTTATATTAAGTTTACTTGGTGTTTGGTTAGTCATACGTGATTTCCGGCGCCCAAAAACGTTACCGAATCGCTAAAATACGTGTTTTTCAACATACACTATAATGGGTTGTTCATGGGTAAATTTTATGTGTTACAATGTGTTATGTGTTTTATAATATGTGTATGATGACATGTTAATACTTGACAAGATTATGTGTATTACGCTATTATTAGTATGTCACATTTGAGTATATATATTACGACGCGCAAATCGTAGATATATTGCTTATAACATGATGAGGGTCACCAATAAAATCGTTCAAGTCGCAAAGTTTCTAAAATATATATGAACTCATATATATATAATAATAACTTTTCGAGAAAATCTCAAAGTTATGTGAAAATTCTAAGTATCGGAGAAACTTATGTATTTTTGTGGGTTTTTGATTATTAAATCGTTCTTATTTAATTTAGGACGAATAAACAATTTGAGGGATTGTGTTAACATATAAAAACGCACCCAAAGGTGAGTACATAGTTCCCCTGTTTTACGTTTCCCAAATGTTTTGGGGTGAAGCATATGTGTATAACTCTACTTTTCGTTTTCATGACATTATACATGTTTTATTACATATTACATATAATACATTATTTCAAAGACATTTTTATGGTATATTGACTTAGTATACCTAACATTTGATTTCAAAGACATTTTACTTGGCATATTGACTTAGTATGCCTACTACATGGTTTTACAAAGACATTTTCATGACATGCTTACATTGAAAAAGACATTTGGTATGTTTAATGGAGTAGTACATTCATTAACATTGATCACGCCGCTCGGTAGTATGTAATAGCGCTATAGGACTTGACAAATCCCGTTCCCGCTTTCTAGGTATTTCGGAAGGGGAATGACAGAATCCGAATACCTTTTTGATAATCCTTGATCCTGATAAGGGTTTATCCGACAGCCTCAAGGCTTGAGTGTATGCGATAGACAAACCACATAAATGTTCATATCAATAAAAGCAATGGTTTTCAAAACATAACTTTTGTTTTAAACTTTGGTTTATTCAAAGACCTTGTTTTGTACATGACATTTGATTACACAAGACATTTGTTTATACATGACATTATGCATTTGGCTTCAGTAAATACCATTTATTCGCCTTACAAGACATGGTTTATACTGGACATTTGACATTGGTTACACCTGACATTGACATTTAAACAAGACATTATTTCATGGTTATTAATAAGTGATTTAAATAACGAGACATGTGTAATATGATAAAAGTATGGTGGATACGCCGCTGGTACTTCCTATATATAAGTGCTTTTATTGTATTGCATATCGTGACGTTATCTAAACCACTTCAACAAACACAAGACATGATATATTTTATACATATTATTTTCATTTGGTTATTCACTTAACCATACATCATTCTTTTATATCATTTGATTTTCATCTGATTTTATAAAAGAAAATATTTTATAAGGTTCATGACTACTTTTCATTAAACATTTCTTTTAACATTCAAAGTCATGAATCTTCAACACTACACCTATGTTACTCTCAGGCATTTTTATGCTGACGTATTTACTTTCACATATGTTTCAGGAGCGAATATTTGATGTGAGCAAGCTACACTTAGGGCGACTTGGGCCTTATCAATCTAAAATTCAGAAAGTTATCATCTTTTATGTTATGTGTTTGGTTTGAACTAAGACAATGTAATAATTTAAGCTTGTAAGACTTAACTTTAATTATCATGTGTTTTGAAACAATAATTCTGCCACACGACTCCCCGACGTTTCCGCCAAGGTTTGTTGTTTTACGCGGTCGGGGTGTGACAAAAAATGCTTCCAGAAGGTTGTCAAGTGTTTTCGCTCGACGATTCCATTCTTGGGTGGTTGGTTTGGCCCTTGTTCCTAAAACTCGAATCCTAGCCCGGTATATCCCATTTTAGTTTTACAACATTGTGAACCTTACGCCTTTTTTACTCTCTGATCGAGGTTCTCGACATTGAAAAATCTCGGTAAACTAAATCACACGTGTATATATGTTGACATTTAAGATATATACAGTCAAGAAAATCAAGATCAATGGTGATATACATGCGGATTAGACAACAAAAAATAAACACTCAAAAAATGGCTACAATTTAAGGAATGTGTTTAGTGACGGCATCAGATTCCTAATTGATGGAGAAAGGTCTGGTGGCAAGAAAAGCTGCTTCCAGGAGGTTGTTAAGTGTTTTCGCTCGACGATTCCGTTCTTGGGCGGTTAGTTTGGCCCTTGTTCCTGTAACTCGAATCCTATCCCGGTATATCCCATTTTAGTTTTACACCATTGTGAACCTTACGCCTTTTTTACTCTCTGATCGAGGTTCTCGGCATTGAAAAATCTTCGTAAACCAAATCACACGTGTATATCTTGACATTTAAGGGATATACAGACAAGAAAATCAAGAGCAATGGTGATATATATGCAGATTAGACAACAAAAAATAAACACTCAAAAAATGGCTACAATTTAAGGAATGTGTTTAGTGACGGCATCAGATTCCTAATTGATGGAGAAAGGTCTGGTGGCAAGAAAAACTGTTTCCAGGAGGTTGTCAAGTGTTTTAGCTCGACGATTCCATTCTTGGGTGGTTGGTTTGGCCCTTGTTCCTGTGACTCGAATTATAGCCCGGTATATCCCATTTTAGTTTTACACCATTGTGAACCTTACGCCTTTTTTACTCTCTTATCAAGGTTCTCGGCATTGAAAAATCTTCGTAAACTAAATCACACGTGTATATGTTGACATTTAAGAGATATATAGTCAAGAAAAATCAAGAGCATTGGTGATACATATGCGGATTAGGCACCAAAAAATAAACACTCAAAAATGGCTACAATTTAAGGAAGTTGTTTAGTGACGGCATCAGATTCCTAATTGATGAAGAAAGCTCTAGTGGCAAGAAAAGCTGCTTCTAAGAGGTTGTCAAGTGTTTTCGCTCGACGATTCCATTCATGGGTGGTTAGTTTGGCCCTTGTTCCTGTAACTCGAATCCTATCCCGGTATATCCCATTTTAGTTTTACACCATTGTGAACCTTACGCCTTTTTTACTCTCTGATCGAGGTTCTCGACATTGAAAAATCTTCGTGAACTAAATCACACGTGTATATGTTGACATTTAAGACATATACAGTCAAGAAAATCAAGAGCAATGATGATATATATGCTGATTAGACACCAAAAAATAAACACTCAAAAAATGGCTACAATTTAAGGAATGTGTTTAGTGACGACATCAGATTCCTAATTGATGGAGAAAGGTCTAGTGGCAAGAAAAGCTGCTTCCAGGAGGTTGTCAAGTCTTTTCGGTCGGCGATTCCATTCTTGGGTGGTTGGTTTGGCCCTTGTTCCTGTAACTCAAATCCTAGCCCGGTATATTCCATTTTCGTTTTACACCATTGTGAACGTTACGCCTTTTTTACTCTCTGATCGAGGTTCTCGACATTGAAAAATCTTCGTAAACTAAATCACACGTGTATATAGGTTGACATTTAAGAGATATACAGTCAAGAAAATCAAGATCAATGGTGATATATATGCTGATTAGACACCCAAAAATAAACACTCAAAAAATGGCTACAATTTAAGGAATCTGTTTAGTGACGGCATCAGATTCCTAATTGATGGAGAAATGTCTGGTGGCAAGAAAAGCTGCTTCCAAGAGGTTGTCAATTCTTTTCGCTCGACGATTCCATTCTTGGGTGGTTGGTTTGGCCCTTGTTCTTGTAACTCGAATCCTAGCCCGGTATATCCCATTTTAGTTTTACACCATTGTGAACCTTACGCCTTTTTTACTCTCTGATCGAGGTTCTCGGCATAGAAAAATCTTCGTAAACTAAATCACACGTGTATATGTTGACATTTAAGAGATATACAGTCAAGAAAATCAAGAGCAATGTTGATATATATGCGGATTAGACACCAAAAAATAAACACTCAAAAACTGGCTACAATTTAAGGAATGTGTTTAGTGACGGCATCAGATTCCAAATTGATGGAGAAAGTTCTGGTGGCAAGAAAAGCTACTTCTAGGAGGTTGTCAAGTGTTTTCGCTTGACGATTCCATTCTTAGGCGGTTGGTTTGGCTCTTGTTCCAGTAACTCGAATCCTATCCCGGTATATCCCATTTTAGTTTTACACCATTGTGAACCTTACGCCTTTTTTACTCTCTGGTCGAGGTTCTCGGTATTGAAAAATCTTCGTAAACTAAATCACACGTGTGTATGTTGACATTTAAGAGATATATAGTCAAGAAAATCAAGAGCAATGGTGATATATATGAGGATTAGACACCAAAAAATAAACACTCAAAAAATGGCTATAATTTAAGGAATGTATTTATAACGGCATCAGATTCCTATTTGATGGAGAAAGGTCTGGTGGCAAGAAAAATTGCTTCGAGAAGGTTGTCAAGTGTTTTCGCTTGACGATTCCATTCTTGGGTGGTTGGATTGGCCCTTGTTCCTATAACTCGAATCCTAGCCCGGTATATCCCATTTTAGTTTTACACCATTGTGAACCTTACGCCTTTTTTACTCTCTGATCGAGGTTCTCGACATTGAAAAATCTTCGTGAACTAAATCACACGTGTATATGTTGACATTTAAGACATATACAGTCAAGAAAATCAAGAGCAATGATGATATATATGCTGATTAGACACCAAAAAATAAACACTCAAAAAATGGCTACAATTTAAGGAATGTGTTTAGTGACGACATCAGATTCCTAATTGATGGAGAAAGGTCTAGTGGCAAGAAAAGCTGCTTCCAGGAGGTTGTCAAGTCTTTTCGGTCGGCGATTCCATTCTTGGGTGGTTGGTTTGGCCCTTGTTCCTGTAACTCAAATCCTAGCCCGGTATATTCCATTTTCATTTTACACCATTGTGAACGTTACGCCTTTTTTACTCTCTGATCGAGGTTCTCGACATTGAAAAATCTTCGTAAACTAAATCACACGTGTATATAGGTTGACATTTAAGAGATATACAGTCAAGAAAATCAAGATCAATGGTGATATATATGCTGATTAGACACCAAAAAATAAACACTCAAAAAATGGCTACAATTTAAGGAATCTGTTTAGTGACGGCATCAGATTCCTAATTGATGGAGAAATGTCTGGTGGCAAGAAAAGCTGCTTCCAAGAGGTTGTCAATTCTTTTCGCTCGACGATTCCATTCTTGGGTGGTTGGTTTGGCCCTTGTTCTTGTAACTCGAATCCTAGCCCGGTATATCCCATTTTAGTTTTACACCATTGTGAACCTTACGCCTTTTTTACTCTCTGATCGAGGTTCTCGACATTGAAAAATCTTCGTGAACTAAATCACACGTGTATATGTTGACATTTAAGACATATACAGTCAAGAAAATCAAGAGCAATGATGATATATATGCTGATTAGACACCAAAAAATAAACACTCAAAAAATGGCTACAATTTAAGGAATGTGTTTAGTGACGACATCAGATTCCTAATTGATGGAGAAAGGTCTAGTGGCAAGAAAAGCTGCTTCCAGGAGGTTGTCAAGTCTTTTCGGTCGGCGATTCCATTCTTGGGTGGTTGGTTTGGCCCTTGTTCCTGTAACTCAAATCCTAGCCCGGTATATTCCATTTTCATTTTACACCATTGTGAACGTTACGCCTTTTTTACTCTCTGATCGAGGTTCTCGACATTGAAAAATCTTCGTAAACTAAATCACACGTGTATATAGGTTGACATTTAAGAGATATACAGTCAAGAAAATCAAGATCAATGGTGATATATATGCTGATTAGACACCAAAAAATAAACACTCAAAAAATGGCTACAATTTAAGGAATCTGTTTAGTGACGGCATCAGATTCCTAATTGATGGAGAAATGTCTGGTGGCAAGAAAAGCTGCTTCCAAGAGGTTGTCAATTCTTTTCGCTCGACGATTCCATTCTTGGGTGGTTGGTTTGGCCCTTGTTCTTGTAACTCGAATCCTAGCCCGGTATATCCCATTTTAGTTTTACACCATTGTGAACCTTACGCCTTTTTTACTCTCTGATCGAGGTTCTCGGCATAGAAAAATCTTCGTAAACTAAATCACACGTGTATATGTTGACATTTAAGAGATATACAGTCAAGAAAATCAAGAGCAATGTTGATATATATGCGGATTAGACACCAAAAAATAAACACTAAAAAACTGGCTACAATTTAAGGAATGTGTTTAGTGACGGCATCAGATTCCAAATTGATGGAGAAAGTTCTGGTGGCAAGAAAAGCTACTTCTAGGAGGTTGTCAAGTGTTTTCGCTTGACGATTCCATTCTTAGGCGGTTGGTTTGGCTCTTGTTCCAGTAACTCGAATCCTATCCCGGTATATCCCATTTTAGTTTTACACCATTGTGAACCTTACGCCTTTTTTACTCTCTGGTCGAGGTTCTCGGTATTGAAAAATCTTCGTAAACTAAATCACACGTGTGTATGTTGACATTTAAGAGATATATAGTCAAGAAAATCAAGAGCAATGGTGATATATATGAGGATTAGACACCAAAAAATAAACACTCAAAAAATGGCTATAATTTAAGGAATGTATTTATAACGGCATCAGATTCCTATTTGATGGAGAAAGGTCTGGTGGCAAGAAAAATTGCTTCGAGAAGGTTGTCAAGTGTTTTCGCTTGACGATTCCATTCTTGGGTGGTTAGATTGGCCCTTGTTCCTATAACTCGAATCCTAGCCCGGTATATCCCATTTTAGTTTTACACCATTGTGAACCTTACGCCTTTTTTACTCTCTGATCGAGGTTCTCGACATTGAAAAATCTTGGTAAACTAAATCACACGTGTATATATGTTGACATTTAAGAGATATACAGTCAAGCAAATCAAGATCAATGATGATATATATGCGGATTAGACAACAAAAACAAAAGCACTCAAAAAATGGCTACAATTTAAGGAATGTGTTTAGTGACGGCATCAGATTCCTAATTGATGGAGAAAGGTTTGGTGGCAAGAAAAGCTGCTTCCAGGAGGTTGTCAAGTGTTTTTGCTCGACGATTCCGTTCTTGGGCGGTTACTTTGGCCCTTGTTCCTGTAACTTGAATCCAATCCCGGTATATCCCATTTTAGTTTTACACCATTGTGAACCTTACGCCTTTTTTACTCTCTGTTCGAGGTTATCGACATTGAAAATTCTACATAAACTAAATCACACGTGTATATGTTGACATTTAAGAGATATACAGTCAAGAAAATCAAGAGCAATGGTGATATATATGCTGATTAGACACCAAAAAATAAACACTAAAAAAATGGCTACAATTTAAGGAATGTGTTTAGTGACGGCAACAGATTCCTAATTGATGGAGAAATGTTTGGTGGCAAGAAAAGCTGCTTCCAGGAGGTTGTCAAGTGTTTTCGCTCGATGATTCCATTCTTGGGTGGATGGTTTGGCCCTTATCCCTGTAACTCGAATCCTATCCCGGTATATCCCATTTTAGTTTTACACCATTATAAACCTTACGCCTTTTTTACTCTTTGATTCAGGTTCTCGGCATTGAAAAATCTTTGAAAACTAAATCACACGCGTATATGTTGACATTTAAGAGATATACAGTCAAGAAAATCAAGAGCAATAGTGATATATATGCGGATTAGACACCAAAAAATAAACACTCAAAAAATGGCTACAATTTAAGGAATGTGTTTTGTGACGGCATCAGATTTTTAATTGATGGAGAAAGGTCTGGTGGCAATAAAAGTTGTTTCCTGGAGGTTGTCAAGTGTTTTCGCTTGACGATTCCATTCTTGGGTGGTTGGTTTGGCCCATGTTCATGTGACTCGAATCCTTGTTCGGTATATCTCATTTTAGTTTTACACCATTGTGAACTTTACGCCTTTTTTACTCTCTGATCGAGGTTCTCGGCATTAAAAAATCTTCATAAACTAAATCACACGTGTATATGTTGACATTTAAGAGATGTACAATCAAGAAAAATCAAGAGCAATGGTGATACATATGTGGAGTAGCACTAAAAAATAAACACTCAAAAAATGGCTACAATTTAAGGAATGTGTTTAGTGACGGCATCAGATTCCTAATTGATGAAGAAAGGTCTAGTGGCAAGAAAAGCTGCTTCCAAGAGGTTGTGAAGTGTTTTCGCTCGATAACATTCTTGGGTGGTTGGTTTGGCCCTTGTTCCTGCAACTCGAATCATATCCCGGTATATCCCATTTTAGTTTTTACACCATTGTGAATCTTACCCCTTTTTTACTCCCTGATCGAGGTTCTCGGTATTGAAAAATCTTTGGAAAAACTAAATCACACATGTATATGTTGACATTTAAGAGATATACGGTCAAGAAAATCAAGAGCAATGGTGAAATATATGCGGATTAGACAACAAAAAATAAACACTTAAAAAATGGCTACAATTTAAGGAACGTGTTTGGTAACGGCATCAGATTCCTAATTGATGGAGAAAGGTCTGGTGGCAAGAAAAGCTGCTTCTAGTAGTTTGTCAAGTGTTTTCGCTAGACGATTCCATTCTTGGGTGGTTGGTTTGGCCCTTGTTCCTGTAACTCGAATCCTAGACCGGTATATCCCATTTTAGTTTTACACCATTGTGAACTTTACGCCTTTTTTACTCTCTGATCGAGGTTCTTGGCATTGAAAAATCTCCGTACACTAAATCACACGTTTATATGTTGACATTTAAGAGATATACAGGCAAGAAAAATCAAGAGCAATGGTGATACATATGCGGATTAGACAACAAAAAATAAACACTCAAAAAATGGCTACAATTTAAGGAATGTATTTAGTGACGGCATCAGATTCCTAATTCATGGAGAAAGGTCTGGTGGCAAGAAAAGCTGCTTCCAAGAGGCTGTCAATTGTTTTCGCTCGACGATTCCATTCTTGGGCGGTTGGTTTGGCCCTTGTTCTTGTAACTCGAATCCTATCCCGGTATATCACATTTTAGTTTAACACCATTGTGAACCTTACGCCGTTTTTACTCTCTGATCGAGGTTCTCGGCATTAAAAAAATCTTCGTAAACCAAATCACACGTGTATATGTTGACATTTAAGAGATATACACTCAAGAAAATCAAGAGCAATGGTGATATATATACGGATTAGACACAAAAAAATAAACACTAAAAAAATGGCTACAATTTAAGGAATGTGTTTAGTGACGGCATCAGATTCCTAATTGATGGAGAAAGGTCTGGTGGCAAGAAAAGTTGTTTCCAGGAGGTTGTCAAGTGTTTTCGCTCGACGATTCCATTCTTGGGTGTGACAACCGTCACTTTTCCGTACATTCCGTACACTAGATGAACAGTAATTTGTGCTTTAATGACTGTACATGATCTAGTTTACCAGAAAAATAAATTTCTGAATTCCATACAAGTGAATTCATGCATGATATATGCTGCAAGAATTAAGTTATGATAGCGTTGCGTCAAAAATATTAGTAAACTCACCGGTAAGACACATCGTGTCAACAGAACTGCAGAAAGCAGTCAGACATTAGAATTGAGGCCTAGGTGTAGGTCCGACGACAAAAGTACATTAAAACCCAAGAGTACATGTAAGGGTTTAATTTATAGACATTGCGAAAGCAAAAATAAGCACTAAAAAGCACCCGAAACGCACTTTAAGTGCATAATTTTGTATAGTTCAGCTCAATTCAGCATTTAAATATTTGAATATTATGCAGAAATTTCATTTTGTCATCCAGAATATTTCCCTAAGTGTTGGGAATTGAAAGGGTACAAGAAGGGTACTTAAAAGACACTAAAAAGTGTGATTTAGCACTTTAACGAACCAGTGTCTAACCGAACAACCGGGTAATACCCGGAACACCAAAATAATGCTAGAAGCATTGTCTTTATTTTTTTTAAGCTAATTAGGGTACCCGAATACCCTAACACCCATCACAAGACACTACATGCTAATATCTAGACTTTTAACCTCCCACTAATTACCTATTTTTACCATCAAGTTACAAATTACCCCCCCCCCCATATGATTTACGGCCCAAGTGGCCCCCACCCTCAAATATTACATAATCCTTTCTAAATCTTCTAAGAATCTTTCATTGGATTTGGGAAGAATCATTTAGATCTTGCTTAGATCTTCCTTGGATATTCCATAGATCTTCCTTGGATTCTATTTGATCTTATATGATTTAAATCTATGCTAGACCCCCCCCCCCTTACGTAGCTCACGGCCACATGGCCTATTTGTGAGATCTTAATTGATCTTGGATGATCTTATAAAGATTGCCTAGTAAGATTTGCCTTGTACTCTTGAGACATACTACACTTTGGATAATAATTCAACATGGTTATAAGAATTAGAAGCTCATCTTCATCATTTTAACACACACCAAAAACTCCCTCTTCCTCCCTCTTAAGCTTACGGCCCAAACAAGCACCCACACTATCTCCATTTTCATCCAACTTCAAACCATTCCAAAGTGTACACAAGGTGTAAGAAGCTAAGTTAGGAGGCTTGGAGCTTTCGGAAGTTGAAGGACCTCACCTCATTGCTTTTATCCACCCAATCTTCGACTAGTTTCTTCCCTAGCCTCGAGCTAGTAGTAAGTGACTACAAACGCCCTCTTGATCTATTCTAAAGTGGTTAAAATAAACTTTGTCGGTTAAAATTTATGAACTTACAAGAATGCATACTAAAAGTCTACATAAATGATGAACATGTTGGTTAAAAGCATAAGAGTTGTGTAAAACTTGTAAGACTTGTTTTGTGGTGATTATTTAGTGCCGATCTATGTTGTGGTAGCTCGGATCATCATCTAACCCGGATTAGTCATGTTCATGAAACATGACATAGAATATGTTAAGAATGAAAAGGGTTAAATGATGAAACTCTACTACACACTAAACATGAACTTGAGTAAAAGTAAATTTTCTTGTAAAATAAGACTCTAAATATGTAGATCTAAAGATCTACAAGTGGTTTTTCGGAAGAACCAAGCAAAAATATTAGTCTTGTTTAAAACCCGGATCTTACATGAACTAAATATATTTTTAGTAAGTAAACAAGTGTGTAAACACTTGTGTAACAAGGAAGTCCAACAAAGAAATATTTTTGTGAATCTTGACTAGAAGTTGTGAAACTTCATATTCTTTAAAAATAAAGTTTTTAAGAAATTAAACTTATTTTTAAAGATAACAAGACTTACTAAATGTGCTAGTAAATTACTACACATTTTTGTAAATATTTAAGTTCATGAAATGGAGAAATTAGTGATTGTTGTTGATAATTGTTGTTGATAATTATTGTTGATAATTGTTGTTGATGATTGTTGACGATTTAAAAGAAAATAAACACATGTTTTGAAAACATGGGAAACCTCCATTTTTAGGGGAAACTCTGTCAAAATTTTTATAAATTTTGACACTTAGAAAAATATAAGTTTTTGAGAAACTTATTCCCTAAAAATGTATTTAAAAGTATTACCAAGGTTTCCCTAATTTTTGGTGATAAGAAATGAGGATTTCTTCAAGAATAAAAATGGATATAAGTATGTATATTTTTGAGAGAAAAATATATATTATTTTATCACCAACTTTTGTGCTAAGTGTATATAGTATGTGTTATACGTGCTAGTGTATTAAGACTTAAAAATACACTAAATACTCATGAGGGGTATAAACATAAAAATACACATACAACATACAAGATACATAATTCGGGTGCAAAGTGCAAAATACAAAAAGCTTATATTTATTTTTGAGAAAATAATATAAGTAAGACATTTAGTTAAAAATATAAAATATTTTTAACACAAGAAAATATATACACAAAAGAGAGTGACTGTACTTGTGCGGCACAAGTCTAGTAACTAACATTAAGAAAACGCGTTTAGGTCACGACGCACTATAAGCAAAATCCGGTGAAGTTTACGACGCAAGGAACGCAAAGTTGTGAGTTCATGCTCCCCCTTTTCTCTAACTATTTTTGGTTTTATAACTCTCGGGGGTGAAATACATGTTACAAATATTATAATTTTTACAAAGGGTAAAAATATAAGAAGCACTCTTGGTGAGAACGAGAACCGAGTGCAATATGATTTAAGAATACGAGAAGCACTCGTGGTGAGTGCAACATGATGAGCTTTAAGAAAAGCCTAGAAAATACTAGATCATGTGAGCTTAGACTAGATATTGAGATGCCATTAATACATAATTAGGGACGAGGGTTAGATCTAACGGGTACGGCCGAGCCCCACTCATGGTCCTTATGTGACCTCATGAGTGCTTCGGTGTCCCAGTCGAGGGAAATCGACACAGTCGAGGTTAATCGACACAGTCGAGGGAAATCGACACAATCAAGGGAAATTGACGCAGTCGAGGTTAATCGACACAGTCGAGGGTAATCGACACAGTTGAAGGAGAAAACGCTAATGCTCCCATGTCCTCACATGCCTTGAGGGAGAAAATACTAATGCTCCCCATGTCCTCACATGCCTTGAGGGAGAAAATACTAATGCTCCCTATGTCCTCACATGCCTTGAAGGGAGAATATACTAATGCTCCCTATGTCCTCGCGTGCCTTAACGTCCTTGTATAAACAATCATTTAAAACGTGGGGTACACAAGAAAAATTGAATGATACTTGAGTACGTGGGGTACTCAAGAAAATGGGAATTATACTTGAGTACGTGGGGTACTCAAGAAAGACTTGAATTATACATGATAAATACTATGTTTTCATACAAAGTATAAAAACGTGAAATACAAAAACGCATGAACTCGCTCAACTTTATGTTGATGTTTTCCAAAATTACATGTATTTCAGGTGACAGGATGGATCTTGGGCGCAAGTGTCGTAACTAGAAGTAGACTACAAGTTTAGATGTCATCCACTTTTGTTGAATTGAAACCTTGTCAAAGGTCGTGTTTTGAAAACTTAAATAACAAGTATTTGTAATACTTAAATTTTCATAAATGGATGAACATCGTTTTGATCATGTAGTTGTTTATTACGATTGAATGCAATGATAACAAGCTAGTCATACATCATACGCTTCCGCAAAAGACAGGGTGTGACAGTTTGGTATCAGAGCTTCGATTGTAGTGAACTAGGATTCTTTCTCGAGTCTAGACTACAATCACTAGAGTTCTCTCACGAAAACATTTTACAAAAAGGTTTTCATTGCATTCACGAAAGCGCCAAGATCCACAAGTCAGACACCTTTCAAAAAGTGACAAGGCAAGGGCATTAGTGAGGAATACCTTTAAAATAAGGTGCCAACCAAAGCATAGTCTACACGAGTTAGACTTGCCAAAAACAAAATGACCCCAAAAACGAGAGTTATACGTGCTATGATGCATTAAAATGCTTGATTATGCTAAGTAGCATATATGTTATTGATATACAAACATACAAATAAGTGTACGGAATGATTATTGACGTGAATAAAATACTTTCGACTCCGACTCCTATTACTACGTGACTCGCACGATGAAGCTACCGACCTCGCATCCTTTGCAAAGCTCATGACTGGGAGTGATTACCAAACAAGATGCTGAGCTTGCTTCCGTAGGAGATGGCTGCTCTTCCCTCTCGATCATGAAGGTGCCTAACTACGGTGATGATGACGAGGCAGAGGCGGCAACCTTGATCGAATTCTCAATCAACGGGACGAGATCCCTGCGGCTTATGTGAAGCAATATTGACGACGCACTTGACCAGAAAAGGAAGATGAAGTATTCATCATGAAGGTGCCCCTCCAAATACTAGGAATTCTCTCTATTCCATCTAATCATCGTGCCTATTCGCGCGTAACAACAACGAGTGTTAGCGCATGGACCACTGCAATGGTCCTTTCCATGACAAGAGGTATAAGGACAGTAGTGTCCCCTCCTTGATTGATCATCTGCTTGGACGAAAGAAAATTGGGGTAACTGTGCAAGACAATTTATTATTACGGGGGCCCACGTAATAACGACTTGTAGTGCACAGGAATCCTGGTGGACTCTGCGGGCCGAGCTAATGAAAACCATATAAAATTATTCTATAGGTGTCCTCACCTTCATCTGGTAGAACAACACATAGATCAGTGCTTTAGCACGTTAGAAAGTAGGAAGCCTGTCTTAGCCTACTTCGTGACTGACGCTTCTACCTGCATATGAGACGTTTGAGAAGACGATATTTAAGCAAGAGAGGTGGAATGACATTCAGGAAAGAATCAGCGACGATACACTTCCTATCACCTCCACCCAAGCAACCCCATCAAAGGGGAAATATACGCACCAGTAAAGCTAAAGACCTAAGAAAATCAATGAAGCAGGAAATAACTGAAACTTGAATGACCAAGGCGATGTAGCCTCGAGTTCATTTCAAAAAATAAGCCAAGTTGGCAAGCCTATGTGAGGGCTCAGTAACTGTTTCCTCGCTCATACATTGATTATATATACATGTGAAATTGGGTGATTACATGATGGCTTATGGTGCTATGTATCTCATAGACAATTGGAATGTTGTCTAACCTACTTCATACCATTTTGGCAGAAGAGAATGCCGCCCAGGCGAGACACAAACACCAGTACGCTGCCAAGAACAGAAGCCGAGCTGCAAGAATGCATCTCACAGGCGATTGCTCGACATGAAGCCCTCCGCTCTAAGCACAACGATGGCACTGCTGGGAATAACCCTCCAACTGGCTGCACCTACAAACAATTCCTGGACTGCAAGCCACTGAATTTTGATGGCACAGGAGGTGCCGTTACATTTGTACGTTGGGCAGAAAAGACTGACTCCATTCTAAGAATGAGTAACTGCTCACCTCAACAGAGTGTTACTTATATCTCAGGGTTATTCGTAGACGGCGCACTCTCCTGGTGGAACCTTCAGGTTCAAACCCTTGGTGCGGATGCTGCTTATGCACTAAACTGGGACGAGCTCAAGGAAATGATGGAAAAGAAATACTGTTCTAGGGCTGAAATCCAGAAGATTGAGGTGGAGTTCTGGAACTTGAAAATGGACGGACCAAAGATTCCTGAATACGTCCAACGATTTCACGACTTGTCTAGGGTCGTCCCCTACTTAGTCAAACCGGAATTCAAAAGGGTTGAACGATTCATTTGGGGACTTGCACCTCAGATCAGGAGCATGGTTACTACCTCAAAGCCCTCAACCATTGCAGAGGCTATCGATATGAGTGTCACTCTTACTGAAGAAGCTCTGCGTGCGGGAAAATTTTCGGAATCTGAGAATAACAAGAAAGAGACTCGTGTGGAGTCATCAGGCAATAAGAAGAGGAAGTCTTCGAATCTAAAGATGAGCACCCAAGTCAACTATGGAAGCTCTAAAACAGGCAAAAGAAAGAAAGTGAATCCGCCACATGGCAGGAAAACTGATGGAGCCACTAATAAGGCTGGTGGTAAAATATACTCGGAGACTAAGCCAAGGTTTGGGAAATGCAACTTTCACCATGAAGGTCGATGTCCGAGGCCTAAGTGCGGAAAGTGTGGAAAAGAAGGGCACAGTAAGGATGCCTGTTGGGCGAAGGACCCAGACGGAAGAAATAAGAGAATACCAGGTTGCTACAAATGTGGTGAAGCAGGGCACTTTAGGAAAGATTGCCCTAGGAAGAAACAAGAAAGGAAGGGTTTTCACGATCGAAACTCGTGAAGCACGCCAGGATCCAGATGCGGTTACGGGTACGTTCCCTAATAACCAACCTTATGCATCTATTTTTAATACTGGCATCAACTTCAACCTTGCATGCTTAGAACTTAAGAAACTGTTTGGCCTAGTTTCAAGTAAAATAGACGTCATGTATTCTTTAGAAATGGGCATATAGAAGGCTAGATTAAACAGTCGAAGCAATTAAGGATTGCATTTAGGGACTCAGAAGGTCGGAACCTTCTGTTACCATTGACTCGCAAAGTCATAAAATGATAGTCAGCATGGATCAGAAATCCAAGTACAGCTGAAGTCGTTCGACATGAGAAAATCAGACGCAACCCTCTTGCGGATGATGAAACTCAACTTCCTGCATTAGGTGTAAGGATGCTAGACCCCACAAGGCGGCAGGTCTACGACATCCCTCATTGGTCGAAGAGGCATGGAAACGCCTCCGAGTAGACTGCAGAGACTGAGAACATCCCTGCGACGGAAGAAGTCCCTGTAGCCTTTTTGGAAGACTTGCCAGGAACGCCTCTCCGTAGCGACGAGAGGAGTTCAGGATAAATCGCGTGCCAGGAGCAGCACCAGTGACGAATGACGCCATACCGACTAGCTTCACCAGCGAAGCATGAACCTCTGATATAACGGCAAGAGCTGCTAGACAGGGGAAATTAAGGACATAACATCCTTAGTTAAGGAGATAAGGAGAAAGTTGGTAGTCTCCACTTTACATAAACTTCAGAAAATTGAGAATCAGAATCCTTTGCCAAGGATCAACTTGAGGACAAGAGGTCCTCCATTGTGAATACAAGAGGAAATATCCCTAAAACGACCTTTAGGACTTGCTTCGAGCATTACGAGATCCTTGTCGTACCATTTGGCTTAACACATGCATCGACAATATTCATGGACCTCATGAATCGAACGTGTGAGCCATACCTGGATAAGTCATATACTTATTGACTACATTCTTATATGGCCAACGACCAAGGAAGGTCGTGAGCAACAGCCGCAATTTACCTTGCAACTCTTAGAGAAAGCACAGTTATGGGCAATGATGACGAAAAACGGATTTCAAGTTCGCGAAGGGAGAACTTTAAGATACATGGTGGATAAGAACGAAATTCACGCCAACCCTGCAACCAAGAGCTAAAGAGCTACAGTTGCAATTATGTGACGTCTCTCGACAAGTCTCGATTGTACGTCGATGCAACGAGACCACGACATTGCACACGCGGCACATTGATTAAGGAATCACGAGAAGAGATCTGGAGATAGATACAGTGATTGCGCGCCGCAACTGGACGTCATTACCTGAAAGAAAACGTTGCACGATCTTTATTGATCACAAGGGTTGCAACACACCGATGATCGTAAGAACTCGAATATGAACTGAGCTGCTGAACAATGCAGACTGTATGAACACAATACGTTCTTGTGTGATAAACTTTGATGAAAAGCCGGAACACTCACTTGCCCCTAGTGGAGTTTTCCTAAAACGGTATCTATCACACCGTCGTCTAAACCGATTCGTGTAAAGCTTTAGACGGAACATATTGAGTAAATTCCCGTCATGTTGAACGGAGACGAGAAATAAACAATCAACTGGCCCGAGATGGCCCAGGAAAACTAGAGGCCAGATCCTTCAGATATGTAATCATATCAGGACAGCCCGTAGAATACAGAAAGATTACGCCGATGAGCGGCAGAAATCATAAGAATATGAGACAAGAAGTATGACTTAAATGAGAGCCTCGCCTAGAGAAGGCGTAGTGTGAGTTGAAAAACGAAAAGGTTGAATCCCCGGTGTAGGGATCAGAACCGTTGTTCACAAGATGAAACTCCCAGAAAAAGATCAGTAGTGATCGCGACACATTCATGTGTCTAATCGTTAGAGGAGTCTGACTTAAGGAACAGTCGTTGTTCCCACAAATAAAATTCACGTCAATGACAAACGACAAGAATTACTATAGAAACCTGTTGAGGTTTTGGACCAGGAGTCCGTATTACTATAAAAACCTGTTGAGGTTTTGGACCAAGAGTCCGTATTACTATAGAAACCTGTTGAGGTTTTGGACCAAGAGTCCGTATTACTATAGAAACCTGTTGAGGTTATGGACCAAGAGTCCACAAGATACAGTAAAGTCGTGATCGACTTACTAGAGTATGATAGAATTCATGACATGACCCAGAGATTTCATGGTAACATGAAGACAAATCATGAATCTAAGTGACCATATTGGTTTCACAACTCCCCTGCGACCGATGGCATCGCTTGAATTTCGGGACGAAATTCTTTTAACGGGGGGAGACTGTGACAACCGTCACTTTTCCGTACATTCCGTACACTAGATGAACAGTAATTTGTGCTTTAATGACTGTACATGATCTAGTTTACCAGAAAAATAAATTTCTGAATTCCATACAAGTGAATTCATGCATGATATATGCTGCAAGAATTAAGTTATGATAGCGTTGCGTCAAAAATATTAGTAAACTCACCGGTAAGACACATCGTGTCAACAGAACTGCAGAAAGCAGTCAGACATTAGAATTGAGGCCTAGGTGTAGGTCCGACGACAAAAGTACATTAAAACCCAAGAGTACATGTAAGGGTTTAATTTATAGACATTGCGAAAGCAAAAATAAGCACTAAAAAGCACCCGAAACGCACTTTAAGTGCATAATTTTGTATAGTTCAGCTCAATTCAGCATTTAAATATTTGAATATTATGCAGAAATTTCATTTTGTCATCCAGAATATTTCCCTAAGTGTTGGGAATTGAAAGGGTACAAGAAGGGTACTTAAAAGACACTAAAAAGTGTGATTTAGCACTTTAACGAACCAGTGTCTAACCGAACAACCGGGTAATACCCGGAACACCAAAATAATGCTAGAAGCATTGTCTTTATTTTTTTTAAGCTAATTAGGGTACCCGAATACCCTAACACCCGTCACAAGACACTACATGCTAATATCTAGACTTTTAACCTCCCACTAATTACCTATTTTTACCATCAAGTTACAAATTACCCCCCCCCCATATGATTTACGGCCCAAGTGGCCCCCACCCTCAAATATTACATAATCCTTTCTAAATCTTCTAAGAATCTTTCATTGGATTTGGGAAGAATCATTTAGATCTTGCTTAGATCTTCCTTGGATATTCCATAGATCTTCCTTGGATTCTATTTGATCTTATATGATTTAAATCTATGCTAGACCCCCCCCCCCCCCCCTTACGTAGCTCACGGCCACATGGCCTATTTGTGAGATCTTAATTGATCTTGGATGATCTTATAAAGATTGCCTAGTAAGATTTGCCTTGTACTCTTGAGACATACTACACTTTGGATAATAATTCAACATGGTTATAAGAATTAGAAGCTCATCTTCATCATTTTAACACACACCAAAAACTCCCTCTTCCTCCCTCTTAAGCTTACAGCCCAAACAAGCACCCACACTATCTCCATTTTCATCCAACTTCAAACCATTCCAAAGTGTACACAAGGTGTAAGAAGCTAAGTTAGGAGGCTTGGAGCTTTCGGAAGTTGAAGGACCTCACCTCATTGCTTTTATCCACCCAATCTTCGACTAGTTTCTTCCCTAGCCTCGAGCTAGTAGTAAGTGACTACAAACGCCCTCTTGATCTATTCTAAAGTGGTTAAAATAAACTTTGTCGGTTAAAATTTATGAACTTACAAGAATGCATACTAAAAGTCTACATAAATGATGAACATGTTGGTTAAAAGCATAAGAGTTGTGTAAAACTTGTAAGACTTGTTTTGTGGTGATTATTTAGTGCCGATCTATGTTGTGGTAGCTCGGATCATCATCTAACCCGGATTAGTCATGTTCATGAAACATGACATAGAATATGTTAAGAATGAAAAGGGTTAAATGATGAAACTCTACTACACACTAAACATGAACTTGAGTAAAAGTAAATTTTCTTGTAAAATAAGATTCTAAATATGTAGATCTAAAGATCTACAAGTGGTTTTTCGGAAGAACCAAGCAAAAATATTAGTCTTGTTTAAAACCCGGATCTTACATGAACTAAATATATTTTTAGTAAGTAAACAAGTGTGTAAACACTTGTGTAACAAGGAAGTCCAACAAAGAAATATTTTTGTGAATCTTGACTAGAAGTTGTGAAACTTCATATTCTTTAAAAATAAAGTTTTTAAGAAATTAAACTTATTTTTAAAGATAACAAGACTTACTAAATGTGCTAGTAAATTACTACACATTTTTTTAAATATTCAAGTTCATGAAATGGAGAAATTAGTGATTGTTGTTGATAATTGTTGTTGATAATTATTGTTGATAATTGTTGTTGATGATTGTTGACGATTTAAAAGAAAATAAACACATGTTTTGAAAACATGGGAAACCTCCATTTTTAGGGGAAACTCTGTCAAAATTTTTATAAATTTTGACACTTAGAAAAATATAAGTTTTTGAGAAACTTATTCCCTAAAAATGTATTTAAAAGTATTACCAAGGTTTCCCTAATTTTTGGTGATAAGAAATGAGGATTTCTTCAAGAATAAAAATGGATATAAGTATGTATATTTTTGAGAGAAAAATATATATTATTTTATCACCAACTTTTGTGCTAAGTGTATATAGTATGTGTTATACGTGCTAGTGTATTAAGACTTAAAAATACACTAAATACTCATGAGGGGTATAAACATAAAAATACACATACAACATACAAGATACATAATTCGGGTGCAAAGTGCAAAATACAAAAAGCTTATATTTATTTTTGAGAAAATAATATAAGTAAGACATTTAGTTAAAAATATAAAATATTTTTAACACAAGAAAATATATACACAAAAGAGAGTGACTGTACTTGTGCGACACAAGTCTAGTAACTAACATTAAGAAAACGCGTTTAGGTCACAACGCATTATAAGCAAAATCCGGTGAAGTTTACGACGCAAGGAACGCAAAGTTGTGAGTTCATGCTCCCCCTTTTCTCTAACTATTTTTGGTTTTATAACTCTCGGGGGTGAAATACATGTTACAAATATTATAATTTTTACAAAGGGTAAAAATATAAGAAGCACTCTTGGTGAGAACGAGAACCGAGTGCAATATGATTTAAGAATACGAGAAGCACTCGTGGTGAGTGCAACATGATGAGCTTTAAGAAAAGCCTAGAAAATACTAGATCATGTGAGCTTAGACTAGATATTGAGATGCCATTAATACATAATTAGGGACGAGGGTTAGATCTAACGGGTACGGCCGAGCCCCACTCATGGTCCTTATGTGACCTCATGAGTGCTTCGGTGTCCCAGTCGAGGGAAATCGACACAGTCAAGGGAAATTGACGCAGTCGAGGTTAATCGACACAATCGAGGGTAATCGACACAGTTGAAGGAGAAAACGCTAATGCTCCCATGTCCTCACATGCCTTGAGGGAGAAAATACTAATGCTCCCCATGTCCTCACATGCCTTGAGGGAGAAAATACTAATGCTCCCTATGTCCTCACATGCCTTGAAGGGAGAATATACTAATGCTCCCTATGTCCTCACGTGCCTTAACGTCCTTGTATAAACAATCATTTAAAACGTGGGGTACACAAGAAAAATTGAATGATACTTGAGTACATGGGGTACTCAAGAAAATGGGAATTATACTTGAGTACGTGGGGTACTCAAGAAAGACTTGAATTATACATGATAAATACTATGTTTTCATACAAAGTATAAAAACGTGAAATACAAAAACGCATGAACTCGCTCAACTTTATGTTGATGTTTTCCAAAATTACATGTATTTCAGGTGACAGGATGGATCTTGGGCGCAAGTGTCGTAACTAGAAGTAGACTACAAGTTTAGATGTCATCCACTTTTGTTGAATTGAAACCTTGTCAAAGGTCGTGTTTTGAAAACTTAAATAACAAGTATTTGTAATACTTAAATTTTCATAAATGGATGAACATCGTTTTGATCATGTAGTTGTTTATTACGATTGAATGCAATGATAACAAGCTAGTCACACATCATACGCTTCCGCAAAAGACAGGGTGTGACATTGGGTGGTTGGTTTGGCCCTTGTTCCTGTAACTCGAATCATAACCCGGTATATCCCATTTTAGTTTTACACCATTGTGAACCTTACGCCTTTTTTACTCTCTGATCGAGGTTCTCGGCATTGAAAAATCGTTGTAATCTAAATCACACGTGTATATGTTGACATTTAAGAGATATGCAGTCAAGAAAATCAAGAGCAATGGTGATATATATGCGGATTAGACACCAAAAAATAAACACTCAAAAAATGGCTACAATTTAAGGAATGTGTTTAGTGATAGCATCAGATTCCTAATTGATGGAGAAACGTCTGGTGGCCAGAAAAGTTGCTTCCAGGAGGTTCTCAATTGTTTTCGCTCGACGATTCCATTCTTGGGCGGTTGGTTTTGCCCTTGTCCCTGTAACTCAAATCCTATCCTGTTATATCCCATTTTAGTTTTACACCATTGTGAACCTTACGCCTTTTTTACACTCAGATCGAGGTTCTCGACATTGAAAAATCTTCGTAAACTAAATCACACGTGTATATGTTGACATTTAAGAAAAGCAGCATCCAGGAGGCTATCAAGTGTTTTCGCTCGACGATTCCATTCTTGGGTGGTTGGTTTGGCCATTGTTCCTGTAACTCTAATTCTATCCCGGTATATCTCATTGTAGTTTTACACCATTGTAAACTTCACGCCTTTCTTACTCTCTAATCGAGGTTCTCGGCATTGAAAAATCTTCATAAACTTAATCACACGTGTATGTGTTGACATTTAAGAGACATACAGTCAAGAAAATCAAGAGCAATGGTGATATATATGCGGATTAGACACCAAAAAATAAACACTCAAAAAATGGCTACAATTTAAGGAATGTGTTTAGTGACGGCATCAGATTCCTAATTGATGGATAAAGGTCTGGTGGCAAGAAAAGCTGCTTCCAGGAGGTTGTCAAGTGTTTTCGCTCGACGATTCCATTCTTGGGTGGTTGGTTTGGCCCTTCTTCCTATAACTCGAATCCTAGCCCGGTATATCCAATTTTAGTTTTACACCATTGTAAACTTCACGCCTTTCTTACTCTCTAATCGAGGTTCTCGGCATTGAAAAATCTTCACAAACTTAATCACACGTGTATGTGTTGACATTTAAGAGACATACAGTCAAGAAAATCAAGAAAAATGGTGATATATATGCGGATTAGACACCAAAAAATAAACACTCAAAAAATGGCTACAATTTAAGGAATGTGTTTAATGACGGAATCAGATTCCTAATTGATGGAGAAAGGTCTGGTGGCAAGAAAAGCTGCTTCCAGGAGGTTGTCAAGTGTTTTCGCTCGACGATTCCATTCTTGGGTGGTTGGTTTAGCCCTTGTTCCTGTAACTCGAATAATAGCCCGGTATATCCCATTATCGTTTTACACCATTGTGAACTTTACGCCTTTTTTACTCTCGGGTCGAGGTTATCGGCATTGAAAAATCTTCGTAAACTAAATCACACGTGTATATGTTGACATTTAAGAGATATACAGTCAAGAAAATTAAGAGCACTGGTGATATTTATGCGGATTAGACACCAAAAAATAAAAAAACTCTAAAAATGGCTACAATTTAAGGAATGTGATTAGTGACGGCAACAAATTCCTAATTGATGGAGGGAGGTCTGGTGGCGTGAAAAGCTGCTTCCAGGAGGTTGTCAAGTGTTTTCGCTTAACGATTCCATTCTTGGGTGGTTGGTTTGGCCCTTGTTTCTGTACCTCGAATCATAGCCCGGTTTAGCCCATTTTAGTTTTATACCATTGTGAACCTTATGCCTTTTTTACTCTCTGATCGAGCTTCTCGGCGTTGAAAAATCTTCGTAAACTAAATCACACGTGTATATGTTGACATTTAAGAGATATACAGTTAAGAAAATCAAGAGCAATGGTGATATATATGCATATTATACAACAAAAAATAAACACTAAAAAATGGCTACAATTTAAGGAATATGTTTAGTGACAGCATCAGATTCCTAATTGATGGAGAAAGGTCTGGTGGCAAGAAAAGCTACTTACAGGAGGTTGTCAAGTGTTTTCGCTCGACTATTCCATTCTTGGGCGGCTGCTTTAGCCCTTGTTCCTATAACTCGAATCATATCCCAGTATATCCTATTTTAGTTTTACACCATTGTGAACCTTACGCCATTTTTACTCTCTGATCGAGGTTCTCGACATTGAAAAATCTTCGTAAACTAAATCACATGTGTACATGTTGAAATTTAACAGATATACAGTCAAGAAAATCAAGAACAATGGTGATATATATGCGGATTAGACACCAAAAAATAAATACTCAAAAAATGGCTACAATTTAAGGAATGTGTTTAGTGACGGCATCAGATTCCTAATTGATAGAAAAAGGTCTGGGGGCATGAAAAGTTGCTTCAAAGAGGTTGTCAAGTGTTTTCGCTCGACGATTTCATTCTTGGGTGGTTGGTTTGTCCCTTGTTCCTGTAACTCGAATCCTAGCCCGGTATATCCCATTTTAGTTTTACACCATTGTGAACCTAATGCCTTTTTTACTCTCTGATCGAGGTTCTCAGCATTGAAAAATCTTCGTAAACTAAATCACACGTGTATATGTTGAAATTTAAGAGATATACAGTCAAGAAAATCTAAAACAATGGTGATATATATGTGGATTAGACACCAAAAAATAAACATTCAAAAATGGCTACAATTTAACGAATGTGTTTAGTAACGGCATCACATTCCTAATTGATGGAGAAACGTCTGGTGGCAAGAAAAGCTGCTTCAGGAGGTTGTCAAGTGTTTTCGCTCGACGATTCCATTCTTAGGTGGTTGGTTTGGCCCTTGTTCCTGTAACTTGAATTATATCCCGGTATATCCCATTTTAGTTTACACCATTGTAAACTTTACGCCTTTTTTTACTCTCTAATCGAGGTTCTCGGCATTGAAAAATCTTCATAAACTAAATCGCACGTGTATATGTTGACATTTAGGAGATATACAGTAAAAAAAATCAAGAACAATGGTGATATATATGCGGATTAGACACCAAAAAATAGACACTCAAAAAATGGGTACAATTTAAGGAATGTGTTTAGTGACGGCATCAGATTCCTAATTAATGGAGACAGGTCTGGTGGAAAGAAAAGCTACTTTCAGGAGGTTGTCAAGTGTTTTCGCTCGACGATTCCATTCTTGGGTGGTTGGTTTGGCCTTTGTTCCTGTAACTCGAATCCTAGCCCGGTATATCCAATTTTAGTTTTACACCATTGTGAACTTTACGCCTTTTTTACTCTCTGATCGAGGTTCTCGGCATTGAAAAATCTTCGTAAACTAAATCACACGTGTGTATGTTGACATGTAAGAGATATACAGACAAGAAAATCAAGAGCAATGGTGATATATATGCGGATTAGACACCAAAAATAAACACTTAAAAAACGGCTACAATTTAGAATGTGTTTAGTGATGGCATTAGATTCCTAATTGATGGAGAAAGGTCTGGTGGCAAGAAAAGCTGCTTCCAGGAGGTTGTCAAGTGTTTTCGCTTGACGATTCAAATCTTGGGTGCTTGGTTTGGCCCTTGTTCTTGTAACTAGAATCATATTTCGGTATATCCCATTTTGGTTTTACACCCTTATGAACCATACGCCTTTTTTACTCTCTGATCGAGGTTCTCAGCATTGAAAAATCTTCGTAAACTAAATCACACGTGTATATGTTGACATTTAAGAGATATACAGTCAAGAAAATCAAGAGCAATGGGGATTTATATGTTGATTAGACACCAAAAAATAAACACTCAAAAAATGGCTACAATTTAAGGAATGTGTTTAGTGACGGTATCAGATTCTTAATTGATGGAGAAAGGTCGGGTGGCAAGAAAAGCTTCTTCCAGGAGGTTGTCAAGTGTTTTCGCTTGGCGATTTCATTATTGTGTGGTTGGTTTGACCCTTGTTTCTGTAACTCGAATCATAGCCCGGTTTATCCCATTTTAGTTTTACACCATTGTGAACTTTACGCCGTTTTTACTCTCTGGTCGAGGTTCTCGGCGTTGAAAAATATTCGTAAACTAAATCACATGTGTATATGTTGACATTTAAGAGACATACAGTCAAGAAAATCAAGGGCAATGGTGATATATATGCAGATTAGACAACAAAAAATGAACACTCAAAAAATGGCTACAATTTAAGGAATGTGTTTAATTACGGCATCATATTCCTAATTGATAGAGAAAGACCCTAATTAATTAAATAAAGGGCAAAAGAATGTCACGAGAGATGAAAGGGGGAATCGTGTGGCGGCTGCTGATTGGGTGGGAGTGTGTTGACGTGTACGCATGGGAACCCGCTGCGGATTTTGGCGCGACAAAATGTCCGCTTGTGCCATGTCGTCACTAGGATGTGTCGTGCTACCCTCTGTTGTTTTGTGGTCATGGTGCCAAGTCATATCTTTGGCCATTTTTGTGGATATAAATAACCTTTTAAGTCTAGGAACAAGTGGCATGTACCACATCACCAAATTAGGTACCTTATTCAAGACACTTTTGTAACCAGATTCCTTACAATATTTACAATGTATCAATGCCTTGTCTTGCTTATAGAATATCATGCAATGGTTTTTGAAAACATCAATTCTCTCGTAAGGAAGACTCAACGGTTCTAAACTCTTCTTCATATCATAAAACTTTTTAGAAGTTTATTATTTTCAGGCAACAATGCATTAATCATGGAATTGTTAAAGTTCTAAGCTGCAGTTGACACATTGAAAAGTGATTTCCATGTCAAAAAACTCGTAGCCACTTGTAACTTTGAAAAACTTGTAGCCTTTTCACCCTCCCACAAAGGTTCATCAGCAGCTTCTAACATGTCATAGAATCTTTTTGCTTCTGGATTAGGTACACGTCCTTCCAATGTACTTGAAGTATAATCGCATGAACAAAAGTTATCTAACACCATATGTTTGCAACCATCATCATCATCAACCTCCATTGTAGTAGAAGATTGTCCAACATCATGGTTGGACTCAGGGGCGGATCTACCATGGGCCAAGGGGTGGCATCCGCTACCGCTTGGCCGGAAAAATTTTGACGTTTTTAGTGTAAATTTTGGAAAAAATTTACGTTTTTTCGATTTCGTTACCGCTTATTTGATAAAACGTTACCGCTTGGTCGGAATTCTAGATCCGCCACTGGTTGGACTTTTCACCATGTTCACTCCACATTTCATAACGAAGCATGAAACCATCCTTAAACAAGTGTTTTTGTACAGTGGCTCTGTCTCTGTAACTTATATTTTGGCATTTATAACAAGGACATTTTATGACACGTGTTGTCTCACCATGCATATTCACCCTCGTATCAACCACTTATTCTTAGAAAAATGTGAATTCCAAAAACAATTCGACATCCACCCTCGATTAGTATACCACACCATTACTATTCGAATTAATCCTATCATATTATAAAGCACGATTAATGACAGAATTTGAAAAGGGTAAAAGGGTCATTTTTAAAAATGTAACACTAGGTGTTTTAGTACTTAAAAAAATTCAAACATTAACATATTAGTTCAAAAACATTAAAAATCAAATAGTTCTACTAAAGCTATAACTTATAAATTATAAATAACTAAACTTCATATTTCTAATAAGCTATATTAGTTCAGATTTGAAAAGCACAAACCAGTGACATACATGATTCATTTTACACTGAGAGTTGTCAGATGAGAAATCAATTCAAATTTAAGAATTTAGAGTGTAATGTAACCTGAAATGATGGTTGATGTGTCGTTGACTCACTGGAGAAAGAAGTAGCGCTGACTCGCCGGAGAAAGAAGTAGCGCTGACTCACTGGAGAAAGACGCATCACCGATTCGCCGGATAAAGAAGCCGTCGGAGAGGGTGAGCGACTGATGTTGGTATTTTGATGTGAAACATACGACCAAACTAGGATTTAGGGCTTTAAGGGAAATGGGCTCAAATTTAAATTTGGGCAGTTTCTTAATTTTTTTTGGGCTAACATGAAACGACTAGCCTCACATGGCTAACAACTTTTCAAACTTCTACAAAACAATTAAGGCTGACATGGCTAACAACTATTGCTAACAAATTACTCCACTTCGTGCTTCTGACCCGTTGTGTAGAACCATTCCTTTTGTTTGAATTAATCTCAAAAGGGTGTACAAAATGCTGACGTATTATAAAGAGTAAATTATAAAAATCGTCTTTATGTATTTCACTTATTGCAATCTGTATCCTTAATTTTCAATAATTACAGAAAACGTACTCGATATTTGCAAACCCTTGCAAGTTATGTCATTTAAGACTAACTTAGTTATTTTTTTGTGGTTAAATCTAACCAAAGGGACCCCACATGAGGGTATTTTGGTCATTTTACTCTCATGTGGGGTCAATTTGTTCAGATTTAACCACAAAAATACTGTCATATGGGGTCCATTTGGTCAAATGTAACCACAAAAATTAAATGAGTAAGGGCTAAAGGACATAATTTGCAAGGGTTTGCAAACATCGAGTACGTTTTCTGTAATTATTGAAGACAAAAGACACAATTTGCAATAAGTGACATACATAAAAGATGATTTTTGTAATTTACTCTATTATAAAAGAAAAAAAGTTGTGATTGTGATGTAGAGGCTATTTAACAACATCTGAATGGTTAAGTGCTGAACCAGTAAGAGGATTGAACCATTAAGTGCTGAACCAATAGGAGGTCAGAACCATTAAGAGCTTGTATGATGCTTAACCGTTCAGAGGCAAATGTCTGACCAATTCAGATTAGATGTCTTAACCATTCAGACTGTGTATAAATATTAATTATTCAGAGGCAAATGTCTGAACCATTCAGACATGTGCTCGTGAAACAAACAATCTGAATCATTAAGTGCTGAACCAGTAAGAGGTCTGAACCACTAAGAGTCTTATTAAGAGGTAAACAAACAGCTCCATACACATTGAAAAAAATTAACCGCACTTTTCACTATGGCGCCAAAAACATTTAGTTTAAGATAAACAAATAATTTGTGTCCTTAATTGGAATGCAATATTGAAATCTAAAACATATATTTTCGATTGTGTATGGTTAATAATGACCTTAAACTATTGTTAGAATATATTCTCCTCTAGATTTTCGCTTGTGTTTTATCCACAAACTTTTTAGCTCATACGTTATAAAGGGTATTGTATGATGATATTGTAAACAGCTAAATGATTCAATGGATTCTTTGTTCAAAACGTATGTCACCCTCCTCATCCTCCTCCCTCGATTCTTTGTGTTTTCTGCGGGCCGGAATATAGATCCTAATCTTACCAATCATATTGGTGGTGTCGATTACACAAAACCGGAGATTACAACAAATTCTAGAGGACATTGGGTTATCGATCATAAGAATGTGGGTGTGGGTGCAATGCAACTCCAATTGATGCCGAACGATAGGGTGGTCTGGTTTGATGCAACAACACTTGGGCCTTCTGCTTTAAAATTGACTCCCAAGGGAAACTGTCCGGTTAATATAGATGTAAACGACCAGCCAGATTGTTTCGCTCATGCGGTTTCTTACGACTGGATAAACAGAAAAGTTAAACCCATTGTGGTATGTTTCTGATGAACAATTGCCTAAATACGAAGATAGCTAATATTTATTGTTGGAAAATCAATTTATTTACTGGGGGTTTAACATAATTTGAAACGAAATTACATTCCTTTGAAACATGTAAGGCATGTAGTTATCTCAAAACTTAAAATATCAAATAATGACCTAATCAAAAAATAATATATTTCACAATCATTGATCGATATGCCTGTTTTTATTCCGGTGGTTTCGGAATTGGACCGGACCAGCCGGTCCACACTGATTGGACAGGTAAGCAGACCAGTGGTCTATTGTTGAGCCGCTTTCATTTAAACAGGCTGGCTATCAGTTGGACCGGATTTCCGACATTTAATTTCTTTCCCATATCATTTATTGATTTGTTACAAATTTCTTCTGCACCATCATAAATATAAATATTAACGTCACCTTGTGTTTCTGGCAGTTGTCAGGTGAACCATGGTGCTCATCAGGAAACTTGTGGCCTAATGGTAACCTTATGGCTACCGGAGGTACCTTCACTGGTGTCAAAACCGTTAGAATGCTGCCTAAAGATAATCTGAATGCCAACTTTATTGACAGAAAAGGTGCTCTTGGTGACAACAGATGGTATGTAAAAAAAAGCTACCAATTGTGCATACATTATAAAGCCACTATATAGCTAAATACATTGTATTATCGTATGATCACTAAAATATAACCGATCACAGGTATGCAACTAATCAGGTTTTGGAAGATGGGAGAGCAATAGTGGTAGGCGGTCGGGACGCCTTCAGCGTCGAGGTCGTGCCACCATCACTAGACTTCAAACCCATGAGATTCGACTTGCCTTTCCTCAAAGAAACATGTACCCCTCCTAAGGGACTATACCGATTCATCGAAAACAATCTCTACCCGTTTGTTTACCTACTTCCTGATGGAAATGTATTCATTTTCGCCAACGATCGCTCCATCCACTTAAACCCTTTAACAGGAAAGATTATATTAGAATATCCTAGGTTACCAGGGGGATCGCGAAACTACCCGGCCTCCGGTGTGTCTGCTATTCTTCCCCTCAAAATGTCCGAAGACAATTCGCATCCCCTTAACGTTGAAGTCGTTGTTTGTGGTGGTAACACACCGGACGCACTTGAAATGGTTGATGCAAAGCCTGCCCAGCAAAAGGTTTTTGTTCCAGCTTTAAGAGATTGTCATAGAATCCATCCAATGCTGATGAATGCTGCAAAATGGGAACCTGAAGAAGATATGCCAACACCAAGAGTGATGGGTGATATGTTACACCTTCCAACAGGAGATCTCATCATCCTAAATGGCGCTAAAAAGGGTGTTGCTGCCTGGGAGAATGCTATAGATCCTAACTTTACCCCACTCATATATTCTCCTTTTAAGCCTATGGGTCAAAGGTTTAAAGAAATGCATCCTACAACTATTGCTAGGATGTACCATTCCAGTGCAGCATTGCTACCTGACACAAAGATCTTGGTCGTTGGCAGCAACCCTCACCAGTTCTACACTTTCAATGTCCCGTACCCAACAGAGTTGCGAGCCGAGAAATTCCACCCTCCGTACTTGGACAAAGCACTCAACAAAGACAGGCTTGAAATCAATGCCGGTTGTACTGATAAGGTGTTGAAGTATGGAGCACCTTTTAAGGTAACAGTCACATTCAAATCTAAAATACAGTTGAAGCTCGGTGAGGCTAAGGTAACCATACTTTACCCACCATTTACAACTCATGGTTTCTCCCAAAATCAAAGACTTATTGTTCCTCCGATTAAGAAGATTGAAAATAATGTTATCACCGCACTCGCACCACCGTCAGGAAAGATTGCGCCACCTGGTTACTATGTGTTGTTTGTGAATCGCCTTGGGGTTCCTGGACAGGGTGTTTGGGTCCATATTGACTAGTAAAGGTCTTTGTGTTGTTGCAAGCATATAAAGTTTTTGAGCTTTTCCTATGTATCTTATTCGAAATGTAGTTTACAGTGATGAATCAAGGGACACACTTGGCTTTCATGACCTTGTTAAGGGGAAATGTATAACTAGTTTCGGTCGTAATGCTAGTTGTAAAATAGTATGTAAAGTTTACTTACATAATTACATTTATAAAAATACTGAACACAAATTACTTGCTCTTAATTTGCACATTTTATTTTGTTGGTGTCATTTTTTTTTTGGGTGTCATACTAATTTTTACCTAAAGCTTCAACAGATTTAATAAAAAAAAACTTAATATCAGGAATAATCGATATAATATGAAATACGGAAACCAATGCTGACCACATGATTTTGTCTGACCGAGTTTAAAAGAAAGTTGAATTGTCTTATTGTAATTTTTATACATTAATGTTTTTTATATATTTAGATTGTATACACTACAAGAAAGCATAGTTTTAGCGGCGATGTAAATCGCCAAGCCTTGAAAATCGTTGCTATAGGCATTAGCGGCGACATGTCGCTGGTAAAGAGGTCATCGCTAATAGTTAGCCGTTAATGAATAAAATGTCGTCGCTAATACGTATATCGCCGCTATTGGTTATGCCGGTGAGTTTGCCTGAACGTTCATCGGAGAGGGATTTCCAGATTATACGACTTGCCAGAACTATTAAATTTCTTATGAACTGACGAATAACTTAAACAAAGTTGCACAAAGTTGCCATTTTCAACATATACATTCAACTCATACATCTCAAAACTTAAACAAAGTTGCTTATAAATACCTACTATTAGCGTCATCGCTAATAGTTGATCCCTGTGAAGCTGAAAAAGTTTTGATCTTGGCCATTTATGAGTAGATGATCCAATGGCTTGTGTTGTTTCCTGACTCAAACAAACACAATCTTCATTTATACCCATCTTCTTCAACACACTCTAATTTTCAACCACACACCAACAACCTCAGCCACCACCACTGGACCACCACCATCGTGAAGATGCCACGACCACCGTGACGCTACCGCCACCGGAACACCACTACCGTGAAGCTTCACGACCACCACTTGACCGCCATCGTCAAGCTCCACCACCACCATTGGACCACCACCATCAAGCTCCGTCACTTCACCCCCACTGTCAAGCTACAACACCACCACCACCACCACCGTCAAGCTCCGTCTCCCGGCAAATGTTTACATTTTATGTCTTGTAAATCATGTAAATCATGTAGAATCATGTTACGTAAATCTGATTTTAATGAGAAAAAAGTAGTGTTTTGCTTCACTTTCAAGTTCAAACATGTTTACTAACATAGTAATGGTGTTTTGTTGGTTTTAATGAGAAAAAAACGTAGTGTTTTGCCATCTCCGGTGAAGTTTCAGGTGAAGCTCCGGCCAAAGCATTAGGGGCGACACAATAGCGGCGATTACCAAGCATTAGCGGCCGAGTATTAGCAGTGTTATCAGTAGCGGCGACATATCTCCGCTAAAATTATTAGCAGCGACAAAAGGGTCTTTAGCGGCGACATATGCCGCCCCCTATTGCTCCAATTTCTTGTAGTGTTATATGTACTGATGAACAACTAATATTTCTCAGACGATTCCACAAACACTATACATTTTCTACAAATATAATTAAATGGAAAGATTGGCTGGAACTTAAGCTTATCGCCAGTACGTTGGTGGTTGAAAGAGGCAAAGCTGGTGTTTGACGGTGGGCAATAACGGTGGTGGTTGACGGAGCTTGTGCTTGTCGCCATAGTTTTAGCTTCTCGCTGGTCTGGAGCTGCCATCTAAGAAGATGAGATGTTTGTTTGAGGATGATGAAGAAGGTGATTTTATATGAAGAATGTGTTCGTTTGAGGGAGACAAACCAGGAAAGAACATACATCGTTGGATCATCTTCTTATCAAAGGCCAAGGTCAGGCCATTTTCAACAGCACATGGATCAACTATTAGCAACGACACTAATAGCAGTGACATGCAACGAAGTCGGAGCTATTGGCCGACGTCGCCACTATTAGCGTCGTCGCTAATAGTAGGTATTTCTTGTTGTGTATGTAAATGTATAAGTGTGACAAAACGGAAAATAGCCTCTAAATTGAAGTGTAGATCATTGGGTGATTAGGAATCGACACTAGGCAAGAGCCATGACCCTCTTACACATGTATAAATAGGATAAGGGTTTCAATCTTTGTAACATACAATATTTAAGTGTAATTGAAGTTCTATTTATTTAGTTTGTGATTTTATACACGATTCTGGGCTATAGTGGTATGAGAGCCATTGTAGCTCTTGAAGGAATTGTTTGGGTGGTAAAGGAATTGTTTTCTACCGCTTCCTGTTGATATTTCCTGATTATTTTTCTTGAATTTCTATTAAAACATACAATGCACACGTGTTAGTAAAATAACTCAAATTACATTAGCAATACATCACGAGACAGAACCCCAACGGACTTAGTCAGTCAGAGCCTTGACATGCATTGTTGGGTCTTAGATCAATCAGGTAGGGTAACGAATTAGTGATCGGGGGTTAAAATACTTACAACGAGGCAGAGCTTTGTGTTTTAGGGGGGTATTTTGCCTGATAATTTCGGAATTATAAAGAAAGAGAGAAAGAAGAGTTTGAACGAATTGAGAATGCAGACTGAAGCTCAATTTATAGCTGATTGGGGGTCTCTCACACCCTGCGACCCGTTTCCTTGATCCTTTCGCGCCCCGTGAGGGCAACCTAGCTACGGCTAGGGTTGCCTGGTCACGTACCTAGATTTGTCACGTGTCGTGCACGTGGTGCAAAAGGTGTCCGGCAAATCAACACTCCGTTGCGCCCCACGACCGACACCCCTTTTCGTGTCGTGGCCTGCGAGAAGCTAAAATTTGATATTTTAATTGATTCTTAATAAAATTACGATTCATAACATATAAACCGTTAAAATAAATAAAAAAAAAAAGAAAATCGGTAAGGAAAAATGGGGAAAGGAAAAACTGAAAAAGAAAAAGGGACTAGAATGAGAGTCAATAAGATGGCTAAACTCCAAACGCGGAGGGGGTTTGAGGAATATCAGAACATCGCCTTAACCACTTCTTCTAGCTTTGTTTTGCTTAGTTTATATTCTCGTTATTGTAATAAAAAAGTGGGACGATTACTTTTTCAACCGACCACAAAATAAGATATAACATTATTGCAAAAGC
This sequence comes from Helianthus tuberosus, assembly GCA_030545235.1. Classification (NCBI taxonomy): domain Eukaryota; kingdom Viridiplantae; phylum Streptophyta; class Magnoliopsida; order Asterales; family Asteraceae; genus Helianthus; species Helianthus tuberosus. The sequence continues at coordinate 63,995,823 of CM060443.1, forward strand.
ACATACATTGTTAGTCGTGTTTATTAATTTCATAACTTAGTTGTCAGATATAATTTCAAGAAATTGAGTATATTTGCTAAGTTTAGAAATTTCTTATGATCTGTTGTACTTTTCCCAGAAACATGTGTAGAAGCAAAAATCGAATCAATAGAACTTCAGTTGCACTTGAGAATTGTAGGTTACAAAGATTGAAACCCTAAACCTATTTATACATGTGAAACACTGCCTTGGAGGGTCGTGACTCTTGCCTGGTATGGATATCTAATCACCCAAAGATTGACAACTCAAATTAAAGGTTATAAATTTCTAGTTTGTCACAACTAACCCTTAGAGTTTTACTTACCATATAAATATACATAAAACACAGTTTAGTTAATTACAATAAGACCCTTAAACTTTCTTTCAAACTCAGTCAAGCAATTGTCAAGCCAACATTCACCCCTTAGGTTAATTAAGAATCAAACATTCACATAGCATAAAAGTATCACAAGTATCATGTTTTCATGTTTAATGTGGATAGAGTATGTTTCAAATAAGTTTCAAGTGTCAAGTGTCTTGATATAGAATACATGTTGCATCCCAAGAGTATTCAAAACAAAAAGGGATCGAGTATACTCACAGTGGGTGCTTAGAACCAAACACTCCTAAATTGGATCGAAGTGAGCGCTGGATCAGCCTGCGTGCGGGAAACAAAGCATAAGTCCTCTAAGTGCTGACCCGGTCGGGAACAGAGTGTTGAATAGTGCGAAAATCGAGTTAAAGTGCCTGATAGACTACTTGAGTGGATGGTCATCCAGGCGGATGGCCATTCGAACGGATGGGCTCCATCCGATCGGATGGTCATCCGGGCGGATGACCATTCGAACGGATTGCCATTCGAACAGTGGGTGTTTGTGAACTGTTAAAGTTTTCTATGTTTTGATCATAGTGTCCTGTAAAACAAACAAAAAGTGTTATCATAATCAGATCATCTGGACGAATGGTCATCCGATCGGATGGCCATTCGAACAGATGGTCAGTGAGTGAAGTTTCGTGAAATTTTCTAAGTTTTGAGTTAACGGAGACGGTGCGACGACGTGTAAAAAAAACGGAAACATACCAAACCCAGCTCGTTCGATCGGATGGGTATCACCCCTTTTCGAACCGACGAGCTGTTTCTGATGAAATTTCAGGTTTGGACTCGTAAATCGGCCCGTTTTCCAGTGGAATTCAGTTTTCAAGCCGACTCTTGACTAAGGATCGAGTCGAGAGTCTGTTTGAGCCTGCTTTCACCAAGGTTTTGCATAAATCAGAAGCAAAGTTCAGAAAATCATTTGTAAAACGTGAAGTTTTTTAGATCCGAGCCGGAAACATGTGAAATTCCATCTAATCTGATACAAAAGTGTGATAATCCTTTAGATTTTGTATAAAAGTTGTGAAAATCAACTAGATCTAGCACCAATCTTGGTTAAACGGTGCTCCACCACAGTTTGCAAAAGCAACTGAGTGAAAACCACCTTTAAGAGGTCCAAATCAGTTGGCACTACAAAAAATGCCATGTAGTGGAACACATTTTTTGTGGCATTTATGTTTTATGCCACTAATTTAAGTTTTAGTGGCACTTTGTGCATGCCATAATTGGTTGCGGCATACTTTTAGTGACATTTAACTTTTGTGACACTAATTTAAGTGTTTAGTGGCACTTTGTGTATGCCATAATTGCTTGACAAACACTTTTAGCGGCATTTAACTTTTATGACACAAATTTAAATTCTTAATAGTATTTTATGTATGCCATATTTTCTTGATACACATTTTCACGTACCTCATGGGAGATCACTCAACACTCGGCCGAAGATGTATTTTTTTGTGAAACACTCGAGATCGGCATGGAACCTACTTCTACCATCTGCTTGCCAAGCAATCAAACCTACTCCTTTTTAACTATAAACCTTTGTAAATATCAAGAGGACTTTGGGAATAGGTTAGGCTTGGGCTAAGGGTAGGTGGTTTTGGTTAGTTGTTAGTAAAAATGGCTAAAAGCGTAAAAAGCGTCGGTCGTCGTAAAACTTTTTGTTTTCGTGACTTTTATTCCAACAAAGCATATTCAAACAAAGTTTCTTTGAGGACCTTGTTTGTTCATTGCTAGACTTTCATTTTTTTTTTAATTTTTTTTAGAGAAACGTCACAAGATAACCGAGCTTTTTACTAAAACAAGGCGTTCAAAAAGAAAAATGGTTTTGGTGGGTAAAGGGTGTTTGTTTTGTGGGTTTTGACATGAAAAGGTTTAGGCTCAAAGGTGTTAACTAGGGGGATTTTGATTAGGTGGTAAAAAAAATGAAAAATAATGGTGTTGAAAGGAAAATGGGTTAGTCCTAATGACACCATCATTTGCTTACTTGGGTTTAAGTTGGTAAGGACCGGGAATGTATTGTCGTGGCAAGTTATAGAGTGGTAAGAACCAAACGGCTATTCACACAAGAAACGAAAATAAGCATTTAGTTTAAAGATATGCTTGTATGCTCAATAAAGACTCAAAACTCACTTGTTGTGTGAATGGGTTTATAATGTGATCAAGTATATATAATCAAATTTTAATTAGATTTGTCATGCCTTTTTATAATTTTCTTATGTTGATTCTTTTTATCACGACGCTATCGGTTGTAAATTTGTAAAAATATAACCTTTTTAGAACTTGTTATTCCTAACTTAAACCAAGAAAAGTAAAAAAAATGAAACTTTTTAAAAAAATTTGGGGTAATTAGCGGTTTCAATAGAGTTTTGTGTCAGGCTTGTTATTAGGACTTGCAAAATTCAAGGTATTAGCATCCAACCCCCACACTTAAATTACATATTGTCCTCAATGTGTCCCAAAAATAAGTTTTTAGCTTGATTGAATGTGTAAAAAGGTGTTGAAAAACAAGGTTTGGTGTTACTGGGCACCTAGCCATGGCCTCGTGCTGACTGAGCACAGCCCCGTGGCCAGAGTGCCAGTAATAGAAACTTACAGAAATGTGGCCACGGGGCGTGCCTGGTGGACACGACCCCATGGTCGGTAGGGTTCAGACAAACAGCAGGTTAGGGTTGTGGACACGGGGCGTGGTCGCTGAGCACGGCCCCGTGGTGACAGTCTGCAAACAATGATTACAGGTTTTTTTAAGAAATGTTCTAAATAAATCATAACAAATAGGATTGTAAATAAAATAAAAATAAAACCCAATAAAGATCTTGGATTCCCAACACTCAAGACAAGAACCACATCAACAGAAAATAAGAAAATAGGTAAGAACCATATCACCGACATCATCGGCATAAATGAAAAAAAAGGATAACAATGGTTTCACCGTAATAGCCAAAAACAAAACAAAGATGTCATAACAAAAGAAACCATCTGCCCATAACCCAAAAAAGGAACCAAAAATAAGCCAGAAGGTCCTCACTAAAAAAACAACAACATGCAACCACAAATCCGTGGATCTAATGGTAAAAGTAAACCAAAGACCCAAAGGAAGCAAACTGTCGCAACCCCCGGCACCACCCCGGGAGCGGGAGTCGCGAACATGAGCTAGTGGTATCGGTGTTTATTAATTTGGCAGCGGAAATGAGACATCAGAATCGTAGTTAGGAAATAAATTTCAGAGTTTCAAAACACCAAATTTTGCATTTAAACAAATGGGATAAAACCCATGTTTCATTTATAATATCGTTATAGGGATAAACCCTAGTTGCTGAAAATATAAACTTTTATTTAGGTAACTTTATAGTCACCTTCTTTAAGCCTTTAGTGCTCCATAGCTGGCTTTTATTATCTTCACATCAAGTTACCTGAAATGCATTTTAAAAAGAATTTTATCAGCAAGAAATACTGGCGAGTAAATTCCATTTAATAAAATGACACATTGTTATATTTCACAGCATCAAGAGATTTTACATTTGTTTATATCTACCAATTTCTAAACACAGTATTGCTACTGGGGCAGCCTTTGTCCCCCGTGCTTGTGGTCATGCAAATATTGGCTAACCCGTTGTCCAATATTAACGAGTGTCAAGTAATCTATACAAAACCCACATACTGATGATAATTGTAGAATAACAAAAACTTAATCATTGTAAATACAACTGATAAACATTTAGGGTTTTGTAAAACATCTGAAATAATGGCTCATAAACTGTGTAAAAAGAGAATGACTTGCATTGAAACTTATGTTTTCTATAGCTTCCTGTTGATATTTCTTGATTATTTTTCTTGAGTTTCTATTAAAACATACAATGCACGCGTGTTAGTAAAATAACTCAAATCACATTAGCCATACATCACGAGATAGAACCCAACGGACTTAGTCAGGTAGAGCCTTGACATGCGTTGCTGGGTCTTAGATCAATCGGGTAGTGTAACGAATTAGTGATCGGGGTTTAAAATACTTACAACGAGGCAGAGCTTCGTGTTTTAGGGGGTATTTTTCCTGATAATTTCGGAATTATAAAGAAAGAGAGAAAGAAGAGATTGAACGAATTGAGAATGCAGAATGAAGCTCAATTTATAGCTTATTCGGGGATCTCTCGCACCCTGCGACCCGTTTCCTTGATCCTTTCCCGCCCCGTGAGGGCACCCTAGCTACGGCTAGGGTTGCCTGGTCACGAACTTAGACTTGCCACGTGTCGGGCACATGGTGCAAAAGGTGTCCGCCAAATCAACACTCCGTCGCGCCCCGCGACCGACACTCCTTTTCCGTGTCGCGGCCTGCGAGAAGCTAAAATTTAATATTTTATTTTATTTTTAATAAAATTAGGATTATACGGGTTCGTTTTCGGGCATACGGGTTAATTTTCAGCGTTTTCGAGGGTTGTTATACAAACAATCATCAAGTACGATCAACACAAAACCTAAAAATCCTAAACGGATGATGGTTTATCGAAAATAAAGTCTGTGTTTTACCTCTCGCAGATAAAAGATACACTAAAGAAGATAAAGAAGGAAAAGCGACTGGACGGCGACAATGATATGCGGTGGCACCCCAAAAGTCAAACAACTCTTACATACCTAAACGTTGATCAACCCACAAAAGCAAATGTGTAACTCACAAAATCTCAGAACAAATCAAAGCCAGAACCACCACCACCTAAAGCAACAACATGTTACTAATTGATAATATATAAACAGTTAAAAGAAAAAAAAAGAAAATCGGTAAGGAAAAATGGGGAAAGGAAAAACTGAAAAAGAAAAAGGGAATAGAATGAGATGCAATAAGATGGCTAAAATCCAAACGTGGAGGGGGTTTGAGGAATATCAAAACATCACCTTAACCACTTGTTCTAGCTTTTGTTTTGTTTAGTTTATATTCTCGTTATTGTAATAAAAAAGTGGGGACGATTACTTTTTCAACCGGCCACAAAATAAGATATAACATTATTGCAAAAGCACATACATCATTAGTCGTGTATATTAATTTCATAAATAAGTTGTCAGATATAATTTCAAGAAACTAACTATATTTGCTAAGTTTAGAAATTTCTTATGATTTGTTGTACTTTTCCCAAAAACATGTGTAGAAGCAAAAATCAAATCAATAAAACTTCAGTTACACTTGAGAATTGTATGTTACAAAGATTGTAACCCCAAACCTATTTATACATGTGAAACATTGCCATGGAGGGTCGTGACTCTTGCCTGGTATGGATACCTAATCACCCAAAGATTGACACCTCAAATTAAAGGTTATAAATTTCTAGTTTGTCACAACTAACCCTTAGAGTTTTACATACCATATAAATATACATAAAACACTGTTTAGTTAATTACAATAAGACCCTTAAACTTTCTTTCAAACTCAGTCAAACAATTGTCAAGCCAACATTCACCCCTTAGTTTTTAACCCGAGTAATAGCGATATAGGTGAATGATTACTCATATACAATCAGACGTTCACATAGCAATATATGATTTCAACTATTAGACTACCTTCGTTTCAAGTTGGTCGATAGAAGCACCTCGTATTTCAACTATTAGACTACCTTCGTTGGCGGACGAGTACTGAGCTTCGCGGATACAAGCATGAAGGTTACTAGAGATCTGAAAACAGTGGATGCTACTAACATGAGTCTTATGACTAAGAGTATCGACCACGACATTCGCCTTGCCAGGATGGTAGCGAATCTCAAAGTTGTAGTCATTAAGCAACTCTACCCATCGTCGCTTACGCATATTCAGTTCTTTCTGGTTAAAGATGTGCTGCAGGCTCTTATGGTCAGCAAAAACCGCACACTTAGTACCATATAGGTAGTGTCGCCAGATCTTTAACACAAAAACAACTACGCCAAGCTCTAAATCATGGGTAGTATAGTTTTTCTCATGTATTTTGAACTGTCAGGAGGCATAAGCGATGACCTTGTCCAGTTGCATGAGCACACAGCCAAGACCACGTTTGAGTCATCGAAGTAGACCACGAAATCATCATTCCCATCAGGGAGAACAAGTACAGGAGCGTTACAGAGCAGGTTCTTAAGTGTTTGAAAAGATTCCTCTTGCTCAGGACCCAAGCAAATGGTTTCTCTTTCTGAGTTAACGAAGTAAGAGGGACGACGATCTTTGAAAAGTCCGAGATGAATCGACAGTAATAACCCGCCAATCCTAAGAAGGGACGAATCTCAGATGCAGATTTAGGCATACTCCAATTCTTCACTGCTTTGATTTTGGATGGGTTAACATGAATTCCTTGTTTACTAACGACGTGCCCGAGAAATTGTACATCGTTAATCCAAAATTCGCACTTAGAAAACTTTACGTATAAGCGTTCACCACGTAAAAGTTCTAACATGAGGCGTAAATGTCATTCGTGATCATCTTGGGTTTTCGAATAAATAAGAATATTATCAATAAAGACTATCACAAAACGATCCAGATAAGGTTTGCAAACAGGATTCATAAGGTCCATGAACACGGCAGGTGCGTTGGTCAAGCCAAAAGGCATAACCATGAACTCATAGTGTCCATAACGAGTGCGAAATCCAGTTTTGGGGGTATCTTCTTCGAGCACACGGAGCTGATGATAACCAGATCGAAGGTCGATTTTTGAGAAACAGCTTGCGCCTTGTAGATGGTCAAATAGATCATCGATACGAGGAAGAGGATAACGATTCTTGATGGTGAGTTTGTTAAGTTCACGGTAGTCGATGCACATGAGAAACGAACTGATGTGCAAAAAATGCAACATATAAATTACATCAATTGTGGCATAAAACTAACCCTTTTTTTAGTACTAATGTTGGAAAAAGTGTGTTTTTGTCTTCCTTTTGTATTTTCAGGATTAAATGAGCTCAAATTAACAAAAGAAGCAAAAAGGCAGCTAAATCTAACATAAATACAAGAAAAGGAACACAGGTGGCATGCCCGACCTCCCCGACAGCATCTTCCCAAGCAAAACAAGAGAACAGAAGGCTGAAGACGCCCCGTGCTCAGTGAACACGGGGGCGTGTCCAAGTGCCAGCATAAAAGACAAAGCTATAGAAGCTTCTATCACCCACCACGGGGCCGTGCTCAGCGGACAGGGGGCCGTGGTCAACTATAAGATTCGCAGAATCCAGGCAAATCTTGATAGTACAGATACGCTTCTGCACACGGGGGCGTGGTCAACTAATGCAGACAAACTCCAATTAATGAAGACAGAGAAGAGGATGGACACGGGGTCGTGCCCACTAGATACGGGGTCGTGCCCGAGCTACGGTTCAGGCTATAAATAGGGGTGCTTGGATCATTTGCAAACCATCCCTTGGCACACCACCTCTCTCACACATCACCCACCACCAACCACCACCATAACACCATCATCCACCACCATCATCCATTGTCCATCATAGAGTGTGTGAGTCGTCTCGGGATCCAAGATTGATCGTAAGAGTTCTTGACAATCAAAGTCCATGTTTGCCTAAGTCTCTTACATCACTTGGTGAAGACAAGTGTCTAGTGTAATACTTTTTATTTTTAATCTTTTCGCACTTTTTACTTGGTTATGTATTAATGACTTTAATAACTAGTTTCTTATGTTGAAGGTGATTCTTCCTTATCGTTTGTCCGTGGTGTCTTGGCATTATTTTACTGTCTATATAAAATAAAAGATTTTCACCATTCATATCTCCACGGTCTATATGGAGGTATGTTGGCTACCTGGTCTGGGGTTAAGGGAACGGTTGGGTAAGAGTCTTGCCTTGTTCAGTGTATAGATCCTGCAAGGACCTGGGTCAATTTTAGTAGGACCTCTTTCAATACCCACTGGTATTGGATAGCGGGGGTCCAAACTCTTTGATCCCCTCATATGTAAGCTACTATTAATACTTTAACCCGGCTACTTAGGATTGTATCCCTACTAACTCAGACTACTTAGCCGAGGGTAACGTCACCTTCAAAAGAGGGGCCTACCATAATATGCATTAATAACTTATTTAATTATCTTTCAATAATCCGACCCTTTAGGATTGTATCCTTGCTGACTCAAACTACTGGGTTGAGGGTAACGTCACCTTTAAAAGAGGGGCCTACTACAATAACTAAGATAATCTCTTAAAAAGTGCAAAAGTGCGGAAATAATCAAAGGTTACACTAAACACGAGTCGGAGCCAAGTGATTCATCTTGTCTATCTGTTTTTTTTTTATTTTTTTTTTTCAGCATTTTAGTTAGTTTTATTTTTCTAGTTTAAAACCTTTTTTCTAAACTTTTGATTTGATTAGACGTTGAGGATAAACCGGTACTAAAAGCTCTTGTGTCCTTAGACGACCTCGGTATCTTACCAACACTATACTACGCTCACGATGGGTGCACTTGCCGTTATGTGTGTTTAGTGTTAGTAAATATCATGTTTTATAAATTTAAAACTTGACTAAAAAGTGTAAAAGGGCTTAAAATATACATTAGAAACCATACACACTTCACACGCACACGAACCATCTTTCTTCTTGACGAATAACAAAGGAGCACCCCACGGTGAGGTACTTGGACGTATAAAACCTTTGTCGAGTAGTTCTTGCCGTTGACTAGATAACTGTTGCATCGCAGAGGGTGCAAGTCAGTATGGAGCTTTAGCAACAGGAGTCGAACCAGGTATCACTACAAAAAAGATGACTTTTGGGGACTGAAAAATCAGTATGTGATGCATAAGAATCAATCTCTAATGGTTATCAAGGACTGATTTGCCAGTCCCCAGCCAGTCCCGGATACCTGGTACTAGATACTGGTTTTAACAACTAAGAATCAGTCCCTTTTGTACGACACCAAACAAGACTAATAGTCAGTCTCAGATACATAAAAATTCAGTCCTAAACTTACCTCCCGGTACCACATCATTTCAGTCCCTGATGCATTTCTTCCATGACTAAAAAATTAGTCTCGGATACTACGATAGTTTAGTCCTAGGTGTATTACTTTAAGGACTGAAAATCGGTCCTATGCACGTGTCTATATTGTCCCTAATAAGTTTTGTTAAGTTCGTGATTCCATGTCAAATCAGTATCCAATAAGATGTTTTAAAGACTAAAAATTAGTCTCAAGTACCGCATGATTTCGGTCCTTAATATGCTTCTTTTAAGTACAAAAAATTAGTCTCACATACTATGTTATTTTAGTACTTAATATGTACTTTTAGGGACTGATAATCAGTTTAAGATAACAAATATTTTTAGTCTCCAATATGTTTATTTAGGGTCTGAAAATTAGTCGCTTAAGTTAGTCCCTAATATCTTTTTAATGACTATCTTTTAGTCTCTAATACTATGTGTCACTTTCAATATGGTTTTTTACATACTGACAAATAGTTACAAATACAATTTTAGTTGAGTCCCTAACATGCATTTACAATTCCTAACAAATATATTCTAGGACTAAAAAGTAGTCCCGATAGATTTATAGTTTTATGTATTAAACCATTCTTATTAACACAACATTAATATTATTCGTCAAAATGATTCTTGCTTTCTTAAATTCACAATAAACTCAAGCATTAATGTCATACCAATAGCGAATGAAAATCAAAATAACACCAATTCATCAATTCTGAAATTTAGAAGAGTATTAGAGAAAAAAAGAATAAACGTCTTAAATAACTGCCTAGATAGTGTTGTCACTTTCATTGTGTAGTCCATTCAAACCATCATCTTCACCAACATAATTTGTAGATATTGTGCTCTCGAAATCTGGATATTTTCGGCTCAAGAACTCTGTCACTCTTTCGTATTTTTCGTTACTATGTTTCAATTCCTCCTTGAGTTCAGTAACCTCATTTCTCAAATTTTCGTTCTCAATTGAATCTCGTTGAGATGATTCGACTGCCGATTTCATCCAGTTATCTTTTTTCCTTAACACAGGACCAGCACCTACCTCCCATGCTGATTGTATTGTTTTAGCCCTTCCACATACACTTTTGATGGCTTCTCTCTCCACGTCGTGTTCCATAGCAGTAGTAACGATGGTTCCTTCGGTATTCAATCTAGCCATGGCCGTCTCTTTATGTTTACAAATATTATCCTAACATAATAAAAGGTAGAAGAATAACATTTAAAACTTTTTTAGACCCAAAATAAATATTTGACAAAAAAATCTAAATAAAAAGCTTTTAACAGGGAGATGCTTACATATACAATATGTGAATCTTCATTTGGCCATCCTTTTTTCTTAGCATTATAGTGCAGCTTGTAGTAAACTTCTAATGGGCTAGGTGGCAACTGAGTCTCGGGATTTCTCTGCCATCATAAAACTTATATAATGAAGAATAAATATATTCTAAAAAGAGTGAAACTTTTTATAACATATATAAACCTACTAGTTGCTTATTCAAACAAGTAAAAATTTCTATAACATTCTACTACTACATAACAATAACTTATTAAATTATGGGTCGAAAAGCGTAAACTTACAATTTTGAAAGCATGATTGGCTATTGACGGAGAGCCCCCCCCCCCCCCGACTTATATTTACTTTTTTTCTTTTGTTAAGTTCCATTTGATCACTATATTTCTACAAAATTAAAACTCGGCATACATGTCAGAGGGTGCAAGTTGGTATGGAGCTTTAGCAATAGGAGTCGAACCAGGTATATAAGATCGATTCGAAAATCAACAGATCGAGGAGGAGGAAGACCAGGGAGATCTTCGGGAAAGACATTAGGGAATTCACACACTACTGGAACATCACTTACGCTCTTTCCCTTATCCTTTTGTTCCACTATATGGGCGAAGAAGGCAAAGTACTGTTTGCGTAAGCATTTATTCGCCTGAGTGCATGATATCAACTTCAGTCCTCTAGAAGGTCGGTCTCCATAGACGTGCAAAGTATCTCCAGACGGGAGAGTTAAATGAATGTACTTCTCGTGACAAGCGATTTCAGCATGGTTCTTACGCAACCAATCCATGCCGACTATGATATCGAAGCTACCTAATTGCATGGGTATGAGATCAATAGTAAAAACGTGATCGTTAAGAGTCAGGGAACAATCACGGAGGATAGAATCAAGTAGAATAGACCTACCATTGGTAATCTCAACAGAGAACAAACTTAGGTAGTTTAGAGTGTGCACAGTTTAACAAAGATTCAAATTCTACGGACACAAAGCTTCTATCGGCACCAGTATCAAATAGTTTCAAAGCGTAAAGATTATTAACGAGAAACGTACCATTAACGACATCATTGTCATTACGCACCTGATTTGCGTTGATGTTGAACGCTCACACTCGAGCGGCTTGTTATTGCTTCTGATTCAGCTGGGGACATTGGGGACGGAGATGAGTGGTGTCCCTACATTTGTAGCATGCTCGCATGTTGTTTGCTGGTTTGGGGTTCTGCTGAGCTGGCGGTGCTTGCTGAACCTAATTGGCTTGACGGCAGTAAGGGGCTATGTGACCATAGCGATTGCAGGTGGTACACATGAGACAAGTCGCGTTGATAGTGTGATGATATTTGCAAGTGGCACACTTGGGATGAACCCCAGTATACGACCTCTTGGTGTTTTCTAGAGCAGGAGGGTTTGGAGTAGCAGTAGGCACAATAGCATTGCAAGCAGGGTTTGGATTTGCAGCAGGGACAATTGCATTGCAGCCAGAATTTTGAGACTTTCGTTTTTTGTTCTTGCTACCACTTGGTTGCTGCGTGATTTGGTTAGCTGGTTTCGAGGGAGTAGAGTTTCCGAACTGTTTATCACGAACGCGGTTGTTGTTCAAACTTTCTGCAAGACGGTAACTTCTTCAATAGAGTCGAGTTGCTTCAATGGCATCACGCATAGCAGGAGGTAACCCATGGATGTACTTCGTGATCATGCGCTTGGGAGTAGACACCAAATGTGGCACGATGATGCTAAGTTGCTTGAAACGGGTAGTGTAAGCCAAGTTGTCATCACCAACTTGTTTCAGATGCCAGAATTCGTCCTCAAGTTTCTGCGAAGTTTTCATCAGCTTGGCCCATGGTAAAGCATAAGGTTCATCATTGGAGCAGATATTTCTCTCATTGGTCCACCATTCTAGGGCTCTGCCTTGAAACACGCCAGTTGCACTCCTAGTCTTGAGATGTTCATGGCACTCGCTGTTAATGAAAGTTAACTCAATGCTGTCGAACCATTCCAACATCACAGTCACCCCATCATTGCCCGTGAAAGGCTTAGGGCTGCAAGAGACAAAGTGTTTGTAGTTGAAGCTCACAGGCTTAGGCTCGACCGCTTTAGAGTCAACAGATGAGGGAGGAGTGTTTGATCCCTGGATTTCAGTGATAATCTTGGGAACAATACGGGCTATCTGTTCGGCCATGAAAGACATCATCTTCTTCTGGGTGGTGTTGGCCTTTGACCTCTTGTGTGGATTGGAAAGACTTCTTGATGACATCTAAAGAGTCAGATTAAGGATCGGGTGAGACTCGATCATAATGTTTTGTTTAATAATATAGTCTTACGAACACGTAGCATAGCATAATGTTTCACATGATTGCATAAAAGACCCAAGTTGTTTCACACATCACAAAAGGTTCAACATGTTTCACATTGTTTAATCAAGTTGTTTCACACAGCATAAAACGTTCAACATGTTTCTCATAGTTTAATCTAGGCTTCCACGTAGTGTAACCATGAATGGATAAAGCATCATAAATTTAGTTCGTTCCAAAGAGATTATTATTACTGTTTTAGATTGCGGAGATAGTGCGATTTGTGTAAAAGTTTCGAAAAGAACAAAGTATCAAGTATAAAACCACATGTAAATCGAGACAAAATAAAAGATAGGCTCATAAAACATAGGATTGTTTCGGGTAGAGAAACGTCGACTAACCAAAGTAAATCGAGCCCTTTGAAATTAAGGTAGTGTGCTTTGGCTTACATAGACAAATACGTTCATCGATGTTAGGCCTACGATATTTGTCCTTTCGGTTACTACACATCCTTAATCGATTGGGAAATTTCGAGACTTTGGCGAGACTGAAAATCAAAGAGTGGGACTAGTTATCAAGATGCGAGTTTCACCTCTAAATTGGTAACATCGTAGCCTAATGGTGTCGGTACTTATCAAAAGATAAGACCTACTAGATTATGAAATGGAAATTTCCCTTCAAGGTTTGGATGTCACTCCTAACTTGAGGGTAAATTTCGTGCAAAAATATAAACACTGCTAACCGAAAGTCGTCATCAAAGGCGGGAACCACCCCTGTTTCGATGAGTCGTTTCGATTTTGTTTCAAGAGTGTTTTCTGTTAGGATCGGAGGCTCCTCATGAATGTATTTGTTTGTATAATTTGAACAAATCAATAGAAATGAACAGAGTTTAAATGCAGCGGAAATGAAAAACAAACTTTGTAAACACAATCAAAGAGGAAATAGTTTTGATAAACACATGCTTCACATTAAGTCGAATGATTACAATTCAAATCAAAAGATTACAATGCATGCTTACAAACTAAACTCCCCCTCAGCCTGAGCTCACTGGTTGATCGTACAAGATGAAAGGAGATGAGCAAAAAGCTCGAAGCTCGAATAGAACTGTACAAGTACTGCTCTATTTATAGTACAGATCAAACCACTGAGAATCAAAGCTGACGTCACCATGAAAGTGACATCTAACAACCTAACAAACTACAAACACTGTTCTATACAAACTACTGACGTCTAACTACTGATTACATGGACACTGCTTCAACTAACTAGTGTTTCACTTTCCAATGTTGTATGCTAAGCACTGATGTTGAGCATCAGTGCTTTCTTCAAATGGTGATCAGGCCTTGAATGGGCAGTGCATTAATCTTCATCAGTACTTAGAAAACAACAGTAGATAGAGCTTCAGTACTTTAGCAGCATCAGTCATTAGAAACAACAGTTGTTGCAGGAGCAGTACTTGAGTCATCAGATGATAGAATCACTTTCAAAGGGAAAGTTTAGTGCAAACCGCTGCTTATGATGAATCCACTGTTCTGAAACAGTTTTGGCTTTACATTATCTGTTCCTCTGTAGGGTTCAATCCCAACATTTTCAAAGCATCCAAGTGTGTATTGTGTTAGCCTTAGGAAAGGCATGTAAGTTTAACAAGGAAGTATTGCTAGGAAGCATGCAAGGTAGAATGCATAAGTTTTAAACAACAAATAAGAGTAAAAGTTCCTAGAACTATAGACTAGGGCAAAGCATTCCTACTTTTTCTAATTCCCTATAGTTATGGCACTGATACCAATCTGTCACACCCCAATCGATGGCGGAAACATCGGGGCGCGACACTAAGCGAATCAGATTGCTCAAGAGAATCCACAACACTACTTGTTTCGATATAGATTAATCAAATTTCATAAATATGTCTAAAAACGTCAACCACATTTCACAACCAACATAATGTATCAAAATAACATAATGATTCAAATATTGTTCAAAATTGTCTAATTATCTAAGATGAGTTTCTAAGCATCATCCTAGCTTGCTTTCTTGATTCCCAGCTACTATCAACCTGCAACATGTATTAAAATAAAATCAACAAAAATGTTGGCGAGTATACAAGTTTGAGTACATAGCATAGTAGTTTACGAATAAAACTCATATCCAACATGAACAACATATCACAAGTTTCAACATGCTAGTAAACGTGGTTCATATGATAACCCAAGTGTCCAACGCGTTAACGTGTCTTTCCTACTTCGACACATCGAAGAGGAGGTAAAAGAATCAAAACTTAACAATACTCCCCAAGACTCATGGAGAGGTGTGTTACCCCTATAGCGCTATAATTGTTAAGGCGAGCTACACATAAGAATCAAACGTTCACATAGCATAAAAGTCTCAAGTATCATGTTTTCATGTTTAATGCGGATAGAGTATGTTTCAAATATGTTTCAAGTGTCAAGTGTCAAGTGTCAAGTGCCAAGTGTCTTGATATAGAATACATGTTGAATCCCAAAAGTGTGTAAATCAAAAAGGGATCAAGTATACTCACAGTGGGTGCTTAGAACCAAACATTACTAAATCGGATAGAAGGGAGCGCTGGATCAGCCAGTATGCGGGGAACAGAGCATACGTCCTCTAAGTGTTGACCCGGTCAGGAACAGAGTGTCAAATAGTGCGAAAATCGAGTTAAAGTGCCTGACAGACTACTTGAGAGGTTGGTCATCTGGACGGATAGCCATTCGAACGGATGGGCTCCATCCGAACGGATGGGCTCCATCCTATCGGATGGTCATCCGGGCAGATGACCATTTGAACGGATGGCCATTCGAAAGTGGGTGTTTGTGAACTATTAAAGTTTTCTATGTTTTGATCATAGTGTCCTGTAAAAGAAACAACAAGTGTTATCATAATCAGATCATATGGACGAATGGTCATCCGATCGGATGGCCATTCGAATAGATGGCCAGTGAGTGAAGTTTCGTGGAATTTTCTAAGTTTTGAGTTAACGGATACGGTGCGACGACGTGTCAAACAATGGAAACATACTAAACCCAACTCATTCGATCGGATGGGTATCACCCCTTTTCGAACTGACGAGCTGTTTCTGATGAAATTTCATGTTTGGACCCGTTAATCGGCCTGTTTTCTGGTGGAATTCAGTTTTCAAGCCGACTCTTGACTAAGGATCGAGTCCAGAGTCTGTTTGAGCCTGATTTCACCAAGGTTTTGCATAAATCAGAGGGAATGTTCAGAAAATCATTTGTAAAACGTGAAGTTTTTCAAATCCGAGCGGGAAACATGTGAAATTCCGTAAGATCTGGTATAAAAGTGTGATAATCCTTTAGATTTTGTATAAAAGTTGTGAAAATCCACTAGATCTAGCACTAATCTTGGTTAAACGGTGCTCCACCACAGTTTGCATAAGCAACCGAGTGGAAACCACCTTCAAGAGGTCCAAATCAGTTGGTTTACGGGAAAAAGTTGAAGTGTTCATGTGATTTTGATGAAGAATGAGGTGTCGAAGTGATTAAAGATGAAAGTTGTACAAGATTTGAGGTGAAATACTTACGAGAAGGCCTTGAATCGTGATTGAAAGGGTCTAGGAGCTTCAGAGCAAATGAGCCGAATGAAAGGTGAAAATGGAGGTTAAGTGCTGTATTTATAGGTGACAGTGACAACTCCAATCGAATGGCATCGATCGGATGGGGTTAAGTCGGTGGAAGTGTGCAGGCAATCGGATGGCTTTCCGGTCGAATGGCCATCCGGTCGGATGGTCATCTGATCGGATGTCCATTCGGACATCCGATTCCCGTTTGCTAGTTTCCCGACTTTGGCTCGTTTTGCGAGTTAGGTTAAGCGTTTCGTTGCGTATTATTGTGAATAACCATTACGTGGTATTATTATATAAATAACACAAGTTTCCGTATTTCCAGTTCGCATCCAAGTGTCAAGTTTCTAGAATATACATACCGTTCACATATAAAGCATCACAAGAGTTAAGTATCACAAGAGTCAAGTATCACAAGAGTCAAGATTCACAAGAATCAAGAGTCAAGATTCACATCGTTCATATAAAGCATCACAAGAGTCAAGATCTACATAGGTAAAAGTTTCACATAGTTTAACACAATAAAGATTCAAATAGTTCATTCCTCATTATGATCGATCGTCTCGAGTGTAAAAATATGACAAAACAAGAAGTACGACAAGACTTGCCTAGAATTATAGAAGCATCAAAACGCAGAGCGTTACATTTTGCTTCTACTTTTCTTGTTTGTCCATCTCAATTTGGACATGAGGAATTACCAATATAGACCGAAATTAAACATAGTAAAATTTGACTACGGGATACGATAAAATTAGTGTATGATATAAATGATGTGTAGTGAATACCGTAACAGTTTCAGAATTCTTTGAAGCACTATATGCATTAATAAATGCCAAATATGAACGACGAGTGAAACATCCTACAACTTAACCAAGAAGAGTTAAGGATATGCGTTACTGTGTATTTTCTTAAAGTAGGGAATAAACTAATTAGTCATAGCAGGTTGTTTCATCAAGCAATGCGTTTTCTGATGAAGATTCTGTAGATGACAGAACATAATTTTGTTTGTACGGTCTACCAATGCCCAACAACTATTGTTTGCTAACCTTGTTTAACATTTTCCCTTATATTATAACCACAAATCGTTTAGCTAATTATTAGAAACTATATGTCTGATGGTGGTCTAAACATCAAACTTGCTCCAATGGCTTCAATATTAAAAATCTGCATGCTCCTGCTTCAACTTTTGGCATTTTCGGTGTTTACCAGCCGGGACCATTGCGGTTGTGTTGCCGCTGTGAGTGTTGGTTGTGGTAATTCTGTCCATAACAAGCTTCTTGATGGAGGAGATGATTATTCAAAGCCACAGGTGGAGACTGATTACAAGGGTGCATGGGTCATTGATAACTTAGATGTTGGCGTGTGTGCCATGCATCTACAGTTGATGCCTAACGATCAGGTTATATGGTATGATGCCACATCACTTGGCCCATCAGCCCGAAAATTGGAACCTGAGGGAAACTGTCCGATTAATCCAGACGACAACCAGCCAGATTGTTGGGCTCATGCTCTCGCTTATGACTGGAAAACCTCACAAAGTAGAACGGTTGAGGTATGTTTCTATTTAATTTAACCCTGAATGGACATTTAGTTAATTAGTGAGTTTATGTGCATGATTATGGCAGGTGTGGGGTGAAACATGGTGTTCATCCGGAAACTTGTGGCCTAACGGTAACATGGTTTCTACGGGTGGTACCTACAATGGTGTTAAAGCGGTTAGAATGATGCCTTTGGATGACCCAAAACCAGACTTTATCGAAGTAAGAGATGCTCTTGGGGATGTCCGATGGTATGTGAAAAAAGTATAACCCATTATAGAAATAACAATTATGCTCTTGGTGTTTCTTTTTCAAATGTTTTAGGTTATCTATATACCTAACATTTCTCTTAAGCCCCTAAGAAACTTAACAAAACAATTATCGAAATAAACTATTAATGTTGGTAAGTATATAGTGGATAATCAAGGCCCAAAGCTTGTTTTTATTCAATTCATTATAATGTGTACATCATGCCATCATATATGTGTATCCATGCACAACTAGTACATATACGGTAATCACAATATGAAAATAATTACATTTTCTAGTTATTATATTTTACTCGTTAATTAACTAGTCATGGCCTAAGTAAATCGGCTAACTGGCCTCGCAACGTACCACCGATATTACAACCTATCAACTCGGTTAAAATTTTACTGCACTCAGTTTTGATCTCGGATTTAATGCAATAATTACAGATTTTAATAAGGTTGCTGTTTTAAATTCAACAAAACACACTGTTTTAAATTCAATGTCAAACTTTTTTATAAAATGTCCGAAACATTTGAACTATTCTTCTTTTTTCGCTTTCAGGGAAATAATAAAATTAATAAATCATATCAATTAAAATTGAAATTTAATATAACAAAATGACGTGATTCTATCACATTAAAACCTATAGAATAAGCTTGAGCAAAATAAAGTTTCTAATGGGCGTACGAGACTAGGCTTTTAATGACGTCAGGCTCATATCTTTTTTTTTTCAATATAAGTAATAGATGAATATTTGTAGAGGAACCTGAACCGGGCCACGCTTTTTCAGATGGCTCGATCAGGCTAGAACTCATCCTAGTTTTACTTTTGTTCTTTCAAATACATGTTTATTCTATTGAATCATCCGCAGGTATTCATCCAACCAGGTGTTACAAGATGGGAGTGCGATAGTTGTCGGAGGTCGAAATGCTTTCAGCTACGAGATTGTGCCACCATCGCTTGAGTTCAAGCCGAATAAAATCGACCTACCTTTCCTTAACGATACATGCACACCCTCAAAGGGAGAGGGACCAAACAAATACATTGAGAACAACCTCTACCCATTCCTTTTCCTCCTTACAGACGGAAACGTGTTCATTTTCGCTAATGATCGAGCGGTCACAATAAACCCAACATCAGGACAAATCATTCAACAACACCCTGTGTGCCCAGGAGGATCTAGAAACTACCCTCCTTCTGGCAGTTCCGCGATCCTCCCATTAAAGATGTCCACAGATAACATCCAAGCCCTTAATGTAGAGGTTGTCATTTGTGGCGGTAACAGCCCCGATGCATTTGAATTGGTCGATGCAAAGCATGTAAAGGTCCAACAGTTCATGCCCGCGCTAAAAGATTGTCATAGAATACATCCCATGGAAAAAGGTGCACAATGGGAGGATGAACAAGACATGCCATCTCCAAGAACCATGGGGGATCTTCTACACCTGCCAACAGGAGATCTTATTATGCTTAATGGTGCCCAAAAGGGTACTTCTGGTTGGGAGAATGCTAAAGATCCCAACTTAACACCTCTACTATATCAACCATTTAAGCCCATTGGTCAAAGGTTTACAGAAATGAACCCAACCAACATAACAAGAATGTATCATTCCTCATCCGCATTGTTACCCGACACAAAGGTTTTGGTTGCAGGTAGTAACCCACATCAGTTCTACACATTCAACGTCGAGTTTCCAACAGAACTACGAGTCGAAAAGTTCTCCCCTCATTACTTAGACCCTAAACTCGACAAACAAAGACCCGTAATCGATGAACAAGGTACGGATAAGGTGTTGAAGTATGGAAAACCATTCAAGATTGCAGCTAGTATCCAGTCGCAAGAATTTTTGGAGTTGGGTGAGATTAAGGTAACTATGTTGTACCCACCTTTCACCACTCATGGTTTCTCACAAAACCAAAGGATGATTGTTCCTACGTTGACAAAGGTTGTTGATAACGTGATCACCGCCTTGGCGCCACCGTCTGGAAACTTTGCTCCTCCGGGGTACTATATTCTGTTTGTGAATTATCTTGGTGTTCCAGGAACCGGTGTTTGGGTCCATATTGACTAGAAAGACCGTATCTAAATAAATGATTTGAGTTCTACGTTAGTTGTGTTAATAATGGTTCTTTCCATATGGATTGCTTGTGGTGGTGATGAATAATCAATTGGTCGAAGAGGTTTATGAAATATTGGATGTGTATTTATTATAACTAAAAATTTATAGTACTAGATAAAGGGTGTGATTATATGCAAGTGTTCGATATATTATTCTGTATCAAGAATTCAAATAAAATACAATCCATGCTGAAATGTTGGCTATTTTAGTGTTATTATTTGTAAAACGAGAGAGAACCTAGGAGAATTTTCTGATTCTCATTTATAACTTGAAATAATGATACATTTAAATACATAACAAAGAAACATAAAGCTAAACTAGCTAGGCGAAAGTCAACACGAAAGTTTGACTTTTGTTTGAATCAAAAACGTCATAAATAACACAGCCCGTCAAGTTAGAGGTGTATACAACCCTAACCTGGAAATTAAATCCATGTGTAGATTACCAGAAAGAATTTTGGTAAACAAATCCGCAAGCTGATTCAAAGTGCGAGCATGAGACAGTAAAATAACCATCTTGAAGCTTCTCAAGCACAAAATGACAATCCAATTAAATGTGCTTAGTACGTTCATGAAAAGCTTGTTTTTGGCTATATGAATAGCAGCTTGACTATGGTAGTTGAGTGGAATAGGAGTGAGACCATGAACTTAAAACTCGGAAAACCAGTGAGTTAACCAAGCAAGTTCCTATGTCAAATGGTGAAAAGAAGGATCACGAAAAACTTATTTCTTGGACTTCCATGAATTGGGCGAACATGAACATAAACTTATGTTCGGTATGCGTTCGTTAACAGTTCGCGAACATGATAATTTCCTTTATGTTCGAACACGAACATAGCCTTGTTCATATTGGTTCGGTTCGATTACAGCCCTAATAAGCATATGATGACGGTATATTCAGATTTTTATAAAATGTTATATTATATTAATAAAAAATGGTAACGACATTTGACGTCATTTTATATAACAATGTAAGCTGATGTTATACGATACTACCGATATTGTTCAGAGGGTAGCTATAATATGAAAAGTTGAAAATCAATAAATTAAAATTAAGGTAAAAAGTAAATATGAAAATATGTGTGAACTTAAAAATAAATATAATAATAATCTAATATAATACTTAAATAATAATTATATTAAAAAAATATATAGTATTATAAAAAAGAAACTACTATTCATGGAGCATTTCCAATTATATATATAGTTGATTTGACCGTACGTTGCGGCGGTACATTACCGCGAGCATTGGATTGGTATCGGTTTGGTTCGTTACAATATCAGTATGATACATGTACTTCGTATAGAAATTAATCAACTGAAAACAGCAAAAATGAACACGGGTAACGAGACCAATTTTCAAACGATATTGATTGATTTAGATCGTCACATTATTTATATCATTATTCATATATCATTGCAGACAAAGTTGTATGAACCGGTACCAATTTTGTTCGTTTGGTTTGTTATGGTATAATAACAATATGGTGCCAGTTTATCAAAAGTAAAAAACAATAAAAAATTAATAGTGGTATCGGTACAGATGTTGTTCAATCGATTCGATACGTTTTGGTACGTTAGTGGCACATTATCTATTTCAAAAAAAAAACTTTCTCACAATATTGGAAAAACTAAGCACAGATTATTAGAAAAAAAATCAAAATAAATGATAATTAGTAATTAAAAATTAATAAATACTTCAAAATAATAATTATCATTTATTGTCACTTTTGGTTCAATTTGGTACACCTCCAGCATCCATTTACAATAAAACCTATACTGCAATGTTAAAAAATATTGTTGTGCATTTTTTTCTAAACTAACAAACGCAAGTTATTAAAAGAAAATTAAACAAAATTATTGAGTAAAATAGTATTTAAAAATAAATAAATACTTGAAAATAGAATTAAGAAATAAATCAACACTTTAAAATAAAATATTGAAACACTATTCATGAACACTTTCAATTGATATGTATAATAATAATAATGATACGTATAACAACAACAACAACAATAATAATAATATTAATAATAATAATAATAATAATAATAACAATAATAATAACAATAACAATAACAATAACAATAATGACAACTATGGGATTCTCACGCACTTCGCTGCGGGCCTTTGTTTATTATTGGTCTGCTTCATTACGATACCAATATGATAGTACGATACTGTAACATCCGTCAAAATGAATTCCTGAAATCCGACCCGTTTTGAAATTCGAATCCTAACCTTGAATCACGCAAATCTTTCGCGAATTAAATAATCATCGAAATATTTTATATGGTTAATTATCTGTGTAATTAAGTATTTAATTTGTTAAAAAAAATCAATATAGTAATTAATTAATTTAAAGGTTATATAGATAACCTAGTTAGTTATAGGAAATCAAACTTAAACCAAGTTAATTTAGCTATTTAATTAGCTTATTAAAGTTGACAGACTAATCGTGTATTTACTTGAAAGTGTAAAATGGTACCCGAAACCCTAACTATAAGTACACACCTCACACACACACAAAACACGCACACACTCCCTACTCCCCCTTCTCTCCCGATCACGGTGACCGGAGCAGTTTTCCGGCGCCATTTTTCCGGTGACACAACACATGGACACAAGCAGCCCTTCTGCCCCTCTCTGAGCTCCAGTAACCGGAGCTGCGTCTCCGATTGACGCCGCCTTACTCCCTCCGACATTTGGCGCACCACAGCGACGGTAGACGGAGAGAGAGAGAGAGAACGAAGAGAGAGAGAAAGCGACGGCGACGGTTCAGGTTGAACGAGCCTTGTTTCTACTCGGATTCCAGCGGCGGCGACGGTAGTGCCGCCGTGAGCGGCGGTGGTCCTGATTCCATTCCGACATACCTCCGTAGTCCCGGTAAGTGCCAACTCCTTGTTCGGTTTCGGTTCGAGTTTGAACCGGGTTCACTTCGATTCATGTCCGGTTGTTTTTTTTTGTATTACAGTAGGTTCGAGTCACGTTTCGGTTAGTGTTTCAAGCTCGGTCAAATTCGTTTTGAATTGGATTCGTCTCCGGCAGTGGCGTCGAGGATGATGACGATGGTTGTGAGGACCCGGGTCTCGGCTCATGGCTCGATTCAACAAGACAGTTACGAGTTAGTTTCGGGTCTCGGTTCCGATAAGGGTTTTGAGCCTTTTCGCTTAAAAACTTCAGTTTTATTTTAAATCGGTTCTATTTTGAATTCCATTTTTCGGTTTGAGTATAATTTGGTTCATTCTTGATTTGGTTCAGTCTCGGGTTTCGGGTTCACATCGATCGGTTCGGCTCAGGTCATACTTCGGTTCGGGTTCGCGGCGAGTGGTGATTCGAGTCAGCTTAGGCCTCGGCTCAAGTGCGGGTCTCAGTGCCGCTCGGTTCAACCCGATTCGACTCGGTAGAACGCGTATACTAACTTCATTATTCGTATTTTTTTTCTATCGTTTTAAATCGCGGAACCGAACCTTAAATAAATTGTAAACATAATAGAAGTGTATATATATATATATATATATATATTTATAATGTTTGGATACTTTTTATTGAATTTTGAACATATAAATCGACAACTTGTGTTGTCGGGATTGTCCAAAAACAGAGGAAACTCTTTCCGATTTTCGTTAAAACGTAAACATATACTTTATAGTCAAACCGCTAATGAGAGCGTATCGGATCCAAATAATTTTTATAATCATAAGTATAAATGTATATTTATCTTTGAGAAAACTTCTATAATATTCTTTACGGGTTTAATTTAGAACTATTACATAAACTATACAAAATATATACACAAATATATACTTATATATCAACTAGATATACTTTACATTCCAATTCAAATCTGTCATCATAATTCCGAATAGTCATACACCTCCGTTTGCCCATATAGGGTTACCTCAGTGTTCCATCCTCCCACTCTCATACACTCGTCAACACTTGGATAATCGGAAGACTTAGCAATTATGTGAGTATACTTGACCCATTTTACCGTTTTCACACTTTTGGGTGTAACATGTTTTTATATACAAAACACACTTATTATACATATTCTTATGCAAATACATAAACAAACAATCCAATACATGCTTACTATCTGTTATGCTTGATATGTGTTTTCTGGACCATACTTATGTGATGAACTTGTCATTAGCTTCGTACGAGCCTCTATTTAACATGTATAGCGCTATAGGTGTAACGCACCGCCCGTAGACTAGTAGTCATGTTAAATTTTCATTCATACTTGCATAAACAGAGGGTTGACTTGTAAATCGCATGCCAGTTTATACGTTAATCTTGATAACTAGGTTTGCCATGTGGATTGTTCCTTATCATTTTTATACTTATATACTACGCACCAAACTTGTAAGCTCGCAAATACTTTTTGTATTGAACTACACTTTTAAAACATGTGCAGGTTTAGCGATGATGTTGGTGATACATGGAATCTAGTAGGATGCTTAGATACACACTTTAAATTTGTATTCTTATTGTATTGTATTTCGTTACTCATGTTGTATTTATTTTAAATCTTTGTAATTGACTCTTTAGAAACGAAATGGAAATTTATTATTTAAATACTTGTCACAAATAGTGTTATGAAGTCTCTTGCAATCTATTTCGTCTCACTCCGATGTTTCTGCCATCGGTTGGGGTGTGACAGATACCGATACTCGCCATAGGAATTCCTGCCAAATCGACACGTTTTTTACATCGACTGAAAACCATTAAAAATAAATACTCGTACCGATACCAGTGTTGTTTGGTCAGTATTGGTCCGTTACGATACTGGTATCGTACTGACACTCGATATAGCTTACGATTACAAAAAAAGACTTCATTGTGAATATTACTTTTTGTGCAATAAATTTTATACTGCCACGTCGAGAATTCTATGAAAACGAATACGGTACAGTTACCGACGTTGTTTCGGAGGTATATGTTCGATTTGTGATGATAAAAAAATCAACTACATATGACATGTTCGAATACCGATGTTGTTTGGTCATATATGTTCAGTTTGTGATGATAAATAAAATCAACTATATATGACCCGTTTGAATACCGATGTTGTTTGGTCGGTACATGTTGGGTTTGTAGTTATAAAAAATAACTATAAATGACCGTTCGAGTAGAACTTTTATATATATTGTTTTTACTTCCCTTTATAATTTTATGTTTTAAGAGTACATATATAATATATCAAATTATCACACATAACATATATATAACATCATCACCATAATAATATTTGATATATTTAAAAATGTAAATATATTATAATATTATTCTCAAAAAATAATTTTATATTTCATAGCATATAAATATGAATAATGCCATTAAAATATATATTTAAAATAAAAATTTTATTTTTCACATAATAAAACTACAAGAATGAAACATTACTAAACTATAGTTAAATAAGAAAAAAATAAAAAACTTAAAAGTTTTCGGGTATATATTCATGTTAAATGAGTATATAGTTTCCAGTAATCGGGTTGGGTGTCATCTAATCCCAGAACGTGTGAAATATTTTTTTCCATACCTATACTTGGCCCAATATTCATCGGGTATCGGATATACTTGTCCCAAATGCTTCGGATTTCGGGTAATTTCAGGTATACCGGTAGGATTCGAGTATTTTTGCCATAGTCACAAAAGAAGAACTAATTTAGATTGGGCTAAAGGATTAAACCAGTTTAAAGTGTATGTATGACCAGGCCTGTTTAAGCCCTTCATGATTCGCTTGGGCCCCCATGTCATGAACACTGTATTCTACATCAAATATAATACCTATTATTCCATTAAACTGTGTTAATACATCATAATACGCTGTTGTATATGGGGGACTCAATAAAAAAAAAGAATGAACGCATACAAACGACACAGAACAGTTCAATACGCATCCAAGAATTCAAGAGGCGATTTCTAAGAGTTGGAGAAGGATCGATACCAGAAACAACCATGAACGAAGAATGAAGACTCGACACGCATCAGTTTTTTTTATCTTTGGGTTCTTTCTCATTTAAACTCGTTTGATTATGATTCTTGCTACCGTTTGTTTGTGTTTTGATTATCCGAACATGATTGTCAGCTAGTTTCATAGACTACCTAAGTTGTGATGAACTAAGAACGCTTGTTTTGACTTTTATATTTTGACTTTTCGACTATTACCCGTTTTGATTTAAAATAACTTTGATTTGTTGCTGAATATGATCATGTGTGCTACTTTTTTGCTAGGATTATTTGATTAGTTCTCATTATTGATGTGTTTATAAAGAAGAGATTCACCATAGGTACGTTAAGATAAATCAATTGTTAGTTCGTTAATTGGGTCAGTTTTTGTCCTAACCCTATTATTAGAAATGATATAGGTTTACGAATTAACTAAAATCAGTAGAAATTAATGTGCATCCAATTCCATTGAATAGATATATGATTTGGGATTGTTAGGTCTGTTGTAGGCATTGTCTGATAGTTTGAACCGATGGTAACGTGGGGTTTGGCTATTTATTCGCTTTAAGTTCTTCATAGGTATTCGGTGTATCAAGTTGGGGTTAGCGTAACAATTAGAGGGTCGTTAATACAGGTGGTGTTACATACCCTAATAGTTGTGGGATTCGGTGGTGATAGGTCGAGTCGGTCCATCTTAGCACTTCATTACGTGTTCTAATTGTTCTTCATAGTTTGGTTTCTAGGAACTAGAGAGTGGAGGTCCCACTCTGAGCTGACTAGTTACTATAGGACTTAATCATCCTTAGTGGGAGGTTAGTCAGGTTAGATATCAGATCTTTAGTCGCTTGTCAACTCATAAGTCATTATATGTTTTAAGGGATTCATTGCATAGGTGGTTTCTCCTTCTATTGATTAAACCTTGTGTTCCCAGTCGTTTAGTTGTCTAGTTCATCTTAGATAGTATCAGGTTATTAGTTAATTTAGTTAGTTAATAAGTTAGAAATCCTCAAAACAATTAAAACCAATTAACTAATTAGTTAAATTAGAGTCTAGTTAGCGTCGTTAGTGTCTCGTGGGTTCAAAATCCGGACTTAGTTAGGCTTTACTACTGCCGATAGATACACTTGTGTATCTTGTGGTCTAGCATTAGGAAGAGTCTATGGTTAACTAGAGTGTCTAAATTAGGTTACTTTTTAGTAGACTATATTTTGCACATAATAATAACTAGCATTTTTTTGCTTTTTTTTTTTTTTTCATTTTTGCTTAAAAAATGTGTGAACTTCTAATGGTGACCATTGTCACATCGCCAAGTCGGCGACCCTAGCCAAGATCTGCACAGATAGCAGGGCCAGAGCTGTGTAGTCAGACTTGGTTACGGCGTTCCCCAGGAAACCATACTGCCTCCACACGAGTTTCCTCGCTGAAGTAACAGCCGGATGAAAACCGGGGTGACGCTCAGGATCAAATCCTCCTCGGTGGATTTTTCACCATCATTGCGCATAAATGTCCCACCCTCGCCACTGCCGGGGATCGAACCGGGGTCTCACAAGGAGACACCCGGCCCAATAACCAACTGAGCTGCAGGTGAAGGACACAATTCTCATATTTCTTAATTAGCCTAGTATTTCTTACAGAATCCTGTATATTGGCAAAATGCATTGACCAGGAGATATTACAAAGTCTATTAAATCATTTGTTTTTTCTTTGTGTTAAACACAAAGCTAAATGCATATGTTATAGTGGAATTCTTGGATTAACTTCTTTTTTCTATTATGTACTCGTTAGTCCCTTGCTAATCTTTATTTTTAATAAATTGATTGGCTTTCGCACTTGTTGGAGCTATTAAACATCTTGGACTATGGCATTTCATTTTTCAGCTGGATACAAAAGTGGAAACTTTCTCCGGGATGTTCTTTTGTGCTAAGATGTGCTATTTTTAATAAATTAATGTTCTTTTGTGCTAAGATGTGCTATTTCTAATAAATTTATGGTGGTTAAAAAATGTAAAAACAAAATTTATTATATTATAATTTATTTGATTATGCTAATGAATTATTATGTAGGCCAATCCAGCGGTCCACTTTATAATTAACCTATTACCAAGCTTTGACCAAGACTAAAATAACAAATGATTAGTTTAGTAATCAACATGCGATGTCAAAATAAAAAAAATAAAAACAATAGAACATTAAACCTATGTATTTACAAAAAATAATAATTTAAAAGACAGAAATAAATTGCAAGTTAAAAATTATTTTGTCATAATTAAAAAGGTTCACACATCGGAAGTCAACATAGCTGAATAGAAAAATGTAATCCCGTGCCCACTAATTAATTGATAACAATTTATGCTTAACTTTGTTCTCATTCAAATTAGAATAAACGTTTTTTTTTTTTTTTTTTTTGAAATATTGAATTTTAATAATCTCAACTATTTATCGTTGGCCGTCAACAGTCCCAACTTTAACAAAATAACCACCAAAATATTGACATATTTGTCACCAATGGACCCTGACTAACAGAACCCCAACGGCGTTAGTCTGCGGTCGCCGGAAAACCGTTTTTGTGCAGAAAAAGGTTTCTAATGGTCCAATCTAAGGTTACAAAGAGGTTTAGGACGAAAATGTTGAGTTTTCCGGCCAAAAAGTTGAGTTTTCCGGCGAAAAATAAGTTTGCCGGCGAAAAAGGAGTTTTCCGGTGAGTTTAATAATTAAGGTTTTTACTTTAAAAAGGTTCTCAGAGGTCTATAATAAGGTTACAAAGAGGTTCAGGACGAAAATGTTTAGTTTGCCGGCCAAAAATGAGTTTGCCGGCCAAAAATGAGTTTGTATATGGATTTAAACCCTCTCTTAGTCATTTAAGGAATTTTAGATGTTTGTGTTTTAGTACTGATTTAAATGAAACTGATAAGCTTTCTAGTAGGGTTGAGAAATGTGGCTTAATAGGTTATTCCAATGTTAAAAAAGGGTATAAACTTTGGAGTTTGGATAGTAAAAAGGAATTATATTCTAGAGATGTAAATTTTTTTGAATATGTTTACCCTTTTAAGTCACAAGCATGGAATAATTAAGAGGTTTTGCTAGATGAAAATTTAACACATTTATTTTTTTATTTGTTTGATACACCCACATCCATTGATTCTAAAAATGATTTGTTAATAACTCCCAATGATGAAGAGAGGGAACATGGTTCTTATGGGAGTTCTTATGAGGATCTGCAGCTAAGTGTCCCTACCACGGCTGCTCCTACTAGTAGAGTTGATGTGTACAAATTGCAACATAAAAATTACATCAATAGAGGCATAAAAACAACCCTTATTAGTACTAATGTTGGAAAAAGTGTGTTTCTTTCTTTATTTTGAATTTACAGGACCAAATGAGCTTAAAAGAACAAAAGGAACAAATAAGTAGCCAAAAACCAACATAAATACAAGAAGAAGGAATAACGTGACATGCCCGACCCTCGGCAGCATCTCCCAAGACAAAAACAAGAAAACAGAAGCAGACCACGGGGCTGTGCCCAGCCAGGCATGGGCCGTGGTCAGACCTCACACATAAACACAAGACCAGCAGAAGCTTCTACCCCGACCACGGGGCTGTGCCCAACTCACCATGGGGCGTGGTCAACTCTCAGATTTACAGAATCTTGATAGTACTGCGAAGAGTTAACCACGGGGTCGTGTCCAGAAGCCACGGGGTCGTGTCCAGAAGCCACGGGGTCGTGTGGGCCCCTCTGCTGACAGCTGCAATTAATGACGGAAGAGAAGGAGCTGGCCACGGGCCATGCCCAATGGACACGGGGTCGTGGCCGGGGTACTGTTCTGACTATAAATAGAGGTACTTGGTTCACTTCAAAGGCATCCCTTGGCAAACCACTTCTCTCTTACTTTGCCACCACTCCACCATGACTACAACACCAACACCCACCACCATCATCCATCTTTCATCTTTAGAGTGTGTAGTAGTCTCGGGATCCAAGATTGATAGTAAGAGTTCTTGTCAATCAAAGACCATGCTTGGCTAATCTCTTACATCATTTGGTGAAGATAAGTCTTTAATGTATTACTTTTGATTTTCAATCTTTCGTCACTTTTTAATTGGTTATGTATTAGTGACTTTAATAACTAGTTTCTTATGTTGAAAGTGAATTTTCTTTACCATTTCTTCTGATGTCATTGATTTGCTCATTCGTGTCTTTACGGTCTATATAAAGCACGTTAACTACTTGGAAGGGGGTTAGAAGGGTGGTTTGGTAAAGTTCTTTTCTCGTTCAGTGTATAGATCCTACGAGGAGTTGGTTCAAGCTTACTAGGACCTCCTTCAATGCCCCAAAGGTATTGGATGGCACGGGTGTGAATAGCTTAAACCCCTCATATGTAAACTACTATTAAAACATTAAACCGGCTTCTTGTGATTGTATCCTTGCTGACTCAAAGCACTTAGCCGAGGGTAACGTCACCTTCAAATGAGGGGCCTACCACTTTTCGCATTAATAACCTATTTAATTATCTTTTAGTATTACGACCCTTTGTGATTGTATCCTTGCTGACTCAAACCACTGGGTTGAGGGTAACGTCACCTTCAAAAGAGGGGCCTACTACTATAACTAAGATAATCTCTTAAAAAGTCCGAAAGTGTGAAAATCATCAAAGGGTACATTAAAGAGGAATTGGATCCAAGTGATTCTATCTTGTCTATTTGTCTTAAATTTTATTTATCTTTTAATTTTTAGATTTAGTTTCATGTTTAAAAACTTTTATCAAAAATTAGATCGATTAGACGTTTACAATAAACCGCTATTAAAAGCTCTTGTGTCCTTGGATAACCTCGCTATCTTACCACCAGTATACTACCCTCGCGATGGATGCTGATGCGTGTCGAGTGTAATATGTTTTTATTAATAATTTAAGCCCATTTTACACATTAATCAAGTTTTAAATTTATAAAACACGATATTCTACTAACACTAAACACACATATGGGCAAGTGCACCCATCGTGAGCGCAGTATAGCGTTGGTAAGATACCGAGGTTGTCCAAGGACACAAGAGCTTTTAGTACCGGTTTATCCTCAACGTCTAATCAAATCAAAATTTTTAGAAAATGTTTTAAACATGAAAAATAAAACTAAAATGCTGATAATAAAAATAAAATAAAAACAGATAGACAAGATGAATCACTTGGATCCGACTCGCCTTTAATGTAACCTTTGATGATTTCCGCACTTTTGCACTTTTTAAGAGATTATTTTAGTTATAGTAGTAGGCCCCTCTTTTGAAGGTGACGTTACCCTTAACCCAGTGGTTTGAGTCAGCAAGGATACAATCCCAAAGGGTCGGAATATTGAAAGATAATTAATTAAGTTATTAATGCCTAAAGTGGTAGGCCCCTCTTTTAAAGGCGACGTTACCCTCGACTAAGTGGTTTGAGTCAGCTGGGATACAATCCCAAGTAGCCGGGTTAATGTATTAATAGTAGTTTACATATGATGGGATCAAGCCATTCGCACCCCTGCCATCCAATACCAGTGGGTATTGAAGGAGGTCCTAGTAAGCTTGACCCAGGTCCTTGCAGAATCTATACACTGAACAAGGCAAGAACCTTACCAAATCATTCCCTTAACCCCCGACTAGGTAGCCAACATATATCTATATAGACCGCAGAGATATGAATGGTGAAAATCTGTTACTTTATATAGACTGTAAAGTAATGCCAAGACACCATGGACAAATGATAAAGGAGTTTCACCTTCAACATAAGAAACTAGTTATTAAAGTCATTAATACAAAACCAAATAAAAAGTGCGAAAAGATTAAAAATCAAAAGTATTACATTAAATGTTTGTCTTCACCAAGTGATGTAAGAGACTTAGCCAAACATGGCCTTTGATTGACAAGAACTCTTACTATCAATCTTGGATCTCGAGACTACTACACACACGCTAAGGTGGATGATGGATGATGGTGGTGGATGTGGGTGTTGTAGTGGTGGTGAAGTGGGCGAGAGGTGGTTTGCTAAGGGATGCCTTTGAAGTGAACCAAGCACCCCTATTTATAGCCTGAATAGAAGCCCGGCCACGGCCAGGTGTCCGCTGGACACGCCCCCATGGTCATCATCTTTCTCTTTCTTCATTAATTGCAATTGTCTGTATTAGGCTCCACACGACTCCGTGTTCGCTGGGCACGGCCCCGTGTGCAGAAGCGTATCTGTACTATCAAGATTTGCAAGATTTTGCGAATCTTAGCGTTGACCACGCCCCGTGCTGAGCTGGGCACGCCCCTGTGCTAGGAATAGAAGCTTCTACAACTTTGTCATTTTCTACAGACACCTAACCACGCCCCCGTGTCCGCTGGGCACGGGCCGTGGTCAGCCTTCTATTTCTTGTTTTTGCTTAGGGAAATGCTGTCGACGGGTCGGACATGCCACGTTTATTCCTTTTCTTTGTATTTATGTTAGTTTTTGCTGCATATTTGTTCCTTTTGTTCATTTAAGCTCGTTTGGTCCTGAAAATACAAAAGGAAGACAAAAGCACACTTTTTCCAACATTAGTACTAAAAAATGGTTAGTTTTATGCCTCATTTGATGTAATTTATATGTTGCATTTTACACACATCAAATACCTCCACACTTGAATCTTTGCTTGTCCTCAAGCAAAACTCTTTATTATGTGGCTTACACACCCAAATTGAATGGGTAAAAGAGAAATTTTTGGCTTGTCTTGAGTGTCGGGAATCCAAGATTTTATTGGGTTTTATTTTTACACTATTTATAAAAAACGTCACGAGAAAACCGAGCTTTTTTACTAAAATAAAGGGTTTAAAAGAAAAAAGGTTTTGGTGGGTAAAACGTGTTTGTTTTGTAGGTTTAGAAATGAAAAGGTTTAGGCTCAAAATCTAGGTGGATTTTGGGTAGGTGATAAAAAAATTGAAAAATAATGGTGTTGAAAGGAAAATGGGTTAGTCCTTCATGCCTCCATCATTTACTTACTTGGGTTTAAGTTGGTAAGGACCGGGAATGTATCGTCTTGGCAAGTTCTAGAGTCGTAAGAACCAAGCGGCTATTCACACAAGAAACGAAAAATGAGCATTTAATTTACGGATGTATGCTTGTATGCTCAATAAAGGCTCAAAACTCACTTTTTGTGGGAATGGGTTTATAATGTGATCAAATATATATAGAAACGGGATCAGGAGAAAACACTCAAAAGTGTGAGAACAGTGAGAACGCATCCTGGCCCAACACGTGTCCCGCGGTATAGAGAAGGGCGGAGGGGCTTTTTTGTCTTTTCATTCTTCTTTTATTTTCCCAACGCGGTATAATATTTTATGGCGTCTAAGTTTTTTTTTGGCGTTAATTGTATTCAGAGAACTTTTTGGCGTTTAATTAATTATTTTTGTGTCCCATATATAATTTTTTGGCGTTATAGCGTTTTCTGGTTAATTTTTTGGCCTTTTTGGCGTTTTGTATAATAATTCACTACGAGTCATTAAAATTTGAATAAGATTACGATAAGACCAATTTTTTGACGTTTAGTGAATTTTTTGGCGTTTAATACCCTTTTTACAAGGTGCTTTGCCAGCAGCTGTTCTCCCAGCTTTCATACTTCTAGCGGTTTGGTGTTTGTAGTTTTTTGGCGTTTTATATAATAATGTATTTTATTTATAGAGAATTGGATAACAAAACAACATTTAACTTGATATCAAAGAAATATAAAATGAAAACAAAAATAATACAAAATGGTAATCTAATTTTTCTTCCGAATCTTCAATGTCATCAGCCTCTTCCTTCTTGAATTTATGTTTGCCGTTTTGAACCTTTTTTGAATACTTTAGCTAGATGCCAACTTTCCTTCATAAACCCCGTTTTTTTAGAAGAAACTGCTTAGTGGCAACCTGTTTTTTGTGTGATATTCTTGTTTGGTGGCATGTCATTAAATATCAACTCTTGCTTGATGTTATTTGTAATAATGGAGTCCAAAATGCCATTTTATACTTGTGTTGATCCCTTTATTCCATTCAAATAATCATCAAGAACAAAGCTCACCTGATGGCATATCACTGTCATCAGTCTCTTTTTCTTCAATATTTGTCTAACTCATTCAGCAAAATATTATTGAATTAACCCCCTCAGAAAAAGGACCCATTTCAGTGAAAGCTTTGAAATCTGTGGCGTTTTAAAGGGAGTGGTTTCTAGAGGATATGGCATTTTTGTGTTTTTCTGGGTGTGATTAATTTCATTGTGTATAGACCCTTCTCTTATAAGAGTTTTTTGGCGCGTAATTTAGGCGGGACTTTTTATTGTAATAAATGATAATAATAATAAAGTAACTGTCTTTTCAGTTACTGTTTTTTGTATTTACTGTGTTGATCAGCTTTTATCAGTTTTATAGGTTATAGACGTCCCATCTTCTAAGTTTAGTGTTTTTTTAAATGGCCTTATGCAGACCAACACGTCAAAATACAACAACGGAGTAAATAAAATATTAAGCAAGAAAAATATTTTTTGTTATTTTTAGCGTTTTGTTAGGGTTAACCATTTTTTAGTATTATTTTGGCGTTTTGCTAATAAAGATATAAATATATCATTTAATTATTATCTTAAAAAAAAGATTACATAGAAGAAAAAAAGAAGAAAAAAATTTAAAATCCTTCGTCAGAAGGAACTTTATCTGAATAGTATCCATCACTTGTGTCATCTTCTTCCTCCTTGGAGTCTTCTTCTTGATCTTCATCCATGTCATCTCATTCACCTTCATCAGCTTCTTGTTCCTGAAGATTTTGAAGCCTCCACCTAAACATGTCTAGTATTAACTCCAATTTTGAGTCTATTTCTGTGTTAGTACAAGTGTCGTTATGCAATTCTTCCATGAAACCCAGTCGCTGCTTTGTCATGATGTTCTCTAGCCAGTAGACTTCCTCCTCTCCGCTGTCGTATGTAACTGTCACCATGTCTGTTTCATCATCAAAACGCCATGATGTCATGACAGGGTCTAGCTTCACATTTCCTTTGGTTGGTCCAAATTTGCTGGTTAATGCTTTCATAAGCATATGCATTTCATGGCATTCGTTGTCCAGAGCGATGCCAATGGATAAGATTTGCATCTGTATCTCTTCTTCCATTTTAAGAATTGCCTTAACCGTCTTAACATACACCCTCCTTCTGTTGTCAAAATGGAGGACGTATCGCCTGATTCCCAGAGTGTATCTCCACGAAACGATTGTTGCCATTTTTGGCGTTTTGTTTAAGTTGGCGTTTTTGGTTAAAGTTGTTTTTTTTTTTTTTTGCAGAAAATGGATAGATTGAAGTGATTATGGAAGCTATGTTTTTACTTTTGTTTATATAATGATGTTTTTGGCGCGTAATTTAGGAGAGAATTTCTTCTAATAAATGTTATTAACTGAAATTCAGTTATTTGTGTTGTTTCATCTTCCTGTAATATTCAACGCGTTTAATTTTTTTTTTTTGGCGTTTTGTTTTTAATAGCGTTTTATTTTTTTGTTTGGCGTTTTATCATTTTGATGGCGTTTTGAATATGAGGTGTAAAAGACCCTTTTACCCTTAATGAAGCGCGTCCCACCTAATAATATTGATGTTATTTACGAAAACTCCACCGCGCAATCTAGTCCATGGATTGTTTTGATCGGACGATCCATAATAGTTCTCACCGTTCTCACACTTTTCACCGTTTTCTCTAAATCCTGACCCAGTATATATAATCAAATTTTAACTAGATTTGTCATGCCGTTTCATAATTTTCTTCTGTTAGTTCTTTTTATCACGAAGCTATCGGTTGTAAATTTGTAAAACTATAATCTTTTTAGAACTTGTTATTGTGACAACTGTCAAATTTGCATGCATACGTACAATTATTAAATAATGATTAGTGCTTATTGACTGTGCTGAATTTCAATTAATTACTTGAACCGCTTTCTGATTATTGCCATATACATACATGTGCATCATATATTGCAAATGATATATCATTATTACATGGGAACTTTGTTGATTCAAATGATGCATGAAACACCGGCAACACAGTTATCAGACAAATCAGAAA
Organism: Helianthus tuberosus; assembly: GCA_030545235.1. Lineage (NCBI taxonomy): Eukaryota > Viridiplantae > Streptophyta > Magnoliopsida > Asterales > Asteraceae > Helianthus > Helianthus tuberosus. The sequence goes on from CM060443.1 coordinate 64,032,209, forward strand.
AATGCTGACGGAGTTCAGTAGATAGACAGACATTGTATTGAGACACAGAATGAGCCAGAAACCAATTATTACACTAGTATAGTGTGTAGGAAAGTAAGGATCACAAAACTGCCTTCCTAGAGATAATTTAAGTGCCGGAAAGTGCCTAAAACTCACATAAACTGCAGAATTCTACAGAAAATTAGCAAATTTAGCATTTAGACACACTTGTATCATGCAGAAATATGGTTAAATGGTCCTGAATGCTTTCCTAAGTGTCGGGAACCGAAACTGTCACAAAAGGTAACATAAAGCACACTAAACTGCATAGTTTAGCACCTTAACGAACCGGTAACCAACTGAACAACCGGACACTACCCGAAACACCAAATTTTCACTAGAAGCACTGTTTTAACATTTCCAAGCTAGTTATGGTCCCCGAACATCATAACACACCATATAAATATCTAATAACTAAATCCCTAACTATACACTTGAAATCTAACTAATAACTAACCATCTAGTTACTACACCTATACCCCCCCCCCCCCCACCTAGTGGACGGCCAACATATGGCCCACATAAAGATTTTATTTCAATTTTCTGTTAGATCTTGTTTCTACTTTCCTAAACATTTAGACCAATGGAAAATGAGTTTTTGGTGGATTATAAGTTGAACTTGAAGACATAAGCCTATCATTCCTTCACACACTTCACACCTTCATCTTCTTCTTTCTCTCCTTCTTGTTTACGTCCACTCATCACCACCACACCATCTCCATTTTCACTCCATTATCTAGCATTCTAAGGTGTTCACAAGGTGTCTCTAGCATAATAAGGAAGCTTGGTGCCATTGGAAGTTGAAGGGCCTTCACCATTTGCTTTTATCCACTTCATTTCTACTGTTGATCATCCCTAGCCTTGAGCTAGTAGTAAGAACACTAAACTCTTCATTTTACATCTTATTTAAGTGGTTAAAGAATGATACATGATGTTAATCTTGAAGAACACTAAGAATCAAGAGAATGGAACATGAACATAAGCTTAAATCATGAAGAAATCGTGTTGTTTATGTGTTGATTTACTTGTTGATTGTTGTTTACTTATGTTAATGATGTAGATCATCATATGATCTTGCTAGATCATGATTAAAAACATAATCTATCAAGATGAGAGGATGAAAATACTAGAGATTAATAGATCATCCGCATGGAAGACATGAACTTGAAAGAATATATTGTTTTCTTGTAAAATGATGATTAAAATGAGATGTAAGTCTTGTAGATCTAAGATTTCAAGGATGATTTTTTCTAGAAACCAAGTTAAAAATCCAAAGTTTACTTAATCTTGGTTCTTAAAGAAATCAACCATGTTTTTACAAGTTAAACAAGTGTAGAAACATATGTGTAACAAGAAAAATCCATGAAGAAACATTTTTAGAAAATGTGATTATAAGTTGTGAAGAACTAACTTCCTTAAAAATGATGTTTTAAAGAAACAACCACACTTTAAAGGGTAACAAGACTTACTAATTACACTAGTAAGTTACTACAAATTTTTGTAAATTTTCAAGTTCATGAAGTGGTAGTTTATGCTTGTTTTTGGCAAAACTGGTAAGTGTAGATTGTTTATTCTTGATTATTGATTGATTGTGTTGATTTACAAAAGAAAATGATATGCCTTCAAGGTATGGAAACCATTTTAGGGGAAACTATGGCAAAATTTTTCTAAAAATCTAACACTTAGAAAAATATTTTTGAACAAATATTTACAAGTATATTTCAAACCATGGATTTTCTTATAAAGTTTGCCATAATTTTTGTTACAAAATTACAAATATTGGAGGTTGGTTTTTATAAATAAAAGTGACTAAATATGTATTTAGGGAAATATATATTTAGATGTCACCATGTGTGTGATTATTTGTATATTATGTGTATTAGTTATATTATTTTAGGACTTGAAATAATATAACTCATCAAAATACCAAAAATTACAATCCAAAATATTACCAAAATTCCAAGGAATAAATATACAAAGAATACCCACATTATTGATGAAACCGAACAAAGGAATATAACTTACAAAATATTCCGGGAAATTTATTCATAAGTATATTTTGGACACCAAGTGAAGGAAAATGTGATTTTCACAATTATTACAAGTTTATAACATATTTTTGACAAGAAGAAAATGTATTATTTTTTGTGAATAAAAATATATTTTCTTGGAATTAATAGAAGATATATTATTTTTGGAAGAAATATATATTTTCTCAAACAAACATCAAATATATTATTTTTGGGAGAAAAATAAGTTTATATATACTTTCCAAGTTAGACTTGAAAATATATTATTTTTGGAACTTATATGGAAATACAAATATTTTTGCCAAGGGTAAATTATAAATAATCTTTCTAAGTAATATTTCTTATAATATATATTTTGGAAATATATATTAATGTATTCTTACTAAAGATATTATTCCGAAAAAGTTAATACAAAGTTGAGTATAAAATACTTAATAATTACAAGAAAATACGTATTCTCGTACGTATAGATACACACCGGAATACAACATCAATAGATGGCAAAAATATACAAGTTTAAGAATGCAAATACAAATACACCCATCCTTGGGAAGGATATACATGTATAGATACTTAGAAAGTAACAAGATAAAATATATTATTTTAACTAATATTCCAAAATGTAATAAATATAATTTAAGTTAAAATATTTGTTATTTTGACAAATAATTATATACTTGGAATAATATTAATGACACAAAGAAACGTAACTCAAAAATACTAAATAAGACCGAGGTCAAGGCACGACCCACCAGTCTAATGAACCGTAGTACGCATGTAGGTAGTCGTGCGTTCTAGAGGAAGCTTTGAGTTACATTGGATACAAAGAACGCAAAACTGGGAGTTCTTGTCCCCCTTTTCTTTTAACTGTTTTCAGTTTTATAACTTCGGGGGTGAAGTACATGTTACAAACTGTTTACAAACGTTTATATGTGGTATGGTTAGCTAAGGAAGGGTGCTGCTAGATCATGTGAGTGGTGGGTACAACGCTTAAGACCATTAATCCTCATTGTAGGACCGAGGGACATGAGTAATATATCTATTTGGGTGTAGCGAGCCCCACCCATGAGCCCGCCGAGTGGGCCATGAGGTGACTATGTCTTATTGCCAGAGACAAAATCTGCTAGGTTTGAGCCTTCCTGTATCACGTTACAAATATTAATGTATTAGCTACACATTAATTGATTTATTTCCTTGTTGCTTTCATACCAGTTTTCAAGTACATACATACATACATACTTAGAAATGTTTTCAAGGTTTATTCGTGCACACATACTAAACACATGAACGCGCTCAACTTTTATTGATGTTTTCAAAATACATGTATTTCAGGAAATTAAGTATGGATCTGGCGGGCGTTGAAGTTTACAAGTCATATCTTTAATAAAAGTTGTCATCTGAAGTCGAAGGGTTTGGGTTATGTATTTTATCTTGGATAAGATACATGGCTCGGAACCTAGTTTGTTTGTGTCTTTTGTAAAGTCCTTATGGATCTAAAACTTGTTGGTATTGTATTTTGAACATGAAGTCTGTGTTTTGGGATTTAAAACAATGTTGCTTGTAACGTTTTGAAACTATCTATGGATGAACATCTTGGTTTTATCATATTGTCGTTTGTTATAGTTGAGTGCAATGATATTAAGCAAGTCACACATAATCACGTTTCCGCAAAAGTCAGGGTGTGACAGTTTGGTATCAGAGCTTCGATTGTAGCGAATTAGGATTCCTTCTCGAGTCTAGACTACAATCACTAGGGCTCTCTCACGAAAATATTTTTACAACATGTTTTCATTGCATGTACACGCAACGCCCAAATCCAGAGAAACAAACATTTTTACAAAAGGAAAGACAAGAAACATGATTGCAAGGTTTACATGTGTGGTTTAGTCTGGGAGACTAGTTGGTTTAGTCGGGAGACAAGTTGGTTTAGTCTGGGAGACTAGTTGGTTTAGTCTGGGAGACTAGGTGGTTTAGTCTGGGAGACTAGGAAGGATAGAAAGGTTTCATGAGGAATAACAAGGATACATTACTTCATGATACATTGTATTTGATTGCATGCTAAGTAGTATTGGATAATATATGTGCATATGTTATGATTGTTCTGTTACAGACATTATGTCTTTATCCGAGAGAGGATTGTCCGATACTGATGACCCTATGGCTATTGTTTCCGATGACGAGATCGCACCAGAGCCAGAGATCTTTACATCCGATACTGAGAGCGACCCAGATATGCTATCAGACGACGACGACTTCCAGCTGTTTGCGTTGCCTGATTTTGGAGATGACTTACCGCTTGCTGATGGTATTCCAGACGAGGATCCTTTTGTTGTTCCCCTTCCAGTCCATGATCATCTTATCATCGGGCATCCCAATGGTGAGCATATTTGTCACGGCCCCAGCCCCGGTTTGACCCGGTCAGGAGCCGCGGGACAGGAACTCGTGGTATTTATTATTTGATGCGACATCGGAAGATTTATCAGGATCTTTTAAAACTTGAAAATGCCCGATTATTTTATTTCATAATTCGGGATAAACCCCGTAAATTACAATAGAGGAATTTTACTAGAAAATTCCCTGATTTATAAGACATGTTTATTCATTTTAACTGAGCCACCTCTTCAAGCTTGTTAGTGCTCCGTAGCACGTTTTCCTTGATTTACAGCAGGTCACCTGAAACATGTTTTAAAAATATTTTGTCAGCGGGGAAATACTGGTGAATCATTCATTTTGATAAAACGACGCATAGTTATAAATTACAGCATAAGAGCGATTACAATGGCTTCTATCTTATTTTTATCTGGCGCCATGTCACCTGGTGACGATGGTCATACCACTATTGGAGTATAATTAGTAATGTGCACAATACCCCACTAGCCAGTGATTCAAGATAACCATGACTTAATCCCTGTAATTATAACATTTGAAAATGCTTGGAGTATTGTAAAATACAGTTGATAAAAAGAGAATGACTCACTTTGCAGATTTATACGGGCAGAGTTTAGCCTACTGATTAGCCTTGTAACCTAATTTAAATAACAATGCACACGAACTAGGTCAGTAACTAATACAGCATTTACGATAACTCACGAGACTAAAACCTTCACAACGAATGGCAAAGTGCAATACTTAAACATCCATCGAATTTACGACGAATGACAAAGTATAACCCTAATTTGAGCAGCACTTAAACATTCATCAGATAGTTTCAATCGATCGGACATTGAATCGTACCATCGATCGAGTTAATACCCTGTATCGTAGGAGCGCCTCGCTATTGTAAAAGTGAATTTCGAATTTGTGCAGTGTGCTTTCGTTTTTGTGAAATGGTTTCGACACCATTGAACTGCTCCTGATCAAATCTATTTATAGGTGAAATTTGGGTCTGTCGGGGCCCGCGTGAACCTCCAGCCGATCCTTACGCGGCCCGCGTGGCCACCTAGTCTACGTGTAGGTTTGCTGGGTCACGCGTAGGGTTGAAGGTCCTTACATTCTCTCCACCTTATTTAAAATCTCGTCCTCGAGATTTACTGAAATAAGTGAGGATACTTTTGTTTCATCTCTGATTCCAGCTCCCAAGTGTACTCGGGTCCTCTCTTTAAATCCCATTTAACTTTGACTAGTACCAATCTTTTGTTCTTGAGAAATTTGATCTTTTTGTCTTCTATTTGCAGTGGCTTCTCGACAAACTTTAGCTTTTCATTTACCTCTATGTCTTGAAGAGTTACTTCCAGAGATTCGTCTGATAGACATTTCTTGAGATTGGATACATGAAATATGTCATGTACTCCAGCTAATTCCTCTGGTAGTTGTAAGCGATAGGCAACTGGTCCTATTCGCTGTATTACTAGGAATGGTCCTATGAACCTTGGACTTAGCTTTCCTTTCTTACCGAACCGAACTACTCCTTTCCAAGGAGAAACTTTCAAGAGTACTCTGTCTCCCACTTGGAATTCTAGTGGCTTGCGTCGATTGTCGGCATAACTCTTCTGACGATCTCGAGCCGTTTTCAGTCTTTCCTTGATCTGAGTGATCTTGTCGGTAGTCTCTTGCATAATTTCAGGACCTGATAATTGACTTTCTCCTATTTCTGCCCAACAGACTGGAGTTCTACACTTACGTCCGTACAGTGCTTCGAACGGGGCAGCTTCGATACTTGCATGATAACTATTATCATATGAGAATTCGATTAAGGGTAGGTGGTCATCCCAGTTTCCACCAAAATCTATCACACATGCTCGGAGCATGTCTTCCAGAGTTTGTATCGTCCTTTCACTTTGCCCGTCTGTTTGAGGATGATATGCAGTACTTAAATTTAGTCGAGTTCCCATAGCTTCTTGGAAACTTGTCCAGAAATGGGAAGTAAAACGACTATCCCTATCCGACACAATGGAGAGTGGAACTCCATGTAAGGATACGACTTCATCTACATACAACTTTGCCAACTTTTCCATGCTAAAGGTTTCTTTCATGGGTAGAAAGTGAGCTGATTTGGTTAAGCGATCCACAATTACCCAAATCGCATCATTACCCTTTCTGGTTTTGGGTAACTTAGTAACAAAATCCATAGTTATAAGTTCCCATTTCCATACAGGCATTTCTAATTATTGAATTAAACCTGAGGGTTTCTGGTGTTCTGCCTTAACCTGTGAACAAGTAAGACATTTAGAAACATATCTAGCTATGTCCTTTTTCATTCCTATCCACCAGAAATTATTCCTTAAATCTTGGTACATCTTATTATTACCAAGATGCATAGTATACCTAGATTTATGGGCTTCCTCTAAGATCTTATGTCTTAAATCTCCTTGCTTAGGTACCCAAATCCTTTTCTTATGGAATCTCCAAATTCCATGATTGCCTTGCTCTAATTCCTTTACTCGTCCTTTCATACCTTCAGCATCATCCTTGATTGCTGTTTCTTGAATGCTTTTTAGTTGTTCCATAAAGTCTAATTGTAAATTTAATCTAAGAGCACGAACTCGCTTTTGGTTTTCATGATATTTACGACTTAAGGCATCTGCAACTACATTGGCCTTTCCTTCGTGATATTGAATGTAACATCTGTGCTTGTAATCATTGTGAACAGTTCTTTCATCAATAGAAGAATGTTATTTGATCCCAATGTTTGTTTGGTTGTGTTTTACATTTTTCATGTTTTGACTTTTACTCAATTTCAAACTCTATATCGCTTTCTGGAGAGTTATACGCAAACTGGTGCGTAAACGTAATCAGTTTAATGCGACAAATACTCCAGAACATCAACATATACTTAACATACCTTAAATAACCTTTACATAACTTAGAAATAAGTTTTAAAGGCTTTGGTATGGCAAAAACAAGTTAATTCGGCCACAGGGACTAAATTTGACAAACTGCGAAAGTATGCCAATTTGAACTGTAACAGACATTTCGGAACATGACCATAAGTTAAACATACCATAAATATCCTTTACATAGCTTAGAAATAGGCTTTGAGGGGTTCGGTGTGCTAAAATAAACTTTTAGGTCATTGAGGGACTAAAAGTGTCAAAAAGTGCACAAGTTTGCACTTTTGCGCATAACTCACGTTCTGAAAACATCCGGACATCCAAAAATTTATGTAAGCACTAAAATATTTTATTTTAGTGTTTGGCATAAGAAAAAATCCATTCGTCACGCAATTTGGATCGTTTTTCGCGCTTATGCGCATTCCGTCGTAAATAAGCGAACATCGCGATCGTACGACCAAACGAACCAACACCCGGCATATTTTTGAGCATGTTTCATGTCCAAAATGTTTAGGCATCATTTTGGGGCCTTAAAGTTGGCTTTAGGGGCCTTAGAAGTGTCGGGAATGGCTTAAACACGTAACAGGGACTGAAACTGTCATTTGGTAAACATGTTTCTGATCTGTGCAGGCCAGGCGGCCCGCGTAAGATCTGTGTGTCCCTTACGCGGCCCGCGTCAGTGTTCCAGACCAGGTTAACTGAATTTAACAACAGATTACAGCTGGTAAACTCACAACCACACACTCACACTTGCCCTTTCAGCTCATAAGAGGCCATTTTTAGTCACCACAACATTTCAACAAGTGTACGCACGAGATTCGATCACATTTTCCAAGAAACGATCCTAACGGTTCGGGAAATCCTATAAATACCCACATCCCCCAACTTCTAAACCCACAAGAATCTGATCTTAGAAGCTCTAAGTTGAAACCATTGTTTCATACCTGAGCTACTTGGATCACGATTAGCATTCGGGGACCCTTCGTAAGTATTCTTTCGTTCTTTTATTGCTTTTCGAGTCCGAAAGTCAAACCTTGTTTGACTTTCTGCGTTGACCAGTTTATGGTCAATGCGAAGTTCGTTTGAACTTCGCAACGTGATCGTAATCACGATGGTTATAGTCCCTTGTAACTATGCCTACTGATTACCACGTTGTCTAGGGTCGTAAGGGTAAGCGATCTGATAAATCGCTTATACCTTTGAACCCGACCCATTTGGTCGATCATTAGGATCCGACCAAATACATTAGGTGACCATAGTATATAGGGAATAACCTTCCGAGGTTATACCTTATGGTCGCTTCGTCAAGTAGTTGTATGATAGGTAGTTTATACGCCTTAGGTAAATTACCAGAATACCCTTTTCATGTATAATTGGTAATTAAGCATATATAACCTAAACTTTTGTCACATAACTGATTTTGTAACATGTTTAGGCATATAACACTTGTCATAGGGCTAGTTAGACGTCTCGAGTGCGCTTTTGCGCGCACGACGCGTTAAAGTAGCATAAGCTACCTTAATGGGTCGCGGTGGGTCGAAAGCACTTAGGTTAGGTTTCATTTAGTATGTAGGCTTTGTTAAACCATATGACACGAGTCTCTATACTCGTTTGGTTTACGAACCCTCATTCTATCTAAATCCTCCGATTTAGGTCCGGTTTATTAACATAGTTACCTATATTAGGTGCCGTTTGATTCCGAGATCTGTAGCATTGTTTGGTTGTTACTCAAGGACTACTAAGCAATCTCAAGTGAGTACATAGACCCCTCTTTTACTGTTTTCCGAACTGTTTTGGGGTGAAACACATATGCCTACTTGTTACTTTCATGCTTTCCTGTTTTCACATCATATACATGCTATGTTCAATAGTACACTTATAGTACATGATTTCATTGTGTTCATGCTATGTATGCCCATTGTGTGCATATTTAGTACATTGTCTTACATTACATTTCATGCTATGTATGCCCATTGTGTGCATATTTAGTACTTTGTTTTACATTACATTTTATGCTATGTATGCCCATTCTGTGCGTACTTAGTACATTATCTTACATTACATTACATGCTATGTATGTTCATCATACTTAGTACATTCGTTTCACATTTTATGCTATGTATGCCCATTGTGTGCGTACTTAGTACATTGTTTTACATTACATTACATGCTATGTATGTTCATCATACTTAGTACATTAGTTTCACATCACATGCTATGTATGTTCATCATACTTAGTACATTTATTATTCATTCACATGCTTACATTTTGATATGATATTTGGTTTGTTTTGATGGATCAATATACATTCATTAACACCGATCACGCCGTTCGTTAGTAGGTAGTGGTACCATAGGAATTGACAACTCTCGTTCCTGAAATCCTGGGTTTGTTTGGATTGGAAGGAATGACCGAATTCGATACACATAACTTAGATAAACCTTTAATTTGTTTAAGGGCTTATCGCCACAGTCTCAAGGCTTGGATGTATGTATTCTCACAATACCGCATAGATATTTATATCAGTATAGCATGCATTTGTTCCACAAAACATAGCTTTGATTTAAACCATGTTTTACTTCAATACTTTGTTTTTGTGCATATGGTTTAGTTGATATATTTCACTAGCCATACATATCATTTTGGGTTACACATTACATGATTTACATTTGACACATAAACATTATTGACATTGGTTACACATTACATGATTTACATTTGAAACATAAACATTATTGACATTGGTTATACATTAGATGACTTACATCTTGACATAAACATTTTGACATATTATTCAATACATTTGGCAATTGGTTTAAACATAAACATTCTACGTTGATTGGTTTGGTTTGAGTAAGTGATTTAAGTAATGAGGCGTGTGTAATATGATACAAGCATGGTGGATACGCCGCTGGTACTTCCTATATATAAGTGATTGTATGGTATTACATATCGTAGCGTTAATTGAATCAATTCAATTTGGACATATAACATTTTATACAAATAACATACCTTTCACAAGACATTAATTTACAAACAACTTATTTTTACAAACTCATTTTACATGGTTATTTATTTAACCATACATTATTCTCTTATTTATACATATCATTTGGTTTATTTATCACTTTTCAAATGATTTACAAGACAAAGCAAATTACAAGGTTCATGACTAAACATTTTCTTAAACATAAGTCATGAATTCTATTTTCACAAAACCTATGTATCTCACAGGCATTTTTATGCTGACGTACCTATTTTCACATGTGTTTCAGGATATGATGCATAGGATTTATCAAGATACACTTAGGCGGACTTGGGCCTTAGCGACAATAAAAGATGCAAGACTAGTTATTTATGTTATGTTTCTCTGATTGTCAAGACAATGTAACTCTTTTATTTAATAAAACAATATTTCAATTTCCATGTGTTATGAAATAATGATTCTGTTACAACACTCCCCGACGTTTCCGCCACGTCTTGTTGTTCTACGTGGTCGGGGTGTGACAGAAAAGTTGGTATCAGAGCCCATGGTTCTAGGGAATTAGGTTATTAGTAATACTTTGACCTAGTCTATAACCTTCCTAGGACCCTAACGCGAGTTTACTTGCGTTTAGTCATAAAACAATACTGTCACCTATCCTTAGGCGACAACCACAACAAGAACACAAATTTCAAAACCGCTTTGAAAACTAATCGTCTGTTCTAGGATGATTGATTACTAGGTTTTGAACCCTCTATTGTAAGGTTTTGAACCCTCTATTGTAAGGTTTTGAACCCTCTGTTATAAGGTTTTGAACCCTCTATTGTAAGGTTTTGAACCCTCTGTTATAAGGTTTTGAACCCTCTAAGTTTTCAAATCTCGTCAAAGTTTGGGTCGTATAATGTGAACACGTGCAAACTGGAAGAGTGAATGCCTGTACCCTGAGTTTTCTGTCGAAGGCTAGAGTGTTCGTACAAATCCACATAATCGGACCAGTCACTCTTACCTGGGAACTCTTGGGGTGTGTGTTCACTTATAGGCGAGCATGTCTTCAGTGATACATTAATATGACCCACTTACTTTGATTTGTCACCGTCTCATTTGTTTGCCTTAGGTAACAAACAAATGATCGCAAATTCTTATGCATTGCCATTCTGTTTTGTTTAGCCGACGACGTTTCACTTGTTTCTTCCTATGTCTTTCATTTTTTAGAATGTCTCTTCATCACGATGACGCCCAGATATCCGAGCAGACTGCCAAATTCGCTCAGCGAATAGGCGAAGTAGTCCTGAAGACTGTTGAATTAGCTACTGCCATGTATCGTCTCCAGGATGAAGCCACTCAAGAGTCACCAAGACAGGCAGGACCTAGTCAGGTGACAGCACCACCAGCCAAGAAACCAATCGAGGAATCAAAGACCATGGATGAACGATCCCCTAAGAAGTCAAAGAAGCGAAAGGCTTCTCAGAACTTCGCCGTGGTCGCTCACAATGGTCAAGCCGTCCCCAACCAACCAGCTCAACCCCCTGCTAGGAAGCCATACAATTGAACTGAACCCTTGTGCAACCAATGTAGCCTTCATCATCACCCTAGTGTGAGGTGCCGCAAATGCCAGATTTGTAGACTTATAGGTCATACAGCAAGGGTTTGCCCATCTGCAACTGTACCAAATCAAGCTGGCGACACTCCTGCTCAAGCTCGTTTCTCAAGAGGGTCTTGCTACAACTGTGGCGAGATGGGCCATTTCCAAAGGGATTGCCCAAAACTTACTAATGCAAATCTGACCCACGGATGAGCAGTTGGCTGAGTAGAAGATGTTGCTGTCTTATGCTTTTGTTTCTTTCGTTTTCTAGTAATGAGAAACAATATGTCTTGTTCATAAATAAAAGTTGTTGTTCGCAATTCTGTTATACAAGTATAGTTACATGTATGTATGGCTTTTCCCTATAATACCTACATTAAGGAACTATGTTCCTTACAAACTACTTTTGTGAATTTTCCCATTTTTATGTCTACTCATGATTCCCTCGAAAAATTTGAAGTACTCGTTTCATTCCAGGAGACGAAGTACAAGAAATAAAGGGAAATTATGAGTAATCGTGCTTTTTGCACATCTATGCCATTACATCCTTGGTTAGATAACGAAGGATATTTTCAAATCCCATACCCATTACGTTTTGATTTTTCAAGATACACAGTACAAGTATTTCAAAAACAATCTTCATGATCTCAAAACATTTCATATAGTTTGAAAACATTTTTTTAAAAAATGCATTGTCTATGTTATTTCAAAAACATTGGCTATGCTTTCAAAAACAACCTTCATAATTTCAAAATGTTTCATATAGTCTGAAAACAATATTTACACAGTACATTTTCTTATCAAGTGCATGATTTCGAAAAGCATCATTCATATTTTCAAAAACCTTATACATAATTTCAAAATTCATCTCGCATGATTTTAAAACATTTTGTAAAAATATCTACCTAATACACCTACTTTATGATTTCAAAAGTATTATATATAAGGTTTCAAAAACGTTAAAAACATTTTCTTAAAAGAACCCCATGCATAGTTTTCAAAAATATTTTCCTCATACATTGACTTAACCTTCAAATTCTGCTTCATATGTCGCCTTGACATATCTAGCATCTCAACTTCATAAGCATTTTTTCTTCATGTTTTGACTTAAGCACATCAAGTGCAAGGTTTCAAACATCTTCAACTTCTAAAAATCAATATGGGATCTTTTTGTCTTCACAATTAGACCCTTGTGGATGATTATCATTCAAATCAGAGTCCTTAATTGGATTCCTTATGTACCTAAATTCGAACGTTTCGGTTCCTTATGATCGAAATCGAATTTTCTCTTCAAAAATCTTTCTATCTTTATAGTTAGATTCTTGATAATGTTTAAACTACCAAATGAAATCCAAGGAATGGATTCCTAGTGTGCTTTAAATACATGTGCTCTGTTAGCAGAACAAATTTCTAGTTAAACAATTTTGTGGTTATGTGACTATGTGTTTATGCATCTTATGTTTTCTTTTATGCATTTTGGTGTTTTTATACTCTGGGTATTCGTTATCCAAATCCTCGTAGAATCTTTCATATCTTCATATGAGGGATTCGTAGTAGGATATTCAAAAAGGTACTACCTTAAATCCTAAATGGGCTTCTATGTAATAGTTAAGACCCTTGGATTATATAGTACTATTCCATGATTCATAAGAGACCTTTTAGTGGTCTAGTCAAAAAGATTGATTCAAAAATCTGGTTAAGAATGACATGTGATGATATAAGCTGAAAAGACTCCTTGGTTGTCTATTAAAATCATTTATTGATTTAATAAAAGGGACCCTATGGTGGTCTAGTCACACTCATCACAGGTTTGTTCATTTGGTTTTCCCCTACACATTACAAAATAGACTGTGTGAACTATGCAAGGAATTATCTAATTATGGACGCGTACATAATTATGAAATTCGGTGCACGGAAACCACAGTAAGATTTATTATGTGTAAGAACCGATAGTGGCAACAATAACGAAATGTGAACAATGTACAGGAGGTATGGTGGACGCACCAATGACGCTTCATATACATGTATATAAGTATCCCTCTTACATTGCAAGCATGATGTTATTAAAGTTACTAGAAGTTCAGAACCCTAACCAATGTTGTTCGATCTTTTCAACTTCATGTTTTAAACTCTCACAAGTTTCCTCTAAATAAATTTCGGGACGAAATTTCCACAAGTAGGGGAGACTGTAACATCTGTGCTTGTAATCATTGTGAACAGTTCTTTCATCAATAAAAGAATGTTATTTGATCCCAATGTTTGTTTGGTTGTGTTTTTACATTTTTCATGTTTTGACTTTTACTCAATTTCAAACTCTATATCGCTTTCTGGAGAGTTATACGCAAACTGGTGCGTAAACGTAATCAGTTTAATGCGAAAAATACTTCGGAACATCAACATATACTTAACATACCTTAAATAACCTTTACATAACTTAGAAATAAGTTTTAAAGGCTTTGGTATGGCAAAAACAAGTTAATTCGGCTACAAGGACTAAATTTGACAAACTGCGAAAGTATGCCAATTTGAACTGTAACAGACATTCCGGAACATGACCATAAGTTAAACATACCATAAATATCCTTTACATAGCTTAGAAATAGGCTTTGAGGGGTTCGGTGTGCTAAAATAAACTTTTGGGTCATTGAGGGACTAAAAGTGTCAAAAAGTGCACAAGTTTGCACTTTTGCGCATAACTCACGTTCTGAATACATCCGGACATCCAAAAATTTATGTAAGCACTAAAATATTTTATTTTAGTATTTGGCATAAGAAAAAAATCCATTCGTCACGCAATTTGGATCGTTTTTCGCGCTTATGCGCATTCCGTCGTAAATAAGCGAACATCGCGATCGTACGACCAAACGAACAAACACCCGGCATATTTTTGAGCATGTTTCATGTCCACAATGTTTAGGCATCATTTAGGTCCTTAAAGTTGGCTTTACGGGCCTTAGAAGTGTCGGGAATGGCTTAAACACGTAACAGGTACTGAAACTGTCATTTGGTAAACATGTTTCTGATCTGTGCAGGCCAGGCGGCCCGCGTAAGATCTGTGTGTCCCTTACGCGGCCCGCGTCAGTGTTCCAGACCAGGTTAACTGAATTTAACAACAGATTACAGCTGGTAAACTAACAACCACACACTCACACTTGCCCTTTCAGCTCATAAGAGGCCATTTTTAGTCACCACAACATTTCAACAAGTGTACGCACGAGATTCGATCACATTTTCCAAGAAAAGATCCTAACGGTTCGGGAAATCCTATAAATACCCACATCCCCCAACTTCTAAACCCACAAGAATCTGATCTTAGAAGCTCTAAGTTGAAACCATTGTTTCATACCTGAGCTACTTGGATCACGATTAGCATTCGGGGACCCTTCGTAAGTATTCTTTCGTTCTTTTATTGCTTTTCGAGTCCGAAAGTCAAACTTTGTTTGACTTTCTGCGTTGACTAGTTTATGGTCAATGCGAAGTTCGTTTGAACTTCGCAACGTGATCGTAATCATGATGGTTATAGTCCCTTGTGACTATGCCTACTGATTACCACGTTGTCTAGGGTCGTAAGGGTAAGCGATCTGATAAATCACTTATACCTTCGAACCCGACCCATTTGGTCGATCATTAGGATCTGACCAAATACATTAGGTGACCATAGTATATAGGGAATAACCTTCCGAGGTTATACCTTATGGTCGCTTCGTCAAGTAGTTGTATGATAGGTAGTTTATATGCCTTAGGTAAATTACCAGAATACCCTTTTCATGTATTATTGGTAATTAAGCATAGGTAACCTAAACTTTTGTCACATAACTGATTTTCTAACATGTTTAGGCATATAACACTTGTCATAGGGCTAGTTAGACGTCTCGAGTGCGCTTTTGCGCGCACGACGCGTTAAAGTAGCATAAGCTACCTTAATGGGTCGCGATGGGTCGAAAGCACTTAGGTTAGGTTTCATTTAGTATGTAGGCTTTGTTAAACCATATGACACGAGTCTCTATACTCGTTTGGTTTACGAACCCTCATTCTATCTAAATCCTCCGATTTAGGTCCGGTTTATTAACATAGTTACCTACATTAGGTGCCGTTTGATTCCGAGATCTATAGCATTGTTTGGTTGTTACTCAAGGACTACTAAGCAATCTCAAGTGAGTACATAGACCCCTCTTTTACTGTTTTCCAAACTGTTTTGGGGTGAAACACATATGCCTACTTGTTACTTTCATGCTTTCCTGTTTTCACATCATATACATGCTATGTTCAATAGTACACTTATAGTACATGATTTCATTGTGTTCATGCTATGTATGCCCATTGTGTGCATATTTAGTACATTGTCTTACATTACATTTCATGCTATGTATGCCCATTGTGTGCATATTTAGTACTTTGTTTTACATTACATTTTATGCTATGTATGCCCATTGTGTGCGTACTTAGTACATTATCTTACATTACATTACATGCTATGTATGTTCATCATACTTAGTACATTCGTTTCACATTTTATGCTATGTATGCCCATTGTGTGCGTACTTAGTACATTGTTTTACATTACATTACATGCTATGTATGTTCATCATACTTAGTACATTAGTTTCACATCACATGCTATGTATGTTCATCATACTTAGTACATTTATTATTCATTCACATGCTTACATTTTGATATGATATTTGGTTTGTTTTGATGGATCAATATACATTCATTAACACCGATCACGCCGTTCGTTAGTAGGTAGTGGTACCATAGGAATTGACAACTCCCGTTCCTGAAGTCCTGGGTTTGTTTGGATTGGAAGGAATGACCGAATTCGATACACATAACTTAGATAAACCTTTAATTTGTTTAAGGGCTTATCGCCACAGTCTCAAGGCTTGGATGTATGTATTCTCACAATACCACATAGATATTTATATCAGTATAGCATGCATTTGTTCCACCAAACATAGCTTTGATTTAAACCATGTTTTACTTCAATACTTTGTTTTTGTGCATATGGTTTAGTTGATATATTTCACTAGCCATACATATCATTTTGGGTTACACATTACATGATTTACATTTGACACATAAACATTATTGACATTGGTTACACATTACATGATTTACATTTGAAACATAAACATTATTGACATTGGTTATACATTACATGACTTACATCTTGACATAAACATTTTGACATATTATTCAATACATTTGGCAATTGGTTTAAACATAAACATTCTACGTTGATTGGTTTGGTTTGAGTAAGTGATTTAAGTAACGAGGCGTGTGTAATATGATACAAGCATGGTGGATACGCCGCTGGTACTTCCTATATATAAGTGATTGTATGGTATTACATATCGTAGCGTTATTTGAATCAATTCAATTTGGACATATAACATTTTATACAAATAACATACTTTTCACAAGACATTAATTTACAAACAACTTATTTTATACAAACTCATTTTACATGGTTATTCATTTAACCATACATTATTCTCTTATTTATACATATCATTTGGTTTATTTATCACTTTTCAAATGATTTACAAGACAAAGCAAATTACAAGGTTCATGACTAAACATTTTCTTAAACATAAGTCATGAATTCTATTTTCACAAAACCTATGTATCTCACAGGCATTTTTATGCTGACGTACCTATTTTCACATGTGTTTCAGGATATGATGCATAAGATTTATCAAGATACACTTAGGCGGACTTGGGCCTTAGCGACAATAAAAGATGCAAGACTAGTTATTTATGTTATGTTTCTCTGATTGTCAAGACAATGTAACTCTTTTATTTAATAAAACAATATTTCAATTTCCATGTGTTATGAAACAATGATTCTGTTACAACACTCCCCGACGTTTCCGCCACGTCTTGTTGTTCTACGTGGTCGGGGTGTGACATTGAATATCACAGTCGTAATCACTTAGAATTTCCATCCACCTTCTTTGCCTCATGTTTAATTCTTTTTGCCCAAATATGTATCTTAAACTCATATGATCTGTATAAACAGTAAACTTACTTCCATACAGATAGTGTCTCCAAATTTTAAGGGCAAAAATTATGGCTCCTAATTCTAAGTCATGAGTCGTATAGTTTTCTTCATGCTTTTTCAATTGCCTTGAGGCATACGCAATTACCTTCTTGCCTTGCATCAACACACATCCTAATCCTAGTTTTGAAGCATCACAGTATACTTCAAAATCTTCTGTTCCTTCCGGTAAAGCTAGAATTGGGGCATTTGTTAACTTTTTCTTTAAAATCTTAAAAGCCTCTTCTTGCCTTGGTCCCCATTCAAACTTAACTGCTTTACAGGTTAGCTTAGTTAATGGTACAGCTATCTTGGAAAAATCCTTAATGAAACGCCTATAATAACCAGCTAAACCTAAAAAGCTTCTAATTTCCATAGCTATTTGTGGGACCTTCCATTTGGTGATCGCTTCTATCTTGGAGGGATCTACATGAATACCTTCGTGATTCACCATGTGTCCTAAAAATTGCACTTCTTGCAGCCAAAATTCACACTTCGAGAATTTGGCGTAAAGCTTTTCCTTTCTTAACAAAGTTAAGAGTGCATGCAGGTGCTCACAATGTTCCTCCTGACTTTTGGAATAAATAAGTATATCGTTGATGAAGACAATTACAAATTTATCCAAATACGGTTTACAGATTCTATTCATCATGTCCATGAATGCTGCAGGTGCATCCGTTAGTCCGAAGGGCATGACTGTAAACTCGTAATGACCATACCTAGTTCTGAAAGCAGTTTTAGGTATGTCTTCTTCTTGTACCTTTAATTGATGATAACCGGAGCGTAAATCTATCTTAGAAAAATATCTAGCTCCCTGAAGTTGATCAAAAAGATCATCAATCCTAGGTAATGGGTATCGATTCTTAATTGTAACCTTATTAAGTTCCCTATAATCGATACACATTCGCATCGAACCATCTTTCTTCTTTAAAAACAACACTGGAGCTCCCCACGGGGATGAACTAGGTTGTATGAATCCTTTGCTTAGTAATTCATCTAACTGCTTTTTCAATTCTAGCATTTCTGTGGGTGCTAACCGATAAGGTGCCTTGGCTATCGGTGTAGTTCCAGGGATTAGATGAATTCAAAATTCTACTTCCCTATCAGGTGGTAATCCAGGTAGTTCTTCTAGGAATACTTCTGGGTATTCTGATACTACTGGAATTTCCTTAAGTTCTTTACCTTTCATGTTAATGATTACCGAAATCATATACACTATTTCTTGTTTTCTTGAATAACTGGCCAATTCATGACTGAAATGAATTTCAGTGGCTTTCGTGGCTTATCTCCATCACTACTAAGTCTCCTGTGGGTGTATGTATTTCTATGGAATTCTTATCACAAAGAATTCGAGCATGGTTGGCTACTAACCAATCCATTCCTAACATAACATCAAATCCGGCTAAATTCATAGGTAATAGGTTTGCCGAAAATTTATGACCTACAAGTTCTCTCTTTCCTTCCCGCAAAATCTTATCTATGTTAACAGAATTCCCATATGCCGTTTCGACTATAAAAATCTGCCAAAGGTTGGTTAAGGGTAAGTTAAGAGCTTGGCAGAATGAAGTATTTATAAAACTTTGGTTTGCACCAGAGTCAAATAATACTTTTGCATAGACGTCGTGAACGAGGAACGTACCAGCTATTACGTCAGGAATTAGTTCTGCTTCCTGAGTAGTCAACTGGAAGGCTCTTGCGTTCTTCTTGGTAGCTCCTTCTACAGGTTTGGCTTTGTTATCAGCTGGTTTGGCCAATTTCGGGCAGTCTGGCCTGAAATGTCCAGCTTCTCCGCAGTTGTAGCAGATTGTGGATTTCTTTTTCCTGCAATCTTCTTCTTGATGCCCTGGAATTTTACAGAAATTGCAATACCCTTTGCATCTACCAAGATGCTTTCTTTTGCAGGCATTGCAGAATGGAACAGTGGTAGATTGCCCGGTTCCTTTTCTCTTGAAATTACTACGATTACCCACATGAAATCCTTGGGTAACTTTTTGGGCCACTTCCTTCTTTCTATTTTCTTCTCTTATGCGTATCAGTCCGTCAGTTAGGGTGTTAGCTAATTCCAGTGCATCGTCAATTGTGCGAGGTCTTGCAGCTTTAACGATATCACAGATTTCGCCAATCAATCCCCAAATATAGCGGGAAATAATTACCGGTTCTGGTGAAGCCAGGGTTAGTACCACTCTCGCATACTCGAAGAATGTCGAAGTATACCCTCGACAATCTACATCCACCATCCGGTGGTTCAGGAACTTATTCGCCATTAGTTCTTTTTCATATTCGGGACAGAATTTTTTTTCTACTAGCTTTTTAAATTCTTCCCAACTCATGGCATATGCCATATTTCTTCCTTTGGTTTGAAGTACCGTATTCCACCATTCTAGCGCCCCTTCTTTAAAAAGATGCGACGCATACATGACCTTGTCTTCCTCGACACATTTTCTTATCATAATTACTGCTTCAGTTTTCTCCAACCAACGCAGTGCAGCAGTTGCCCCTTCGTTGCCTGCAAATTCAACTGGTTTATAGGTAAGAAACTCCTTGTAAGTGAAACAAGGCGTTGTAGCTTTCATTTTCATAAGGAGTGGAGCTTGCGAATCCTATACCACAAGCAATCATCAAGACGTCAAAGATCATCAACACAACAGAAAACACAGCCACGATACTCACAATAATGTATACACTTAAACAACCGAAATCATAGTAACGATAAAACGCAGCCATATAACAAGGAGTTTCGACCCGTGAACGACACATAGACCCCTATACGATCACATCACCAATGAACACGCTTTCTATCATACCTAGTTTGCAAATTATCATCATAAGAACACCTAGAGTTCATGCAGGACAGAAAACGCAGCCATGTTCCACGAAAGATTAACACCAGAACTCATGCATGATTCATAAAACTATAAACAAAATTCAAGGTGTGATACCTAGTGATGATGGAAGTTCGATTAAGACTTGAAACCGAAGTGTGGAAGCCCTTGGAGTCCTGTTCTTGTGTTGCCAGCAGCAAGAGAAGGAGAGATCGCTGAATTGATTTACGCAAGTTAGGTTTAGGGTTTGGAATTTTCTCATAAATGCAATTATGCAAAGCACGTACACATAAGAGGCCATAAAGTGGCGGTTTGAGTAAAAATAGGATTTGCGCCGTAGACTAAGGAAGTTGGGCTACATCACCCTTGGCCGCCAGTAAATTAAAAAAAAGGAGGAGGTGAAGTTTTGTCGTGCACAAGGGGAAGGGGTGAAGCAGCCACATGCTGCTTTGATATTGCTATTCTTATTGTTATTATTATTATTATTTATTTTTTTTACATGCCTAACAATTATAAGTCAAGAAGGTTAGGTGGTTCGGACTCCATGCGTTTCAGGTTACGCGAGTTGGTTGGGTCGACAACCGTAACATGTGCTTCGGTTCAAACGGTTCGGGTTGGTTCAACGCGATGTGGAATAATTAGTTAATTAATAAAAGCGTATGATTCGTTTAATAAAAGAGAAATAAACAATTTTTACCTCGAAGTTACGGGTTGTCACATCATCCCCAAGTTGAAAGAAATTTCGTCGCGAAATTTAGCACGTAGTTACTAAGGAAGCTAGTTAGGTTGCGTGGTTTCCTAGTTTTCCTGGGATGTCACACGATACCTGACCCTGACCTTGTACCTTTTGGATTACCTGACATTGCACCCCTTATACCTGACCTAGTTCCTGCACCTGTTGACCCTCCTTTTGTTGAGCCATTCATTCCTCCACCCGCACCTGCTGATGTTGCTCCTTTTCCCCCTATGGAGTCCGATGTCCATCGCATTGATTTACCTATCATTTTCCTATAGGATATTCCTGCACCCCGTCCAGGGGAAGGTACTTCAGGCCAGCAGCCTAGTCATGACCCTCATGTTTCGGCAACTTTTCCATACATTCCCCAGTCTTCACCTTTTGCTCCATTTACTTCTTCACCACTTGATGAGCCATTCCGATGGTCCCCACCGTATTCCATGCCAACCTCAGATCCCTACAATCCCTCGCATTTTGTTACTTATACACGGGATAAGTTACTTTATTCGCTTCAGCTTCGATTTGAGGTTATGAGTCACAGAGTCTTGGAGCTTGAGTCGACACCGCATCCTGTACCGTGTCCTTGTCAGCCTGCTTTTGCTCCCCCACATTCATCACCATCCCCTTTTGCACGTCCACCTGCTCCTCTTACTCCTTTCCCAGAATTTGACGCCCGATTCCTCACCGTCGAGCAGCAGGTCCGTTACTTGCTTCGTCATGTGAGCAAGCTTGAGGAGGAGCTCGCACATGTTGTTAGTTTGATTTTCCTCCCTCCTCCTCCTCCGCCATCAGTACAGTAGGTTTTTGGTCTTATGCAGATGCATTACCTTTGGTGAGAGCACCACTTTGGAGCTGAGCCTGTGAAGCCTTTTGGAGACCACCTTTTTATTGTAAGACTTTTTATAGATTGGTAGACTTTTTGGACAAGGGAAGTGTGACCCTGTGTTCCTTTTGATACGATACACTTTGAAAAACATGTAACAATACTTTGTGGTCGATGATTAATGAAAGCCCAATCGTCATGTTCTCATTAAACATGTAAATCAATAACGTGCTTGCTTGTTATGTTCTCATTAAACATGTTCCCATTTACATGTTTGTGCTATAATTGTGATGTTATATGATTGCTTGCTATGACGATTACTTATATACATATGTATACACACCTCCTAGGTCTTATTCGTTAGGTAGATGCTTATGTGCTTGTGTCCTTAATAAGACCTGGCCTATCCGATCTTCTTCTTAGAAGATGTCGCCTCGAAGAAGCACCGACACCAACAACCTCTGCCGACGACGGAGGCGGAATTACAAGAGCGCATCTCACAGGCCATCGCACAGCACGAGGCCCTTCGCTCCGAACGCAGCGGAGGTACCTCAGGAAATAACCCACCCAACGATAATGTTTAGTCACTTAGGACACATTACAAAATGTTTGGACATTTCCAAGTGTGCTTTGCTAATGCCTTATGTGAATGATGTTGCTTATGTAGCAGGCTGCACCTACAAGCAGTTCTTGGGCTGCAAGCCCCTGGAATTCGACGACACTAGGGGTGCCGTAGCTTTTGTGCGTTGGGTTGAGAAGACGGATTCTGTTTTGCATTTGAGCAAATGTGCACCAGAAGCATTGTTCGTGGGCGGAAATCCAGAAGTTGGAAACTGAATTCTGGAACTTGAAGATGGAAGGTTCAAAGATAGCTGAGTATGTGCAGAGATTTCATGATTTATCGCGAGTTGTTCCATATCTGGTGGAACCAGAGTTTAAGAGGATCGAGCGTTTCATCTGGGGATTGGCACCTCAGATTCTGAGCATGGTGACAGCATCAAAGCCTCCAACAATTACCGAGGCTATCGACATAAGTGTGGCACTCACTGAAGAAGCGGTTAGACTTGGAAAATTCTCAATCTCGGAGGAGAAAAAGGAGACTCATGTGGAGCCATCTAGAGACAACAAGAGGAACTTCACAAATTTCAAGAAGGGTACTCGGGCGAATAACAAGAACAAGGCCAAAAAGGGAAAAGAGTACATGGGTATCCTACCTAAGTGCGACAATTGTCGACATTATCATGTCAGGCGATGTAGTTATGGAAAGTGTGAAAACTGTGGCAAGGTGGGGCATGTCAAGGAGACGTGTAGGCAAGGTACTGAACGTGGAAATGAAGGCCAAGATGGTAGCGGAAATCACGGAAGAAACAACGACAACAACGACTATCATGGGAGAAATGGTGACGATCAAAGATGTGGTCAAGGTTGTTTTAACTGTGGAGACAAAAAGCATTTCAGAAAATACTGCCCTAAAAACAATCAGGCATGTGGATGAAATCTCAACAGTGGAGCTAGGGAAGCACACCAGGATCCAAACGAGGTTATCGGTACGTCCCATATTAGTCAACATTATGCATCTGTGCTACTTGATACTGTTTCCAATTTTAGCTTCGTATCTCTAGAATTTAAGAGTATAATTGGTTTAGTAGCAAGTAAGTTAGAAATCCACTACTCGATAGAACTAGCTAATGGGAAGCTAGTGGAAGCCAACAAATTAATTAGAGACTGTGTGATAGAACTTAGAGAGCGTGAGTTCTCGATAGATCTTCTGCCAGTTGAGTTTGGAAGCTTCGACGTTGTAGTTGAGATGGATTGGTTGTTGAGTAATCGTGCGGAAATTGTTTGCCATGAGAAGATTTTCCGCAACCCGATGGTGAGTAAAGAAACGATCGTGATTCATGGAGAGAAGCAGGATACGCCTCTACAGATTATTAGTTGTTTGAAGGCACGGAAGCTTGTGCGTAAAAGGTGTATTGCCTTCTTAGCTCATGTCGTGGACAAAGAAGCCGAAGAACCTAAGCTCGAAGATATCCCTATGGTAAGGGAATATCCCGAAGTCTTCCCCAAAGACTTGGCAGGATTACCTCCTCAACGACAAGTCGAATTCCGCATTAACTTGGTCCCAGGCGCCGCGCCTGTAGCTAAGACACCTTATCGACTTGCGCCTCCAGAGATGCATGTGTTGTCAACACACCTTCAGGAACTGTTAGATAAGGGATTTATAAGACCAAGCTTCTCGCTTTGGGGAGCTCCATTGTTGCACGACGAAAAGATGGGTGGTAACTTTCAAATGAGTATCGACTACCAAGAGCTGAACAAGTCAACCATCAAGAACCAGTATCCCATGCCGAGGATTAACGATTTATTTAACTAACTGCAAGGATCCAACTACTATTCTAAGGTTGATCGTTGATCGAGTATCATTAGCTGTTAATTTAGGAAGAAAGTATACCAAGGTACAGTGAGTCAACAAGTGGTTTTAAACATACGTTAATACTGTGTTTTATACACGATACACACAAAATAGTTACACACAGAATACAGAACTTTGAGGGTTTAGGAATCATGCACTTAAGACCTTCGGGAACTTATGTCGAGGTCCATTAAAGGTCACCACGTAAGAACCACGTCTATTAACTCGGGCAAACACCATTATTCCGCCATGAATGCTATTTCAGTTAACCGAATAGATAAAGTACTCAAAATTCTTATATTGAAATTTCCATTTTTTCTTTTAGCGAGTAAGATTTTTGCATCTCTACTCCTCTTAATGGTAGTTGCGTCATGACAATTTTCATCATTTGAGCGAACACTTATTTGGTTCGGTACTTGGTCATTTCATATGATACACATGCAATCATTTGTCACGCATGTAGCTTCCCTTCTAATGATCGTTTGCATCAAGGTTACAAATATTATTTCATTATATCCGATTATTGCCTTGTGACTAGGATATTCTGCATTATTGTAAGTATCAACTCCTTGATATTGAGACAACAAAACCTTCTTGAAATTCCATTTCTTTTCAGTCACATACATGGTTTATCATTGTAACCATGCTGAAATCCCCTTGTCGATACATATGGTTATTGTCAGATTGCGCTGAGGCCAAGTTCAATTGCTTGAACTTGTCCATTTCACATATTCAATTCAAGACACCATATGATGTATTATGAGCATCATATTCAAATTCATTTTTGCAAACGTTTCATTTGTTCCGAGTCACAATAGACTTGTTTGGGCTACAGCTCCATTAAATCGTTTGTTGGTTTCGACACCTTGTGGTGATGTTTTCACTAAATTGAAGCTTGCGCTAATCTCGTTTACGCATCTCATACACAGATTTAATTGTTTATTTATTGATTTGCTCTAAATCTATTCTGTTTTATCATAATTAAAGCAGTCTTAACACAATCGTGTGCTAAGACAATGGTACATAAATTCATTTTACATTCCAATGTACCTCCTAACGGTTCTTTCATTATCGATCGAATGCCTTGCAGTATTTATTGCTTTTTTTCATCTTCGATCCGAAATGGTAGTTCTTTGGTATTCAATATTCAATTGAAAAAAATCCTACGATGCCGTTTGAACCAAATTTTCGGGGTTGACTTGCCATTTAAACATTCTTAATGCAACTACGAATTAAGACAATGATACACCAGATTCTATTGTATTTCATTTCAGTGTATTATCACAATTCAATGGTGTCAACCCGCTATTTTATCCATGTATTTGTTCGAAGGTTGACATATCATTTTCATGTTACTACCATATTTGAGTTGTTGATTTTGATTTCATCTAGAGGATGCTATTGTTTCTGAAAAATCATTTGCATATTGTGAACGATCGTTTGAAATTCTATCGGTCGAAACTCCTCTTTTTGTCAAACCCCTGTTAACTAAGTTACACTAGATTATACATCTATATGTCTCGTATCCTTTGACATCAAATTCTGAAAACACATATCTTTTAACCACTGGGTTCCTAATGTTGTAACATGCCCTTAGATTCACCTAATTCGAATAAGTTTTGATTTGGTTTCGTGGTTAAGCACTTTTGTATTATTCATATCCACGCACGTATAACGTAACCCTAAGGAGTTAATGTAGTTTAAATTTCGAGGATGAAATTTTCTTAACAGGGGGAGAATGTGACAACTGTCAAATTTGCATGCATCCGTACCATTATTAAATAATGATTAGTGCTTAATGAATGTGCTGAATTTCAATTAATTACTTGAACTGCTTTCTGATTATTGCCATATGCATACATGTGCATCATATATTGCAAATGATATATCATTATTACATGGGAACTTTGTTGATTCAAATGATGCACGAAACACCGGCAACACAGTTATCAGACAAATCAGAAAAATGCTGACGGAGTTCAGTAGATAGACAGACATTGTATTGAGATACAGAATGAGCCAGAAACCAATTATTACACTAGTATAGTGTGTAGGAAAGTAAGGATCACAAAACTGCCTTCCTAGAGATAGTTTAAGTGCCGGAAAGTGCCTAAAACTCACATAAACTGCAGAATTCTGAAGAAAATCAACAAATTCAGCATTTAGACACACACTTATATCATACAGAAATATGGTTGAATGGTCCTGAATGCTTTCCTAAGTGTCGGGAATCGAAACTGTCACAAAAGGTAACCTAAAGCACACTAAACTGCATAGTTTAGTACCTTAACGAACCGGTAACCAACCGAACAACCAGACACTACCCGAAACACCAAATTTTCACTAGAAGCATTGTTTTAACATTTCCAAGCTAGTTATGGTCCCCGAACATCATAACACACCATATAAATATCTAATAACTAAATCCCTAACTATACACTTGAAATCTAACTAATAACTAACCATCTAGTTACAACCTACACCTATACCCCCCCCCCCCTCCTAGTGGACGGCCAACATATGGCCCAAATGAAGATTTTATTTAAATTTTCTATTAGATCTTGTTTCTACTTTCATAAACATTTAGAGGAATGGAAAATGAGTTTTTAGTGGATTATAAGTTGAACTTGAAGACATAAGCCTATCATTCCTTCACACACTTCACACCTTCATCTTCTTCTTTCTCTCCTTCTTGTTTACGGCCACTCATCACCACCACACCATCTCCATTTTCACTCCATTATCTAGCATTCTAAGGTGTTCACAAGGTGTCTCTAGCATAATTAGGAAGCTTGGTGCCATTGGAAGTTGAAGGACCTTCACCATTTGCTTTTATCCACTTCATTTCTTCTGTTGATCATCCCTAGCCTTGAGCTACTAGCAAGAACACTAAACTCTTCATTTTACATCTTATTTAAGTGGTTAAAGAATGATACATGATGTTAATCTTGAAGAACACTAAGAATCAAGAGAATGGAACATGAACATAAACTTAAATCATGAAGAAATCGTGTTGTTTATGTGTTGATTTACTTGTTGATTGTTGTTTACTTATGTAAATGATGTAGATCATAATATGATCTTGCTAGATCATGATTAAAAACATAATCTAGCAAGATGAGAGGATGAAAATACTAGAGATTAATAGATCTTCCTCATGGAAGACATGAACTTGAAAGAATATATTGTTTTCTTGTAAAATGATGATTAATATGAGATGTAAGTCTTGTAGATCTAAGATTTCAAGGATGATTTTTCAAGAAACCAAGTTAAAATTCCAAAGTTTACTTAATGTTGGTTCTTAAAGAAATCAACTATGTTTTTAGAAGTTAAACAAGTGTAGAAACATATGTGTAACAAGAAAAATCCATGAAGAAACATTTTTAGAAAATGCGATTATAAGTTGTGAAGAAATAACTTCTTTAAAATTGATGTTTGTAAAGAAACAACCACACTTTAAAGGGTAACAAGACTTACTAAATACACTAGTAAGTTACTACAAATTTTTGTAAATTTTCAAGTTCATGAAGTGGTAGTTTATGCTTGTTTTTGGCAAAATTGGTAAGTGTAGATTGTTTATTGTTGATTATTGATTGATTGTGTTGATTTACAAAAGAAAATGATATGCCTTCAAGGTATGGAAACCTCCATTTTAGGGGAAACTATGGCAAAAATTTTCTACAAATCTAACACTTAGAAAAATATTTTTGAACAAATATTTACAAGTATATTTCAAACCATGGATTTTCATATAAAGTTTTCCTTAATTTTTGTTACAAAAATTTCAAATATTGGAGGTTGGTTTTTATAAATAAAAGTGACTAAATATGTATTTAGGGAAATATATATTTAGATGTCACCATGTGTGTGATTATTTGTATATTATGTGTATTAGTTATATTATTTTAGGACTTGAAATAATATAACTCATCAAAATACCAAAAATTACAATCCAAAATAATACCAAAATTCCAGGGAATAAATATACATAGAATAAGCACATTATTGATGAAACCGAACAAAGGAATATAACTTACAAAATAGTCCGGGAAATTTATTCATAAGTATATTTTGGAAACTAATATTTTGGACACCAAGTGAAGGAAAATGTGATTTTCACAATTATTACAAGTTTATATCATATTTTTGACAAGAAGAAAATGTATTATTTTTTGTGAATAAAAATATATTTTATTGGAATTAATAGAAGATATATTATTTTTGGAAGAAATATATATTTTCTCAAACAAACATCAAATAAATTATTTTTGGGAGAAAAATAAGTTTATATATACTTTCCAAGTTAGACTTGAAAATATATTATTTTTGGAACTTATATGGAAATACAAATATTTTTGCCGAAGGTAAATTATAAATAATCTTTCTAAGTAATATTTCTTAAAATATACATATTTTGGAAATATATATTAATGTATTCTTAGTAAATATATTATTCCGGAAAAGTTAATACAAAGTTAAGAATAAAATACTTAATAATTACAAGAAAATACGTATTCTCGTACGTATAGATACACACCGGAATACGACATCAATACATGACAAAAATATACAAGTTTAAGAATGCAAATACAAATACACCCATCCTTGGGAAGGATATACATGTATAGATACTTAGAAAGTAACAAGATAAAATATATTATTTTAACTAATATTCCAAAATGTAATAAATATAATTTAAGTCAAATATTTATTATTTTGACAAATAATTATATACTTGGAATAATGTTAATGACACAAAGAAACGAAACTCAAAAATACTAAATAAGACTGAGGTCAAGGCACAACCCACCCGTCTAATGAACCGTAGTACGCATGTAGGTAGTCGTGCGTTCTAGAGGAAGCTTTGAGTTACATTGGATACGAAGAACGCAAAACTGTGAGTTCATGTCCCCCTTTCTTTTAACTGTTTTCATTTTATAACTTCGGGGGTGAAGTACGTGTTACAAATTGTTTACAAACATTTATATGTGGTATGGTTAGCTAAGGAAGGGTACTGCTAGATCATGTGAGTGGTGGGTACAACGCTTAAGACCATTAATCCTCATTGTAGGACCGACGGACATGAGTGATAGATCTATTTGGGTGTAGCAAGCCCCACCCATGCGCCCGCCGAGTGGGCCATGAGGTGACTATGTCTTATTGCCGGAGACAAAATCTGCTAGGTTTGAGCCTTCCTGCATCACGTCACAAATATTAATGTATTAGCTACACATTAATTGATATGTTTCCTTGTTGCTTTCATACCGGTTTTCAAGTACATACATACATACTTACAAATGTTTTCAAGGTTTATTCGTACACATATACTAAACACATGAACTCGCTCAACTTTTGTTGATGTTTTCAAAATACATGTATTTCAGGAAATTAAGTATGGATCTGGCGGGCGTTGAAGTTTACAAATCATGTCTCTAATAAAAGGTGTCATCCAAAGTCGAAGGGTTTCAGTTATGTATTTTATCTTGGATAAGATACTTGGCTCGGAACCTAGTTTGTTTGTGTCTTTTGTGAAGTCCTTATGGATCTAAAACTTGCTGGTATTGTATTTTGAACATGAAGTGTGTGTTTTGGGATTTAAAACAATGTTGCTTGTAACGTTTTAAAACTATCTATGGATGAACATCTTGGTTTTATCATATCGTCGTTTGTTATGGTTGAATGCAATTATATTAAGCAAGGCACGCATAATCACGCTTCCACAAAAGTCAGGGTGTGACAGTTTGTGACAACTCGAGTTTCCAAGATTCTATCTACCCATTTAGTGCACGTTAATTTTTTTTTATTTAGTTGTTTGTTAATACGACTCGTTGTTTCACAACGCTTACCTTTGTAATACGTTAAATAGTACTGCGACTGATATTTTATATTTGGGATCCATAATATTTATTACATGTAAGTGTATGTTTATAAGGCTTTGTATTAATTAACATGTTAATTAAAGATGGAACTTCTACCTGTAAACAAGTATCATGAAATCACCCAAGTGGTGAAAACACTATAAGTGTTTTCGTCCAGACATAATCAACGAAATCAGAGACTGGGCCTTGGCCCAGTGGGGGATTGAGATATTTTATAAACAATCTTCCCAGACAAGTTTCACATTTATCAAACATTATCTTATCACAATTGTCTCTCACTACCTCTGAAAACCCAATAAAAGAGTTCATCCTTTGAAGCAAAAACCTCTGTTTAATCCTTGGTTAGTGATTTCATGATTCAAGTTGTTTCTTGTTGCATATCGTATGATTTTGGATGTTTAATCATGATGTTTGTATACATTTATATATGTGATTATGTGATTTGATCATGGTGTGATTGTTAGAAAATTATTATCTATGAATTGTTTGAATATTGGATGTTTCGAAGTAACAGTGGGTGTATGTTAATGAATGATAAACACTATGATTGTTGTTGGATGTTAATTCTGAGTATACAGATAAGTAGATATCTAATCAAATGTTTTAGCTTTTGGTTGATTGATGGTTTGTACAAAAGGGTTGCATCTGATAAGAAATGGGTTTAGAGTTTCTGGGTTTTTAATAAGTTACAGTGAGTGTTGGTGAAGATGAAGAAGCTCACGAAAACACCCCCCACAATAAACAACTGGACGAAATCACATTAAGTGATTTCGGCCCAAACATTTCAGGCCCAAAGGTAGTTTTCGGCTAAAAAGGGTTTTCGGCCCATGTTTGGTTTTCGGCTTATGTTTGGTTTTCGGCTATAAAGGGTTTTCGGCCATAAAGGGATTTCGGCAATCATGTGTTTTCGGCCCAACTTAGATTTCGTCCCATATGTTATGTATTACCAAACTGTTAATACTTAACTCAGTTAATTAACTCCGTTAGAGGTTAACTTTGCTGGGTTAGTTAGTTGTTAGTTTATTAACTTGATTTAAGTTATTAACTATGTTAAACCTATTATTTTAGTTAAGTAAAGCATGTGACACAGTTAGTTACTAGTTCTGATGGATGTTAGCTCTGTTAGTTGATTTACATGGTTAACTACTATTTCTGTCAAGCATGCTAACAAATAACAATATTATATCAACTGTGAAACACATGTATGTGAAGCATGAATATTATGAATGTGACTACCTGTTATGTGTTGCATGATATGAACTGTCAAACACTTTGTGATATTACTGTGACACTAGTTCCATGTGAAACTTTACAAACACTGTGAACTGATTGAAAATACGTGCACTATAGGACTTGACTGATTTATTGTGAGCACTTAACTTAGCATACCGAGCAAACAAGGTGAGTTCACACTTCTACCAAGGCATGGGATTCCCGGGGTTGGGAATGGGTTGGATGATTGTTTATGCTTAAGAGTTATAAGAATTACATACCATAGGCCTCGGGAGAGGAATGTCAATGGTAGATACTACTAGACTAGTGATACATATACTTCTCTTCGCAAACATGCCGGGATCGGCCGCGATACTAGAACAATCTTCGCAAACATGCCTGGAATGGCCGCGAACTATACTTTAATCTTCGCAAACATGCCTGGAGGGCCGCGATACAAATATACCTAGTCTAGTGAACATATGGGAAACCCCCACTAAACTTCGCAAACATGCCTAGAGGGCCGCGATGGGATTACACATGATACATGATTACTAAACGAACTTACGATTTACAATACGAACACTATAACTGAATTAACCTATTGTGAACTCGCTCAACTAGTTGTTGACTCTCTGTTACATGCCTTGCAGGACCATAGGTACTTTTGGAGCTTGCACGGGAGGCACAGTCGTTGTGGACATGGATCGTGAATGTGTTGTTTAACATTATAACATTTTGTACTTAAACTTATGTTGGGTTTTACATTAATGCTTCCGCTACACACTTGTTTATATTTGGTTTTTGGAAACACCTATCGTATTGTTGAATGACTTTTACTATATACTTATGTTCAATATGATTGGTGGCTTGATCCTGGTCATGTCACGCCTCCAAGCGGTAGTACTCCGCGTGTGGATTTTGGGGGTGTGACAGATTGGTATCAGAGCCATTGGTTATAGAGAACTCGGTTTTAATAAGGGGAAAACGTTTTTATTAAAACCAGACTATAACCAGAACAGTGCTCAACGATCCACAACGACGCCTCGCTCCACGTGCAAGACTCATCACTCTAGGTAATATGGTACATGTCTTATTGCCTACTTGCTAGAATTGCATAGAACTTTGCTCCGGGTATGCTTAGGTTAACTTGACACTATTGCATGAGAACACTTGTGTGATTATTCTCTTTTGTTATCGCACTACTCGCGAACCTCTCTCACTTATGTCATATTTGCTATGAAGATCATCTCTGGACGCATTAACATGACGCAAGCCCAACTGACGGCTCTCATTAACGAACAAGTTGCTGCGGCAGTTGCAGCCGCACAAGCAGGAGGTCAACCACCTGTTTGTACCTTCAAAACTTTCATGGACTGTCGTCCTACTACTTTTAGTGGCACGGAAGGAGCGGTTGGACTCCTCCATTGGTTTGAAAAGCTCGAGTCCGTATTTGAAATGTGCGAATGCCCTGAGGCTCGCAGGGTGAAGTACGCCACTGGTACTCTGGAAGGCATTGCGCTGACTTGGTGGAATGCGCAAGTTCAGATGTTAGGGTTGGCCGTTGCTAACGCCACACCTTGGAACGGATTCAAGGAATTGATCAAAGAGGAATACTGTAGCCGTGATGATATTCATAAGTTGGAGGTAGAGTTTTACCACTTGAAAATGACGGGGTCAGAAATTGAAGCGTACACCAGAAGATCGAATGAGTTGGCTATTCTGTGTCCTACTATGGTGGACCCTCCCATTAAGCGTATCGAACTGTATCTCAATGGTCTGGTGCTGGAGATTCAAAGCCACGTAACCTCAGCGAATCTTGGCACTATTCAACAGATCGTCAAGCTAGCTCATCGCCTCACCGATCAGGCAGTAGAACAGAACAGGCTGCCTAAACGTATCAGCGCTACTACCGCTACCACTCCAGCTACTCCCAGCGACAACAAGCGGAAATGGGAAGGGGATTCCAGCAGGGGTTCAGCTACTGTACAGTCTCAAGCACAACAGAAGCGCAAGACTAGTGATTACCAGAGCCTGAGTCAGCAATCGTCTGGTGGTCAGGGGCAGAGTGGATATCGGGGAATTCATCCACTATGTAACAGGTGCAACAAACACCACAGTGGTCAGTGTCGTAAAGGCCGCTGTCAAAGATGTCTAAGGGTAGGTCATGAAGCTAAAGATTGCAGGAGCTCAAGGCCTGCGAATCAGAACCAGCAACAACAGCCACCCGTTCCACGAAACCAGTCACAGCAACAACAGCAAGGAAATAAGACATGCTTTCAGTGTGGGGCTGAAGGTCACTTCAAGCGGAACTGCCCCCAGTTAAACCAGAATCAGAATAACAACAATAATCAGGGCAGTGGGAATAACAATGGGGGAAACAACAACAACAATGGTGCAAAGGGTCGTTTATTTGTGATTGGTCAGAGTGACGCAAGGAACGATCCTAATGTGGTTACGAGTAAGTTTCTTCTCGACGACTTTTATGTTACCGTATTATTTGATTCGGGTGCGGATACCAGTTATATGTCTCTGAACGTTAGTCAAATGCTTAAACGCGCACCAACACTTTTGAACACCAAACATGTCGTAGAGTTAGCTAACGGTAAAAGTCTAGAGGCCACACACATAGTTCAGGGTTGTAATCTTATCCTCGCTGGTCAGACTTTCTCTATTGATCTCATTCCTATAACTCTGAGTAGTTTTGATATTGTCATTGGTATGGATTGGTTATCCCAACAACAAGCAGAGATCCTATGCAAGGAGAAGATCATTCGTATTCCTCGTTCTGGAAAAGAACCTCTCGAAGTTCAAGGCGACAAGAGTGGTGTCGTGAGTGGCATCATATCCTTCTTGAAGGCTCAGAAGTGTCTGCGAAAGGGCCACATAGCTATTTTAGCACTCGTTACTGATACATCGACGAAAGAGAAGAAGTTAGAGGATATTCCTGTAGTACGCAATTTTCCTCAAGTGTTTCCTGAAGAGTTACCTGGGCTACCGCCTCATCGCCAGGTCGAATTTCAGATCGAGCTAGCTCCAGGAGCAGCACCCATAGCTCGAGCGCCTTACCGTTTAGCTCCAACTGAACTGGAAGAACTGTCTAAGCAATTGCAAGAACTCTTGGAAAAGGGTTTCATACGTCCTAGCTCTTCGCCATGGGGAGCTCCAGTATTATTTGTGAAGAAGAAAGACGGTACCTTTCGTATGTGCATAGATTACCGCGAACTGAACAAGGTGACGGTGAAGAATCGCTATCCACTTCCACGCATCGACGACTTATTCGACCAGTTGCAAGGGTCGAGCTATTACTCAAAGATTGACTTGAGGTCAGGTTACCATCAACTGAGAGTCCGGGATGAGGACATCTCCAAAACAGCATTCAGAACACGCTACGGTCATTACGAATTTTTGGTCATGCCATTCGGGCTAACGAACGCGCCTGCGGTTTTCATGGATCTTATGAACAGGGTGTGCAAACCTTATCTTGACAAGTTTGTTATTGTTTTCATTGATGACATCCTGATCTATTCGAAGAATCGGGAGGAACATGAGCAGCATTTACGACTTATTCTGGAACTCCTTCGAAAGGAACAGCTGTACGCTAAGTTTTCAAAATGCGACTTCTGGCTTCGTGAAGTCCACTTTCTAGGCCACGTGGTAACCAAGGATGGGATTCATGTCGATTCATCCAAGGTAGATTCGATCAAGAACTGGCCTGCACCTAGTACACCAACAGAAATACGCCAATTCTTGGGTTTGGCGGGTTATTACAGACGGTTCATCAAAGACTTCTCAAAGATTGCACAGCCGCTTACATTACTGACACAGAAAGGTGTTGTTTACCGTTGGAGTGATACACAGGAAACAGCGTTTCAGCACTTAAAAGATAGACTTTGTAGCGCACCTATCCTCTCATTGCCTGAAGGCACGGATGATTTCGTAGTTTACTGCGACGCATCCATTCAAGGTCTTGGATGTGTGTTGATGCAACGGGATAAAGTTATTGCTTATGCTTCACGTCAACTTAAGATTCACGAACGGAATTACACTACACACGATTTAGAGCTTGGAGCTGTTGTTTTTGCGCTCAAGATATGGCGACATTATCTGTATGGCACCAAGTGCACCATCTACACCGATCACAGGAGTCTTGAGCATATCTTCAAGCAGAAAGAATTGAATATGCGACAACGTCGATGGGTCGAGTTACTGAACGATTACGAATGTGCTATAAAGTACCATCCGGGCAAAGCCATTGTGGTGGCCGACGCCCTCAGTCGAAAGGATACTACACCTAGGCGTGTACGAGCGTTGCAACTCACTATTCAGTCCAGTCTTCCTTCACAGATACGAGATGCTCAGGTAGAAGCATTGAAACCAGGAAACGTCAGGGCTGAAGCTCTACGCGGCTCAAGGCAACGGTTAGAACAAAGGGCAGATGGCGCCTATTATGTAACCGGACGCATCTGGGTCCCACTCTATGGCAACCTACGCGAGCTTGTAATGGATGAAGCACATAAGTCTCGCTACTCAGTACATCCTGGTTCAGATAAGATGTACTACGACCTCAGAACTACATATTGGTGGCCTAGCATGAAGGCCCACATAGCAACTTACGTTAGCAAGTGTTTGACTTGTGCGAGAGTCAAAGTGGAATATCAGAAACCCTCAGGCCCACTCCAACAACCTGAGATACCACAATGGAAATGGGAGCAAATTTCCATGGATTTTGTTACCGGCCTACCTAGATCTCAGCGCGGAAATGATACTATTTGGGTGATCGTAGATCGACTCACAAAGTCTGCTCACTTCTTGGCTATCAAGGAAACGGATAAGTTCTCCACTCTAGCAGACGTATACCTTAAGGAAGTTGTGTCGAGGCACGGGGTGCCCACCTCTATTATCTCTGATCGTGATGCACGTTTTACTTCAGAACTGTGGCAAGCAATGCACAAATCTTTTGGCTCTCGTTTAGACATGAGCACAGCTTATCATCCTCAGACAGATGGGCAATCTGAGCGTACTATTCAAACTTTAGAAGACATGCTTCGGGCGTGCGTAATTGACTTTGGCAAGGGCTGGGAAAAACATCTACCACTTGTGGAATTTTCGTATAACAACAGTTACCACACCAGCATTAAAGCTGCTCCATTTGAGGCATTGTACGGGCGTAAATGCCGATCACCTCTTTGTTGGGCAGAGGTGGGTGACAGTCAGATCACAGGTCCAGAAATGGTAGTTGATACTACTGAAAAGATTGCTCAAATACGACAACGCATGGCGGCAGCTCGTGACCGTCAGAAAGTATACGCGGATAAAGACAGGAAAATACTCGAATTCCAGGTTGGGGATCGAGCACTACTCAAAGTTTCACCCTGGAAGGGTGTTGTTCGTTTTGGCAAAAGATGCAAACTCAATCCACGGTACGTTGGACCATTTGAAGTCATTGAGAAAATATGCAAAGTGGCCTACAGACTGAACCTACCAGCTGAACTCAGTGCAGTTCACAACGTCTTTCATGTGTCGAATCTGAAGAAGTGGCAGTCAGATGAGACCTTCATAGTTCCTTTGAAGGAGCTCACTATCGACGAACAATTGCATTTCGTCGAGGAACCAGTTGAAATCACGGACCGGGATGTTAAGGTCCTCAAGAACACCAGAATACCTCTTGTTCGAGTTCGTTGGAACTCCCGTCGTGGCCCAGAGTTTACCTGGGAACGCGAAGACCAAATGGAACTCAAATATCCCCAGTTGTTCAAAAACAATGCAACTACTACTGAGGCTGAAGCTACTACAGAATTTCGGGAAGAAATTCCAAATCAACGGGGGGTTGATGTGACACCCCAGGAGAACCAGTAAACGATAACTTACCTAGCTTCCTCAGTAACCGCATGCTAAATTTCGGGAAGAAATTTCTTTCAAGTTGGGGATAATGTGACAACTCGAGTTTCCAAGATTCTATCTTCGCATTTAGTGCACGTTAATTTTTTTTTTATTTAGTTGTTTGTTAATACGACTCGTTGTTTCACAACGCTTACCTTTGTAATACGTTAAATAGTACTGCGACTGATATTTTATATTTGGGATCCATAATATTTATTACATGTAAGTGTATGTTTATAAGGCTTTGTATTAATTAACATGTTAATTAAAGATGGAACTTCTACCTGTAAACAAGTATCATGAAATCACCCAAGTGGTGAAAACACTATAAGTGTTTTCGTCCAGACATAATCAACGAAATCAGAGACTGGGCCTTGGCCCAGTGGGGGATTGAGATATTTTATAAACAATCTTCCTAGACAAGTTTAACATTTATCAAACATTATCTTATCACAATTGTCTCTCACTACCTCTGAAAACCCAACAAAAGAGTTCATCCTTTGAAGCAAAAACCTCTGTTTAATCCTTGGTTAGTGATTTCATGATTCAAGTTGTTTCTTGTTGCATATCGTATGATTTTGGATGTTTAATCATGATGTTTGTATACATTTATATATGTGATTATGTGATTTGATCATGGTGTGATTGTTAGAAAATTATTATCTATGAACTGTTTGAATATTGGATGTTTGGAAGTAACAGTGGGTGTATGTTAATGAATGATAAACACTATGATTGTTGTTGGATGTTAATTCTGAGTATACAGATAAGTAGATATCTAATCAAATGGTTTAGCTTTTGGTTGATTGATGGTTTGTAAAAAAGGGTTGCATCTGATAAGAAATGGGTTTAGAGTTTCTGGGTTTTTAATAAGTTACAGTGAGTGTTGGTGAAGATGAAGAAGCTCACGAAAACACCCCCCACAATAAACAACTGGACGAAATCACATTAAGTGATTTCGGCCCAAACATTTCAGGCCCAAAGGTAGTTTTCGGCCCATGTTTGGTTTTCGGCTTATGTTTGGTTTTCGGCTATAAAGGGTTTTCGGCCATAAAGGGATTTCGGCAATCATGTGTTTTCGGCCCAACTTAGATTTCGTCCCATATGTTATGTATTACCAAACTGTTAATACTTAACTCAGTTAATTAACTCCGTTAGAGGTTAACTTTGCTGGGTTAGTTAGTTGTTAGTTTATTAACTTGATTTAAGTTATTAACTCTGTTAAACCTATTATTTTAGTTAAGTAAAGCATGTGACACAGTTACTTACTAGTTCTGATGGATGTTAGCTCTGTTAGTTGATTTACATGGTTAACTACTATTTCTGTCAAGCATGCTAACAAATAACAATATTATATCAACTGTGAAACACATGTATGTGAAGCATGAATATTATGAATGTGACTACCTGTTATGTGTTGCATGATATGAACTGTCAAACACTTTGTGATATTACTGTGACACTAGTTCCATGTGAAACTTTACAAACACTGTGAACTGATTGAAAATACGTGCACTATAGGACTTGACTGATTTATTGTGAGCACTTAACTTAGCATACCGAGCAAACAAGGTGAGTTCACACTTCTACCAAGGCATGGGATTCCCGGGGTTGGGAATGGGTTGGATGATTGTTTATGCTTAAGAGTTATAAGAATTACATACCATAGGCCTCGGGAGAGGAAGGTAAATGGTAGATACTACTAGACTAGTGATACATATACTTCTCTTCGCAAACATGCCGGGATCGGCCGCGATACTAGAACAATCTTCGCAAACATGCCTGGAATGGCCACGAACTATACTTTAATCTTCGCAAACATGCCTGGAGGGCCGCGATACAAATATACCTAGTCTAGTGAACATATGGGAAACCCCCACTAAACTTCGCAAACATGCTTAGAGGGCCGCGATGGGATTACACATGATACATGATTACTAAACGAACTTACGATTTACAATACGAACACTATAACTGAATTAACCTATTGTGAACTCGCTCAACTAGTTGTTGACTCTCTGTTACATGCCTTGCAGGACCATAGGTACTTTTGGAGCTTGCACGGGAGGCACAGTCGTTGTGGACATGGATCGTGAATGTGTTGTTTAACATTATAACATTTTGTACTTAAACTTATGTTGGGTTTTACATTAATGCTTCCGCTACACACTTGTTTATATTTGGTTTTTGGAAACACCTATCGTATTGTTGAATGACTTTTACTATATACTTATGTTCAATATGATTGGTGGCTTGATCCTGGTCATGTCACGCCTCCAAGCGGTAGTACTCCGCGTGTGGATTTTGGGGGTGTGACACAGTTATTCCCAAATTAAACCAAGACAAGTAAAAAAAATGAAAAGTTTTTGAAAAAATTTGGGATGATTAGCGGTTCCAATAGAGTTTTATGTAAGGCTTGTTATTAGGACTTGCAAATTTCAAGGTTTAGCATCCCCCCACACTTAAATTACACATTGTCCTCATTGTGTCCCAAAAATAAGTTTTTAGGTTGATTGAATGTGTAAAAAGGTGTTTAAAAATAAAATTCTATGTTACTGGGCGTCTGGGCACGGGCCCATGTTGGTCCGGGCACGACCCCATGCTCAGATCGCCAGTATCATATTAAACAGAAGGCTGGGCATGGGGGCGTGTTCAGTGAACACGGCCCCATGTCCAGTTACCTGAACTGGGCGTTTTCTGCAGAACCTCGGACACGGGGGCGTGTTGGGCTGAGCATGGCCCCGTGCTGAACTTGCTGTAATGAGGAAAAATTGTCAAGAGGCTCTGTTTTTGTGCATGGGGTGTGGGTTCATGGTTCCCTTAGAAACCTCCACCATTTCGAGTGTGTTTTAACCATTACAACATCATCCAAACACCATTTAATACTTAGAAACCATCATTCATTAAAAATAACAATTACAAAGGATCCTAGAAAATGAAAATAAAGTTAAAAATAAAAAACTAAAAGTTCCTAGGATAGATAGGTCAAGTAATGCAGGAAATCATCTTAAGGAGTTCTACCCTTATTGTAGGAATTTCAAAAACCCGGAAATAGCTTTCCGGTACTAAAGGGTGCTGTAGAACTCGGAACCGAGGGATGTCCCTTAAATGTCATTGAGCCATTCCTCTATCTCCCTAGGGAGGAAGAAGGCTGGCTCATTCTCCACGATGTCTTGTAGAAGAGGTGCGACGGCTACCGGGACCCCGTGTAATATGTCTAGAGGGGGTTCCGGGGGTACGACATACCACTTGGCCAGAATAATGACTTCCGGCACAACATTCCACTCCCTTTGTGCAATGATTGGCACCATAGGATGAGAAGCAAAAATATTCAACCTTTGGTGTAAAAGGTTGACTTCTCGAAGGCACCCCTCTAATCCCACCGTCAAGTGATTAATATGGTCAACCAAGGCTTCCTTTACTCCTGTCATTTCTTCGATGGCTTCCCTCAAGGCATACACGTAGTTGACTAGGGAGACTTCCACGGATGATCTTCTTCCTCGTCGGTCGTTCCTTGAATGAGCTGAGGATGTTCCGCTATTCCTGCTCGACATTCTAAGAAAACAAGCCCAAAAATTTCAAATTAATGAAAAAGTAACTCCGGCCACGGCCCCGTGCTCGCTGAGCACGGGCCCGTGGCCACCACTCTGCAGATTTTTGAAATAAGGATTCTTGGAGCTTTAAATTATTTTTCTGACTTTTGAAGCATTTCGAAGCAGTAATAACTTAAAACAGTGTTGTAAAACTTATTTTTGATAAGATTTCTTGAATAAAAACCTAACAAATATCACAATAAAGCTTGAAAACATGGAGATTTCAAGCTTTAATGGAGGTTTTGAGGAGAAAATGAAGAAGAAGGCAATAGACAAAAGTTGTAAAGACAAGATGGTTATTGAGAACCTTCTTTAGAATATACCTTATAGGGTATATGTGAAGATCCCACCAGATCTTTGTCTTTGGAATGGGTCCAAGAGTGCATGAATCTTGCTGCATTAATAGAAAACGACAGCACGCTGACCACGGCCCCGTGTCGGCTGGACACGGCCCCATGGTCTGACAAGAATCTGACACTTTTTGTCCGTATTCTGACTTAAAGTCAGACACAAGTCTTCAGGTGGGCACGGGGGCGTGTTGAGCTGGACACGGCCCCGTGGCTAGAGGTTTTTATGAAGTTTTGTCTTAATTTAAGGAATTTAT
This sequence comes from Helianthus tuberosus, assembly GCA_030545235.1. Lineage (NCBI taxonomy): Eukaryota > Viridiplantae > Streptophyta > Magnoliopsida > Asterales > Asteraceae > Helianthus > Helianthus tuberosus. Next base: position 64,074,120 of record CM060443.1, read on the forward strand.
CCAGATCGGGTGGTTCCTTACTGGACGAAACAACACTGAAATGCCTAAGGTACCTTAATTGCCCTAGTTTTAGACAAGAATGCAAGAGGTTATCGGAAAGGGTGAATTATAAGCTAAATACCGGTGGGTGAGACCAACCTTCATTTCCCTTATCCGGGATCTCGTTAAAGAAGGTATATGTCGAATCGCTCAGGTCTATGTATGCATCGGCGGAGACCGATGGAGAGTCCTTCATGGCACAATCGACATAGGGATGAATATCGCTCAAGTCCTCACAAGAGTTGGAGGTGCTTTCGGGAGCAACGATGTTGTTAAAATCCAAATGTGATCTCAATAATTCTCCTTGATCGTTGTCTTGAGATGAATTAGTTATTTCCATCTCAAGTTCTCTTATCAATTGGAAAATTACTTCTTCCATTTGAAATAATTCTTCGAGAATCATATCATCTAGAAGAGATGATTGAGAGCATTCGAGGGAGAGATAGGGATTGTTTTTACTTTCGCCCATCTTAAGGTTATATGAAAACGATAGGTCTATATAGTGGGGAATATAATTTAAAAAGTAACATTTTAAATCTTCATGAGATCCGCCAGATATTTGACACCACGCACATAAGAGAAGCGAAATTAAAAATGATCAGTATCACTCATGTTTGTGTCAGAAATTACCAACCGTTGGGATCTTACGGTTTTGTTTTCAGTATCTGAAGCTTCGGCACGGGGGCGTGTTTAGTGGGCACGGCCCCGTGTTCAGCTACTGTCTGACTTAAAACAGGATTGCGAGTACCAAAGATTGGGCACGGGGGCGTCTTCAGCGGGCACGACCCCGTGCTGAGCTCAGCAGAAGCTGAAAAACCTAGAGAAATCCTAAAAAAATAGAAAAACAAGAAAAAAAATGATTAGGCCGTTGATTCCTAGCTTTCTTAAAATCCTTGTGTCCTCGGCAACGGCGCCAAAAACTTGATGTGTGTCGAGTGTAATATGTTTTTATTAATAATTTAAGCCCATTTTACACATTAGTCAAGTTTTAAATTTATAAAAGACGATATTCTACTAACACTAAACACACATATGGGCAAGTGCACCCATCATGAGCATAGTATAGCGTTGGTAAGATACCGAGGTCGTCCAAGGACACAAGAGGTTTTAGTACCAGTTTATCCTCTGTAAGGCCCTATAATTGGGTAGGTTTACGCTTATCTTTATCAAACACAATTATAGGCTATTGGGCTTAGCCTTGTAGTGGGTTTGATAATATTGGGATAAGCCATGTGGGTTATTTAAGTGATTTGGGCTTGTTTGTTAGTAATATTGTGCATGTGGGCCTGGCCCAGTCTGTAACTAGGTCACCCTATGTAACTATAAATAGGGTGAACCTAGTTCATTATTAGGTTAGACTTTTAGAGGTTGGCTTATCTGTTTTTGTTCTTCCTAGTCACTTTTCGAATTCATTGTTGGTGTACCAGATGGTTCTCTAGAAACCGTGTGCACTTTGGTTATTCAATCATTCAAGTTCTTGTTTTTCATCACTTTCATCAGTATTCCGCACTCGTGATTGTGATTTTGATATCCGATTGATAGTTTTTGGGACTTACAATTGGTATCAGAGCCTAAGTAGTCTTGCGAAGGCTCGGTTTTAATCGGATATTATTTGAAGATTCGAAGAACGCGAAGAACACACTTGAAGATACGAAGAACAATTGAAAATTGGTGGTTGATCTAGTTTTGGGGAAGAATTAATTTGTTTACGTGTTTTTAGGAGATTATTGGTGGAAAGAATCTCTTAAAAATTGAATTTCGAAATCAACTCCTTGATTGTCGGGATTTTGGCTATTGACTTGTTAGCAAAGAATTTGAAGTGTAAGAGATTTATGCGACTGAAACAATTGTTCTTGTGCGATCGGAGGTTCTTGTGCGATCGGAGATCCTTGTGCGATCAGAATCATCCTCCTTGTGCGATCAATTCAACAACTGTGCAACAAAGTCAATTTATCTTGTGCGATTATTAATCTTGTGCGACTATATTCAAACATCATCATTCTATATTGTGCGATTACAACATTCAATCTTGTGCGACTGAATTTCCGTCTTGTGCGACTACGGGATTGTTGTGCGATCGGGTTAATCATTAAATTGTGCGAACCAACATTCTTGTGCGACTACGGGATTATTGTGCGATCAAGATATCATCTATCATCATTCTTCATCTTCTTCTTCGGCAGACAACCAGAAAAAGGTTCATCATCATCATTGTCCTTCGTCGACCACCATAATCATTATCACACACCGATCCAGCACACCGACACCGTACTCCGATCCCGCACACCAAGCCACCTCCATCATTCAATAGTTCAGCATCATCACACTACAACCGCGCACCTGCAACTTGATCGTCATTCTGTTCATCTCCGTCGTTCATCACCACCGTTTTACTCCGACGGCCACCACATCGAAGCACCTCAATCCGATCATCATCATCATCATCGTTCCTGTTCACCATCAACACCATTGACGGCTAAAGTTTGCTTATCATATTAAGGTTTTGGTTAGACGTTTTGTTTAAGCGCAGAAGAAGAAACAGAACTTTTAGCGGTTGAAGTTTATTGGGGTGTTTGAAACGAAGAAGAAGAAGCAAAGAGTTCTTTTGTGACAGTTTTGCCGTCGGGAAACATTAGTGGATCCAACCTGTTTTGACGTTTTCAATTTAGGGTTTTTAATTAATTATAACATTTAATAATAATAATAATAATCATTTGCTAATAATTTTTTTTAATATAAATCATAAAAAAGGGGTTTTTATATATATATAAAAAAAGGTTTATCAATTATTCTATTAAAAAAAGGGGGAATTTGTTTTGTTTGGAAATAAGTTTTGACAGGTTTGGAGGCACGGTACAGTAAGTTGGTTCGTGCGTGTGATAAAGAGCTTGAGTTAGCGAGTACACGTGTTCTCGCTTTGGGCTTGTGTTGAAGAAATAGTTAAAGCGAACATTTTAGGGGATCACATATTCGGGGGATCACATTTTTGGGGGATCACATCTTAAAAATGTCGTCTAAGAGAGAGGTGCTTGAGCAAGAACTCCAAGAATTCAGATATTCATATGGTGAATCAATAGAAGCACTTACAAGCTGATTTGCTGAACTGCTCTCTGAAATGGAGAAGGCAGAGATGGTGGTGTCTACTCACACGAGCAACAGAAAGCTTATGGATGCTATAAAAAGGATTCCAGATCAGGCAAACTGTAGTTGGTTCAGAAATGTTAATCAGATAATTGTGACAACCGACTGCTACTGTTACAAAATGAAGTCAGATGAGCTGATCTCACTCATCAAATCATATGCCAATGCTGATAAGCAGTCTACTCAAGGCAACACATCTGATGCAGTTTGCTCACCCACTTCTACTCCTACTGCTCCATTGCCTGTTGCAGTTTGCTCATCCACTTCTGATGCAGGTATTCAAATTCATAATTTCACTCCCACAATCAACGAGGTATGTGTAGACGATATCTGCTGTACTCTTAAATGTAGGGAAAAGGTTAAGGGGTTCAAAGAGCAGGCAGACTCGCTCGTTATGCAACTTCAATATACCAGATCTAGTAGTTATGAAATTAAAAAGAAACTGGGCGGGTATAAGGATATGGTGGAGGCGCAAAAGCGTGATATCCGAAAGTTGCATAACGATCTGAGTGAAGCAAACTGTCGATATCTCCACTTCAATGAGCTATCTGAAAAGTTAACTGTTGAATTAAATGACTTAAAATCAACTTTTGAAAATACTGAATTTAATTTTAAAAAGTTTGATGTTTCAAGTGAAAAGGTCGAAAAGATGATAAATCAACAGTTAAAGTATAGCAAAAAGGAAGTGAGGAATAAGGGTTTGGGATTTGTATGTATACCTCCACCATACAATCACAATTACACCTCTATTCCTATGACTGAGGAGGAGATAGCCAACTTGCTTGAAATGGAATATGGGAAGCCCGGGGATAGGAAGGTTGAGCCTGTTAAGCCAAAGAAAGTTAAAATCACAAGGCCAGATAAAACCGAAATTATTCTAGAAAAACAGGAATTTGATAAAACTTTCGTGAAACCTTCTGCTGTTTCAGACCAGACCGAGACTCTAAATTTTGAGAATAATGCTAATATTGACAAACATTTTCAAGTATTTGACAACACTAAGTCAAGTCTTTCTCAAAATTCACCCGAAGTACAACAACAAGAGAAAGAGTCTGAAACAAAATCTCTCAACTTCGAGTTTGCTATGTTGACTGAGTTTGCTAAGTGGTGTAGCAAACAAAATGAATCGACTTCTTCATCTGATTCGTCATGTGACTCATCGGAGACAGCTAACTGTTAAAAGTCAGAGTTAGTTGATTCAGCCGAGTCTAGTAATGAATCACCTGAAATAGTTAAATCAGAACCAAAAATAGTAGAATCTGAGCCACCTGAGAAATTGGAATCACTTGAATCCAGTGAATCCAGATGTGAGTCTTCTGAAGCAGCTGACTCAGCAGCACAGGATTCAGCAAAGCCACTACAAAAGGAAAGTAACTCAGGTGGTTCAGCTGAATCAAGCAGTGAAACAGTGACTGAGCCTACAATGTATGAGATTGAAACAACAAGGCCAGTCCCTGATTTTAAATGTGTGAATGTTACTGATGCCTCTACTTCATGTGCAGATGAGGTAATAGTAGAGGATTGGGTTGAGGAGGATGATATAGTTTGTCAAAAAGCTGACAATGTTTGTTTAAAAACATCAAATTTGTCTGCTGATGCTCCTCCTTATGTGAGAAAGAGTGTTTCTGAGCCAGCTTTGAGAGGCCCGTCCACTAAATATGTGCCTCCAAAGCCAACATTTAAAAATGAAAATGCTAAATCTAGTGAATGTGCTAATTGTTGCAAACAGGGACATAGGAAGCAGAGCACAAAGTTTGAAAAGACTTCAAACAAATCATCCAACAAGTTTTATAACTCAAATCCTTCATCAGTTGGATCGAATAGATCGGGATATGCTCCTTATGTAAAGAAGCAAACATGCTACAACTGCGGCATACCCGGTCATATTGCAAGAAATTGCACATATCGTCCCTATGTGCCGTACTATATACAACATCAGAAGGTTACACCAAGGGAAAAATCTTATTCTAAGCTGATGAAGGTTGAAAAACCTAAGGCAATGATGAATAAGCATCCCCAGGTTAAACCATCTGATGGGGATTGGAATGCTGCCAAAGCTAAAAGAAAACAAGCTTTGAAACCTAAACAAGTTTTGAAAAATAAAAAGGTTGAAAAGCAAACTGTTTTTCCAAAGGCACCTAAGAAACTAGAGAAGCCTAAACAAGTTTGGAGGGCAGAACACAAAGCAGCGACATCACCAATCCTTGAATCAAAAGGGGACATATGCTTTCGAGAAGTGTCTTACATTGATGCTTCAGGAATACCCAGGACCACGATGGCCTGGGTACCAATGTCTTACTAATCTCCTAACTTTTCAGGGACAACCAAGGAGGAGCTGTTGACAATCCTTGGATGTTGATAGCGGTTGTTCCAGATACATAACGGGTAACATTTCACTGTTCAAAATATATATTTCTTTACAGTTAATGTGTTTCGTTTAAAGGAGATAAGAAAAGTAAGACTAGATCAGCAAAAAGGTACAATTTTGAATTTCGTATTCTAATTTCGATATTGATTAGTCTTAAATCTTATGATGGAACGGTTATGTAAAAACAACAAAAATATTTTCATTTTCTTTGTGTTTCTCTTTGTACATACGTTTTCGTTGTTAGGTAAATTTGTGCATAAGATTTACGCACAAATTTAGGGGGATATCTAGATATCTGTATGTAAATAGAGAAAATGAGAAAATACAAAAACATTCGAAAAACAGAAAATTAAAATCAAAAATATTTTGTTGCACATATGGGAAATGAAATAATTTCATTATGTGGATTAAGGCTGACGCATGTAAGACCAATATTGAAACGGTCTGACTCTAGAGCGATATTTTGGTAGGTTTTATCCTGATGGCTAGATTCTTTGACTGGTTCTGTGCAGAACAATAATATTATTCTATGATCTCAGGAAAGAACATCACTTGGAATTAGGACATGGCTATTTGAATGCGTGTGTGACGTCCCGATACACACAATTTCGTTCTAGTTCTGAAATCTTTTCTGTCCAACTCGTGTATCTCCTCTGTTTTGCGTGACCAGAGACCTAGAGGTGCTAGGCAACGTTGGCTTCTGTTTTGCGTGACCAAAGACCTAGCTGTACGTTGTCGCTCTGTGGATCAAATACACCCGAAAGAGACCCTCTAGTGCCCAAAAGAAACCCGAAAAACCTATATCAAACTGAGAAAATCTCATTTGATCTGTATATTATATCCATCTCTGTTGCTGATCTATTCTGTTCTCTTCTCAATCCAGTCCCAGTCAAGGTTTCAGAATCCTAGAACGGGCTTGTGAAATATGTGGTAGGGAAACTACTCGTATGATAGCGTGTTTTGATTAAAATTCCAGGATTTGATTGTGATTGAATTGAGTGTTCATATTAATCAAAATGGAAAACATGATAAATCAGTTGTAGACCGTTACTTGAAAAAGGCCTAGGGAGATAAGCTTAAGTGGACAAATATACTGGCAATCGCTCGGATAATCCAAAGTAAATTAGTGTTGATAAGTGTAGTCTAGCCTGAAACACTGTGATTTGATCCCATTGCAAATTGTAATTGTATATTAATTTCTTTGTTTATTTGTGTTTTAGTTTAGATCGTTAAATTTAGAAATAAAAATAAAAAATCCAAAAATAGAGTGCTTATATGTTTTATTAAAAATTTTAACCGTTCTTGAAGATTTGATTGATCGTCATAAATTGAATGAAGTTTGAATTGTAAAATCCGAGTACAAATACTTGGATGTACCTTGTGTTCATGTGGTACTTTCCTCTGTTGCACAAAAATATTTGCTTATGAATTTCTGAGCATGTGCAGAATTTAGAATTTAAATCAAGAAACAGGGGTTATTGAAGAGTGAGATGTTGTTTGGCTGCTGACAAAGCTTGAAGTATCACAACAGCAAGATGTGCCTGAGTCAGAAGAACCAGATATGAGTCATCATCTGACAGTGATAGTACATTTGAAGTACCTGTGAACCTGCTTGAAAGAGAACACATTGACAAAGAAAAGAGTTGATAAGAATCCTCCTCTTGCATTCTTTTCAACAAGATTTCACGCAAAGTTGATCGTAATTGAAAAGAACAAAGAGCCCAAGCTTCAGGATGAAGACATGAAGTATCTTCCCACATGATGAAGACTGCAGTTTGATAAAGACAGCATAAACCTAGGGGGATATTGTAAGGCCCTACAATTGGGTAGGTTTACGCTTATCTTTATCAAACACATTTATAGGCTATTGGGCTTAGCCTTGTAGTGGGTTAGATAATATTGGGATAAGCCATGTGGGCTATTTAAGTGATTTGGGCTTGTTTGTTAGTAATATTGTGCATGTGGGCCTGGCCTAGTCTGTAACTAGGTCACCCTATGTAACTATAAATAGGGTGAACCTAGTTCATTATTAGGTTAGACTTTTAGAGGTTGGCTGTTCATTTTATTGTTCTTCTAGTATTTTCGATTTCATTGTTTGTGTACCAGACGGTTCTCTAGAAATCGTGTGCACTTTGGTTATTCAATCGATCCAAGTTCTTGTTTTTCATCACTTTTCTCAATATTTCGCGCTTTGATTATTGATTTTGATATCCGATTGGTAGTTTTGGGACTTACATCCTCAACGTCAAATCAAATCAAAATTATTAGAATAGGTTTTAAACATGAAAAATAAAACTAAAATGCTGAAAATAAAAATTAAATTAAAACAGATAGACAAGATGAATCACTTGGATCCGACTCGCCTTTAATGTAACCTTTGATGATTTCCGCACTTTTGCACTTTTTAAGAGATTATCTTAGTTCTAGTAGTAGGCCCCTCTTTTGAAGGTGACGTTACCCTTAACCCAGTGGTTTGAGTTACTAGGATACAATCCCAAAGATTCGGAATATTGAAAGATAATTAATTAAGTTATTAATGCGTAAAGTGGTAGGCCCCTCTTTTGAAGCCGACGTTACCCTCGGCTAAGTGGTTTGAGTCAGCGGGGATACAATCCCAAGTAGTCGGGTTAATGTATTAATAGTAGTTTACATATGAGGGGATCAAGCCATTCGCACCCCCTCCATCCAATACCAGTGGGTATTGAAGGAGGTCCTAATAAGCTTGACCCAGGTCCTTGCAGGATCTATACACTGAATAAGGCAAGAACCTTACCAAACCATTCCCTTAACCCCCGACCAGGTAGCCAACATATCTCTATATAGACTGTAGAGATATGAATGGTGAAAATCTTTTACTTTATATAGACAGTAAAGTAATGCCAAGACACCACGGACAAATGATAAAGAAGTTTCACCTTCAACATAAGAAACTAGTTATTAAAGTCACTAATACAAAACCAAATAAAAAGTGCGAAAAGATTAAAAAGCAAAAGTATTACATTAAATGCTTGTTTTCACCAAGTGATGTAAGAGACTTAGCCAAACATGGCCTTTGATTGACAAGAACTCTTACTATCAATCTTGGATCCCGAGACTACTACACACACTCTAAGGTGGATGATGGATGATGGTGGTGGATGTAGGTGTTGTAGTGGTGGTGGAGTGGTAGTGAAGTGGGAGAGAGGTGGTTTGCCAAGGGATGCCTTTGAAGTGAACCAAGCACCCCTATTTATAGCCTGAACAGAATCCCGGCCACGGCCTCGTGTCCGCTGGACACGCCCCCGTGGTCATCATCTTTCTCTTTCTTCACTAATTGCAATTGTCTGCATTAGGCTCCACATGGCCACGTGTTCGCTGGGCACGGCCCCGTGTGCAGAAGCGCATCTGTACTATCAAAATTTGCAAGATTATGCGAATCTTCGCATTGACCACGCCCCGTGCTGAGCTGGGCACGCCCCCGTGCTGGGAATAGAAGCTTCTACAACTTTGTCATTTTCTGCAGACACCTGACCACGCCCCCGTGTCCGTTGGGAACGGTCCGTGGTCAGCCTTCTGTTTTTTGTTTTTGCTTGGGGAGATGCTGTCGAGGGGTCGGGCATGCCACGTTTATTCCTTTTCTTTGTATTTATGTTAGTTTTTGCTGCATATTTGTTCCTTTTGTTCATTTAAGCTCGTTTGGTCCTGAAAATACAAAAGGAAGACAAAAGCACACTTTTTCCAACATTAGTACTAAAAAAGGGTTAGTTTTATGTCTCATTTGATGTAATTTATATGTTGCATTTTACACACATCAATGCACTTGCCCTAGTGTGTGTTTAGTGCTAGTACAATATCGTGTTTTATAAATTTAAAACTTGACTAATGCGTAAAACGAACTTAAAATATTATTTAAATCATATCACGCTCGACACGCACCAAGTTTTTGGCGCCGTTGACGGGGACACAAGGATTTTAAGAAAGTTTAAAACCAACCGCCTAATTAATTTTAGCATTTTTTTTTCTTTTTTTAGGATTTTTCTCAGTTTTTAGCAAATTATGCGCTTTCTGCAGGCTGCAGCACAGGGCTGTGTCCTTCCAGCATGCCCCCGTGTCTGATAAACAGCAGCAACAATTCTGTTTTAAGTCAGACAGTAGCTGAGCATGTGGCCGTGGCCTCCCAACACGACCCCGTGACCAATCACCAGTTACTAAAAACAGGACCGTAAGATCTCGACGGTTGGTAAAGTCTGACAAAAGCATGGATGATATTGATTATTTTTTCTTTCGCCACTCTTACGGTGAGTGGTGTCAACTATGTGGTGAATTTCATCGTGATTTAGAATGCTATATTCTAAATTTTGATCCCCACCATTTAGAACCATCGTTTTCCTGTGATCACCTTAAGACGGGCGAAAGTAAAAACGATCACTATTAGCCGCCCGAATACCCTCAACCATCTCTTCCAACTGACATAACCTCCAACAAATTATGTCAAATGGAAGAAAGGATTCTCCGAAAATTAGAAGAAATAGAGCTTATGGTGAAAAGGTGGTATTCATCACAAGACAAAAAGCAAGGAGAAATGTTGGGATCACATTCGGATATAACCAAAATCGATGCCATCACAAGTACCTCAACCTCATGTGAAAGCAATAATGATAGTCATCCCTGTGTCGATTGTGTCGTGAAGGACTCTCCATCGGTACCTGCCGATGCGTTCATAGACCTAAGCGATTCGACATACACCTTCTTTAACAAGAGCCCGGGTAAGGGGAATAAAGGTTGGTTTCACCCACTGGTAAGTAGTTTAGGTTTTACCCTTTTCGATAACCTTTTGCGTTGTTGCATAAAATAGAGGCAACTAAGGTACATTCGGCACTTCGGTGTTGTTCCCTCCAGTAAGGAACCTCCCGATCACGAGAAATCCTTAAGATAAGCAAGACAACACTTCATGAAAACTCCAACCACGGGGCCGTACTTAGTTGACATGCCCCGTGCCCACCGGAAAACTCACCACGGGGTCGTGTTCAGGCCACCACGCCCCGTGTCTCTAATACAGACAAATGTGTCAGAACCTTGTCTGACCATGGGGCCGTGCTCAACTAGCATGGGGCCGTGGTCAGTGTGCTGTCATTTTCTATAAAGTCAGCCTTGGTGCTGCATGTTTGGACCCATTCCAAAGACAGAGATCTCCTAGGATTTTTCACTTATACCTTAAAAGGTATGTTCTCAAAAAGGTTCCCTCAGACCATCCTGTCTTTGCCACTTTTGTCACTTTCCCTTCTTCTAAAAAGAACTCAAAACCTCCATTAAAGCTTGAAGCTCCATAACTTCAAGCTTTATTCATGCAAAATAAATGTTTTTAACCAAAAACTCTCAATAAACAAATGTTTTATCACGTTGCTTTAAGTTATTTCTGTTCAAAAATGTTCAAAACCAAAGAAAAAAATAAGTTAAAACTATGAATTCTTGAGTTCAAAACTGTTGCAAAGGAATGGGCATGGCCCGTGTTCAATGGACACGGGGCCGTGGTGAAATTTAAGTTTCTTTCTCCAGAAATTTCGCTCTTGTTTTCTTAGAATGTCGAGCCAAAATAGTGGAACGTCATCGACATGCTTAAGAAACAACCGGAGAGGAAGAAGACCATCGATTGAAGCCACCCTAGTCCGCTATGTGTTTGCTTTAAGGGAAGCCATCGATGAAATGACATTAGTGGAGGATGCCCTCCTCGACCGTATCAATTATTTGACGGTGGGATTGGAGAATTGCCTCCAAGAAATCAACCTTTTGCACCAAAGGTTGAACATTCTTGCGATGCCTCCCATGGAACCGATCTTCCCGCAGGAAGATTGGAACCTCGCACAAGAAATCATTATCCCAACCGGATTGGATGACCTCCCTCCGGAACCTCCTCTAAACGCATTGCATGAGGTTCCGGTGGTCTTTGCATCTCCCCCGTATGAGAATACGGAAGATGAGCCCTTCCTCTTCCTCCCTAGGGAGATCGAGGAAATGCTCAATGACTTTTGAGGGGTACCCCCTCCGGATTGATGTTCTAAGAGCCCTTATTCACAGGAAAATCATTTTCGGGTTTTTGTTGTTTTTAACATGTAAACATCTAGTGTAGAACTTCATTATGGTTTAAATTTCTTGCATCTATCTAATTCTAGGACTTTTGTAATTTTTTATTTTTAGGGCCGTTTGCATCTCGCACTCTAATATATGATGGTTTAAGTTATTGTGTGGTGTTTGGATCTTATATAATGGCTTAACAAACGAGAAAAGATGAAAACTGCCAAAGGGACATTAAAACCGCACTCCATGCACATAAACAGTACCTTCCGACAACTTTTTCAACTTCCCAGCATGTGCAGCATGGGGTCGTGCCCAACCCAACACGCCCCGTGCCCAGAATCTGCAGAAAACAGCAACTGGTCAGGTAAATGTCCACGGGTCATGCCCAGTGGACACGCCCCGTGGTCAGCCTTCTGTATATTTTGTTACTGGCACTCTGACCATGAGGCCGTGCCCGGACCACATGGGCCCGTGGCCAGGTTCCTAGTAACATAAAATCTTGTTTTTAACATGCTTTTACACATTCAAATCAACCTAAAAACTTATTTTTGGACACATTGAGGACAATGTGTAATTTAAGTGGGGTGGGGGGGGGAGCAAAAACCTTGAATCTTGCAAGTACTAATAACAAGCCTTACACAAAACTCGTATTGGAACCGCTAATCACCCCAAATATTTAAAAAAAATCATTTTTTTTACTTGTCTTGGTTTAATTTGGGAATAACAAGTTCTAAAAAGGTTATGTTTTTTTTTACAAATTTACAACCGAAAACGTCGTGATAAAAAGAACTAAACAAGAAAAATTATAAAAAAGGTGACCCTTACTTATTTTATAGTATATTTAATAAAAGTTTCGTATAAATAGAAATTTACACGATTACATGTACTTACGAAATACGAGTTTATTAAAACATTTAAACATTTGGAATGTTTCAACATCTTGCGTTTATATCATCGTTTGAAACGGCACGACGAATCCTATTGCGGAAGCTTGATTCTTGAGCGTGTTCGTTTCTTCCTCGAGCTTGATCGACCTCCGGTACATTGCATAATACCTACATTTCATAAAACATGAAATGAGTTAGTCATATGATGTTTAAAACGAGTTTAAACAAGTCCAGAATGCAAAACTTCAACAAAATATTGGGTACTACCGTAGCTTACGGTAGCCACGGAGCATTCAGGGGCTGCCGTAAGGCAGTACAATTCCAGCGTAACACTTCAGCCTCTACCGTAAGTTACGGTAGCCACCGTAACTTATGGTAGCTCACTGGACAGAAATATTTGCAGCTGATGCTGCATTTTCCCAGCTCCGATTCTTTTTACGAAAATGTGCATAACTTTTGTTCTAAATGTCCGTTTCGCGTAATTCTTTTTCCCACGCATCCGTAATTTAATTCTCCATCATATGGAGTTAAAATTTAACATTCAAACTAATAAAATTCCAAGTTTTTAAGCAATCGGCTTATTATTCAAAATTAACATTTTGACCCGTTTGTATTTAAAATCACCAGCTTGATTTTTAGAAAACCAAATACAAATATCAATACATTTAACTCAAGTTCTCTAGTTCGGATTCATACTTCCTTATGAAATATGCGACTAGTACACAAACTATGCGTAGAAATCTATTTCGACCCGTTTAGGGGATTTTAACCAATTTAGTCTATAACCCGCTCTTTTCTTTACACACATCATAAATCAAACTTCTAGGTATCTACCCATTTTCCATAATCACCATACAAGTTTCCAAATAACCCATATGGGTCGCTCGCCCGGTTTACCAATCGAGGGCTTTTTGGTCAATTTTAGTCCCTTATTTTACTACAAGGGACTTTCACTAATTGTTTGACCAAAATATCACTATTAACTATAACTCTATTTATGCGTACCTGGCTCGGGTCAACGTATAGACCCGTTTTATACCTCACTTTAATTAGCCGCTACTTTATAACGATGCAATTATTCAATTCCTGTTCACTCCTGTGAACATATAACTTAACAACCAAATGTTAGTCGATGTTGTCAAATGGTGTTATCACCACCATTTGACCCGTTTGGCCTATATGACCAAACATTTACCTATGTAGCAAAACATGGTTTTAATTTACCAATTTGCCCATCCGACCCATTTCGGAATTTTCTCTCATTAGATCCCTTCCCTTACTTATTTAGCCCATTTTGGCTTACGCCATGGGTATCCTTTTAGCTTCGGTTTACATTAGTCGAAACTTGACCAAATTTCCAATTTACCCTTTTTCTCAATATTAGATTACACTACAAGGAAATATTATCGAAAACTCATAATTCCTTAGTCATTTCATGACCAATTTACCGTTTCGCCCTTTTTACCATGATCCATGGTTCTATCGTTTATAATAGTTCCGACCCGTATCAATTGTGTCGGAAATCGATATTTCCCATAATATCTTTATCACATTTATACTTATAGAATAAGTAAATATTCTACAAAAGGGTGTAAGTTTCACTTACCTTGCATCCGGTTATGCTCTTTTTCCGCGTACTCGATCCGTTTGACCCGCTTCTTTCCCAAGTCTTCATCAAGCTTTTCTAGAGTCAAACTATTATCATCACAATTCGTAAGACGGCTAGATTAGTCATAATCATTTACGACTATTCCATCCTACGGGTTTTATGTCGAATTTATCATTCGACCATATCAAAATTATCATTCGATCTAATCGTTGGTCGGTTTGACTTTTTAAAAGTCAATTGACTTATCAACATATTCAAATGCACATTTGGTTCATTGAACTCACTTAGGCATATTTCATCCGACTCTTAACGAAATCAAATTTTACATACTAACTAGTAGGCCGCGATTTTATTTAGGCATTTCATATCACTGAAAATGGGCTGTTTTTGGTGACTTGTTTAACCTGTTTACAATTCTTCAAAAATTATGATTTTTTTATGTGGCGTACCATTCGGAGGGTTAGGCCTTGTGTTAAAATTTAAAGATCTAATTCTTTACCAAAAATTCGTAAAAATTCATTTGCTAAGCTGCAATCAGATTCGTCACTTCTGACTGCAGCTTACGGAAAAATTCATTTAAAATTCCTCGTTTATCCGATTGATGAAATTCCAATTGGTGATTTTTCTAATCACTTAAACCTTTCTACAGTACAAATTTGAGGTCATAACTAAATTCCTAAATTGAGTTATGACATTCGTAATGGGATGCAAATTCTGTCATAAAACGCAGCTTGAACCTTCGATACGGAAAAATTCATAAAACGCTCAATTTTCGTCGAAAAAATGCGATTCCAGTGGGGTTTTAAAGATATTTCCTGGAATTACATTTTAGACTCAAGAAACACATGTTTTTGTCATGTTTTGTCCATGTTACAGCCAACACAAGTCGGCTATAAATTCTGATCCGAAGCTGTTTGAATTCAGCTTTCAATTTCAACATGTTTATGACATTATAACACTTATTCTTAGCAATCAAAAACCCTAAAAGCATCACATACACGAATTTAGTTAAGACCCACTTATCACCTTCAATGGTGATCATGAATTCACAAGAATTAGGCCTAACTTCATCATATACTTGTCTAGGGTTTACTCCTAGACACTACAATGTTCCAATTTCATCATATAACAAGCATGCAACCATAAATTTCGAATTCTCTAAGTTCATCAGAATTTCAAGTAGAGATTTTCTATCAAGTTTCACATACCTTATGACCCCCTTGCAATGGAGATCACCAATCTAGGCTCGGATTTCGTTTTGGAGTTGATCTTGACCTTCAATTTGATCAAATTGCACAAACTAGGGTTTGAGAGCAAGCTTCTGGTCGTCCCCTGTGTTCTAATCAACCAGACACATGTGTTTAGTGTTAAATTTTTGTTTTAATAATATAACTTTGCAATTGTCCAACTTTGGTCCCTCAATTATCCATGGTTTATAAAAGACTTACTAGTCCATGCTTCTTTAATGTTTTTAAACAAATAATTAACTAGGTTAATTACCCCTAGTTAACTTAGTGAGTCTTGGGAGTTCTAACCCGTTTATTTTAAGTTCCGTTAACTCGGGCCTTTTATCCATTTTATCTCTTGAAAGTTCTTATCCACTTTTTAATTAATATTAGGATTATTTATTTAAATCCTAATATTTACCGGGTTACTTTTACCACTAACGGTACTTTACCCGTCTTTTAGTATTAACGGGGTTTGATTACCAAACCCGTTTTCGGGGTGTTACAAGTCTACCCCCCTTAAAGAGGTTTCGTTCCCGAAACCTTATTTACGTAGTTCATTGGTTTAATCAAAAGATCCAAGTTTTGTTTTCAAGGCACCCGTTTCTTTTGGTCAAAAGTTTTCATCTATATTGATGCGTACGCCTTTCATGTGTAAGGCCTCTTGGGCCGTTACTTTCAGCTCGTATCCGTTATCTTTATTGATTATCTATTTTTGCGGTTAGACTTGTTAGCCGCCTGTTACCTTATACTCCATTACTCGGGTGTATATCCATGTCGCCATCTCCGGCTTTATGTGTGTTTACGGTTTCCTAATTCACCTCATACTACTTATGTTTATTAAAACGTTGTTTTTTACTAAAAAAATTTAATTTTTAGTTCACGTTTTCTCTTTTTTTTTACGTCTTTCTTTCTTATCTAGGAATGTTACATCCGAGGATTTGTTCCTTTCCATTATCATTTGATGCGGGGAATTTCAACTAGTTCCCACTCTTAACCCAAATAACCCGTAGGTCCCTTCGCTTAGTCTCGTAGACTATTTCTTTAGATTTCCACCTTTTTAAGGTGAGACTCAACAATTCGTTTCTTTCCATTTGCGACCCAACGGTCTTTTTGGTCTCGTAGACTTTAACATTACTTATGATTCTTGAAGGTTGTGATGATCCCGTAGATTCATCTTTTACTCATGTTGTTCTAAAACATACCTTCATTGTCAATGCACCCTTTTAAGTTTAGAAATTATTCGTTTTCATTCTTGAATTCTATGGACCTTGACCGTAGTCTAAGGCTACCTTTGTTTTCTTCCGAATGATCCTTCCGACTCTATGACTTCTAACGTCATTTACACGTCGGTTTGTTCTACGCTTACCATCTCTCGGTTCTTACCTATACTTCCTCACGACCCGTTACCCAGGTTCTTTATCTTAATGTTTTTAACATTCTTGTTTTGATAATTTGCGTTTTTCCTGTCTATATTACTAAGCGTTATTCTTAGTTTAACTCGTTTGACTTGTCCGTGTGAAATTTCATCACTTGTGAACGTCAAACTTCATTCTTTATTCGACCTGTTCAACTTTAAAATAGTTGAACATAATTATCAAAATTCTTTTTTTTTGTTTACAATTTCTCATCGTCTTTTAGTCATGACTCAAAATCCGAGTCTTTTGACTTTCTATTTCGCGTTCCCATCTCTTGGTTTACGCATACTTTCAAAATCCTACCCATCTATCGGGTATTTTACCGAAGTCATTATCAAAGCCACCGTCCCGGTATGTATTAAGACTTCGTTTTAATTCATTTGGTCGTCTTAGCGAAACACATCGCTTTTATTCAATCATGTCCTTTATTCTTTATTTAATTCGTTTGACTTGTCCGTGTGAATCTCATCAGTTGTGACAGTCAAACTTTTATCCCTATACCTTAGCATTCCTATTAGTCGGTCTGTATTTTCATTTACCTTGATCTTTGTCCCTTCTCTCAGGCTCGTTATTCTAACGTAATACGCTTCCGTCATCCGACTTGCGTTTACGTTTACTATCAAACATCTTACTTGTTTGATTCATTTGGGTACCTTTTTAATTTATCCCATTAACCCCGTCCTTACTACATTGGATGTAAATGTGTCCGCTATAAGAAGTTCATGGTATCATATGCCACTACTTACTTGGCCAGAGTAAGCGATTAACACATGACATACATGACCTTTTTATAGTTTTCACATCACGCCCTATGTAATTAACACCTCTATTTAGTTTTCTTGGAAATAATATCCTGGATAGGTATTCTATTCAGGTTTTTCAAGTTTCTAATTTACATATGCAACAATTATTCTCTACATGTTTGTTGCATATTGCTATTTGTGTGACTATATTTAAAAGTGTGCACCTGGTAATGCTTGCCCCGATGGGTGTTCCTTGCCATTATTCCTCTTCGCGATTGTTACGCAATTTGGTCCTTTGTGAGCATGCTCCACTTGTCATACTTCGAACCGTTCTTCTATCCTAACCGTCACTTGTTACACCCTCGCCATCTTCAGATGCGAGTATCCTTTCATTTAAAACATTTACAAAGATTAGTAATGTCAACTTCACTAAACGCCCATATTATAATACAAGGCTTTTCTACTATACGTGTCAACACGCGTAATTTTGTTAGCTATATCTATCAATTATCTATTTGATTGGTGTAACTTGAATTACACAATAACTCTATGTGTTGTTCACAACACTTTAATCATATAGAACCATTAATATACATGTACTTACCGGATCTGCGATCAAGCCTCGAACCGAACACACCTTACTCTTTAACCGTGAGCTCTGATACCAACTTGTAAGACCCTTACTTATTTTATAGTATATTTAATAAAAGTTTCGTATAAATAGAAATTTATACGATTACATGTACTTATGAAATACGAGTTTATTAAAATATTTAAACATTTGGAATGTTTCAACATCTTGCGTTTATATCATCGTTTGAAACGGCACGACGAATCCTATTGCGGAAGCTTGATTCTTGAGCGTGTTTGGTTCTTCCTCGAGCTTGATCGACCTCCGGTACATTGCATAATACCTACATTTCATAAAACATGAAATGAGTTAGTCATATGATGTTTAAAACGAGTTTAAACAAGTCCAGAATGCAAAACTTCAACAAAATATTGGGTACTACCGTAGCTTACGATAGCCACGGAGCATTCAGGGGCTGCCGTAAGGCAGTACAATTCCAGCGTAACACTTCAGCCTCAATTGTAAGTTACGGTAGCCACCGTAACTTATGGTAGCTCACTGGACAGAAATATTTGCAGCTGATGCTGCATTTTCCCAGCTCCGATTCTTTTACGAAAATGTGCATAACTTTTGTTCTAGATGTCTGTTTCGCATAATTCTTTTTCCCACGCATCCGTAATTTAATTCTCCATCACATGGAGTTAAAATTTAACATTCAAACTAATAAAATTCCAAGTTTTTAAGCAATCGGCTTATTATTCAAAATTAACATTTTGACCCGTTTGTATTTAAAATCACCAGCTTGATTTTTAGACAACCAAATACAAATATCAATACATTTAACTCAAGTTCTCTAGTCCGGATTCATACTTCCTTTTGAAATATGCGACTAGTACACAAACTATGCGTAGAAATCTATTTCGACCCATTTAGGGGATTTTAAGCAATTTAGTCTATAACCCGCTCTTTTCTTTCCACACATCATAAATCAAACTTCTAGGTATCTACCCATTTTCCATAATCACCATACAAGTTTCCAAATAACCCATATGGGTCGCTCGCCCGGTTTACCAATCGAGGGCTTTTTGGTCAATTTTAGTCCCTTATTTTACTACAAGGGACCTTCACTAATTGTTTGACCAAAATATCACTATTAACTATAACTCTATTTATGCGTACCTGGCTCGGGTCAACGTACAGACCCGTTTTATACCTCACTTTAATTAGCCGCTACTTTATAACGATGCAATTATTCAATTCCTGTTCACCCCTGTGAACATATAACTTAACAACCAAATGTTAGTCGATATTGTCAAATGGTGTTATCACCACCATTTGACCCGTTTGGCCTATATGACCAAACATTTACCTATGTAGCAAAACATGGTTTTAATTTACCAATTTGCCCATCCGACCCATTTCGGAATTTTCTCTCATTAGATCCCTTCCCTTACTTGTTTAGCCCATTTTGGCTTACGCCATGGGTATCCTTTTAGCTTCGGTTTACATTAGTCGACACTTGACCAAATTTCCATTTTACCCTTTTTCTCAATATTAGATTACACTACAAGGAAATATTATCGAAAACTCATAATTCCTTAGTCATTTCATGACCAATTTACCGTTTCGCCCTTTTTACCATGATCCATGGTTCTATCGTTTATAATAGTTCCGACCCGTATCAATTGCGTCGGAAATCGATATTTCCCATATTATCTTTATCACATTTATACTTATAGAATAAGTAAATATTCTACAAAAAGGTGTAAGTTTCACTTACCTTGCATCCGGTAATGCTCTTTTTCCGCGTACTCGATCCGTTTGACCCGCTTCTTTCCCAAGTCTTCATCAAGCTTTTCTAGAGTCAAACTATTATCATCACAATTCGTAAGACGGCTAGATTAGTCATAATCATTTACGACTATTCCATCCTACGGGTTTTATGTCGAATTTATCATTCGACCATATCAAAATTATCATTCGATCTAATCGTTGGTCGGTTTGACTTTTTAAAAGTCAATTGACTTATCAACATATTCAAATGCACATTTGGTTCATTGAACTCACTTAGGCATATTTCATCCGACTCTTAACGAAATCAAATATTACATACTAACTAGTAGGCCGCGATTTTATTTAGGCATTTCATATCACTGAAAATGGGCTGTTTTTGGTGACTTGTTTAACCTGTTTACAAGTCTTCAAAAATTATGATTTTTTTATGTGACATACCACTCGGAGGGTTAGGCCTTGTGTTAAAATTTCAAGATCTAACTTTTTATCAAAAATTCGTAAAAATTCATTTGCTAAGCTGCAATCAGATTCGTCACTTCTGACTGCAGCTTACGGAAAAATTCATTTAAAATTCCTCGTTTATCCGATTGACGAAATTCCAATTCGAGATTTTTCTAGTCACTTAAACCTTTCTACAGTACAAATTTGAGGTCATAACTAAATTCCTAAATTGAGTTATGACATTCGTAATGGGTTGCAAATTCTGTCAGAAAACGCAGCTTGAACCTTCGATACGGAAAAATTCATAAAACGCTCAATTTTCGTCAAAAAAATGAGATTGCAGTGGGGTTTTAAAGATCTTTCCTGGAATTACATTTTAGACTCAAGAAACACATGTTTTTTCACGTTTTGTCCACGTTACAGCCAACACAAGTCGGCTGTAAATTCTGATCAGAAGCTGTTTGAATTCAGCTTTCAATTTGAACATGTTTATGACATTATAACACTTATTCTTAGCAATCAAAAACCCTAAAAGCATCACATACAAGAATTTAGTTAAGACCCACTTATCAGCTTCAATGGTGATCATGAATTCACAAGAATTAGGCCTAACTTCATCATATACTTGTCTAGGGTTTACTCCAAGACACTACAATGTTCCAATTTCATCATATAACAAGCATGCAACCATAAATTTCGAATTCTCTAAGTTCATCAGAATTTTAAGTAGAGATTTTCTATCAAGTTTCACATACCTTATGACCCCCTTGCAATGGAGATCACCAATCTAGGCTCGGATTTCGTTTTGAAGTTGATCTTGACCTTCAATTTGATCAAATTGCACAAACTAGGGTTTGAGAGCAAGCTTCTGGTCGTCCCCTGTGTTCTAATCGACCAGACACATGTGTTTGGTGTTAAATTTTTGTTTTAATAATATAACTTTGCAATTGTCCAACTTTGGTCCCTCAATTATCCATGGTTTATAAAAGACTTACTAGTCCATGCTTCTTTATTGTTTTTAAACAAATAATTAACTAGGTTAATTACCCCTAGTTAACTTAGTGAGTCCCGGGAGTTCTAACCCGTTTATTTTAAGTTCCGTTAACTCGGGCCTTTTATCCATTTTATCTCTTGAAAGTTCTTATCCGCTTTTTAATTAATATTAAGATTATTTATTTAAATCCTAATATTTACCGGTTTACTTTTACCACTAACGGTACTTTACCCGTCTTTTAGTATTAACGGGGTTTGATTACCAAACCCGTTTTCGGGGTGTTACACAAATCTTTTTAAAATTTTGATTATATATACTTGTTCAGACTATAAACCCATTCCCACAATAAGTAAGTTTTGAGCCTTTATTGAGCATACATGCATACATCTTTAAACTAAATGCTCATTTCCGTTTCTTGTGTGAATAGCCGCTTGGTTCTTACGACTCTAGAACTTGGCAAGACGATACATTCCCGGTCCTTACCAACTTGAACCCAAGTAAGTAAATGATGGAGGCATTATGACTAATTTTTCTTTCAAAACCATTGTTTTCCTTCTTTTTTCTCCCCTACCTAAAATCCCCTAGTTAACCCCTTTGAGCCTAAACCTTTTCGTTTCAAAAACCCGTAAAACAAACACCCATTAACCACCAAAACCTTTTTCCTTTCAAACCCATTTGTTTTAGTAAAAAGCTCGGTTTTCTTGTGACATGAAATACATATATATATATATATATATATGTATGTATAATTCTGCAATAACCAAACAAGTTCCTCAAAAACCATGTTTGAATATGCTTAGTTTGAATAAATGTCACAAAAAATAAAGAGTTTTACGACAACCGACGCTTTTACGCTTTTCGCCATTTTACTAACTACTAACCCAAAAACCACCTACCCTTAGCCTAAGCCTAACCTTTTCCAAAGTCCTCTTGATATTTACAAAGGTTTATAGTTAAAAAGGAGGAGGTTTGATCGCTTGGCAAGCATATGGTAGAAGTAAGTCCCATGCCGAAATCGAGTGTTTCACAAAAATACACATTCGGTCGAGTGTTGAGTGATCTCCCGTGAGGTATATGAACTTGTATATAAATAAATAGAATTTTAAAGGGGCATGTTATGCCCAAATAAATATTTTTTCTTAACAAGTTGTTCTAAATAAATCATGACGAATAGGATTGTAAATAAAATTAAAACAAAATTAAATAAAGATATTGGATTCCTGACACTCAAGATAAGCCACAAAACTTCTTCTCTACCTATTCCATTTGGGCGTGTAAGCCACATTTAAAGAGTTTTGCTTGAGGACAAGCAAAGATTCAAGTGTGGGGGTATTTGATGTGTACAAAAGGCAACATATAAATTACATCAATAGAGGCATAAAACCAACCCTTTTTTAGTTCTAATGTTGGAATAAGTGCGGTTCTTTCTTCCGTTCGAATTTACAGGACCAAATGAGCTTAAAAAACAAAAGGAACAAATAAGCAGCCAAAAACCAACATAAATACAAGAAGAAGGAATAACGTGACTTGCCCGACCCCTCGACAGCATCTCCCAAGACAAAAACAAGAAAACAGAAGCTGACCACGGGGCCGTGCCTAGCCAGGCATGGGCCGCGGTCAGACCTCACACATAAAGACAAGACCAACAGAAGCTTCTACGCCCACCACAGGGCCATGCCCAACTCACCATGGGGCATGGTCAACTCTCAGATTTGAAGAATCTTGATAGTACAGCGAAGAGTTGACCACGGGGTCGTGTCCAGAAGCCACGGGGTCGTGTGGGGCTCTCTGCTGACAGCTGCAATTAATGAAGGAAGAGAAGGAGCTGGCCACGGGCCGTGCCCAATGGACACGGGGCCGTGGCCGGGGTACTGTTCTGACTATAAATAGGGGTGCTTGGTTAACTTCAAAGGCATCCCTTGGCAAACCACTTCTCTCTCACTTTGCCACCACTACAACACCAACACCCACCACCATCATCCATCTTTCATCATTATAGTGTGTAGTAGTCTCGGGATCCAAGATTGATAGTAAGAGTTTTTGTCAATCAAAGGCCATGCTTGGATAATCTCTTACATCACTTGGTGAAGGCAAGTCTTTAATGTATTACTTTTGATTTTTAATCTTTCACCACATTTTAATTGGGTATGTATTAATGACTTTAATAACCAGTTTCTTATGTTGAAAGTGAATTTTCCTAACCATTTCTTCATGATGTCATTGATTTGCTCATTTGTGTCTTTACGGTCTATATAAAGCGCGTTAACTACTTGGAAGGGGGTTAGAAGGGTGGTTTGGTAAAGTTCTTGTCTTGTTCAGTGTATAGATCCTACGAGGACTTGGTTCAAGCTTACTAGGACCTCCTTCAATGCCCCAAAGGTATTGGATGACGGGGGTGTGAATAGCTTGAACCCCTCATATGTAAACTACTATTAAAACATTAAACCGACTTCTTGGGATTGTATCCTTGCTGACTCAAACCACTTAGCCGAGGGTAATGTCACCTTCAAAAGAGGGGCCTACCACTTTTCGCATTAATAACTTATTTAATTATCTTTCAATATTCAGACCCTTTGGGATTGTATCCCTGCTGACTCAAACCACTGGGTTGAGGGTAACGTCACCTTCAAAAGAGGGGCCTACTACTATAACTAAGATAATCTGTTAAAAAGTCCGAAAGTGCGAAAATCATCAAAGGGTATATTAAAGAGGAGTTGGATCCAAGTGATTCTATCTTGTCTATTTGTCTTTCATTCTATTTATCTTTTAATTTTTAGATTTACTTTCATGTTTAAATTTTTTTATCAAAAATTAGATCGATTAGACGTTTACAATAAACCGGTATTAAAAGCTTTTGTGTCCTTGGACGACCTCAGTATCTTACCAACACTATACTACGCTCTGGATGGGTGTATGTCACACCCCGATATTTCCACATATCACCGGTGGGCCCGGTGGGGAGTATTGTGACGTAAGATTGATATTGTCATAGTCTAACATACACAGAATAGCATAGCGGAAGTCTTGGAATATAAAATATTATTACAAACTTAAATGTCAGAAAATACCGAAAATGATAATTACATACGAGCTTGCAATATTAAATCCACAGGCTGATCTTTATAAAATCTACAAAATGAAGTTTAGCAGACTTTAGGGCATCCTAAGGACTTGCAAGATCCTTTATTAGCACCAAGAAGCTCCCAGCCAATTACGAGTAGTACCTGTCATTTAGCCTTTTGAAATTACGTCAGTTTACACTGGTAAATACAATTAACTGACTCTTTTGAAAACATTATAAAATTTGTTTGGATGCACAAGGCATAAAATATTTTATAACTTGGGATAATTATATAAAATAATCTTGTATACAGATTTACATGTTTGTCGTACGTTTAGGGCACGTGATAGAAGCTGAGACAAGATTAATAGACACACCACTAATATAAACCCACAAGAAGTTATCCTCACGAGTGGGTATATCAGTTTACATACGCAACTGTCAGGTGTATGCCTACACCCCGTGCTTAAGTCGTGGCCATTTTCAAATGAAATGAGCCGAGGATATCCAGGACACGATCATATTAACCCCCAAATGTTTATATATCAAACAAAACAGATTAAAACGGGTTATCTCAATGATTTAACCACTAATCGATTAAATATTCAATACCCGACCAAGCGATAATAATTTACCGTATCCCAAGCCCGTATAAGGAAAAATAAGTTAAAAGTATTTACCTGAGCTTAAAATGTAAATTTTTGTATAGTCAGCCGTGTATTCTACTCAAACAAGTGTAGGTAGCTTTTACCGGGCTCCTAATCTGGAACGAAGGTTTTAATAACCTATTAGATTACTAACGGGTCTTATTTAAGTTCTAAACTTAGACCGGTTAGTTTAAAGAAAGGTTTACGGTACGAAACGCAAGATTAAGCGGTGACCAGAAAGGAATGTAGTTTAGATCCGACAAGTATGGAGACTTGTATAAAATGGGTAAACTAACTACATTATGGATTTTGAAGTAAAAATGATAAGGTTTGACCCGTTTCGGTTGATTTATGCAAACTAGTTACATAAACCGTACCGAACGCGTATATGCATAACGGGCAGCCGGATGAGTCATGTACAAGTTCCATAAGTTATTATGCTTTAAATATGTTATGATATCAGTATGATATCAACAATTATGCCCAAAAAAAATTTAAAACCAAATTAAGTCCCGTAAGAACATTTTGGTCATTTTAGGATTTATAAAAGAGGTTTAAACATAAACTGATGTTCTGGTCTAAAACAATCTTTAAAATATTTATTTTATAAGGTTATATTAGTAGGATATCATACATATGTGTGGTTTACCATTTATGGCCAAACTATGCACCGTAGGGGCATTTCGTTCATTTCACATATGCTTTTAAGGGCAAATTTGGAAGTCTGGGTTCATGACTTGTACTTACTGTAAAAGTATTAAAATTTATTTATAAATTCAGTAGGTATCAAGTCTTGGGTGCTAAATATGGTTTTAAACCATACTATGCACCTAACTAGCGTAAAAGTCGACAATTGATGATATTTACGATGTGTATGAAATTCTGAGATTTTGATCAGTCTTAAGTGTTGAAAATATTTTATTTTTCATATAAAATCAGTAGGAAAAGGTTTGGCATGTTAATCATATGTAAATCTGATTTTATTAACAAAAAGGGCATTATCGTCATTTATCGAATTTATACAAGAACTCAATGATATGGTCAGTTTATAATCTGACCAAATATTCCAAAAATCCCTAAAAATAATATCATAACAGTAGGTAATGAGTTTGGTGCCAAAATTTGGGTCTAAACATGATTTATGCGCAAAAGCGTAGTTTAATTAATAAAAAGTTCAATTTTACGATATCTTGTATAACTTTAGTTTGAGACCAGAAAATGATGTCAAAATAATTTGGCATGCTTATATATCAGTAACAAAGCTATTTTTATACTCATATATCCAAAAATCTCGTTTTTACACTATAAGGGCATAATAATCAAAATTAAGCAAAATAACAGAAATAAGCAAATAACTCAGATTTCTAGTATAATTGTGTAATATAACCTTATAGGGTTATGCTACATTAAATTACGATCATAACGGGACCTTAAATCAGTAGCAAACTAATCTAATTCGGTTCAAAATCGAAAGTCAATGTAGAAGTCAAACTTCACGACTTTCGGTTGCGAACTGACCCTAAAATTGGAATTGACGAGCCGAACATGTTTGCACATGTTCTAATAATTATTAATAAGTTGTTTAAGTGATAAAACGTATTTTAGAACATTTCTAAACTCATATCGCAATTATTTCGAAAACTGACCTGTTGACTTTTTAAAACAATATTACGTTGACTCATCAATTGACCAAGCAAACGTGATTCTTAGGAGGTGCCCTTTTGAGGGTTTAACACCTACCTAATTACGATCACGTAGCCATGTTCGTTGCGAACAATGGCTTGACCATTT
Organism: Helianthus tuberosus; assembly: GCA_030545235.1. NCBI lineage: Eukaryota > Viridiplantae > Streptophyta > Magnoliopsida > Asterales > Asteraceae > Helianthus > Helianthus tuberosus. The sequence goes on from CM060443.1 coordinate 64,100,904, forward strand.
ATGGTCTAGCTAAAAGTCAAAGCGTTTATCATAAACGCTTGACTTTTCGGCTTTAAAAGCCAAACAAAACAACTAGTCACGAAATGACACTTACAAATGGTCCTATGGACTGAATAGAACTCAAAAGAGGTTCCAAAATGTTCAGGATCCTCTAGGATTGAGAGAGAGAGCAAGAAAGGAATGAGATGCAAGATGATCAAATGAATTCTATGGCCTATTTATAGTTTTTGTGATTAAATAGGATCTTGCCATGTGTTTAGGGAGTTGATGAGATCATTCCATGTGTCTCTACAGCTGTTATATCCAGTATACCAGCCCAAGGTTTGCTAAAAATGGTTTTTAGAATACAATAATAGCTGAAACCATCAAATAAAAACAATATGCTGCTGTCTTGCTCGCTGGCGGCCCGCGAAGACCGCAGATCCAGCGGTCGCAGCCAGCGACCTAGGTCCGGCCCAGTTTCAAAGTTTGGCAGATTTGCATGTTTGGTCCCTGTCTTGATCCATGTGCTTATTTAACTTATATAAACGACATAAACGGTCCCTCTAACTTCTAAATCAGATGTATTCATGTTAGAAACAACTTTTGAAGGTTGACAAGAACAGTCCTTTACACCTTTATTTAACTTTCAAACTTTACATTATTGACACAATATTTTCTAGTTTATTATGTCATGTTAATACAAGGTATAAAGACCTCTAGTGATCATTCTTATGCATCCTGGGAGCTCGACCAAGCATTGTGAAGTTCTTGGTTTGTTTAAAAAGATCCTCCAAGGCCTAGTTTCGCTTATTGTCGCTTTTAGTCCTTTAATCGCACAAAGTGGCGCGTAATATAGTTTAACGATATCTAAGCCTTTCGTGGCCCATATTAAGTATTCCCGAGAATATGCTTAAATATTACGACGCTCCCGTTCGCTTAAATGGTCAACCAAAGGCGTAGATTTAAAGTTGACGCTTTTGGTCCCTCTAACGCGCAAATTTGCGTGCATTATCATTCTATTGCGTCAAAGCCCTATGTTATCCATATTAGGCATTCTCGAGAGTATTATCAAACATCAGGATGCTTCGGGTTCGTTAAAAGGTCACTCAGAGGTATAATTAAACATGTTGACGCTTTTAACCCCTTTAACTTGTAAACTTGCGCGTAATTTTACTTATTGGCGTAAAAGCCCTTAATGGCCAATATTAGGCATTCCCGAGAGTGTAATCAATTATCATGAAGCTCTCGGTTTGTTAAAAGGTCACCCAGAGGTAAGAATTAACACGTTGACGCTTTTAACCCTTCGACGCACAAACTTTCAAATAATTACGCAAACGGCTCCTCTCGACCAACAAGTGGCTCATTTGTGAATATGAATACCATGTATTGTTATTCAGAGGCTTAGTTTAAGCATGTTAACACTTTTAGTACTTCTATATTTAAATTTTTTGATTTTTTGCAAAATTAGTCCATCATAGTCAACGTTTGACCTCATTAGGCTTTAGTACACGTGTCAACACATCATTGGTCGCGATTTTACGAGGTGTTATAGTGAAGTTGCCCTAGAGTGTCTTTAGTGTTAGTAAAATATCGTGTTTTATAAATTTAAAACTTGACTAATGCGTAAAATGAACTTAAAATATTAATAAAATCATATCACACTCGACACGAACCAAGAGTTTATAGTAGTCAACCCATAGGTAGTGATATATCATTTACTCGTAGAGTTGAAGGTAGTGGAGGTGAGAGTCATGGCTGGGCAGAGGACGCAGAGCTCATGTTTGATGAGATCAACCTGTTCGAGGGAAATAGGGTTGAGATTAGAAGGTCATCTAGGACTAATGTGATACCTAAAAAAATTAATGATTTTATTATTGAAGGAAAAGTAAAGTATGGGATTAAAGGGTCTGTTAATTATTCTAATCTGTCTATTGAAAACATGTGTTTTGTTTCAAGTTTGAATAAAACTATTGAACCAACCAGTTATCATGATGCTATCAAAGACCTTAGGTGGATAGATGTTATGAACAAAGAAATGGAAGCACTATATAGAAATGAAACTCGGGTCCTTGTTGATTTACCTAAAGACAGAAAACCAACAGGATGCATGTGGATATATAAAATTAAATATAAATACAATGATGCGGTTGAGAGATTTAAAACTAGGTTGGTTGCTAAGGGTTATAATCAAAGATAAGGGGTTGGTTTTCGTGAGACCTCCTCTCCTGTGGTAAAAATGGTTACTGTAAGGTGTGTCATAAGTATAGCTGTTAAAAATAACTAGCAATTGTACAGTTAGATATTAACAATGCTTTTCTTTATGGATCTATATCTGAAGATGTTTATATGACATTACCACCAGGATATTCTGATAATGAAACGAAGGTGTGTAAGTTGGTTAAATCCTTGTATAGTCTAAAACAGGCACGTAGAAAATGGAATGAAAAATTAACACATGTGTTGGTTAATATGGGTTTTGTACCAAGTTTATGTGATCATTCCATGTATATTTTGTCTGATAAGTCTATGATCATCATACATCTAGTATATGTAGATGGCAATGTCATCGCTGGGAATTCTGAGTATAAAATTGTGAAGATAAAACATATTTTAAGTGGTAAATTTCAAATTAAGGACTTAGGAATTCTAAAGTATTTTCTTCGTACTGAAGTTCTATATTTTAAAGGTGGTGTTTGTTTAAATCAAAGAAGGTATTGTCTTGAGTTACTTAGTGAGTTAGGATATTTGGGGGTTAAACATGTTAATACAACCATTGAAAAGAGTTATGTGTTAGTTAATAAAGTAAATCAAAATCAAGGTACTCTTAAAGATGTTACCAATTTTCAAAAACTCATTGGTAGGCTTGTTTACTTGTCTATTACTAGACCTGATATAAGCTATGCAGCTCAATTTTTAAGTCAGTTTATGCATGCTCATCATATGTGTCACCTGCAAATTGCTTTAAGGTTGCTCAAGTGCTTAAAGCAATCCCAGGAAAAAAGGTATCATGTTTAAAAGGGAAATGGTTTTGAATTGGTAGGCTATGTAGATTTTGACTGGGCTAAGTGTTTGGCTACTAGGAAATTTGTCACTAGCTTCGGTATCTTTCTAGGAGATTCTCTTGTTTCTTGGAAAAGCAAGAAACAAAGTGTTGTTTCTAGGTTAATTGCAGAAGCAGTTAGGCTATGTGCTCTGCTTCTTGTGAAGTTATGTGGATCTTAAATATTTTAAGAAAGTTAAAGATTGATTATAAATTACCTATTAAACTGTCTTGTGACAGTCAATCTACAATTTTTATAGCTTTTAATCCAGTCTTCCATGAAAGAACTAAACATTTTGAAATTGATTTACATTTCTTTAGAGAAAAAATTGCAGATTGTATTGTTTTGCCGAGGAAAAACTACAACTGAAGATCTGTTAGCTGATCTGTTTATCAAAGGGTTAAGTTTGCAACATTAAAACTTGTTATGGGGGATGTTGAAATATATAATTATTAACATATGTTACCAACGGTTTATTGTTATTATTGTTACGTGTTATGAAGTTGTTATAACTTGTTGATTAACTACAGTGTGACAAGGGGTTAAGGTGTACATGTTGTAAACAACATGACTAATGTGCAAGGATGAAAGGTTCTCATGGACTAAAGTGAAAGGTTGCAGGGGTTGAAGTGTAAGTATGTTTGATGGCAATATATAAAGAACAATGTTGTTCAGATCTGGTAAGAGTGTGTTATATTTTCTAGGATATTCTCTAATTCTTCTTGTTCATTCATTGTTGTGATCTTGTGATCCAAAGATCTTGTGATCTCAGTATTTTTGTATTGTTGTATTTGTTATCGAATTCAATAGATTATGCTAATTTGTTGAAGTTGATCTTTGTATTACTGACGTGTGCGCGTATACGCATGTTTTTACAATGAATTTTACACACGATTCGGTTTTAAATTTATAAAAATGAATTATACTTCAACATTAAAACACACACAAAAGGGCAAGTGTACCCCGTCATATATGTAGTAAAGTATCGGTAAGAACCAAGTGTCGATCCAAGGATGTGGGCGGAGAAATAATACTAAACCTTTGTCATTAAATCACCGGTAGAAAGACAAGTATGTGATTTTCTAAAAGCTAAAATAAGCATAAGCAAATATTTAAAAAAAAACATAATAGACTCCAAATTAGAAAATAAATATATAGCATTGCTTTTTGCATAACCAAAGCATGTGAACTAAGTCGGTTTTGTCACTTGAAACACTTGGTCAATTCTCCATTTTCGAGACAATTAGTATCCCTTTCGGGAATCCTAACATGACAATTCTTTGGAAAGCTAAAACGATAAACACACTTTAACCACCTAAAATTGTTCTTTAATGCTCAAATGACAAATGTCTATGAAAATCCCCTAAAGATAAGTTAGTCATCCGTTAAGAGTTTTCTAACCTCACTTAATCAAGGAAAGTGACACCGATAAACACAATGCAACCACCGAGACAAGCATAAACTAAATTAAATCACAACCGAGTTCATTTTACAAATCTTGAACACAAATTCACCAAGCAAGCAACTTTGGCCTAAACTGCTAACTAAGCTAACAATTTATGTCAAGAATTCATAACAACACCATTTAACCCGTTAAGGTCCTTCTGTGAGGGAAAGCCTTCTTGATTAACAATAATTATCCCTTATTAAACCACTAACCATTTCTAGTATCATGGTGTAAACATATTAAACAAGTTAAATAAGTTCAAAGTCTACTAATACATGATTAATTAAGCGTCTTTTTGCAAATATCTCAACTAACCATATGCTAATCATCCAAGATAATTAACTATAATCAAGAATTCAACATCAATAAACAAGATTGCAAACTAATCATCAAGGATTAACATAGATAATGCTTCAAAGTGTCATTACAAACATAATTAGCATACTAATGGTTGTTATTAAGCAAGGGATACTAGTGTTTTTGCCTTTAGGCTTACAATAATACATAATCATCAATCTAAATGCTAGAAACATGAACAAAAACATGGAAAGATTGAAGAATTAAACCATAAACAAGCACAAGATTGAGTATCCGGATAGTAACAGAGCTAATCGGCACAATGGGGCTTGAATCCGGATGAAAGCAAGAGCCTCCGTAGCCTGATAATTCGCTTGATGAGCTCCCAAAAGTCCAGAATGTCGAATAGAATGCAGTCTTCTGTTTTTTATAACTTTTTCAGATCGCACGGTCGTGCGATTAAAGTGCACGACCGTTAACTTTAAGTTACTGTTCACCATACCGTGTGATAACAGCAAATCTTGACCGGTCTTCGAATTGGCACGGGCGTGCCATGGGTCGCACGAGCGTGCATCACCGAGTAGTAGCTGGCACGAGCATCTGCACTGGTGGTGCATCTCTGGGCTGGGGCTTGGTGTCGGATCGGCATGGGTGTTCCTCCAGACGCACGGTCGTGCGTCCCTGAGATAGCTTGCACTCCTGATCACACTGGCTGTGCAATGCTGAGGTGAGCCTGATTGTCGGATCCGCACGGGGGTGCCATGAGTCGCACGACCGTGCAAGTCGCCCAGATCAGAATTCTTCACAGAAACTTCGCAGCTCTGCCGTTTCGCCCGGAAAATCCTCGTTTTCATTATCTTCTTGTTTGGCACGCTGTTTTAGGCCTGTAAAAAAAGTAAACCCAATTAAGTATCCGATTCTCAGTTTTACGGCCGAAAATGCGTAAAATGGGTGTAAAATTGGGGAATAAAACATAGGTAATTTGGTGAATATCAAACCTCCCCACACTTGAACCTTGCTTGTCCTCAAGCAAGCTAAAATTAAAATGCAATAAGAAATAGTTTCTAACGAGAACAAGAATTTACAAAACTACCTACTAATACATCTACAAACGGTTAGTCGGTTTTTCGAAAGACAACATCAATTGATTCAAACCAAACAAGCACATGAAAATATATATATAGATAACCAAAAATCCATGATTTTACTTTCGATTGACTTAACACGCTAATCTTCACACACCTCACAATGTTCACACACACTCGGTTTTATTTGTGAAACATACATAAAATGTGTATGTGTAAACACTCAAAGTCTCCCAATCAAGCAAGGGAGCGTGAAACTGCCCGGATCTCCCATCTTCGTGGGCAGACAGTTTTGTAGAATGGCGGAACAACTTTCATTCATCACCACACAGGATATATCCTCGAGCTTCTGCTTATTCGAGAGGATGTCCTTTAAGAATTTCACTTACTTCGGCATCTGGGCTAGGGCTTCAACAAACGGTATGTTTATGTGCAGTTGTTTAAACAATTCAAGAAACTTACCGTACTATTCTTCATTTTTCTGTTTCTTCAGCCTGCCCGGATATGGAACTGGAGGAGTGTATTCTTTGACTGGCTCCTGGACTTGTGCTGTACTTGCTGGGCCACGCCTGGCTTGCACCTCGTCCGGTGTATCAATCGGGACCGCTTCCGTGATCGGTGGTGAGTCCGATATGTTGGGTCCGGTAGTCTTGCCACTCCTGGTCATAACATAATTTACATGCCCGTGCGGATTTGACTCCGTGTTGCCTGGAAGACCACCTGGGGGTCTCTCAGACATCGTCTTCGCCAGTTGACCAACCTGGTTCTCGATATTCTGAATCGAGGCTTTCTGACTCCTCATTTCTCCCTCATGGGCTAGAAAACGATCTTTGCCTTGTTGATATCGTTTTTCAGCCAGCTGATTATGAAACTCCGAATACAGGCCTAGATCGTTTGTACAGACAGAATTTTTGGGTGCTTGCACTCGTGGAGCTACTAAGAACCTGAGCCATCATATCCTCCAGCTTGGAACTTGATTGAGGGGCTTGCTGCTGGGAACTACTCCTGGCGCCCTGATTCTGGTACGAGTATGGACGCGGCTGGAAAGATTGGTTGTAAGGATGGAATTGCTGACAGTGAGCCTGCGGAGGCGCTGGAGCCCGCTGGGCAAATCCTAATGGGTTCTGATTACCCACATTCGCTCACCACCCAAAATTTGGTTGATTCCTCCATCCCGAGTTGTATGTATTGGTGTAAGGATTGTTCTACGGCCTCACCTGATTACTCACAAAATCCACTTCTTCTTGGCCCTCATACATCACCCCCTGGAAGCATGCACCAAGCTCGTGTGACACTCCGCTCTGGTCACACCCTGAGCTAGCTTGCGCAGCTGTCTGGGATCTATCAAACTTTGCTGAAAGAGCCGAGATTTGTGCACTAATGGTTGTGTAGTCATCCACAGTGTGAACTCCTAGGCGGTATGATGATGATGATGTCCGTCCTCTCTCTCCTTCTCGATGTGAGCTAGACTTTAATGCAGCTTTTTCTATGATAGCATAAGCTTCATTTGGCGTCTTCGTTCCTAGATCGCCTCCTGCATTCACATCTAATCTCTCCCGCGTGTCATAGTTAAGCCCTTGGTAAAACGTCAAGACCAACTGTCTTTTGGAGAAACCATGGTGTGGAACATCAAGTAACAAATCCTTAAACCGCTCCCAGGCCACATGCAACGACTCTCCCTCGTCTTGGCGAAAGGTCACAATCCGATTTCGTAACTTGGTTGTTTTCTCAGGCGGAAAGTATTTCTGCATGAATAACTCCGCCAGCTCATTACAGGTCCTGATGGACCCAGCTGGAAGTGACATCAGCCAAGCTCTAGCTTTGTCACGCAACGAGAATGGAAACAACCTCAACCGAACAGCGTCCTCCGAAACATCCCTAATCTTGATCGTCGAACATACTTCGAGAATAGCAGCGATATGTCGTCCGGGATCCTCATGCTCGCGCCCGTCAAACTGCACCGAATTCTGCACCATATTTATAATACTAGATTTAATTTCAAAAGTAGGTTCATCTATAGTAGGTCGGACAATAGTAGGCTCCAGGCCTATTCCTCCGGGCTGATTCGACTCATTCAATGGTCGCTCGTCGTCCGCCATGATTATGTTTCCTACTGCCCCTGAGCCCTCGGCTTCAGCGGGTACCACCTGCTCGTCACCAGCTACGAGTTGCAGTGCAACCGCACGAGATCTCTCACGAAGACGTCTCCTCATATCACGCTCGGGTTCGTCTGAAGGCTCAACAGCGTCGGGAGCGGGGGTTGAGGACATCAACCTGCAAACGAAAAATTGACACAATGAATATTATATTATTATAATAAAGCTATTTTTTTTACTACAGTAATAAAACAGAATTTATATTTAAAAGGGCTGAAAAATTTATAAAAATTCAAAAATGGGCCCGGAATTTTATAAAAATCAAAACAATAAAAATAATCAAATTGGCTAATATAAAAATGATTTTTGTGGAGCCGAAAACTCAAAGAATAAATGAATAATGAGTTCGAATTCGAACAAATAAATGAAATGAAAATTTAGAAGTGTTTGAAATAAGCATGAAAACGAATAAATTAAATTGAAAACAAGAAATATTAACAAATAAATAAATGAATAAATAATCAAGAAAGTATTCACAAATAGGGTAGGAGTTGGCTACAAAGTTCATTTTTCCTACAATGTGTACAAAGTCATAAAACACCACAATTTTAGCTATAAAACACACTCAAAACCCACAAATAACAAAGTGGAGATTACTAAAACGCCATATTTGTGGGTTTTGTGTGTTGGTGCATACATCTGTCGACTTCGTCTTGTATCGAGTCTTGTACTAGATAGATAGATCAGGGCACGATATACGATAAAATGTAAAAAATGTGTGTGAAGGCTATTCCGCAAGAGATAGAACTGTGTCTATTTCGCACGAAATGACTTTTTCATTTCGTACGAAATAGCAATGTTGATTTCGCACGAGCTATTTCGTGCGGAATACCCTGCCTATATATAGTTGCCTTGTGATCTTCATTTATAACATTCCGGTTTCAGACTCGAACTACTGCTGAAGTGTCTACTCGCTGTAAAACGTTGTTATATCAATCAAAAGACAATTTAAAGTGAATTGCAAGCTGAATCACCTCGATACGTTTGTTTCCGCCTCTCGTATTGAGCAAAAACTCTTCTGAACGACTCGTTTGGTTGTGAAAACGATCCTACAAGTGGTATCAGAGCTCAGGAGGAGGAATTCTTACCGAATTCAGTTTGATTTCATCATAAATCTAATATCTACACCTTCTTTTCAAAATTAATCAAAATTTCACGGTTAAAATCGCTTGATTTTCACACATTATATGCGAAACTGTATTTTAACAAGGCCTTGAAAGTTTCAGACTTAAAATTGGACTAAAACCCGGTTAATTGGACAAAAATCTGTTCGAGATGATGACGTCAGCAGTATTTCGCATGGAATAGTTTCTTCATTTCGCACGAAATCAGCTTATCGTGTTAGCTATTTCGTACGAAATCACTATTTCGTACCAAAGTGTCTTTATTTTGTGTGAAAGTTTGTTATTTCGCACGAAATCAGCTGAAAGTTGGTTCATTTCGCACGAAAACACCTTATTTCGTGTGAATTCATTTCGTTTGAAGTTGTCTTTCAGGTCATTTCGTTTGAACAGGGTATTTCGCTTGAAAAGATCATTTCGTGTGAAAGCTGATTTCGTTTGAAAGTGTCTGATTTTGAGAAACTTGTTACCGAATCATGGAAGAGGAATTCTATAACGCATTTGCTACTGCCCCGACTACTCCTACTGCCATTGCTCAAAGCATGAACATGGAAAATGAAACAGGAACTTTTCAAAAACCCCCGAAGCTAATGGGCATTGAAGAATACTATGGTTGGAAAGACCGGTTTGAAAATTGGGTCCAAGCTAAACATTTGAGGTCTTGGGAGTGTGTTGAGAAAAAATATGTACTACCACGTACAGATTTGGGAGTTGAAAAAAAGATTTTTGAATTTACGGATAAAGAACGTGACATGTACAAAGCAGAAAAGATGATGATTAGTTTACTCAAGCAAGCTATTAAAGAAGACATATTCATATTGCTTCAACATGATAAGACTTCACGTTCAATTTGGGAAGCACTTCGAATTAAGTTTGAGGGAAGTGAGAAGATGATTAAGAGTAAAAAATCATTGTTAAAGAAAGAATTTGATTTATTTACAAGTTTGCCGGGAGAAGATACAAAGAAATTGATTGAAAGATATTGTCACTTAGTACGGTCAATGTCATTGTTAGATATCAACAAAGATCGTGAGGAATGGGTTGACAAATTAGCTGATGCTTTACCTCAGAAAGAATGGGGTACATTTTTTATGATATTAAAGAATACTGGAGAATATGATGGCTTGACAATTTCTCAGTTCATCGAAAAGATTGAAGGACAAGATCTTGAGCAACAAAACATTGCTAGAATGAGAATTCCAAGTGCACAACAAGATGTTAAGATGTACTTCAAAGGGAGTGTTCAGGATGTCGAAGCAAGTCCGAAAATCCAAACTGCTTTTAGTGCAGAAAACTCATCTGGATCAATCAATCAAAGTCCAAACAGCAGCAATGGATTTTCCTCATACCCAAGTGTTAATCCGAAGGGATCAACCTCAAGTCATCAGTTCCAAAGTTCAAACAGCAGTAATGGTTAAATTTTACACTGCAACATTACGTTGCATCTTCAGAACGGTCAAAATTTCTCTGAAGAGGTTGCTAAAAGTCATATGGCATTACTTGCTACAGTGTTGGAATCATATGAAGGGTTGGTTGCAGGAAGGATCGGAAATCCTATGTTAACAAAAGAGGATTACGATCAGATCGATGCTGTGGAAATGGAGTTAATGATATCAAATGGTGCTTAGCAAGTGTTTTGAGAAGAGCTGAAAAATTCAAGATGATTACAGGGAGCGATGATTTCCTGGATGCAAATGTTTCTACTTTGGGTTTTGATAAATCTAAAGTTACTTGTTTTCGATGCAGGGAAAAAGGAAATTTCAAGAGGGAATGTACCAATCGAGAGGCAAGTGGAGCCAAGAATCCGTTCGGTAGTAATGATTATTATCGAAAATCTATATATCAACAAGTTGCTCAACAACCGTATCAATCACAAGATTCAAAGACTGCACATGCTAGGAAGGCAATCAAAGAATCAAATAAGAAAGTTTATTTTGGTGTAATTGATCAAGATGATGAAAAAGTGGCAGAAGGTTTTAGTTGGGACAAATATATTCCACCTGATTCAAAAATAGTTGCATTAATTGCACAGATAGTTCAAGAACCAGATTTGATGAAAGAATGGATGAAAGTGTTTGCTGATGATGAAAAGAATCAAGATTATGAATCTAGTTCTTCAGATGATAGTTCAGAACAGACACAAGTGTTTGATCAATCATTAACTGATGACAGTGATGATGAGGAAGAAATGCATATTAATATTGCAAAAACTCATTTATCTCCTGAAAGTTTTCAATTTTATTTTGCAGATCGTTTGGAAAAGCTAAAGGAGAAACGAGCATCAAAGAATCAGAAATAGGTAAAAAGCGAGATTGTTGCACAGAAAGTTGAACAGAGTAAAAGAGTTGAGTTTGCTGAAAAGGAAGTTGAAGTTGATGAAAAGGTAGTTGAATTTGAGAAAGTAGTTGAAGTTGAAAAGATAATCGAAGTGGAAAAGATTGTTGAAGTCACAAAACCTTGCTTAAAGTGTTTGGAATCATGCAAGAAGTGTGAAGAGAAAGATGAGAAATTGAGTGAGCAAGTTAAGATGAAAGAAAAATTACTGTTCGACCTCAATTATGTGAAAGAATCGTATGATGTGTTGAATAGAACAGTGAATGGTCTACAAAAGACGAATTCTGAAAGAGAAGATGCCTTAACCATGATGAATGCAGTAATGATGTCAACGCAAAAGGCTATAAATTACTACATTGAAGAATGTCCAAAGCTGAACCAGGAGTTGGAGACAGAAAGGATAGAGAATGAAAGAATTAGATGATTATTGCAAAGTTATTCTAGTTCTGATTATTTGATTGACAGAATTTATCCAACTGTTGCAGGTTTTGAAGCCTTTCAAGACAAGGAATCGGAAGAGAAGGATACTGGTAAGAAACAAAGTGCAAATTATAACAAGTGTCCGCCTCCGATCTGGGAAGGTTTTTCTCCCAGAAAACCAAATGAGGAGCATGTCCAAAAGGCAGTCAATATAAAATTGAAGTCTGAAACAACTGATGAGTTACTAGAAAACATTGACGTCACGTTCACATCGTCTGACACTGATCATGAGTCTAAGTTAATAAAGAAAGTGGTCGATCAGGTGTTGGATAAAGATGAGGAGTCAGAGTCAAAGCCCGAATCTAAGAGTTCGAGTTCATCAGTTGACAGTCCAAAGTCGTCGGTCAAAAGGGTTTACAATAAAGAATTCCTGTTATCAAAATCTAATTTGAATGACAAACTAATCAAAGTGGCATATACTTTGAATGATTCAGACAAATTATATTCTGATGAGAAATTTCCAATAAGAGGTGTTAAACCAGAAATGATAAAAAAGGTTTTCAAATTAACGGAAATTAATATTTCTGAAATAAAAGATGTAAAACTTGCTGAAAAACCAAGACCTTACACCTCAAGAGTTCAACAAAGATTAAACAAGAAAAATGGTTACAGTTCTGGTTCAGGTTATCGAAAGAAACCAAACCAAACCATAACGGTAATTACAAAAAGAAGGGTTTGGGCTTTATTCCACCGAAAAATCATAAAAATGAGAAAACTTATAAATCAAAAACTGTATTTGTTTCAGGAGCAAGTTCGGAGGAAGAAGAAAAGTGCTCCTTCTGGAAGCAATCAAACAAAGAGTTCTTTGCAGAAAAACAAAAGTTTGAGAAAAATGGAGCTTATCAGAGAAAGGAGACAAGAACCTGTTACCGATGTAAAGAAGTTGGTCACATCGCCTGGAATTGTCCAAAGGCAACCAACACAAAACAGGAAGTTGTTTCTAAACTCAAAGAAAAGATTGTTGATAAAACCGAACCACCAACTGAAAAGTTCAAAGTGTTTAAGAACTCAACATATGAAGTTGGTGAATGTTCGAAAAAGTTTTACAAAAGAAGGGTGAATCTTGACAACCAAAAGTGGGTTGTTAAGAAATCAGATGTGAAATCTGGCAATGAATCTGATTCCACAAAGTCAGAGGAGCCACATGTTGATAAAAAGGAAGAAAATCCAGTTCCTCCATTGGATGATGTCAATTTTCCACCATTGAGGACTGAAAATTTTAAACAAAAGGTTGGTAAGGTTGAGATTTCAAATCAATTCTATTCTGAAAAGAAAGAATTTGATGTTGAAAAAGTTTTTAATGGAAATATGAAAAAGATTTTTGGAAAGGTGATTGATGGAAAAGTGAAAGGGGTAAAAGATTTTTATGAAACGAAGAAGGAAACTTACACCCCGAGTGAAACTGAAGAGGTCACATCCAAGTTTGGTCAGGCTTGGATGTCTGTTTTTCATATGTAAAATTCTGACCTGCCGGAACTCCCAGGTTGGTAATTGTGGAGTCGGAATCGGCATTTTTCTTGATAAATTCACTTCGGTGATATTTCGACCAACAAGATTAATCAGGGACATTAAGTTGTACTTGATTTATCTTTCCTACAAGTGGTGTTGTTGATAGAACCTAAAAATGTTAAATTTTTAAATTGGTATTTTGAAAAACAAGGTAATGAATTGATCCCCTAACCTACAATTAGTTTTATGAAATCAACAAAATTTATTTTCCGGAAAAACCATTTTAATTAAAACAAACTTAAGTGTTTTGAAATCTTAATGGGAAAATAGTTTGTTGTCAGGGGGAGTTCTGATTGTTTATGCCAAGTGGATGGCGATTTGAAGCAATTCACAACAGTTGTCACTTTATTTGTACAGTTTGTTTTCAAATTTCCTTTAAATGATTTTGAATTTTAGGGGGAGTAAGAAATTTTCAGAAAATCCAAAAACATTAGAAAATTTGAAAAAAGTCAAAAAACATGATAAAATCAAAAATGAGTTTTGTTGTGAAAAAGAGGAAATGATAGTACATCAGTGGACTATCACAGCATGCTAAAGAATTGGAAAGTCTAAAAGTGATAAACGGTCTCACTGATCATATGCCAGTAGGTTTTTACACGCTTAGTAGATTGTGTCGAGATATAAACCTAAATTTCAAAGTTACTTAATTCGTGGGGAACATCTCTCGGATATATGGGTAACCCCTGAAATCTTGTTTGAAAGACCCCTCTTTCTGAGATACTAGGTCTTTATGCTTAGTGATATCTGGGGTATTATCCCGGGACTTCTGATTTTGCGGAAGCAATGGCCTAGTCCCCGTATAATACTTTTCGCTTGCTTGAAATATAGCACTACCCTCAGCATAAAAAATGATGAAACATTGCAAAATGCTAATCATGTGCTGTTGAAGAAAAGATTCTCTAAAGGGAACACACCTAAAGTCGAAGCCATCATCTCTCTGATTTTGTGGAAGCAATAGCCTGAGCTCTCATGGCCCTCGCATTTTTAACCCTTTACAGATATCATCTAGGTATACTCACCTGTAAGACTGAATATTGGGATCTGGATACGGGAGTATATTCTGAGGTGGGACACGCGAATAAATTTAAGTCTCTAAAACATTAATCTCGTATCTCGAAACAGTTGAACTTTGTGTGAAAATTTAAGTGGATCAGTATACTGACAATCTAAGTGAATCGTTTAGAATTTAAAATGTTTAAAGATTAACGGTGTTGGTGATTTGTCTCAAAAACTGATATGATCCTCTTACACAAACTCACAAAAATATTGTCTGTAAAAATCCAAAAAGATTTTCAGTGTGTTTTAGCATAAATTTTGAAAATTCAAAAAGATTTTCGTCAACTGATGTTGGAAAACTGATTTTCAAAATTCCGAGTGCTAAACATGATGAACAACATTGGGTTGGGAGAGTTTGTTTAAAATGAAAAATGATTTGAATGTGTGCCAACAAGTGGTCATCAGAAACTTTTAAATGATAAATCATTCTATTCATGTTAGTGATTTATAAATTTGTCAAATGTTAAATTTGTGAAATTTATGTTGAGGTAGAGAATGTGCAGGTTACAGGTTTCTGACTCTGAGTGTTACAGAGAGCCAGGTTTTGATTCTAGAACTTGTGAAAGACAGCACAATTTAAGGGGGAGTCTGTTGAAGAAGAAGAGAAAAGATTGAGGATGTTTTACACTGTTAGATACTTCAGAAAGAGCAGAAAGACTGATAAAGACTGAAGACATTGAAGACTCGACACTGAAGACTTCGTCAACATCCGAGGGGGAGTCTGTTGGTGCATACGTCTGTCGACTTCGTCTTGTATCGAGTCTTGTACTAGATAGATAGATCAGGGCACGATATACGATAAAATGTCAAAAATGTGTGTGAAGGCTATTTCGCACGAAATAGAACAGTGTCTATTTCGCACGAGCTATTTCGTGCGGAATACCCTGCCTATATATAGTTGCCTTGTGATCTTCATTTGTAACTTTCCGGTTTCAGAGTCGAACTGCTGCCAAAGTGTCTACTCACTGTAAAACGTTGTTATATCAATCAAAAGACAGTTTAAAGTGAATTGCAAGCTGAATCACCTCGATACGTTTGTTTCCGCCTCTCCTATTGAGCAAAACCTCTTCTGAACGACTCGTTTGGTCGTGAAAACGATCCTACATTGTGTTATGTTTTGGATGATAAGGCTTTGATTATCGAATGACTAACATTAGTGTGTTCTATATTGATTATCTTGTTGTGTTTTATATTCATAGTTCTACGATTGTGTGTTTGAAGTTTTTTATGAACTGATAAGGTTTGGATATTGTGTTTTAGTGATCTTCACTTTGTTATTCGTGGGTTTTGAGTGTGTTTTATGGCTGAAATTGTGGTATTTTATGACTTTGTACACTTTGTAGGAAAAATAGACTTTGTAGCCGAACCCCACCCTTCACAAATATTACAAGTATGTACACCGATAAAATAATGACTCGGGTCATTCCTAAAGCTCGCCACATCCCTGGCAACGGCGCCAAAAACTTGACGTGTGCGCGTATATGCATGTTTTTACAATGAATTTTACACACAATTCGGTTTTAAATTTATAAAAATGATTTATACTCCAATATTAAAACACACACGAAAGGGCAAGTGTACCCCGTCATATAAGTAGTAAAGTATCGGTAAGAACCAAGTGTCGATCCAAGGATGTGGGCGGAGAAATAATACTAAACCTTTGTCATTAAATCACCGGTAGAAAGATAAGTGTGTGATTTTCTAAAAGCTAAAATAAGCATAAGCAAATATTTATAAAAAACATAATAGACTCCAAATAAGAAAATAAATATATAGCCTTGCTTTATGCATAACCAAAGCATGTGAACTAAGTCGGTTTTGTCACTTGAAACACTTGGTCAATTCTCCATTTTCGAGACAATTAGTATCCCTTTCGGGAATCCTAACATGTCAATTCTTTGGAAAGCTAAAACGATAAACACACTTTAACCACCTAAAATTGTTCATTAATACTCAAATGACAAATGTCTATGAAAATCCCCTAAAGATAAGTTAGTCATCCGTTAAGAGTTTTCTAACCTCACTTAATCAAGGAAAGTGACACCGATAAACACAATGCAACCACCGAGACAAGCATAAACTAGATTAAATTACAACCGAGTTCATTTTACAAATCTTGAACACAAATTCACCAAGTAAGCAACTTTGGCCTAAACTGCTAACTAAGCTAACAATTTATGTCAAGAATTCATAACAACACCATTTAACCCGTTAAGGTCCTTCCGTGAGGGAAAGCCTTCTTGATTAACAATAATTATCCCTTATTAAACCACTAACCATTTCTAGTATCATGGTGTAAACATATTAAACAAGTTCAAAGTCTACTAATACATGATTAATTAAGCTTCGTTTTGCAAATATCTCAAGTGACCATATACTAGTCATCCAAGATAATTAACTATAATCAAGAATTCAACATCAATAAACAAGGTTGCAAACTAATCATCAAGGATTAACATAGAAAATGCTTCAAAGTGTCATTACAAACATAATTAACATACTAATGGTTGTTATTAAGCAAGGGATACTAGTGTTTTTGCCCTTAGGCTTACAATAATACATAATCATCAATCTAAATGCTTGAAACATGAACAAAAACATGGAATGATTGAAGAATCAAACCATAAACAAGCACAAGATTGAGTATCCGGATAGTAACGGAGCTAATCGGCACAATGGGGCTTGAATCCGGGTGAAAGCAAGAGCCTCCGGAGCCGGATAATTCGCTTGATGAGCTCCCAAAAGTCCAAAATGTCGAATAGAATGCAGTCTTCTGTTTTTTATAACTTTTTCAGATCGCACGGTTGTGCGATTAAAGTGCACGACCGTTCACTTTAAGTTACTGTTCACCATACCGTGTGACATCAGAAAGTCTTGACCGGTCTTCGAATTGGCACGGGCGTGCCATGGGTCGCACGAGCGTGATGTGACACCCCAGGAAAACCAGGAAAACCATACAACTTAACTAGCTTCCTCAGTGAGTGCTTACCAAATTTCGGGACGAAATTTCTTTCAACTTGGGGATGATGTGACAACTCGAAATTTAGAACCTTTCGTTGTATGCTAAAACGTATGACTAGTTAACTTGTGTGATTAATGACAAATGAACCTTTATGTGAGTATGTGTTATGTGTGTATGCTTAGTATGCATATAGGTTTTATGTGAACCGAGAACCCGACTCGAGACCATGTGGTCTCGAGTGATCAATGCGACACATGGGCCGGTTGGGCCGTGCACCTCATCCGAGTCCATTAGGGTGCACTACTTAGAACTAGTATATAATCCTCATGTTAGCCACACTTGTCATTTTTGGGCAACAACACTCATACTCCTCCAACACACACTCTCCACTCTCTCACACTAAAACCCTAAACCACAACATTCCTCTCCTTCATCCTTGGATCAACCGGTGGCACTAGGACTCTCGGACCGAGCTCAAGATCATCATTCGGAAGTCACTCGTCACTCTTCATACCCTCACACTTAGAGAACCAAATCGGTTAGTGTATTTTCATGATTTAAGGATGATGTGTACTTGATGTTCGAATACTTGTTGGTTAGTGTTTATAATACTTGTTGGTTAGTGATTCTTGTTATATATTTCGGATGTTGATGATTGCATGATGAGTTAATGATGTTTGTGATTTAATGTGATTTAAACCATAAATGGTTGATGTTCATGAAATCGATTTGTATAATGCTCATATTATTCGGATTTGTTGTTGGAATGCTCGATTGTTATTCATGTTATGAAATCGGATTGCATGCTCTTAGGTTACAAATCAAAATGCTTGTTAAATGGCTGCACTTATGTGGAAATCGGATTAGTTGTTTGAATATTTTTGGATTGTTGTTTCAAGTTATGATATGATGAACTACTTGGATATTGATGAACATGATGAATGTGTGAAGAACAACTTGAATATCATATGAGCATGCTTGAATATTTGAAATCTGATATGTTTGATCCAAATTAGTAAATTACTAGACAAACAAACATGTTTAAGTGGATAGTACAAACCATTTTCTGAAACCAAATTCTCATTGGATAGTACACTGTTCCGAATCAGCAGTTGTCCAACCGAAACCATCAGTTGCGACTCGAAACCAAGCACAACGAGTCGAGATCCCCGATTGCGACACCGGTTGCGAGTCGCAAACACCTGGTTGCGACTCGAAACCACACATGATCAGCACACCAACCTTGTGACTCGAAACCACGGTTGCGAGACCAGTTGCGACTCGTAATCAAAACAACACGAACCGAAACCATGATTGCGACTCAGGTTGCGAGTCGCAAACGCCTAGTTGCGACTCGAGACAATACGCAGATATACGCCGTTTGGGCTTGCACCTCATTTCGGACTTAATTGTTTGGGCCGGACTCTTGGGCCCAATGTACAGACCTTATATGTTACTTGAACGTGAACATTGTTGATCTGCCATGATTAAACGTGTATGCCATGAACGATACTTGAATGCACTGTGCTAGAAACATCCGTGTGCTACTTGGTTACGAACCTGACTTGTATGATACAACTATGATAGGACGTGAGTAGCCCCAACGTTGCTTGTTTGACTTTTCTGTGTTTCTACCGAGCAAACCAAGGTGAGTTCACACCCTCTACAAAGCATGGGATTCCCAGGGGTTGGGAATGGGGTTAAGGAACATGGGTTCCTCGTCCTCCTTGGGTAGGACAGCAAAGGTTCAGGAATGTAATTCCTCGTCCTCACGGACAGATAACTCGTACTAGACCAAAACTCTATCACGAAGTCCCTCATTTTTATATCGACTTAATCGCCGGGCCAATGGCGAGCGGGTCATTAGTTAGATAGCGCTATTTAGGTTTGACAAACCTCACACCGTGCCGCAGAGGACGGGCGTGAACTAATGGACTACTGGCACGTCAATGATGATAGACATTGAAAGTTCAGGGCACATAAACATGACTACAGTCAGCAGTCGATATGGTAACGAGTCTAGTGTATACATGGGGTAGCCCCCACGGCCGAAATGCCAGATAACTAACACGGGGTAGCCCCCACGGCTGGATAGCCAGAGTAACCGGGAATAAACATGTCACGTTTTTTAACTATGGGGTAACCCCCACGGCAGGATGCCAGCTAAAGGAAACTGATTTCGAAACAACTTAAAACGAACACCCAACCGTGAACTCACTCAACTTGTTGTTGACTCGTTACTACATGCTTTGCAGGTCCTTAGGTTCTTAGCTGGAGCTTGCATGGAGGAGGATCGTTGTGGGACATGGACGACTGTGTGCCATGTTAAACTATGAAACAATTAAACTTATGTTTTGATTTAAGACTTATGCTTCCGCTTGCAACTTAACTATGTTTTGTTTGAACACCAATTGTATTGGGTGGATTTTTATAACTACTTATATGCTTGTTCAATATGATTGGTGGCTGGATCCTGGTCAGTCACGCCTCCAAGCGGTAGTACTCCGCAGGTGGATTTTGGGGGTGTGACACGTGCATCACCGAGTAGTAGCTGGCACGAGCATCTGCACTGGTGGTGCATCTCCGGGCTGGGGCTTGGTGTCGGATCGGCACGGGTGTTCCTCCAGACGCACGGTCGTGTGTCCCCGAGATAGCTTGCATTCCTGATCGCACTGGCTGGGAAATGCCGAGGTGAGCCTCATTGTCGGATCCGCACGGGGGTGCCATGAGTCGCACGACCGTGCAACTCGCCCAGATCAGCATTCTTCACGGAAACTTCGCAGCTCTGCCGTTTCACCCGGAAAATCCTTGTTTTCGTCATTTTCTTGTTTGGCACGCTGTTTTTGGCCTGTAAACAAAAGTAAACCCGATTAAGTATCCGATTCTCGGTTTTACGGCCGAAGACGCGTAAAATGAGGGTAAAATGGGGGAATAAAACATAGGTAATTTGGTGAATATCAATTACATAGATCTCATTATTATGATATCTAGGGTTTGGTTGGGTGTTTTCTGGGTTGGTTAACTCAATAAAGATTTTGGTCGTCTTTTGTCGCTGCATCTTTCGTTTTGTGTTAATTTACATTTTTCTACAGATACATCAGTTGTAGGCATGTATTGCAAACGTGGAAGAGTTGTTTGTAGACACGTGTTGCTCGTTATGTCATGCATGATTATACATAAGAGGCTCTAGATATCTTCTATGGGATGACTGGGTTAAAATGGTGCCAAATCACAACATTTCTATTAGTTCTAGACTGTTGGTCTAGTTGGGGTTCTCTTCTTGCTGCTTGTAGTATGCACGTGAATGTGAATCTTGCTCTAGTTGGCGTCTAGTATGGGAGACCTATGAGAGAGAAAGATGGGTTAGGGCAGAAGGATCAATGACACCACCACCTATAAATGCCGCCCCCCGGCTCCCTATTTCCAGTGACCCGAACTCCACATTTTCTTTGATTTCTTCACCTGAAAATGTGGTTTAACAAACAGAGATCAAAACGTATACGCTCTTGTGCCCCTCTACTGAACCATGCCCTCTTTTTCTGAGGAAATGACTCTTCTGACTGAGCCTTAAACACAAAGATTCCTTCTTTCGTATCAGCAGAGTACCCTGAGAGGGCAGGCTGAGAAGAGGAGGTGCCTTCGCTTCTAGGCGAACCAGACAATTGACGGCACGCGTCAGATGGTCCTTGGTCACTCATACTGTAACTAACAGATAGTCAAATAACACATAACAATAATTACAGTTATGCACGTATTTCCGTAAATTATTTCCTAACATTTTATGTTTTGATGTCAGCAGAACACCTCTGTGGCTGAATCGGTGGATTAGCTCTGATACCACCTCCTGTCGCAACCCCCGATCCCTGGTTCCCGGGAACGGGCGGCCGCGAGCCAGTTTCGGTGGTATCGTGTGTTGTCTAAATTGGCAGTGGAATTTTTCATCAGGACCGTAGTTAGGAAATATTTTATCAGAGTAAACACCACCATTTATATATAAATAAACATATTGGGATGAAACCCAAGTTCATAGTACACACGTTTTCATATGAATAAATCCTATTTTATTTAATAAAAACATCTATTTTATTATTAGGTAACTTTATTGCCACTTTTTCAAGCCTTCAGTGATGTCCAGCTGGCTTCTATTTGGCTTTCACAGTTTGTTATCTGAAACGCGTTTTAAAAACATTTGTCAGTGGGAAATACTGGTGAGTGAATCCCAATTTAATCAAGTTTAAATAAAAATCCCATTGTACAGTATTGAGGGCAATCCCGCAATTATATTTGTTTCCAAGACATATCAATTAACATCCATGGTACTGTCGAACCCGACTTGTGGACATGTTACTCCTTGACCAGGTGGTAACAAATTTTGTATACAAAACCCCAACATACTCATCATAATTGTATTCTTACAAATAATCAATAACTGTTATTCGCATGGAAAAGTATTTAAGGTTTTGTAAAAACAGTTAACAAAAGGTTTACAAAAAGTGGATCAACTCACATTGTTGTCTTAGATTTTTCGTAAGGGTTTCCTGGTGACAATCTATAATTTACACAAAAGCACACGTGTTAGTATAATAACCCATTTTAACATTAGTAATACCCTCCCCGAGACGGCATTCCAACAACTACGTCGGGCAGAACCACGACAGCCGTTACGGAACGCTAGATCAATCGGGCAGCGTATCTAATACGTATCCATGGGTTATAATACTTACAACAGAGCAGAATTTCGCTATTTAGGGGGGTATAATACCCGCTTTATAAAGCCTATAATTCAGAAATTGAGATTGAGAAACGTTTGTGAGCGATCGGAACTGAAAGCTGATGCCCTTCTTATATAGTTGCTGAACCTGGTCCTCTCGCAGCCCGCGCAAAACAAAGACAAGGGTTACGCGGCCCGCGTCAACCCTGGTCAAATGTGTAGCTTGTCCCGGTCATCATCTAGCCTCGCCACAACTTTCGATCTCACGTGGCCCACGTAAACTAATCGGGGATCTTACGCGGCCCGCCTGAACTTAAAAATCAACGAAATCTGGTTCTAACCTTTATACCGCCCGCGTAAGAGTTGAGGTGGGTCTACGCGGCCTGCCTCAGCTTAAGTTTCAGATTTTTAACTTATTTTTAATACTATTTAATATATTTGAGGCCCGTTTCGCATATGGGGTGTATTTTGGAACAGTTTGGGATATTTTAAAATATATTAGGGTGTCGGAAAATAATCGAGAGTGTCGGTTTATTTAGTATTGTTATACCATATCATCAGATGATCCCGATATGCTAAAGTAAGTGTGTTTCTTCAATATGAGTTTGTATTATTTTTTCATAACTAATGCTCATCAATTGAAAACCACTGTTGTTGATACATTTGTTGACTTTGGTCGACAGATGGATAAAAACAGATGTTTGAAACCACTGTTGGGTTAAAACAGTGTTTTGTGGATAAAACAGTGGTTGTAGTGTTTTGTGGAGAAAACAGTGGTTGTAGTGTTTTATGGAGAAAACAGTGGTTGCTTTTTTTCCAAACAGTGGTTTGACTTTGGTCAAACAGTGGTTTGACTTTGGTCAAACAGACTTTGGTCAAACAGACTTTTGAACCACTAAGAATCATAGTTTTGCAAATAGTGGTTTGACTTCGGTCAAACAGACTTTGGTCAAACAAACTTTTTTTGCAAACAGTGGTTTGACTTTGGTCAAACAGTGGTTGCTCTTGTGACTGAGAACGGTGCACAAGAGACTGGAGACAATCCTGTTCAGATGGAGGGTGAAACCACTGTTTGGTTAAAACAGTGTTTGGTTAAAACAGTGTTTTCTATAAAAATGTTTGGTGAAAACACTGTTTGGTTAAAACAGTGTTTTCTATAAAATAGTGTTTGGTTAAAACAGTGTTTTGTATAAAAATGTTCTCACTTCGATCCAGGATATAAGAGTGAAAACAATAGTAATTCTGTAGTATATTTTTATTAGGTTGTTTACATTTTCGGAGCAGACTATGTGCATAAACTGAGGGGTCGAGCCTGACTATTATTCTGTTTAAACGCTTACAGCGAGCAACTATTTGGGACCAGACTATATGCATAACAAAATAGGGACAAGATTATGATGAGTCCGAGTATTGGAACTGAGATTCTTCATGGATTCCAGAAGACAGAAATACTTCATAGTACTAAAAACTGATTCCCCTTTTTGTAGTTAAAAAATGTATAATCGTTTAATAAAATGTGTTATGTGGTTTTCTAAGAAACGACCCGTGTTTGCACACGGGTCTTACCGCTATTACTATATAATAAAAGAAACCAACTTTGCGACACTTGTCATCATATTAGGTCATGTCTTATAGATAATTATTATTTAAGTTTAATCTCTTCTTATTAATTATAGATAACCCTTCTACGAAATATTATTTAATTTAATATCTTATGGATAATTACTATTTAATTTAATCTCTTCTAAATAATTATAGACAACTCTATTACTAAATATTATTTTGTTTAATCTTTTCTACTTAACTATAGATAATTATTAATTAATTTAAATGTAATATATACTTCTCATTTATAATATTATTTATTTGATTTTCTATATCATATAAAAAACACATACTTTTTATTTGTAATATACAAATTTACTCTTATTCTTTTTTATTACCAAATAAACAAAAATTAATACTAAATCTTATTCTACTTTAAATGTCGAATATAATACTTCTATTTTTCTAATAAAATATTATTCTTAAATTTAAATTTTTAATTTAAGATGTTTTTAAATAACCAAATTATTTATCACTAAAATCAAACTTTGTATTAATATATTATTTATTTTTATTTTCATAATTAAAAAACTTATTATATCTATTTTATTACATAATTTTAAACAAATTGTATATAATTTCAATATTACTTTATATATAAAATTATATTTATTACGGGCTTTTTAAATATAATTTATATTTTATCACTCAAATGGTTGCTTATTTGCTTCTTGAATAACATGTTTAACCACTGTATTTTCTTTTTAATAATTATCTCAGCAATCACCATATCTATCGTGCACCGAGTATACCCATTAGTTTTTAAATATAATTTTCTTGTTTTTTGGTATATAAAATCATCTTTATTTAAGCCGTGTAATACACGAGTGTTTTATAGATATAACTTTTTTTATTATTCGGTAAACAATATTACATTTATTCAACACATGTAATACACGTGGTTTTAAAGATATATGTAACACCTCGAAAATTCACGTCCTATAATGTATTGACACGTGTCATAAGCTTGAACGTGTGAAAGTATACTCTAGAGGGACTAAAGTTGACAAACATGGAAAGTATGTGAATTTAAGGGTTCAAAATGTCAACAAGGGATAAATATACTTTACAGTAACCCTACATGATGCTCATACCTTCAAACTAATAAATCATGGATCATACGAAGCTAAATATGAAAGAAGGTGAGAGATTACAAACTACAGGGGTTAAATGTGTCAACATGTTTAAAGTATACCTCTGAGTGACCTTTTAGCAAACCCGAAGCTTTGTAACGATTAATTATGCTCACTAGAATGTGTGATAAAAATTTCATAAAGTTTCGTTATCGTATGAGAAAGTTATAATCAAATTCGTATACGAGGGGTTAAAGTGTAAACGTTGAAAATTATGACATTTCGGGTAAACATAAAGGGACCAAGGACTTAACAAAGTGGGTATAAGTCTTGAAGCCCTTATAAGTCAATTTAAAGGGCTCAAAATGCAAGATATAAAGATGGGATGACCTTTCGAAGGACCAAGAGCCAAGGATGCAAACTGAAAAAGTTTTAAACCTGAAATCAGGTCTTAGGCGGGCCGCGTAAGACATGTTAGAATCTTACGCGGGCCGCGTGAAGTCCCCAGATGCAGAAACATGTTGACAGCTGCCTGTTCAGCGTTCTAACTGACTTAAAAACGATTTTCCTCATCCATGGGCGACCCCTACATGTTTTTAGACCTTAGGGGCACATGTAAATGATTTGGGAACATTGCTAGACTTGTATGGCATGATCATGAGCATCCTAAATCACTTTAAAAGGCCCTCATGTTTGCAAGATTCTTGCATTCATTCCATCTGCATTTCTGGAGCTTTTGGGAGTTCAAGAGCAGACCCTAAGCATCCCTAATCGTGCATAGGACTTCTGTAATTATGCTTAACCTTTCCTATTTGAGTTCTACTTAGTTATTAGCTTAAAAGTCAAACCGTCATAATTACCGTTTGACTTAGCGATTAATCATTAATGGTCCAGTGATTAGTCGAATTGAAGGTAGTTATAAGTTGGTAACTATGTGGGCATTAAACCCTTGGAAGGGCACCCGCTGATTCCCGTTCTAACTAGATCAAATGTCGGGTCAAAGTTGTTTAGAAAAAGTCAACAGAAGCTTAATTTGCGATTTAACATGTAATTAACAATGTAGAAGGCATGTAACCTATTTTATCACTCATGTAACTTGGGAATAAGTATAATAACTGGTCTAAGCTTGTTTGATCCGACAATTTTCTGTTTAGACCCGGTTCGGAACCGAAAGTCGCAAAACTTTGACTTTTGCTTTGACTTCAGTTCTGACCCGTTTTAGTAGAGTTTGGAAATGCCTTAGGACTTCCTTAGGACCAGGTTACATGTTGGTATAACCCTCTGTGGTTGGTTCGTTGATTGACCCATTCGTTGACACGTTTCCGTTAATTGCCTAATGTTGACCATAATGCCCTTGTGACCATAAAACGAGAATTTTGGATATGTAAAAGGACAATTATCTTTGTTTCTGAATTATAAACATGTCCTTAAAATTTCACATCAGTTAGAGGTCTAGATTAGGAGTTATGCTCAATAGCGCACTTAAGAAACTTTTTGTTAATTAAACGGCGCAATTAGCATAAAGCCTATGTAAACCCAATTTTTGACACCAAACCTTTTACCCACTGATAAAATATAATATTTTGAGATTTATAAAGATTTTTAATTATTTTTGACCTGCTCATAACCTAAGGTTATGACCTTGATTCGGTAAATACCGATTATACCCTTTTTGGTTATAAAATGAGTTCTACATAATATTTTGACACCAAACCAATTGCTACTGATTTTATATAATAAATAAAGTATTTTGAACTTTATAACCTGATCAGAAAACTCAGATTTCCTGTATAACCCGGAAATCGCTTAAAATGGCTTTTTAAGCGTATTAAACGCATAGTTTGGGTTTAAAACCATTTTGTCACCTAATACTTAACACCAACTGTTATAACCTGTTAAAATAAGTTATTTTACTGATTAATTCAGACCCAAATCACAGAAGTATAATAAATCTCTTTTATAATATTTAAAATGACCAAAATACCCCTACGGGGCTTATATTGAGATTAAACTCGTTTTGGGCATAATGGAAGGTATCCTACTGATATCATAACATATTTAAGGCATATTAACTTAGGAAACCTGTTTAGGACCCTTATGGTTACCCGTTACGCTTCTTGCGCGTTCGGTTCGGTTTATGTGACTAGTTTACATAAATTAGCCGAAACGGGTCAAAGCTTATCGTTTTTATCTCAAAATCCAGAATGAGTTTAGTGTACCCATATTATACAATTATCCAAACTTGTCGGGCCTAAATCACATTCTATTCCAGTCTTCGCTTAATCATGCGTTTTGAACCGTAAACCTTTCCGTAAAACTAACCGGTCTAAGTTACGACTTAAATAAGACCGTTAGGAATCTAATAGGTTAACAAAAACCTTCGTTCCAGATTGACAGCCCCAGTAGAAGTATCTCTACTTGCTGAATTGATATACGGCTGAGATTGAATTTATATTTAGCTCAGGTAAATACTTTTAACTTATTTTCCCTATACGGGCTTGGGATACGGTATTATAAAAATACCGTTTGGTCGGGTATTGAATGTTTAGTCGAATTGTGATTAAATTATTGAGGTAACCCGTTTTAATCTGTATTGTTTGAAATAAAAGCCTTTAGGGGTTAATGACCATGTCCCGGATATCCTTGGCATCATTTATATAAATTATTTAGGCGTGTCTGTTAATCTTGACTCGGTTTCTACATCTGGCCCTGAACGTATAACGAACATGTAAATCTGTATACAAGATTATTTATATGATTGTCCCAAGTTATAAAAGATAGGTTGTGCCTTGTGCATTCAAACCAATTTTATTAAACCATTTCAAATGAGTCGGTTAATTGTATTTACCAGTGTAAACTGACGTATTTTCCAAAAAGGTTAAGTGACAGGTACTGAACGTAATTGGCTGGAAGCTCAGGGCGTTAATAAGGAATCTTGCAAGTTCTAGGCGTCTAAAATCTGTTGAACAATGTTTATGTTTTAAGATCCGCCTGTGGATCCTTTACTTTCCGTTGTAATACTTTGATATTACTCTATATTCGGATTGTAATATATTTATCTTGTGCTTCCGCTGTGCATTTGTATATTGTGTTGTTTGACTATTATGTTACCAACCACGTCACAATACTCCCCACCGGGCCCACCGGTCATACGTGGAAAGTCGGGGTGTGACAGGTTGGTATCAGAGCCAACATTGAGTGAATTAAACACAAGCCTTATGTGTTTAATCTCAATGACACAGTAGCACATTCCTTGACCTTCTGAGTCTAGACTTAACATAGGAATACTCTCAACCCTAATCTGAAAAATATTGCTTCCGATTTATATACTTTGGATATATTGCCAAGCAAAGAAGCCGTAATGGAAATTCTCCACATCCGGAGCCTTGAATTGCCGAGCTTCGTACTGCGGCGAGAGTACAACGTGCAACCAAGGAGAAAGCATTCAGAAATAAAGTGAAGAAGAAAACTCCTTTTTGCTGAAATTCGTTTCCTTAGTAGTCCTTATAAGGACATGCTTATCTTCAGTCCCTTCATGGACAACATCATTCCTTTCAAGTCCCGTTTGGGGCGATTATATACTCCTTTTAAAAATCATTGAATATTTTATCTGAATTCCATTTTCATCATTTTTATGAAAATAATATATGAAATAAATCAAATTATTATCCCTTTTCATAATTGATCTACCAGTTTATATATTGAAAGAATCTTAAAGGGTAAAGCCTAGCTTGAATATCATTAAAGACCTAGCTATGATGGTAAAACCTGTTTAAAAGAGATTCAGATTCTTGTTAACATCCGAA
Source organism: Helianthus tuberosus (assembly GCA_030545235.1). NCBI lineage: Eukaryota > Viridiplantae > Streptophyta > Magnoliopsida > Asterales > Asteraceae > Helianthus > Helianthus tuberosus. The sequence goes on from CM060443.1 coordinate 64,129,569, forward strand.
AACATGTTAACACTCCTGACAACAGTGATGCGATAAAATCACGCTTGTCATCTTTATAATGGAAATTCTAAACCCTTATCTAGCCTAGTGATTTAGAAATCATGGCTTAAATCATCAAATGAAGATGATGTTGATACATATCGTGTGGATACGGCTCGGCTCGGTTCGACTCGGCTACGAAGTGAAGGCCGTAGTCAAGACATCCTCCTGTCTTGACTCGGTATGCTAGTTACTTCGTATTGTTCGATGTACATGTAACTGCGTGTGTGCAGTATACATGTTAGTATTGTTTAGTTGTTATTTGTTTGTTGTTTGTTTCTTCTAAAGCCCATGTCAAAGCTCAAGCCCAAGCCCAACATGGATGAAAACCTCAGGCCTATATGCATGACGAAAACACTACTGTTGGGCGAAATCCCTTTGTGATGAAAACACTTTGTCATGAAAACCAAATAGGACGAAATCACCTGATTTCCTCCATATCTTGGATTTCGTCCATGTGATTTCGTGGGCTTCTGATTTCGTCAACATGTTTAGTATATAAACACAGACACAGAACAGAACAGACTAACGAAGTCTGAATAGATTTCTTTGAGCGAACACTGTAAACACACACACACACAACTGAGAGTTTATAGGTTTATCTTGTAAACATTGCTTTGTAACGGTTTCATAAGAGTTAATACAATGGAGTGTTAATCGTTGAATCTTTGTGTTTGTGTTCGTCACTTGGTTTAACTTACCCGTTTGGATTCCGCACTTTCGGGTTTGTCGGAAAACAGGGAATAGAGGTTACTCGATCCTCCGGGTGGACCTACAATTGGTATCAGAGCTTTGGCTCGATTCCTTGTTTAAACCAAGTTGTTTTTCTTGTGTTTTTCAAAGTTTTGTAGGTGTTTTTCTTGATTTTTGAACTTAAAGATCATACATTTTCTGGAAAATCACTTTAAGATTCTCGAAAAACCTTGTTATTTTGCTGTTTGTTTTGCTAAAAACCTTGTTAAATCTTTGTTATACATGTTAGGATAAGGTTGTTATTGAAACATTGTGCAAAATCGTTGTTCGGAAAATTTATCGATCACCGGAATATTCAAAGTGTTCATCATATATTCAAGTTGTTCTTGTGTTTGTTCTTGATAATATCTCTGATTGATCCTTATTTGATAAATTGGTGAAGTGTTTATGATTATAAAATAGTTGTTTGACAAATTTGTACAAGTATCAATGATGAAAGGTTGAAATTAACATGCTTCGAAATCTGTTTCAGTAAGGTGGTGAGTGTCTTGGTAAGGTAAAAAGGTAAAGGTTGAAATTTGTGGCTTTGTGTCAGAGAGTTGGTTTTGATAATTTCTAGTTTGTCTGGTCACCTTTTGTCAACGAAATCAGCCCCTAGTTGAAATCACACCTGGGCCGAACTCTCTCCTGGCCGAAATCAACAACATCAGACGAAATCACTTGTGCTTTAACTCTCCAGTCAACGAAAACAACCAGTCAACAATATCAAGCTTTGGCCGAAATCCCTTATATATGCTTTTCAACGAAATCCCATTTCAACACAATCACTTTGGCCGAAATCATACCTGGGCCGAAATCAGTTCTGGGCCCAAATAAGACCTGGCTGAAATCCCTTGTCAGCTCTTGGACGAAATCAAGTTGGAATTAACTCCTCAGCCGAAAACACTACTTGTTTTCATCAAGACCTGGCCGAAATCACCATACATCACAACCTTTCATCTTGTTGATTGGACGAGATCATCTTGTCAACAGCCTGGACGAAATCAAGTTGAAATTACAACTCCTCAGCCGAAAACACTTCTTGTTTTCATCAAGTCTTGGCCGAAATCACTTGCTGGTTCATTTTCACTTGTGTTTGTCTTGTCTTGGACGAAAAGCCTTCTTGTTTTCATCAAATATCAGCAACGAAATCACCTACAACATCTGATTTCGTCAACTTGTTACTCAACGAAAACCTTTACGATTTCGTCAAACATTCTTATGCTTGTGTTATTTTTTTTAACAGAAGACTTGCAATTCATATTTAACTGTTTGATTTGTGTGATTTGTTCAGGTATTAGTCATTAAACATCAAAAATGAGTTCGAACTGGTGGGGTAATCCGTCACGTTTATCTCCATCATGGGCCGAATCTCCCGCACCTGCTTCTAATACGGAAGTAAGTATACAAACACGCGTTTGTCGCCATCATGGGCTGAATCTCCAGCACCCGCATCTTCGCAAGCGAATCAAACATCGACCGGTCAATGGGCGTTTGTTTCAAATCAAACTCCAAGTATTCAAAGTATACTCCTCAGCGAAAGCGAGACCGGAAGTCTGAATCGTCCACCGAAACTGATGCACCTAAACAAATATCCTGGTTGGGTTGATAGATTTCAGACGTATGTCAATGGGCAAAACACGGAACTGTGGTTACGTTTTACTACAGATTTCGACCAAACTCTTGAGGTTGCCGCTTCAACTGCCGCTACATTTGCAGATCTTTCGGAAGACCAGAAAAAGGTATATGATTTAGAAAAGAAAGCATATGCTATTCTGACTCAGGCGATGAGCGAGGATATATATCATCAGTTTGTCAGTTTCAAGACGTCAAAGCGATTGTGGGATGCATTGAAGACAAGAGGTCTAGGAAATGAAAAGTCACGTCAATTGCGACATGATTTACTCAAAAAGGAGTTTGATGGTTTCACTTGTATGGAAAATGAATCTTTGGCAGATATGACAAGTCGATTTCATCACTAGCTGACTGAATTGAGCAATTATGAGGTAGTAACAACTCCAACACAGGTTGTCACAAAGTTTGCCGATGCACTGCCACCTCACTGGAATAGTTTCTTGAAAATCCTGAAATACAATGGCACATTGGCTACGAAAAACATCAATGATTTCGCTCAGCTCTTGGAGAACAAAGATCAGGAAGAAATCCTAAAGGCAAAAAGGGTTCTAGTGCGACAAAATACTGATATGTATTATGGAACTCCTAGCACTTCTACAATACAAGTGCGACATAATCCTGATATGTATTATGGAAATCCTAGTACTTCTGCAAGACCTGTTTCACATGCTCCACTTCAGACGGTGTTTGTCACAAGCACAGATTTGTATGGCAATCAGATACAAGTTTCTATAAAGCCAGCTCCAACAATAGATATGTATGAATATCCACTTCCACCTTCCCCAATACCAAAGGTTGTTGCACCAACCACAGATTTGTACGGAAATCCACTACCTGTGCAACAGCAAGCATGTTATGGTAGCACGTCATCAGCTGGTCAGCCATCTAATACAGTACGACTGGACACATCAAGCTTCTCTAAAGTTAACGTTGAAGTAGCTAAGGATCACATGGAAATATTGAACACATTGGTGAGCGAGTATTGTGGGTTGATAGCAGGTCAGATCGGGAACATCAATCTGACTCAAGAAGATTACCAGCAGATAGATAAAGAGGAGATGGATATGATGGACATCAAATGGGCTTTCGCCAGTGCTGTAAGGCGAGCTAAAGACTTCATGGAACGGACGGGTCAAACCAGCTTGGAAAGCAAGAAAGACACCAAGTATGGGTTCGATAAGCAGTATGTTAAGTGCTTTAACTGTGGCGAACGTGGTCACTTCAAGAGGGAATGCACAAAGCCAGCTCAGCATGTGAACCAGAATCCTTTCAGAGGTCAAGGAGGCAACCAACAGAATCAGAATCAACCCAGGAATGATGATCGAGCCTTGGTCCCTGCAAACAATCAAGCAGGACCATCGAACACCAATCAAGCTCTTGTGGTGCAAATAGATGAAGGTTGTGACTGGTCAATGCAATTAGGCATTGGTGATCAAGGAGGAGCAGCTTGTTTTGCTGAAGCTGCTAAGGATTTGAAGCACGCCAGTGGTGGAGAATCTTCCGCCAGTGGTGGTGAATCTTCAGATGAAGAGAGTTCTGGTGATTCAAGGAGTTCAGATGAGGAAACCTCAACCTCAGGCGATTACAATGTATCTAGTGGGAGAATCGATGAAGATATCGATGAAGTGTTAGGAGAAGCTGCAGCAAGGAATGATAGAAGATCTATTCTGGTGGATCAAGCTGCTTATTCTTCTTCTTCTCTTCTTTCAGCCTTTATGGCTAATGACAGCAGTTCATCAAGCCATGTATGTGTCGATGAACCAACTGTTGTTAATTGTGATAATTGTGCTAGCTTAAGTGTTAAATGTGCTGATTTTGTAACACCTGTGCCTCCACGGCCATCAAACAAATACCAAACCAATGAAATATTATATTTCATACTTGGGATTTGTAAAAATATGTGTATCATTTGCACATATCAATTCTTGTTCAATTTCAAACTCTAAATCGCTTTCTGGAAGGTTATACGCGCACCGATGCGTAAATATAACCAGTTTAATGCAACAAACACTCCGGAATAGTGACATAGGCTTAACATACCTTAAATAACCTTTACATAACTTAGAAATAAGTTTTGAAGGCTTTGGTATGGCAAAATCAAGTTAAATCGCTTACAGGGACTAAAGTTGACAAACTGCGAAAGTATGTCAATTTGAACTGTAACAGACATTCCGGAACATGAACATAAGTTAAACATACCATAAATATCCTTTACATAGCTTAGAAATAAGCTTTGAGGTGTTCGGTGTGCTAAAATAAACTTTTGGGTCATTCAGGGACTAAAAGTGTCAAAAAGTGCACAAGTTTGCATTTTCGCGCATAACTTACGTTCTGAATACATCCGGACATCCAAAAATTTATGTAAGCATGACTATATTATGCTATAGTGTTTGGATTACCAAAAATCCATTCGTTGCGTCATTTGGATCGTTTTTCGCGCTTATGCGCATTCCGTCGTAATTAAGCGAACATCGCGTTCGTACGACCAAACGAACCAACACCCGGCATATTTTTGAGTATGTTTCATGTCCACGATGTTTAGACATCATTTTAGGGCCTTAAAGTTGGCTTTACGGGCCTTAGAAGTGTCGGAAATGGCATAAACACATAACAGGGACCAAAACTGTCATTTCTGAAAGATGTTTGCTTATACATCGAATCTAGTCCTTCCCACTTGTTGCACATGGTTTTGGGAATCTATGGGCTGGTATTTTGGGCACATGGTATTACAATACCATGGGTGCTAGTGTATGGCCAAGATTGAAGCACTTTTTCCAAGAAACGATCCTAACGGTTCGGGAAATCCTATAAATACCCCACCCCCCATGCTTCAAAATTACAAGAACTTTGATTTGAGAAACTCTAAGTTGAAACTATTGTTTCATACCTGATATTTTTGAATCGAAGTTAGCATTCGGGGACCCTTCGTAAGTATTCTTTCGTTCTTTTATTGCTTTTCGAGTCTTTCGAGTCTGAAAGTCAAACTTTGTTTGACTTTCTACATTGACCAGTTATGGTCAATGCGAAGTTCGTTTGAACTTCGCAACGTGAGTGTAATCACGTTGGTTATAGTCCCTTGGGACTATGCCTACTGATTACCACGTTGTCTAGGGTCGTAGGGTAAGCGATCTAATAAATCGCTTATACCTTCGAACCCGACCCAGTTTGGTCGATCATTAAGATCCGACCAAATACATTAGGTGACCATAGTAGGTAGGGAATAACCTCCCGAGGTTATACCCTATGGTCGCTTCGTTTGAATAGTTGTATGATAGGTAGTTTATATGCCTTAGGTAAATTACCAGAATACCCTTTTCATGTATAATTGGTAATTAAGCTTATGTAACCTAAACTTTTGTACATAACTGATTATACAACATAATTAAACACGTTTAGGCATATAAATACTTGTCATAGGACTAGTTAGACGTCTCGAACGCGCTTTGCGCGCACGACGCGTTAAAGTAGCGTATGTTACCTTAATGGGCCGCGATAGGTCGAAAGCACTTAGGTTTGGTTTCATTGTAGTATGTAGGCCTTGTTAAACCATATCATATGAGTTCCAATACTCATTTGGTTTACCAAGCCTCATCCTATCCGATCTCCCGATTTAAGTCCGGTTTATTTATATAGTTTTAGATTGTCGACTGATTCCGTGCTCTCTCTAGCTTTGTTTGGTTGTTGTTCAAGACCTCTAAGCATTCTCAGGCGAGTACATTATTCCCCTATTTTACTGCTTTCAATTGTTTTGGGGTGACTCATATGTGCTAAATGTTTTCAAGGCTTTAACGATGATAACAAAACGATTTTCGATGTTATAACGATGGTTTCAAAAACGATTAAGACGATTTATACAAAACTAATAACGATTTCAATAAAGTGAACAAACTTGTTGGTTGGGTTACATAACAAATGACATTCATTAGCAATGATCAAGCCGACCAGTATTAGGTTATGGTACCATAGGATCTGACAAGTCCCGTTATTTACTACACCCGTAGTTATGTGTGGGTGTTGTGGGTAGCGACTGAATCTGTAATTGTTAATTTACTCTTTGGTAAGGGTTTATTAATGCGAGTTGTTAATTTACTCTTTGGTAAGGGTTTATTAATGCGAGTTGTTAATCTATCCTTTGGTAAGGGTTTATTAATGCGAATTGTTAATCTATCCTTTGGTAAGGGTTTATTAATGCGAGTCAAGAAGGTTTGAATGTTATTAGCGAGACGACCATATAAGTAGTTTCACGACCTAAAACGAATTTAACGATTGGGTAAACGATTGGCTTCAAAGCGATATACGATTGGATTTTGGTTATACATATTACATGATTTACATTGGGCATGAACATTACTTTGGTGGTTTGGTTTGACTAAGTGATTAAGTAACAATGCGTGTGGAATATGATACAAGCATGGTGGATACGCCGCTGGTACTTCCTATATATAAGTGTTTGTATGGTATTACATATTGTAGCGTTATTTGAATCATTTCAGTTTGAGACATAGAACATTTTATACAAGTAACATACTTTTCACAAGACAATTATTTACAAACAACTTATCTTATACAAACTCATTTTACATGGTTATTCATTTAATCATGCATTATTCTCTTATTTATACATATCACTTGAACTTATTATTTTTCAAATGATTTACAAAGACAAAGCAAATTACAAGGTTCATGACTAAACATTTTCTTAAAACAGAAGTCATGAATCTTATTTTCACAAAACCTATGTACTCGCCAGCATTTCTTTGCTGACCTCGTTTTCACATATGTTTCAGGTATTGTTGAATGATATCGTTTGATAAGATGCATGCTCACATAGGACTGGACAAGGCCTTAGTGACTCAATAACAATGATAGATTATGTTTAAATTGTGTATTTAGATTTCCAAACGATGTAATTATTCAATGTTTAATAAAACGAAACACTTTTTGGTATCCATGGTTATGAAACATTAATTCTGTTGCAACACTCCCCGACGTTTCCGCCACGTTTGGTTGTCCTACGTGGTCGGGGTGTGACAGATTTGGATGCTAATATGTCTGAATTGCAAAGCAAACTTGATGCTTTAAATGCTGAATTGTTTGACTTGCAAAACAAACATGTTTCATTAGATACTAAGTGGTGTGATTTGCAAAGCAAACCTGAGGATTTGCAAAACAAATTTGAAGTGACAAATATGCACAATCAAAAGTTGATAGTGGATCTTTCAAAATGCAAAGAGGCTAACATGTTTTATGAAAACCATGAAAAGGAATTTAAAACGATGGTTGAAACTTTAAGAAAAGATAAAACCGAATTGACAAAAATGGTTTCAAGAAAACAAACTGACATAAACCTTTATATCAATCGTCTTGAAAGCATGCAAAAAGAGTTAGCCTGCACAAAGTGTGAAAGTGAGGCGATCCGGCTTAAACTAGACAGTTATTCTAACTCTAGATACGTGCTGGATCACATCATTGGCACACAAAAAGAGAAAAAGGATGTCACGTGCATTGGATATAAGAAATGTCCACCACCTGTTAGACAAAATTATGATGCACTGCCTGATGAGGAGTATAGAACTCATTATGAAGAATCTGTTCCTTTAGACATTGAGGAATTTGCAACGGGACTTGGATACAAACAGGAAGTATCATCAGATTCGGATGTGTCAGCAGATACTGTTGTAACTGCTGAACAAAATCAGGATCCTCCAATCATTGTTGAGGATACTGATTCTTCAGATGATGAATCTAATGATACTGACTCAGCACAGTCAGATGCGGTAATCAAAGAAGAGGACATACCTCTCGAGAATCATATTCTATGTGATCCTCCCGCAAAACCTGCTACGACTGTTCTGACCGAGTCCACGTCTACTTCCTCACAAGAGTCTGAGAGTGTGAATTTGCTGTACATTCTTGTTGGTGATGATAAAATCTACTCTGACAAAGATTTTCCTATTAAGAATGTTAATCAATCTTTAATAAGTAAAATTTTTGAGGATTCAACAAGTAAGTTTTTGGGAAAGACATGATCACACGTTGTGGTAACACAGTGTCCTCCTATCCCAAAGGCTGAAGTTAGAAAACAATGTGGCAATCAGAAATTACCAACAGTGACAAAGCAGCAAAATCACACCAAACCTAAAAGTAACTCACCGACTCAATGGCAAAAGAAACAGACCAAGAAAAAGGACAAGAAAGTGAACTTTGTGAAATCGAAGGGAACAGATAAACTTGAAACATTTTCAAATAAATCTAACTTAGATCATGTCATTCAAGTTACTTCTTTGAAAAGAAACGAACCAAACAGTTCAAAACCTAGTACCTCGGGATCACAAAGTTCATCATCGACAAGACAATCACATGATACTACGGGGTTTGTAGAACGTAGATCATGTTTTTCTTGTGGCACAATTGGACATATCATTCGAAATTGTCCATATCTTCATAAACAAAAAGCCAAAGTTGATGATCCCCGTGACCAAATTGACCACAAGCGATCTGTTTCATCAAAACCAGATCCCCGTCTTGTAAAAGAAAGGGAAAAGAAACAGAAACGCCAACAGGTCAAGAAAATTGAAAAAGCGATTAAAACCGACGTGGTTAACAAAACATCTGTTCCTGTCAAACCAGACAATTCAAAAACTTCAGACAATCATGAAGTTAAGATTTTAAACAATAACACTTGTAAAATAAAACAGACCTGGAAACCAAAAACGGTTATTGAATCGGGGGGAACATCACAATTTCCACAACATCGAGAAGTTCAAGTAACTTACTTTGATGAAAATGCAAGACCCAAGACCACAAAGGCTTGGGTCCCCATCTCCAACTAATCATGTGAGTACATGTGCAGGGTGTTCCAGGAGGAACTTTCAGCAGTTATTGGATTGTTGATAGTGGGGCATCCAGGCACATGACAGGCGACATGAAGCTTCTCTACGACGTTAAATCTATTAGAGGAGGTTATGTTGCTTTTGCTGGAGATAAAGGCGGATATATTACTGGAGAAGGAATGGTATCCAACGGGGTTGTAAGTTTTGACAAGATCAACTTTGTACAACAGCTTGATCACAATCTTCTCAGCGTTTCACAAATCTGTGATAAACAGTTTTCAGTACACTTTGATGCAAATGGATGTTACGTGCTGAAACTCGGCTTCAAGATTCCAAAAGAATGGATTCTCTTATCTGCTCCAAGGATAAATGATTTGTATGTCCTTGATATGAGCCAAGCTATTACGACGACTGCACAAGCAACTTGTTTCATTTCCAAAGCCACGGAAAAAGACTCAATCTCTTGGCACAGACGTATGGGTCACATTCACTTACGCAAAATGAATCATTTTGTGACGAATGAATTAGTGAATGGTGTTCTTCTTAAAAATTTCCATCTTCAAGACGTCTGTGTTTCATGCCAAAAAGGAAAGCAAACGAAGAAACGACATCTGACAAAGAAGATCAACACGGTGGCAGTTCCTCTCGAACGTTTGCACATGGATTTGTTTGGTCCTGTCAAGCACAAAAGCATCAGGAATGATCAATACTGCCTCATGATAACGGATGATTATTCAAGATTTTCTTGGGTGGCGTTTATGGCTCACAAGAGTGCAACTTTCGGTATTATCAAAAACTTGATCATTCAGATTGAGAATTTGTATAAGTTGAAGGTTAGACAGATACGCAGCGACAATGGTACTGAATTTAAAAATCAAGCCATGGCGGAGTTTTGCACATCAAAGGTATTCTTCACGAATTTAGTGCGGCTTATACTCCTCAACAGAACGGCGTCGCTGAACGTAAGAACCGTACATTGATCGAGACTGCTAGGACTATGTTGGTAGAATCGCAGTTGCCCATTCCATTCTGGAGTGAAGCTGTGGCCTCCGCATGTTACACAATGAATCGAGTCCTTACAGTCAAAAGACACAACAAGACCTGCTTCGAGCTTCTTCACAAACGGAAACCAGATTTGTCATATCTTGAACCGTTTGGAGCTCCTTGCACAATGATCGATCCTAATGGAAAGTTTGGGGCAAAAGCTATTGAAGGTCACTTTCTTGGTTATGCCACCCCTAACTTAAGAGTCTGGAATCTACATACTAAAAGGGTTGAAGAATGGTCTGAGGTCAGAGTACAAAGGCACACATAGCCAGTCAGATGTCCTGGTCAACCATGGATGTTTGAGTACGATGACTTTTTCAATTCGATCAATGTTGAAGCAGATGAAGAAACTGCTGCGGCAAGGATGTTTTTCGAGAGTGACAACGCAACAGATTCACCGTTGGTTCGTCCAATTATTGTCAATCAAGAACCATCTTCAGTGAACAATAATGCTCTCGACAATGAGGATTTTCATGATGCAACCGAACTGAACGAATCTTCAGAGGATGAGGAATTTCTAGATGCAGATCAAGAAGCTCCTACATCAGCTGTTCATGGTACTTCAGAGGCTACACCTCCAGTGGACACCCCTATAACAGCTGAAGCTACTGCATCATCCTCTTCGTTAGTTCCGGGTATTGAATTAGTTGTTGATCTCAATTTCAACAATCTGGGTACAAACATTCCAGTTCCGGAAAACCCTGAAACAAGAATTCACAATACCCATCCTCAACAAAACATCATCGGTAATGTACAAAGTGGCATACAAACAAGAAACATGTTGCGAAACAACAACAACGCAGGCTTGTATGCGGCGATTCGAGAATCTGGTCAACAAAACGATTGGTCTTTCGCGTGTTATGTCTCACAGGAAGAGCCAAGAACTTGGAAAGACGCTTTGAAAGATAACTCTTGGGTTGAAGCAATGCAGGAAGAACTGCAACAATTCCAGAAACTTGGTGTCTGGAAACTCGTAGAGAAACTTGTTGGTTATAAGAAGATTGGTACCCGTTGGGTGTATAAATGCAAAAAGGACGACCGTGGAATCGTTATTCGCAACAAAGCAAGATTGGTCGTTCAAGGTTTTCGTCAGATTGAAGGTATAGACTACAACGAAGTGTATGCACCTGTTGCACGTCTGGAAGCAATTCGGATCTTTCTGGCTTATGCCTCATTCAAAGGATTCAAGGTTTACCAGATGGACGTCAAAAGTGCATTCTTACATGGTCTAGTGGAAGAAGAGGTGTATGTTGAACAGCCTCCAGGTTTTGAAGATCCTATCCATCCCGATCGGGTTTGGTTGCTGAACAAAGCTCTCTATGGTCTACATCAAGCACCTCGAGCTTGGTACGCAACCTTATCTAATTATCTGCTGGAGAATGGATTTCGCAGAGGTCTTATCGATTGCACTCTCTTCATAAAAGAACAAGATGGAGATCTTCTACTGGTTCAGGTATATGTGGATGATATTATATTTGGTTCTACTAACAATGTTATGTGTAGGGACTTCGAGCGTGTAATGCAGGATAAATTCGAGATGAGCGCTATGGGGGAGATGACTTTCTTTTTGGGCTTGCAAGTGCAACAAACGAGGTCTGGGATTTTCATCCATCAGACTAAGTATGTCCAAGACATCTTGAGCCGATTCCAGATGTCCGACACATTGCCCATTGGTACCCCACTGCAGCAAAATCACGGAATTAATCCAGACTTGAAGGGTGAAGTTGTTAGCTCTTCATACTACCGCGCGATGATTGGATCCCTTATGTACCTCACTGCATCAAGACCAAATATAATGTATCCAACATGCCTGCTAGCCAGATATCAAGTGAACCCGAAGGCCTCACATCTTACAGCTGTAAAAAGGATTTTTCATTATTTAAAGGGTTGCCCAGACACCGGTCTATGGTACCCTAAGGATGATAACTTTGAGTTAGTCGCTTTCAGGGATTCTGATTTTGGCGGATGCAAAATCGACGGCAAATCCACAACGGCTGGATGCCAGTTTTTAGGAACTCGCCTCGTAACGTGGCAGTGCAAGAAGCAGACGTGTGTCGCTACATCAACTTGTGAAGCCGAATACATTGCTGCCTCAAGTTGTTGCTCACAAGTCCTGTGGATAAAACAGCAAATGCGCGATTACGGTTTTGAATTCCTAACTACTCCTATTTATGTCGATAATTCTGCTGCCTTATCTATCACTAAAAATCCTGTGCAGCATTCAAAGACTAAGCACATCGAAATTAAATATCACTTCACACGTGATTGCTTTGATAAAAGGCTAATCGATGTTGCTTACGTCCACACTGATGACCAACGTGCCGACCTTTTTACCAAAGCATTTGATAAATCAAGATTTGACTTTTTATTATTGGTAAACGGCATTAAGGTCAAGCAAGAGTAATCCACATCGGAAAATCGTTTTTGTAAATATCTTTGTGTTTTTAAAAATTATTGTAAGTTTGTTGATTTTAGGGGGTGTAAATCCAAAATTTGAAAATTCAAAAACATCAAAAAATTTCAAAACCCAAAAACAATAAAAAAAAATGAGTTTCCCGGCGAGCAAAAGAGAAAATGATAGTACATCAGTGGTCTGTCCAAACCTCTTTTAAAACTGAAATGCAAAATGAAAAATGTTAAGCAGCTCTATATAAGATGTATCGGTAGGCTCACAATCATCTTAAAGTGTGCAGGGTGATATAAACCTAAATCGACTGAAGAACAGGTGGGAACCACTCATTGGCATATGGTCTTAGTACCGAAATTTCGTTTGAGAGATTGTCGAGGTTCTGAGATATATGGTCTTTATGCTGTTTATCATCTGGGTATCATGGTTGTTTCTTTTACCGAAACAAACGGAGACGAAGTCTAGATCTTCCATGATATCATACATACGTGTACATACTGCATACGACCTCAATAAGTGATCAACAATCACATGTCCACAAAACAAGTGATAATATATCACATTTTTCCGGGAGTCAAGTTCGTCGCTTTGCTGTACGAAAGTACTGACCTGTTCACGGACTTGCTCTTGTGCCCTAATGCATCTGAAAATCAAGTTCCTCATCAATAAGTGATTCTATCACATAGGGCTTGTTTTCAATCAAAATAAGTGAGTTACTCACATCTTTTTATACGGCAAAACAGATGATAAATGGTATACTCACCCGTAAGATGAAATCCTCGTGCATACCTTGATACGGGAATGTGTCGTGATGTGGATGAACACCGGTCGGTAAGTATAAATCATACACTAATCGTATCCCCTCGCCATGATTACATATGATAAGTTGAGCTTATGTGGATAACAATACCGATAATCGTTATAGGATGTTTATCAAAATGTTAACAAAAAGAACAACAAGAGTGTTTTGGCATGACCGTACACTGATATGATTCTCTTACCCTCGAAACTCGCAAAAAGAATGTTTGTATATATTTACATTTCTTAGTTTCTACAACTCTGTATATATTTATTTACTGCTTTCAGTCTTTAAGTTTGAAATTTTCAAAATACCAAAAATATTTTAGGTGTGTTTTAATATAAACTTTATAAAAGTCAAAAAGATTTTATTTCTGCTTTAGTTTTGATTAACCGATGTTGGAACTCAAGTCTTCATTGCCTGAAATCTGATGAAAACCAAAACGACTGAATCTTCATAAACGGTCAGAGTTTGCAAGTTTTGAAAGTTAATAATCAAAATTGAAAAATCTGTTAACTTTTCAAACAAACTGTCGGATGGTAGTTGATTGAAAAATTGGTCACCTGTGTGTCATTTGTTTTATGTTAACTATATTCCAAGCAGTTGTTCTCATTACGTGTTTAGCTTTCTTGCATGTGCAGATGCTAAAGGCGAGGAGAACATGTTCGATGATAAGCTTCGGAATGAAGACACGACATGGAGGCACTCAAATGATAAAGATGATCGAGTTGCCGCTGATCAATCACCAACACCACAAGGATCTCAAGCATTGAAGTCAAAAGATTCCCAAGCATAATCAAAGGGGGAGTTTGTTAACACACTACCTAAATGAAAAGGGAGTTTGTTGATACACTTTCTACTTACGACGCGTGAAGACTTTGAAGATCCTACGACAAGAATGAATGAACCATCAAGAGATGGAGAACGAGATTACGAACCTCACGAGCAGCATCCAAGGGGGAGTTTGTTGATACATATCGTGTGGATACGGCTTGGCTCGGTTCGACTCGGCTACGAAGTGAAGGCCGTAGTCATGACATCCTCCTGTCTTGACTCGGTATGCTAGTTACTTCGTATTGTTCGATGTACATGTAACTACGTGTGTGCAGTATACATGTTAGTATTGTTTAGTTGTTATTTGTTTGTTGTTTGTTTCTTCTAAAGCCCATGTCAAAGCTCAAGCCCAAGCCCAACATGGATGAAAACCTCAGGCCCATATGCATGACGAAAACACTACTGTTGGGCGAAATCCCTTTGTGATGAAAACACTTTGTCATGAAAACCAAATAGGACAAAATCACCTGATTTCGTCCATATCTTGGATTTCGTCCATGTGATTTCGTGGGGGTCTGATTTCGTCAACATGTTTAGTATATAAACACAGACACAGAACAGAACAGACTAACGAAGTCTGAATAGATTTCTTTGAGCGAACACCGTAAACACACACACACAACTGAGAGTTTATAGGTTTATCTTGTAAACATTGCTTTGTAATGGTTTCATACGAGTTAATACAATGGAGTGTTAATCGTTGAATCTTTGTGTTTGTGTTCGTCACTTGGTTTAACTTACCCGTTTGGATTCCGCACTTTCGGGTTTGTCGGAAAACAGGGAATAGAGGTTACTCGATCCTCCGGGTGGACCTACAGATGATCATATTATAAACATCCATTAGTAATGAGGTGCCTACGGGCCAAACTTGTTGTCCGATAAGACAACGTCAGTGGTGGTCTTTGACCCCCGTCTAAAGATGTTGGACTACGTCCAAACATAATAGTTTGTATGATCAATGCGATCTAGACAAATATCATCAAATGAAGATGGTCATATTAGAAACATCCATAAGTGATGAAATGCCTACGGGCCATACTTATTGTCCTAAGGGACAAACGGCAGTTGAAGTCTTTAACTCTCTGTCAAGAAAAGAATGAAATATGTTCAAACCTTAATGCCTCGATTCTCTGAAATCATGGCTTATGAATTTAAAACAGTCCTTGTGACTAGGCCTTTTGCGCCACTTTAATATCCTTAATGTTTTATGACTAGGATAGATTATAATGAAAATACTAATTAAATATAACTAACAAATTAACCAATATGGCTTATATTACCATGGTTGATGGATCGTCAAAAATGATGATTCCATAATAACCTCTGAATGAATCATCGTCAATATTTATGAGGTCAACAGCCACCCGAGGGAGAATAATGATGCTACCAGAGTTAATATGACTGATGCGGAACTGCAGGCATTAATAGATGATGCCGTTACATGAGCTCTCGACAGACAGTATGATGAATCAAGTGGTACACACTCTAAGACTCTATCTGTGGCTCGTAGTAAGCCCCCTCCTAAATCACACGAGTCAAAGGAAGACGATGTTCGTAACTCGTCAAATCAAAGGAGTGTTCCGTCTAGACAGGTGGTGCTTCATCAAGAGGCACCAGTTAAGACCTGCTCATATAAATATTTTGTCTCCTGCAAGCCCAGAGACTTTACAGGAGAAAAAGGGGCCATCGATTGCATGAAATGGCTCGATGAAATGGACACCGTTGTTGACATCAGTAGATGTGCAGAGCAAGACATTGTGAAGTTTGTTTCACAATCTTTTAAAGGAGAAGCCCTAGCTTGGTGGAAGTCACTAATCTAAGCTACGGGGAAAATCCCTTTGTACAACATGACTTGGGATCAGTTCGTTGCTCTTATCAAAGAAAATTGCTGTCCTCAACATGAAGTTGAGAAAATTGAGACTGAATTCTTGACTTTAGTCATGGAGAACTTAGATTGTCAAGCATACCTTACAAGTTTCAATACCATGTCTCGATTGGTTCCTTACTTGATCACACCGGAACCAAAGCGAATAGCTCGTTTTATTGGGGGTCTAGCCCCAGAAATAAAGGCAAGCGTGAAAGCATCGAGACCTACTACATTCAGGTTAGCGGAAGATCTGTCGCTATCTCTTACACTCGATGTAGTCAGAAACAAGGCTGCCAAAGCCTCTGAAGATGGAAAGCGTAAAAGGGAGGATGAGAATTCTCATCGCTCCGATAGGAAGACAAAGAGGAACTCTGAGGATAAGAAGAGTTCCGGGTTTAAGAAAGACAGCCAGCAATCGGGTGAGAAGACCAGGTGCGAAACCTGTAAGAAATACCACCTCGGGAAATGCAGATTTGAATCTCAGCCTCTACCTTGTGGGATTTGCAAGTCTAAGGAACATAAAACCTTGGAATGCAAGAAGTTGAAGGACGCAACCTGCTACGGTTGCAACGAAAAGGGGCATATCAAATCTAACTGCCCTAGAAATCAAAAGAAGCCCGAAGAGGCCAAGAAAACAAACGCATGAGTCTTCCAGATGAACGCCCAGGAGATGGTGCAGAATGATAACTACATAGCAGGTACCTTTCCTTATCAAACAGTTTATGCAGAAATTTATTTGATTCTGGCACATATGATTCTATAATGAATGATAAATGTTGAGAACTGTTCTCTCCGCCTGATTAGGACTCCGGTCATTTAATGCGAGGTAGAAATTGGCCGATGATACTTGAGAAAATGCTCCAACAAATCTTAGATTGATATTTTATATCTATTAGGAATCACTCTTTTCCGATACCTTATGACAAGCTTTCAAGCTATCCAAAATTAATCAATATAATAAAGACAGATGTGACATTTTGATCCCCTGTCAAAAAGATGATGGATTAGGTCCAAACCTTAAATGCCATTGATGGTCTTTCGTGACCTAGGCTAAACATAATGAATATATATTAAATAGCATTCATTAAGAATGTTAGTACTATATTAGCCTTTATGGTCTATTGATACCATGGTTAGTATATGTTAAGGCCATCAGGATGAAGAATAGCAGTCATTGCATTGCAACTAAGAAATTGTTTTATTGGTGTTAGGAATCAATATCGAGTATGGCAAACTTAGATAAGACAGCCGTTGATCGTGTTATGGATGATGCGACACATGCCAATGATGCTACAATTGTGAACCTTAGAATTTCCAGTGATGGTCTTCAAACTATGATAGACGCAGCTGTTGGAAAAGCTGTGAAGAAGGCTGTGAAAAGGCTCAAGGAGCCCAATGCTACTTGCTCCAAGTCTCATCCAAGACCACACGTCCTTACTCACAAGAAGGATCGCGTTCATACCTCTAATGCAAGGGATGAACTAAAAAGGAAAAGGGAGGAAGATAACTCCCAGAGTTCTAAGAAAAAGAACAAACAAAAGTCCAACCAGAAACCTGTATGCAAGACCTGCAAGAAGCGCCATTATGGGAAGTGCAGGTTCGAATCAAAATCCCAAACGCAGCCCAGGGCTTGTGGGATCTGCAAATCTAGTGAGCATAAAACATTGGAATGCCAGAAGATAGGAGATGCGACTTGTTACAACTGTAACGAGAAAGGGCATATCAAATCCAACTGCCCAAAGTATGCTAAGAAGCTTGAAGGAGATAAGAAGACCAACGCTAAGGTCTCTCAGATGGATGCAAAAGAGGCCATACAAGATGATAATGTTATAAACGGTACGTCCTTATCCATGATGTATATGCAAGGGTATTGTTTGATGCAGGTGCAGATAAGTCATTGTGGAATAAATTTTGTAAGTTATTAAATCTGCCTATTAGAACCTTAAGCATAAAATATGAAGTAGAATGAACGCTAAGAGTTCTGCTTTGATTCGGATACCAATCGATCCTTCATAGATGGTGGGTATAACAAACTCTTAAAGTCTTCCATGAGAACCCTAGATATTAAGTGTAAGGTAAAACTTACAGGCAAATATCATAAGAACCATTTCTTCTGCCCCTGTCAAAAATCTTCAATCATAAAGTCCTAATGTACCCTCTCCCCAGATAAAGTACATCATCATGTGAAATTGATATCTCTTTAATCTCTATTGATTACGAATACCAAATGGTATGACAAAAGCGCCATGTGAGGATTGGTGTATCTTAATATGTTCCATAGATTGCTTCCATGCCTGATCAGTATGGAGGTTTAATGCATGGAACCATAAGGATATTCCAATGGTCACACGGTATTAAAGTCAGCTAATGGTATTCAAAGGAGATATCTAGAATGGAAATTCTCCAAGTAAATATCCCTGGTAAGGGAATCTGTGGACTCATAGCATAAATGTGTCACTCATTTGACACAAGCAGGGATGGATGAACTGGAGTCTGAGATTTGGGGAATCTCTGTAACCTCCTTGTATCTTGATTATCTTCTCCTAAGATTACCTTGTTTACCTCCTAGAGGTTAGTAGAGTTAGGAATTATATTCCATTTGGGGCTGTAATATTATGAAATCTCCAATACGGCTTGTACCATCACTGGAGAAATCAAACCCTGATTAAGTAAATTTTGAAATAAAGGATTCATATAGCCTAACTCAATATTCTGAGAGTTCAGTATAATTAATTAAGTAAGACGGTTCATTTTGCTTATGCATTATTACCGCAACCCTAATTAGGCATCGATTAAGAACTTCCATCAGCTGCCCAGGATCGTAGATTTGTTCGACTAACGACAAGGATTAGTTATTTCTTAAATTTAGTTAAGCAGTGGTTGGAATAACCATCTCGCCTTAAGATAAGCTTTTTCTATAATAGTTGATATATAAGCATCAAGGCTGCTCCTTTGGAGACCTTGTATAAATGGAATGTTAAACATCTATTGTTAAGACAATAGATTGGTAAGTCCAAATATCAGGATCTGAAAGTTGCATTAAAAACAACAAATAAGATCATGTAAATTCATAACCATCTGTAAGATGCCAGTATTCGGCAGAAAATCAAGGATTAATGAAAATAGCAAACCTCTTAAATTCTTGTTAAGAAATAAGGTTCAACAAAAGATATCACCTAGGAAGGGTGTGCCAAATTTGTTAAATTATCAGGCTAGTTAAGCTCTGAATATATAGAAATCATTCGAAGGAAATCGAATGTATCAAGATCAAGTAGCTTATAAGCTAAAACCTATTTAAGGAGCATGGCGGAGCTCGCAATACATTGCACACTAGTGACAGAAGGATGTGTTTCGCCAATAAGTAAAGAAGCACTATCACATAATGATATGCAGATTTATGAAGTGATGAGCGTCCTGTATCGACTGAGGATCGACAGGTTAAGAAGCTCCAAAAGGATACATGTACCTAATGTAGGAGTCACTTTGGGAGCTTGGAAAGACTCCAGATATGTTATAGAAGTTAAGTCCATTATGCGACAAAAAAAGTACTTCCATCAGTTTAACAAATCTCGAGGTCAAGATTTCTTTTAAGGGGGTGAGGATGTAACACCTCGAAAATTCACGTCCTATAATGTATTGACACGTGTCATAAGCTTGAACGTGTGAAAGTACACTCTAGAGGGACTAAAAGTTGACAAACATGGAAAGTATGTGAATTTAAGGGTTCAAAATGTCAACAAGGGATAAATATACTTTACAGTAACCCTACATGATGCTCATACCTTCAAACGAATAAATCATGGATCATACGAAGCTAAATATGAAAGAAATTGAGAGATTACAAACTACAGGGGTTAAATGTGTCAACATGTTTAAAGTATACCTCTGAGTGACCTTTTAGCAAACCCGAAGCTTTATAACGATTAATTATGCTCACTAGAATGTGTGATAAAAATTTCATAAAGTTCCGTTATCGTATGAGAAAGTTATGATCAAATTCGTATACGAGGGGTTAAAGTGTAAACGTTGAAAATTATGACTTTTCGGGTAAACATAAAGGGACCAAGGACTTAACAAAGTGGGTATAAGTCTTGAAGCCCTTATAAGTCAATTTAAAGGGCTCAAAATGCAAGATATAAAGATGGGATGATCTTTCGAAGGACCAAGAGCCAAGGATGCAAACTGAAAAAGTTTTAAACCTGAAATCAGGTCTTAGGCGGGCCGCGTAAGACATGTTAGAATCTTACGCGGGCCGCGTGAAGTCCCCAGATGCAGAAACATGCTGACAGCTGCCTGTTCAGCATTCTAACCGACTTAAAAATGATTTTCCTCATCCATGGGCGACCCCTACATGTTTTTAGACCTTAGGGGCACATGTAAATGATCTGGGAACATTGCTAGACTTGTGTGGCATGATCATGAGCATCCTAAATCACTATAAAAGGCCCTCATGTTTGCAACATTCTTGCATTCATTCCATCTGCATTTCTGGAGCTTTTGGGAGTTCAAGAGCAGACCCTAAGCATTCCTAATCGTGCATAGGACTTCTGTAAGTATGCTTAACCTTTCCTATTTGAGTTCTACTTAGTTATTAGCTTAAAAGTCAAACCGTCGTAATTACCGTTTGACTTAGCGATTAATCATTAATGGTTCAGTGATTAGTCGAATTGAAGGTAGTTATAAGTTGGTAACTATGTGGACATTAAACCCTTGGAAGGGCACCCGCTGATTCCTGTTCTAACTAGATCAAATGTCGGGTCAAAGTTGTTTAGAAAAAGTCAACAGAAGCTTAATTTGCGATTTAACATGTAATTAACAATGTAGAAGGCATGTAAACTATTTTATCACTCATTTAACTTGGTAATAAGTATAATAACTGGTCTAAGCTTGTTTGATCCGACAATTTTCTGTTTAGACCTGGTTCGGAACCGAAAGTCGCAAAACTTTGACTTTTTCTTTGACTGCAGTTCTGACCCGTTTTAGTAGAGTTTGGAAATGCCTTAGGACTTCCTTAGGACCAGGTTACAAGTTGGTATAACCCTCTGTGGTTGGTTCGTTGATTGACCCATTCGTTGACACGTTTCCGTTAATTGTCTAATGTTGACCATAATGCCCTTGTGACCATAAAACGGGAATTTTGGATATGTAAAAGGACAATAATCTTTGTTGCTGAATTATAACATGTCCTTAAAATTTCACATCAGTTAGAGGTCTAGATTAGGAGTTATGCTCAATAGCGCACTTAAGAAACTTTTTGTTAATTAAACGGCGCAATTAGCATAAAGCCTATCTAAACCCAATTTTTGACACCAAACCTTTTACCCACTGATAAAATATAATATTTTGAGATTTATAAAGATTTTTAATTATTTTTAACCTGCTCATAACCTAAGGTTATGACCTTGATTCGGTAAATACCGATTATACCCTTTTTGGTTATAAAATGAGTTCTACATAATATTTTGACACCAAACCAATTGCTACTGATTTTATAAAATAAATAAAGTATTTTGAACTTTATAACCTGATCAGAAAACTCAGATTTCCTGTATAACCCGGAAATCGCTTAAAATGACTTTTTAAGCGTATTAAACGCATAGTTTGGGTTTAAAACCATTTTGTCACCTAAGACTTAACACCAACTGTTATAACCTGTTAAAATAAGTTATTTTACTGATTAATTCAGACCCGAATCACAGAAGTATAATAAATCTCTTTTATAATATTTAAAATGACCAAAATACCCCTACGGGGCTTATATTGAGATTAAACTCGTTTTGGGCATAATGGAAGGTATCCTACTGATATCATAACATATTTAAGGCATATTAACATAGGAAACCTATTTAGGACCCTTATGGTTACCCGTTACGCTTCTTGCTCGTTCGGTTTGGTTTATGTGACTAGTTTACATAAATTAGCCGAAACGGGTCAAACCTTATCGTTTTTATCTCAAAATCCAGAATGAGTTTAGTGTACCCATATTATACAAGTCTCCAAACTTGTCGGGCCTAAATCACATTCTATTCCGGTCTTCGTTTAATCATGCGTTTTGAACCGTAAACCTTTCCGTAAAACTAACCGGTCTAAATTACGACTTAAATAAGACCCGTTAGGAATCTAATAGGTTAATAAAACCTTCGTTCCAGATTGAGAGCCACAGTAGAAGTATCTGTACTTGCTGAATTGATATACGGCTGGGATTGAATTTATATTTAGCTCAGGTAAATACTTTTAACTTATTTTCCCTATACGGGATTGGGATACGGTATTATAAAAATACCGCTTGGTCAGGTATTGAATGTTTAGTCGAATTGTGATTAAATTATTGAGGTAACCCGTTTTAATCTGTATTGTTTGAAATAAAAGCCTTTAGGGGTTAATGACCATGTCCCGGATATCATTGGCATCATTGTATTATAAAATGGCCACGCCTTAAGCACGGAGTGTAGGCATACACTTAACAGTTGCATAAGGGAAACGGTATCTCACTCTCTTGTGGGCCTATACTTGTGGCGTGTCTGTTAATCTTGACTCGGTTTCTACATCGGGCCCTGAACGTATAACGAACATGTAAATCTGTATACAAGATTATTTATATGATTGTCCCAAGTTATAAAAGATAGGTTGTGCCTTGTGCATTCAAACCAATTTTATTAAACCTTTTCAAATTAGTCGGTTAATTGTATTTACCAGTGTAAACTGACGTATTTTCCAAAAAGGTTAAGTGACAGGTACTGAACGTAATTGGCTTGAAGCTCAGGGCGTTAATAAGGAATATTGCAAGTTCTAGGCCTCTAAAATCTGTTGAACAATGTTTATGTTTTAAGATCCGCCTGTGGATCCTTTACTTTCCGTTGTAATACTTTGATATTACTCTATATTCGAATTGTAATATATTTATCTTGTGCTTCCGCTGTGCATTTGTATATTGTGTTGTTTGACTATTATGTTACCAACCACGTCACGGTACTCCCCACCGGGCCCACCGGTCATACGTGGAAAGTCGGGGTGTGACAATATAACTTTTTTTTTTATTATTTGATATATAAAATTACATTTATTCAACCCGTACAATATGGTTGTTATAGATATAACTTTTTGTTATTTAATATATAAAATTATATTTATTCAACCCGTGCAATAATGGAGGTTTTTAAAGATATATTGTTTTATTATTTAGTATAAAAAATTTATTTATTCATCCCGTGCAATACACGGGTTATAACCTAGTGTGTGTGTGTGTGTGTGTATATATATATATATATATATATATATATATATATAGGGGAAGGTTCTATGCAGAACACTAAATATTGCGAGAACACACTGAACAAAATGAATCACTCATTTTTTCAATCCTAAAAACCTAAAAAGTAAATGAAAATGTTATAAATGTAAGATTTATTGTTTCTCACACTAGAGTTTTAAACAAAACATGAAAAATCTTCAGTTTTTAAATAACCTAAACACATGTAGTATACATGTAGGCTAAATTACCTACATGTATGTAGACTATGTGTAGGGAAAAAATATATAAAAACCTAAAAAGTAAATGAAAATGTTATAAATGTAAGATATATATATATATATATATATATAGGGGAGGGTTAGATAGAAAACCCTAAAAATTTGAGAAAACCCTAGAAAACCCAACCTCCCGACTTTTTTTTTTTTTGATAAAAATAACACATGTAATATACATGTTTTTAAGAGTTTTGAGCCAAAAAAATCAATAAAGCGCCGAGTGGTTTTTAAAAAAAAAAAATAAACAAGTTTCAACAACTTTTTGTCTAACACATGTTAGTGATGAAAGTTGCTGAAACTTGTTTATTTATTTTTTTAAAACATCCACTTAGCGCTTTTTTGAGTTTTTTGGCTCAAAACTCTTAAAAACATGTATATTACATGTGTTATTTTTTTTCAAAAAAAAATCGGGAGGTTGGGTTTTCTCAAATTTTTAGGGTTTTCTATCTAGCATTACACTATATATATATATATATATATACCCATGAAATACCCCATTCCTTGAGGTTAGCACGTCTACCTAATCACCAAACAAGACAAACAAAACATTTGTTTTATTTATTTTCATCCTCTTGGCTGGCTGTTTGTGTTACAAGTTCACTCATAGCTGGCTAATAACCTCCTCCTTCTTTAGTCCTATGCACGTCATATTTCTCCTCACATCTTAATAGTCTTCCAGCCATTTTTCCTAGCGTTTTTAACAAATGTGACACCTTAATTATCATTTGTCGGTTATAAACTTTCTGTAAAATAATTAACATATTAAATGCGTCATTGTACCATTTCAATTATATATATTTTTTTCTTTTTTATTAAAATGATTTAGTATGTTTTGACACCAACAATTTTGGTGATTTCTGACACATTTGACGTGCTAAAGTGGAAACATAAACCGCACTAAAACAATCATAAATGGATCAAATTTATACATCTAAAAGGGACATGCATGTAGGAAATGAATTTGTATGATCATTTGAATTTTAATTTCTAACATGAGAGAGACCTAATACTTGAAGGGGAAATATGAGAGATACCTAATAAATAGTTGAAGGGAAAATTACATTACAAAACAATCAAAGTTGAACAAGAAATGTCCAAAATAGACATTGAGTTCAAAAACCACGGGGCTTAGATTGCACATTTCACCAAAAGGGCGAGCTTAGCCGGCGCTTTTAAGCAAAATCTTGGGCTTAGCCAGCGCTTTTCATCAGCCTACACCTTTTACCAAAAAGTACAGGCTAAATACTAGTTGTTTTGAGTCGACGAAGTCGATATCATCGGCTTTTGATTGCCTTAAACACTTCTAATAATTGAAAATAAAAATATTTCTGTTTTGGAAAAAAAAAAAGTCAACTATGTCTATTTTTTATTTATCCCATATTTGAAGCATTTAATTAATGTCAAAATCAAGGTCAAGATATATTTTAAAGATTTAACAATACATATTGGGGAAATACACTAGACAAACGCTATATAAGGTGTCAAGAGCAGTAACAAGAGCATTCCTTTACAAACTAAACATAATAGCAATGGCAACAGCATTCAAGTCTTTTGTTGCTGTTGTGTTTGTCTCAGCAATTTCATTCCAATCATGTCTTGTCAATGCAAATTTTTACACCAACACCTATTTCAACTGGGGTGCCTTCCATTCATATGTTTTTGGCAATGGTGAAGATCTTAATCTGGTGTTGGATAAAGTCGCAGGTACAGTTTTGCAAATTCCCAAATTCTAATTCATTTGACTCCTAGAAGTCTAATATTAACTCTTAAACTATAAATATATTGATATACCTCTAATTACAGGGTCTGGTATTCAATCATACAACTCATACTTATTTGGAAGCATTGAAATGTTGATCAAGTTGGTTCCAGGGAACTCTGCAGGAACCGTCACAGCATACTATGTAAGTATAATACCAAAAACGATACGAGTCAAGATTACATGTACACCAACTCGAACACATCATGATACTGAGTAGGGGAGTTCAAGAGCCAAGCAAGGGTCAGCTCATGCTTTGGCTTGGCTTATAAATGAGCCGAGTAGAGCTGGCTCACTTTGTAAACGATCAAAGCCAAGTTGGATTGGTTTTGAATGACCAAGTATTTTTTAACCTTTTTTTTTTGAACGAGCTTTAAGCCACGAGCTATCTAAACATCTCTAAACTTAGTATTGGCAAGTAGGCGCGGTTTGTAAACAATCCGAGCCGAGTTGGCGCGGTTGTTAAAGGAGCAGATTTCGAGCTATCTTCGAGCTATAAGCTATATAAACCTCTCCAGTACTCACACATAACCTTTGTGTGGAACTATTGCAGCTTTCATCTAAGGGAGACTATCATGATGAGATCGACTTTGAGTTCCTAGGGAACTCAACTGGACAACCTTACACCGTGCACACAAACATCTTTACCCAAGGCAAAGGGAATAGGGAGCAGCAGTTCAAATTATGGTTTGACCCTACTACCGGATTCCACAACTACACCATACACTGGAACCCCAATGCAGTTGTGTAAGTTATCTACATTAACTTTTCTACTCAAAGAACAGCCTTGGTACACCAAAACTCCAATGTATGTTTAGTTTAAATAGTTTAAACACTGTCTTAGAAAGAATACATTAGCTAGGGTTTATTGTTAAATAATTATTTTAGTCATAAGATATGATTAATCATAAAATATCCCTAGCTAATATATTATCTCTAACAAATTGTTCCTTAACTATTTAACTCAAAGACCAAACTTTGTGTAGGTCCCGTTTTTCCGGTGAGGATCGATAACGAAAACCTATCCTTGTTTATCACAAACACGGTAACGGGTGCGGAATCCCCGTGATGGTGCAAACCAAACACAGTTAATAAAGAACACGGATTAACCAATGAAACACACTCTATTGATTAAACGGGATGAGAACCGATTACAAACTGATACAAACACAGTTTTGACAGAGTTTCTTTAAGGGTATGCTCTCATCTCCGTTTCAAACAGAAACAGAGAGGGGTATTTATACTAGACACAGACACAGACTGACGAAACGCATAAAGACACAACGAAACACTAAAGTCGACGAAACACATTCTGTTTCGTCGCCATACATATTAATTCTAATAATCTGTTTCGTCGATATGTAGTGAAGCCCAAGTTGAAAGTCAAAGCCCACAAGAAGTCTTCAGCCCATGTCTAAAGGAATCGGCCCAGATATCATTTCTGTTTACAACTTTTATCAAATCAACATAAGACAAATGCTTGACATCATCATGACATCACAAAGGTGATGTCATGGTGATGTGTTTGCGGGAATTTGCTTGCGGCTTTCCGTGCCTCGCGTGTCGAACTCTGGGGCGCACGACAGAGGAATGTCGTGACGTCGGGCTTTAGCCGGACCTAACCGAGTCGACCCGAACCGAACCGAATCGAACCGAGTGGAGTCGCGTCCACATAAAGTGTACCAACAAACTCCCCCTTGGACGCTACTCGTGAGGTTCGTCTTCCGTGTCTTTCAAGTCTTTCATGTCGGAGGATCTTCAAAGTCTTCACGCGTCGTAAACAGAAAGTGTATCAACAAACTCCCTTTTCATTTAGGTAGTGTGTTAACAAACTCCCCCTTAGAATGAACTCTCCATTGAGTCATGCTCGTGAACCTTTTGACTTGTCAAATCTTCAGATCCTTGTGGTGTTGATGAAGGGTCAGCGGCAACTCGATCATTTTATCCTTTGAGTGCCTCCACTTCGTGTCTTCATTCCAAAGCTTGCCATCGAACATGTTCTCCTCGCCTTTAGCATCTGCACATGCAAGAAAGCTAAACGCATAATGAGAACAACTGCTTGGAATATAGTCAAATTAAACAAACGACACATATGAGATCAAATCTCAATCAAACACCGACCGACAACAGTTTGAAAGTTTAAACAAATTTGTTCAATTTTAGTTCTTTAACTTTCAAAACTTGTTAACTTCGACTGTTTATGAAGATGCAATTGTTTTCTGGCTTACAATCAGGATTTTGGGTAGGATAGACTCGAGTTCCAACATCAGTCAATCAAAAATAAACTAGAAGCAAAATATTTTTGGCTTTTATAAAGTTTATATTAGAACACACCTAAAATCTTTTTGGAATTTTTTTATTTTTCAAAAGTAAAGACGGAAAGCAATAAATAAATATATACAGAGATGCAGAAACTGAAAGCAGTAAATAAATATTTACAGACATTCTTTTTACGAGTTTCGAGGGTAAGAGAATCATATCAGTGTACGGTCACGCCAAAACGCTCTTTTGTTCAATTAGTTCACATTAAGATAAGCATCCTATAACAATTATCGGTATTGTTGTCCACATAAGCTCAACTTATCAGATGTAATCATGATTAGGGGATACGTTAAGGTATGATTTATACTTACCGACCGGTGTTCATCCACACACGACACATTCCCGTATCAAGGTATGCACGAGAGATCATCTTACCGGTGAGTATACCGTTTATCATCTGTTTGACCGTATAAAAGATGTGAGAAACTCACTTATTTGATTGAAAACAAGCCCTATGTGATAAAATCACTTATTGATGAGGAACTTGATTTTCGATGCATGAGGGCACAGGAGCAAGTCCGTGAACAGGTCAGTACTTTCGTACAGCAAAGAGACGAACTTGACTCCCGCAAA
This sequence comes from Helianthus tuberosus, assembly GCA_030545235.1. NCBI lineage: Eukaryota > Viridiplantae > Streptophyta > Magnoliopsida > Asterales > Asteraceae > Helianthus > Helianthus tuberosus. The sequence continues at coordinate 64,157,943 of CM060443.1, forward strand.
GAATCTGTGATATATTATCACTTATTTTGTTGGACATGTGATTGTTGATCACTTATTAAGGTCGAATGCAATATGTACACGTATGTATAGTATCATGGAAGATCTAGACTTCGTCTCCGTTATTTTTCGGTAAAAGATACAACCATGATACCCAGATGATAAAACAGCATAAAGACCGAATATCTCAGAACCTCGGCAATCTCTCAAACGAAATTTCGGTACTAAGACCATATGCCAATGTGCGGTTCCCACCTGGTCTTCAGTCGATTTAAGATTTATATCACCCTGCACACTTTAAAATGATTGTGAGCCTACCGATACATCTTATATAGAGCTGCTTAACATTTTTCATTTTGCATTTCAGTTTAAAGAGGTTTAGACAGACCACTGATGTACTATCATTTTCTCTTTTGCTCGCCAGGAAACTCATTTTTGTTTTTCTATTGTTTTTGCGTTTTGAAATTTTTCGATGTTTTTGAATTTTTCAAATTTGGATTTACTCCCCCTAAAATCAACAAACTATGATAAATTTAAAAGACACAAAGATATTTACAAAAACGATTTTCCGATGTCGGTTAACTCATATTTTACCTCGATGCCGTTTACCAAAATTAAGTTAATCAGAAATGATTTATCGAATTTTGGAAAAATCAGTTGGCATGTCGGTAAGCGGTGCGGATCATGACAACATTGACGAGTTTCATAGTGAAACAATCACGTGTGAGGTGATATTCGAGTTCAACGTGTCAAGTCAAAGAGTGTTGTACGAGAGGATAACAATTCATAAAGCAGCTTAAGTATCGACAAGTAAAGGAGAGATTAGAAATTCAAAACCGTATCCAGCAACTGCTTCGTGCATTGCAAGGAATCTGAGTGCTCTCCCAAACTGGATATCCACCCGGTGTGGATTTCAAAGTCGATTTTGTAGCTACTGAGAAATCTCTTAACAGCAACAAGATCAGAAACCTTTGGGTCCGGCTGGTCTTCTACATTGCACCAGCGAAGGTCTTTATCTTTCTCTTTCAGAAGTAGTGTGCGGTTGTTCAATCCATACCAAGGCATCCGCACACCCGGGTTGGTTTGTTCAACAAACACGTTTTCTTCAATTACACCGCGAAGAAATGTACACTGCACGTTCATCTTGTTGATTTTGAACTTCAGACGTGCTGCAGGTGCGTACATTTTGATTGAATCTATCCTGGGGACCCGATCAAAGCCTTGAACAATCAACCTTTGGAATGATTTTCAATTTATCGAAGCTTTTCAATTTCTTTCGACAGACAATTCTGTCTTCTTTTCTTTTTCTCTTCAATAAAGGCAACCACTCCTAGAAATAACAATATCTTGGAGCTTTGAGTCGCCTATCTTGTGCATGGACACTCCACTATCAACAATCCGATGACTATCGATAGTTCCTCCTGAAACATCCTACACACTCACTCAGAGATTAGTTGGAGAGGGGGACCCAAGCCTTAACAGACTTGGGTCGTCCTTCATCATCGAGGATTGTAACTTCGATTTCCTGATGATTCGTAATGGAGTGAGCTTCCCCTGAAACAGTTACCGATTTTGGTTTCCAAATCTGTTTTTGTTTTTCATTTTTAATTTCTAACTTAACAGACTTTGTTTGCACAACCTCCGGTTTTAACGCCTTTTCAATCACCTTCACATTTTTACGACGTTGTTTTGTTTCCTGTTCTTTAACAGTGCGTTTATCATGTTTTGGAGAAACAGGACGACGTTGTGAGTGAACCTTTTCAGGTGGTGCTCTTTCCACAAATTTCTCTTTAGGAGTGTTTGAGCAGTTCTTAATGATATGCCCAAACTCCCCACATTTAAAACACGTTCTCCTTTCCACAAACTTAGGAGAATTTGATCGACCAACAGATGTCGAACCCGTAGAACCTGAGGTACTTGCTTTTTCATCACACCCGTTTGTATGTTGAGTGTAATTGTTTTGACTGTTACGTTTTAAAATCTTGACTTGTTGGATAAAATCGGTGTTTTATTTGTTTTCAAAAGTCTCAATTTTATCAGTACCCCTTGATGCTACAAACTTGACATCTTTTGCTTTGTTCTTGTAACGAGCTCCTTTTGATTTAACCTTAGCCTTTGGCTTTGGAGCTCGTTGTTGCTGTTGTTTACCCTTAGAAGCAACATGTTGTTGCTTTGTCGGTGATTTCTGTTTTCCAGGGATTGTCTTTCCCAAAAATTTTCTTGTATTATCTTCAAACACTTTGTCAATCAAAGATTGATTGACGTTTTTTATTGGAAAATCTATGTCTGAATAAATTTTACTATCACCGACTAAAGTATACAACAAGTTATTACTCTTAACAGCAGACACACATTCTTTTACATTCTTGACAGGATCTATCACTTGTTTGGCAACTTGTTGCACAACAGGAATAGGAGGATCACAAAGAATATGATTCTCAATTGGAATTTCTATTCCCTTCTTCTCATCAAGTGATTCATCCTGGTCATTCACATCTGATTCATCATCCGACGAATCATAGTCCTCAATGGTTGGAGGACTTTGATTTGAAGCACATGATGACTTTTCTTTCCGATCAGATGAACCCTCCGATGAATTGTACGGTTTGAACCCTAGGCCAGTAGTAACTTCCTCATAATCAAGAGGCACACTGGGTTCATACCGAGGCATATCCTCTTCATCGTGCGACTTGGTATAGTCGTGTCTCAAAGGGGGTGGACACTTCCTATAACCAATGCCTTTAACGTTTCCTTTTAGTTTCTGAACGTCAATGATGTGATCGAGCACATATCGGGAGTTAGAATAACTCTCCAATTTGAGCTTGATCGCTTCATATTCACACTTGGCCACGGCTAGCTCTTTCTTGGTTTCCTCAATGATATTAATGTAGTTATTAATACCAATTTGTTTGTTGAAAACAGTTTTTGTTAATTCGGAAACACTTTTCTTTTGGGTTTCAATAACTGTTTTAAACTCCTTTTCATTGCGAGCTAAGGCCATGTTTGCCTCCTTGCACTTTGACAGTTCAACAACTAAACTCTGATTGTGACTATGAATCGTATCACATTCAAGTTTCACTCTATCACATTCATGTTTCATATCAGTACAATCACTACATATGCTAGGAGTTTCAAAATTTACCTGACTCGAAGAGGCTGTGACATTAGCCATGAAGGCAGTCTGAGAAGAGAAAGATCCATCTTCAGAAGTATAATCTCCCGCATTTGAGCTTTCTTCATCTGAACTCCCACTATAACCCGAGCTATCATCACATTCAGAAAACTCTTCCTTGTGAACATGCTTGATGTGATTGATGATTTTTGCATAGCATGCTGTTCCACCTCCTTGATCCTTATCTCCGAATTGTACAGACCAATTACACCCTTCATCAGCTTGAACGGTCAATGCTCGATTGGTGTTTGATGGTCCAGACTGGTTCTGGTTGGTGGTGTTGTTCACAGCTACTATCCCTTTTCCATGGTTATCTTGATTGGCATTGGAAGTATTTGTCTGATTTCTGAATGGATTCTGGTTGCCTTGTCTGCTTGGCCGGGTGCACTCACGTTTGAAGTGACCCTTTTCGCCACAATTGTAACATGTAACCGCATCTTTATTGAACCCGTACTTCGTATCATTTTTGCCTTCCAACGAAGTTCTTCCAGTTCGAGTCATGAAATCCTTTGCCCTTCTAACAACACTTGCAAACGCCCACTTGATATCCATTAACTCCATTTCATCACGGTCTATCTGCTGATAATCTTCATTGGTCATATTGATGTTTCCAATTTGACCTGCTACCAATCCACAGTATGAACTGAACATTGTGTTGAGAAGTTCCAAATGTTCCTTTGCAACTTCTACACTGACTTTTGAAAGATTGGAAGTATCAACTCTGACAGTGTTGGTGTTTTGGGGTGAAGGATTGTTGGTATAATGCGCTTGTTGTTGTTGTGGTTGAGCTTGAGGTTGGGGTATGGATGGTGACATGTAAGCACTTTGATTCCACTGTGGTTGCGGTGGAAACGGAGAAGAGTTTGTATTGGATACAAACGCCGTTTGAAGCTTTGGTTGCTGAATGGAACTAGAACTAGCTAAAGGACCAAAACCAGGCAAATACATTTCTGTGTTTTGAGGAGGTGCAGTTGCAATCCTTTTCGCTTTTCGAATTTCCTCTTCGTTCTTGTGCTCCAACTTCTGAATGAATTCACAAAGACTGACATTGGCTGCATCCAGAGCGCCCGTATGCTTTAGAAGTTCAATGAATGGACTCCACTTTGGAGGTAGAGCATCAGCAAATCGTGCAACCATTTCCGGATGAGTTGCAGCAACACTATAAGAAGTCATTTCACTAATCAAATGATAAAAATGAGAAGTCATATCATTTAGAGTTTCATTCTCCAAGAACTGAAATGATTCAAACTCTTTCTTCAATAAATCATGGCGTATCTTTCTAGTAGCTGCATTTCCTTCTCCTCTCGCTACCAATGCATCCCATAAACCTTTCGTGGTCTTACAATATGATAATTGATGAAGGATGTCTCTGTGAAGTGCTTGAGTGAGAATAGCATACGCCTTCTTCTCCAGATCATATGCCTTTTTGTCGGCTTCTTGCATATTATTGAAGGTTGTCGCATTTGATCCTGCTTCTTCAAGAGCTTCACTAAATGCAGAGATGAAACACGTCCATAATTCTGTGTTTTGCCCTTGAACGTAGTTATGGAAACGACCCTTCTATGATGGATAGTCGTTCATGTAATTTAACTTTGGAGGGCGATTGTTGCTACCCGTCTCATTCTCACTAAGCAAAATATTTTGAATGCTCTGATTTTGATTCGACACCATTGCCCATTGACTTGAACTTATTGACTGTTGTTGTTGAGGTATGGTACTTCTCATATATTCGGCCATCGAGATCTGTTTTAGATCTGGTTGTGGATCCGTACTCCAATCCCAAGGATTCGTACAACTCATATTTGATGTATGTATGTGAAAAACTGATCACACTCTTGAAAACAGACTGTTATCACACTTTTAGAAGCCCTCTGTTAAAAATTTACAAGTATCGACGAAACAGGTTGAATAACTTGGCGACGAAACAGAATCTGTATATGTGTTGCGACGAAACTGAAGTTGATTATATTCTGCTCGACGAAACTAAAGATATATTGAAGTCGACGAAACTGAAGATATTTTGAAGTCGACGAAACTACATTGAGTTATATGATCGACGAAACACTTATTTGTTTGTGTGTTGTTGACGAAACAGATGATAAAGTGTGATGTGCGACAAAACAGGTTTAATTGCGACGAAACAGAATGAGTTGGAACTTTGATGCGACGAAACCCAATTAACGTTTGAAGCCCAATCCAAATGAGAAGCCCAATACAAATGAGAAGCCGTATGTGAAGCCCACTTGTCAACGAAACTGGATTGCTGTTTAATAAAAGAAAAAAAAAACGAAACAGAATATGTTGTTAAATGTGAAGCCCAATGGCATGTGAAGCCCAATGGCATGTGAAGCCCACTTCAGTCCAAAACCCAATGGTTGACGAAACAGATTGTTTTGATCTTTAAACCGACGAAACAGATGGTAGATATTATCTTGAACCTTATCTTCTGACACAGTACACAATTGTCAACCAAACCTTACTTTCGGCTCACTGTTTTCAAGTAAAACATCATCATTTTGCTTTTGTAACAATAGTCAAAGAATTGCTTTAATAATAATAACACACTGATAATACTTCAACAATGATCAAACCCAAGTAATATTTGAAGAACACTTTGAATATGTTGATGAACTTGATGAAGATTTGAAGATTTCGGTCACCGAATAATTTTCCGAAACACGATTTTGCTTAAAACTTTCAACAAAAACCAAATGTTAATATGTAAACACTCAAACAAACAAGGTTTTCGATAAAACTTTTAGCAAACCAACAACATAAACACTGATTTTAGAAGTATTTTTCCAGAAAATATCAATCTTTCAAAAACAAAAATCTGAAAAACACTTACAACAACTTGTTTCAAACACGACAATGTTTGGTTTTAAACAAGGATTAGAGCCAAAGCTCTTATACCACTTGTAGGTCCCGTTTTTCCGGTGAGGATCGATAACGAAAACCTATCCTTGTTTATCACAAACACGGTAACGGGTGCGGAATCCCCGTGACGGTGCAAACCAAACACAGTTAATAAAGAACACGGATTAACCAATGAAACACACTCTATTGATTAAACGGGATGAGAACCGATTACAAACTGATACAAACACAGTTTTGACAGAGTTTCTTTAAGGGTATGCTCTCATCTCCGTTTCAAACAGAAACAGAGAGGGGTATTTATACTAGACACAGATACAGACTGACGAAACGCATAAAGGCACGACGAAACACTAAAGTCGACGAAACACATTCTGTTTCGTCGCCATACATATTAATTCTAATAATCTGTTTCGTCAATATATAGTGAAGCCCAAGTTGAAAGTCAAAGCCCACAAGAAGTCTTCAGCCCATGTCTAAAGGAATCGGCCCAGATATCATTTCTGTTTACAATTTTTATCAAATCAACATAAGACAAATGCTTGACATCATCATGACATCACAAAGGTGATGTCATGGTGATGTGTTTGCGGGAATTTGCTTGTGACTTTCCGTGCCTCGCGTGTCGAACTCTGGGGCGCACGACGGAGGAATGTCATGACGTCGGGCTTTAGCCGGACCTAACCGAGTCGACCCGAACCGAATCGAACCGAGTCGAGTCGCGTCCACATAAAGTGTACCAACACTTTGTTACACAAAAACTCACATGTATGTTTAGTTTAAAGACTAACTGTATTAGAGAACATATATCATCTAGGGTTTTGTTGTTATATAACTACCAAAGTTAGAAAATATGATAATTATATAATGTAACAATAAACCCTAGCTAATATATTATCTCATTCCTAATTGTTTGTAAATGACAATAATTCAGGTGGTTTGTCGATAGCATACCGATTCGGGTTTATAGAAACTACAAAAGCCAAGGAATTGGCTTCCCAGACCGCCAAGGAATGCAGGTTTATTCTAGTTTGTGGAATGCTGATAACTGGGCAACACGAGGTGGTCTAGTGAAAATTGACTGGTCACGTGCACCTTTCACGGCTGGTTTACGCAAGTTTAATGCTAGGGCTTGTAAGTGGAATGGACCGGTTAGTATTTATCAATGTGCTTATCCTAACCAAGTTAATTGGTGGACCTCCTCTGCCTATAAGCAACTGAGCTGGGACCAACAGGGAAAACTCAAATGGGTTAGAGATAACTACATGATCTACAACTACTGCACAGATTATAAGCGTTTCAACTGGCAGATGGCTCCTGAATGCTCCAATCCTCAATACTAAAAAAACTTGATACCCACCCATAAACCTCAAATTTATTTTTCCAGTGTGGATTTGAAATTTAATATTCCTTAACAACTTGTTTGCAACTTTTGGCGGCCATATTTTTGTTGGTGTTATATAACAAAGCTATGAACCTTCTTTAAAGCTTGTGTGTGCTAGTCTTGTGGAAAAATTAAACCTTGTTTTGTTATAATTATATTATATATGTTGGAAAACCAAATGTGCTAGAACATTTATTCATGGATTTGCATATGTTCTTTTGTGGCATTTGACAGGTGAATGGGGGGTTGTATGGTAAGGAAAGGTGGACAATTGTGCATCCTTATAGATATGTTTGAGAAAATCATTTTATTTGTTACAAATTTTTCATGTCATTGTTTATGTGAATCTAAGATTTATTACTAAAAATTAATTTTTTTATATATTGTGATAGGAATTTCGTAAGTTGAAGAGACTTTCTGTCTTTTGATATGACGCCTCATGCAAAAACCTAATTAAACTAAGTAGATGGCGTAAGTAGGGTATCGTATCCACGGAAAACTTGTGGTCAGTGTAATGATTTTACTAAAAACTAAAATTACTTAGATTGGGGGTTTGATTAATTGATTTTAAAAATAAGAAAACTAACTAAGAAAGTTGTGATCAATATGAGAAAAAGCAACCCCCACCCGGAATCCTAATTGTTCGTTTTAACACAAAAACCCGATTACAGATTCATAACACCACATAGACATGGCCTTGGGATTAATGAATTTGATTAATTACTAGAGATAGTTTTTAAGATTCACCATACAATCTACTAATCCGTTTGAATATATCAATTACCGACCAATTCACCGACCCCGCTGACGATGCAACTATATCGTCAATACGCTTGATAAACGATAAACAATTCAAATATAATAAACGTTTCACAAATTCAACACAAGTAGTCAAGATATACCAATTAAAAAGAGTCCAAAACAAAGTTTCAATGCAAAACTGAGACAATCATTCATCCGAGTGGAAGTTACAAGTGTTTAGCCGCGCATAGAAGTCATCGCAGCTTCAATAGTCATTGATAATAGATCGGACATGAATGGAGAGCTTGAAAGATGGAAGAATACTGAAGAAATCGCCTATGATTCGTATAGGACGGCTGGGAATTGAATAGCTAACCTAAAAAATGAATTAGGGTAATTTAAACTTTTTCCCTAAACTGGTCTCTCCCGCGCGTCGCGGGAGAGTACATGTTCAGCTCCGCGTGTCGCCTAGGCTTCCCATATAGCATCATGTATGTCAAGCATGGAGGTTAGAAAACCTCATTATAAGATTCACCACTACACACACCATCTTGAAGATAGTGGGAGGGTCATGAATAACGATAAAGTAAATCTAATCTAATCAAGTCATAAAAGTGTTCAAATGAAGGAGTGGAACTTTGTTTGAAAGGCCAAAGCCTCCATTTGTTCACACTTCACAAGTCACAAGTTCATCATATAGAAGATGATAACTTTTGCTTGTTTTCATCATTCGATTATCAAGTTTAAACATAAATTAAATGGGTGTTTGAACCCAAAACTTTGATGGAAATCCCCTAAACACAAACTCACAACCATAGACTAAGTTGTGAGCTTGGTGGGAACAAGATCCCACCAAGTTTTCTATCAAAATATGAACATAAAAAGAAATAAAAATGAGCAGATTTTTTTTTTTTTGCATTTTGGACCTCAAAAATGGTGAGGTTTCACCTTAGTTTCCCCATTAAAACATGTGAAAACCTTTCTAGAGGTTATCCAAGTGTTAATAAGAGAAAAACAAGAAGAAAATAGTTGTAAAAGTGAGCTAGAATTCACTTTGAATGACTTTAACTGTCTGCTCAAACTGGATATTTTTGAGTGATTTAGAGTGAGTTTGAGACTGTTTGTGGAGTTGGAAAGTGGAAAAGAGTGGGGGAAATGTTGTATTTATAATGATGGATTAGGGTTAGTGTTAAAGAGTGCATTAAGTAAAGTTGGTTGGAAGATATCACAAAAGAAATAGGCCAACAGATGGCTGGGAAAACGTGATCTACGGATCACAATCAGGCGCCACTTGCTGGCCATAATCAACTTGTGTTTCTTTTTTTTTATCAACTCTATGTTGCTATAATAATTTTTTGTTTTGCCATATTAATATCATTAATATTTCAAGGATAGAGTGTCACACCCTGACTTTTGCGGAAGCGTGATTTGGTGTGACTTGCTTAATATCATTGCATTCAACCATAACAAACAACTATATGATAAAACCAAGATGTTCATCCATAGATAGTTTTCAAGATAATACAACCGTCATTGTTTAACATCAAACTAAGACTTTAAGTTTAGAACACATGACTACCAAAGCTTAAACTTCCATATTGGACTTCACAAAAGACATAACCAAACTAGGTTTCAAGCCATGTATCTTATCCAAGATAAAATGCATAACCCAAAACCTTCGACCTCGGATGACACCTTTTATTAGAGACTTGACTTGTCACACCCCCAAAATACCACATGCGGAAATTGTCGCGGGACGTGTGACGTACCAGGATCCAAGCCACTAATCACATTGAACTACGCATAATATTTAAATAAAATATTCCATTCATTTCAAAATATAAATCCAAGTCATAAGTTAAACCAAAGTAGATGTTCAGCGGAAGCATAATGTAAACTGTAAATCAAATGTTTCATGAGTTCATAATCAACAAAGCAAGTATCCAAGAGTCTCGACCCATGACCACTCCAGCACTCCCAGATAGCAAGTCCATATCAAGAATCTAACGACCTGCAAGCATGCAGACAAGTGTGTCAGACGACGCTGGTGAGTTTGAAGTTTTGTTAACGTGTTTAGTTACCAAATATGAGTATAAAACAGTTCAATGATTTGATTTGATGTTGTTATTAACTCGATTACCGCAGATGGCTACTAGATGTATTTGCCCAAACCCCAATGCCTCTATCAAAACATTGGTCAAGTGGTTAAGGTAATTAGTTCACGCCCGTCCTCCCCGGTACAGTGTGAGGGTGCCAAACCTAATAGCGCTATCAACTAATAACCTCGTTGCCTCCCCGGCAACTAATCGATAGATGTAAGGGGTCTTATCAATAGAAATGAGTGTAATAACAAACATCCCAATAACCTGACATTCCTCCTCGGAACGTTACCCGATATCCCTCCCCGGGATGCATGCTTGGAAAAAGAGCAGTGAACTCACCTTGGTTTGCTCGGTATGATTAGCTACTTGTTCACAGTTAATCACTCAAGCCTATGGTATCCATGTATACGTAATCAGTTTATGTTCGTATGGTACACGTATAAGTTTATAGTCACATTGTGCATTTAGAATCACAATTACTAAATAACACAACACATAACAGTTATTCAAACCCATGCAAAAACATACTTCACATCTATGATTCATAACAACACTTAACAGTTAACGGTGCCACCCATAAAGCTAATTCAATGTTCCTCAGTCTTCCCTATCATCATTAACAGTTAACAATATAGTTATTCATTATCTTAAGTGTTCTAAGTTACAGTCTGTTGTGAACTACCCACAGGACGGCGAAACTCCTAGCGGCGAAACATCCAGTGTTTCGTCAAGATGCTATGTGATGAAACATATAGTGTTTCGTCGAGACCATAATGCGATGAAATATGAATATTTCTTCATGACAGGATTGGACGAAACATCACATGTTTCGTCGAGGGTTACTCCATGTCGCCCCTCATCGGAATAATAAAACAGTTACAATTCTTATGACCTCTAACAGTTATCGAATTATCAGTTTAACAGTTTCAACAACACTAATAAATCCACGATTTAGCATCTTAGCTATGATCAATCATTGAACATTATGATTCATTCCAACCCTAGTCGTTTCATCGAACTGTTAAACATATCATCAATTATTAATCATCAAGTATCCAACTAAATACACGAAATTAGCGATTCATAACAAGAGCATCCTAATCGTATTTGTGTTAACAGTCAATGACATCATTCCTATGAATTAAACCTTGATAACCAATGACATCATTCAAATAGTTCAAACCCTAATAGACACAACATGTACGATCTCTAATAAAACCCTATATTCACAATAGATCAAAGACACACGTAACAATCATCAAACATAGAGCACAGACAACACATGACAATCATCAAGAAATGTGCAGTGAGATGCTAACCGATCGATGGGACGATTACAAGAGTGCACGGAGGCTTCGAGGTAAAGATGGGTGCTGCCGAAAGTTCAAGGAGAGAGTTAGGGTTTGATAACAATAGACTTACGTATCACTGTGCGAATACATAACATATACTAAGTCACTACTAGGCCTCAACTAGGCCGAAGGCCCATACGGCGAAACACCCTTGTTTCGTCGATCGGAATAATGGCGAAACCCCCCCATGTTTCGTCGAGTTCAATAATGACGAGAGATCTTAGTTTCTGTTGGTGCATACGTCTGTCGACTTCGTCTTGTATCGAGTCTTGTATATGTATAGATATATTAGGGCACGGAAAACGAGAAAATAGGCTTACAGGCAACTTCAAACGAAATTACAAAGTATAATTCCGTTTGAAATGAACATGACATTTCAAACGGAATCACTATATTAATTCCGCTTGAACATGTAATTCCGTTTGGATGGTAATCTCGTTTGAACTGTGATTCCGTTTGAGTCAGGTTCAAACGGAATTAGCTTGCCTATACATAGCTGTTTCCTGATTTCGTTTGAGTAATTGATGTATGTGTGTTTCCGGAGCCGAAGTGCTGCCGAAGTCTCGTTTTACTGTAAAACTTTGTCAAATTAATCAGAAAGACATTTAAAGTGTATATCTTGCTGAATCACACACAATATGTCTGTTTCTGCCTTTCATATTGTGTAGAACGCCTCTGATTGACTCGTTTCGGGTCATACACGATCCTACAAGTGGTATCAGAGCACAGGAGGAGGAGTTCTGCTGATTTCAGCTTGATTTCATCTTGTTTTCTAACTTCTACACCTTCTTTTATCAATTGAACAAGTTTTAACGGTTAAAATGGCCTGAATTTTTCACATCATAAGCGAAATTATGTTTTATCAAACCCTTGAGAAAATTGGACCTAAAATCGAGCTAAATCGTGATCAATTTGACAAAGTTCAGACCGAAATGATGACATCAGCATAATCCCGTTTGAAATTGCACCTAATTCCGTTTGAAATACGTAATTTCACTTGAGTATTCCGTTTCAATTTGGTTAAAACAAACTTAAGTGTTTTGAAATCATAATGAGAAAATAGTTTGTTGTAAGGGGGAGTTCTGATTGTTTATGCCAAGTGGATGGCGATTTGAAGTGATTCGATATCAGTTGTCACTTTACTTGTACAGTTTGTTTTCAAATTTCCTTAAATGAGTTTGAATTTTAGGGGGAGTAAGAATTTTCAGAAAATCCAAAAACATTAGAAAATTTGAATATGTCAAAAACATGATAAAAAATCAAAAATGAATTTTGTTGTTAGAAAAAGAGGAAATGATAGTACATCAGTAGACAGTTACAGTATGCTAAAGAAATGTAATGTTTAAATAGCGTTAAACGGTCTCACTGATGATATGCCGATAGGTTTTTACACATTTAGTAAGCTTTTTCGGGATATAAACTTAAATTCCAACTTGCTTATTTCGTGGGGAACACTACTTGGATATATAGGTAACCCCTGAAATCTCGTTTGAAAGGTCCCTCTTTCTGAGATACTAGGTCTTTATGCTCGGTGATATCTGGGGTATTATCCCGGGACTTCTGATTTTGCGGAAGCAATGGCCTAGTCCCCGGAGAATACTTTACGCTTGCTTGAAATAAAAGCCCACCCTCAGCATAAAAAATGATGAAACATTGAAAAAAATGCAAATCATGTGCTGTTGTAAAAAAGATCCTCTAAAGGGGACCCATCAAAAGTCGAAGCCGTCATCTCTCTGCTGAACGGAAGTTCTGACCTGAGCTCTCACGGTTCTTCGCATCTAACCCCTTACAGATATCATCTGTGGTATACTCACCTGAAAGACTGAATATTGGGATCTGGATACGGGAGTATATTCAAGAGGTGGGACACATGAATGAGTTTAAGTCCTTAATACACCTATTTCATATCCTGAATCAGTTGAAATTTGTGTGAGAATTTAAGTGGATCAGTATATCGGCAATCTAAGTGAATTGTTTAATTCTTAATGTGTAACTAAGCTCAACGGTACTTGTGATTTGTCAAAAACTGATATGATCCTCTTACACAAACTCACAAAAATATTGTCTGTAAATGTTTCTTTATTGCATTTCATTTCATTCAAAAATATAAAAAGATTTTCAGTGTGTTTTAGTATAAATTTTGAAAAATCCAAAAAGATTTTTGACAACTGATGTTGGAGAGCTGTTTTTCAAAGTTCCAAGTGCTAAACATGATGATCAATTTGAGGGGGAGTTGTTTAATCTAAAAAAGTTTGAATATTTACTTACAAGTGGTTCATCAGTTATTAACATTGTTAAATCATTCTGAATAAATTTGAGGGGGAGTCTGGATATATAAATTTGTAAAATGTTAAATTTGTGAAATTTACTTTTGGGTAGAGGATGTGCAGGATAGCCTGGATTCTGAGCCTAAATAAAGAGCCAGAACACGATCCTGATATTGTGAAACCTGATCAAGATGAAGCATAGAACAAGGTTGAGATTCTGGATAAAGAGATAAAGTTTGAGGATGCCTACACTGTCAGATACTTCAGAGAGCGATCAGACTGAAAAAGACTGAAGACGTTGAAGACTCGACACTTAAGACTCGTCAACATCCGAGGGGGAGTATGTTGGTGCATACGTCTGTCGACTTCGTCTTGTATCGAGTCTTGTATATGTATAGATATATTCCGTTTGAAATAAATATGACATTTCAAACGGAATCACTATGTTAATTCCGCTTGAACATGTAATTCCGTTTGGATGGTAATCTCCTTTGAACTGTGATTCCATTTGAGTCAGGTTCAAAAGGAATTAGCTTGCCTATATATAACTGTTGCATGATTCCGTTTGAGTAATTGGTGTATGTGTGTTTCCGGAGCCGAAGTGCTGCCGAAGTCTCATTTTACTGTAAAACTTTGTCAAATTAATCAGAAAGACATTTAAAGTGTATATCTTGCTAAATCACACACAATATGTCTGTTTCCGCCTTTCATATTGTGTAGAACGCCTCTGATTGACTCGTTTCGGGTCATACACGATCCTACAGTTTCGTCGAATTTCAAGACAAGAGCCTAAGTTATAAACATGCACAATTAAGTCTAGTAACTATCAAGACTCTACTCTTTCAACAGTTACGAGTTTCATACACAAACAAATAACTAAAATAGAATTACGACACAAGCGATACATAAATGAAAGAACTTGAAATATCGGGTTGTCACATGACTTGTAAACTCCAACACCCGCCAGATCCATACTTAATTTCCTGAAATACATGTAGTTTGAAAACATCAACAAAAGTTGAGCGAGTTCATGTGTGTGTTTGTGAATAAACCTTTGAAACATTTGTAAGTATGTTTGTATGTACTTGAAAACCCGGTATGAAAGCGACAAGGAAACAGATCAATTAATATGTAGCTAATACATTAATATTTGTGACGTGATGCAGGAAAGCTCAAACTTAGCAGACTTTGTCAATAAGACATAGTCACCACATGGTCCACTCGACGGACTCATGGGTGGGGCTCGCTACACCCAAATAGATCTATCACTCATGTCCCTCGGTCCTACCACGATGATTGATGGCCTTAAGCGTCATACCCACCACTCACATGATCTAGCAGTACCCTTCCTTAGCTAACCATACCAAATAATAACATTTGAAAACAGTTGTAACATGTACTTCACCCCCGAAGTTATAAAACTGAAAACAGTAAAAGAAAAGGGGGAACATGAACTCACAGGTTTGCGTTCTTCGAAATACCGTAACTCAAGCTTCTTCGGATAAAACACGACTACCTACAACGCACTAATGTCTATTAAATGAATGGGTCGTGCCTTGACTTAGTATTAATGTCTTTGAGTTACGATTCTTTTGTGTCTTTGATATTATTCCAAGTTTATAATTATTTTTTAAGATAATTAATATTTTAACTTAAATTATATTTATTAAATTTTGGAATAATTGTTAAAACAATATATATTAACTTAATACTTCCCAAGTATTTATATTTGTATTTCCTTCCCAAGGATGGACGTATCTTATACATGTATATTTTTGCCATGTTTTGAGGTCGTATTCCGGTGTGAATTTATACGTATGAGAATACGTATTTTTATTGTATTCATTAAGTATCCTTATACTCAATTTCATATTAATTTTTCCGGAATATCATCTTTAATAAAAGTCCACCAATATATATTTCCAAAATATGTATTTTAGTAAATATTATTTAGAAAAATTACTTATACTTTTTCCTTTGGCAAAAATATTTATATTCTCTTATAAGTTTCAAAAATTATATATTTTCATGTCCAACATAGAAAATATATATAAACTCATTTTTCTTCCAAAAATGATGAGTTTCATATTTATTTAAGAAAATATATTCTTCTTCCAAAAATATTGTATCTCATGTTTGTGTAAGAAAATATATATTTTCTTAAAAATAATATATCTTCTAAAGATTTCCAGAAAATATACATTTCATACTTGTCAAAAACAATATATTTTTTCTTGTAAAAAATATGATATATTCTTGTAGTAACTGTAAAAATCATATTTTCATTTCCTTGGAGTCCAAAATATTATTTACCAAAATATACTTTGTGAATAAATTCCGGAATGTTTTTGTAAGTCTTATTCCATAGTTCGGTTCTCCAATATTTTTGTGTAAATGTGTATATTTATTCTTTGGAATTTTGGTATTATTTTGGATTGTAATTCTTGGTATTTGATGTGTTATATTATTTCATGTCCTAAAATAATATAACTAATACACAAAATATACAAGTAATCACACACATGGTGTCTTCTAAATATATATTTCCTAAATACATATTTAGTCACTTTTATTTATGAAAATCAACCTCCAATATTTGTACTTTTGTAATCCAAAAATTATGGCAAAGTTTTTGTAACAACTTATGGTTTAAAATACACTTTTAAGTGTAGGTTAATAAACATTTTTCTAAGTGTTTAGATTTTTGGTAAATTTTGCCATAGTTTCCCCTAAAAATGGAGGTTTCCATGTTTTCAAGCATATCATTTTCTTTTGTAAAAATCAACTCAATCAACCAATAATCAATAATAACAATTTTTCACTTACCAATCTTGCCAAATCAAGCTTAACCTAACACTTCATGAACTTGAATATTTGTAAAAATTTGTAGTAACTTACTAGTGTTCTTAGTAAGTCTTGTTACCCTTTAAAATGTGATTAGTTCTTTAAAAACTTCATTTTTAAAGAAGTTAGATGTTTGCAACTTCAAATCTTATTTTCTAAAAATGTTTCTTTATGAAATTTTCCTGTTTCACAAGTGTTTCTACCCTTGTTCAACCACTAAAAATAAGATTTGTTTATGTAAGAACCAAGATTAAATGAAACTCATGTTTTTAACTTAGTTCCTTTGAAAAATCATTCATAATTCTTTAGATCTATATAATTAACAACTTACTTTAATCATTATTTGTCAAGAAATCAAAGTATTCTTTCAAGTTCATGAATCATGTGTGGATGATCTATCATCCTACAACATTTCTACTTTCTCTTCTTGCTAGATTATGTTTTTAATCATGATCTAGCAAGATCTTATGATGATCAACATCATTTCTACAAACAATCAATGATCAACAAGCATAACAACTCATATTCATCAAGATTACTTCATTAATCATGCTTATGTTCATGTTTACTTCTTATGATCTTTAGTGTTCTTCAAGTTTTTGATTATGATTCTTCTTTAACCACCTAAAATAGAAGTAATATAGCAAGATCAAGACTCTTACCACTAGCACAAGGCTAGGGATGATTCAAGAGAAGTTATGAGATGGATAAAAGCAAACAAGAGAGGTCCTTCCACTTCCACAAGCTTCAAGTTTCCTAATGATGCTAGAGACACCTTATGGACACCTTAGAATGGAAGAGGTTGAAGTGAAAATGGGTGGTTGTGTGTGGTGGTTCTTGGCCGTAGGTATGGAAGGAGGGAGAGAAGAGAATTGTGTTGGTGTGGTGAATGAGAAATGAATGGTTTAGGAGCTTATGGTTTACTTATAGATCCATCATAAGGCTTTATCTCATGTGTAATATGTCTAATAAAGTATAAACAAGATCAACTAAAACATTTAAGCAAATCTTTGGGTGGGCCATGTGTTGGCCGATTTCATAGGTGGGGGGGGGGGGGGGGGTCTAGGTATAGGTTTAACTAGTTTAGTTACTTACAAGTTGAAATCCAAGTATCAGTTAGGCTTTCTAGTTAGTAGATATTTTTAGGAGGTGTTATGGTGTTCGGGGACCATAACTAGCTTGGTAATATTAAAACAGTGCTTCTAGTGTAAATTTGATGTTTCGGGTAGTGTACGGTTGTTCGGTTGGTTAATGGTTCGTTAAGGTGCTAAACTTTGCAGTTTAGTGTGCTTTAAGTATCTTTTGTGACACTTTTGATTCCCGACACTTAGGAAAGTATTCAGGACCATTTTACCATTTTTTCTGCATAATATTAGTGTGTTAATTTGCTGAATTTTTGCTGAATTCAGCACCTTGGGTGAGTTTTAGGCACTTTCCGGCACTTAAACTACCACTAGGAAGGCAGTTTTGTGATCCTTACTTTTCTACACACTACACTAGTGTAATACTTAGTTTCTGGCTCATTTTGTGTCTCAATGCACTGTCTATCTACGTGCTGAGTTCTGCCAGTATTTTCCTGATTTATCAGATAACTATGCTAACTGTACTTAATGCATCATTTAAGGCAATACAGCTTTCATGCAATATTGGTATGACATTAAACAATGTATGATGCACATGTATGTATAAGACAGTAATCAGAAAGCAGTTAATTGCAATTCAGCACAGTCATTAAGCACTAATCATGATTAATTAATTGTACGGATACTTGGATTTTTGACAGTTGTCACATAGAGCATAAAAAAGACAAAATATCAGCCATATCTTGGCTGTTGTTGGCGCACAAAAGATGGCCAAAGTCAACTAATGTGTTTTATTAATTGGCCATTGTAGTCTCCATGTTTAATATTAAATCCTTTTGTCTCTAAAGTACTGATATGTTATTATATTAATTTACTAAAGTTTTAAGTATGTACATTATAGGACATTTGATCAAAGTAAAAGAACAATTAAACTTGATCCAACCAAGTTTGGGCTGATGATCTACGACCAGCCATAGGCCTTTGTAAACCTTAGTTTTCATGATTGGCATTTTAAGTTAAATTAAAAGGGAATCATGTTATGTATTGTTATTAAGTTATTTATTAATCTTATATATATATATATATATATATATATATATATATATATGATTTAATTTATATAAAATATGAAATTAAATAAGTTTGTATAAAAATAAAGGTTAGGTTGTGTATTGTGAACGTGTAATCAAGTGTTTGCACGTATAGGGTATCTAGAAGCACGAATTGATTTTAAGTTACGCATGCGTTTACAAGGGTACGAGTATGTATCAAACGTATATAAGGATTAAATATTTAAGCATGCAATAAAACGAAGTATAATTCATATGAAATAATTAATTTTATTACGATCGAAGTCTCGGATTTACAATGGCTTGAAACGAAGTACGATTACAAGAGAAGCAATGTTTCCAAAAACAGAATTATAAGGCAAGCTTTCTAATTAAAGAAAGTTACGAAAAAGCGGAGCGTTACAGTCTCCCCTCCTTTAGGAAATTTCGTCCCGAAATTTATTTAAGAGGAAGACTTTGAAAAAAAAAGCATTTTGGTTAAAAAGAATGGTTGACTAAAATTGAGATTTTGAAGTTTGAGACGTGTTGGGAAGGATGTATAAAATCGTTGAGGAACGAAGGGATAGAGTTGTGAAAAGAGTTTGTTCAAAATAAGTTTTGAGACATTAATCATAAGTAAAACGTGTATGTGTGTATAGGCAAAGTGGGCTTAAATAAGTTTAAATAATCCAAATGGAGAGGTATTTTAAAATATGCTATCTAAGAAACAAAACTTTCGTATAAAATGGTATGCATTTTGATGAAAAGTATGGTCGCTTCGTAGGTTGTAAGAAAGCTTTAAAAGCAAATGTATTTTAGGTTTCGAGCGTTTAAGCCAATTTCTTGTAAACGTGGTTTGTACAAAAACCAAAGAATAACTGGGAACAATAGAGGTATGAGAGTGAACGAACGATCTAGTAGGTGAATGCGAGTACAAGAATGGTATGAAGGTTGGATACAATGTGATCATGAGTGTTGAGAATAAGGTCTCGTCATGGATAATTGGATATACTGCATTTGTGAGTTGTTAAAGTTTGTATTAGGTCTAAAAGGTCTGCAAAACACCGAATTTCTCATGGGACGTTTTACGAAAGGTTGGTAATATGGTGAAAACACTTATATATAGGAAGTACCAGCGGCGTATCCACCATGTTTTGACCACGTTACGTCCGTTTCGTTATCCGTGTCATGTTACGTTCCGTGTCTTACCATATACAGTAGTACACCCTATGGTCCTTATATGCCTATCACTATAATCCCGTGTGCACCCGTGATTATATTGATCGTCGCATGATCCGCATAGCTTGTACTAGTTGTCTATGAATCAGGGTATACATAATTTGAAAAATAAAAAAATGAGTACGTATAAGAATGTATATTTACGTTTTAGTATGTATGAGACCAACATAAGCGAATCCCTCGGGTTTCACTCGCGCACAGGTACGAATGTATGAATTATGAGTATGAATAATAGTATGAGCATAAGTATAAGTTTAAGTATGAATACGCATGTGAGTAAAAGTATGAACATAAAACGTATGGGTATGAATATGAATATGAGTACAAATATGAGCATAAAACGTATTGTTATGAGTATGAGTATGAGTGCAAGTATCAATAATAATGATTGCGTATATAGTATTATTTGAAAAATAACGAATTTAAGCATATAAAAACGATCAAAAGGTTGAGTATGTAAAAGCGAACGGTTTAAGTGAAATTATCATGAGATATTGACTAAAACATGTACGATGATATGCACGTATAGTTGTTTGAGCAAAACGTTGAGTTTATCAAATCAAAATAGATTGAGTTTGACTTGTAATGTAGAATCTAGTTTGTGGATGTCAAAAGTATGTAAAGCATCTATTGATTATGTGAAATGTGCTTTGTAAAAAAAACGGAAATGCTACTCTTGTTTTAAAAGAATTTACGTACGTTGAAAATTGTCGGCTCCTACAAAGTTTTCTAGCCCACGTGTTTGAAATTTGAATAATGAATTAAGCGGGGTGCAAAAAGGTTTTCGAAAATACGGGTTTGTTTCATTTGCATCCAAACAAGAAATTTATTTTGAAGGTTCTTATGAAAACGTTGATCCTTAGAAAAGAAATTTAGCAAAACAGACTTGGTAATCATTGGACAGATTTTTAACAAATGATTTGTTGATGTTAAAAAAAAATCTTTGGTAAAACGATCGTATAATATCTATAGGATCTTATAAGTATATGAGGAAGTTGGTTTGAATTCCGTTTGAGAATGGTGATATAACGTGAGTGTGTGTTTTAGTGGTCAAGTCGAATATGAAGTTCATGGGCAAGAGGTTCATTGGACCGATTAAATTAATATGTAGCATTTCGTAAGGTTTTTGAATTTCGGGTAATAAAACGTTTTAAGGTATGATTAAGAATTTTGTGTATGCGAGTTATAAAAAAAATAGATAGTAGGGTAAAAAATATGTTTGATAAAACAATAAACTTTGAAATTTGATATAAGTAGATATTTTGATAAATGATAAATGATTTAGATATAAGACATGATTGGGTTTGCATAGTATAATATTTTGAGGGAAAGTTTTGGTAACGATCACCTAGGTAAGGGAATCACCCCTAACCCGTTGGTGAGGTCGTTTTAAGAAAGAGGGAGTGGAGTTAATCGTCAAGGTAAGGAAATCACTCCTATCTCGATGATATGTCTCCATTTTGTGGTTATAAGAAATGTAAATCTAATTGGTGACGTTTTCGAAATCATGCATGTGAAATACGTATAAGTGTATGAAAAGATTTAGTATGATACGTGTGTAAGGAAATAATCTCAAAATAAATTCGAATTTGAAAAGTTAGAATTGCATCGCATAAGAGTGATAATAGTAAGACATAGGTTTGATTAAAACTTGGATGGTTCCGAAACGGAACTTTGACTAACCAAAGTGGTCGAAAAGTCTTTCGAATTTGAGGAACTTGCTTTGGCCTAATAGGTGGAATACTCTCGTCGACAAGTCGGTTAACGGTATTTACCCTTCCGGTTACTACATGTCCCAAATCAATCGAAATTTCGAGACTTGGCGGGATTTATGAAAAAAAAATCAAGGAGTGGAACTAGTCGATAAGGTGCGGGTTTCACCCCTAACTTGACGATTTCGTATCCTAAGTGTGATTGGTACTCGTCGGGTCAAAATTTAACTTCAACACTTTGACGAGGGTCCACTAGAATTTGAAACTTGAATTTCTCCATCAAGGTGAGGATTTCACTCCTAACTTGATGGTGAATTTCATGTAAAAAGGAAAAATACAGGGATTGAGAGTTGTTCACCAAATTGTGGGTTTCACGCCTATTTTGGTGAAGTCGTCTCGTTTGTGTATTACAAGTGGTTTTGATTTTAGTATAAACGTGTAAAAAGACGTCGGTTCGAAATAAATAATAACAAGTATAAGCGCATAAAACATTTCAAGAAAATAACACCTAGGAGACATTTCAAGAATAGCACATAAAGATGTTTCATAAAAATAGCATGTGAAGCAAGTATGGTCGAATTTGGTGCTTACCTATAGACTAGGTCAAAAGATTGGCAATTTTCCTAATTCCTTATAGTTATGGCTCTGATACCAATCTGTCACACCCCAACCGATGGCGGAAACATCGGAGTGAGACGAAATAGATTGCAAGAGACTTCATAACGCTAATATTTGTGACAAGTATTTAAATAATAAGTTTCATTCCATTTCTAAAGTGTCAATTACAAGGATTTGAAACAGTACAACATAAATAACGAAAAACAATACAATAAGAATACAAGTTTAAAGTGTGTATCTAAGCATCCTACTAGATTCCATGCTTCACCAACATTATCGCTAAACCTGCAACATGTTTTAAAAGTGTAGTTCAATACAAAAGTATTGGCGAGCATACAAGTTTTGTGCGTAGTATATAAGTATAAAAACGATAAGGAACAATCCACATGGCAAACCTAGTTATCAAGATTAACGTATAAACTGTCATGCGATTTACAAGTCAACCCTCTGTTTACGCAAGTATGAATGAATAAACCTAACATGACCTCTCGTTCACGGGTGGTGCGTTACTCCTTTAGCGTTATACATGTTAAGTGGAGGCTTGTATGAAGCTAATGACAAGTTTATCACATAAGAATCACCCAGAAAACACGAATCAAGCATAACAAATAGTAAGCATGTATTGGATTGTTTGTTTATGTATTTGCATAAGAATATGTATAGTAAGTGTGTTTTGTATATAAAACATGTTACACCCAAAAGTGTGAAAACGGTTAGATGGGTCGAGTAGACTAACAAAATTGCATATGCCTTCTGATTATCCATGAGTGACGAGTTTGTTTGTGAGTGAGGATTTAATGGTAGGGTTACGTGATGTGTAGGGAGTGGTAAGATTTGGAATTTATAAATTAAAGTGGTAAAAGTATGTATACATGAAAGTAATATCTAAACCCTAGGAGTTTTCTTATGACACCATAATTAGTGGTTTCATGGGTCCCAAATTGCCCATTGGAATCATAACAAGAACTCTAGACTCTTTGATATGATAGCTTAGGTTTATGATGGCTAATCATGGTTTGATTAACACCACAAACTCAGCCATATTTATATATAATTATGTATAGTTTATATGGTAATAATACATCCTAAAACTAAGTCAAATCAAGTATTGTCATATAGCAGTCAAGCATGGAGGTTAGAAAACCTCATTATAAGATTCACCACTACACACACCATCTTGAAGATAGTGGGAGGGTCATGAATAACGATAAAGTAAATCTAATCTAATCAAGTCATAAAAGTGATCAAATGAAGGAGTAGAACTTAGTTTGGAAGGCCAAATCCTCCATTTGTTCACAGTTCACAAGTCACAAGTTCATCATATAGAAGATGATGACTTTTGCTTGTTTTCATCATTCGATTATCAAGTTTAAACAGAAATTAAATGGGTGTTTGAACCCAAAACTTTGATGGAAATCCCCAAAACACAAACCCAAAACCATAGACTAAATTGTGAGTTTGGTGGGAACAAGATCCCACCAAGTTTTCTATCAAAATATGAACATAAAAAGAAAAAAAATGAGCAGAATTTTTTTATGCACTTTGGACCTAAAAAATGGTGAGGTTTCACCTTAGTTTGCCCAAGCAAACTTGTGAAAACGTTACTAGAGGTTATCTAAGTGTTAATAAGAAAAAAAACAAGAAGAAAATAGTTGTAAAAGTGAGCTAGAACTCACTTTGAATGACTTGAACTTTCTGCTCAAGCTGGATATTTTTGAGTGAGTTTGAGAGTGTTTGTGGAGTTGGAAAATGGAAAAGAGTGGGGGAAATGTTGTATTTATAATGATGGATTAGGGTTAATGTTAAAGTGGGCATTAAGTAAAGTTGGTTGGAAGATATCACAAAAGAAATGGGCCAATAGATGGCTGGGAAAAAGTGATCTACGGATCACAATCAGGCGCCACTTGCTGGCCATAATCTGCTTGTGTTTCTTTTTTTTATCAACTCTATGTTGCTATAATAATGTTTTGTTATGCCATATTAATATCATTAATATTTCAAGGATAGAGCATAAAAAAAGACAAAATATAAGCCATATCTTGGCTGTTGTTGGCGCACAAAAGATGGCCAAAGTCAACTAATGTGTATTATTAATTGGCCATTGTAGTCTCCATGTTTAATATTAAATCCTTTTGTCTCTAAGGGTGAAGGGAGTGGGGCGGCAAACCCATCGGCAAAGGAGAATGCCGAGCGGGAACACCGCCGCCATCCCTTTTTTACCGCGCGGCAAACATGATACTCGGTATGTAGTCACCGATCGACAAAGGGAAGAGGACAACCTTGGGGTGTGTGTGTAACGGCATTATTGCGGTTTTAATCATTAAAAAAAATTATACTTTTTATTATATAAATCAACATTTACACCCAATTTTCTCCAAACCTTCTCCAAACTTTCAACCAATTTTGGCATTCTGCTTCTCTTTTCCAAACTTTCACCCAAGTTTTTTTATTACATATTTGCAAATGGAAGGCTCAAGCAAACGCGATGGCAAGGCAACTAAACGGGGCGGCTCGAGGACGAGTGTGCCAACTCAACGGGGCGGCTTGAGTGGTTCAACTCCGCCGTATCATCCGCAACTAGGCTTCGCCACACATAGCAACCTCCATTTTTTATAGCCAAGGCATGCAACCGACTTACGGGTTCAACACCCAACCCCATCCAAATTTTTCGCCGCAAAACTATTTTCCACAGGGTCCGACCATGGTTGCTCCAAATATCTATGATTCCCTAGACGACCAAAACGCTTTTGACCCGTTTGGTTTTCAAACCCCATCCTCACAACTGCCGAGGGACGAAGATGTGGAAGATGAAGACTATTTTAGTCGTTGCGTTGTTTTAGTGAGGTTATTTCTAAGAATATTTTTTTTAGTTTCATTTTAATGTAATTGTTTTTTTTTAATTAATTTGATGCTTTATTGTTTTTATTTAACACATAATTTTTAAAAACAAAAAAACAAAAAAAAAAGTTTGCCACTTTCAACTGTCTAAACCATTGCCAACACTTTTCAGCAAAGTTTAAACTATTTCTCCTCTCTGACGTGGCACTCTCTGATTGGTCCATTTTAAAGTTTGCCACTTTCACCTGTTTAACCACTCCCTTCACCCTAAAGTACTGATATGTTATTATATTAATTTACTAAAGTTTTAAGTATGTACATTATAGGACTTTTGATCAAAGTAAAAGAACAATTAAACTTGATCTAGCCAAATTTGGGCTGATGATCTACGACCAGCCATAGGCCTTTGTGAACCTTAGTTTTCATGATTGGCATTTTAGGTTGAATTAAAAGGGAAGCATGTTATGTATTATTATTAAGTAATTTATTAATCTTATATATATATATATATGATTTAATTTATATAAAATATGAAATTAAATAAGTTTGTATAAAAATAAAGGGTAAGTTGTGTATTGTGAACGTGTAATCAAGTGTTTGCACGTATAGGGTATCTAGAAGCACAAATTGATTGTAAGTTACGCATGTATTTACAAGGGTACGAGTATGTATCAAACGTATATAAGGATTAAATATTTAAGCATGTAAAAAAACGAAGTATAATTCGTATGAAATAATTAATTTTATTACGATCGAAGTCTCGGATTTACAATGGCTTGAAACGAAGTACGATTACAAGAGAAGCAATGTTTCCAAAAATAGAATTATAAGGCAAGCTATCTAATTAAAGAAAGTTACGAAAAAGCGGAACGTTACTACCATAGGCTTCGTCAATACACATCTTGCTCAAATGAATGAATAGATGGATTTTTTTTTCTAGCGCCACGTTGTTTCGGATTTAATCTCATAAAAAGAAACATATGTGCCATTTAACCGGAATACTTATAAGTTTTTTATTTATAATGATACCCCTTATACTCTCTACAGTTTCGGTTTTGCCATAGCTCTTTATGTGAGAACCCACAAGACTCCTATTTTTAAGGTATATTATATCAATCCTAAGGAACTCTTCAACCTGTTGGGCCTACCCACATATCCTAAATTAGACGTGTGACCGGCCATTCTTTATCTCATATATATAATAATCAAATGCCACGAACTGATTATACCTATCATTTTTCATTTTGTACAAAAACATTTACGAGACATTTTCAACTTTTTTCAATTTTTTTCAACACGACTAATATAACAACCCTCAAAAATGTCCAAAAACACTCCGTAATCGAAAAACTGAACTGGCGTCACGTTATTTAGATTGAAAAATGAAAAAAATAATAATTTTATGTCTGTCGTGGGCCTCGACAGACTAATGGAAATCTTCCGAGGGTCGCGGAATCCTCATAACTTTCCGGTCACGTCTTGGGACACGTGTCGTCCACATATTAAGCCTACATCAATGAATGGTCAACCCTAAGTCCTAGCTAGGGGTTTTCGCGGGCCAGGACGGGATTAGCTTAGGGCTCCGCGGCCCGCCACGGGGTTTCAAAACACCAATAAATATAGCGTTTCAGCTGCAGTTCAATCCATTCAACTTTCTTTTCTTTCTCTCAACATATAGCTCGAAAATATATACCCCAATACCCCTAAATTCACGAAGCTCTGCCCTGTTATAAGTGTTTTAACCCCTGATCACTGATTCGGTACCCTGTCCAATCGATCTTGAACCCAGCAACGGATGTCAAGGCGCTGCCTGATAAAGGCTATGCTTTGTAAACTACGTTGGGGTTCTGATCTCGTGATGTATTGATAAAGTTGAATTAGGTTATTATACTAACACGCGTGCATTGTATATTTTTATTAGGAACTCGGGAAAATCACCAGAAAATATTATCAGGAAGCTTATAGTAAAACCTAAGTTTACAAAGTGAGTCATTCTCCTTTTTGTCACCTTATTGTGATACATTTTATTTAAAATGCTTTACAAAACCCAAAATGTTTATCAGTTATACTTACAATGATTAAGTTTTTGTATTCTACAATTTCTACCAGTATGTGGGGTTTTGTATATACTACTATTCAAGTGTTGCTATTGGACAAAGAGTTAGCCAATAGTAATATGACCACAGTCATTGTAACTGCTAACGTGACAAATACTGACTAAGTTATTGATAGATATAAACAAATGTAAAAACCCTTGATGCTGTAAAGTTATAACAATGTGTCTTTTTATAAAAATGGAATGTACTCGCTAGTATTTCTTGCTGAAAAAATGTTTTCAAAACGCGTTTCAGGTAACTTGATGTGAAGCTATTAGAAGCCAGCTATGGAGCATTGAATGCTTAAATAAAGTGGCTATAAGTTACCTAAATAAGAGAAGAAGTTTATGTTTTCAGCAATTAGGGTTTATCCCTATATATACATTATAAATGGAATATGGGTTTTAGCTCATTTGTTTAAATATAAAAATTTTGGTGTTTTACAAACTCTAAAATTATTTCCTAACTACGATTCTCATGATTAATTCTGCTGCAAATTTAATAAAAACCGATACCACCAGTCAGGCTCGCGACATCCGCTCCCAGGGTGGGGTCGGGAGTTGCGACAACTAAGACACAACTAAACGCTAGTTTCCCTCCCCCAAACTTAATTCCTTCATTGTCCTCAAAAGAGAGCAAAACTCAAGACTCAACTACATACAAAAATCGAAACATAAAGAGAAATGGAATAGACTCCCCTGATTTTAAACACTTGAATTCCTATGAGCCTTGCTCCACAGCAACCATATAGCATTTCTTTCGCAGTTGCATTCAACATGGGATGCTCTTCTTCTAATAGTTCAAATCCCTTTGCCCAAATGGAGATTGAGTATGGACAAAGTGATCAAAACCTACAAAACAAAACTCACTAGCTCCCAAACAGGTTAAAACAAATCAATAAACAAAGAGAAACAAGAAAAACTCAGGTTTGGCGGAAAACAACTAGGGCTGTGCATTTAAAAGTATTTTCTGCCAGCACTATCCGTCGCACGTCGCGATAGGTTCCAAGGATCCCCCCGCATGGCGCGGGGGAGTACACGTAGACTTTGTTGACCTGGGAACCCCTGGCGTGTCGCGAAACAATCTCCATCACCTCCCGCGTGGCGTAGGGGAACCCTTTTTCCAGCAATTTTGTCAAATTTTTCATATCCATGCCTTAGAATTTTTTTTTTCAAAACACAATAAACTAATAAACTAATAAGTAAAACAAACAAACCGAACACAATAAACTAATAAGTAAAACAAACAAACCGAACAAACCTTAGGCTGCCTCCTAAGAGCGCTAATTTTTAGATCTTCAGCCAAATCATGCTAGCAATCTTCAAGGTGGTTCAAACGCCTGCTTACGTCCAGACTTCTCTAGATCAATTCGCTTCCAATCGTATGAAAATTTCGCAGCCTCACGTCAGTTATGATCAAACTAGGCCTCATCG
Source organism: Helianthus tuberosus (assembly GCA_030545235.1). Taxonomy (NCBI): domain Eukaryota; kingdom Viridiplantae; phylum Streptophyta; class Magnoliopsida; order Asterales; family Asteraceae; genus Helianthus; species Helianthus tuberosus. The sequence continues at coordinate 64,186,743 of CM060443.1, forward strand.
CCCCCATGCGTTTCCATCATCAGGTGGTTTACCTACTTTTTCTCTCTTTCGCTCATTTGCCTTCTTCACCGACTATCTTAATTTTTCATCCGCAGATCTGTAACACTCAACACCTTTCTCATCTAATGTGTCCTCGTACACACGTGAAGTCTATGGCGGAACAAACTCGTTAATAGAAACTGCTTCACATACATTATCAATAACATCGTAAGTATTAGATTTTGAATAAACATTAAAGATTAAATTACGATCCATAGCGCTCATCGTGATCAATCCATCTCTACAGTTGATTTGGGTGTTAGAATTATGCAAGAATTGGCGACCCAGGATTACCTTTTGTTACTCATTCATCCTCGTAGGTGCATTAGTTCAACACCAAAAAGTCTATCGGGTATTAGAACTCACCCAGCTGAATCATCACATCTTTAACAACCCCACGATGTTTTTTCCTAGTATCATCCGCCAAAATTACCTTCCTGTAAGTATTATGCAACGGTCCAAACTCGTACTGGTCAAACATGCTTCTAGGCAGAATATTCATGCTTGCTCCATAATCCAACAATGCCCATGGATTTTCAACTTTCCAACTCTAATTGGAATAAGTGGTTCCCCTGGCTCACACTCCTCACCTCCATCAATCTCCTCACTTATACCTGCAACTACTTGAGATGAAGATATAAAACCTGTATTAACAATCTCAGATTTAGGAAGGGTACTTACCGACTTAACTCTTGCGTTGTGTTGAGCATTTCTTGTAGTATCACTCGGTAGTTTCCATGGATCTCTTCTTCCTTGAGTGTAACACCCTAAATCGTACATGACAAAAGTCGCAGCGGAAAACACGAACCATAAAATTTCTTTCTTTATAAATACCTGAACTTATTTAAACTTTAACTTTAACATAACTCTTATTCATAAATCCGTCATTCTCTTATTTACTAATTAAAAACATAACTTATGATTGCTACATTTTACATTCAACGTCCCCGTACAATCTATCTTGTGACTCGATCTTCGATCTCTAATCCTTGTGATAATCGCCCATTATCCGTACAACCTGCATTCACCACATACATACATAACATTAGCACACATTAATAAACAAGATTCATTCGCGTATACAGCACATTTCGTCATCTTTCAAGCTTTAAGCATGTCATCTGCGTATTCACTTCCTGGTGATGCTTCAATGATGTACCTGCATTACTTTTCATTCTCAAAGTACACCATTAATAACGTTAACTCCCAACGTCTCCAAATCATAATTACCTACGTACTTACATACGTGCATACATGCACACATACATACATACACCTCTACATTACATACGTGCTTACATACATACATACGTACACATCTACATTACATACGTACTCACATACATACATCCATATCTACATTCGTACATATCTTTCCTACCACATTATATACATGCATACACTCGTCTATATCGTTATACATACATACATACTCATTACATGCCTTCACACAAACTACGTACATGCATATCTTCGTACATCTTCGCTTTCGTGTATATATGTTCTACCTACAAACACACCTACATACATACCTAAGACATACATACGTATATACATACATACATGCCTTTCCACATGTGCTAAAAGGGCTTTTCGGGAGCTTAATGAACCATTGGGTCGAAAAACGATGCACCGGGATCCGTTACTGATCAGTCGGATGCACAAAACAAAGAAAACGGAGAAGGGGAAAAGACAACCCGTCGCCGACGGGTTCCATGACCGTCGGCGACGGCCTCTTAAATCGCCCGTCGCCCGCAATCATCCGTAACCAGTCAGTTAGGCCGTCGGCCAGTTTCGAACATTTGGGAGCCCGTCGGCGACGGGGGTGGGACCCGTCGGCGACGCCCTCTAGAAACACCAAATTTCTGCAGATCCGTTTCGTCGTCCGTACGCACTAATACGCGCGTAACTTTTGACCCGTTTACCCGTTTAACCTCCCGTTTCTTCCTACATGCTTGTAAATTCACATTCTATCATATGAACTTAAAATCCTATATCCGGATTAAGGAAATTCTTAACTTACATGCATTCGGCTTATTATCATATTCTAATTATTTGACCCGTTCGTGCATTTATCAACATAATCTGTTTATTTGACCTCAATCTCATATAAACTTAATAATTTCATTGACGCCTATCATAAAAGATTAAATTCTCGGATGCCTTGCATCCTCTTAACCCATTTTCGCTTAAAAGCTCATTTTTGACCCGTTATGGATTTTTGTGCATTAAATGGTCTATGACATAACAGAACCATACTCTTCGCTTTCACACATGACCAACACATTATTCTAATCGGTTCACTTGTTTCCAATCGACATTCAAGGTCGTTTGCCCGATATACCTATCAAGGGCGTTTTTGTCAATTTCGCTCTATCCTTAACAACAAAGGAATTCCTTACACAAGTAACGAATTCTCCTACTTAACTAAAATTCTTAATCATACATACCTTGCTCGGATAAAAGCTAAGATCCATTTAATACTCATTGACATCATACAATTCATTCCTAATTGACCTCAATTATCACATTTAATTAAAATGCATATAACTTTACATAAACAACTAAGAAGTGATTACGGAATCACTTACCTCATGCATCCGTGTTCCCATTTGTTCCTCGCCACTTCTTGACCCGTTAGCCTTCCGTGCCTGATTCCGTCTCGACATGATTCCTATACTTCCATGTCATCGAAATCACGCTATCATTAGCATACTTATTTGTACATGATAACAATCGTATCAATCCCATATTTCACACTTAACTTTCATTAACCATTTCTAACAAACATAACTCATATAATCATGTCCGTATACGTTTAACTCATGTAACTCATCATGTCATTACATTTAACACGGATTGCTATTACATGTACCATACGACTTCTCATCAACCTACATGTACGACAACGAGTCAACTCATGTTTCTTATACTTAGTTGACTTTCAAAAGTCAACTATCAACCATACATAACTATCGACTTATCAACATATTCCCGTAACATCATAATCGACTATACGGACGACACTATATACATTTTATCATTCACTTGATGTACGTACTACCTTTTAAGCATAACGTACAACTTATTCATACACAATCTTCTAAATTCATACATAGTTCATCAAATGCTTCTACAATCCAACATGGGGTATTTAAATTAAACATCAAACATGTTATCATCACATTTTATTCACTTCATCTAACAACAATTCATCATTTCTTATCCCATATCTTTAAACATTCACACACGTGTATGATTCCAAACATTATTAACATAAGTGAATCATCAATTTACATTACATCATCTAAAACCCACTTCATAACTACTTGTTAATCACTCATCAATTTACATTACATCATCTAAAACCCACTTCATAACTACTTGTTAATCACTTACAAGTGATCTAATCTTAAGTTCTTCATAATTCATCATACTTTTGATATATGTACTACCTTGTAAGCATAGTGTACAACTAGTTCATGCATATCATTCTAATCTCATACACAATTCATCAATTTCTTCCTCCTAATCAACATGATTCATACATGCATAAACATCAAACATACTAGTATCACATTTCTTTCAATTCTTCTAACAAGAATACATCATACAACTCAAAATACATCAATATTAAGCAAGAACTTAGACATAGATGATTTACCCATGTCATCATCTTCACCATAACAAACGGGTTTCACCCTTAAACATCAAATTAACCTAATTCATGCATAATCCATGTTCCAAATGATGATTCTAACACATACTCATACTCAATTTCATACAAATTCGTGATTTACATCATAACCCGCTTCATGCATAATCACCAAACTAGCTTTTAAAACATACCTTGCGATCCCCACGAAGAGGTGATCATTAATCCGTGTTTATTCATGAATTTAGACCTTGATTTGTCCTTCAATTTGATGATCCTTCATGTTTAGGGTTTTGAGCTCTTATGGAGCTCCTGCTCTTCTAGAACACACGTACGTGTGTGTGTATTTGTGTGTGTTTTTCATAAATAATATTCAACTTTCATTTTACCCTATTTTAGTCCCTCAAGTTTGCCACTAAATAATATTGGCACAACTATCATCCTTTAATTACTTTTTACCATATTCCTAACTAGGTTAAATAACCTAGTCACTTATTTCTTGATGTACCATATCGTAACATTTAACGAATATAAAAATTCGGTTTTGGGGTGTAACAAGTCTACCCCTCTTAAATAGGGTTTCGTCCCCGAAACCTTTCTGATTTCCTTTTACCCACACACACATCTATGATTGACTTCATAGTCACATCATAATTATAAGTAATCATCCTATCTCATTTCATAATTATTCATACAATTGACCTCTTCTCCTTAACTAGTCTATACTTTCCATGGCATACTTTCACATAACCTTCTCATTTCCTTTGACCCGTTAATAACAGGTCAATATACATTCTTATTTAAACTTATAATAATGCTTACCTTTATATGATCATTTTATAACAGATTAAATACCTTCATCTCATACTTTAAGATTTCATTCTATAGACGCATTGCATAACATTTAACCCTTGTTTTGTTATCACAACAAAACTACCATTTCATAGTCACACCTACGGGCTTAACTCCGTAGCTAACATCATTCTACATTCCTATAGTCTTTTGTATCATACATATCCTTGCGTTACTTGCACATTCGGATATTTTCATTCCTATCATTCTTTGGTTTATTTGCTTTACATTTACTTATATGACTTGTTTGACGCACACATGGTCAAGCTATCGACTTCTTCTTATGTAGACTAGTTCCGTCTTTTATATCTTAAATATGTTTCGCGAATTCGAACACATTACTCATACCTTTCGTACCTTCTTTGTTTTGAATCCGTCTCGCGGATTCAAGCATTGCATTCATACTTTATCTTCTTTCATGTTTCGAATCCGTCTCGCGGATTCTAGCATAGCATTTCATGTTTCGAATCCGTCTCGCGGATTCTAGCATAGCATTTCATGTTTCGAATCCGTCTCGCGGATTCTAGCATAGCATTTCATGTTTCGAATCCGCCTCGCGGATTCTAGCATAGCATTTCATGTTTCGAATCCGTCTCGCGGATTCTAGCATAGCATTTCATGTTTCGAATCCGTCTCGCGGATTCTAGCATAGCATTTCATGTTTCGAATCCGTCTCGCGGATTCTAGCATAGCATTTCATGTTTCGAATCCGCCTCGCGGATTCTAGCATAGCATTTCATGTTTCGAATCCGTCTCGCGGATTCTAGCATAACATTTCATATTTCAAATCCGTCTCGCGGATTCTAGCATAGCATTTCATACTCTCATTCTTGAGAGTCTTACATTTCTCTTCACCCTCACGTCCACCTACTACTTAATTCTAACGGACACACCTGTAACAATTATCACGGGCTCACGAAAGTCATGCGTTTCTTGTGTACTGGCCAGGTACACAATCCACACACTAGTTTCGTGTCTTCGTGTAATTGTCACCTTATGTCCGAAGAATTCGGTTTCGGCACGTGTAACATTTCCAAAACTTCATTATCATTCTTATCATTATTTTTCATTTAAAATTTTCCTTCACTTGCTTAATTATACCACTTCATACTCCCACACGTTGAATTTACATACCTGGGGTTCATTTGTCTTATCACTTGCCTTGATGCCGGTTCTAGACCGCATTCCCGGATCATCCTTTCCAAGCAGTTATGCTTACCTTACACATAATGTAACCGTTAGTTTCTTCATATGAATGCTTACATATACGTTTTCATTCCATTTCTACCTTCAGATCTTGACCGAGTCATGGATTGTACGGGTTCCTTATCTCAAGAGCACACAGGTTTGAGTTCAAGTACCTATACTCTCGTACTTAATTCTCTCAAACCAGGGCTCTGATACCAACTTGTAACACCCTAAATCGTACATGACAAAAGTCGCAGCGGAAAACACGAACCATAAAATTTCTTTCTTTATAAATACCTCAACTTATTTAAACTTTAACTTTAACATAACTCTTATTCATAAATCCGTCATTCTCTTATTTACTAATTAAAAACATAACTTATGATTGCTACATTTTACATTCAACGTCCCCGTACAATCTATCTTGTGACTCGATCTTCGATCTCTAATCCTTGTGATAATCGCCCATTATCCGTACAACCTGCATTCACCACATACATACATAACATTAGCACACATTAATAAATAAGATTCATTCGCGTATACAGCACATTTCGTCATCTTTCAAGCTTTAAGCATGTCATCTGCGTATTCACTTCCTGATGATGCTTCAATGATGTACCTGCATTACTTTTCATTCTCAAAGTACACCATTAATAACGTTAACTCCCAACGTCTCCAAATCATAATTACCTACGTACTTACATACGTGCATACATGCACACATACATACATACACCTCTACATTACATACGTGCTTACATACATACATACGTACACATCTACATTACATACGTACTCACATACATACATCCATATCTACATTCGTACATATCTTTCCTACCACATTACATACATGCATACACTCGTCTATATCGTTATACATACATACATACTCATTACATGCCTTCACACAAACTACGTACATGCATATCTTCGTACATTTTCGCTTTCGTGTATATATGTTCTACTACAAACACACCTACATACATACCTAAGACATACATACGTATATACATACATACATGCCTTTCCACATGTGCTTAAAGGGCTTTTCGGGAGCTTAATGAACCATTGGGTCGAAAAACGATGCACCGGGATGCGTTACTGATCAGTCGGATGCACAAAACAAAGAAAACGGAGAAGGGGAAAAGACAACCTGTCGCCGACGGGTTCCATGACCGTCGGCGACGGCCTCTTAAATCGCCCGTCGCCCGCAATCATCCGTAACCAGTCAGTTAGGCCGTCGGCCAGTTTCGAACATTTGGGAGCCCGTCGGCGACGGGGGTGGGACCCGTCGGCGACGCCCTCTAGAAACACCAAATTTCTGCAGATCCGTTTCGTCGTCCGTACGCACTAATACGCGCGTAACTTTTGACCCGTTTACCCGTTTAACCTCCCGTTTCTTCCTACATGCTTGTAAATTCACATTCTATCATATGAACTTAAAATCCTATATCCGGATTAAGGAAATTCTTAACTTACATGCATTCGGCTTATTATCATATTCTAATTATTTGACCCGTTCGTGCATTTATCAACATAATCTGTTTATTTGACCTCAATCTCATATAAACTTAATAATTTCATTGACGCCTATCATAAAAGATTAAATTCTCGGATGCCTTGCATCCTCTTAACCCATTTTCGCTTAAAAGCTCATTTTTGACCCGTTATGGATTTTTGTGCATTAAATGGTCTATGACATAACAGAACCATACTCTTCGCTTTCACACATGACCAACACATTATTCTAATCGGTTCACTTGTTTCCAATCGACATTCAAGGTCGTTTGCCCGATATACCTATCAAGGGCGTTTTTGTCAATTTCGCTCTATCCTTAACAACAAAGGAATTCCTTACACAAGTAACGAATTCTCCTACTTAACTAAAATTCTTAATCATACATACCTTGCTCGGATAAAAGCTAAGATCCATTTAATACTCATTGACATCATACAATTCATTCCTAATTGACCTCAATTATCACATTTAATTAAAATGCATATAACTTTACATAAACAACTAAGAAGTGATTACGGAATCACTTACCTCATGCATCCGTGTTCCCATTTGTTCCTCGCCACTTCTTGACCCGTTAGCCTTCCGTGCCTGATTCCGTCTCGACATGATTCCTATACTTCCATGTCATCGAAATCACGCTATCATTAGCATACTTATTTGTACATGATAACAATCGTATCAATCCCATATTTCACACTTAACTTTCATTAACCATTTCTAACAAACATAACTCATATAATCATGTCCGTATACGTTTAACTCATGTAACTCATCATGTCATTACATTTAACACGGATTGCTATTACATGTACCATACGACTTCTCATCAACCTACATGTACGACAACGAGTCAACTCATGTTTCTTATACTTAGTTGACTTTCAAAAGTCAACTATCAACCATACATAACTATCGACTTATCAACATATTCCCGTAACATCATAATCGACTATACGGACGACACTATATACATTTTATCATTCACTTGATGTACGTACTACCTTTTAAGCATAACGTACAACTTATTCATACACAATCTTCTAAATTCATACATAGTTCATCAAATGCTTCTACAATCCAACATGGGGTATTTAAATTAAACATCAAACATGTTATCATCACATTTTATTCACTTCATCTAACAACAATTCATCATTTCTTATCCCATATCTTTAAACATTCACACACGTGTATGATTCCAAACATTATTAACATAAGTGAATCATCAATTTACATTACATCATCTAAAACCCACTTCATAACTACTTGTTAATCACTCATCAATTTACATTACATCATCTAAAACCCACTTCATAACTACTTGTTAATCACTTACAAGTGATCTAATCTTAAGTTCTTCATAATTCATCATACTTTTGATATATGTACTACCTTGTAAGCATAGTGTACAACTAGTTCATGCATATCATTCTAATCTCATACACAATTCATCAATTTCTTCCTCCTAATCAACATGATTCATACATGCATAAACATCAAACATACTAGTATCACATTTCTTTCAATTCTTCTAACAAGAATACATCATACAACTCAAAATACATCAATATTAAGCAAGAACTTAGACATAGATGATTTACCCATGTCATCATCTTCACCATAACAAACGGGTTTCACCCTTAAACATCAAATTAACCTAATTCATGCATAATCCATGTTCCAAATGATGATTCTAACACATACTCATACTCAATTTCATACAAATTCGTGATTTACATCATAACCCGCTTCATGCATAATCACCAAACTAGCTTTTAAAACATACCTTGCGATCCCCACGAAGAGGTGATCATTAATCCGTGTTTATTCATGAATTTAGACCTTGATTTGTCCTTCAATTTGATGATCCTTCATGTTTAGGGTTTTGAGCTCTTATGGAGCTCCTGCTCTTCTAGAACACACGTACGTGTGTGTGTATTTGTGTGTGTTTTTCATAAATAATATTCAACTTTTATTTTACCCTATTTTAGTCCCTCAAGTTTGCCACTAAATAATATTGGCACAACTATCATCCTTTAATTACTTTTTACCATATTCCTAACTAGGTTAAATAACCTAGTCACTTATTTCTTGATGTACCATATCGTAACATTTAACGAATATAAAAATTCGGTTTTGGGGTGTAACATTGAGCTACCTCAGCCGCCAACTATGCAACTTGTTTTTCTAAAGCTTGATAAGCCTTGGCTTGAACCTCTTGATCCTTTTTTATTTGCTTTAGAATTTCCATCATCTCATTATTTAACCCTTCATTCTGACTGCTCGCTCCGCTTTGATCCGGGTTCTGCTGATAACTTCTTTGATTGCCCTGGTTGTAACTCCGGTTATTGTACCCAGATTGTCGGTTCTGGTATTGCTGAACCTCCCTGATTTGGTACCTGAAAATTTGGATTTAATTGATTAGTAGTATTACTGTACCGGAAATTGGGATGATTACGCAAACCTGAGTGATATGTGTTAGAATTCATATCATATTTCTTTTGTTGGTCTCCATAAACCATGTTGACTTCTTCGTGAGCTGTACCGAACTGTAGAGGGCAATCTTCTCAAACATGGCCTAAATCGCCACAAGAGTCACAAACCGGGTATGTCTGAGTAGCATTCAATGCATCTCTTCCTCCAAGGCCCTTGAACTTCACTAACTGACGCTCCAACGCCTCTTTCTCTCTCTCTTTCTAACTAAGCCACCCGAGTTGTAGAGGCTCCCGTACCAATTGATGTAGAGATTGGATATTTCATTCCTCTATCAGATTGAGCTTGCCTCTTCGAGTCAGCTGCTACAATATCCAAATAGTCCCAATCCACATCCACATGATTCATTAGAAAAGTACCATCTGTTGTGGCCTTGATGTCTCGCCTATCTCCATTAGATACCCCTTCATGGAAAGTGGTAATTAACTCCCATCATGGAATACCATGATGGGGATAATTACGGATCAATTGGTTGAACCGCTTCCATGACTCATAGAGCAATTCACCCGAAAGTTGTTGGAATTCTCTAATGGCAGCTCTTCCCATCTTGGTTCTTTGTGGGGTATAATACTCTTCTAAGAACTGTTGCTGCAACTTTTGCCATGTGTGAATACTTGCATAAGGCAAAGAGATGAACCATTCACGTGCTGAATCTTTTAGGGAGAACTGGAATAGGACCAACTTAACTTGATCCGGTGTAAACCCGTGTCCACCTATCATACTACAAACTGCTTCAAATTTCGCAATATGAGCATACGGTTCTTCACTCCCCATTCCATGAAAAGTAGGCAACATGTTCAGGATATGAGGTTTCGCTTCAAACGACCTATCCACATTCCCTTGTGCAACTGGCATGACGATCGGGGAAGAATGTTCCGCAATTTGCAGACAGAAATGGCTATCCACCCCTCTAATGTTAGGATCCGAAAATCTTGGATTCCTTTGCCTTTGTCGAGACATGGCCGGTAATCGATTCACCCGAGGTGGAGTTTGATAGTCGTTACCCCCACGTGGTTGCCTTTTCCGAAACCCTTGGTAATCCCGGTCTGTAACCAAATTCAATTGGCCTCCTTACATTCCTGCATATGCTTCACGCTCATCCCATTCTTCGTCATATTCTGAACCATGATCCAATCTAACCTCCTCCCAACCATCCACTCTACCCCGATTCATTCTCTGTTCGAACTGGTCACCTGCATGGTGCGGGTGAGGTTTATAGTTAGGTCTATTCACAACCCGAATTGGCTCGGGTTGTTGTTGGTTTCCTAACGGGTTACCCATGCGTGGGTACTCTAAATTGTGACACTTGTGCTCTGTAAACACTGTACGATTTAAAACAATATCATATATCAAAGAAACAATGTGTTTTGGTCTCAAAATTTGTTTATTTGCGTTTGACAATTTCACGTTTTGATTCTAGTTCGGTTTCAAGCTTTAAATCGCTTTCTGGAAAGTTATACGCGAACTGATACATAAACGTAATCAATTTAATGCGACAAACACTCCAGAACAGTGACATAGGCTTAACATACCTTAAATAACTTTTATATAACTTAGAAATAAGTTTTGAAGGCTTTGGTGTGTCAAAAACAAGTTTATTCGATCACAGGGACTATTTGCATCAAACTGCAAAAGTCTTCTGATTCGTACTGTAATGAACATTCCAGAACTTGATCATAAGCAAAACATACCCTAAATATCATTTACATAGCATAGAAAAAGGCTTTGAGGGGTTCGGTATGCGAAAATACGCTTATTTGATCAATAGGGATTAAAAGCGTCAAAAAGTGCATAAGTTTGCATTTACGCGCATAACTTACGTTCTGAACATATCCGGACATCCAAACATTTTTGTAATCAATAAAATATTTTATTTTAATGACTGGAATGCAAAAATACCACTCGTCGCGTAATTTGGATCGATTTCGCGTCCGTTACGACTTCCGTCGTAATTAACCAAATAACGCAACCGTACGACCAAACGAACTAACATCCGAGATAATTTCAAGCATGTTTCAAATCCCCTATGCTTTAACATCCTTGTAGAGCCTTGAAAATGGGTCAACGGGGTTTTAACGCGTCGAAAATGGCTTAAACATGCTGCAGGGACCGTTCTTGCCAAGTTTCAAAAATTTCTGGCTCAGGTGGGCCGTGGCGTCGCGCCACAGCAAAGGGGTGTTGCCGTCGCGGCACGCAACGCCCCTATTTTGACAGAAAATTGATTTTCAGCAACCAGCTTGGATTTATGCAATTTTCTCAATACCTTAGGCTGGTTTTTGGATTCCCATTGTATTAGAAACCATGTTCCACAAGTGTATGGCCAAGATTGATCTTCATAACACATGGAATGATCTTGTTAATCCAATCTTACTATAAATAGACATGGGTTTCTCATTCATTTCTCACAAAAATTGAATCAGTTCTGCTCTAAGTTGAAGCTTATGCTTCATACCTGAGTATTTTGGTTCAATTCTTCCTTGCTTGGACCTTTTGTAAGCTTCTTTCATGCTTTTTATATATTTCAAGCATGAAAGTCAAACACTGCTTTGACCAGTCTTTGGTCAACACAAAGTTCGTTTGAACTTTGCAACGTGAGTGTAATCACGATGGTTATAGTCCCTTGTGACTATACCTACTGATTACTACGTTGATTAGTCGAAGTGACGAGTCAAAGTTTCGGTCAAAATACGTGTTTATGCGTATTTTGCAACGAAGCTATTTTCGGGTATCAAAACACTTTGTTTTGATATCAAACCTGTTTTCTAACTTAGTTAAACATGTTTTAACATGTTTAACTCGTCACTTTTAGTATAGTGCTTGTATTGGGTCGTAAGTCAAGCGGTCTTGACAACCGCTTAGACTTTCGAACCCGACCCATTTGGTCGATCATTAGGATCTGACCAAACAGGTTTTGTGACCATAGTTGAATAGGGAATAACCTTCCGAGGTTATACCTTATGGTCACTTAGTTTGATTAGTTGTATGATAGGTAGATTATATGCCTTAGGAAAATGACCAAAATGCCCTTTTCATGCATAATTTAAATTTAAGCATATGTAACCTAACTTTTGTCACTTAAACTGATTATGCAACATATTTAAATATGTTAGGGCATATAATACTTGTCATAGGAGTAGTTAGGCGTCTCGAACGAGCATTCGCGCGAGCGACGCGTTAAAGTAGCGTAGACTACCTTAACGGGTTGTAATGGGACGTAAGCACTTAGGATAGGTTCTGATTTAGAATGTAGGCTTTGTTAAACCATATCACATGAGTCAATACTCATTTAGTTTACGAGACCTCATTCTACCCGATCTTCCGATTTTGGTGTCGATTCACTAACATAGTATTCGTTACACTAGGAACCGCTTCAACACTTGAACTCTTGGTCTTTTGAGCTTTGTTATATCTTTTGAACAAGAATTATACGCAATCCCAGGCGAGTACATAGTTCCCCTCTTTTACCGTTTTCAAATGTTTTGGGGTGATTCATATGTGTAACCGATTTGTTTTCCAAATGTATGGCATATATGTGTTTATTAAGTGCTTTTATGTGTATTATTCCGATTATGCAAATACGATGTTTATCTAAATCCTTAAAAGATCTACCTATATTCATAGTTAGATTCTTATAGGATATTTGAAATACAATCTTAGATCTTCCTATCTTCATAGTGAGATTTTTAAGAAGTACTTTACGACACGATGGTTATGGTTTATCTGTAGATTGTTGGTGATTTAGATAACGAAACTAGATAATACAATAAGCACATGGTGGATACGTCGCTGGTACTTCCTATATATAAGTGTGCTTATTGTATTACCCTTCGTGGCGTTATCCCGAATCACCATTAGGATTTAGGATTGTTTTGATTCAATGTTTCAATGTAACAGAACCCAAAATCCTTATAGCATCTATCTATCTTCAATAGATTGATTCTTGTAGGATGTTTAAAGTATTAATATTGGAGTCCTTGATTGGTTTCATTGTGTGCTTTAATGCGTATGTGAGTAGACAATGTAACAGAAACCGAATCCTTATAGCATCTATCTATCTTCATAGGTTGATTCTTGTAGGATGTTTAAAGTACTAATATTGGAGTCCTTGATTGGATTCATTGTGTGCTTTAATGCGTGTTTACAAGTTGAATGACAGATTAACAATTTATGTGTTTATGTGATAGTTGTGATTTAGATAACGAAATGAGTATAATAAAATAAGAACATGGTGGATACGCCGCTCGTACTTCCTATATATAAGTGTTCTTATTTTATTACTCTTGTAGCGTTATCCGAATCACTTTAGGATTTTGTGTACAATTGATCCAATATTCGATTATCCAAATCCTTGAAGAATCTCAAATATCTTTATATGTTAGATTCTTTGAGGGATGTCTAAAGTATTATTATAAATCATTGACTTGATTTATATAATACTCACACAAGTTTTGATTAATTTCAAAACTGTTATTATTAATCCTTTATTGGTTTTCTATGAATACCTTAACGAATTTAACAATGATTTCAACGAGGTTACAATATACAATTTCAAATGGCATAAAAATTACTTAGTAATAATCATATTGCCAGATACAATACTTTTTGCCACGAGTTTTCACAATCAAGATTATGTATTGCAATACTAAACTTTTGCCATTCTTTGGCTTCAAGATTCATTTTCAATCGACAACTCTTGTAGTTGTCAAAGTATTGCAATATCAAGCTTTTGCCATTTATTTGGCTAACAAAACCTATGTATTCGCCGGCATTTTTATGCTGACTTTATTTTCACATATGTTTCAGGACTTTTAACTGTTCAAGCATGCAACGCATAGGACTGCATCCGAACCTTAGACTTCTTTAATCAAAAGACAATTACATGTATTCTTTGTTTGTAAAACGATGTTAATAATATTGAAACAATTTAGTACTAGTAGTTGTGAGCAATTTGTAACGTGACTCCCCGATATTTCCGTCGAGTGTTGTTGTATTACGCGATTGGGGTGTTACATAAATCTCCACCTCTCACTTGAAAGTCACCTTGTAGAGGTGCTTGTCTAGCATTTAGGTTTTGTGGTGCTGGTTGATTTGGTTGGTTTTGTTGCTTTTGGAAGGGTAATGGTGGTTGATTTTGATGATTTTAGGATTGAGGTTGATTTTAAGAGCTTTGATTTTGGAATGGTAGTGGTGGCATATGAGGAAGTGGTTCTTGTTGGTGTTTGTTGATTCAAGGTCGTTTCGATTTCTGGAGGATTCATTGTTGAGTCTATCGTTTTTCACTTCAAAGTTGAACCAAGCAATAAGTTATGTCATGCGGTCTTTTCGATTTCAGGGTCGAAAGGAAGTGGTGATGATCTTCCTTAAAACCTGGTATGCATGCAACTAGAAATCACCTGCACACAAGTAAGCAATAAACTTCGCGTAATACCGAACGAAACAAAAATAAACAAAAAGAAATATTTTTGGGTTTTTTAGATTTTTTTTAGAAAGCAATAAAAAACAACTGATTAAACTAACACTAAGCGCACGAATTCCCCGGCAACGGCGCCATTTTGGTGACTGTCGTAAGGGTCATGCAAAAATCTAATTAAACTAAGTAGATAACGTAAGTAGGGTATCGTATCCACGAGGAATTTGTAGTCAGTGTAACGATTTTACTAAAAACTAAAATTACCTAGATTGGGGGTTTGATTAATTGATTTAAAAAATAAGAAAACTAATTAAGAAAGTTGTGATCAATATGAGAAAAGCAACCCCCACCCGGAATCCTAATTGCTCGTTTTAACACAAAAAACTCGTTTACAGATTCATAACACCACATAGACAGGGCCTTGTGATTAGTGAATTTGATTAATTATTAGAGATAGTTTTTAAGATTCACCATACAATCTAATAATCCGTTTGATTATATCAATTACCCACCAATTACATTTCTGGTGAAACCGTAGAAACCCAAATCAAGAGGTTTACTCAACTACTTTCTGAAATGGAAAAGGCTGGAATTGAAACGTCAAATAGTGAAATCAACAATAAACTTCTAAATACTTTGCCACTTACCAAGCTGGAATGAAAAGGTCGCTCTTATCAAGAAGATAGAAGATAATGATCTAATGAAGTTGAGTGATCTGATTTTTATCATCGACTCATATAATCAGCACGACAAGCAGAGGGCTATGAATCTTATGTCACAAAATAGAACCTTCCAGATGTTTTCAACCGCTCAACCTGCCCCATACTATGTTTATAGCCGCGTTACTGTTCGTAGCCCGGTTGTTCCCTCATCCACTTTTGTTCATAGCCCGACTGTTCCCTCATCCACTTCTATTCGTAGTCCTGTTGTTGCTGCTCAACCTCATGTTCCCACCCAACCCACTTCACCACATGTTTCTACATCCACAGGCATCCATCATGCATTTAAGGTAAATCTCTCTGATCCTTCTTCAGATACATATTCGTCTTCTGAATCATCTACCTCTAAGCTACAAGCTTCAAATTCTGAGTATGCCTACATGGCTCAAAGGAATGACACACAACAATCCATATGAGAGTTAACCTCCTATCTGTGTACTGATAAATGTAAAGCTAAAGTTTCCCATTACAGCTCTCACAACTCTGAACTGCTCTAAGATTTCAATGAAGTTAGAAGAGAAAAACCTAACTTTTAAGCTGAAGAATAAAATGTTATATGAAAAAAAATTCAAGCTCAAAAGAAAGATATCTCAAAATTAAAACATGATATTAGTGTTTCGCAGTGTTGGAATGGAGATACAAGGAACAATATTCGTTAAAAAACTGCTGAAATAAATGTTTTAAAAGAAAATTTTCAAAAAAAATGAAATAAACATAAAAAGTTTTGAAACTTCGAGCAGAGTTGTTCAAAATATTTGTGATGTGCAACTCGAATACAAAGAAAAAAAAGGAATGGGTTTAAGTTTCAATAAGGTTCCTCCGCCATATAATTATAATTATACAAGTATGCCTTTGACTCATTAGGAATTTGAAAATGAGAAACATATGGTGTATGGAAAACCTGTTGAAGCAACACCTGTTAAAGCAGAGTCTGTCACACCTGTTTATAGACACCTGATGATCTTAGTAGCTTAGCCTTGAACAACAAGATGTACTAGAGTTAGAAGAACCGGATACGAATCCTCGTTTAATAATGAAAGTACATATGAAGAAGTACCTGTGAACCTGCTTGAAAGAGAAAGATTGAAAAAGAAAAGAGATGATGAGAATCCTCCTCTTACATTCTTTTCAGCAAGATGTTCAAGCAAGGCTATTCATGATCCTAATATGAAGCTAACTTCAGAAGTCAAGAACTTCAACGACACTTACAAGATAGCAACAACCATAGACTTCGTTGAAGATGTTCACACATTCTTGTTATAAAGTCGATTTGATAGCATCAGTCTAGGGGAGATTGTTAGACCTAAAATTGTGAGACTGATACATCAAATATACACAACAAACTATGGTTATGAGTTAGGCTTTGTCGGGTTAGTTTATTTTAGAATATAAACCTTAATAGGTGAATTGGGCCATGCCTAAGGCCATGTGGGCCAGGCAAGCCATTGGAGAGCCCATGTGAGGCATGGGCTTGTCTATGGTATATAAAAAAGTATTGTGTCAAAACTAGGTTTGGGCTTGTCCAATAGGGAGCCCATGTGGGCCAGGCAGGCCATTGGAGAGCCTCGTTGTTACATATTTCCTAGACACACACACACACACAGAGGCGATTTGGTTATTGTTCTTCTTGTACCAGACGGTTTTACCAGTCATAGTAATCGAATCGTGTGCAAGTGTTGAAAGTGATCTTGGTGTTCTTGGTGCTTATTCTTGAATCACCTATTCATTGGATTCAGCATAATCAATAGATTTGTTTGATATCATTGATAGATCAAGTTTACGGGACTTACACATCTAGAATCGACAAAGGGGCACATATCGACGAAAAAATAAACGCATGACACTCATTGGACCATCATTATTAATGGTTGGTGTGGACCTCCAAGGCCGACCCGGAGGGGGTGCGGGGTGGGCGACGACACAAGGTCCAAACTTTCCGGAGGCCCAAATCTTTTTTATTTTGTATAGAATTTATGTTGTTTAAGCTAGAATATATATGCACTAAATCGATAGATGACATAAACAAGCTCTTGTCAGGGTGTTTACTGTCTTGCTTAAACAACAAGGAGACATGGGTTCTAATCACAGCGTCTCCAAATTCTCTATTTTAGCTTATTTTTTGGTTTTTTTTATTGTTAGGCATTTAATGCCTACTTTTGTGAACTACATCTTTTCTTTACTTAGTAAATTACTACCTAAACTTAGCTAAAAATAACTATTTAATTTACTTTGACATAAAGTTTAGTGATTAAATAATCGACGAGTTTATAATACATAGAAATTTGTGAATAGGGCCCAGAATTTTTATCTCGCACAGGGCCAAATTTTTTTTTGTGATTTTCGGAGACGGTCCTGTGGACCTGGATTGCTTTTCAAGGTTGTTGTATCTGAGCCAAGATAGAGGAGATGAGGGAACCCACCAAATGCTCAATTTTATGAATAAACTGTTTTCACTACTAGAAAACTAGGCAATTCCGACCAAATTTTGCGACTAACATAAGACGGTCGCAAAATTAGCGACCGATTTGTGACTAAAACCAAAACAATCGCAAAATTAACGACCAATCCAGATTCGATCGCAAAACGGTCACAATTTTTGTGACCGTATTTTTGTGGTCGGAAAACAGTCGCAAATACGAGAAAAATAAAAAATAGCAAAAGTTCCGACTGTTTAAAGCAATCGCAAATAAAAAAACAAAAAAATAAAAGTTGCGACCGTATAAAACGGTCACAAATACGAGAAATATATAAAAAACAAAAGTTGCGACCGTTTAAAGCGGTTGCAGATACAAGAAAAAATAGAAAAAGAAAAAGGGTAAAAACTGCAAATAGTCATAAGTTCTTGGTTAAAACTGCAAATAGCCATAAGTTTAGAAGCTTCAATCAAAACAGATCTGCAGATCTGTTAATCTTTCATCTGCGATTAGTCGACTACCCTCATCTGCGTCATTCATCGATCTGGTGTGTGTGACTCTTCATGTTCGTATTCAGTCGTTTGAATTTTAATCTTAGGTTTTACAGAATTTTAATCCTCGTCATTCATCGATCTGACTCGGTTTTTTCTTGCGTATTCGTATCAATTTGTGTTTATAAAAATGAAATTAGGATTAGGGGTCAAAGGTGTGAAATGAAGAAAATCATCAGTGCTTTCTACTAATATTTGAAGCCTAACCGTTGGTTGATACTGATATGGAATATATGATTAGTACTACTAATATTTGAAGCCTAACCGTTGATACTTATATGGTATCATCTTTACAAGTATTAATATTATGGTTTACATCTTTTCCTTTGATACTAAGATGGAATATATGATTAGTTGATTATAATATGTCAAAATTGACTCTTAATCTGTGCCTAAATTTGACTTGATATGGAATATATGATTAGTTGATTATGCTTGTGTAATCCAAATCAGGTGCAACTTATAGTAAACTAAGGGCTTTTTTTTTGTTGATTATGATTAGGTGATAACTTATTTTTTTTAATCTTATATCCAATTCAGGTTATTTTATGTTTTTGTTAGAATTGCAATTAGTTTACTTTTACTTTCATAAAGCAATTGAATTTTCTTTTATTACTAAGCAAATTATATTTTATTGACTACTAAGCATATTATTTAGAATTGCAATTAGTTTACTTTTACTTCTTTATAATATGATAGGATTAATTCGAGTAGTAATGGCGTGGTATACTGATCGAGGGTGGATGTATGAAAAGACCGATAGTAATGGATTTCTTAATTCTAAATACTGTGACAATGTCGAATTGTTTTTGGACTTCGTATTTTCTAAAGAAGTAGTTGATACGTGGGTGAATATGCATGGTGAGACAAAACGTAACATAAAATGTCCTTGTATAAAAACACTTGTTTAAGGATGGTTTCATGCTTCGTTATGAAATATGGAGTGAACATGGTGAAAAGTCCTACCACGATGTTGGACAATTTTCTACTACAGTGGAGATTGATGATGATGATGATCGTTGCAAACGTATGGTGTTAGATAACTTGTGTTCATGCGATTATACTTCAAGTACATTGGAAGGACGTGTACCGAATCCAAAAGCAAAAAGATTCTATGACATGTTAGAAGCTGCTAATGAACCTTTGTGGGAGGGAGAAAAGGCTACAAGTTTTTTCAAAGTTACAAGCTGCTACGAGTTTTTTGACATGGAAATCACTTTTCAATGTGTCAACTACAGCTTACAACTTTAACATTTCCATGATTAATGCAATGTTGACTGAAAATAATAAACTTCCAAAAAACTTTTATGATACCAAGAAGAGTTTAGAACCATTGAGTCTTCCATACGAGAGAATTGATTTTTGCAAAAACCATTGCATGATATTCTATAAGCAAGACAAGGCATTGACACATTGTAAATATTGTAAGGAATCTCATTACAAAAGTGTCTTGAATAAGGTACCTAATTTGGTGATGTGGTACATGCCAGTTGGTCCTAGACTTAAAAGGTTATATATGTCTACAAAAACGGCCAAAGATATGACTTGGCACCATGACCACAAAACAAAAGAGGGTAGCATGGCACATCCTAGTGACGGCATGGCTTGGAAGCATTTTGACTTGGAGAATCCTGACTTTGCAAAAGAGATTCGCAATGTTCGTCTTAGGTTATGCACTGACGGTTTCAATCCAAATAACTCTAACTCAATTCCTTACTCATCGTGGACCGTCTTTCTTACAATCTATAACTTACCCCCTTGGATGAGTATGAAAGACTCATTTGTTGAAGTAAGTTTGATTATTCCGGGTGGAAAGAGTCCAGGTCAAAACATCGATGTGTTTCTAAGACCCTTAATTGATGAGTTGAAAGAGTTGTATGGAGAAGGCATTGAAGTTTATGATGCTTATTGTAAAGAAAATTTCATTATGAGAGTTATTCTTTTGTGGATAGTTAATGATTTTCCTGCCTATGCAATGTTATCTGGCTGGAGTACGCATGGTCGTTTAGTTTGCCCATATTGTATGGGGGACACATATGCTTTTTAGTTACATGTCGGGGGTAAAATTAGTTGGTTCGACTGTCATCGAAGGTTTCTACCAGTGTCACATCCTTTTCGTACTCATATAGATGGATTTCGGAGATCAACATCGTCGTTAGTGGGACCTCCACCCGAGTTAACCGGTTGGGAAATCTTAGAACAAGTTTCTAACATACCAGCTGTTTATGAAGGTGTAACGCACCCAAAGCATAAAGATCCAAAATTTGGTAAAACTCATAATTGGGTAAAGAAAAGAATTTTCTGGGAGCTTGAATATTGGCCCATGTTGTTAATTCTACACAACCTTGATGTAATGCATATCGAGAAAAATGTTTTTGAGAATCTATTTCAAATGGTTATGGATACTTCTAAAACAAAAGATAACGTCAAGGCAAGGAAAGATGTGGAACTGTTTTGCAATCGACCATCGTTGCATGTTTCAAGTGGAAATAATAATAAAATTTTAAAACCAAAACCATATTTAAATTAGTTGTATACATCAAACATTTGGCATCCTTATACTCGATGTTATAATCACATCATTACATTATTTCACTTATAGTAGTGTTTTAATAATAAAAACATTTGATGCCAAACGAATATTCCAACAGTTATAACTACTGTCTAAGGATAAATTAATAGTTCTAAAATTATCTTAACTTGTCAGTTTTTTTGCTTGACTGATATGAAATTGATACTAAGGTATTCTTTCCCTAGTCCCACCCGTTCCTGTCCATTACCTAAGCTTGGTCCAAGCTATGCTTATCCAAACTAGGACCGAACCAAAATAGTACTTTATTTGAACAAACCATGTTGACTGAAGCTTGTTTTAACCCATTACCGACCCATCCTGTTGGTGCATATGTCTGTCGACTTCGTCTTGTAATAGATTAGATAGATCAAGGCACGATATACAAGAAAATTGAGAAAACATGTTGAATGGACCATTTCGCACGAAATGGAATATGTCCATTTCGTACGAAATGAACTATGGCCATTTCGTGTGAACCATTTCTTGCAGAATGACTTACCTATAAATAGTTGCCTTGAGTCTTTCATTTGTAACTTTTGTAATTCCGGTACTGAGGTGCTACCGTAGTGTCTCCAGGCTGTAAAACGTTATTATATCAATAAACAAGACAATTAGAGTGTATATCAAGCTGTTTCAAAGTCGATACGTTTGTTTCCGCCTCTCGTATTGATTAGACCTCTTCTGAACGACTCATTTTGGTCGTGCAAACGATCCTACAAGTGGTATCAGAGCTTAGGAGGAAGAATTCTTACCGAATTCAGCTTGATTTCATCAAAATTCTGACTTCTACACCTTCTTTTACAACATTTTTCAAAATTAATGGAGATTTTACGGTTAAAATGGATTGATTTTCACATATAATAAGCGAAACACTGTTTTTAAACAATTCTTGAAAGAATTAGACCTAAAATCGACCTAAAACGTGATCAATTGTGCCAAAAACTGCCCGGGAGTGTGACATCAGCAGCATTTCGTACGAAATGGGCCATTTCGTGTGAAACAGACCTTCATTTCGCACGAATTGGACATATTGGACCTCATTTCGCATCAAAGTGTCATTTCGCTTGAAATCACCTCCATTTCGCACGGATTGGTCAAAACAGCCTCCATTTCGCACGGATTGAGTATTGAGTCCATTTCGCTTGAGACAAGTTCCATTTTGCACGTATTGGGTGTATTAGGTCCATTTCGCTTGAAACTTCATTCCATTTCGCACCAAAGTCTCCAGTTCGTTTGAATTTGACCATTTCGCTTGAAAGTGTCTGAGTTTGTGAAACATTTTACCGAAACATGGAAGAAGAGTTTTACAACGCGTTTGCTACTGCCCCGGGTACTCCTGTTACCATTGCTCAGAGCATGAACATGGAAAATGAAACAGGAACGTTACAGAAACCTCCAAAGTTGATGGGCATTGAAGAATACTATTGTTGGAAAGATCGTTTTGAAAATTGGGTTCAAGCAAATCATTTGAGGTCTTGGGAGTGTATTGAAAAGAAGTATGTTAAACCTCGTACAGATGTGGGAGTTATCAAAACTATTTCTGAATTGACAGATAAAGAGAGAGACATGTACAAGGTAGAAAAAATGATGATTAGTCTACTTCAGCAAGCTGTGAAAGAAGACATCTTCATATTACTTCAACACGATGGTACTTCACGTTCGATTTGGGAATCACTTCGAATTAAGTTTGAGGGAAGTACAGAGATGATCAGGAGTAAGAAATCATTGTTAAAGAAAGAATTTGACTTGTTTACTAGCTTGCAGGGTGAATCTACAAAGAAGCTCATTGAGAGATATTGTCATTTAGTGCGTTCAATGTCACTGTTAGATATAAACAAAGATCGAGAAGAATGTGTTGACAAATTAGCTGATGCTTTACCTCAGAAAGAATGGGGTACATATCTGATGATCTTAAAGAACACAGGAGAATATGATAAATTGACAATCTCTCAGTTCATTGAAAAACTTGAAGGACAAGATCTTGAACAACAAAAGATTGCTAGAATGAACAATCCAAGTGGTCAACAAGACATCAAGATGTATTACAAAGGGAATGTTCAGAATGTTGAAGCAAGTCCGAAGGTTCAAACCGCTTTCAGCGCAGAAAACTCACCTGGATCAGCTAATCAAAGTCCAATCAGCAACAGTGGATTTTCTTCATACTCGAGTGTTAATCCAAGTGTTCAAAGCTCAAACAATAGTAATGGTCATGTGATACAATGCAACATCGCGTTGCATCTTCAGAATGCTCAAACTTTCTCTGAAGAAGTCGCTAAAGGTCATATGGCATTACTAGCTACAGTGTTAGAATCATATGAGGGTTTGGTTGCAGGAAGGATCGGAAATCCTATGTTGACAAAAGAGGATTATGATCAGATCGATGCTGAAGAAATGGAGCTTATGGATATTAAGTGTTGTTTAGCGAGTGCGTTGAGGAGAGCTGAGAAATTTAAGCTGATTACAGGAAGAGATGACTTCCGTGATGCTAATGTTTCTACTTTAGGTTTTGATAAATCTAAAGTTACTTGTTTTTGATGCAGGGAAAAAGGACATTTCAAGAGGGAATGTACCAATCGAGAAGCAGGAGGAGCTCAAAATCTGTTCGGGAATAATGATTAATATCGGAAAGCTATATATCAACAAGTTGCTCAACAACTGTCATCATCCCATGCTATTGAAGATGGAAAGAAGAAAGCTTATCTGGTTAATCAAGATGATGAAAAATTGCCAGAAGGTTTTAGCTGGGACAAGAACATTCCGGCTGATTCAAAATTTAAAGCATTCATTGCACAGATCATTCAAGAGCCAGATTTGATGAAGGAATGGATGAATGTGTTTGCTAATGATGAGAAAAGTCAAGATGAAGAGTCTGTCTCTTCAGAAGAAAGCTCAGAAAAGACAACAGTCTTTGATCAATCATCAACTGATAGCAGTGATGATGAAGAAGAAATACAAATAAACATTGGAAAAACTCAATTATCTCCTGAAAGTTTTAAATTTTATTTTGCAGATAGTTTGGAGAAACTAAAGGAGAAGCGAGCAGCAAAAGATCAGAAAAAGAAAAAACGCGAGAATGTTGCTCAAGAAGAGAAGTCTGAAAAGAGTGAAGAAGTTAAAGTTGTTGAGAAGGTGGTTGAAATTGAAAAGATTGTTGAAGTCATGAAACCTTGTCTAAAATGTTTGGAACCATGCAAACATTGTGAAGAAAAAGATGAGAAGTATAGTGAGCTTGACAAAATGAAAGAAAAGTTATTGTTCGGCGTTAAGAATGTGAAAGAATCGTATGATGTGTTGAACAGAATGGTGAATGGTCTGCAAAAGACAAACTCAGAAAGAGAAGATGCTTTAACCATGATGAATGCAGTGATGATGTCTAAGCAGAAGGCTATTAATCATTATATTGAGGAATGTGCAAAGTTGAAGCTGGATTTGGAGACTGAAAAGATAGAGAATGAAAGAATCAGACGATTGTTACAGAGTTATTCAAGTTCTGATTATTTGATTGATAGAATCTATCCAACTGTTGCAGGTTTTGAAGCATTTCAAGAAAAGAAGACTGAAGAAAAGGATACTGGTAAGAAACAAAGTGCAAATTATAACAAGTGTCCGCCTCCGATCTGGGAAGGTTATTCTCCCAGAAAACCAAATGAGGAACAAGTCAAAAAGGCAGTCAATATAAAGTTAAAGTCTGAAACAACTGATGATTTACCAGACAACATTGATGTCATATTCACATCGTCTGACACTGATCATGAGTCTGAGTTAATAAAGAAAGTGGTCGATCAGGTGTTGGATAAAGATGAGCAGTCAGAGTCGAAGTTCGAATCTGAGAGTTCGAGTTCGTCGGTCAACAGTTCAAAATCATCGGTCAAAAGGGTGTATAATAAAGAATTTATGTTATCAAAATCTAATTTGAATGACGAACCAATCAAAGTGGCATATACTTTGAATGATTCTGACAAATTATATTCTGATGAGGAATTTCCAATAAGAGGTGTTAAAACTGAAATGATCAAAAAGGTTTTCAAACTAACAGAAATTAATATTTCTGAAATTAAAGATGTAAATCTTGTTGAAAAACCTAAACCTTACACCTCAAGAGTTCAACAAAGGTTAAACAAGAAAAAGGGTTACAGTTCTAGTTCAGGTTATCGAAAGAAACCAAACCATAACAGTAATTTCAAAAAGAAGGGATTGGGTTTTACTTCACCCGAAAATCATTAACATGAGAAAATTTCTAAAACAAAAACAGTATTTGTTTCAGGGTCCAGTTCTCAAGAAGAGAAGAAGAGCTCATTCTGGAAACAATCAAACAAAGAGTTCTTTATAGAAAAGCAAAAGTTTGAAATGAATGGAGCTAATCAGAAAAGGGAGACAAGAACCTGTTACCGATGTCAAGAAGTTGGTCACATTGCCTGGAATTGTCCAAAGGCAACCAACACAAAACAGGGAGTCTCTTATAAACTCAAAGAGAAAGTTGTTGACAAAACTGAAACACCAACTGAAAAATTCAAAGTGTTTAAAAACTCAACATATGAAGTTGGTGAATGTTCAAAAATATTTTACAAAAGAAGAGTGAATCTTGACAACCAAATGTGGGTTGTTAAGAAATCAGATGTGAAATCTGGCAATGAATCTGACTCGTCAAAGTCAGAGGAGCCACAAGTTGAGTCAAAAGGAGAAAATTCAGTTCCGCCAATGGATGATGTCAACTTTCCACCATTGCGGACTGAAAATTTGAAACAAAAAGTTGGTAAATTGGAAATTTCGAATCAATTCTATTCTGAAAAGAAAGAATTTGATGTCGAAAAGGCTTTCAAGGACAAAGTGAAAAATATTTTTGGAAAAATGGTCGATGGTAGGGCCAAAGGTGTGACACCTGTGTCACTTCAACCATCATACAAATACCAAACCAATGAAATATTGTATTTCATAGTTGGAATTTGTATAAATATGTGTTTCGTTTGCACATATCAATTCTTGTTCGATTTCGAGCTCTAAATCGCTTTCTGGAAGGTTATACGCGAACTGATGTGTAAATATAACCAGTTTAATGCAACAAACACTCCGGAATAGTGACATAGGCTTAACATACCTTAAATAACCTTTACATAACTTAGAAATAAGTTTTGGAAGGTTTGGTATGGCAAAAACAAGTTTATTCGCTCACAGGGACTATTTGCGTCAACTTGCAAAAGGCTGCCATTTTGTAAGGAAACGTACAGTCTGGAACATGATCATAAGCTAAAAATACCATAAATAACCTAAATATATCTTAGAAATAAGCTTTGAGTGGTTTGGTGTGTGAAAATATGCTTATTTGATCTTACAGGGACTAAAAGTGTCAAAAACGGCGTAGGTTTGCATTTACGTGCATATCGTACATTCTGACCACATCTGGACATCCATAATTTTTGTACACACTAAAATATTTTTATTTTAGTGATCGGCAAGCAAAAATACCATTCGTTGCGCAATTTGGATCGTTTTCGCGTCCGTTACGATTTCCGTCGTAATTAGCCGAACAACGTAACCGTACAGCCAAACGAACCGACATCCGAGATATTTTTGAGCATATTTTAAGTTCCCTATACTTTAACTTCGTTTTAGAGCTTTGAAATGGGGTTAACGGGGCTTAAACGTGTAAAAAATGCATCAAAAATCAAGTTTCTCAAGTGCAGGGACTAAATTGTCAATTTCTGAAAGTTGCTGGTCTGCAAGTAGCTTACGGACCGTATGCACATGTCCTTATGGTCCGTAAGGCATGCCCAACGACCAGAAATCATATTTTGCAATATGTTTGATACTTTAGGGGCTGTTCTTGCAAATTCTTTGTGTGGTAACCAAGTTATCCCTTCTCCAAGGCTTTGAACCTGCATCCAACAAGTGTATGGCCATGATTTTTGCTTGGAAGCTACACAAACACATGTCATGATCTTGTGTTCTTGCTACAAGTATATATAGCCATCACCTTTCAGTCATTCCTTGCTCATTTCATCTCAATCTCCTTTCTAATCTGAATTGGGAGCTCTCTCAAGTGATTGGAAACTTGTTCTTGGTAGAAAAGATAGCAAGGACCTTTAGTGAGCATTCCTTCATTCTTTTATTGCTTACTAGTTTAAAAAGTCAAAAAGTGTTTGACTTTCGGTTTGACCAGTCAATGCTCAACGCAAAGTTCGGTTGAACTTTGCAACGTGATTGTAATTACGATGGTTATAATCCTTAGCGATTATACCTACTGATTACCACGTTAACTAGGTGTAGTGACGAGTCAAAGTTTCGGTCAAAATGCGTTTTAGCGCGCATTTTGCAACGGAACTATTTCCGGGTATCAAAACCCATTGTTTTGATACCAAATCAGTTTTCTAAGTAGGTTAAACATGTTTTGACATGTTTTAACTCGTCACTATTAGTTTAGTGCTTGTTTAGGGCCGTAAGTTAAGCGGTCTAAACAACCGCTTAGACTTTCGAACCCGACCCGTTTGGTCGATCATTAGGATCCGACCAAGCATGATTTGTGATCATAGTTGCATAGGGAATAACCCCTGAGGTTATACCTTATGATCACATAGGATTGGTTAGCTATTCGTTAATTGGTTTACATGCCCATAGGAAATGACCAAAATGCCCTTTTGTAGCATAAATCCGTAATATGCATATGTGAACATATTTTTGACATCTAATCTGAATTAGTAACATGTTAGGGTATAATTGGGCATGTAAGACTTGACATAGCTCATAGATAACCATCCGAAAATAGTTTTGCGCAACCGACGCGTTATAGTAGCTTATGCTACCATAATGGGTCGAAACGGGTCAAGAGCACTTAGGTAGACTTCCAAATCAGAATGTTAGCTCTATTAAATCATACCATATGAGTTCAATTACTCATTTGATTTATAGAACATCATTCTATCCTATCTCCCGGTTTAGGAGCCGTTTAATAACATAGTTACCTATACTATGTGACGTTTGATTCCGTACTCCCTCTAGCTTGGCTTGGTTGTTGTTCAAGACTTCTAAGCACCCTCAAGTGAGTACATAGTTCCCCTCTTTTACCGCTTTCAAATATTTGGGGTGAAGCATGTGTACCTATTTGTTATATTCATGATTTCAAAGTATAATTGATTATACATATTAGTACTTATCTTTTGACAAACCAAATGATTATTTATGGTTTAAACACCGATTTTTCAAAGATTATAAAATTAATTGTTGAATTGTACTTATTTTGTTCACCAGACCGATTGGTAGTATGATATAGCGCTATTGGATTTGACACCCCATTCATGTTGTCATGGAATGTCTGAAACCAATTTGTTTCTCCATCCAAATAGGGATTGCCTTTGTGGTATCCCTATAGTCTCAAAGGTGTATTTTGATGCACTAGGTCTGATTAAATTCTTAAATCACATTATTTTATTGTATATTTTATTATACTCCCAAAAGTATAGTTTGATATAATCTCATGTGTGATATTGTACAAAACAACATATATTTTGTTAACTACCAAAACATATTTTAAATATGTTATTTATTCACCCAAAACATAGTTTAATATGTTATACATAAATCCAAAGTATACTTTTGATATACTATCGAAAACGATTATTTTGACAACCAAAGTATATTTAATATACTATCTGTTTTACGATTTTGGAACCGAAATATATTTTGATATATTACCTAATCGACCTTCTTAGAACCAAAGTATATTTTTATATATACTACAAACATTTTATTCAAAACATTATTTTATAAACTCATTTTACATGATTATTTATGCATCATTCTTTTATATCATCAAATTTCTTATAAATTTTTGCATGATTTATAAAGAAAACATTTTTAGGTTCATGACTACTTTTTGTTAAAACATTCTTTTAAACTTATAAGTCATGAATCATGCATAAATAAAACCTATGTATCTCATAGTCATTTTTATGCTGACGTACCTATTTTTACACATGTTTCAGGTACAGCTTTGTGATGATTGTTGATACATGCTATACATAGGATGGACTCGTGCCTTAGTGACTTTAAAACTTGAAAGATAATATTGTAATTATCTGATTTGTACTAAAACAATGAGTTCAATAATTCAATAAAACGGAATTATTTAATCCGTGGTTGTGAAACAATGATTCTGTTACAACACTCCCCGACGTTTCCGCCACGTTTTGTTGTTTTACGTGGTCGGGGTGTGACAAAAGGGGTAAAAGATTTTTATGAATAAAAAAGAAATGTTGAAACCCCAAGTGAAACTGAAAAGGTCACACCTAAAGCTAGTCAGGCTTGGGTGTCAGTATTCCATATGTAAAAATCCTGACTTGCCGGAGCTCCCAAGTTGGTAATCGTGGAGCATGAATCGGCATCTTTCTCAAAATCTCAAAAATTGTTAAATATTCGATTTACAAATGGTATTGATTGATGAGAACATACAAGTGTATGTACCTACATGTGGTTAATCAAGGTCATTAAGTTGAACTTGATTTAACTTTCATTCAAGTGTTTGAAAAACAATGTGATGAAACCCCTAACCTACAAGTGGTTTGTGAAAATCAACAAAATTAATTTTCCGGAAAAACCATTTTGATTAAAACAAACTTAAGTGTTTTAAAATCATAATGGGAAAATAGTTTGTTGTAAGGGGGAGTTCTGATTATTTATGTCAAGTGGATGGCGAATTGAAGCTTGAAAATCAGTTGTCACTTTACTTGTACAGTTTGTTTTTCAAATTTTTCTTGAAAATCAAAAATTGAAAATATTTTTGATTTTAGGGTGAGTAAAAATTTTAGAATTTTCGAAAATTTGAAAAATCCAAAAACATGAAAAATCAAAAACGAGTTTTGTTGGGAAAAAGAGGAAATTATAGTACATTAGTGGACTATCACAACACGCTAAAGAATTGGAAAGTCAAATGTGATAAACGGTCTCACTGATGATATGCCAGTAGGTTTTTACACGCTTAGTAGATTGTGTTCGAGATATAAACCTAAATTTCATACTTGCTTATTTCGTGGGGAACATCTCTCGGATATATAGGTAACCCCTGAAATCTTGTTTGAAGGGTTTTCTATTTCTGACATACTAGGTCTTTGTGCGTGATGATATCTGGGGTATTATACCTAGACTTCTGATTTTGCGGGAGCAATAGCCTAGTCCTCGTATAATATTTTACATTGCTTTAATCGTAAAGGTCACCCTCAGCATAAAAAATGATGAAACATTGAAAAATGTTAATCATGTGCTGTTGAAGAAAAGATTCTCTAAAGAGAACACACCTTGTCGAACCATCATCGCTCTGATTTTGCGAAAGCAATAGCCTGAGCTCTCATGGTTTCGCATTTAACCCCTTACAGATATCATTAGTGTACATTCACCTGTACGACTAAATATAGGAGTCTGGATACGGGAGTATATTCTGAGGTGGGACACGCGATTAAGTTTAAGTGCTTAAAACACTAATTCGTATCTCAAAATAGTTGAACTTTGAGTGAAAATTTAAGTGGATCAGTAGACAATCTATGTGAATCGTTTAGAACTTAAAATGTTTAAAACTTAACGGTGTTAGTGATTTGTTTCAAAAACTGATATGATCATCTTACACAAACTCACAAAAATATTGTATGTAAATATTTCTTTATAGATTTTCTTTAAAAACAAAAATCCAAAAAGATTTTCGGAGTGTTTTAGCATAAATTTTTGAAAATTCAAAAAGATTTTATTTCTTCTTATTTTCGACAACTGATGTTGAAAAGCTGATTTTCAAAATTCCAAGTGTTAAACTTGATGAACAAGTGGTTTGGGAGAGTTGTTTGAAATGAGAAAAGATTTTGAAATGAAAATGTCAAATTTGAATGTTATTCTTACATGTGGTCATCAGAAATTATAAATGTTAAATCATTTTGAACGATACTTGCAAAAAGTTTATAAATTTGTCAAATTATTAAATTTGTGAAATTTATTTTGAGGTAGAGACTGTGCAGGTTAGCCAGGCTTCGACTCCTGATGATGTGCAGATTTGAGCCAGGTTCCTGATCCTGTTACTACGGAAAGCCAGGAGACGACCTGAACCTGTGGAAAAGCTATGTCAGATTGCGATCCTAGAACAACTTAAGGGGGAGTCTGCTAGCAAAGGGAAGTCTGAAGTTGCAAGAGCCAGTTTCTGATCCTAAAAGTTTATTGAAGATTATTAGATCAACATTCAAGGGATAGTTTGATTGGTAAAGAGCCAGGTTGAGGTCTTGGAGAAGAGATAGAGATTGAAGGATGCTTACACTGTCAGATACTTTGGGAAGAGCACGAAGACTGATCAAGACTGAAGATGTGACATATCGAAGACTCGACACTGAAGACTTCGTCAACATCCAAGGGGGAGTCTGTTGGTGCATATGTCTGTCGACTTCGTCTTGTATCGAGTCTTGTAATAGATTAGATAGATCAAGGCACGATATACGAGAAAATTGAGAAAACATGTTGAATGGGCCATTTCGCACGAAATGGAATATGTCCATTTCGTACGAAATGAACTCTGGCCATTTCATGTGAACCATTTCGTGTAACTTTTGTAATTCCGGTACCGAGGTGCTGCCGAAGTGTCTCCAGGCTGTAAAACGTTGTTATATCAATAAACAAGACAATTAGAGTGTATATCAAGCTGTTTCAAAGTCGATATGTTTGTTTCCGCCTCTCGTATTGATTAGAACTCTTCTGAACAACTCATTTTGGTCGTGCAAACGATCCTACACACCCATTTTGTTGGCTATGTTAAAAGACTCCACCCCGTTTCCAATCAACTAGAGAACTTTCTGGTGAAAAAATTGGGGTTTTGGCCTAAACTGGTCTGGGTTGAAACCGGGGTGGGTTTGGTCAAAGAAAGTGAAACCTGATTTACTGAATATGATTCGGGTTCCAATTTGTTTTGTAAGGGGAAATAGTCGGGTTTGACCGATTTGAAGCCATGTTTTAACTGGTTCAGGCTCGGTTTGAGTGGGTTCAAACTGGTATCGAGGCTCGGGTTGGCTTCAAACTAGATTCCCTAAAACTGGCTTCAAAATCGAGTTTGGTTCGGGTTCAAAATTGGGTTTTATTTTTCTCACCACGGCACCTAACAAATGGGCTGGACTAAAATAAATAAATGGGCTGGACTAAAGTAAATCAATAGCTCGGGTTTTATTCTTATTCTTATTCTTATACTTCCATTCTCAAATCCTCAACACATCTTCTGCCCACTTTTAAATTAAGATTATAATTAAGTATTTTGTTATAACTTCAAATATCAGGTATTTTTTATAAATAATAAAAAATTACATAACAAATTTATTGTATCTATATTATTGGTTTGGTACTGCAAAATATGTTATATTAGGTTGTATTTGTAGGTAAAATATGAGGGATATCTTTTGAAGAAGTACGGGGAGAAAAGTAGCCAACACCGAGAACTTGACAAAGAATTGTGGTACCGAGCTTCCGGGGGAAAGAAGAGAGGTAAAGTATATGGGTTAAGCAATCTTAAGAATGATTTTAACGTTCAGCATCATGGAAAACAAGACCAAGAGGTATTTTTATTCTTTTAAGTTGTTTGGTTCAAACATGTTTAAACTCAAATATTGACATTATTTTTTCATGCAACCACTTCTCAAGTCAATAATATGTTAACTTTTGTATGGGTATTATTGAAAATAGGATATTTGACCTTAGAAGTCAAACTTATTTTTTCTCTTTATTCTATAATTGTACAAGCAGCTAATAAGTTTCATAAATTGTATAAATTGTGATAATGTTGGCCATTAATATTTCACTTGCATTGGTTTTATTAGATCGAAAGGTTGAACGTGATTATCCAAGATATATTGAAAGAAAAAGAAGAAGAAAAAGAAAGGTTGAACGATATTATTGCGAGATTGGTGGTGGAAAAAGAGAAAGATAAGGCGGAGAAAGAGGCTATGAATGAAAGGATAGCAAACATTGAAGCGATGCTAAAAGCTAGATTTCAAAATGTATAATCATCGACTTAGGTTTCGAAACGTATAAACACTTTGTTTTGAATATGTATTTTGTTATGATAACTTCGGTATTGGATGTTTCAAGTGGGATGTTTTATATAATTGTGAAAATTTGATAATATGTAAAATTTAAAATTGACATTATATGCAGGTTAAAATAGAAAATGGACAAAAATAATTTTTAAAAATTAAATAGAAATTGTGACCTCAAAAATGGTCGCAATTTTTCAAAAGACAGGCGGTCGGAAAACGGTCGCAGTTTGTAAAAGACAGGAGGTCGGAAAACGATCGCAGTTTGTAAAAGGCATGCGGTCGGAATACGTTCGCGTCAAGACCGTCGCAGCCGAACTCCCACAAAACCAGGAACAGTCGCAATATTTGTGACCGTTATTAAAGTCGCAAAACCCGGGTCGCAAAAGATAGCAGCAGTCGCAACTTAGTCGGAATAGAGCAATTGCGACTGGTGTTTTTCCGATTGTAGTTCCGGTCGGAAAACGGTCGCAACAGGGCAATTGCGACCGGTTTGCGACCAAAATTGCAGTCGGAAAAACCTAGTTTTCTAGTAGTGTTTCTTTTCACTGTATGTTGGATTAATAATGAATTACGATCAAATTAATTAATAACTCAAATGCATTTTGTTATCTTAATCTATAATTCTCTAATAAATCTTTGTACATGATTCTGTTATAAGTCTTGCGGTTAGCACGTCTAGCTAACCACCAAGAAAGGCAGAAACATTGTTTTTTGGTTCATTCATCCCCTTCTGGCTGGCATTTGGTCTTACAAGTTCACTCATAGCTTGCTAATAACCCCTTTTTTTAGTCCTATGCACGTCATATTCCTCCTAACATCTCAATCACTTTCAAGTTATTATTCCTAGTTTCTTTATTCTTTTTTCTTTTTATCAAAATGTGACACCTTAATTACAATTAGTCAATTTCAGGTTATAAACTTTTTATAATTATTAACATGTCTAATGTGTCATTCTCTCATCTCAATAATAACCTTTTCCTTTTGAATAAAATAATTTAGTAAGATTTAGCATTAAAACTTTGGTAACTTCCGACACATTTAACTTGTCAAAGATGAAACTTTTGTCACCTCTAAAACGGACTTGTCTATAGCAAATTCAGGGCCGTCTCCGAAAATCCATAAGAATTTTGGGGCACTGTGCAAGTAAAAAAAAGAGGCCCCTAAATTTAAATATAATCAGCAAACAAGTTTTTAATATACACATCTCATGTTTAAATCAAAATATAGGGTTCGAGTTTCATCTAAAAATATCAGTATAAAGATTAGCACAATTAGTTTAGGATTGTTAAGAAAATCTATCAATCATCACAATTATCCATCTTCATAGAGTTAATACACAACTCGAATTTAGCATCGATTAAAAACAATAAATCCGAGTTTTATGTTACAAATAAATAAATACCCTTAACATTAGTTTTAACACCCATCGGACAAGCAAAAAGAACTAACACTTAAATTCTTTAAACAAAAGAACTCTAATACGTGTAAACGTATTCAAACTAGCTTAACACGAACCTTTTCATACGTATAAAATAAAATAAATTGAACTAGAAATTGAGTTCAGAGACATGATGAATATATAATTCGGGAAATCAATAAATGTCAAAATGCAAGACAAGGTCAATATATATTTTTTAAATATTTGAAATAACATATAATATTAGGAAAATAAGCTAGACAAAGGCTATATAAGGTGTCAAGAAGCATTAACAAGAGCATTCCAACAGAAACTGAACATAGAAGCAATGGCAAGAGCATTCCAGGCTTTGGTTGCAGTGGTATTTATATCAGCAGTTTCATTCCAATCATGCTTTGTCAATGCAAATTTTTACACAGACACTTATTTCAACTGGGGTGCTGAGCATTCGTATATCTTTGGTGCCAATGGTGAAGATCTTAATCTGGTGCTGGATAATGTTGCAGGTACAGTTTTGAAAAATCTCAAATTCAAATTCGTTTGACTCCTAAAAGTCAAACATGAACTATTAAGTATTGGTATGTTGAAATGACTCTTATTACAGGGTCTGCTGTTCAATCATACAACTCCTACCTATTTGGAAGCATTGAAATGTTAATCAAGTTAGTTCCAGGGAACTCTGCGGGAACCGTGACAGCATATTATGTAAGTACATCAACATTTACATGTAGACAAAGTGGTTCTTATCATAATAATCACTCTAAGCTTCTGTACGGAATTATTGCAGCTTTCGTCTACTGGTGACTATCATGATGAGATCGACTTTGAGTTCTTAGGGAACTCATCAGGAGAACCTTACACCCTGCACACAAACATCTTTACTCAAGGAAAAGGAAATAGGGAGCAGCAGTTCAAATTATGGTTTGACCCGACTGCGGATTTCCACAACTACACCATTCACTGGAATCCTGATGCAGTCGTGTAAGTTAACCACCCTACGGGTCAGCTCAACCTTTTTTGGGGCCTAAAGCGTAGTCTAAAATCAGGGCTTGTTTCATTAAAATAATCATGTTTTTGTATATGATTTCTAAAAGGCACACAATCGTAGAATTCCAATAGAAAATTTGAAAGATGAAGGGCTGAGGCCCAAGGGAGTTGTGATTAGAGAGAAAAAACCGAATACGAATCGAACATAGTCAAGCCCAAAAAAACTGGGCCTGTTATTAAATATCATGCCCTGAGGCCCAACTTAATTTTTTACAGTCATGGCGCCTGGCACCCTAACTTATCTTCTACCCAAAAAACTTTCCGATGTACAGTTTAAAGAATAACTGTTCCTAAATTGTTTGAAAATGACATTAAATGCAGATGGTACGTTGATAGCATACCGATTAGGGTTTACAGAAACTACAAAAGCGAAGGAATTGGATTCCCAGACCAACAAGGAATGCAGGTGTACTCTAGTTTGTGGAATGCTGATAACTGGGCAACACAAGGCGGTCTAGTGAAGATAGACTGGTCATGTGCACCTTTCACGGCTGGCTTACGCAAGTTTAATGCAAGGGCTTGTAAGTGGAATGGACCGGTTAGCATTTACCAGTGTGCCTACCCTGGCTATGATAACTGGTGGACCTCCCCGGCCTATAAGCAACTGAGCTGGGATCAACAAGGAAAACTCAAGTGGGTTAGAGATAACTACATGATCTACGACTACTGCACAGATTATGAGCGTTTCAATTGGCAGATGGCTCCTGAATGCTCCAAGCCACAATACTAAACAAAACTTGATATACTTTTATTAGTTTTTTTAGCCAGTTTATTTTCCAGTCTACACTTGAAACTCCATATGCCTATCTTTATTTGTTTTTGTTTGGCTTATTTATAAGCTCACCTATGGGATTATTATGTTGACATTTTTCAAATTCTGAAATTAAAGTAATTGTGGTCTAAAAACATTATTCATATATTTTCAGAAATTGCAACATTGGAAATATGAAAAGCATTATTCATATAATTTGAACTAAACCTAAACTCACCTAATATGAAGAATATTGGGAGCAATTATCAATTTATCATAAACAAGAACATCTACTAGCGGATTATCGAACACAAAATAAAAAATATAGATCGTTCACAATAAACAAATACAATACAAAATGGAAATGAATCTATGGAACCTAATCTCGATAGATAATACAAGAAAATGAAATTAAACAGAAGACATAAGAAGAATGGATGATCGAGGCCACATGACAAACATGGTTTCACAAAAACAAATCTCGTGTATGCATGCGTTTGTCTAATCCTCTCTACGGGTACTACGAATGTTCTGACATATTGTAAGAGATGAACTCACTTGAGTGAAATACCACCTCAAATATATATATATATATATATATATATATATATATATATATATATATATATATATATATATTCCTGCATAGCACCTGAAATGGTGTGTTCTATATAATGTTTTTCTGTGTCTTTTACTTAGAGAGCTAGATTTTTTGTCATATTTAAAAAAAACTAAATGGTTCAATGGACAGCAGAACTTTTTTCTATCCAATGGCAAACCCGGATTATAGAGCAGCCCAAACCCACTGCTCAACGTATATCAGAGTAAGAGTAAGCTGAGGTGAGTGTAGCACAACTAGTCAACATATCTCAATGTTTGTCAAGTTACTCTCTTAGCATCTGGGCACAACTCAACCGTGGAACATAGAGAAGCAGCTCAATGTAACTTCACGGGTCAACATACACCTTCCTTAGTCAAGAGAAAAAACTAATCAATTTAGAAAAAAATGTGTATCGAAGCACAACCCAGCACTTGTGCAGGCCTAAGAGTTTTGATATGGGATTCATGTATGCGGGTCACGAGCATGCACATCTTTTAGAAATCAAAATATTTGAAACATAATTACGTCTAATCTTCCAAAGAAAGCACTTCAACAAAATTAGTATTACCAAGTATATAACTGAACTATATCTGATTGTATTGTTGGTGATGATATTACAAGGTACCAGACTATCAATTTATAAGGAAATACAAGATGGTAAACAAGAAAAAAACATAAGGCTATGATTCACCAGCTGGTATGAGCTGGAAGATGGCGCCTTGATTGCTGATTAATTAACCTTAATTCAAGAGGGAAATGATGGTTGACTGGTCCCCTTCAATTGCTCCTCAAAAATCCTTCAAGTTGAAAAGTAGAATCTACAATGTTTAACATGACTAAAGAATCATTAAAGATTCATTCATTAACGGCTTTTGTCAATATATCTGTTAGTTGGTCTTTTGATCAAACGAATAGAAGCTCATTAATCCTGGTCTCTAATTTTTCTTTATTGAAGTGTCTATTAAGCTCTACATATTTTGTTCAATCATGTTGAACCGGATTTCTGAGATTTGAAGTGTTGCCTTGTTATCACACATAATTTTGATAGTGTTTGTTGAGGGAAAGTCAACTACAATTAAGAGTTTTCGTATTCATAAAACTTCTGCCAAACCCGGCGCTATTGCTATTCCCCTGAACTCGAATTCTTCGCGTGAAAGGGCAACCACTACAATTAAGAGTTTTCGTATCCAGATGTCGTCGATTGTCGATTTGCTTCGTCTCTTGGCCAGTTTGCATCGGTATACACTTGTATCTTTGCGTTCTCGTTTGATTTAGATAGATATAGAACTCCCTGACCAGTAGTTCTTTTGAGATACCCAACGATTCTCCAGACTACTTCTATATAGGAAGCTTAGGACTACTTTCATATAGAAAGCTTAGGGTTGGTGTGTTGCCCAGATTATGAACGATATGAATGATATAGAGAATCAATTGAGAGAAAAATAAAAGAATTGCAAGATCAATTATGATTTGTGTGTGTTGTCTGATACATACATTGATACATATATAGGATTATCCCAAATCAAGTTATAAGGATATACAAGTTTAACCCTTCTACTTTATACATAAGATACTTAAACTATAAGTATTTACTATTTACGCTAATGACCCTCTAAGTATGGATGATCGGGATTAGTCCTTCAATCACCCCCTTAATCATGATCATATTTGTTGCAGATCTTGAACACCGAGCAACTTCCTCATTGTGATGAATTTGTCTCTTCCCAGTGCTTTTGTCAGTATGTCTGCCTTTTGTAGTTCTCCACTAATGTGTTCCACATTGATATGATTGTTCTCCACACATTCCCTTATGAAGTGATAACGAGTATCAATGTGCTTGCTTCTTCCATGAAATACCGGATTCTTCATTAGAGCAATAGCTGATCTATTGTCCACTAGTAATGTGATCTTTTCTTCTTTCCATCCAGTCATTGCAGCTAGTAATCTTTTTAGCCATAGTGCTTGGCATGCTGCTGCAGTTGCTGCCATGAATTCAGATTCACAAGATGATAGAGCAACAGTTTGTTGTTTCTGAGTGCACCAAGTTATTGGAGAGTTTCCAAAATAGAAGACTATTCCTGTGGTGCCCTTTCCTTCATCCGTATTAACTCCATAACTGCTATCACTATAGCCCGTTATTTTACAACCACCAACTTTATAGTATGTTATACCAAGGTTTTGTGTTCCTTTGATATAACGTAGCACTTGCTTAATAGCCTTTTGGTGATGTTCTTTAGGTTCTTGCATGAACCTACTAAGTAAACCAACAGAATAA
The DNA here is from genome assembly GCA_030545235.1 of Helianthus tuberosus. Taxonomy (NCBI): domain Eukaryota; kingdom Viridiplantae; phylum Streptophyta; class Magnoliopsida; order Asterales; family Asteraceae; genus Helianthus; species Helianthus tuberosus. Next base: position 64,226,293 of record CM060443.1, read on the forward strand.
CAGAGTTCTGGCCTTGTATGCAACAAGTATCTTAAACAACCGATTAAGCTTCTGTATTCTGTTGCATCAACTGAATTTCCCCCTTCGGTTTTTGTTAACTTAGTTCCTGGGTCCATTGGTATCTTGGTGTCATTGCAATCCAACATTCTTGCATCTTTGAGAATTTTGGTTATATAGCCGGATTGTTTAATAGATATTTCACCCCCTGTTTGGGTGACTTCTATACCAAGATAGTAAGCCAACAACCCTAGATCACTCATTTCAAACTTCTCTTCCATTTGAGATTTAAAATGATCTATTTCTTTCTTTGGATATCCAGCCACTATTAGATCATCAACATAGACTCCGATTAGTAAAGTTGAAGTCTCATTTCTTTTAGTGTAGACTTCTTGTTCCAAAGAACACTTTTGAAATCCAAGGGACTTTAAGGTATGATCTAACTTAACGTTCCATGCACGTGGAGCTTGTCTTAGTCCATATAGTGCCTTTGAAAGTTTATATACCTTCCCTTCATTTTCTGGTTTCACAAAACCTTCTGGTTGCGAAACATATACTTCTTCTTTGAGTTCGCCATGTAGGAAAGCAGATTTTACATCCAAGTGATGTACTTTCCAATTATTATAGGCTGCCAAAGCAAAAATCAGACGAACTGTTTCTATACGTGCTACAGGAGCAAAGACTTCATCAAAGTCTATCCCATGTTGTTGCACATAACCTTTTGCAACTAAACGTGCCTTGTGTTTGATGATCTTTCCACTTGCATCTCGTTTAGTCTTAAACACCCATTTCAGGCCAATTGCCTTTTGATTGTTGGGTAAAGTGGTCAACTTCCACGTTTTGTTTTTGTTGATTGAATCGATTTCCATTTCATAGCTTCAATCCATTGTTCATCTTCCGATGCTTCTTTATAATTTTTAGGTTCATCTTTGGCCAATAGTAACTCATTTGTCTCAACCTCCGGTGCTCTTTCATATATTTCTGTTAAAGGATGAAAGCCTCGTACAGGTGTGTGATCAAATGGGTTAGATGAATTTGCTGAAGCTGATGTATATTCAATGGATCCTTGTGAATTTGGATCATCGGTGTTTGGTGATGGAGTGTGAAGTGAATTTGGTGATAGAGGGTTTTCATCTTCATTTTCATTGCCATTTGTGTTTTCAAATTCACTGTTTTCAACTTGAGTTTCATGCACAACCGGTGGATCAGTAACTTGAATATCTTCAATAGTGAAGTTTGTCCACTCAGGTTCCTCATGGTTGAAATCTTCTAAATATTTACTCCAATCCCATGATTCATTTTCCATGAATTTGACATCGCGACTGATGCAAACTTTCTTTGAAACAGGATCAAATAATCTATACGCCTTTGATCCTGGTTCGCTGCCTAAGTACACCATTTTAGTACTTCTATCATCCAATTTCTTTAGATGTGGCAACGCAACTTTTGCATAAGCTATGCAACCAAAAATTCTAAGATGATCAAGTTTTGGTTTTCTTCCTTTCAAAGCTTCATATGGGGTGCAGTTTATTAGTGCCTTAGTGGGCACCCGATTCAAAACATAAATCGCATGTCTAACTGCTTCTCCCCAAAAATTTTGAGGCATATTTGATGCTTTCAGCATACTCCTAGTAGTCGACATTATAGTTCTATTTCGTCGTTCTACTACTCCGTTTTGTTGTGGGGAGTATGGTGTTGTAAGTTGCCTAGAGATGCCATTAATTTTGCAATATTGTGAGAATTCATTTGACGTGAATTCTCCACCTCTATCAGTTCTAAACATTTTTAACTTGGTTCCAACCTCGTTTTCAACCATCAATCTAAACTCTTTGAAAATCTCAAAGGTTTGATCCTTAGAGTTAAGAAAATAGGCCCACATGTATCTAGTACAATCATCTACTAGAAGAAACATGTATTTCTTTCCTGCGTGAGTTGATGGTGATATAGGACCGCATAGGTCTCCATAGATTAGATCCAATGGTTCCAAAGACTTGAACTTGGACTGATTTGGAAATGGAGTTCTGCTATGCTTGCCTACTAAACATGCATCACAAATTTGACTTTCGTGTTTTATACGAGGAATTCCCTGAACCAAATGTTTCTGGGTCATGGTTTTGATTGCATCAAAATTTAGGTGACCCAGCCGAGCATGCCATAACCATGCTTGGTCTTCTAAGTTTGCCAACAAGCAAACGGGTGTACCAATATTCAACTTAATGTGGTATAATCTGTTGGTTGAACGTATAACCTTCATTATGAGTTTTTGATTTTGATCATATACCATCAATAGGTTATCTTCCATTACCACTTTACACCCAGTTTCTGTTAATTGTCCCAAACTTAGGATATTACTCTTGAGACTTGGAATGTAGTAAACTTGCGAGATAATCTTTTGATCTCCATTTTTACATTCCAACAAGATGGAGCCTTTACCTTTAATTTGTACACGTGAATCATCTCCAAAATGGACATTTCCGCTAGCCGTTTCATCTAAATCAGTGAAATGTGTTCGTGTCCCGGTCATATGGTTACTTGCACCATTATCTAAGTACCACATGCTCTCATGGGTAGTTATGACCTTTTCAGTTTCAGTTTCCTTTTTGTTTAGGAAAACTTCTTGATGGATCTCATTTATTATCGGTAATTGCCATCAAGAGGGTTGGCTCATTATCTTCTTGCACTAGATTTGACTGATCTTGTGCAGGTTCATTTTTAGGGCAGAAATTTGAATAATGCCCAAGCTTCTTGCATTTGTAACATTTTACATTGCTTGTATCCTTCATAGCATTTTCTTCTTTGCTATGATTGGATTTCCAAGAGGATTTTTCCTCTCTTCTAGATTGTCTAGACTTGCCACCACGCCATTTATTTCGTGATGGTTCAAACTTCTTTTGTCCATGGTTACCAAACCGTTTTTCACGACTAAATTTGTTGTCATGATTTGTGAACAAAAGTTTATCATTTCTATCGGTATGACTTCCCTTTTTAGACTTGATTCTTTCTTCAAAAGTCTTAAGTCTACCGATGGTCTCATCTAGTGAGATCGTGTCTAGATCATTATTTTGTTCCAAGGATGCAACCATATGGATAAACCTTTCAGGCACGGAATTTAGTAACTTTCGTACCAACGTAGGCTGATCAAATGTTGATCCTAGGCTGGTTGCCTTAGTAACGATACTGTTTAACTTGGCAGTGAACGAATCAATAGATTCTTCTTCTTTCATATGCAACATATCAAATTCAGATTTGAGTGTTTGCATTCGTGCCTTTTGCACCATGTCTATACCAACATGTCTAGTTTTTAATGCCTCCCATACCTCTTTTGCACTTTTGCAATTAGCAACTTGCAATATGAGATCTTCGGGTAAGGCTTGAAACAAGTATGCAATCGCAGTTTTGTCTTTCTTGACATCTGGTTGCGTATCTTTACTTGGTTCAATCATTTCCCATAATCCGTTTTCCTCAAGTATAGTCTTGATACGGATAGCCCAAATTATATAATTTGTGGACTTCAAAGTGGGACATTGGAAATGGTTTAACGAACCATTTTCCTTTTGCATAACAATTATTTCTTTATTGCCACTATTTTCACCCATGTTCTTAATGGGGACCAGTAAACAATCTTAACAAACTTGGATGAGAATTTGTTAAGTAATGACAATTTTAACAAGGAATTAAACTAATTCCAAACAGTGACTTATTCTAATGGAATTCCAATAAGATTAGGACTTGAAAACAATCACAGGAACTTTTAGACAGGTTCCTAATCCGGATTGAAAACAACTAATCTTTAGACAACTTAAAACTATTAATATGAGAATTAAAAAAAAATCAATAATCAGAAAAATAATCTTTCCTGATCGATAAAAATAAACACAAAACAGATTCGTAACAATTGAACCTGGACTTTTGTGAGTAGCGTCTTCGGAATCGAAAACAGTATGCGATCAGTTGACACAAAAGAACAGCCCTTGTTCTTTCCTGATCGATGAAACAAACAAAACCGAAAGCACACGTGAACGATCTTCGTGATACTTGATAACCCTATACGACACCGTCGACTCGTGTCTGAGTTTCAAACGCGAAGAAATCTTGATCCACAGAAATCGATTTGACTGTTTGCTTGGTTGTTGAATGATCGAGCAAGATCAATTGATCCTTGAAAGCGAGAGAGCCTGATGCTCTGATACCAATTGTTGCCCAGATTATGAACGATATGAATGATATAGAGAATCAATTGAGAGAAAAATAAAAGAATTGGAAGATCAATTATGATTTGTGTGTGTTGTCTGATACATACATCGATACATATATAGGATTATCCCAAATCAAGTTATAAGGATATACAAGTTTAACCCTTCTACTTTATACATAAGATACTTAAACTATAAGTATTTACTATTTACGCTAATGACCCTCTAAGTATGGATGATCGGGATTAGTCCTTCATGGTGCATGAGTTAACTCTCTACCCCTACAACAAAGGCTATATCTGGGTGGGTATGTGAAAGATATATTAGCGTTCCCATCATACTTTTGTATCTTCCTTTTACTCTGTTAGATATGCACATTTATAATTATAAGCTAGATAATATAACTCTTATTATTCGTTTTTTTATTATTATTATTAAACCTAAGTTATGGCGGTTATCACTATTGATGTATCAGTATATATACTATGTATCATCATAATCAATTCATTTTATGAACATTCGAATTCTGCCAAAACCCTAATCAGATTCAAACAATTCTAACATAGTGGTATCAAAGCCACATCGATCAAATTCTCATAAACACGAACAACCGATCTTTATATTTTTCTTCCCTCACCTAGACGTAATGAATCAAACACAAGGAATTCAAACCCAGATTCCCAAACTTACCGGACAGAATTACTATCACCGGCACATTCAAATGAAAGTATTACTGGAATCACGAGAACTATGGAGCATTGTTGAAGAAGGATATCAAGAATTGGGATTAAATCCCACAGAAGATGCAACTGCAGTTTATCGAGATTCAATCAAGAAAGACAAGCGGGCACTGCACATCATATTTCAGTCTGTGAATGATATTGTCTTCGAGCGAATTGCCATGGTCAAATCATCAAGAGAGGCTTGGAGTATTCTGCATAAATCATACAAGGGAGAGAACTGGGTAAAACTGTAAAACTTCAAACACTTAGATGTGAATTTGATGCGTTAAAGATGAAAGAAGGAGAGTTTGTTGAAGATTATTTCAATAGAATAACTCTAATAGTTAATCAATTAAGAATGAATGAAGAGAAAATTAGTAAACAACGAATTATAGAAAAGATTCTATGAAGTCTGACTAGAAATTTTGAGTCAGTGGTGATCGCTGTTGAAGAAACGAAAAACCTAGAGGACATTTCCACTGAAGAACTGCTGGCTGCAATCCCTAAAATTAAGAATGAAACGATATGAAGATACTCCAATCGAACATGCCTTTCAAATACAAAATGCAAACCAAGATAGGTTTCAGGAAACCCGAAGCGATGCGGGAGGAAGAGGAAGAGGACGTGGCAAAAACAAAGGGCGATACATGAGTTCGATTAGATGTTATAATTTCCAGAAACTTGGTCACACAACCAAGTTCTGTCAAAGAAAGGATGAGAACGAAAAATCCGATAATGTGTTAATTCACAAAGAAGATGAACCGGAAGAGCAGGATGATACTATGTTCATGATTTTCAATATGGAAGAGACAGTCAAAGAAGACTGCTGGTATCTAGACAGTGGCTGCAGCAATCACATGACAGGAAACAAAGGCTTGTTCATCAGGTTGGACGAATCTCTAAAAAAAGAAGTAAGAACAGGTGATGACAAGAGGTTAGAAGTATTAGGCAGCGGAGATGTCATGATTTCGATAAGAGGATGAAGTAGAAAGGTACCGAACGTTTTTTTATGTAAAAGGTTTGAAGCACAATCTGTTGAGTGTGGAACAACTTATACAAAAGGGATACACGGTCAAGTTTCAAAAGGAGCAATGTGTAATCAAGGATGCAAGTAATGAAGTCATGGGTATTATCAAAATGACAAACAACTAGATGTTTCCTCTTAACCCAGAAAGTGATATAACTCTAGCACTGACTATGACAATGAAAGATACTTCGATTCTATGGCATAAACGTTTTGGTCATGTGAATGTTGACACTCTGGTAGATATGGGAAACAAAGAGCTAGTACTCGGCCTACCCAAAATTATAAGAGATGCTAGCATATGTGAAGGATGTGTATCAGGGAAGCAAGCAAGAAAACCTTTTCCAAAGAAAACGACGCGGCAAGCAAACAAGCCACTACAACTTGTTCACTCGGACATATGCGGTCCTATGAGAACGAAATCCATCGGTGGATGTAAATACTTCATTACCTTCATCGATGATTTTTCAAGGAAAACTTGGGTTTATTTTCTCAAATTTAAATCTAAAGCTTTAAATTACTTTAAGGTATTTAAAGCATCAACTGAGAAACAATCGGATCACATGATAAAGACTTTAAGAACTGACCATGGTGGAGAATATTGTGGTAAAATGTTTCAAGATTATTTGACGCTGAACGAAATACGTCATCAACTCACCAACAGTTACTCACCCCAACAAAATAGAGTAGCCGAGCGGAAAAATAGAACATTAATGGAGTTAAGCAGAAGCATGATGAACATAAAGAAATTACTGAATCAATACTCGGCAGAGGCAATAGCATGTACTACTTACATTCTGAATCGCACAGTCACAAAAACTAGACCGAACACAACCCCCTTTGAAGCGTGGAATGGGAGAAAGCCCAATGTAGAGCATTTCAAAGTTTTTGGTAGCCTGGCTTATGTTCACATTCCTAAACAACACTGGAATAAGCTGAATGATAAAACAGAGAAAACAATCTTTGTTGGTTACAGTGAAAACAGTAAAGGGTATAAGTTATATAATCCCCAAACCAACAAGATCATAATAAGCCGAGACGTCATTTTTGATGAAAACAAAAGATGGGTCATCAACTCAGAACCGTCTGAAGTTCCATTCATTATAACTGAGGACAATGAGGAGAGTACAGTTCAAAGTAACAACACACGAGAGTTATCGGAAGGTCAAGACATGTCAGATTCTGCTCAAAACAATGGGAACACCAATCCTGCATCATATGAGAATGCAGAACAGGATCCAGAAGCAAGTCACTCACAACAGCATAATCTACATAATGATGAATCCTCATCTACAGATTCTGAAATCGAAGTGATTAATACCAGAAGCATTAACAACATTTACAGGGATTCAAGACCTCTCACCGATGCTTAAGTTTTGAAAAAATATAATGAAAATTAGGTGGTTAACTTTGTTCTTTATGCAAGTGCTGATCCGACAACTTACGAGGAAGCTAGCAAGGATACAAAATGGTTGGAAGCCATGAACAAAGAAATGGAGTCTATTTATACAAATCAAATGTGGGAACTGGTAGATCCTCTAATAAATCAAAAACCTATAGGTGTCAAGTGGATCTACAAGACAAAATATGATGAAAAAGGAAATATAGACAAGTATAAGGCTAGGTTAGTGGTAAAAGGATACAAACAAAAGTTTAGAATAGATTACCAAGAAGTATTCGCACCAGTAATCAGATTTGAGACGGTACGATTAGTATTAGCACTCGCGGCTCAACATGATTGGCACCTTCATCAAATGGATGTAAAAACAGAGTTTTTGAATGGAAAATTAAAAGAACAGGTTTATACAGAACAACCTCAAGGTTGCATCAAACAAGGAGAAGAGAAAAAGGTATGTCATCTCAAACGAGCATTATACGGTTTGAAACAAGCACCGAGGGCGTGGTATAGTAGAATAGATACATATTTTATGCAACACGAGTTTAAAAAATGCACCTATGAGCATACTCTTTATATTAAGGACACCAAGGAAGGAAAACTAGTGATATGCTTATATGTAGACGATTTAATTATAGCAAGCAGTTCTATGAGGCTAATTTTTGAATTCAAGGAGACAATGAAAAAGGAATTTGAGATGACTGATATGGGTAGACTGTATTACTTTCTCGGTATGGAAGTTCTATACGAGAATGGTAATATAATTCTATCCCAAAGAAAGTATATGAGAAATTTATTGGAAAAATATAGAATGGCCCAATGTAATACGGTCTCCACACCAATGGAATATGGTCTCAAATTATCAAAGGATGATCCGGAAGAATTTATAGACGAAGGTGTGTATCGAAGTCTAGTAGGAAGTCTGATGTACTTAACAAACACGAGACCGGATATCATGTTCGCAGTAACTAAAATAAGTAGATTCATGGAATGTCCAAAGAAGAGTCACTGGGAAGCAGCTAAACGCATACACAAATATATCAAAGGCACTTTGGAATAGGGAATCACGTATTCTAAAGGAGGAAAAAGGAAACTCGTGGGATTTAGTGATAGTGATTATTCAGGTAATATAGATGATAGCAAAAGTACTTCCGGATATATCTTTCACCTAGGTTCAGGACCTATATCTTGGCAATCAAAGAGACAAAAAGTAACAACTGTGACAACCCTCACTAAACCAGGTATCCGTACGACTTAATTAATAATTAATTACTACTTAATTACTGTGCTTACTTGAACTTGTGGATAAACTGCTACTTGAATGCTGATACATGTACTTACTTGCATCATACTTTACTTGCTGTCACTCCATGTTTTGCTTACAGCACCTCTGTGACAACCTTGATGCACCAAAAGCACAGTAGCACAATGAACGGATAACCTATTAAACGTGCTATCATAACTAGCACCAGGCAGGTACTGCCTCTAAGGCCTGTAAGAGCCTGCGATAGTTTGCTACACTAGTGGTGAGTGTAGGGATATAGGGTTGTAGAACTGCGTCACTAGATATAAGTTACAGTGACCGGATGTGCCTAAAACGTACTCTAAGTACAAAAATTCAGCACTTTAAATAAAAATTCAGCATCTAGCTAACTAATAAAGTGCCAAAACATGAGAAAAATATTACTAGACACTTTCCAAAGTGTCGGGAATAAGTTGTGTCACTAAAAGTAATAATAACGACGCTTTAAAGCTTTGTTAAGCACTTTAACGGATCTCTATCCAACCGGACTTTACCCGGAACATGAAAATATTGCCATTTACATTGTTTATCTTTTTCTGAGCCAGTTAGGGTCCCTGGGTCCCTGAATACCCTAACACCCGCTTTAACGCATAACACGCTAGTAACCGAGTTAATCCTTAACTTAACTAACTAATACTTAACTAATCGTTGGAAACCAACCGGATTACCCCCCCCCCCCCCTCAACCAAACCGTCCCCAAGGGGGACACCCTTGTACTTTTGGTGATTAAATTAATCAAGCTTGCTTGATATCTAGATAACACATGGTCCAATGGTTAATGATCATACAATTGTCTATAAGTTCAAGACTTGGCACACCATAACACACACTTAACAAACATCACAACACACACACTCTCCCCCTCTCCAAAGCTCTCGGCCGAACCCCCCCTACACCATCCATCCATTTTTCGGTTTTGATCTTCTCATTCCAAGAGCATACAAGTGTTGAGGATCACATACGAGGAGGCTTGGTGCATTCGGAACGTGAAGGACCTCTTCTCATTTCTTTTATCCACTCATTCTTCGACTAGAATCTTCCCTAGCCTCGAGCTAGTAGTAAGTTGCTTGAAACACCCTCTCGATCTATTTTAAAGTGGTTAAAACGGTATATGATGGTTAAAACTCATGAACATACAAGATGATATGGTAAAAGTCTACTAAAATGATGAATATGATGGTTAAAAGCTAAGTTGTTGTGTAAATCTTGTAAGATTTGTTTTGTGTGATTATTTAGTGCCGATCTATGATGTGGTAGCTCGGATCATCGTCTAACCCGGATTGGTCATGATCATGGATCATGACATAGAGTTTGTTTAAATGTAAAAAGGGTTAAGTGATGAAACTCCACCACACACCAAACATGAACTTGTGTAAAATCGATTTTACTTACGAAATAGTGTTTAAAACTAGTAGATCTATGGATCTACAAGTGGTATTTACAAAGAACCAAGTGTCAAAGAAATCATACTTTCTAAAACCAGATCTTTCATGAACGAGGATGATTTTTGTAAACACACAAGTGTGTAAACACTTGTGTAACACTAAGTTTCGACAAAGAACTAGTTTTGTCAAATTTTACAAGAAGTTGTAAAGATGGAATTTCTTTAAAAGCGAGGCTTTTACGAAACCGGATGGATTTATATAAAGATACACTAAAAGTAAGGAGCTTTACTACATATTTTTGGAAAAACTACAAGTTCATGTAATTCTTGCGATTTACATATATATTGACTAGTTTGATGCTTTGAACATTGTTTTGATTGAATAAGGAAATTGTTGGTTTGATTTGTAAAAGAAAATGATACGCTTGAAAGCGTGGCCACCTCCAGTTACGGAGGAAACTCTGGCGAAATTTTTCCAAAAACCTAACACTTAGAAATATTGTCACTACAAGTGTTAGAAATACATTTTTAACGTGTTTTCGAATTATAGATTTCGCCATGACTTTATTACAAGATTTCTAATTATCGGAGGTGGGATTTTCACAAAATAAAAACTTGCTAAAATATATATTTAGTAACAACACTTGTGGATTTTTATGATTATTTTGTGAACTATACAAATATTATTTTTAGGGTAAAAATAATATTACCGAATGATAACGATTCCAAAAATAATACAAACGCCTTCATAATTAATAATAAGTTACAACGGTATAATTATTACCACCCGATCTTTAAAACGTAACTTACGCATTTTAAGAAAATATTTATGAGCGCGTATTTTTGTCAAAGTATTATTTTGGGAAAAATATTTACATTTTGAAGTAAGGAATAAAATATATTAAGTGAGACTTAATAATGTATTTCGAATTTTACGAACACGCATGTATTAAATCTCCCATCCTTGGGAAGGAGAATAATTACCAAGTATTTACAAAAATATAAACACGAAATAGTTGTCTAACTATTTCCCAAAAACTTAAACCTTAAGCTAAGGCACGGCCGTCCGTCTAATAGAGTTAGTACGTGTAGGTCGTCGCACAGCTGCTTGATCAGGAGATATACTTGGTAGAGACGCACCACTGTGAGTTCATGTCCCCCTTTTCTCTAACTGTTTTCAGTTTTCTAAACTGCGGGGGTGAAATACATGTTACTATGATTACGAGTACTTTTACATGGTATGGTTAGCGTAAGGAGGGTTACTATTCAGATCATGTGAGTGGGTAGGCAGAAACTTGAGGCCATTAATCCTCAGGGTAGGACCGAGGGGCAGGAGCGGTAGATCTATCTGGGTGTAGCGAGCCCAGCCCCAGGCCCAAACAGAACGGACCTCGGGGTGACTTTGTACCCAACGCATAAATCTGCTAGGTTTGAGTCTTCCTACTTGCACTTCACACATATCAATGGCCTTGCAAACCATTGGTGATCTCTCTGTTTTTTTCCTTATTTGCTACATACCAGGGTTTTTATACATACAAAGGTTTATTTACTCACTTACACATGAACTCGCTCAACATTATTGTTGATTTTTCAACTTACATGTATTTCAAGGAATTAAAGATCTGGCGTGGTATGTTGTGTTTTCCCGCTGCATATGGGTTCCGAGGTCATCCCGGTTTAGGAAATGTGACTTTTTCCTGGACGAGTCACAAATCTTAAGATGCGTTTTATTCATGTTGATGTTTATGTCTTTCAAAACAATGTTTGATGTTATGGTGTTGTAGTCCCTAAGACAATGTTATGTTACTTTGGTTTTAAAACTTAAATCTATGGATGATCTTGCATGGTTTTATTATCATATAGCTTTGTTATGATTAAGCTATGGTATTAAGAAGTCACACCAAATTAACCACGCTTCCGCAAAGCCAGGGTGTGACAGCTTGGTATCAGAGCTCTGATCATAGCGAACTAGGATTCCTTCTCGAGTCTAGACTATGATCACTAGGGCTCTCACGAAAACATTTTTACACTGCATACCACTCAAGTCCAGATCCAAAACTTTTTACAAACAAATGTTGAGCACATTTATTTATTATTTATAGGCTCAGTCTGGGAGGTTGAGGCTCGGTCTGGAGGACCGAGGCTCGGTCTAGGAGACCGAGGTAGTTGCCTAGTAGGACTAGGGAGAGCAGTCTGAGAGGCTGGGAGAATAGGCTAGTGGGACTAGGAAGAGCAGTCTGAGAGGCTGGGAGAATTTGGCTAGTAAGACTAGGAAGAGCAGTCTGAGAGGCTGGGAGGCTAGTGGGACTAGGAGAATTATTTGATTGCTTACTTGGTGACTAATGTGCTTATCTGATTGTATGATTGATTATTGGTACATATTTGTGTTTGTGTTACAGACACCATGGACTCGCCCGGCACAGGTGATTCGGACACCACAGGCCCTAGACCCATAGTATCAGACGACTTAGAGTCTTCAGAGCACGAGGTCCACACATCAGATGTTACCAGCACAGACGAGGATGACTTTCAGCCCTTTGCGCTGCCCGACGCTGTCGATGAGCCCGCTGATGGTCCTTTTGCTGGGTACCTACCACTCGTAGAGATCCCTGCTCCCATACCTTTGGCCGTTTATCCTGCTTACGATATGCTCCCCGACGCCGACGTTGACGACGACGTCGATCTATTTGATGATGAGCCCCTGGAGGACGATGTTGAGGGCGAGGCCCTTCTAGCTGACGGTGGTCTTTTGTTACTCGCAGATGCTCCAGCTGAGGAGTCACCTGCACACGCACCCGCTCCAGACTCCTTTGAGTCTGTGGCCTCCGCACCGTCACACACTCGGAGCGCACAACACTATTCACACGGTTCAGATCCTGACAGGGCATCATCTGCTGCCTCTGCTCCTAGATTTGCTTTCGATCACGACCTCGATGAGGATTCAGACCCTGTTTTTCCCCCTGGATTTGACCCGGACCGGGAGATAGAGTTCATCCACTTGGATCAGCCTATGGTTGACCCAGTAGACCCAGTTGACCCTGCATTCGCTGATCATGCAGATTTTGATATGGAGTTCGTTGATCCCGAGCCTGCCATGGCCCTCGAGCCAGTAGCTGCTCCTGACCCAGTGCTTGAGCATGACCCTGCTCATGCTGGCATACCTATTGATCCTGTGATTGCTGACCCACCCATTGATGATCACCCTGCTGATGCACCACTACTGGAGGGTGACCATGTTATTGCTGCTGATCATGTTGACCCCCCACCTATCGCTGATATACCTGTTGACCCTCTTGTTGCACCCCACCTTGACCCTATGCCTGTACAGTTTGATCGAGCACTTTTTGAGGCACAGATTGACCCACGAGATGAGCACGCCCAGCATGGGTGGATTCCTGCGGATGATGAGCTTCCACCTATTCCTCCTCATACCACCGATGCACGTCACGTTGATTTCTCTTTTTCATTTGCACAGTACACACATCCAGCTCGACCTGGAGAGGGTTCCTCGGCTCGTCCCTTTGGACATGTGCCGACATATATTCCAGTTATGCCACAGTCTTCATCTGCTATTCCCCCTGTACCACCATTCTTTGTGCCACCTTTCCATATGGGGTATTCTATTGAGGACGTTCTGATGTCGTTTGTTGTCCAGCAGGAGGCACTCACACGGCGTATTCAGGAGCTTGAGAGAGCTCAGCCACCGCCGTGCCAGTGTCAGGGTCAGACCCACCCTGCTTCTTCGCAGCACCCTCGACCATTGTTACCTGACTATGCTGCACGCCTTTTGGCACTTGAGCAGCAGGTTGCTTCTTGGTTGCGTACCCAGAGAGCCATGGAGGAGGACTGGCTCCATTTGCGACGTTTGTTCTACACCCATTTTCCCCCTCCTCCACCACCATCAGTTTAGGGCATCTTTAGTACAGCGTGGGTGGACGTTGGTGAGAAGACGGCGATTGCTCTGACCACACAGCATTTTTGGAGACTGCATTCTGATTCTGACTTTTGTTGATCATGTATATGGGATGTATTGACACTGATTTGATATTCTTTTGGACTGGGGTGATGTAGCCCTTAGTCGATGATGTTGTATGACACTATTATGTACTTGTACACTCTACCATGTGGTCTCGAGTTTGGCAATACAATCGCAGTATTCTCATCATATGTGATGTTTTGATTGATTATATATGATTATAACATGAGATGTTATGTACTATTACTATCATTATATACGTACGCTTTATTTTGGCCTGACCGACGTGAACTCATCTTTTAGAAGATGCCACCGAGACGTCAAACGCCGATGCCTACCAATGAGGCAGAACTCCAACAAGTCATCGCTGCTGCCATCGCGCAATACGCCGCCTCGCAAGGAGGACCCAGCGGAAGCAGCTCAAACAACAATGGCAACAACAATCCACCTCATGGTAATACTAAGTCATTAAGACATACCATGATCTAATTGGATATCTCTAGCAAAGATGCTAATGCCATTCATATGTTGTAACGTATGTGAAGGGTGCACCTACAAGCAGTTTCTAGACTGCAAGCCTGTCAACTTTGATGGCACCGGAGGTGCTGTCGCTTTTGTTCGTTGGGCCGAGAAGACTGAATCTGTTCTCCGCATGAGCAAATGTGCACCGGACTAGCAAGTCACCTATGTTTCTGGGCTATTTCTGGATGGAGCCCTATCTTGGTGGAATTTGCAAGTACAGACACTTGGTGAAGCTGCTGCCTACGCACTAACATGGACCGAACTGAAGGAACTAATGCGCAAAAAGTATTGTTCTCGCGCTGAAAACCAAAGATTGGAAACTGAGTTCTGGCATTTGAAGATGGAAGGTCCAAAGATCGCGGAATATGTTCAGAGGTTTCACGACCTGTCGCATGTGGTACCCTATATGGTCACTCCAGAATTCAAGCGGATTGAACGCTTCATTTAGGGATTAGCTCCTCAAATCATAAGCATGGTGACCTCCTCCAAGCCTGCAACAATTACTGAGGCAATCGATTTGAGCGTAGCTCTCACTGAGGAGGCTATCCGCCTGAACAAGTTTGGTGAGATCGAGACAAAGAAGAAAGAGACTCACGTCGAGTCATCCGGAGGTAACAAACGAAAGTTCTCGAACTTTAAACAAGGCATTAGTGGTGTTGTTAAGAAAGGAGAGCCAAACGCGCCAGCTCAGGTTACAGCTGGTGGTGGAAAGAAAGGAAAGGGATATATGGGCACCCAGCCCAAGTGCAACACCTGCCAGCGTCACCATTCGGGCCGATGTGGTTTGAAGGTATGTGAAGCGTGTGGGAAACCTGGCCACTTGAAGGATTCATGTTGGGCCACTGTTGGTCAGGGAGGCCAAGGAGGATTTGGAAATAGAAACAATAACCGGAGTGGAATTGGAAATCGCCCACAAGGAAACAATGGAGGTAATGGGAATCGAGGCAATAATGCGAATCAAGCAGGCGCTGTGAATCATAACCAAAGGAATAACCAAGCTGGAAATGGAGGTGGAAACGGGCAAAGACCTGGATGCTTTAACTGTGGTGATATCGGGCACTTTAAGAGGAACTGCCCAGAGTTGAACCAAGCCCGTGGAAGAGTGTTCCATATCGAAGCAAGGGAAGCGCGCCAGGATCCCAATGTCGTTACTGGTACGTTCCCTGTAAACCAACGCTATGCATCCGTTTTATTTGATACTGGTGCCGACTATAGCTTCGTATCATTAGAATTTAAGAATATGCTTGGTTTAGCCGCTAGTAAGTTAGATATTCCCTACTCAATTGAATTGGCTAATGGGAAGTTAGTAGAAGCCAATGAAGTGATCAGAGGTTGTGCAATCGAGTTGGGAGAACATGAGTTTACTTTGGATCTACTACCAGTCCAGCTGGGGAGCTTTGACGTGGTAGTAGGAATGGATTGGTTATCAAGCAACAAGGCAGAAATTGTTTGTCACGAAAAGGTCGTTCGTATCCCGACCGAAGATGGTGAAACGATTGTGGTTCATAGCGAAAAGCGCGATACGCCGTTAAGAATCATCAGCTGCCTCAAAGCGCGAAAGTGTTTGCAAAAAGGGTGTGCTGCCTTCCTGGCACACATTGTAGACAAGAAAGCTGCAGAACCGAAGATCGAAGACATCCCTGTCGTGAGGGAGTATCCGGAAGTCTTCCCGGAGGACTTGCCTGGACTGCCGCCTCAGAGGCAAGTGGAGTTTCACATCGATTTAGTCCCAAGCGCCGCGCCTGTGGCTAAGGCACCTTATAGACTTGCCCCGTCTGAGATGCAAGAATTGTCGACACAACTTCAAGAGTTGTTAGACAAGGGATTTATCCGACCAAGCTTCTCGCCTTGGGGAGCTCCGGTCCTGTTTGTCAAAAAGAAGGACGGTAGTTTTTGAATGTGCATAGACTACCGGGAGCTGAACAAGCTGACGATCAAGAATAGATATCCTCTGCCAAGAATTGATGATCTGTTTGATCAACTGCAAGGTTCAAGCTTTTACTCAAAGATCGATTTGCGATCTGGATACCATCAGTTAAGGATACAAGAGGAGAGTATCCCGAAGACAGCCTTCAGAACTCGTTATGGACACTACGAGTTCCTTGTTATGCCGTTTGGGTTGACAAACACACCTGCAGTCTTTATGGATTTGATGAATAGAGTTTGCAAGCCGTACTTGGACAAGTTCGTAATTGTGTTTATCGACGACATCTTGATTTATTCAAGGACAAAGGCTGAGCACGAACAGCATCTAAGAGCTATTTTGGAGCTGCTGAAGAAAGAACAGTTGTATGCCAAATTCTCTAAGTGTGAATTTTGGCTTCGTGAAGTCCAATTTCTTGGACATGTGGTAAATGGAGATGGAATCCATGTGGATCCAACCAAGATTGAAGCGATCAAGAATTGGGAAACGCCAAAGACGCCAACCGAGATTCGATAATTCTTGGGTTTGGCTGGCTACTATCGAAGGTTCATTGAGGACTTTTCGAAGATCGCTCAACCATTGACGCTCCTCACCCAGAAAGATAAGAAGTTTGATTGGGGAATCAAACAGGAAGAAGCGTTTCAGCTGTTGAAGGATAAGCTCTGCAATGCGCCAATCCTAGCACTACCGGAAGGTACTGACGATTTCGTGGTATACTGTGACGCCTCGCGTCAAGGATTGGGTTGCGTGTTGATGCAACGCCAGAAGGTTATTGCTTACGCTTCACATCAGTTGAAGGTACATGAGAAGAACTATACCACGCACGATTTGGAGCTAGGCGCAGTGATATTTGCTTTAAAGATCTGGAGACACTACCTATATGGTACGAAATGTACAATTTTTACAGATCATAAGAGCTTACAACACATATTCAACCAGAAGGAGTTGAATATGAGATAAAGACGATG
Organism: Helianthus tuberosus; assembly: GCA_030545235.1. Taxonomy (NCBI): domain Eukaryota; kingdom Viridiplantae; phylum Streptophyta; class Magnoliopsida; order Asterales; family Asteraceae; genus Helianthus; species Helianthus tuberosus. The sequence goes on from CM060443.1 coordinate 64,243,702, forward strand.
GATTGAGTTGTTAAATGATTACGATTGCGAGATAAAGTATCATCCAGGGAAGGCGAATGTGGTTGCCGACGCCCTAAGTCGAAAGGAGAGGATCAAGCCCATAAGGGTTAGGGCTTTAGAAATGATTATCCAAACCGATCTTTCCTTGCGCATTCGTGCCGCGCAGAAAGAAGCTCTTAAGAAAAGAAATCTTGAAGAAGAATATCTTCGTGGGATGGAGAAGTTATTAGTACCAAACGAGGAAGGAACGTTATGTTTTGAGAAAAGGATTTGGGTTCCTCTGTTTGGTGGTTTGAGAAAAGTTATTTTTGATGAAGCTCATAAATCACGATACTCTATCCATCCAGGAGCGGATAAGATGTACCAAGATCTCAAGGATTACTATTGGTGGCCTAGGATGAAGGGCGATGTTGCTGTTTATGTGAGCAAGTGTCTAACGTGTGCTAAGGTGAAAGCGGAATACCAGAAGCCTTCAGGACTTCTGCAACAACCTGAGATTCCCAAATGGAAATGGGAACAAATCTCCATGGATTTTATTACAAAGTTGCCAAGAACGCCAAGAGGCCATGACACTATCTGGGTGATAGTTGACTGCATAACAAAGTCCGCACACTTTCTGCCAATCAAAGAGAAGGATAACACCAGCAAACTGGCAGAAATATACATGCGAGAGATCGTCGCACGTCATGGAGTGCCTCTCTCGATCATCTCTGATAGAGACGGAAGGTTTGTGTCAAGGATATGGCAATCCTTCCAAGAAGCTTTTGGCTCACAATTAAATCTGAGCACGGCATTTCACCCTCAGACCGACGGTCAAAGCGAGCGGACTATTCAGACCTTGGAAGATATGCTGAGAGCATGTGTTATGGATTTGGGCGGTAGCTGGGATAAGCATTTGCCACTGGTCGAATTTTCATACAACAACAGCTACCACACCAGTATTGGAGCCGCGCCATTCGAAGCTCTTTACGGACGCAAGTGTCGATCACCCCTATGCTGGGCTGACGCAGGTGATAGGCAGCTTGTTGGTCCCGAAATCGCCCAAGAGACGACAGACAAGATTGCGCAGATTCGAAAACGCATCGAAGCAGCTCGCGAAAGACAGAAAGCCTATGCAGATCCAAACCGGAAACATTTGGAATTCCAAGTTGGAGATATGGTTTTATTGAAAGTTTCACCCTGGAAGGGTGTGGCACGCTTCGGAAAGCGTGGGAAGTTAAATCCGCGTTACATTGGCCCTTTCAGAATTTTGGAAAGAATAGGGCTAGTAGCATACAAGCTGGACTTACCTGCCGAGCTGAATGGAGTTCACGATACATTTCATGTATCCAACCTGAAGAAAAGTCCAACTCAAGATACCGTTGCCATTCCTACCGACGAGATTCATGTTGACGACACGCTCCATTACATTGAAGAACCTGTTGAGGTTACGGATAGGAAAGTAAACAAGACCCGCCGGAGCAGTGTCAAGCTCGTCAAGGTTCGTTAGAATGCCAGACATGGTCCTGAATACACCTGGGAGCGTGAGGACCGGATGAAAGAGAAATACCCTCACCTATTCCCCAAGAACCCTGCTTCTAGAAGCAGAACTTAAAATTTCGGGACGAAATTTTTCTAACGGGGGGAGAATGTGACAACCCTCACTAAACCAGGTATCCGTACGACTTAATTAATAATTAATTACTGCTTAATTACTGTGCTTACTTGAACTTGTGGATAAACTGCTACTTGAATGCTGATACATGTACTTACTTGCATCATACTTTACTTGCTGTCACTCCATGTTTTGCTTACAGCACCTCTGTGATAACCTTGATGCACCAAAAGCACAATAGCACAATGAACGGATAACCTATTAAACGTGCTATCATAACTAGCACCAAGCAGGTACTGCCTCTAAGGCCTGTAAGAGCCTGCGATAGTTTGCTACACTAGTGGTGAGTGTAGGGATATAGGGTTGTAGAACTGCGTCACTAGATATAAGTTCCAGTGACCGGATGTGCCTAAAACGTACTCTAAGTACAAAAATTCAGCACTTTAAATAAAAATTCAGCATCTAGCTAACTAATAAAGTGCCAAAACATGAGAAAAATATTACTAGACACTTTCCAAAGTGTCGGGAATAAGTTGTGTCACTAAAAGTAATAATAACGACGCTTTAAAGCTTTGTTAAGCACTTTAACGGATCTCTATCCAACCGAACAACCGGACTTTACCCGGAACATGAAAATATTGCCATTTACATTGTTTATCTTTTTCTGAGCCAGTTAGGGTCCCTGGGTCCCTGAATACCCTAACACCCGCTTTAACGCATAACACGCTAGTAACCGAGTTAATCCTTAACTTAACTAACTAATACTTAACTAATCGTTGGAAACCAACCGGATTACCCCCCCCCCCCCTCAACCAAACCGTCCCCAAGGGGGACACCCTTGTACTTTTGGTGATTAAATTAATCAAGCTTGCTTGATATCTAGATAACACATGGTCCAATGGTTAATGATCATACAATTGTCTATAAGTTCAAGACTTGGCACACCATAACACACACTTAACAAACATCACAACACACACACTCTCTCCCTCTCCAAAGCTCTCGGCCGAACCCCCCCTACACCATCCATCCATTTTTCGGTTTTGATCTTCTCATTCCAAGAGCATACAAGTGTTGAGGATCACATACGAGGAGGCTTGGTGCATTCGGAACGCGAACGACCTCTTCTCATTTCTTTTATCCACTCATTCTTCGACTAGAATCTTCCCTAGCCTCGAGCTAGTAGTAAGTTGCTTGAAACACCCTCTCGATCTATTTTAAAGTGGTTAAAACGGTATATGATGGTTAAAACTCATGAACATACAAGATGATATGGTAAAAGTCTACTAAAATGATGAATATGATGGTTAAAAGCTAAGTTGTTGTGTAAATCTTGTAAGATTTGTTTTGTGTGATTATTTAGTGCCGATCTATGATGTGGTAGCTCGGATCATCGTCTAACCCGGATTGGTCATGATCATGGATCATGACATAGAGTTTGTTTAAATGTAAAAAGGATTAAGTGATGAAACTCCACCACACACCAAACATGAACTTGTGTAAAATCGATTTTACTTACGAAATAGTGTTTAAAACTAGTTGATCTATGGATCTACAAGTGGTATTTACAAAGAACCAAGTGTCAAAGAAATCATACTTTCTAAAACCAGATCTTTCATGAACGAGGATGATTTTTGTAAACACACAAGTGTGTAAACACTTGTGTAACACTAAGTTTCGACAAAGAACTAGTTTTGTCAAATTTTACAAGAAGTTGTAAAGATGGAATTTCTTTAAAAGCGAGGCTTTTGCGAAACCGGATGGATTTATATAAAGATACACTAAAAGTAAGGAGCTTTACTACATATTTTTGGAAAAACTACAAGTTCATGTAATTCTTGCGATTTACATATATATTGACTAGTTTGATGCTTTGAACATTGTTTTGATTGAATAAGGAAATTGTTGGTTTGATTTGTAAAAGAAAATGATACGCTTGAAAGCGTGGCCACCTCCAGTTACGGAGGAAACTCTGGCGAAATTTTTCCAAAAACCTAACACTTAGAAATATTGTCACTACAAGTGTTAGAAATACATTTTTAACGTGTTTTCGAATTATAGATTTCGCCATGACTTTATTACAAGATTTCTAATTATCGGAGGTGGGATTTTCACAAAATAAAAACTTGCTAAAATATATATTTAGTAACAACACTTGTGGATTTTTATGATTATTTTGTGAACTATACAAATATTATTTTTAGGGTAAAAATAATATTACCGAATGATAACGATTCCAAAAATAATACAAACGCCTTCATAATTTATAATAAGTTACAACGGTATAATTATTACCACCCGATCTTTAAAACGTAACTTACGCATTTTAAGAAAATATTTATGAGCGCGTATTTTTGTCAAAGTATTATTTTGGGAAAAATATTTACATTTTGAAGTAAGGAATAAAATATATTAAGTGAGACTTAATAATGTATTTCGAATTTTACGAACACGCATGTATTAAATCCCCCATCCTTGGGAAGGAGAATAATTACCAAGTATTTACAAAAATATAAACACGAAATAGTTGTCTAACTATTTCCCAAAAACTTAAACCTTAAGCTAAGGCACGGCCGTCCGTCTAATAGAGTTAGTACGTGTAGGTCGTCGCACAGCTGCTTGATCAGGAGATATACTTGGTAGAGACGCACCACTGTGAGTTCATGTCCCCCTTTTCTCTAACTGTTTTCAGTTTTCTAAACTGCGGGGGTGAAATACATGTTACTATGATTACGAGTACTTTTACATGGTATGGTTAGCGTAAGGAGGGTTACTATTCAGATCATGTGAGTGGGTAGGCAGAAACTTGAGGCCATTAATCCTCAGGGTAGGACCGAGGGGCAGGAGCGGTAGATCTATCTGGGTGTAGCGAGCCCAGCCCCAGGCCCAAACAGAACGGACCTCGGGGTGACTTTGTACCCAACGCATAAATCTGCTAGGTTTGAGTCTTCCTACTTGCACTTCACACATATCAATGGCCTTGCAAACCATTGGTGATCTCTCTGTTTTTTTCCTTATTTGCTACATACCAGGGTTTTTATACATACAAAGGTTTATTTACTCACTTACACATGAACTCGCTCAACATTATTGTTGATTTTTCAACTTACATGTATTTCAGGGAATTAAAGATCTGGCGCGGTATGTTGTGTTTTCCCGCTGCATATGGGTTCCGAGGTCATCCCGGTTTAGGAAATGTGACTTTTTCCTGGACGAGTCACAAATCTTAAGATGCGTTTTATTCATGTTGATGTTTATGTCTTTCAAAACAATGTTTGATGTTATGGTGTTGTAGTCCCTAAGACAATGTTATGTTACTTTGGTTTTAAAACTTAAATCTATGGATGATCTTGCATGGTTTTATTATCATATAGCTTTGTTATGATTAAGCTATGGTATTAAGAAGTCACACCAAATTAACCACGCTTCCGCAAAGCCAGGGTGTGACAACAACTCTTATCAAAAAGTCTTAATTATTATTTTAATTATTCAATAGGAAACCCTAATTGAGACACCCAAGTGATTCTGCACAAACCCTAAAATTTTCAGAATAATCAGAATCAGGATCAGGGCCCCTAAAACTCAGGGGGGGGGGGGGGGGGGGTAAAACCCTAGTTACGATTATCTTAAAATCTCGCTGTCAAAAATGAATTTATGAAATTCGTCAAGTCAGCAAGGCTAGTCAAGGACGTGGCTACTCTATGGTAAATTCGTGTCCCTTACGGACCTTAAGGGATGAGGCTTACGGTCCGTAAGCCTGGTCAAAATTTAACTATAAATAGTAGACATTGGGACTTGATTTTTGGCACTGAAATGACGAAGAAATTCGTTATACACGCTGAGATATCGTATAATTACTATAAAAACACACACGATTCACGAAGTGCTGCCGCAATACAGGGTAATAACTCGATCGCTGATACGATTCAATGTCCGATCGATTAAACTATCCAATGGATGTTTAAGTGCTGCCCACATTAGGGTTTATGCTTTGTCATTCGTTGTTAATTCAATGGATGTTTAAGTATCGCACTTTGTCATTCGATGTGAGGGTTTAATCTCGTGAGTTATCGTAAATGTTGTATTAAGTTACTAACCGAATTGTGTGCCTGTTATTAATTTAGGTTAAAAGGCTAATTAGTAGGCTAGGCTCTGCTCAATTAAATCTGCAATGTGAGTCATTCTCTTTTTATCAAATTACTTTCAAATCATGTTTATTTTCAAAGGTTATAATTACAGTGATTAAGTTTATGTAATCACCAAGTTACAGCCGGTATGTGGGGTTTTGTATACATTACTTGATAACCGTCACTATTGGACAACGGGTTAGCCAATGAGTGATATGACCATAGTCAGAGACACCATTGGACAATGAGGTTAGCGATGGATGGTCGAGTGACAAATACTGTGGGTAGTTGGTTGATATCTGAAAACATTGTAATCTCTCTTAATACTGTAAATTATAACAAACGAGTCGTTTTAGTAAAAAGAATGATTCACTCAGTATTTCCCGCTGACAAAACATTTTTCAAACATGTTTCAGGTGATCTGTTGTGATCCAGGAAAAGTGCCGAGTAGCACTACAAGCTTAAGGAAGTGGCTCAATATAATAATAAAGAAACATGTTTTGTAAAATAAAAGATTTCTCCGTGAAATCTTATGATTGTAAATTACCGGGATTTTATCCCGAGTTGTGAAATAAAATAATCGGGAAATATTTCAGTTTTAAAAGATCCTGATGAAAACTTCCGCTGTTAAATAAATACCACGGGATTTTCTGTCCCGCGGCTCCTGAAACGGGTCAAACCGGGTCGGGGGCCGTGACAGAAAAATGTGGTATCAGAGCCACTGATTTAAGCCAATTAAGTATTTAGAAAATACTTAATTTTCTACTTGTCATTATGTGATTATGTGTTTTCTTATTTGAATATTTGTGTACAGTATGGGTAAACAAAAGCTGTCAAACATCTATCTTAAATTAGATAGGTCATCCAACGAGAAGGGAAGTTCATCTCAAACCAAATCCTCAAATCACTCTGTAATTCCTGAAGAAGGAATATTTGTGCGAAAGGCACAATATGAGGAACCACTTTCTCCTAATAAAAGAAGTTTGATTTTTAAGAAAAGTCAGGAGAAAATAAAGAAATTCCGAGAAAAGAAGATTAAACAGGAAACCCAGGAATTAATCAGTAAATCACCTTGGGAGGACAAGTTAGATGAAAAATGGGCAGATCTTTATATGCTAGCTACTTTAGCAGTAAATGCAAATCTTTAAATAATCTGACTCAAGTTTTAGCAACCTATTCACCTACAAGTCCAGAAACCATATCCAGTAAATAAATAAGAAAACCCTAGTGTGTTTTAAAATTTTTAGTTGTTTTGTAGTTACCCAGTATGAAATAATATTTAAAGGTTTCTATGAAATTTTGTTATAAAATTTTAACTTAGTAATTGTGTGTATTTTGTATAACAGCATGAGTGACTTGTCTGACGCCCTTCAGAATTTAAATCTCTACCCTGTAAAAATAGAGGTTTCCAGAGATTTCAATAGGTATATACCAGATATAGAAGAACCTATTGAATTCAATGCTCCACCTCCGGAGAAACCCAAGCCCAAGAAAAGAAGGAGATTTGTAGGATGGAGGCGTGTTCGCAGGAGAAAACCTGTCACTAGAAAGATATCTAAAATAGAAAATCCGTTAGATAAAGGGACGGAAATTGAAGTCGGGGAAGAGTCTAGGCAGATGGGATTACAGTTTGATGAATATTCTAAGCAAATAGAAATGGAGATTGGAGGAGGTTCTCAGGTAGAAGTTGGAGAAAGTTCTAAACAAACTTAGGAAATGACATTGCAGGAAGAGCTAGATTTTATATTGGCAAGCTGTGATACTATTCAGCCTGTCAATAAAAATGTTTTTACTCGTCCTATTGAAACTCCACTCCCTATAAACTTAGAACAAGCAATTCCAGAACCTATAATTCACACCCAACCTTTAGGAATGGACGAGTTGTGGACAAATGATTGGCAGTTCCAAAATCTGCTCAACAGTCCTTATTCCTTTCTTCCTCAATTCGACCCAAAACCTATACCTAATCCACCTATGAGCAATGAGAATTTAGCTGAACTTCGCCACTTTGGCGAGGAGTTAATGGATGCAGGAAATAGGATCAGGGAAGTAGGAGAACAGATCTCCTGGAAGTATGATGAGAGGGAGAGCCGTTATTAAAATATCAACTGACGAAGAATAAGGAGTTTATGAGACTGTGGTTGTATAATGGTGATAATAATATAATCATGTGAAATAACCTAAAATAAAATTTGTGTAAAAATAATCAGTGTGTAATGATGTATAAATATGAAAAGGAGAAATCGAGAAATCGATAGTTTTGGCTATATGTGTATTGTGAAATTAGTATGATTATTTTGTGTATAATTGTTATTTATTTGATACTAATAAAATTAAATATATTATCAGATGGAAAACGCTAATAACGAACCAGTTAATGAGGTTAATCAATCCGAGCAACACCAGGAGGATCAGTTTCTAAATAGGCAGGATATAGAAAATATTATTGCTCAGGGAATAGCCAATGCTATTCCAGCAATTGTTGCTGCTGTTAAAAATCCAATCGAACCTCAACAAATCATTCCTAGCAAACGTATTTCTGAAGATAACTTCAGTAATAGCGTAAATGGAGGCGGTAATCATACTAATCACGATAATAATCCAAGGCAGGCTCCGTTCCCTAAGAAAATGAAAGCTGCAACGCCTGGTTGCACTTACAAAGAATTTCTTGCTTGCAAACCCGCTGAATTTGCAGGTAATGAAGGAGCGATTGTGGCACTGCGTTAGTTAGAGAAAACCGAGGCAATGATTACAATAAGTAAATGTGCCAAGGATGATCAGGTTATGTATGCGTCAAATCTTTTTAAAGAAGGGGCGCTAGAATGGTGGAACACGGTGTTACAAGCAAAAGGAAGGATGATGGCATATGCTATGAACTGGGAAGAATTTATGAGTCTTGTAGAAAGAAAATTCTGTCCCGAATATGAAAAAGATCAAATGGCAAATAAGTTCCTAAATCATAGAATGATGGGTGTAGATTGTCGGGCTTATACTTCGACATTCATTGAATATGCTAGAGTGGTACCAACGCTGGCTTCGCCAGAACCGGTACTCATTTCTCGTTATATTTGGGGATTGATTAGTGAAATCCGTAATATCGTTAAAGCTGCGAGACCTCGCACTATTGACGATGCAGTGGAATTAGCCAACACCCTAACTGATGAACTAGTACGCACAAGAGATGATAACAGGAAAAAGGAATTGGCTCAGAAAATTACCCAAGGAGTTCGTATGGGTAATAGTAGCAACTTCAAGAAAAGAGGAACAGGGCAATCTTCAAATCTGCCGTTCTGCAGGAATTGCAGAAAGAAACATTTTGGAAGATGTAGTGTAACCTGCAATTTTTGTAAAATGGTAGGACATCGTGAAGAAAACTGCAGAAAGAAAACCATAGTCTGCTATAACTGTGGAGAAGCTGGGCATTTCAAAACAGAATGTCCTAAATTGGTCAAACCAGCAGACAACAAAGCCAAGACAGCCGATGGAGCTACTAAAAAGAATGTTCGAGCCTTTCAGTTAGCTACTCAGGAAGCCGAGATGATTCCAGATGTGATAGCTGGTACGTTCCTAGTTCACAATGTGTATGCAAAAGTATTATTTGACTCTGGTGCAAACCAAAGTTTTATAAATACTTCATTCTGCCAAGCTCTTAATTTACCTTTAACCAAACTTAGGCAGATCTTTACAGTCGAAACGGCAGACGGGAATTCTGTTAGCATAGATAAAGTTTTGAAAAAGGAAAATATAAAACTCTCAGGTCATAAATTCTTTGCAAACCTATTACCTATGAAATTAGCCGAATTTGATGTTGTGTTAGGAATGGATTGGTTAGTAGCCAACCATGCTCGAATTCTCTGTGATAAGAATTCCATAGAAATTCAAACACCCACCGGAGAAGTAATTATGATCACAGGAGATAAACCACGTAAGCCCATGAAGTTCATATCAGTAATGAAAGTTGCTAGTTATGAACGAAAGCAAGGAATAGTATATATGATTTCAGTAATCATCAGTACTAAGGGTAAAAACTTAAGGAGATTCCTGTAGTTTCGAAATACCCAGATGTATTCCCAGAAGAGTTACCAGGGTTACCACCAGATAGGGAGGTAGAATTTAGGATTCATCTAATTCCCGGAACTATACCAATAGCCAAGGCACCTTATAGATTAGCACCCACAGAAATGTTAGAATTGAAAAAGCAATTAGATGAATTACTAAATAAAGGTTTCATACAACCTAGTTCATCCCCGTGGGGAGCACCAGTGTTGTTTGTGAAAAAGAATGATGGTTCCATGAGAATGTGTATCGATTATAGAGAATTGAATAAGGTTACAATTAAGAATCGATACCCATTACCTAGGATTGATGATCTTTTTGATCAACTTCAAGGAGCTAGATATTTTTCTAAGATTGACTTACGTTCCGGATATCATCAATTGAAGGTACAAGAAGAAGACATACCTAAAACTGCTTTCAGAACTAGGTATGGTCATTACGAGTTTACAGTCATGCCCTTCGGATTAACGAATGCACCTGCAGCATTCATGGACATGATGAATAGAATCTGTAAACCGTACTTGGATAAATTTGTAATTGTCTTTATCAACGATATACTTATTTATTCTAAAAGTCAGGAAGAACATTGTCAACACTTCCATGTACTCTTAACTTTGTTAAGAAAAGAAAAGTTGTACGCCAAATTCTCAAAGTGTGAATTTTGGCTACAAGAAGTGCAATTCTTAGGTCACATGGTAAATCACGAAGGTATTCATGTAGATCCTGCTAAGATAGAGGCAATTACTAATTGGAAGGTTCCGCAATCAGCAATGGAAATTAGAAGTTTTATAGGTTTAGCTGGATATTATAGACGGTTTATTAAGGATTTTTCCAAGATAGTTGTACCATTAACTAAGCTAACCTGTAAAGCAGTTAAGTTTGAATGGGGACCTAAACAAGAAGAAGCCTTTAGAATCTTGAAACAGAAATTAACCAATGCTCCAATTTTAGCCTTACCAGAAGGAACTGAAGATTTTGAAGTATATTGTGATGCTTCAAAATTAGGATTTGGATGTGTGCTGATGCAACGCAAGAAGGTAATTGCGTATGCCTCAAGGCAATTGAAAAAGCACGATGAGAACTATACGACTCATGACTTAGAATTAGGAGCCGTAATTTTTTCCCTGAAAATCTGGAGACGTTATCTGTACGGAAGTAAGTTTACTGTCTATACAGATCATAAAAGTCTAAGATATATATTTGGGCAAAAAGAATTAAATATGAGGCAAAGAAGATGGATGGAAATCCTAAGTGACTACGACTGTGATATTCAGTATCACGAAGGAAAGGCAAATGTAGTTGCAGATGCCTTAAGTCGTAAGTACCATGAGAAACAACGACGAGTCCGTGCTCTTAGGTTAAATCTACAGTTAGATTTAATGGAACAATTGAAGAATATTCAAGAAACAGCAATCAAGGATGATGCTGAAGGAATGAAGGGACAAATAAAAGAATTAGAGCAAGGAGCTGATGGAATTTGGAGATTCCACAAAAGCAGAATTTGGGTACCTAAGCAGGGAGAATTAAGAAATAAAATTTTAGAAGAAGCTCATAAATCTAGGTATACCATGCACCCTGGAAACAATAAAATGTACCAAGATTTAAGAAATAACTTTTGGTGGATAGGAATGAAGAACGATATAGCTAGATATGTTTCTAAGTGTCTTACTTGTTCACAAGTTAAGGCAGAACATCAGAAACCTTCAGGTCTACTACAACAATTAGAAATGCCTGTATGGAAATGGGAACTCATAACAATGCATTTTGTTACTAAGTTACCCAAAACCAGAAAAGGTAATGATGCGATTTGGGTAATTGTGGATCGATTAACCAAATCTGCTCACTTTCTACCTATGAAAGAAACCTTTAGCATGGAAAGATTGGCAAAGTTGTATGTAGATGAAGTCGTATCCTTACATGGAGTTCCACTCTCCATTGTTTCGGATAGGGATAGTCGTTTTACTTCTCATTTCTGGACTAGTTTCCAAGAAGCAATGGGAACTCGACTAAACGTAAGCACTGCATATCATCCACAAACAGATGGGCAAAGTGAAAGGACGATCCAAACTCTAGAAGACATGCTCAGAGCATGTGTGATAGATTTTGGTGGGAATTGGGACGATCACTTACCATTAATTGAATTCTCCTATAACAATAGTTATCATTCAAGTATTGAAACTACCCCATTCGAGGCACTGTATGGAAGAAAGTGCAGAACTCCAGTTTGTTGGGCAGAAATAGGAGAAAGTCAATTGTCAGGTCCCGAGATAGTGCAAGAAACTACTGATAAGATTACTCAAATCAAGGAAAGGATGAAGACAGCTCGAGATCGTCAAAAGAGCTATGCAGACAATAGACGCAAGCCACTCGAGTTTCAAGTTGGAGACAAAGTACTATTGAAAGTTTCTCCTTGGAAAGGAGTTGTTAGATTCGGTAAGAAAGGAAAGCTAAGTCCAAGATACGTAGGACCATTTCCAGTGATCCAACGTATAGGACCAGTTGCTTATCGTTTACAACTACCAGAGGAGTTAGCTGGAGTACATGATGTATTTCATGTATCCAACCTCAAGAAATGTCTATCAGACGAATCTTTGTTAGTACCTCTCCAAGATATAGAGGTAAACGAAAAGTTAAAATTTGTTGAGAAACCTCTTCAGATAGAAGACAGAAAAATAAAGTTTCTCAAGCACAAACGATTAGTACTAGTTAAAGTCAAGTGGGATTCGAAACGAGGACCTGAATACACTTGGGAGCTGGAATCAGAAATGAAGCGAAAGTATCCTCAATTATTCCAGTAAATCTCGATGATGAGATTTTTATTAAGGTGGGGAGAATGTAACAACTCTTATCAAAAAGTCTTAATTATTATTTTAATTATTCAATAGGAAACCCTAATTGAGACACCCAAGTGATTCTGCACAAACCCTAAAATTTTCAGAACAATCAGAATCAGGATCAGGGCCCCTAAAACTCGGGGGGGCGGTAAAACCCTAGTTACGATTATCTTAAAATCTCGCTGTCAAAAATGAATTTATGAAATTCGTCAAGTCAGCAAGGCTAGTCAAGGACGTGGCTACACTATGGTAAATTCGTGTCCCTTACGGACCGTAAGGGATGAGGCTTACAGTCCGTAAGCCTGGTCAAAATTTAACTATAAATAGTAGACATTGGGACTTGATTTCTGGCACTGAAACGACGAAGAAATTCGTTATACACGCTGAGATATCGTAGAATTACTATAAAAACACACACTATTCACGAAGTGCTGCCGCAATACAGGGTAATAACTCGATCGCTCATATGATTCAATGTCCGATCGATTAAACTATCCAATGGATGTTTAAGTGCTGCCCACATTAGGGTTTATGCTTTGTCATTCGTTGTTAATTCAATGGATGTTTAAGTATCGCACTTTGTCATTCGATGTGAGGGTTTAATCTCGTGAGTTATCGTAAATGCTGTATTAAGTTACTAACCGAATTGTGTGCCTATTATTAATTTAGGTTAAAAGGCTAATCAGTAAGCTAGGCTCTGCTCAATTAAATCTGCAATGTGAGTCATTCTCTTTTTATCAAATTACTTTCAAATCATGTTTATTTTCAAAGGTTATAATTATAGTGATTAAGTTTATGTAATCACCAAGTTACAGCCGGTATGTGGGGTTTTGTATACATTACTTGATAACCGTCACTATTGGACAACGGGTTAGCCAATGAGTGATATGACCATAGTCACAGACACCATTGGACAATGAGGTTACCGATGGATGGTCGAGTGACAAATACTGTGGGTAGTTGGTTGATATCTGGAAACATTGTAATCTCTCTTAATACTGTAAATTATAACAAACGAGTCGTTTTAGTAAAAAGAATGATTCACTCAGTATTTCCCGCTGACAAAACATTTTTCAAACATGTTTCAGGTGATCTGTTGTGATCCAGGAAAAGTGCCGAGTAGCACTACAAGCTTAAGAAAGTGGCTCAATATAATAATAAAGAAACATGTTTTGTAAAATAAAAGATTTCTCCGTGAAATCTTATGATTGTAAATTACCGGGATTTTATCCCGAGTTGTGAAATAAAATAATCGGGAAATATTTCAGTTTTAAAAGATCCTGATGAAAACTTCCGCTGTTAAATAAATACTACGGGGTTTTCTGTCCCGCGGCTCCTGAAACGGGTCAAACCGGGTCGGGGGCCGTGACACAAAAGGTAGTAGCACTATCCTCAGTGGAAGCCGAGTACATGGCACTAACTCTAACCGGCTGTCAAGCAATTTGGATAAAGGGAATCCTAGATGAATTTCAGAGAAAGGAAGACTACCCAATATCTATGTATTGTGATAACAAATCTACTATCTGCTTAGCAAAAGACCCAGTATACCATGGGAAGAGCAAGCACATACGGGTCAAGTATCACTTCATCAGAGACTTAATCAAAAAGGAAGAAGTAGCAGTGAATTTCTGTGCAACAAAGGACCAAGTGGCTGACATCATGACAAGGGCTCTGCAACCGAAGGATTTCTTTCGCCTTAAGAACCTGCTACATATGATCCTGACTTGATCTAGCTTACGGGAGGGTGTTAGATATGCACATTTATAATTATAAGCTAGATAATATAACTCTTATTATTCGTTTTTTATTATTATTAAACCTAAGTTATGGCGGTTATCACTATTGATGTATCACTATATATACTATGTATTATGTTCATCATCATTATCAATTCATTTTATGAACATTCGAATTCTGCCAAAACCCTAATCAGATTCAAACAATTCTAACATACTGTTAGCTTTGTTTCTTCCTCTGTAAAGAGTTTATGAAGAACAATAGTCGGAGTATCTACAGCTTTACGGTCAACCATTCCTGTTTCTGCCAAAAATTTCAAGGAGATATTTTTTATATATGAAAGTTCCTTGTTTTTGCATTAGTACTTCAACACCAAGAAAGTACTTCGGTCTCCCCAAGTTTTTTGTTTCGAATTCTCTAAATAAGTTTTCCTTCAACTTTGTCAAGAAAGATAATCAGAGAAGTTACAAGATTGCCTCTTTGTTTAAGGAAGAGAGTATGATCGGAATTGTCTTCTTTAAACCTTTATCTCTTCATGGAAAGAGTAAATATGCCAAACCAGGCTTGGGGAATTTTTTTTTAGCCCCATAGAGATTTATTTAGTCAGCATACTTCTCTTTGCTTAAAGTTTTTTGTGAATTGGGGTGGTGCTTCAGTATACACTCATTCTTTTAATTCTCCATGCATGAAATGATGTTTATGTCAAATTGATGAAGTGGCCACTCTTTATTTGTAATTGTTGAGAGGAGGAATGCAACAATTGTTGGAATAACTGCTCAGACAACAACTGCTACAACCAATGTATCTTTTCAGGTATCACCACGTGTAATTAAAAAAATGTGTCCTGATAAGCATATTGAAGCTTTGTTAACATAAACATGCAAACATTTTGTTAAGTGATCAAGGTTGAAGATAAAAAAGGATTGATCAATAGAAAGAAGTGAATTTGAATGAAATGTTAAAGAAAAAGATCACAATATTTTAAGATTAAAGCATGAAGTAACAAACAAAGATGAACAACTTCAAACTCTTTTGAGAAAGTATCAAAACTGCAAAAAGGAGCTTGAATCAACTCAAGTTAACTATCAAAAATGGGTTGAATCTTGCACTAGTTTTCAAATGTTGCTCAACAAACAAACCGAAAGCAATGTTAAGTTTGGAGTTGGTTATAATCATGTTGAAGGACCAGCTAATACACCTCCAAAACACCAAAGAAATTGAAATTTTATTTGAAAATTTAAAAAATAAAGTGCAATTTTCAAAAATTGAACAACAAGTCTTTCAGGATCTAGAGTGTTTAGCAAATCATGTTTGTTTGTTGTTTTTTTGTATTTGACTAGAAATGATGAATGACGGTTGGATGTTTAGGAAACTTGGATAATTGTGCATCCTTGTACATCTGTTTGAGAAAACCTTTATACTTGTTATAAATTTCTCAAGTCATTGTTTATGTCTTTATGTGAATCTATGATTTATTAGTATAAATTAATTTTTATATATATATTGTGATAGGATATTCATAAGCTCAAGACTTTATGTCTTTTCTTAGTTAGTTATTATAGTTTTTCAAGGAGTCGTGCGATTAGGTAGCCTTGACGGGAGCCTAGTCCCTCTTTATCACATTGGCACAATCATATCATTTGTACTTTATGAGTTAAATAACTCATTAAGCACAAAAAAAAGACACCTCTTAGACATTAAATGATAAAGAATGGTAGAGCTGGCCATGTAATGATATTTCTCTTAAGCATAACAACGAGTAGCTTCTGTGATCACCTCTCAAATTAGTACACTTGCTATAGATCTTCAAAAAGAAACTAAATTTAAAAAAAGAAAATCATGGTTCATGTAATACCTGAATCGTCTCCTAAATTCTTTCCAATTGAACCTCTCAATTCGTGTGGTGAATCAAAAACAAACAAATGTCGTAATTATCAATTTCAACCATGTTGTAAATATCAATTTCAACTTGTATTGAATGAATCTTGTTGTTTACATGAAAAGCTCACACTTACTATCTCTAGAATGCAAAGCTAAAAACCCTAGAGAAAGTGTTCTCTCTAATCTTATCTCAATTGCAATTAGTTAACGTCTATTTATACCCAAAAATATACTCTTCACCAACTAACTAAAGTTTAAAAGGAAAAGTTTACTCTTGTCAAAGTTTACACTTTGACAAAGTTTGCGCTTGACAAATTGTTTAATAGGCATCGGCTTGGTATTAAAATGTGTGCATGATGCACGGATAATGCGTGATGCGCATGATGCGTTGCTGAAAGCGCATCAAGTGTAGCGATGCGCTATGACTCCCTGATGTTGTAGGTCCACCTGGAGGATCGAGTAACCTCTATTCCCTGTTTTCCGACAAACCCGAGAGTGCGGAATCCAAACGGGTAAGTTAAACCAAGTTACGAACACAAACACAAAGATTCAACGATTAACACTCCATTGTATTAATGCGTATGAAACGGTTACAAAGCAATGTTTACAAGATGTTCTTATAAACTCTCAGTGTGTGTGTGTTTACAGTGTGTTCGCTCAATGAAATCTATTCAGACTTCTCTCTATTGTTCTGTCTGTTGTCTGTGTATTATATAGTGAAGGACCTCGACGAAATCAATGTTCAACGACGAACTCTAAGTTCGTCGTCCATCATCACGACGAAATCATGTTCATCACGACGAAATCCTTTTGATTTCGTCACATTTGGTCTTAGTCACACAGAAGGTGTTTTCGTCACTTGTTCCTGGTGTCTTCGTCACTTGCATTAAAAGGGAAGTTTGTCATGTGCCTTAACTTTAATCTTCGTCATATTCATTCATGTTGAATCTTCGTCATAACAGTTTAATAATAATCAAATGAAATGAAATGCATGGACTAATAAATACATGAATTCACGTTCCTTTAATATCATGCATTTGATTAGAAATTCTCATGACATCATCATGATGATGTGTCAGCGGGAATCGGTCCGCGGCTCTCCGTGCTTCGCGTGTCGAACTCTGGGGCGCACGATGGAGGAATGTCGTGACGTCGGGCTTGAGCCGAACCTAACCGGGTCGAACCGAACCGAGTCGAACCGAATCGAGTCGCGTCCACATAAAGTGTACCAACAAACTCCCCCTTGAACGCTACTCGTGATGGTTCGTCTTCCATGTCTTTCATGTCGGAGGATTTTCAAAGTCTTCACGCGTCGTAAGTAGAAAGTGTATCAACAAACTCCCTTTTCATTTAGGTAGTGTGTTAACAAACTCCCCCTTAACATATGCTCTCCCTTGAGTTATGCTCGTGAATCTTTTGATCTTCAATTCTTTAGATCCTTGTGGTGTTGACTGATTGGTCAGCGACAACTCGATCATCTTGATCTTTTGAGTGCGTCCATGTCGTGTTTTCATTCCGAAGCTTTTCATCTAACACGTTCTCTTCGCCTTTAGCTGATTGGATGTCGCATCTGCACATACAAGAAAGCTAAACGTGTAATGAGAACAACCGCTTGGAATATAGTTAACATAAACAAACGACACACATGTGTCCATGTTTTAAATCAACTACCGTCCGACAGTTTGAAAGTTTAACAAATTGTTCAATTTTAGTCTTTAACTTTCAAACACTTGCAAATTTCAACCGATTATGAAGACACAGTCGTTTTGGTTTTCAATAAGATTTCAGGCAACGAAGACTTGAGTTCCAACATCGGTTAATCAAAACGAAAGTAGAAATAAAATCTTTTTGACTTTTATAAAGTTTATATTAAAACACATCTAAAATCTTTTTGGAATTTTGAATATTTCAAACTTAAAGACTGAAAGCAGTAAATAAATATATACAGAGTTGCAGAAACTAAGAAAAGTAAATATATGCAAACATTCTTTTTACGAGTTTCGAGGGTAAGAGAATCATATCAGTGTACGGTCATGTCAAAACGCTCTTGTTATTCTTTTTGTTAACATATAGATAAGCATCCTATAACGATTATCGGTATTGTTATCCACATAAGCTCAACTTATCAGATGTAATCATGGCGAGGGGATACGTTAAGGTATGATTTATACATACCGACCGGTGTTCATCCACATCACGACACGTTCCCATATCAAGGTATGCACGAGGATTCATCTTACTGGTGAGTATACCATTTATCATCTGTTTTGACGTATATGAAAATTGTGAGAAACTCACTTATTTTGATTGAAAACAAGCCTTATGCGATAGAATCACTTATTGATGAGGAACTTGATTTTCAGATGCATGAGAGCACAGGAGCAAGTCCGTGAACAGGTCAGTACTTTCGTACAGCAAAGAGACGAACTTGACTCCCGGATAAATGTGATATATTATCACTTATTTTGAGGGACATGTGATTGTTGATTACTTATTGAGGTCGTATGCAGTATGTACACGTATGTATGATATCATGGAAGATCTAGACGTCGTCTCCGTTGTTTTCGGTAAAAGAAACAACCATGATACCCAGATGATAAACAGCATAAAGACCACATATCTCAGAACCTCGGCAATCTCTCAAACGAAATTTCGGTACTAAGACCATATGCCAATGAGCGGTTCCCACCTGGTCTTCATTCGATTTAAGGTTTATATCACCCTGCACACTTTAAAATGATTGTGAGCCTACCGATACATCTTATATAGAGCTGCTTATCGTTTTTCATTTTGCATTTCAGTTTAAAGAGGTTTCGACAGACCACTGATGTACTATCATTTTCTCTTTTGCTCGCCAGGAAACTCATTTTTGTTTTTCTATTGTTTTTGAGTTTTTGAAATTTTTCGATGTTTTTGAATTTCCAAATTTGGATTTACTCCCCCTAAAATCAACAAACTAAAAATAAATTTTAAAAACACAAAGATATTTACAAAGACGATTGTCCGATGTGGATTACTCTTGCTTGACCTTAATGCCGTTTACCAATAATAAAAGTCAAATCTGGATTTATCAAATGCTTTGGTAAAATGGTCGGCACGTTGGTCATCGGTATGGACCTTAATAACATCGATTAGCCTTTTATCAAAGCAATCACGTATGAAGTGATATTTGATTTCGATGTGTCTGGTCAAAGAGAGCTGTACGAGATGATAATAATTCATAAAGCAGCTTAAATATCGACAAGTATAAGAGAGATTAGAAATTTAAAATCGTATCCTGCAACTGCTTCGTGCATTGCCAGGAATCGGAGTGCTCTCCCAAACTGGATATCCACCAGGTGTGGATTTCAAAGTCGATTTTGTAGCTACTGAGAAATCTCTTCACAGCAACAAAATCATAGACCTCTGGGTCCGGCTGGCCTTTCACATTGCACCAGCGAAGGTCTTTATCTTTCTCTTTGAGAAGTAGTGTGCGGTTGTTCAATCCACGCCAAGGCATCCGCACACCCGGTTGGTTTGTTCAACAAACACATTTTCTTCAATCACACCGTAGAGAAAAGTACCCTACACGTTCATCTTGTGGACTTTGAACTTCTTGTGGAAGAAAAATCCATGAATCTTAAAAAGGCTTCAGACGTGCTGCAGGCGCGTACTTTTCATTTGAATCTATCCTGTTGACCCGATCAAAAACCATAACAACCAAATTTTTGGCACATATTTCATCTTGTCGAAATTTTCAACTTCATTCCTGTTTCCTCTCCATCAATGGCAACAATATTCTCCTAAATGTAACAATATTTCGGAGCCTTATGTCGCCGATGTTGGGCATGGACGCTCCACTATCAACAATCCTAAGACTATCAATAGTTCCTCCTGGAACATCCTACACACTCATTCAGAGATTAGTTGGAGAGGGGGACCCAAGCCTTCACAGACTTGGGTCGTCCGTCATCATCGAGAATTGTGACATCCATTTCCCGATGATTCGGAATTGATGTAGCTCCCCCTGAAACACTTACTAGTTTTGGTTTCCAAATCTGTTTTTGTTTTTCATTTTTAATTTCTAACTTAACAGACTGCGTTTGGATGACCTCTGGTTTTAAAACCTTTTCAACTTCTTTTCGTTGTTTCTTTTTCTGTTTCATTTCCTGTTGTTTAACAAGACGAGGGTCCTGTTTTGCTGAAACAGATCTTTTATGGGGACAAAAACCTTTCCTTTTCCCTTGGTGAGATATGGACAGTTCTTGACAATGTGTCCATACTCACCGCATTCAAAGCATGATCTCCGCTCAACAAACCTCGGAGTATTATAACTGTAGGAGCTTGATGATGAACTTCGTGATCTTGAGGTACTTGGTCCTACATCACAACCGTTTGTGTGTTGTGTGTAATTGTTTTGACTGTTTCTTTTCAAAATTTTACTTTGTTTAACAAAATCCGTGTTGGATTTGTTTTCGAAAGTTTCAATTTTATCAGTCCCTCTGGATTTCACGAAGTTCACCTTCTGAATCTTTTTCTTGTTTTGGCTCTGTTTGCCTTTTCCATTTCCTTGGGCAGCGTGATTTTGCTTTCATTGATTGTTTTGTTTTTGCAATTTTTTATTCCCATATTTCTTTCTAACTTCGGATTTTGGGATAGGAGCACATTGAGTTACTACAACTCCTGAGCTCGACTTTCCCAAAAACTTACTGGTAGAATCTTCGAAAACTTTATCAATCAAAGATTGATTGACATTCTTGATCGGAAAATCATTGTCTGAGTATATTTTATCAGATCCAATCAACGTGTAAAGCAAGTATACGCTTTCACAACTTCCAGATGAGGATTCAACAGACTTGGCTTTAGCAGTCACAAACGGTTTTGCAGGTGGATCACAAAGAATGTAATTTTCGAGAGGTATGTTTTCCTCTTTTGTTACCGTTTCTGACTGTTCAGAGTTAGTATCCTTGGATTCTTCATCTGACGAATCAGCATCCTCAACAATGACTGGAGGATCCTGATTTCGTTCAGCTGTTGACACAATCGCAACTGCTGATTCATCCGAATCTGAGGATACTTCCTTTTTGTAACCTAGCCCAAATGTGAATTCCTCAAGGTTTAATGAAACTGAGGGCTCAAAATGAGGTTTATTTTCCTCATCAGGCATCGAAGAATAATCATGTTTAATAGGTGGTGGACATTTCTTATAACCTATGCACGTGACATCATTTTTCTTTTTCTGTATGTCAATGATGTGATCCGACACATACCTAGAGTTTGAATAACGATCGCCTCACTTTCACACTTAGCACAGGCCAACTCTTTTTGCATTAACTCGAGACGATTGATGTAAAGGTTTATTTCAGTTTGTTTTCTTGAAACCATTTTCGTTAGCTCGGTCTTATCTTCTTTTAATGTTTCAATTATCTTTTTAAATTCCTTTTCATAATTTTCACGAAACATGTTGGCCTCAGTGCATTTCGAAAGGTCCACAATCAAATGTTGATTGTGGATAAATGTCACATCATATTTGCTTTGCAAATTGTCATATTTACTTTGCAAATCAGACAATTTAACATTTAATCCAACACACATATCACACCTATCACAACTATCAGATGTTGATTCATCGACACGTACCTGACTCGAATCACTCTCAGATGTTGACCTATCTGCATCAGAATCAACAACCTCCCTTGATGATTTACATTCAGATCTATCCTCGCTTGAACTTGAACTTGAAGTTGTAACATCTTCAACTGAAGTTGAAACGTCTTCAACTGAACTACTGTCATGTTCAGAACTGTCATCGTTTCGCGATGATTCACCATTGTTGGCATCTTTGACAATTTTAGCATAAAACGCTGTTTTTGTTTGACTACAGTTCCTTGTATCAATAGATGATGGTGCTACAGTAGAACGATGGTGCTGTGAGGCAACTGGTGGTAGTGTAGTTAGAGCTGGCTTTACAGGAACTTGTATCGGATTGCCATACAAATCTGTGCTTGTGACAAATGCCGTTTGAAGTGGAGCATGTGAAGCAACTGATGGTAATGGATTTCCATACAAATCGGTTGCTAAGTCCTTTCTCGTATACGTTTTATTTGACGGTGTGGGAGATTCGGCCCATGATGGAGATAAACGCGTGTTTATATACTTGCTTTCTGCAGTTGACGGAGTACCCCACCAAGCCGGATTCATTTTAGATGTTTTTTGATGAAAACCTGCTTAAATCACACAAATTAAACAGTTAAGAATGTTTTAAAAAGCTTATGTTAATAAAATGAAAAGATATGTGATGAAAATAGGGGTTTTCGTCGCATATATGTTTGATTTCGTCGTTGAAAGGGTGATTTCGTCTCTGAAATTGTGATTTCGTCGCTGAAAGGGTTATTTCGTCGCTGAAAGGGTGATTTCGTCGCTGATGTGCCTTTTATGACGAAATCAGGGGTTGTTTTCGTCGCTAATGTGCCTTTGACGAAATCAGGGGTTGTTTTCGTCGCTGATGTGCCTTTTATGACGAAATCAGGGGTTGTTTTCGTCGCTAATGTGCCTTTGACGAAATCAGGGGTTATTTTCGTCGCTGATGTGCCTTTTATGATGAAATCAGGGGTTGTTTTCGTCCAGCTGGTGATTTCGTCCAAGATGAGTTCGTCAAGGGTGATTTCGTCGAGCTGTGTTCGCCAAAGGGGATTTCGTTGACAAATGTTACAGACAACTGAGATATTTTACAAAGTAAATCAAATCTTATCCATCCTTCTGACACTATGGTCACTTTTGTCAAACCACCTTACCTTGTGAACCTGTTATTCAACATTTCATCATGACTTAGTACATAAAATTCAAACGATCAAATATTATATCAATAACACTTCAACAATAATTCAAAGAAGAATCAAACACAATAATATTTGAAGAACACTTATGAACACGCTTATGAACTGGATGAAGTTTCTGAGTTTACCAGCCACCGGAAAGATTTCCGATCACAATTTTTGCACAAATGTTCAATAAAAATCCTTTCTTAACATGTATAAATGAAAACTAACAAGATTTTTATAAGAACAAACAGCAAAAACACAAGATTTTCAAAGATTTAAACCTGATTTTTCTGAAAATATAAACTTTATGTTTCAAAAATCAAGAACAAATCTGGAAACACATGAAAATCTACTTGGTTTTAACAAAGAATCGAGCCAATGCTCTGATACCAATTGCAGGTCCACCCGGAGGATCGAGTAACCTCTATTCCCTGTTTTCCGACAAACCCGAGAGTGCTGAATCCAAACGGGTAAGTTAAACCAAGTTACGAACACAAACACAAAGATTCAACGATTAACACTCCATTGTATTAATGCGTATGAAACGGTTACAAAGCAATGTTTACAAGATGTTCTTATAAACTCTCAGTGTGTGTGTGTTTACAGTGTGTTCGCTCAATGAAATCTATTCAGACTTCTCTCTATTGTTCTGTCTGTTGTCTGTGTATTATATAGTGAAGGACCTCGACGAAATCAATGTTCAACGACGAACTCTAAGTTCGTCGTCCATCAACACGACGAAATCATGTTCATCACGACGAAATCCTTTTGATTTCGTCACATTTGGTCTTAGTCACACAGGAGGTGTTTTCGTCACTTGTTCCTGGTGTCTTCGTCACTTGCATTAAAAGGGAAGTTCGTCATGTGCCTTAACTTTAATCTTCGTCATATTCATTCATGTTGAATCTTCGTCATAACAGTTTAATAATAATCAAATGAAATGAAATGCATGGACTAATAAATACATGAATTCACGTTCCTTTAATATCATGCATTTGATTAGAAATTCTCATGCATTTGATTAGAAATTCTCATGACATCATCATGATGATGTCATGATGGTGTGTCAACGGGAATCGGTCCGCGGCTCTCCGTGCTTCGCGTGTCGAACTCTGGGGGCGCACGACGGAGGAATGTCGTGACGTCGGGCTTGAATCGAATCGAGTCGCGTCCACATAAAGTGTACCAACAGATGCGAGATTGATGCGGCAAAATCGCATGATTTCCTCTGTTCCTTGCAATATGAACTTGGTTGGATTTTCGACTTGGAAGTAAGATTTTTGTTGTTTTGAAACGTTAGGGATTGTTTTAGTTGTAGGTTTCATGGAGTATTACATTGAATGTAAGAAAGAAAGAAAAAGAGACTTGAGATCTAATTTAGAAGTAAATACATATTAGGATGATGTGTCCCTCTTTAATTGGTTGAGAATTAGTGTGTTGCAATAGGTAAACCTTACTTTTTCTACAGTAGTGAAACTGTGCACAACAGTTAAAGAAGTTACTTTTTTCTTTTTTATTTTGTTTTTCCACATCTCATCCTTTATCCTTTTTGCTGATTTTCATTTTGTTTTTTTATCTGTTTTCTTTGATTATTATAAATCTTAATTGTTACATATTTGGTATGTTTTTTACTTTTTATGTTTAAGTATTCTTTATAAATGTATTAGAAGGATGGTTTTATGTTTAAGCATCAACGATTTAAAAATTGTTAAGTATAATTATTTTTTAGTGATTTTTTAACAACAAACGCATCACATACCTGATGCGTGCGCATCACGCATTGCGCATCACACATCGGATTTTGGAGCTAAAACGCATCGGAGCGCATCATGCATTTTAAAACCAAGGACATCGGTCACATTCTTGGCCAAGTAATTAACACTTGAATATTACTAAAGAACCATGTTGATACACTTTATGTAGACGCGACTCGATTCGGTTCGACTCGGTTAGGTTCGGCTCAAGCCCGACGTCGCGACATTCCTCTGTCGTGCGTCCCAGAGTTCGACACGCGAAGCACAGAGAGCCGCGAACCCTTCCCGCCGACACATCATCATGACATCACCATGATGATGTCATGATGATGTCATGTGTGTAGATAACATTTACATGAAATATATGTGACGAAGGTTGTGAAATCAATGTGATGAAGGTTCAACCTTCGTCATGAACATGCATGGTGAACCTTCTACCTTCGTCATTATTAATGTGTGGCGAAGGTTAGACCTTCGTCACACATAACTTTGCCACATAGAAGTTTACTGAGAGACAGTATATATAGCATGTTATGTTAAACAATTTAGTTATGAGAGCATAGTAATACCAGAGAGTTTATCGTCAAACATTGTGTGTATATGTTTGATATTGTTCTCGTCCTTTTAATCCAAGTGAATCTTTGATTATCTGTTGTGTTACTCGCGTTACATTGTTTGGTTTGCACCGTCTCGGGGATTCCGCACCCGCGATTGTGTTTGTGATAAACAAGGATAGGTTACGTATCGGATCCTCCGGAAAAAACGGACCTACTAGTGGTATCAGAGCTTTGGCTCTTTTCCTTGTTTAAAACCAAACATTTTCGTGTTTGAAACAAGTGTGTTATTGTGATTTTTCAGATTTTGTTCTTGAAAATTTTATATATTTTCTGGAAAAAGTCTTTAAAATCAGTGTTTATCCTATTGTTTTGCTAAAAGTTTGTTCAAAAACCTTGTTTGTTTGAATGTTTACATGTTACTAGTGGGTTTTTGTTGAAAGTTTATGCAAAATTTTATGTTCGGAAAATTTCACCGGTGAAAATATTTGGCCGGAATCTTCAAGTGTTCATCTGATGTTCATAGTGTTCTTGGTGATATTCAAACTGTTCTTGTAAATTTATCTTGTTTGATCTGCTTTGTGTTTTGAATTAAAGTGTTATTAATATTAAAATACAAGTGTTTGACTATTGTGTACATGTGATGATGACTTGTTGAAATAGGAAGCTTCGAAAAGACAAAAGTATTGCCTATTTGATTTTTGTGGCTTATTGTGTCAGAGATCAAAAGATTTGATTTGTTATTTGAGAAAATATCTTTCAACAGGCTGGCTGTGTAATTTTTGTCAACGAAGGTTCCTTTAGACAAAGGATCTATACCTTCGTCAAGGTTGTTCTGGACGAAGTCTCAACCTTCGTCATTCAGGTCTTCGACAAACTGTCACTAACTTCGTCATCAGTGTCCTTGACGAAGTATTAAGTTCGTCACAAGCATAGTTCGTCGCTTTTACTTGTCACTTTTGAATAGAAGGTTTGCAAAACTGTTTTAACCATTTGAATTCAAGTTTTTAAGCAGGTAAACTTGTTCATACATCAAATATGAGTACAGATCCATTTGATTGGAGCATTAGCACGGTCCCAGATATGTCATGGGTTAAGTCTTTGATGCCACAAGAAAGAATTTCAGCTAGTCAATGGGCGTGCGTGGCAAATCAAAATCAAAGTATCCAAAATCTGCTCATAAGCGAAAATGAAACAGGTAGCAATAACCGTCCGCCAAAACTCAACCACATGAACGACTATCCATCGTGGAAAGGTCGTTTTCAGAATTATGTTTTAGGTCAAAACACCGAATTATGGACGTGTTTCACCACAGCATATAAGGTCGCTCTTGAGGAAGCCGGATCAAATGCTACGACTTTGGCGACCATGGCTAAAAATGACAAGAAGGCGTATGACCTTGAAAAGAAAGTGTTTGCAATTCTTACGCAAGCACTGCACAAAGATATCTATCATCAATTCGCCCATTGTACCAGCACCAAAGCCTTGTGGGGCATCCTAGTTAACAGAGGAGAAGGAAATGCGGCCACATGGAAGACGCGTCATGATTTACTAAAGAAGGAGTTTGAATGGTTTATGTTTGTGCAGACTGAAACACTGAATGAGATGACAACTCGTTTTTATCATTTAATTAGTGAAATGATTTCTTACAAGGTTGTTGTATCTTCGCAGGAAATAGTCGCACGGTTTGCTGATGCTCTACCACCAAAGTGGAGCCCTTTGATTGAGTTGTTAAAGCATACAGGTGTATTGGATACTGTCAGTATCTATGAGTTTGTTCAAAAGCTGGAGAACAAGGATGCAGAAGAAATCAGAAAAGCTAAACTAATTCCTGTTCCTCAAAATCCAGAGATGTACTTTGGAGGGATTGCTCCTGCTGCTAGTACAAGCCAGCAACCAAAGATACAAACAGCTTTTGTGTCAAATACTTTCGACCCAAATTCCTATTTTGGAGGCGTAGTTGCACAACCCCAATTTGACATAAATGCCTATCTTTCGAAACCTCAAGTTGCCACACCTCAACCCCAATTTGATATAAATGCCTATCTTCCGAAACCTCAAGTTGCCACACCTCAACCCCAATTTGATATAAATGCCTATCTTCTGAAACCTCAACTTGCCACACCTCAACCCCAATTTGATCCAACTGCCTATTTTTCTAAACCACCACAAGCCCAACCACAACAAGCCTTCTATGGTAACAAACCTGATACTTCAAATCTTTCCAAAGTGAGTGTAGAAGCTGCACGGGATCACATTGAAATTCTTACCACTATGGTTAATGCCTACAGCGGATTAGTCGCAAGTCAAATTGGAAACATTAATTTGACCAATGAAGATTATCAGCAGATAGACAGAGATGAGATGGAGTTGATGGACATTAAGTGGGCGTTTGCTAGCGATGTGAGAAGGGCAAAGGATTATATGAGCAGAACGGGGAGAACCAGCTTGGAAAGCAAAAGGGATACCAAGTACGGGTTTGACAAGGGTGCTGTTACATGCTTTAATTGCGGTGAAAATGGTCACTTCAAACATGAATGCACGCGACCGAGCAAACAAGGCAACCAAGAAGGCAACCAAAATCCCTTCCAAAATCAAACAAGTACTTCAAATCAAGCAAACAACGAAAGAGGGATAGTAGTTGTTAACAACCAAACCAACCAGTCAGGGCCTTCAAACCCCAACCGAGCATTGATAGTTCAAGTTGATGAAGGATGTGATTGGTCCGTACAGTTGGGAGGAGGAACTGCATGTTATGCGAAGATCATTAGTCACATCAATCATGTGCATAAAGAAGAATTCTCTGAAGATGATGATAGTTCGGGCTACAGTGGTAGTTCGGATGAAGAATCGGATGTGAATGAGAGAACTGGTTCTGAAGGTAATAGTTTGTTGAATGATGCTGAGGAGGTCAAGTGTCAGAAATATGTCTTGATCAAGAAAGCTGATGCTACATCAGAAGAAATGGAGAAGATTCTCACTGAAGATGGATCTTTCTCTTCTCAGACTACCTTTATGGCTAATGTCACAGCTTCTACAAGTCAGGTAAAATCTGAAACTCCTAGCATATGTAGTGATTATGCTGATACGAAACATGAATGTGCTGATATGAAACAAGAATTTGAAAAGATTCACAGTCACAATCAGAGTTTGGTTATTGAACTGTCAAAGTGCAAAGAGGCAAACATGGCCTTAGCTCGCAACGAAAATGATTTTAAATCGGTAATTGAAACACTCAAGAAAAGTGTTTCTGAGTTATCAAAAACGGCTTTTAATAAGCAAACTGGTATTAATAATTACATTAATATCATTGAGGCAACTAAGAATGAGCTAGCCGAGGAGAAATGTGAGCATGAAGCGATCAAGCTCAAATTGGAGAGTTACTCAAACTCCCGATATATGCTTGATCACATCATTGACATTCAACAACTAAAGGGTAATGTTAAAGGCGTTGGGTATAATTCGTGTCCGCCTCCTTTGAGACACAACTATACCAAGATGCCCGATGAGGAGGAAATGTCGTGTTTTGAGCCAACTGGCTTAGGGTTCAAAACGGACAATTCATTGGAGGGCTCATCTGATAGCAAGGAAAAGTCATCATGTGCTTCAAATCAAAGTCCTCCAACCGGATAATTCATCGGAGGGCTCATCTGATAGCAAGGAAAAGTCATCATGTGCTTCAAATCAAAGTCCTCCAACCGTTGAGGACTATGATTCTTCGGATGATGAATCAGATGTGAGTGATGAGGATAAATCTCTTGATGATAGAAAAGGAGTAGAAGTGCCTTTTGAGAATCACATTTTGTGTGATCCTCCTACTCCTGTTGTGCAATCAACTGGTGCTAAACAAGAGATAGATCATATCACTGAGACAGTGTCTACCATTAAAAGTGATAACGTGTCGTATACTTTGCTCGGTGATAGTAAAATTTATTCAGACAAAGATTTTCCAATCAAAAACGTCAATCAATCCTTGATTGATAAAGTGTTTGAAGATAATACAACTAAGTTTTTGGGTAAAGCGATCCTGAGAGTTTCTGTAACTCAATGTGATCCTATTCCAAAAGCTGAAATTAGAAAACAGCATGGAAATCAGAAATTACCGACTAAGCAACAACCTGTCGCTTCTAAGGGTAAACAACAACAACGAGCTCAAAAGCCTAAGGTTACACAACCAAAGGCTGGAACAAAAGGAGCTCGTTCCAAGAAGAAATGCAAAGACGTTAAATTTGTGGCCTACAAGGGTACTGATAAAGTGAAGACTTTTGAAAATAAATCAAATACCGATTTTGTTCAAAAAGTCAAAATTTTGAAACGTAATAGTGATAACAATTACACCCAACACACAAACGGGTGTGAAGCTATTACCTCTGGATCTACAACTTCAATGTCAGGTCATCGAACAGAATCTCCTAAGTTTGTTGAAAGGAGATCGTGTTTCAAATGTGGGGAGTTTGGACACATTATCAAAAACTGCACAAACTCTCCAAAACCAAATTTTGTTGAAAGAGCCCCTTCTGAACAAGGTCACCAAAAATGTCGTCCTGTTTCACCCAAAAATGACAAACGCACTGTTAAAGAACAGGAAACAAAACAATGACGTAAAAATGTGAAGGTGATGGAAAAGGCTGTAAAAACGAAAGTAAAATCTGTTAATAGGAAACCTAGTTTGTCACAACCATTAAAACCAGAAAGTGTAAATAATACACAAACTGGTAAAAGGAAACAGGCTTGGATACCGAAAACAGGTGAGGATTCACGGGGAGGCTTGCAATTTAAGGACCTTCAAGAAATTGAAATTACATTTCTTGATTCTCAGGGGCAACCCAAGTCTATGAAGGCTTGGGTCCCCCTCTCCAACTAATCTCTGAGTGAGTGTGTAGGATGTTCCAGGAGGAACTATCGATAGTCATCGGATTGTTGATAGTGGAGTGCCCATGCACAAGATCGGCGACAAAGAAATTGTTGCCTTTGATGGAGGGAAAAAGAAAAGAATACAGAATTGTCTGTCGAAAGAAATTGAAAACCTTCGACAAAATGCAAATCATACCAAAGTTTGATTGTTCAAGGCTTTAATCGGGTCACCGGGATAGATTCAATCAAAATGTACGCACCTGCAGCACGTCTTCACGGTGTGATTGAAGAAAATGTGTTTGTTGAACAAACCAACCGGGTGTGCGGATGCCTTGGCATGGATAGAACAACCGCACACTACTTCTCAAAGAGAAAGTCAAAGACCTTCGTTGGTGCAATGTGGAAGACCAGCCGGACCCAAAGGTTTATGATCTTGTTGCTGTCAAGAGATTTCTCAGTAACTACAAAAAAAATCGACTTTGAAGTCCACACCGGGTGGATATCCAGTTTGGGACAGCGCTCAGATTCCTTGCAATGCACGAAGTAGTTGCAGTATACGGTTTTGAATTTCTAATCTCTCCTATACTTGTCGATTTTTAAGCTGCTTTATGAATTATTATCCTCTCGTACATCACTCTTTGACCAGATACGTTGATCTCGAATATCACCTCACACGTGATTGTTTCACTGTGAAACTCGTCAATGTTGTCATGGTCCACCCCACTTACCGTCGAGCCAACTGATTTTTCCAAAATTTGATAAATCATTTCTGATTAAATTAATTTTGGTAAACGGCATTGAGGTAAAACATGAGTTAACCGACATCGGGAAATCCTTTTTGTAAATACCTTTGTGTTTCTAAATTTATCATAGTTTGTTGATTTTAGGGGGAGTAAATCCAAATTTGAAAATTCAAAAACATCGAAAAATTTCAAAACGCAAAAACATGGCAAAACAAAAATGAGTTTCCTGGCGAGAAAAAGGGAAAATGATAGTACATCAGTGGTCTGTCTAAACCTCCTTGAAATGAACTTAAAATGAAAAATGTTAAGCAGCACTATATAAGATGTGTCGGTAGGCTCACAATCATTTTAAAGTGTGCAGGGTGATATAAACCTTAATCGACAGAAGACCAGGTGGGAACCACACATTGACATATGGTCTTAGTACCAAAATTTCGTTTGATTGATTGCCGAGGTTCTGAGATATTCGGTCTTTATGCTGTCTTATCATATGGGTATCATGGTTATTTCTTTAACCGAAACAAACGGAGACGAAGTCTAGATCTTCCATGATACTATACATACATGTACATATTGCATTCGACCTCAATAAGTGATCAACAATCACATGTCCAAACAAAATAAGTGATAATATATCACAGCTTTCTTGCGGGAGTCAAGTTCGTCTCTTTGTTGTACGTTTGTACTGACCTGTTCACGGACTTGCTCCTGTGCCCTCATGCATATGAAAATCAAAGTTCCTCATAAATAAGTGATTCTATCACATAGGGCTAGTTTTCAATCAAAATAAGTGAGTTTCTCACATTCTTTTATACGGTCAAACAGATGATAAACGGTATACTCACCGGTAAGATGAACTCTCGTGCATACCTTGATACGGGAATGTGTCGTGTGTGGATGAACACCGGTCGGTAAGTATAAATCATACACTAATCGTATCCCCTCGCCATGATTACATCTGATAAGTTGAGCTTATGTGGACAACAATACCGATAATTGTTATAGGATGCTTATATAAATGTTAACTAATTGAACAAAAAGAGCGTTTTGGCGTGACCGTACACTGATATGATTCTCTTATCCTCGAAACTCGCAAAAAGAATGTCTGTAAATATTTTTTTACTGCTTTCGATTCTGCAACTTTGTATATATTTATTTATTGCTTTCCGTCTTTACATTTGAAAAATGAAAAATACCAAAAAGATTTTAGGTGTGTTTTAATATAAACTTTATAAAAGCCAAAAATATTTTGCTTCTAGTTTATTTTGATTGACCGATGTTGGAACTCGAGTCTATCCTACCCAAAATCCCGATTGTAAGCCGGAAAACAATTGCACCTTCATAAACTGTCGAAGTTAACAAGTTTTGAAAGTTAAAAGATTAAAATTGATCAATTTTTAAATTTTCAAACTGTTGTCGGTCAGTGTTTGATTGAGAGTTGGTCTCATATGTGTCGTTTGATTAATTTGACTATATTCCAAGCGGTTGTTCTCATTACGTGTTTTGCTTTCTTGTATGTGCAGATGCGACGTCAGAATCAGCTAAAGGGGAAGAGAACGTGTCAGATGACAAGCCGTAAAGTGAAGACACGACAGTGATGCAATCTGAAGATCAAGACGATCAAATTGCAACTGACCACTGTAGGTCCACCCGGAGGATCGAGTAACCTCTATTCCCTGTTTTCCGACAAACCCGAGAGTGCGGAATCCAAACGGGTAAGTTAAACCAAGTTACGAATACAAACACAAAGATTCAACGATTAACACTCCATTGTATTAATGCATATGAAACCGTTACAAAACAATGTTTACAAGATATCCTTATAAACTCTCAGTGTGTGTGTGTTTACAGTGTGTTCGCTCTGTGAAATCTATTCAGGCTTCTCTGTGTTCTAAGTGTTTCTGTCTGTTCTGTTGTATTTATACTAGATGACTGACGAAAACAAGTTCTGGACGAAATCTCAGTGACGAACATCAAACATATCGATGAAATCCAGGGTCTTCGACGAAATCACTTGATTTCGTCACGTTGTGTCTTCGTCACATGGTCTTGGGATTTCGTCATATTCATGTTTGGCCTGGGCTGGGATTTCGTCATATGCATGTTGGGCTTGGGCCATGGGCTTCATCATGTTGGGCTTCTTCAATGATCCAAACAACAAACAGACAACATAATCTAACATTTAAGCTATACTAAATGCAAACTGCACATACGCAGTTGCATTTACACAAACGTTACGAAGTAACTAGCATACCGAGTCAAGACAGGAGAATGTCTTGACTACGGCCTTTACTTCGTAGCCGAGTCGAACTGAACCGAGCCGAGCCGTATCCACAGAATATGTATCAACAAACTCCCCCTTGGATGCTGCTCGCGAGGTTCATAATCTCATTTTCCATCTCTTGATGGTTCATTCATTCTCTGAAAGGATCTTCAAAGTCTTCACGTGTTGTAAGTAGACAGTGTATTAACAAACTCCCGTTTTCATTTAGGAAGTGTATCAATAAACTCCCCCTTTGATTATGCTTGTGAATCTTTTGATCTTCAATGTTTCAGATCCTTGTGGTGTTGGTGATTGATCAGCGGCAACTCGATCATCTTTATCATTTGAGTGCCTTCACGTCGTGCCTTCATTCCGAAACTTATCATCGAACATGTTCTCTTCGCCTTTAGCATCTGCACATGCAAGAAATCTAAACGCGTAATGAGAACAACCGCTTGGAATATAGTTAACATAAACAAACGACACACATGTGACCATTTTTCATTTAACTACCGTCCGACAGTTTGAAAGTTTAACAAATTGTTCAATTTTGGTTCTTAACTTTCAAAACTTGCAAATTTCGACCGTTTATGAAGAATCAGTTGTTTTGGTTTTCGTTCGGGTTTCAGGTAACGAAGACTTGAGTTCCAACATCGGTTAATCAAAACTAAAGCAGAAATAAAATCTTTTTGACTTTTATAAAGTTTATATTAAAACACACCTAAAATCTTTTTGGCATTTTGAATATTTCAAACTTAAAGACTGAAAGCAGTAAGTAAATATATACAGAGTTGCAGAAACTAAGAAAAGTAAATATATACAAACATTCTTTTTGCGAGTTTCGAGGGTAAGAGAATCATATCAGTGTACGGTCATGCCAAAACGCTCTTGTTGTTCAGTTAGTTAACATTAAGATAAGCATCCTATAAAAATTATCGGTATTGTTATCCACATAAACTCAACTTATCGGATGTAATCATGGCGAGGGGATACGTTAAGGTATGATTTATACTTATCGACCGGTGTTCATCCACACACGACACATTCCCGTATCAAGGTATGCACGAGGATTCATCTTACTCGTGAGTATACCATTTATCATCTGTTTGACCGTATATGAAAATGTGAGAAACTCACTTATTTTGATTGAAAACAAGCCCTATGTGATAGAATCACTTATTGATGAGGAACTTGATTTTCAGATGCATGAGGGCACAGGAGCAAGTCTGTGAACAGGTTAGTACTTTCGTACAACAAATAGACGAACTTGACTCCCGGATAAATGTGATATATTATCACTTATTTTGTGGACATGTGATTATTGATCACTTATTGAGGTCGTATGCGGTATGTACATGTATGTATGATATCATGGAAGATCTAGACTTTGTCTCCGTTTGTTTCGGTAAAAGAAACAACCATGATACCCAGATGATAAACAGCATAAAGACCACATATCTCAGAACCTCGGCAATCTCTCAAAGAAAATTTCGGTACTAAGACCATATGCCAATGAATGGTTCCCACCTGGTCTTCAGTCGATTTAAGTTTATATCACCCTGCACACTTTCAGATGATTGTGAGCCTACCGATACATCTTATATAGAGCTGCTTAACATTTTTCATTTTGCATTTCAGTTTAAAAAGGTTTGGAGAGACCACTGATGTACTATCATTTTCTCTTTTGCTCGCCAGGAAACTCATTTTTGTTTTTCTATTGTTTTTGAGTTTTGAAATTTTTCAATGTTTTTGAATTTTCAAATTTGGATTTACTCCCCCTAAAATCAACAAACTTAAAATAATTTTAAAAACACAAAAATATTTACAAAAACGATTTTCCGATGCGGATTACTCTTGCTTGACCTTAATGCCGTTTACCAATAATAAAAAGTCAAATCTTGATTTATCAAATGCTTTGGTAAAAAGGTCGGCACGTTGGTCATCGGTGTGGACCATGACAACATTGACGTGTTTCATAGTGAAACAATCACGTGTGAAGTTATATTCGAGTTCAACGTGTCAGGTCAAAGAGTGTTGTACGAGAGGATAATAATTCATAAAGCAGCTTAAATATCGACAAGTATAGGAGAGATTAGAAATTTAAAACTGTATCCTGCAACTGCTTCGTGCATTGCCAGGAATCTGAGTGCTCTCCCAAACTGGATATCCACCCGATATGGACTTCAAAGTCGATTTTGTAGCTACTGAGAAATCACTTCACAGCAACAAGATCATAGACCTCTGGGTCCGGCTGGCCTTACATATTGTACCAGCGAAGGTCTTTGACTTTCTCTTTCAGAAGTAGTGTGCGGTTGTTCAATCCACGCCAAGGTATCCGCACACCCGGTTGGTTTGATCAACCAACACATTTTCTTCAATCACACCGCGAAGAAATGTACACTGCACGTTCATCTTGTTGATTTTGAACTTCAGACGTGCTGCAGGTGCGTACATTTTGATTTGAATCTATCATGTTGACCCGATCAAAAACCATAACAACCAAATTTTTGGCACATTTTTCATCTGGTCGAATTTTTCAACTTCATTCCTTTTTCCTCTCCATCAATGGCAACGATATTCTCCAAGATGTAACAATATTTTAGAGCCTTATGTCGCCGATCTTGTGCATGGACACTCCACTATCAACAATCCTAAGACTATCAATAGTTCCTCCTGGAACATCCTGCACACTCATTCAGAGATTAGTTGGAGAGGGGGACCCAAGCCTTCGTGGTCTTGGGTCTTCCATTTTCATCGACATAAGTTACTTCGACTTCTCGATGTTTTAGAAATTGTGATGTATCTCCCCCTGAAACAGTTATCGATTTTGGTTTCCAAATCTGTTTTTGTTTTTCATGTTTAACATTTGATTTAACAGATTTTGTTTTGATAACCTCCGGTTTTAAAACCTTTTCAACATTTTTCCGTTGTTTCTTTATCTGTTTCACTTCTTGTTGTTTAACAAGACGAGGGTTCTATTTTGGTGAAACAGATCTTTTATGGTAATTGTTACCATGGGGGGCATCAACTTTTGCCTTTCCTTTCGTGAGATATGGACAATTTCTGACAATGTGCCCATACTCAGCACATTCAAAACATGATATCCGCTCAACAAACCTCGGAGTATCATAACTGTAAGAGCTTGATGATGAACTTCGTGATCTTGAGGTACTTGGTCCTACATCACTACCGTTTGTGTGTTATGTGTAATTGTTTTGACTGTTTCTTTTCAAAATTTTACTTTGTTTAACAAAATCCGTGTTGGATTTGTTTTCGAAAGTTTCAATTTTATCAGTCCCTCTGGATTTCATGAAGTTCACCTTCTGAATCGTCTTCTTGTTTTGACTTTGTTTGCCTTTTCCCTCTCCTTGGTGAACGTGACCTTGTTTTCGTTGATTGTTTTGTGGTTGCAATTTTTTATTCCCATATCTCTTTCTAACTTCGGATTTTGGGATAGGAGCACACTGAGTTACTACAACTCCTGGGCTCGACTTTCCCAAAAACTTACTGGTAGAATCTTCGAAAACTTTATCAATCAAAGATTGTTTGACATTTTTTATAGGGAATTCCTTGTCTGAATATATTTTATCAGATCCAATCAACGTGTAATGCAAGTTCACGCTTTCACAACTTCCAGATGAGGATTCAACGGACTTGGCTGTAGCAGTCACAAACGGTTTTGCAGGTGGATCACAGAGAATGTGATTTTCGAGAGGTATGTTTTCCTCTTTTGTTACCGTTTCTGACTGTTCAGAATTAGTATCCTCGGATTCATCATCTGACGAATCAGCATCCTCAACAATGACTGGAGGATCCTGATTTCGCTCAGCTGTTGACACTTTCGCATCTGCTGATTCATCTGAATCTGAGGATACTTCCTTTTTGTAACCTAGCGCAAATGTAAATTCCTCAAGGCTCAATGAAACTGAGGGCTCAAAATGAGGTTTATTTTCCTCATCAGGCATCGAAGAATAATCGTGTTTAATAGGTGGTGGACACTTCTTATAACCTATGCACGTAACATCCTTTTTTTCTTTTTCTGTATGTCAATGATGTGATCCAGTACATACCTAGAGTTTGAATAACTATTCAGCTTAAGCTGGATCGCCTCACTTTCACACTTAGCACAGGCCAACTCTTTTTGCATTAACTCGAGCCTATTGATGTAAAGGTTTATTTCAGTTTGTTTTCTTGAAACCATTTTCGTTAGCTCGGTCTTATCTTCTTTTAATGTTTCAATTATTTTTTAAATTCCTTTTCATAATTTTCACGAAACATGTTGGCCTCTGTGCATTTCGAAAGATCCACGATCAAATGTTGATTGTGGATAAATGTCACATCATATTTGCTTTGCAAATCATCATATTTGCTTTGCAAATCAGACAATTTAACATTTAATCCAACACACATATCACACCTATCACAACTATTAGATTTTGATTCATCGACACGCACCTGACTGGAATCACTCTCAGTTGTTGACTTATCTGCATCAGAATCAACAATCTCCCTTGATGATTTACATTCAGATCCATCCTCGCTTGAACTTGAACTTGAAGTTATAACATCTTCAACTGAAGTTGAAACGTCTTCAACTGAACTACTGTCATGTTCAGAATTGTCATCATTTCGCGATGATTCACCATTGCTGGCATCTTTGACAATTTTAGCATAAAACGCCGTTTTTGTTTGACTACAGTTCCTTGGATCAAGAGATGATGGTGCTACAGTAGAACGTTGGTGCTGTGAAGCAACTGGTGGTAATGGATTTCCATACAAGTCTGGGGTTGGAGCTGGCTTTACAGGAACTTGTATCGGATTGCCATATAAATCTGTGCTTGTGACAAACGCCGTTTGAAGTGGAGCATGTGAAGCAACTGGTGGTAATGGATTTCCATACAAATCGGTTGCTAAGTCCTTTCTCGTATACGTTTTATTTGACGGTGTGGGAGACTGAGCCCATGAAGGAGATAAACCCTTACTCGTATACTTGCTCGCATTAGACGGAGTACCCCAATTCAGATTCATGTTGGATGTATAATGATGAAAACCTGATTAAATCACACAAATCAAAGAGTTAAGAATGTTTTAAAAAGCTTCTGTTAATAATATGAAAAGATATGTGACGAAAATAGGGGTTTTTGTCGCTGATATGTTTGATTTTGTCGCTGAAATGGTGATTTCGTCGCTGAAAGGGTGATTTCGTCGCTGAAATGGTGATTTCGTCGCTGAAAGGGTGATTTCGTCGCTGATGTGCCTTTTATGATGAAATCAGGGGTTGTTTTCGTCGCTAATGTGCCTTTGACGAAATCAGGGGTTGTTTTCGTCGCTGATGTGCCTTTATGACGAAACCAGGGGTTGTTTTCGTCGCTAATGTGCCTTTGACGAAATCAGGGGTTGTTTTCGTCCAGAATGAATTTGGATGTGATTTCGTTGACAATATGAGATCAGACAACAAGATATTTATCAAACCCAACCAAATCTTATCCTGACACACAAACTTATTTTTCAAACAAGTCAAGCCCACACTACCTTCATAACCTGTTTTTCAACATACTCATCATTAGTATGTCACAATATTCAAACAACACTATTATAATCAATCTTCAATAATGCATAACACAATCAAATCCAGTAATTTAAGATCAAACACAGAAAACTTATGAAGAACACTTGAAGATATGAAGAACAATATGAGTTTTCCAGCCACCGGAAATTTTTCCGAATTCAATTTTTGCGCAAATGTTCAATAAAAATCCTTTCTTAACATGTATAAATGAAAACTAGCAACATTTTTATAAGAACAAACAGCAAAAACACAAGATTTTCAAAGATTTAAACCTGATTTTTCTGAAAATATAAACTTTCTGTTTCAAAAATCAAGAAGAAATCTGGAAACACATGAAAATCTACTTAGTTTTAACAAGGAATCGAGCCAATGCTCTGATACCAATTGTAGGTCCACCCGGAGGATCGAGTAACCTCTATTCCCTGTTTTTCGACAAACCCGAGAGTGCGGAATCCAAACGGGTTAGTTAAACCAAGTTACGAACACAAACACAAAGATTCAACGATTAACGCTCCATTGTATTAATGCGTATGAAACCGTTACAAAGCAATGTTTACAAGATATCCTTATAAACTCACAGTGTGTGTGTGTGTGTGTGTTTACAGTGTGTTCGCTTTGTGAAATCTATTCAGACTTCTATGTGCTCTAAGTGTTTCTGTCTGTTCTGCTGTATTTATACTAGATGACTGACGAAAACAAGTTCTAGACGAAATCTCAATGACGAACATCAAACATATCAACGAAATCCAGGGTCTTTGACGAAATCACTTGATTTCGTCACCTTGTGTCTTCATCACATGGTCTTGGGATTTCGTCATATTCATGTTTGGGCTGGGATTTTGTCATTTGCATGTTGGGCTTGGGCCATGGGCTTCATCATGTTGGGCTACTTCAATGATCCAAACAACAAACAGACAACATAATCTAACATGTAAGCTATACTAAATGCAAACTGCACACACGCAGTTGCATTTACACAAACGTTACGAAGTAACTAGCATACCGAGTCAAGACAGGAGGATGTCTTGACTACGGCCTTCACTTCGTAGCCGAGTCGAACCGAGCCGAGCCGTATCCACAGAATATGTATCAACAACCACTTTTAAACATCGAAAGGATCTGAAGTATTGAAGAT
The DNA here is from genome assembly GCA_030545235.1 of Helianthus tuberosus. Taxonomy (NCBI): domain Eukaryota; kingdom Viridiplantae; phylum Streptophyta; class Magnoliopsida; order Asterales; family Asteraceae; genus Helianthus; species Helianthus tuberosus. The sequence goes on from CM060443.1 coordinate 64,283,603, forward strand.
CAAAAGATTCACGAGCATCGTCCAAGGGGGAGTTTGTTGATACACTCCCTGATTGTGTCACGTGAAGACCTTTTAAAGATCCGACAATGTGAAGAACGAACCATCACGAGTAGCGTCCAAGGGGGAGTTTGTTGATACACTTTATGTGGACGCGACTCGATTCGGTTCGACTCGGTTAGGAATGAAAGATGGTGGAGATTAGAGATTGATTAATGGTGAATGGTGATAGGAATGAAAGATGGTGGATATTAGAGATGCAGCTCTGATACCATGTAAACAGTCATGGTGAAAATGTAATCTAAGTATAGAATCAATCGTATATAGTAAAGAATATGGTATCCTATATATATAGGACGTAAGGCTGTGCGGTATGGGCATCGTCCCCGCCTCGTCCAAGAACGGCGCTGGCCGAAACACCATTCCCCCCCCCCCCCCCGCGTCATCCTCCCCATCTCTCCAGGACGTTTGAGACGTCCACTAAAAGACAAAAACCAATCCGACCGTTTGGGCTTTATGGCCGTTAAAAAAGAAAAAATAAATAAATACAACCCCCAAGGGCTAACGGCTATTTTTTTTTTTTTTTAAACCCAAAATTCATTAATTTTTTTATAAATACAACCCCAACACCCCACTTTTTACCCCCACTTCAACTCCATCTCTCTCTCAACTTTCATACTTTTATAAAAATTAGCCATGTCTTCATCTTTTTCTTCAACGTGGTATTCGTCATCTTCGGGTGAGAACGAACCATTTTTTGCAAACGTCATTATGTACGCAGCTCACATGTTCATGGAGGAGGATGAAGAGTCTGAAACGTCGTCACAACGGCAAACTAGGAGTGCTTCCTTAAAACGAGACAAAGAAGGTATTTTAATTTTTTTAGAGTATGTTTATTTAAATTTAATAATAAATTTAATTTATTTTTAGTTTTTAATATATAGTCGCCCATGATAAATTAGTGGCCGATTATTTTGCCGACGAACTTGTGTACACGGACGAGATATTTAGACGTCGGTTCCGAATGAGTCGTCGACTTTTTTTACGTATCGTAGACGACTTTGCCCAGTCTGATCCGTTTTTCACACTGCGATACGACGCTAGGAGCCAAAGGGGGTTCACTACTTTACAAAAATGTACGTCGGCCATTCGCCAACTGGCATATGGGTACGCACCCGATTCGTTGGACGAGTATTTAAGGATGTCTGAAAGAACCACACGTGAATGTTTGCACAGGTTTTATGAATGGGTCGTAAAATTATATAGCAAGAAATACCTGAGGAAACCAAACACCAACGACGTTCAAAAATTATATCAAGCACACGAACAAAGACAAGGTTTTCAAGGAATGCTTGGTAGCATTGATTACATGCAATGGCCGTGGCAGAACTGCCCTACTGCTTGGCAAGGTCAGTATATTCGGGGAGATCATGGTCATCCAACTATAGTTCTAGAGGCTATTGCGTCACAGGATCTCTGGATATGGCATGCTTTTTTGGTCTATCTGGTTCACTTAATGACCTTAACATCATCTACCAGTCACAGATATTTGACGATGTAGTGGCAGGAACAGGTCCAGACACCAGTTTTACGGTTTCGGGGGTGGAATACAGGCGGGGTTACTACCTTGCGGATAGAATATATCCAACGTACTCTACAATCGTTAAAACTATTCCGCACCCAACAGATGATAAAAGAAAGAAATTTGCAAAGTTTCAAGAGGGTGCGAGAAAAGATATTGAACGTTGTTTTGGGGTTCTACAAAAAAATGGCATATCATTGAATATCCAGCATGTTCTGCTACACCAAAGAGGTTGCGACACATTATGTACGTTTGTATCTTGCTGTATAACATGATCATCGAAGACAAAGGTAGAGCGATTTGTGAGTACGACCAAAACGCGTCTAACGGGAATTTTGTTCCAGTTAGTTTTAGTTTGGAACAACAAGATTTAAACAGATTCTCTCTACGTAACGAGTACACACATCAAAAACTACAAGCGGACTTGGTGGAGTATATTTGGAACAACGCACAAAACGAACCTAACGACCACATGCCAAATGAATTGAAGACTAGTAGTTTTTAATATTTTTTTAAGACTATGTTAGTGTTTTAATATTTTTTAAGTTCTTAGGATTTTTATTTTTTTAGTTTATGTTTTTTTTAAACTTATGTAATGTTTGGTTTTTTAATATTAATGAATTTATTTTTTTTAACTTATGTAATGTTTGGTTTTTTAAAAAAGGTAGATAAATTTAAAAAAAAAAGTAATATGGTGGGGTAGGATCATCTTCCATTTCTAGTGATTCTACCTTCGAGGGGCATCCTCCAAGGGACTATGATGTGGCGCCTACGTGGCGGATCATCCTCCAAGGGAGGACCATCACCAAAACGCATAGCCTAAGAGATAGATACAAAGTATACATTATACAAGAGCTCTAGCTAACCGATTTGTAACTAACTACCAAAACTAACATAACCACCTCATGTAACTAACTCAACTCTCTAACATGTGTGATGTTTGTTATATAAACTAGGTTTATACATCAAGTGCGCATTGCGGCACGCTAAACTGTATCACTCTCGCTTTGAACATCAGTTATACCAATGAAGTCGATACAAAAGGTTTTTGATATGTTTCAACGTGACATATTACGAGAATTAGATACACAAAGATACTACGCTACACTCATACATTTATAAATGTTAAGAATCCAAAATAACCAAAACGTCCAAGCATATGAATTTCATAGAAGATATGACTAAAGGTGGATGTGGTTCGCCTTATCTTTTTTCCAAGTTTAGTCTCTTTTATCTTTGGAAAAGAGAAGATATGATTACAGATTACCACATTAGTCTATATATTCGATTTTACATTTTCATTCCATGGCATATTTCCAACTTGCGACCCGAATTCTCCCTCTTTGATTATTCCCTGCGCAAAAGCAAGAAAAAAACATCAAAACCCAGCTAGTCGTCTCCATTTTAGTTATCACCAATCATAACTCATGTATATATAATATAGATCGTATATATAATATAAATCTTGTAATTAAATTGAGGTTTGTTAAAGTGAACATATGATACTAACTTTTGTTTGGTTGATACGAAAAGCAAATCCTCTAAAGCCTCATCTAGTCTTATTAAATCCCTTTTAATAATTATATAATTAACTTAACTTTGACAAATAGAGGTGTGAATTATGGAAACACTGCTTTTGCTATTAATCAAACAAAAATTACTTCATAATTGTATAGTCTTTATCATTGGGCATGGGATGGCATATGAATCAAAGATCTTTGCTCAGGTGTGTTCAGCAAAATCTCTATACTTATAAATAAAAATAATTGTACACTTGGCATTCTTTAGCCCATCCTTTTTAATTTTTCTCTTAATAAATTAACCCAATGCTGCCACCTAGCATTTTTTAACACGTGTCATCAATACATTGTATGCGTCTCTCTCCTCATACTAACTAGGGTTTTTTTTCTTTTGAGAGAGAAATAGAGAAAATCCTCCCAAACGGCCGACGCGATTCTTCTTCCTTCAGCTGCCTCTACTACCTTCATCCGTCGGCCTCCGATATGAAGTAAACTCTATCCAAACGCAGATAATAGATATTATAGAGAATGATCTACTCGCAGATCTGGGCATCAAAGATTCAATGTTTCGTCTCGTGACCGATCCAAACGCAGATCAGTTAATCGACGGCCAAATTTGGGGTAAGTGCTTACACTCATGTTAATTGTATTCTAGATTAAATGTAAGGCATTACATGTGTCTAATTAACTAACAAATTTTGCTAAGATTGAAAATGTAGAAGATAAGATGGAGAATCAGTAGTTTGAATTTATGTGATTATCAAATCAATTTTGACTGTTAACCTTGATTCATGAGTCATGACCTAGAACTGTAGAATTGTGATTGTTAAGTTTACATGTTTCGGTGTTTAATTGAAGCTGTAAGCTGGAATTAACTGTGATTATATATTAGAATATATAACTGTGCGTGATTATATAAGCTGGAATTAACTGTGATTATATATTAGAATATATAAGTGTGCGTGATTATATATATTATTGATGTGTTGTGATTAACTGTGCGTGATTATATATTAGAATATAAGACGGAGAATCCATAGTTTGAGTTAACATGATTATCAATTCGAAATGTTATAAATCCACATAATAATTGAACTGGATTTGATTACTTGTGGTACTGGTTATATACAAGGCTCAAAGCTAGCCGAGCTAGAGCTTAGACGAGATCGGGCTTGGCATCGTCAATTGTGTCTAACTAGGTTTTTGTGTCAAGTTCTCTTGATGGCACTTGCAAGGTTATTTGAAATTTGAAATATTATCTTTTGATATGTGTTTTTGTTTCCTTACAGAAAATAATTTTGTCACTGATGCAAATTGTATCTTCTTATTGTAGATTTCATCTGGTAGTAAATCGGAAGCTGATCAAAACATGGCATGCACATAACTCGTCGTTAACCTGCTTGGTGTTTTCTGACGATTCTTCTCTTCTTATATCTGCTTCCAAAGATGGAAGCATAGTTGTCTGGCCAATGATAAGGTGACACATGCCTATTGTGTCTCCAATTTCATTCATTTCCAGCAGCCATTGAAAAATATATTAAATATCCCTCTTTCAGCATTTCGAACGTGCAGTTGGCGATTCTCATGGAGTTTATTTCTGGTAGTATGCCAATCTAGACAAACAAATTTGTTTCATCATTATTGTAATCACCCAAAAGTATGTTGTTTGGTTTCTTAACATCTGTAATGTGACAAATTGGTTACATATTAAAACATAACGAAAAGTTAAATGGATTGAAAGTCACCTAATGTGTTATTCAGATGGTTGATTTGTCCAAAGTTCAAACAATCATATTGTCTTTTGTTAACCATAGGGGCCAACCTTATTTTAATACTTAAAACACATTTTGTCACCTCTGATTAGTGTGAACTTATTTGTCTTGTGTTTATTGGTGACAAGGTACGAGGATGATCCTATAATCAGGCAGAGATTATACCGTGAAATTAGGACAGTTGAAGTAAAGAAAGGGAAGGGGAAAAACGTACAATGCATTCCATCTTACCTGTGGGAAACCATTGCTACTAATTTGGAAGAATTTCAAGACGTTTTAGTAAGTTATTGGTGAAACATTTCTGCTACTGATTTGTTTATATATTAATTACTCATCTTTATTTTCGTTTAAATTAAATTTACCATTCTCTAGTTATGTCGAGTCATTGGACGAATTTGCAGATGATTATGACCGATCAATCAACGAGGCTATCAAGACAACAGCATACTTTTATTCTTTAATATTTCCCATCTTACTTTTTATCACTTAATATGTGTTTATATAGATTATTAATTTTTATTTTTATTTTTATTTTTTGAAAATATTCTGATTCTATTTTCATTCAGATCGAACCAACCATTGCCCGAACCTACCGTGAGAAGAGAAGGTTTAAGAAATGCTACTTCTTCAAACGGTACAACTAGTGGTCCTTCACAAAGTTTTCATCAACCTGTGCTAAGTCCATCATTCCCCGATGCACTGAATTTTGATGAAACTGACGAGGACCATATATCGGAACCATTGGATCGAAGGTAGCCCATGTTGCTTTCACAAGTTTGATGTGTGTAGATAGGGGTCGCAGTTTCAACCTATTTACTTATTAATTGTCTAAAATTTTCAAAAAAAAAATTCGAATGAATAAAGTTCAAAATATTTTCTTGAATCATCGAATGAGTAATTTTATCTTTATCAAGTATCAACCATCAAGTCTTTTGTAATTTTTGTCTATTTGTTCCAATTATTTGATCTTTCTATATGCCTGTTAGTTCCTTTCCAGCAATTATAATATATTTGTCTTTATGCAATAGGGAAGAAAAGAAAGGGCCAACATCATCATGCTAATCAAGCTGTAGTAGGTTTAAATCCTGCATATGGTGTTGTTCCTCCGGTAATTTGTTATTCTTATAATTCAACACTTTTTTTTCCAAATTAGTACCCTGAAATAACAAATTAATCTTCTGCTACATTTCTGTCTTTTGTATTCTGTAAATTCAAAATGTTAATTATCGTTTTAAAATAATTGATTTTTGTTTATACTAGGAAGCTTTAAAACGTTTAAACACGTGATGGACCTGGTCTTCAGCACAGCACCTCTGGTCGTTTTAATATATATATATATATATATATATATATATATATATATATATATATATATATCGATATATTTAAAAATTTAAGAAATAATTTTTTGATGTGAACAATTTTCTTACCACAAAAACTTAAAAATCTGTTATCTTTAGAAGCTTTTTAAATTTCAATCAACCTTATTAATATTATAATAAATCCTGATAACTAAGGAATTAATTAACCTTTTAAATGTAAACACCAGATATTTTTAGAATCTTTTAAAATTTCCAATCAATCATTTTTAAAATTTCGGTTACACTATTTATATTTAGAATATTCTTTAATTTTCAATCAATCATTTTGTTAATTACGGTCAAACTATTTATATTTAGAAACTTTTTAAATTTTCCAATCAATCAAACTTTTTAAATTTCGAAAATGATTGTTATTTCTATATAACCACTTTGTAATTTAAGTATAAACAGCAAATCTTTCATAGAACACAATACACTTTCACTGTGCATAACATTCTGTAAGTCCCAAAACTACACAATCAGATATCAAAATCACAATCAAGAGTGCGGAATACTAATGAAAGTTATAAGAACAAGAACGAAATGAAATTGAATAATCAAAGTTCTAAAGAACCGTCCGGTACACCCACAAGGAATTCGAAAATACTAAGAAGAACAATAAAACAGAACAGCCAACCTAATGATGACCTAGGCTCACCCTATTTATAGTTACATAAGGTGACCTAGTTACAGACTGGGCTAGGCCCATAAACACACTTTTAACTAAATAAGCCTAAATCACTAATTAGCCCACATGGCTTATTCTAATATTATCTAACCCACTACAAGGCTAAGCCCAATAGCCTATAATTGTGTTTGATAAAGATAAGAGTAAACCTACTAAATTATATGGCCTTACAATATCCCCCTAGGTTTATGTTGTCTTTATCAAACTGCAGTCTTCATCATGTCTCTGTGGGAAGATACTTCATCTTTTCATCTTCAAACTTGGACTCTTTGTTCTTCTTAATCACGATCAGCTTTGCTTGAAAAACTTGCTGAAAAGAATGCAAGCGAAGGATTCTCAGCAACTCTTTTCTTTGTCAATGTCTTCTCTTTCAAGCAGGTTCACATGTACTTCTTCAAATGTACTATCACTGTCAGATGATGTCACGTATCTAGTTCTTTTGACTCAGGTACATCTTGCTATTGTGATGCTTCAAGCTTTGTCAGCAACCAACAACATATCAATCCTCAACAACCCCTGTTTCTTGATTTAACATTAAATTCTGCACATACTCAGAAATCCATAAGCAAACATTTATGTGCAACAGAGGGAAATACCACATAAACACTTGGTACATCCAAGTATTTGTACTCGGAATTCACAATTCAAATTTCTTTTAACTCATGATGATCAATCAAATCTTCAAGAACGGTTAATTTTTTTAATAAAACAAATAGACACTCTATTTTTGGATTTTTGATTTTATAAACATAAAACACTATTTTAGGAATTTTAATTTTTAAAATCTGAAACACAAATAAACAAAGAAACTAATATACAATTGCAATTGCAATGGGATCAAACCACAGTGTTTCGGGCCAGACTACACTTATCAACACTAATTTACTTTGGGTGATCTGATTGCTAGTATATTTGTCCACTTAAACTTATCTCCCTAGGCCCTATTCAAATGACGGTCTACAACTGATTTATCATGTTTTCATTTTAATTGATATGAACACTCAATTCAATCACAATCAAATCCTGGAATTTTAATAAGAACACACTATCATACGTGCAGTTTACCTACCACATATTTCATAAGCCCGTTCTAGGATTCTGAAACCTTGACTGGGACTGGATTGAGAAAAGAACAGAATAGATCATTTGCAGAGATGGATATAATATACAGATCAAATGAGATTTTCTCAGTTAGGTTTTTCGGGTTTCTTTTGGGCACTAGAGGGCCCCTTTCAGGTGTAATTGATCTATAGCGCGACAACGTACAGCTAGGTCTTTGCTCATGCAAAACAGAAGCTGACGTTGCCTAGCACCTCCAGGTCTTTGCTCATGCAAAACAAAGGAGAAACACAAATTAGTCAGAAAAGATTTCAGAACTAGAATGAAATTGTGTGTATCAGGACGTCACACACGCATTCAAATAGCCATGTCCTAATTCCAAGTGACGTTCTTTCCTGAGGTCATAGAATAATTTAGTGTTCTGCGCAAAACCAGTCAAAGAATCCAGCCATCAGGATAAAGCCTACCAACGTATCGCTCTGGAGTCAGACCATTTCAATATTGGTCTTACATGAGTCAACCTTAATCCACATAGTGAAAATTTATTTCATTTCCCGGGTTGTAGCAATAGCATAGCAAAGAACTATTTTTGTATATATATATTTTTTATTTTTCAAATGTTTTTGTGTTTTTCTGGTTTTTCAAATGTTTTTTTTTATTTTTCTGAGATACTAGATCCCCCTAAATTTTTGCTTAAAATTGAAAATAACAACTAAAAGAAAAACAATTTTAAGAAACAAATTTACAGAAACGAAGAAAAATATGTTTGTGTGACCGCGATCAATCCTCGAAATCGACCATTTTGAGATGTTCAAGAAGAGCAAGAAATCGTGCTTTGTCAACCGGTTTTGTAAAAATATCTGCGACATTGTCGTCAGTATGAATTTGATCCATTTTAATTAAACCTTGGTTGAAAGAATCACGAATGAAGTGAATTTTTATGGCAATGTGCTTGGTTTTTTTATAAATATACTGGATTTTTCACTATTTGGATAGCTGCATCATTGTCACAATAAATGGGAGTTTGGGAAAAATTCAAACCGTAGTCCACCGGCTGGTGTTGTATCCAGATAACCTGAAGCGGCCACATACCCGGCTTCAGCAGTCGACAGTGAGACAGTTTGCTGCTTCTTACATTGCTAGGGGATGAGGCGATCCCCCAGAAACTGGCATCCAGCTGACGTAGACTTCATGTCCCTACCAGTGCCTCCAAAATTGTTGTCAGAAAAAGCACACAGATTAAATGGAGATTATTTTCGATACAGAAGTCCAAGCCGAGGCCTGCCCTTAAGATATCGAAAGATTCTCTGAACAACATTTAAATGTGAAAGTTTGGGAGCAGCCTGATAATGTGCACACTGACACACAGCAAACATGATATCCGGTCTACTGGCTGTCAAGTACATCAACGAGCCAATCATCGACCTGTACAGTGTAGCATCAACAGCTTCCCCTTCCAGATCTTCAGTCATCACTGGTCTTTCTGCCATAGGAGTTTTTGCAGGTTTAGCATCCTGAAGTTTGAACTTTGCAATGATATCATCAACATATTTCCCTTGATGAATGAGAATTCCTTGGGAATCTTGACGAATTTGCAGACCCAGAAAGAAACTCATCTCTCCCAATGCACTTTTTTTTTACATTTCAAATTGCTTGTTCATAACCTCCTCAAATTCCTTGCACAGTGCCTCACTACTGGATCAAAATATGATATCGTCCACATAGATCTGCACTAAGATTTGATCCTCTCCCACCTTTCGAATGAACAGTGTCTGATCGATTACTCCACGAGTGTATCCATGAGCGAGCAGATGCTCCGTCAGAGTGGCGTACCATGCACGAGGAGCCTGATGCAATCCGTACAAAGCCTTATCAAGCTTATAAACATGACGAGGACACTGTTTGTTCACAAACCCCGGTGGCTGTGACACGTAGATCTCTTCCTTTACTTTGCCATAGAGAAACATCGTCTTGACATCCATCTGATAGACCTTGAATCCCATGAAGGATGCATACGCCAGAAAGATTCTGATTGCCTTCAGTCGGGCCACGGGAGCATATACTTCATCATAGTCAAGGCCTTCAATATGTCTAAACCCTTGGACGACCAGTCTTGCTTTATTATGAATAATCACTCTGCTATCGTCTCTCTTGTTTCGATAGACCCATCTAGTTCCGAGTGATTTCTTTACAGTAGGTAGAGTAACTAACTTCCAGACTTTCAGTTTCTCAAACTGATTCAACTCATCCTGCATTGCGTCTACCCAGCTAGGTTCCAAAAGAGCTATATCAATCGTCTTTGGCTCGATTTGTGAGATGAAACATGAAAATAAGCAATTGTTGATGATTCCAGACTGACTTCTAGTCAACACTCCAGCCTCTGCTGGTCCAATCACATTTTCGATGGGATGATCACGCTGGACACTTGCAGGAATGGCAACTTCTGGAGCAGTTCCAGTCAGTGACACATTTGTTAAGGGATCAACTGCCACCGACTCAGTTTGGTCAATGATTTGCTCTTCTTCTGAACCATTTGTGACAAACTCTTCAGGAATGGGACCATCAAACAGGTCATTTTGATCATTGGGTGTGTCCTCATCATCAGATCAATCCAACGCCTCCCCTTTAGTATTGAGAATGTCAGTGTAATCAGGAACCACTTGAATTTCTGGTGCTGATGTTGAAGATGAGGCTACAGGTGTGTGATCCCCCACAGCTGTAGAATCCCCCTCAAATTCAACATCCCCCTCTTCTATGGCTTTATGTGGAACAATAGAGGGTCGAGAAATAGTATTCGAAATACCAGAAGTACCTGCATGAGCAACAGGAGGATCATCAAGAATATTAAAAGATTTAAACAGATAAGCATAGTTATAGAGAGTAAATGGCCCATTTCCAGCATCCGTCTGATTTTCTTCAAGCCACTGCACATCGTAAGACTCAACGATCTGTCTAGTCTTCTTGTTGTACACTCTATATGCTGTCTTGTTTTCATGAGCAGCCTTTCCAGCATATCCGATGAAATAGCATTATCTCCCATAGCATCAAACTTTGGTATGGATTCCAAGTTCAAAAGAGTGCATGGACAACCGAAAGCTTTAAAGTGCCCAACATATGGTTTTTTGCCAAACATTACTTCATGAGGCAGTCTCACTTTTGTTAACTAAGAAGAAAACCCAAGTAAAACGTGAGTAGTCATCAGTAATTACACGATAGTGAGACTTTCCAGACAGACTGAGCACATTCACTGGACCAAAAAGATCCATGTGAAGAAGCTGCATCACACTATTAATGGTGTTGACAGTTTTGGGAAAATGAGGTCTTCGATGTTGTTTACCCTTAGCACAGGAAACACATTTTTGAAAAGTTATGAAATCTTTTACCGGTAGACCCCTTACCAAACCCAGTTTTGCAAGACGATTTAGATTTTTCACATTTGAATGTCCTAAACCACGATGCCACAACATAGCATTGTGCTCAGAGATTTTGGCAAACAAACAGGCAACGCTTTGAGTGGGTGGTTTATTCATGTCAATGACATAAGCGTTGCCCTTTCGTTCAGAATTTAACAATATCCATTCATCAGGAATGACCATTCCTGGTTTCAGAATGAGACAATGTTTATCAGTGAAGTGAGTTGAGTAACCGTTGTCGCATATTTGAGCAATACTCAGTAGGCTGTGCTTCAACTCAGGAACGTAGTTGACGTCTTTGAAACAAAGATCACCATTCCTGATTGTGCCTCGTTGCATGATCTTTCCTTTCTCTCCTCCCTCAAAAGCAACATATCCTCCATTAAATTCTTCAAGATCAGAAAGTTGGGATAAGTCACCAGTCATATACCTGGAACAGCCACTGTCAATGACCCAGAGTCGAATGACAGCCCTCCATAGCTGTTCCTGCACAGTACGCGGGATTAATTAGATTTTGGTACCTAAGCCATAGTTGTAGTTGGTACACCTTGTTCATTAAAATATGTGACTTGCATCCAAATCAGCTTTTCTTTAGAGTGGATAGGTTTGTCATTGATGCACGATGATTTAGGAGAGTTATTTGGAACATAATTATTAGGTTTCCAAACTTTCCTAGGACTCTCCAATTTCTTGGATGCCTTTGGCGAAACAGGTGTGGAGTTTGTGTAATTTTTAGTTTTCATTTTCATTTGTTTAGCTTTGTTCCAGTCTCCATCAGAAGGCTTCACCTTGGAATTCAGCTTCTTAACAGGTTTAGATTTTTGAGTCTTATCCTGTTTTGAAGGCTTGACATTCCCTTTTGGAGCCTTCTGATGCTCTCCCCTTTTGAGTTTATCAGGACGATGCTGACAATTTCTTGCAATGTGTCCAGCAACTCCACACGTGTAACATATTTGTCGTTTCACATGTGGTTTTGCCTGACATCCATCAGTCTTTTCAGAACTTGAGGACTTGTGTGGTTCCTGAGATGCAAACGAGACATGTTTAACTTTATCTTTGGAAACAGAATGACATTTAATTTGCTTGTTTTATCTTGATTTTGGTGGAACATATTTTGTTTCACTTCCTCTTTTAGTCTGTTTTACCAATAGATTTTTAGACTTATCAGCTTTATAAGGTAAAACAACTGAATTCAAATCCACACAAATAGATCCAAAATAAATGTCAGAACATTCATCGCTCTTTAAAACAGAGCCCACACTATCTAAAGCATTAGAAGAAATTGAAATACTATTTGACTTTTCAGAAATTAAAGAATTGTTTTTCTGAATTTTATTTTTCAAAACACGTAAAGCAACGTCATCCTCATCATCTTCATCTACCCAATCTTCAATAATTACTTGGTCTGCATTTGAAGCAACAAGGTTAGTATCATTCATTTCTCACAAACGATGTCACTCAATGCAGCAGTATTGCTTTCAGCTTCTAGTGACACCATTGATTCAGAAGGATCAGAATTATTTCCATTTAAACATTCAGCAGGGTCTTATGGGGTTTTATCACCATTTAACTCAACAGAAGCTCCTGATGTTGCTTCTGATTCTTCTTTGATCGATTCTGATTCAACGGTTTCAGATGATTCATTTGTTGACTCTACTGAATCAACTGACTCTGAGTTATCACAGTCAGCCTTTTCAGAGGAGTCACATGTTGAATCAGATGAAACTAATGATTTAGAACATTCACCAGACTCTCTCTCAGTCTGAGGTGTCTCTGCTTCCTCAGGTGATGCATTGTTGACATCAAATGATTCAACCATTTCTGATTTCACAGGAGTGGTTGTCTCAGAAGTATCACAAGTTATATCACATGGAGAAGCAGATTCACTCTGTTTGCCATTTTTGAATTCTTTCATAAATTCAGTCAAACCTTTTATCATGGCAAACTCAATGTTGTTTACATTCACTCTAGACTCTCTTACCTCAGGCTTTTGTGTTAATGATTTATTTTCAGATAACTGTTGTGACACACAAGATTCTCCTTTTTCCAATACTTGAAAATGTTTATCAACATTTATATTTTTCTCAAAATTTAAAGTTTCTGTGTGATTTAAAACATTTTCTGATTTAACAAGCGTTTGTTGATATGCCTGCTTTTCTAAAATGATTTCAGTGTTATCATGTCTAGTGATCTTTATCTTTCGAGACTTGACGGGTTCAGGTTTCTTATCCTCTGGTTTCCCATATTCCATCTTGGGTAAATTGTCTATCTCCTCTTCAGTCATTGGAATTGAGGAATAATTATGATTGTATGGTGGAGGTATGCATATAAAACCCAATCCTTTATTCCTCACTTCCTTTTTGCTCTACTTTAACTGTTGATTTATCATCTTTTCGACTTTTTCACTTGAAACATATAACTTTTTAAAATTAAATTTTGTATTTTCAAAAGCTGATTTTAAGTCATTTAATTCAGCAGTCAATTTTTCAGATAGCCCTTTGAAGTGGAGATATCGACAGTTCGCTTTGCTTAGATCGCTATGCAACTTCCGAATATCGCGCTTTTGCGCCTCCACCATATCCTTATACCCATCCAATTTCTATTTGACTTCATAACTACTAGATCTGGTATATTGAAGTTGCAAAAGAAGCGAGTCGGCCTGTTCTTTAAACCCTTTGACTTTTTCCCTACACTTAGAGGTACAACAAAATATCATCTACACATACCTCAGCCTCAGAAGGAGTGTAGTCATTCAGTTGAGCCATGAGGGCATGATAGATTGTTCCCTCCATGTCTTCAGTTGCTGACTCAGTGTCTTCTTTCACTTCTGCCACGAGAGCTTGATTGGACTGATATAAAGTGTCAGCAGTGAGCTGCAAATCATTCATCCGTTGAGTCCAATCGAAACCTCCTCCTTCTTGAACCACCAGTGCGCTTCCAGGATTTGCAATTGATTCTGAGGCGATTGTTTGATTTCTGGTAGCAGTGTTTGAGGATGAAACCTGAGTAGGATGGGAAACAGTGATGTTCGAGGTTGACACGACATTTGGTGTTGGTCGTGCAGCTGAACTAACAGTAACAGTGACGTTTGGATCCGGTATATCCCTTCTTCGTTGCTTGCACTCTCGAGCATAGTGCCCAAGCTCATGGCAGTTATAACATCTGAGCTTAGACTTGTTCCAACCAAGCTCATGATCAGTTGTTTCCCATTTGTTTCTACCAGTTTTCTTCATGAAGTTTTTGGCTCGGAACACTGCCATGGCCATATGCCAAGTGATATCCATTTCTTCAACATCATCAGGATGGATTTCCAGCAGTTCGGTAGAATCGATGTTGTTCGCCACTCTTCCAGCAATAAATGCATGATAACAGTTCATGACCCCTGTCATGAAAGTCATAGCTTTCTCAAATTCCTTCGAAGTAGCCACAGAAGAGTTTGTTGCATCGAAAGCAGTATTAATGTTCGAGAGGAGTTGAGTGGGTGTAGAAGCAGATTGATTAGCAGGCTGTGGAGCAGATTGAGTTGGGTTCACTTGTTGAGCAGGAGTAGGAAAATAACCAGATTGATTGACATATGTTCCAAGAATAGCGGGAAACAAAACAGTAGAAGGTGTTCGAAGTGATAAGGGTCATTCCTTGCTGAGATACCAAAGCAGTGTTTGTCAACACACTTGCATTGTTGTAGCTTGCAGTGTGGTTGTAGAGCCTTTGTTTATCATCCATCTCATAGGACTTCAGCAATGAAATCAGCTCAGATAGGGTCATTTTGGCCAAGTCCCTGGTTCTTTTGATAAGGGTCACATTTGTGTCCCAGTTTCTTGGAAGAGCATTGAGCAATTTCTTGTTGATAACAGAATTTTCCATCCTGGTATCATGAGTCTTCATATCACTAACCAAAGCAACAAATCTTTGAATTTGATTTTCCAAGGTTTCTCCTGAGAAGTGATTGAACAGATTAAACTTTTGAGTGAGCATCTCTCGTCTGATTTCCTTCATTTCCTCGTTTCCTTCATACATAGCCAAGAGAGCTTCCCACGTCTCATTTGCATTTTTGCAATCTCGAACCCCAATGTCAATTTCTGGTGCCAGTGCAGAGTGTAGCATAGCAAGAGCCTTGACATCAACGTCAAGCTTTTCACGATCCTCTTCAGTAAATTGAGACTCAGGCTTAGGTGCAGTTGTTCCTTTAGCTTCGTTCACGACGTAGGTGATCACAGTTGGTCTATTGCAGATGGACCTTCAGGCCTTTGGATCTTTGAATCTCATGTATTGAATAAATCTGAACTTCCATTCTGAAAAGGATCCCCCAGAAATTAGCCTAGGAATCCTGTTGTTAGTTCCAATTATATTATCTAGATCCTGGTTAATAGCAGCTTTTTCAGTCAATCCCAATTGATTAATTTGATCCATTTCTGAAAAGACAATTAAACGTATAAGTAACAAGTAATTTAAATATAAACCAAATTATCAATATTCCTTATGGTTACAATACAATTTAAAACAGTTCAGAAGGTTCAACAAATAGTCAAAAGGTCCAAAACAAAATATGGTCCGTGTAGCAGTCCAACAGGTCCAACACAGTTCAGCCCACTTGAACAAGTCCAATCACAACCGCACACTTGACCTCTAGCAGGAGTCCAAGAGCAATCGCACAGTTCCATAGTCCAATCGCACAATTTGACACTTTTGATCGCACAAATTGACACTTTTAAATGAGCCTTTGGTCAATCGCACAAGTTGTCACCTTCAACTGAACCTTTAGCCAATCGCACAACTTGTCACCTTCAACTGAACCTTTAGCCAATCGCACAAGGTGTCAATCGCACAGTTCCAATATCAACAGTTCAAATGAACAATTGATCGTACAATATACTCCCAATCGCACACCTTGTTATGGATCGCACAACTGATCAAATTGGGCCTGAATCCTTAAAAGCCCAATTAATTTTCAATCGCACACCTGTTTTGGATCGCACAAGCTTGGGCCTGATTCCTTAGCAGTTCAATAATTCACGATCGCACAACTTATTTTTGGAAATGAGATCACACAAATTTTCAACCAAAATCCCGAGAAATATGGTGATTGAATTTTCAAATCTGTTTGAGGATTTCCTACAACAACTTTCCAAAATTCCTGCAAACACAATCAATCTTGCACACAAACGGATCAAATCCCACTTTTATTCAAAAATTTCGATGAATATTTGATGATCTTCGAAGCATAAACACCCAGAAATTTAAATTTTTCACAGAACTTCTAACTGAAAATAAGAACTTTTAAGTTTTAAAACTTTCAATTTCACAAATCAGAAAATTTTAAAATCAATAATCACTTCTCAATTATGACATTAACAGCAGTTTGTTTTCACGAAATTTTTTTTGCCAAAACAAATCAGAATTTGAGATTAGATGCTTTGTTTTGTTTCACAATATATCAGATTGATTTCGAACAAAACAGAAAATAAATTCAAGATCTGTGTTTGAGCCTTAACTTGGGTTGATATTTTGATGTGATTAATCAGTTTTTTTAAGAAGAAAAAACATGCAACTCACACCCTCTATATCCCAAGAAACAGTCGACAAGAAAGAAAAGTATAGATTGAACTGAAATAAACGAAAAAACAGACCTTTCTTTGTCGAATCTGAACACCGATTAGCAGCAAAACACACTTCAATCTTCAAGATATCCGATCAAAAACTGAGCCTTCGCAAGACTACTTAGGCTCTGATACAGTACAAAAACTACACAATCAGATATCAAAATCACAATCAAGAGTGCGGAATACTGATGAAAGTTATAAGAACAAGAACGAAATCAAATTGAATAATCAAAGTACACACTGTTTCTAAAGAACCGTCTGGTACACCCACAAGGAATTCAAAAATACTGAGAAGAACAATAAAACAGAACAGCCAACCTAATGATGACCTAGGCTCACCCTATTTATAGTTACATAGGGTGACCTAGTTACAGATTGGGCTAGGCCCATAAACACACTTTTAACTAAACAAGCCCAAATTACTAATTAGCCCACATGGCTTATTCTAATATTATCTAACCCACTACAAGGCTAAGCCCAATAGCCTATAATTGTGTTTGATAAAGATAAGCGTAAACCTACTAAATTATATGGCCTTACACATTCTCAACCACTTTCTTCTACAGCAAATGGAGCAAGCAAATGTCACTTTGTTGAACGACTTGAATGTTTTGATGGATAATGTGACCTTAAAGGTCTGCATCATAAGGCTGTGGACCAGACCACTGTTTAACAGCACCAAAGGATTCTATTCGAAAGAGATGATCATCATGGATGAGGTGGTATTTTAAAGATTATTCTCCATATAATTTATATTTAAATCTCTTTAACATTTAAATTGAATATAATTAACTTTATTATGTGTTGTATATGTAGGCAACAAAGTTCAATGTAATTTTTCTATAAAAATTATGAAAATTTTTCACATCTTCTTCATGAAAACCAGTGCATTTTCATTGATAATCCAACCTTTGTTGAGAACAAGGCCAAATATAAGTATGTGATCAATGCATATAAGGTCTCTTTGAATCAAAACACTACTGTCAGAAGGTGCAACGACTTTGCTGGGTCACAGTTTGGATTTTCAGGTTGTTTTGGAGAGGACAATTGATTTAACTCATACAATTGGTTTGTTTCTAATTCTTTTTATTTACACAATTTGAGTTTAATTTGTCTAACCATGTTATAGTAGCTAAAATCATATCTGGATGTAATATTGGAACTCGGGCTTTCATTCCAAGAATTAGTTTGATACCTTGGGACAGAAGGATTCCTTTCAAGTTCCAGAGAAGATAATTTCCATTATCAATATGTTTTGCAATGACTATTAATAAAAGCTAGGGACAATCATTATCTCGAGTTGGGTTGTTTCTAAAAGATCCGGTTTTCACGCATGGACAATTGTATGTGGCGTTATCAAGAGTTAAAAGCAGAGATGGAGTTAAGCTACTTATATTAAATGAAGATGGTCGTGTCACGAATAAAACAACAAATGTTTATACAAAGAAGTATTTAGAGATTTATGAATTATTATTGCATTTGTTCTATTTGTAAGTATTAATTTTAATTACAAGTCTGTATTCTTTTAATCAATATGTCATAGTTTTATTCAAAATGTCTATTAACATAAGAGATTATATTAGCCCATGAATCACATGGGTAACTAACCTAGTGAATGTATAATTATAAATAAAGAAAACAGAATAACTAACCAATGGCATGTGGTAGTTGCCTTTTCTTGGTTTTGCAGATGTTGTGGTGGTAGATGGAGTAATTGTTGGAATTAGTCCAGTTGCGAATCGATTCACCTCTTTTTTTTCTGTAGTTCAGTTGCGAATCAATTCACCTTTTTTTTTCCTTTGTACTTTTGCAGTAGACAGTTTCGGGCTTTGGTGTCACACCTTCAAAAATTATAACTTGAAATTAAGTTGTGAAATTTTTTTATTAAAAGCTATTTCATGAACATCAATTACTTGTAACCCCAAAATCTAATTTCACTAAGCTGCTATCCTTTATTCCTTTTCTAATCAGAAGTGTGGAACAAGAGAAATCAAAGAGTGTATAGTAAGAAGGATCGACTCTAGGCCACCTCCGATCACAACTGACCACCACTATTATCACTTTGCACTACCACCGCAACCTTACCATCATCATCAACCACCAATACCAAGCTAACACCTCTAACTAGGGGCCGGATTCGCTCTCCGCTGGAACCACCATCATTACCCCTGTTCTTTACCAACTCCGCCAATGCCACCTTCACAACCTTACGCCACCGCCTTCATTATCTTTACCCCTAACCATCGTCATCGCCTTTGACCACAACCACCAGCGTCCTTGCCTCAATTAGGCAGACCCACCGCTGTTGCTGTAACTTATCAAAGTTGCAAAACCCTAAACAATAAAGGGCAAAATAATATCAAGACTTTCGTAGGTCAATTACATTCGTAATCGCCAGACTTAACCAGCTTTGAAAATCGAATTCGAAAAATCATTCACAAAACATTCAATCGAAGTAATATTACCTTGAAATCCTTTCCTTTGAATCCTACAACTTCTAGTAGCGATACAATGTCCCCACAAAAACACCCAAATTAAAACCCAGAACCTAGCAGAAGCGTGTAAGAAATCAATAAAAGCAACAACGCCTAAATGTCAGCATACCTGAAGAAGACAAAATAACAAACAAAATTGAGAAGGCGGCTTGAATTCAACGATTAGTATCCAAGCAAATGATAATTGAGAGTTAATTTCTAAGAATAGAAACCATAGTGCCTTATCATCAATTAAAGCAATTAGAATAGGACCAATATAACCTCACTATTAGGATTTCTTGTTAATCTTTGCTGGTATATATAAACAACCTCGCAAAAGACATTTCTTTTTGGTCCTAACAATATTCTATTATATAGTTTTTATGTAGAAATAAAGCATTTGCATATTCATAAGAAGCAAAACAAACAAACAGATTAAAATATGTATTAATTACCATCCAAAAGGATCCAGACATCAAACATCTGGTCGGCATGTATACACATCAAAATTCCAAAGTATTTAACATGAAATAAAGGCCAAAATATTCACAAAACATTGTGGTTTATACATCGAATTCAATACCTCCGAAAAAAGATACTCTACGACCAAAAGCTCATTTTCACCTTCCTTGTTGCCGATTTACGTTCAGATCCCTTATCGTGCCGCCGATGTAACACCTGATTGACAGATCAGGACCCAAGGACCTTCCGCCATCATCTGATTTGCCTGAGGCCAGGTCATTTCAGAGAACTGGAATACCACTCATTTCCCCTCTACAACCACGAATCGTTGGACTGACTTAGTTTCTGAAACCACAAATCAATAATAAATTAGTTAATAATTAGATGATAGAGATCTAAAAATTGATGATCTAATATTAAATTTTAAAAGTCTTCGAATAAGAACAAACCATGGTACGTTTAACAGCCGTCGTCATCTGAGAGGCACCACCGCAAAGAGTACAGTCGCCGTCCCTGATCACCGCCATCGCCGGAGTGAAGGAACGCCCAGAAGTCATCACACTCTGTCTCACTCCTCTCTATGTTGCGCAATCCTGAAATCTCCGGTGAAGTTTCCCGCGGGAGATTGACGACTAACACCGGTCGACAATCGGATCAGTCGTCGATGGACTGTGATTGTCGCCGCCGGAGGTGGAGAAACGGAAAGGAAAGGAATCATGATTCATGTGGATTGTAGAGATGAAGATGGGTGTTGGTGGAAACATGTGGCTGATTAGGGTTTCCAGAGGAAGACTTGTGGTAATGTAGTAAATGTGTAGCATTGATACAAACCCACATATCACTTCCAATAACAGAATAACACTACATAATCACTGTTCATTTCATTGTGCTATTATTAGATTTAGATGGAAGCCAACAAGGTAGCGTCTAGAATCAACAATGGTACAGTTATCGAAAAAATTAGTGGAATGACGCTCATCGGAGCAGCAATCAGAGAAACACATTGGCGTAGTAAAGGTCGGAGTAGGATCTGAGCCGAGATACAGGAGATGAGGGAACACACCTATAGCTCAATTTTATACGTAAACTAATTTTTTTATTTGTATTTTATTATGTTGGATTAATATTGAATTAGGATTAAAGCAAATTAATAACTCAAATGCAATTTGTTGTTTTAGTTTACTAGTGGGAAACCCGCGCGTTGCCAAAAAAACTGGTCCATACAAAAACCTTAATGAGCACATGACCAGATCATCATTCATGCCCCTATAAACCTCACACTAACACACAAAAAACGAACTGGTCGATCAAAAAACTTTAACTAAGACCATACGTAGTGGGCGTCTTCTCCCCCCAAACACGCCTAAAAACGCCACCGCCCCCACCCCCACCGGCGTGTTTGGGCTTTTTATTTCAACCCCCCCCCCCCCTCTGGCATTTTTCAAATCACGCTTGGAGCAATTTTGAATGGCCAATCACATTTAATCTTCCTTTTCTTGGCCAATAGCTTTTTTTGTTAGGTTTTTTATTTTTATTTAATTCTCTACACCCTTTTAACATAATTCCCAAATCCCCATTACACCCATTTTATAAAAACGCCCAATAATGCCCCTTGCTGACTGTACTGCCACATGGCGTAAAACGCCCAAGGGTGGGGGCATTATTTACCCGTGTTACTCGCCCGGGCTCTTCCATTATGATCTCTTTAACAAAACTTGGACTGAAGAAGATGAACACACATGCTCAATCTATTTCCTCTCTAGTTCAGTAGTGGTTTGAAGTTCTGTAATCACAGCTAGGTTTCATGTTGTGTTTGCTTTTGGTGCTTTCCTGAGTCCTGACAGCTGACACTGGCGCCCCTTGTGGCTTTCCCGTATCTGATTGAATGTCTATTTCATCAGAACCCGAATTTGATGATGACAGCGATGATGATGAGCTGGCAGCCAGTGATGGTGGCTCTTTAGTCTCCTGTTGCTGAGCTTCAGTTTGGCCCCTGTGGTTAGGTGCAGGTTGGAGAGCTTTCACAAGTTGTTGTGGCCGTATTTCAAGTTACAATGTAAAATAATTGTATTACCATTACAATAAAAAATAACACTAAATGCAAATGAGCCTTAGAGGGCCGAGGTTTCAGTGCTGATTGCAACGCAACATATTGGATAATATCAAAAGTTCTTGTTTGAATATAACTTGCAAGTATAATGTTTGTATATTAGCAAACCAACAATGTAACTTAATAATAGATATGTGGTAGGCTTTAAACCCCTGTACACCATCACAACAAAAGGATTGAATCCATCCTTAAAGATTATTTAATATTTATTAACAAGGTACTTGTTTTGAATCATATATACTCTGCATGATATGATCTAAGAAGCATTCACGTGTCATCTAAGTAACCGCTTATAACCAAATTATCATATCCTTAAGATGACAATGCACAAAAAGAGATAAAACTTTCAAAAAATGGCCTTACATTGATTTGTAAAAGCTTGCTTAGAAAGGGCAACAACCTTAACAATTTTGTTGCCCGAAACCAGCAAACGGATGCCACTCAATGCTGGTTTGCTCAGCAGATGATGGAGTTCACCCTTTGAGATGCTGAATGATCATGATTTGCAGCGTCCACAACATAACTACACACACTGAAATCTAAAAAATTAACCATTTTTTCACAAATCATAAGTCAAATGTTTTCACAAAAAGTGTTTTGGTGAAAATATCTTACATGTCTCGAAATCGAGGTTGCCCTCCAAGATCCCACAACTTTATGGTTACATTTCCTTTAGTTACCTTGCGCATGTTAAATCCCACCTAAATGACAATTTTCTTTTTACAAGATGCAATAATAGAACTAAAATCTCCGCAAAGAGCAATTGAGTAAGACTAAAAGAGAACTCACTGTTGGGATCATGTCCTCGCTAAATCTACCGGTCTGCAAACAAGATAATACAAAAAAAATGATTTTGACCCGTGTTACAGATGATTTTTCAAGAAACCCAATTAAGATGCGAACAAAATGTCTATGTAACTGATTTAACTTGCTCACAGTAACAACACTAACAAGAGAAGTTTTGCAAGCAGCATTGTAGAGCCCAATCAAAAAAAGCTCCATTTCCTGCTTGAAAAATAAGCTGTAACAAACTCAATGTCAATGACATATAATGCAATAACAAACCAGACACAAAGATTTTCATCAAACACCTTATGTGCATAAACATATTAACAAGGTACTTGTTTTGAATCATATATACTCTGCATGATATGATCTAAGAAGCATTCACGTGTCATCTAAGTAACCGCTTATAACCAAATTATCATATCCTTAAGATGACAATGCACAGAAAGAGATAAAACTTTCAAAAAATGGCCTTACATTGATTTGTAAAAGCTTGCTTAGAAAGGGCAACAACCTTAACAATTTTGTTGCCCGAAACCAGCAAATGGATGCCACTCAATGCTGGTTTGCTCAGCAGATGATGGAGTTCACCCTTTGAGATGCTGAATGATCATGATTTGCAGCGTCCACAACATAACTACACACACTGAAATCTAAAAAATTAACTATTTTTTCACAAATCATAAGTCAAATGTTTTCACAAAAAGTGTTTTGGTGAAAATATCTTACATATCTCGAAATCGAGGTTGCCCTCCAAGATCCCACAACTTTATGGTTACATTTCCTTTAGTTACCTTGCGCATGTTAAATCCCACCTAAATGACAATTTTCTTTTTACAAGATGCAATAATAGAACTAAAATCTCCGCAAAGAGCAATTGAGTAAGATTAAAAGAGAACTCACTGTTGGGATCATGTCCTCGCTAAATCTACCGGTCTGCAAACAAGATAATACAAAAAAAATGATTTTGACCCGTGTTACAGATGATTTTTCAAGAAACCCAATTAAGATGCGAACAAAATGTCTATGTAACTGATTTAACTTGCTCACAGTAACAACACTAACAAGAGAAGTTTTGCCAGCAGCATTGTAGAGCCCAATCAAAAAAAGCTCCATTTCCTGCTTGAAAAATAAGCTGTAACAAACTCAATGTCAATGACATATAATGCAATAACAAACCAGACACAAAGATTTTCATCAAACACCTTATGTGCATAAACATAACATGTTCATCGTCTTCAATTTGGGGATCAATTTAAAACCCCACAGTGAAATGCATCAAGATTGATAACCCTATGTGGAATGTTTCGTTCAATGAAATCAAAATATGATTACCTTAGAATCTCTTAATGAAGTCCTCCATAAGAACATAGAGAAGGTCAGAGGATGATAACGTCATTCAATCGATGTCTCGTTTTAATCAAAAACTTATTAGCATTCATACTTATTAGAAATTTACAATATAAGTTTGGTGATAATACGGCCCGTAAGTACTGTTATTACATGCTTAGTTGCTTCACCGATGTCTCGTTTTAATCAAAACTTATTAGCATTCATAAAAAAGGACATAAATATGTATACACAGAAGCTGGATAATAAGCAAAGATTGAAATATACCTTCTTTTTAGAAATTTGGCTTTTCTTATTCTTTTTAGAAACCATTCCTTAACCAATCCGGTTCCTCATCGGATCCAACACAATCTTCATTATTTCCATTCGGATGCATATCGACTAAACTGTCATTATTCTGACGTGCTTTCGATCAACAACCCACTGCAGAGCACTACAGATTATACTTAGGGTTTTTCCTGTACCTGTAAGCAATTAAATGTTTTCATTTTGAACAATTTATTACTGTTCATTGCCCTAAAAGGCTAAAAAGCAACACATACTAATAGAAACAGAACTACAGATTATATGTTTTCACTTTTAACAACTTAGGGTTTACCTGTAGGGCTTTCGAGCAAAGCGATTCCACCTTTATCAAGAGAATCGTAGAGAGCGTTCATGAAATCAATCTGAATGAAAAGGGAAGAAAGGAGTGAATGGCAATCAAACGGTGTGTGAGAAACGGTACTGAAATTTTTAACGAAACTGAAAGAATTATACAACCCGTGAAACAAAACAAAACCGTAATCAGTTATGAAGAACATATACCTGTGATGGTAACCCTAGATCTGGTCAGATGTTGAATCATTGAAACCATCGTCGCCACCGTTGAATCATTGTCATCGTGTCCTCTGGATCCCTTCTCTCTCTCTCATGTGTGTGTGGATTCAATTCAAGGGTGGAGACTGGAACGAAGGGTCAGATTATTCGTGAGGAAGGGCGTGAATTGAAACGATATAACTGAAGCTCTTCATTTACGTGCTATTATATTAGGGCTTTAGAATTCGATGTGAAATCCCAATCTTAACCCTTTAGTGTCTTAAAAGTTGGTTGAACTACCCTCTCAAATGGCTTTAAGTACCTTGTACATGATGCTTTAAAATTGATACGCATGGTAAAATTACCATCTTGTAGCACAAATCCATCCCACAACTACACTCCGAATTGATCCGTCCAAGAAGAAGTACGACATAAGCAAGATCGCTAGGCACAATGTGGTCGTTGCGCTCAAAACCTTGAATGTCTTCTTCTGTGTAATACAAAATGAATCCCGTTATTACTTCATAAAATTCAAAAAAAAAATGTGTACGCTATATGACATTGTGTGTACCTTCGCATTAGGCGTAGCATACATGATGAAATGCATGTAAAAGAATACCTCAAGCATGTAAAAGAATACATCAAGCATATGAGATACTAAGTAGCCAAATATGATTAAAAAAACTTATAAATTAAGAGTAAGGCCTACTTCTGGTACAAATAAGGCAGATGTAGGACCTGATGCATCCTGTATGACGGTTCGAATGTCATCATCAGTCAATTCTTCATATGGATCCACTTCCTGTAAGAAAAACCAAACCTTATTGACTTATATTTTAGTTCCCTCCGAAATATCAATAACTACTTATAACTATACCATATATATTGTCAAAATAGCAACAAAAAAAGACCTGCACAAATCATGACATAAATATAAAGCAAATCTATCATATTAATAGAATTAGGATATCAATTCAAAGGCCTCATCAGATAAAAAAAACAAGGTTGTAAACCAAAATCAATAAGAGAATCAAGCAATTTTACCTGTAATCACCGTCAATCACTACCATAGTCACTACCAAACCTCAACTTCACCATCTGAGGATTCCTCTGCCGGAATCCTAACCGCCCCCGACTGACTTATGAAAAGATTCCCTTTTGGGCTAAAAGGGTAAAAGTGATATAACCACAGGGGCCAAAATCGTAATTTACTCTTTATTATATATAACTTGAATAAGAGGAAAAAAGATACCCTAAATAAATTATAGAACAAAGAAAACGACTAAACTGCCCCAAATGCAATACCTGTGGATCGTGAAAGGCCTATACATTGTTTTCAAGCATATCATGATATAGCTTCACTGCATATTTAAGTCAAGTCTTCAAAGAAATTAATTTCCAATATCCAGATTATATCCAAATAGCATAGTAATTCTGCACTTTAGGCAATCTCACCACATCCGGTTCGACTCGTGACAGCGGTTCAGTAGTTCAACCGCAACTCGCCAAAAACTGTCAAACTTAGTTAGGTATTAGACCAAGAATGTAATATCACAACCTAAAACAATCAGTGGAAAAAACATAATGTTAAGAAAATATAATGTAACTCCGCACACGTTGTTAGCTATGAGACCAAGAAATTAGATTTGTTTTTTTTTTTACAAATATGAAACAGATACGGTAGTAGGTAATACCTGCAGTGGCGGACTTATAGTATTAAAAGGGGTAGCACAGGCTACCCCTCAACTCCGTCTCCGTAGTGTAAAAATACCCCTTAACTCTATTTCCGTAGTGTAAAAATACCCGTCAACTCCGTTTCTGTTATATAAAGGATACACCTGATCCTAAAAAAAATTAGGATACCCCTAACTTTTTGGGCTAGTTCCGCCACTGAATACCTGCCTAATTATCTTAACTCGTTTATTCACATCGACCCGTTTTGACACACACCCAACCCGACCTGTTTTGACCATCACCTAGTCGTTTAACTTATAAGTTCCACCATAAGTACTCTGCATGATTCAATATCAAAACCGCCCTCATTATTATGCAGCGTTAAGCACTTGTAACTGCAAAAAACGCATCACAATCACAAACAGTAATCTTAAGTCTTTAAACAATAGAAGTATTAATTATTAAGAACAAAACCCTAAGGTTTATATGCCGAGATGCTTGCGACATAAGCCATTCAAGAACTTCATGTACCTGAGCTCCTTATGCACTGTGTGGACCAATCATATCACTGGCTCGTCTATCTTCACCGCTCCATCTTCAGCTACAACAAAACAACCAAAAACGTCAAAAATTAACGGTAACACAGTAGATCTGAGAAAACTTTTAGTAGAAAATAGAAAAAACCTACATGATTTTCATCTTCATCCACCGATTGCAACTAACCGATAACTAACAGTGACATGAAATTAGTAGATTTACAACCTTTTATACAGGAAAATCGAATGTATCTATAGATTTTACCTGATTCGTGAAACCAAAATGATTGTCGCTAGATTGGTCGCCGAATAGTCGGTTTCATGGCCAGAACCCTAACTGC
Source organism: Helianthus tuberosus (assembly GCA_030545235.1). Lineage (NCBI taxonomy): Eukaryota > Viridiplantae > Streptophyta > Magnoliopsida > Asterales > Asteraceae > Helianthus > Helianthus tuberosus. The sequence continues at coordinate 64,311,126 of CM060443.1, forward strand.
CGACGTCACCTTCGATCTTCACAGGTTCCACCACCACCATCACTCCAAAATCTAGACTAATTACCACCGACGCCTGAGATGATAACCTTGAAACCCTATCCGCCGATAGGGTTCTCTCTCTAACTCTAACCACCGATTGTGTCGGATTTTGGGTCACCGGAGCAGTGGCTTATGGTGAATCACGAAGAGACACAAATCCCAGATCCATAATTTGAGAGAGAGAGATTGAAGAATCTAAGGACGACAGATGAAGGTGCTCTCGGACAACTCTTTGCCTCTTGATTGTTCTTTCAATCTTCTCACAAGGGGATGATTGAATTAATAAAGGAAATGCTAACCTAAAATTGAGTGGGTGGGATGGAAACGCACGACGCTCCAAGTGCAACATTCAATTAGGGTTGTGTGGGATTTGGAAGAGACTGTTGTAATCATCCATTATTTTAGAATTGAGTGCCCTAAGTTGTGCAACCCTATTCCTGCACGGTTCAGTACACAACAGATAGTTGACAGTGTCGATGAGCGATCTTGGTTTGTCTGACTGAGTTTGGACATGGGCTTGGGGTGCTGGTTTGGCTACTTCATCGGGATGAGATCCTGTTGATTGTGGGGCCTTCACATCAGATGATGCAGCAGTCACAGGTGAAGGTGAGTGAAAATGAGCGGTGCTGGGATCAGTAGCAAGTGGCGAAGTAGCAACGGCCTTCTGACAGTTAGACATAGATAACGATGTGTTTGCGAGATTCTGACTCCTTTGCTTGTCCTCCTGGACATATTCATTGACTAAGGAGATCACATCTTTTGTTTTCGTTGTAGAATGATTGTATGTTCCCATGATAACTGCTACACGATAGTCCCATGTCTTGCTACGTGGCAAACCATACAGAAAAGCCCTGTTAATTCTACCAAGTGTTACATTTAATCCGCTCTTCTCGATCTCAGAAAGCAGCTGCGTAAACCTTCTGATCACGTCTTCTACAGTTTCACCCTCAATATATCCGAAACTATCGAGTTGTTTCCAGACCAACTCACGTTGAGATACAGTGCTTGGAGAATTCATCGTTGAATCAAGTGATAACCCGTAAACTTGCTAACTCAAGCACTCCGCAAACGTATGAACCGGTTTCCTGTACTGCACCTCAAAAACCTGTAAATTTTTTACCCCAAAACAAACAAACACCCTTTTTTTTAATGGTATAAACCCCTTTTTTTAATTTTAATTAAATTCAAAATAAACATATATTATTATAATATCATAATGATATATTTTAGTAAAAAACCTTTAATAATATTAATGATTAACTAATCATTACCTAATCATTATGTTATAATTAATATTATAAACTTAGTAATTAAAAAAAACCTAAAGTCCTGTACGTCTTCTACGTTGAACCAACACCAACCCTAATTTCAAAACCAGCCGCCACACAAAAAAAAATCCGATTAACGGTGGTGGATGATGACAGACGACGGTTCAAGTCAGTGATGAACGGAGGTGGTGAAGGAGATCGGCGGTGGCAGTGATGAACGATGAACAAAAGTGAAGACACGACGGAGTGAAAGATGATGGTGATTGTTGGAGTGACAGAAATGGTGAGACGGTGGTGATGGTCGGAGGAGACAGTTGCAGGTGTCCGGAGCTGAGAAAGGTGAGCCGGAGGTTGTCGAGGGGAGTTGCAGGTTTCTGTTGATGACGACGGAAAGTGTCGGAGATGACGGAGTGCGATGGTGGTCGTGGGTGGTGACGAAGAAGAACAGTGGAGGTAGTTTGCGTCGGTGAACGATGGTCGTAACAGGAGAAGAGTTCAGCGGAGGAAAGGAGGTCGATGGTGGTTGTCGCCGGAGAAGAAGGAGATGACGACGGTGATTATCAATGTGGGTTGAACGGTGGCCGGTGATGAAGATGATTGCGGATGAAAGTGAAGATGTATTACGGATGAAAACGGTTGATTTCGGATGGAATGATGAAGAAGTGGACGAGGTATTACGGATTAGATGATATATCACGGATTGATTACGGATGAAGATGTTGGTCCGAGATGTATTGTGTTTTATCCGATATGTCTTCGAGATGTTCAAGCATACGATCCGAAATGCAGTCCGAGACACATTTGTGATGATTATGTGATGATGATTGATGACAGATGTTGTCAGTTGTAGATAAGATGATGTCTGTGATGATGAGATGATGATGATTTCGGATAGATATGATGATGTCACTGATGATATCTGATGAAGATATGAATATTTTTAACACTTTTCCAAACAGATCAAAAAGCAAAATATAGTGATTCTTTGAAGAACACGATGAACAACCCGAAGAACACTATGAAGATCTTCAACCAAAATTCAAATTTTTCTTGAGAGTTTGATATCAAAGTGGCTCTGATACCAATTGTAAGTCCCGAAAATACGGATCAAACAACGATATCAAACGATCAACAAGGATGGGCGGAATCCAAGCTTGATGATCTTCAAGAAATCAAGAACAAGAAGATGAAGATTTGAATGTATTCAAATGCTTAAACTTGCATACATGTGAAATGTCTAATACAAGTTTCTAAAACAATTGAACCAACCTTAACTCCTAATTTCCATTTCCTATTTATAGAGAGGGGTTTCCCCAAAACCCTAGGCCCATAATTCCCTAAACAAGCCCACTCTAATATCCACTAATCCATAAGCCCTCTTAATCATTAAGCTACTAATCCATAAACCTTCAAGGGCCTAACAGTAAACTGACGTATTTTCAAAAGACTAAGTGACAAGTACTATACGCAAATAGGCTGGTAGCTGCTTGGTGTCAATAAAGGATCTTGCAAATCCTTAGGATGCCCTAAAGTCTGCTAAACTTCATTTTGTACATTTTATAATGATCCGCTTGTGGATTTAATATTGCAAGCTCATATGTAATTATCCTTTCGGTATTTTCAGACAATTGGTTTGTAATAATATTTCATATTCCAAGACTTCCGCTGTGCTATTCTGTGTATGTTTGACTATGATGATACCGATCTACGTCACGATACTCTCCACCGGGCTGAGCTGTAAATATCGGGGTGTGCCAAAAGGGTTTGTTAAAATTCATCAGGTTCTGTCGTTACCCATAATACCCCATAACCATGGCGATAGTCCTATAACGGGATTTGTCAGATCCTATGGTACCATAACAAACTATTAGTCGGCTCGGCCAAAGCTAATGAATGTCATTCATGTTATGTATTAACGCACCAACAAGTTCGTTTACATTATTGAAATCGTGGTGTTTAATATAAACCATAGCATTTGTTTTGTTTTGAAAACTCGAAATTGTTTAGCACATATGAATCACCCCAAAACAATTGAAAGCAGTAAAAATAGGGGAACTATGTACTCACTTGAGATTGCAAGGTTTCCTCAATTAAGTGAACTAACAAGCTCGGGTAAATCAAGGAATTCAAGTGACACCTAGTAATCGGATCACTATGTTAATAAATCGGAACCTAAATCGGGAGATCGGGTAGAATGAGGTCTTGTAAACCAAATGAGTATTGGAACTCATGTGATATGATTTAACAAAGCCTACATTCTGATTTGATACCTATCCTAAGTGCTTATGACCCGTTAAGGTAGTCTACGCTACTTTAACGCGTCATTTGCGCAAAAGCGCATTCGAATAGCCTAACTAGTCCTATGACAAGTATTATATGCCTTAACATGTTTAATATTATTGCATAATCAGTTTAAGTGTCAAAATTTAAGTTACATAGGCTTAAATTCAAATTATGCATGAAAAGGGCATTTTGGTCATTTTCCTAAGGCATATAAACTACCTATCATACAACTAATCAAACTAAGTGACCATAAGGTATAACCTCGGAAGGTTATTCCCTATACAACTATGGTCACAAAATATGTTTGGTCGGATCCTAATGATCAACCAAACGGGTCAGGTTCGAAAGTCTAAGCGGTTGTCGAGACCACTTGACTTACGACCCTATACAAGCACTAAAGTAAAAGTGATGAGTTAAATATGTTAAAACATGTTTAACTAAGTTAGAAAACTGATTTGATATCAAAACAAAGTGTTTTGATACCCGAAAATAGTTTCGTCGCAAAATGCACATAATCGTGCATTTTGACCGAAACTTTGACTCGTCACTTCGACTAGTCAACGTGGTAATCAGTAGGTATAGTCACAAGGGAAAATAACCATCGTGATTACGCTCACGTTGCAAAGTTCAAACGAACTTTGTCTTGACCAAATTATGGTCAAAGCTGAAAGTCAAACACTGTTTGACTTTCTTGCTTGAAATAAATAACCAAGCATGAAAGAACACTTACAAGAGTCCAAGCTTGGAAAGAAGACTAAGAAAACTCAGATTTGAGGCCTCCAACCAAGTGTGGTAGCCTCAAGAGAGCAGATGGTGAAAAGAAATGAAGATGAACAAGGAAGAATGAAGAAACCACTTGCTATTTATAGGAATTCATGAACCATTAGGATCATTGCAAGTGATTTTGAGTTGTTCAAAGCAAGATCTTAGCCCTACACTTATTATGCTTTGATTAGGGGACTTGGGGAACACATAAACCAGCTCACAATACTCAAAAACCATGATTAAAACCAAGTTTAGCAGGCTGTTTTGCTGAAAACAAGTTTCTGCCCAGCAACTGCTCTCGCGCTCCATGACCCAGATAGGGTCTGGCTGTTGCGCCCCGCCTACCAGTCTACAGATCAGACTTTTCAAAATTGTCAAAACAGGCCCCTGCCGCTCCGAAACTTGTTTTTCGACGCGTTTAACCCCCGTTAACCCAATTTCAAGTCTCTATAAGGATTTTAAAGCATATGGGACTTGAAATATGCTTGGAAAAATCTCGGATGTCGGTTCGTTTGGTCGTACGGTCGCGTTATTCGGTTAACTACGACGAAACTCGGACGGACGCGAAAACGATCCAAATTAAGCGACAAATGGTATTTTTGCATTCCCATCACTAAAATACAATATTTTAGTGATTACAAAAAAAAATTTTGATGTCCGGATATGGTCAGAATGCGATATATGCACGTAAATGCAAACTTTCACAGTTTTTGACGCTTTTAGTCCCTATGATCAAATAAGCGTATTTTCGCATACCGAACCCCTCAAAACTTATTTCTAAGCTATGTTAAGGATATTTGGGGTATGTTTAGCTTATGATCTTGTTCCGGAGTGTACGGTGTTGTATGAATTGGCAGACTTTTGCAGTTTGTCGCAAATAGTCCCTGTGATCGAATAAACTTGTTTTTGACACACCAAACCATTCAAAACTTATTTCTAAGTTATGTAAAGGTTATTTAAGGTATGTTAAGCTTATGTCACTGTTCTGGAGTGTTTATCACATTAAACTGGTTATGTTTACGTAGCAGTTTGCGTATAACTTTCCAGAAAACGATTAAAAGCTTGAAATCGAACTAGAATCAAAACATGAAATTGTCATACACAAACAAACAAACATTGAGATCAAAACACATTGTTTTATTGATATTTGATATTGTTCTAAATCATACAGTGTTTATAGAGCACAATTGTCACAAATTATTTCAAACTTGTTGTATTTTTATTTCAAACAATGTACTTGATGTTAGCAATGAAATGAAATTTGTTATTTAATACTTGTCACATTTAGTGTTATGAAGTCTCGAGTAATCTTGTTCGTCTCAGTCCGATGTTTCCGCCATCAGTTGGGGTGTGACAGATTGGTATCAGAGCCATAACTATAGGGAATTAGGACAATTGCCATGCTTTTAACCTACTTTATTGTTAAGCACCATACTCGACCATACTTGATTTATGTGCTAAATTCTTGAAATGTCTTTTATGTGCTCATATCTATTTTCCTATTTCAAAAACATATGCCTTTCCTAAGGCAACTTTACACGATTATGTTAAAACATGAAAACACTCGTATTATAAAGACGAGAAGACTTCACCAAAATAGGCGTGAAACCCACAATTTGGCGAACGACTCTCAATCCGCTTATTCGTTTTTGCACGAAAGTTCACCATCAATGTAGGAGTGAAATCCTCACCTCGATGGAAAATTTCCAATTCAAACTCTAGTGGACCCTCGTCAATGTGTCGGAATTAACTTTCTTGACCCGACGAGTACTAACCACACTTAGGGTACAAGGTTGTCAAGTTAGGGGTGAAACCCGCATCTTGTCAACTAGTCCCACTCCTCGATTTTCAAAATCCCGCCAAGTCTTGAATTTTCGATTGATTAGGGACATGTAGTAACCTGAAGGGTGAATACCATTAACCGAAATTTCGGCGAGAGTATTCTACCTATTAGGCCAAAGCATGCTTCCCAAGCCCAAAAGAACTTTCGACCAGTTTGGTTTAGTCAAAGTTCCGTTTCGGAACAATCCAAGTTTTAATCAAATCTCCATTTTACTATTATCAATTTTATGCTTAACACGATCCAAACCTTTCCTTTCAAAATTCAAATTATCTTCGCGATGGTTACACACACATCATACTAATCCTTTTCATATACCTATACGTTGTTTATATGCAAAATTTCAAAACGTCACCAACAAGATTTACACTACTCGTAATCCCAAAATGGGGGTATATCATCAAGATAGGAGAGATTCCCTTACCTTGACGATTAACTCCGCTCCTTTCCTTCTTAAAACAACCTCACCAACGAGCTAGGGGTGATTTCCTTACCTCGGTGATTGTTACCAACTCTCTTTTTTTAAAAGAAACTTTATCATGCCAACCACACGATCGAGTCTTATACTTAAATCATTTATCATTTTGTAAAATTTCTACTTATGCAAAAAAATCTCAAATCGCGTTATTTTATCAAACGCATTTCTTACCCTACAATCTATTTTACATAAATCACATGCACGAAATTCCTAATCATACCTTAAATGTTTTATCACCCGATTTTCAAAATCTTATGAAATGCTACATATCAACCTAGTCAGTCTAATGAATCTCTTGCCCACGATTTTCGTATTTTGTCCAATCACTAAAACACGCTCACACTATACTATTATACTAAAGACATTTTGTTCCCAACAGGAAACCAATGAAACTTTCACCCACATACGTACAAATCTTATATATGTCGCTTCGTTAACCTCATTCAGTTGATAAACATGATCGATCCATAGTCAACTTAACCAAAAAATGAAAATAACCTATCCATACACCCTCGAGACTTTGATTTCCAACAGTAAATCCTAATTTAGAACTAGCTCTCTTACTAGAAAATCCATCATTACTTTAGAACAAGGATGAAACTCTTACAACCCTCGTCTATACACACAACCCAAGAAACTCGATACAAACCATACTTAGAGGAACTTCCAATATCCACGACTAGTAACTTACTCATACACCATGCCGCGAACACCAGGGAACCGAACCTATAAACACTTAGTCGAAACTTAACGACCCGTATACACCATGTGAGAATAAGATTTTACCATGTGGGATTATTAAACACATAAAAAAATAAGGCATGCGACATATTAAAACGCATGGCAACCCTAAAGCTCCTAGTGGATCTTGGGCCTAGAGCCCAAACACAACAAAACATTAATGCCATTAGAAGATGTAAAAACACTACTCATTACATTCTCTGATTAATATATAGTATAATATAATGCTAATCAGGGGCGGAACTATCATTATATGAGTCGTAGCATGGGCTACGGCTCAACTGCGTGTCGGTAGTGTATTTTTCTTTTTCGGTTTTATACAAAGGATATCCCTAAACAACTACAAGGATACCCTTGACAAAAAAAGATACTTGATATTATTACAAATCCTAATTTATATTTTAGCTCAAACCAAATGATAACCCAATCGATATGTAAGCCCAAGTCCTAACTTATATTTTAGCCCAAAAGAATTCAATTAACCCTTTGAATATGAGGCGGCGGTTGTTAATTACAACTGGAAACCAAACGTCGTAGTGTTGTACCTCCATAGTCATCAGCGAACAAGAGAACTCATCGATAAACAGATATAAAAAATTGAACAACTCAAAGGTAAGACAGGCGGAACTGATCAAAATTCGAAACAACTCAAAGGCGAGACTGATCTTGAACACTAAATAAAATAGTGGTCTTGCGCGTATTATGGTTGAAACGGGAACACATAGTTCTTGTCCTTTGGTTTATCGGGTACCGTTGGAAGATGTTTCTCGAAATTGAAGCTTTTCAAGACGAATTTACGCAATCAAATGGGCTCAGAATTTTTGAACAACGCCATGGTTTGTGCAGTCTAAAAAGATTTTTTTCATCAACTAAAAGACGACGATGTGATGGAACAATTTCAAGCTATAAAAAAGAAGAAGGAAAAATCTATTAGGTTTTTGTTTTACATTATTTATTTATTGTCGTTTTTTTGTAATATTGTATGATTGCACGGTAAAAACAAAATTTTGGAATACCCATAATTTAATGGGCTAGTTTCGCGACTGATGCTAATAAAATAACATGTTGGGTTTTGTGAGAAGTTGTGAACTAAAAATGTGTGAAAAAAAAAGAACTAGTTTAGCCAACAAAACAACTTTTGAGAAACCAAACACTTTTTTTAATGAGTATTATGACTCTTTTATAGCTATTTTAAAGTTGTATTTTTCTAACATTATCAATAATATATCTTCAGGTGATATTTTTAGTTTTAAGTTTATGATAACGACTCTTAAAACAGTATTACCGATCCAACCAACAAATTGATCATAGACCGATGAGTTCGTATTTTAAAAACACTTACGAAAAGCATGATTTAACGAGGGAAGGATTTAGGGTTTCGGGAAGCATGAGGTGGAGAATGAAGTAGTAGGTATACACACAATGATTTAAAAACCATAATGATCGAGTTAATCCAACCGATCGAACAAGAAACCACTTGCCTTATTAGTTTAAAAGGAAAAAAAAAACGCTACTGAAATAACATATTTGTATTCGTGAGAAGCAACGAACCAGACTAAGCCGACAAACGGGTGCAAAAAAAAAGAACTAATTTAGCCAGAATTCAACTTTTGAGATACCAATGGCTTTTTTCACGAGTATCATACATGTTTTATAGCCGATTCCAATTGTTTATTTCTAACACCATTAGTAATATCCTCCTACAATATTTTCACTTTTATATTAGGCCATAGGGTGTACTCTAACATTTACAATGTTAATAATAACATGACATGTTAACTAACATTACGAACCACTCCCTCCTTGTGTTAAAGGGCATTAAGTGGGTTATGTGTTAACATGTTAACCAAATGTTAAGAGATTGAATTAATTATTCATTTTTGTTTTTAGATCAAAAACCACTAAAAGATTGAGTTAGATGAAGTTAATGGGATTAAACCATTTCCTTGGAGTGAGGTAAAATGAAATAGGAAAAAAAGGTTGACATAACACTTAAATGGAGTTAAAATATGTTAAAACATACCCAAAGGCCTTAATTACAATAAAGCCCAATTCTTAAAACGATACAACTGATTCAGCCAGCAAACCAATAAAACAACCGGTTCATCTCAACCTCTTGGACACTTGATCGCCAACTCACCACGGTATTGTATCTTACCCCATAACTTACGAATTTTCACATACACCCCCTCAACTTTGCATTTCTATCACATACTTACCCTATACATATACACCATAACATCTTACCCCTACATACCTAAACCAAACACCCTACTAGTGACCAAAACAGCAACCAGTTTTAACTCTTGGATAACAAAAACACAAAATATATAATAGTATGTTATTCAGTCACAAAATCCTCTCATCTCTCCAATAATTCTTTCATCTTTATCTACTCCAAATTGACCTGACCACTTTCGTCGTCGTCAATCCCTCGCAATTGATCGGAAAACCGTATGGACAGGATCGTCGGAGGAAAGTACAAGCTCGGTCGCAAGATCGGAAGCGGATCGTTCGGTGAAATCCATCTAGGTTTTACTTTTGTTCTGTTTTTTTGTCACAAATCTGTTGCTCATGTTGAAATTGAACTTGATTGAGTTGGTTTTTGTGTGCAGCTACGCATATTGATACGTTTGAAATCGTTGCTGTTAAGATCGTAAGTGTTGAATTTGAGTTTTTAGTTGTTTAATTTTGTAGATGATCTGTTTTGAGTTTTGTGGATTTGTTGTTGGGGAATTGAAGTGGAAAGTTAGGGTTAGACATGCAGTAGGTAAAAAAGGGTACGTTACGGTGTTTGAAGGTAAGAATCGGGCAAAATACCGGTACCATATTGAACCGGTACTGAACGAAAGTACCGATCCCGTAAACGCCAAAAATTTTGTACTAAAAATGATTCGGTATGGTAATTTCGGTTATTTGGTACCATTTGCTTACCTCTATTTGATCTGATGGTTGTGATTGATGTGAGATTGTTTGTGTAGGGTTGGGGATTTAGGGTTTAGGATATGAATTAGGGTTTGAACTGGTTTTATTTTGAGTTTAGAGCTAAAGTTGGTTTTTTGATTTTGCAGGAGAATAATAAGACTAAACATCCACAACTTTTGTATGAAGCTAAGTTGTACAATCTTCTTCAGGGAGGAAGTATGTGTGGTTTGATAGTAATATCACAATGCAGATTTATATGTTTATCTTTTATTTCACTCTGAATGATATGATTTCTAATGTTTTATTTTCACTTGTAGGTGGTATACCTTCCATAAAATGGTCCGGTGTAGATGGAGAGGATAACGTTTTAGTTATTGATTTGCTAGGACCGAGTCTTGAGGACCTGTTTGTGTATTGTGGGAGGAAATTTCAATTGAAAACGGTCTTGATGTTGGCTGATCAAATGGTAAGTATGTGTATACACCATATTTGAACGCTGTACCTCTTTTATATAGATGTCACCTTCCAGGTGGATTTATGGTTTTTCACAATTTAGATCTCTTAGTTTCTGTTGAGTCGTCTGATGTTTGATCAGTTCTATATTCGTAAGAACTAAGAAATCTGTTTTTTTTCCTTTCATTCACAATTGGAGTATAATTTAGTGCTACTGCAATACTTACTTCCTTGTTTATTACAGCAGATTAAGTGGCTAATCTCTTTTTTCTTTTCAGATAACAAGAATCGAGTATGTTCATTCTAAGGGGTTTCTGCATCGAGATATTAAGCCTGATAATTTTCTCATGGGTCTTGGTCGAAAAGCAAATCAGGTGATAATAAGGACCATACTTTGCTATTACTGATCAAAAAGTCATATTGCCAAATTTGATTATTGTGTATCCTTTTCAGTTTCTTTATCATGCTTGACTTCTATTCTTTATCCACCAGGTTTATATTATAGATTTTGGGCTTGCCAAAAGATATCGTGATGCAACAACCCACCGCCATATTCCTTACAGGTATACAGTATAACCACCGTTAATATAATGTAGTTATTCGTTTCAGTAGTTCTCTATCGCAGCTGCAACCAAGTGGTTAGTTGTGTATAGCTTAATGTGGCACATATACAATCAATTTATCTCTGTAGGGAGAACAAAAATCTAACTGGAACTGCACGTTATGCAAGTTGCAATACTCATCTTGGGATTGGTAAGAATTTTTTTACTAAAATTGATCCTGGAAAATATAAATTAACTTTTTAATGATCTTGTTTTCAGAGCAAAGCCGACGGGATGACTTAGAATCTCTTGGATATGTACTTCTATATTTTTTGAGGGGAAGGTAACAATTTTTCTGTGATATGTCGTATTTGTTAGTTATGTAATTCCTTAACACTTAGTTTTGTTGATGTTTTTTCTTATATTGACCAATTCACATATTATGTTGATGAATTTTGTGTCCAGTCTTCCATGGCAGGGTCTTAAAGCTGCCACAAAAAAACAGAAGTATGACAAAATATGTGAGAAGAAATTATCAACTCCAATTGAGGTGCATAAATGCCATGTATTTATTTAATTGATTTTAGGTATTCATATCTCCTAATATTCTGACTTAAAACTTCAATTTATGAAAGGTTCTATGCAAGTCACACCCTGTAGAATTCGCGTCGTATTTTCATTACTGCCACTCATTGACATTCGATCAGCGGCCTGATTATGGATTCTTGAAACGTCTATTCCGAGAATTGTTCACTCGTGAAGGTATTTTATGTGAAACTGAGTTACAATGCATTTCTAGATGGTGTAAAAAGCTTAGTTGACTAGAGAGCACACATGTAACATTTTGTGATGCAGGATTTGAATTTGATTATATCTTCGATTGGACTATTCTCAAGTATCAACAATCCCAAAAGAGTAAAAATCAGTCACATGTAATGGTTAGTTTATTTTTATTTTTTATAGGACATGTATTGGTTAGTGTTGTTGCAGTTATATCCCTTTCTCATGCATTATATACATACATACATATATATACACACGCACAGTTACACTCCCCACTGTGATTTTTGCAATGTGTAATGTTTTTATCATTTGCGCTATATACACAATTTCCATATTTTGTAGCCAGTCCATGGAGAAAGCAGTAGCGGAGCTATCCGAAAGGATATCGAAAGACATCAAGGTTAGAGATATTCGCATCAATTTAAACAAATTGCTTACTTTGAAGAATTTATAGAGCATAGCAACTAACTTTTGTTTTATTTTTTCTTTTCAATGTAGGAAGCAACAATGCTACTTATTCAGCTGAATTAACAGACCGTATGAAGTCTAACACCGCTGCCAGTCCAGGTGTTCGAATGCAACTAAAATCACCAATCAACAGAATGACTCCTGAGAATCCTCCCGAAAGAAATGTGCGTCATGTGTGTGTGTGTGTGTTTTATACAGAGATGGAGGGGCGTTTAGTACAGAACCATTGAGAACAGCATAAACACATGTCCTTATTGCTTTAAATGTAATAAATAAGACGGACATGCAAATGCATAACCACTCCACTACATCTGATCAACACCACGTACAAGTGCTTATCACAGTTGTCGACAGTTTTCTGTTCTAAAACTGGTTATGTATTGAATGCTCCCGTGTGTGTATGTATATCGTTTGTTTATAATGCTGGTTTTGCAGACTTTAAGCCATTCACAATTGCCACCTTCGTCATCTAGCGGCCCAAAAAGATACCCCACAAAACCAGACTCTGCAAACCCTAATCATGCAGCAGACAGTACAACCGCTCCTTCTAGCAGCTGGATTTCCTCTTTGCGCCGCATCTCTTCTGCCAAGTGACATACTCGGTAATTTATATCACCCATTTACTTATCTTTGATGGCCCGGCTTTCAAAAACAAATGTCTGTATACATCTTAAAAAGGCAGTTGTATGACTACATACGCTCTTATGTGTTTCAGATAGCTTATAGTGAAGATCAAACACTGGGCAAAGAATGCTTGTTTTCAGAAGCTGTATATCTAAAGCCTGTGCCTGATGTCATTCATTCCAAACCAACTTGGGGTTTTGGCTTCTCGTGTAACACGTAAATGTCCATCAAGTGTTTATTTTTAATTTGATTTCCTTTAAACCTTTCTTCATGTGCACATAGTTCTAAACCTGCTTTGTTTGATTTTATCTATTGTGGTTGTGCTCTTATGTTGTAACATCTTGCTTTACACCTTTGTTTGTATAAGCCCTTCACCCATGCGGGTCGGGCCATTCTTTTTTGGTTTCCAGTACCTGGATCTGTTCTACTCAATGAAGCTCATGCTGTCGTGGGGCACAGCCCGATTCAATTCTAGTAATAACTATTCCTTTATCTGTTTATATTTTTATGTACATTTCTCTAGATTCGATCTTACTCGATCTATAGAATGATATAGTCGTCAAGTCTATTTCATTTGTGGGACCCGGGCCCGGCCGATTAATAATGGAGTTAAAAGGGATGGACCCCTACTGCATATTAATTGAATCCATTCCCTAGATAGTTATCACTACCAAACAAATGTTATTGATGTAACATGTTTAATGTTTCCATGTTTTGATCTGCAGAATGTTCGGTTCGGATCCGGATCCGGTTGCTCGGTGACGGGTCGGCCTGAAATACGGTTGCTGTGCGTGTGTATGTGTGTGGAATGTAATGCTCAAACTTGTAAAGCCAAAGAAGTAAAGGTTTTCATTTCTCTTTGTGGAGAAACATTGTTGATGAATTGTGTTATTTTGGTCAAAGTTTAAGTTTGACCGGGTCGGGTTTTAGTTTTAGTAGACTTTAAATATTATGAAATGTTTTCTCTAATAATAAATCATGACTTGTATGTGTGGAGGGGCTACAACGTGGATTGTCGGCACCCATACAAAACAGTGGATTGTCGGTAACCAAAAAGAAAAATAGTGTAGCTCCAAATAACACTGAAAATCCTCTGATTCGATCAGAGTTTTTAAATAGTATAATTGTTAATGTTTGTTGTGATTTCATTCCTTATATTAACATCATTCAAATAATTTGAAGAAAAAATTAAGATTCATCTTTGTTGTGATTTCAACTTTCAAAACATCCCTATGTAAATATTTTGTGCGCATGCCTCTAGCTTTACACTAGTGGTTTGCCATAGTTTTTTTTTTTTTTCCTTTTCTGAATGGCAAATTAACTTACTGTATACTTTTCGTGCAGGTGAAAACTCCGCCTTATAGATAGAAGAGAGAAGCCAATGAGGTAGTGGTGGAGCGGTTGGGGAAAGACTTGGTGTTCCTTGTGACCCAGGTTCGACTCCCACTATCTCCATTATTTTCTGCGGCATCCAGATGAAGGGCGAATATGGGTGGCGTCGGTTCGTCTTGGATGACAGGCGAGGTTTTACCGATTATTCCACTATCGTGCCTTCGGGCGGGTGGAGGTCGGGTTTCCGTGCATCTGGGAGAGCCAAGGGGTTGGCGGCGGTCGAGTAGTTGACCTTGGCCACAACGCCCGGTGTCACGATGGTTGACACATCGTTCCTTGCCGTTTCACACCATATGTGCTTATTAATTTATTTATTTTTTTGCTAAAAAGCATTCACATTTGATTCCTCATACACATCCTTTTATCTCTAAATTTTGATCTAAAAGATTACCCAGCGAGAAAGGTTATCCAGCGAGAACTTCAATCAATCTTTAGTGAGGAGAATTGAATGGTAAGCGCATTCATAAATATATAGAATGAGAGACGATTCTTAAAATTTCATCATCAGAAATGATATAGATGAAAACCCTTTATTATTCCTTAAATTATAGCAATGGGTTTATAAATATTTAGAACTAGAGGGATAACCCGCGCTACACAGCGGGTTTTGTATCGGTATCAATTCAGTTAGTATGATACCGACACTTTATGTAACAACCGAAAGAGGAATTTGATTGGTTTTGTTATGCCTTATTATGGTACTGATACTTACTATAGCAACCGAAAAAAAAGAAACCCAAAAATAAACGCCTAATATGTCCGAAAGAATATCGGCACATGTTCTATATTGGTTTGAAATGAATGTTTGTTTCGATAATATTGATGCTAAATGTTATTCGGTTAGAATTAATACGGTTTGTCAGAAAAGATAAAACAAAAAAAAAAGTTGTGCCATGACAAAAACGGTATCTACACATAAAAAACACATTACGTCTAGTAGGGTTTAACATGCGCTACACCGGACAAAGAACGTATGTTAAAAAGGGTTAAAATGTTATTGATTTAATAAGATTTGGTTAAAAAATAACAAATTAGGAATAAGAGAAAATCAAATAAAAGTGGCAAATAAAAGGAAGGAATAAATAACAAAAATATTATCAAGGAAAAAGAGAGAAAATAAAAGAAAAATATTACATAATTTTCTCTCACTTTTTATTACGTAGTAGCCTAGGGTAAAAAAAAAAAAAAAAAAAGAGAGACAAAATTTTACTGTATTGGATTCAAACCTAGGTAACCATGATGTATGTATGCAGGTTCTAAGCTAATTATGCGAAATGAGAGGTGTAATAATAATTATATCCTATTAGGGTGAGAGGGGTGCATGCCTAATTTAACCCTTTTAGACAGTTTTTCTCCACTCAATTGAATTGTGCCATGTAATTTGCATAAAATTTTTGCCTATTACCCAAAAATTACAAGAGATTCATGCCTAATTGAGTTTAGGCAAACCAAGTTTTCTTTTTAAATGAAAAACATTCTATTAATAAAAACGTTGTATTAAAATAAAGTAAAATAACATTAACTAAATTAAAAAGATAACATTACATCAAATTTAAAAACTATATGGCCATCCATATTTTTTGGCGATCTCGCGTTTTCGAGCTAGTGTGATTTCCAACATCTCCGGTGGAACATTGTCGTGTGGCATGTTAAACGTATCGAGATCTTTATCAAACTGAATCGATTTCAACGCCTCTCGTTGTTCATCGGCTAACTTGATATATTTTTCCTCTCGTTTCTTTTTAATTGCCACCAACTCTTGTTTCATATTTTTGTATTCTTGAAGCTTGTCGAACATAGCAATTGACTTTTCGCTCAATGTTGCGGGTCCTTTATCTTTCTTTTTTTCCTTGTTGGTGAGGGGTCTACGTTTATGTCGGGTAGATCAATACCCTCTTGATAGTTACCCGAATCGGAAGACTTTCTTTTTTGCCCCGAACCACCACTATCCTCACCCACCAATGGCACCGGAGCCCATTTCTCATGCTTTCTAACCACCTCCCACGCCTCAATATGAGGAAAGCCACCTGCATGTCGTATTTTTGTAATCTTTTAGCGCTTGTTTCATAACATGAGCATCGTCACACCCGCTAGGACGTAAATGATCCTATAATAAAAATAAAATTATATCAATGTAAAAAACAACAATTTATTTTATGGTAAAAAATAGTAACTATGTAAACTTAAAAGTTATACCGCTTGAAGCCAAAAACTGTTGAATTCGTTCAACCTTGATTGCATATTTTTTCATTTCTGACGGACTTGATGAATGGTCCGTGAGCTTCCTCCAACGGTTGTATTGTAGTGTGCGAGAACATTCTTCCAAAAACTATCCGCTTTTTGTGCATTTCCTTTTATGCATGTACGCCATCGTTAAAGCCTATTCTTGCTTCTTCCTCCGTCTTTGCGGATCCGCCCTATTCCCTTTTCCTTTCCTTTCTACTTCATCTTGAACATCTTCCTCTTCTTCGACTTCTTCATCATCATCTAAGTGTGGAGTTTCAGGTACAATTTCTTCATCTTCGTCGTCATCGTATATGGGGAGCACATGTTCAACATTATCTCTTGGAGATTGAGACGGTGGACTCCGATAAGCAAACGGGTCAAAAGCGTTTTGGGCTTCCGTATGATACTTGTATACACCCGGTGCAACCATTGTGGGACCTTGCGGTAATGAATAAAATTGTGGTGGAAAGTTGGGTTGGGGTTGGGTGTTGTAAAAACCCGTTTGCGGAAAAATTGCGGTGGGAAGTTGGGTTGGTACACACTTGATCCGCCTGGTCTACTTTGCGAGCCACGCCCTCTCGAACCCGAACCCGATACTTTGTTCTTGCCATCGCTCTTGTTTTGTCTATCCATGATGTGCTTGAGAACTTTTTAACCTGGGTGAATTTTTTAGAATGGGGTGATTTTTTTATTGAATGGATTGATATTTATAGGGTGTTTATTTATTTTTTATTTTTTTTAACTCAACAGTAATATTACCATTCAAGACATAAATACCTTCCAAAAAATTGTGCCTTCCAACGTTGAAATTCTTTCCCCAATGCGGCAAGTCTTTGCCGATTTGAGGCTGTGTTCGGCTAGGCAATTATGTGTTGGCGGTGTTGCCTTGCCTATCGGCAAACACCATGCTGAGCAAGCTTACCGCATGCACCCCAGTGACCCTTAGATAAAGCGAAAATTAAAAACAACTTACAGCTGGCATTATACATCAAAGTTGGAAAATGTTGGATATAAAATGGGTTTATACTTGTAAGCTGTAACCCAATGAAAATGCACCGAGGTTCTGTTATATGCCTAAAAACTTGTAATTACAAAAAATGTTTAAACATCAAATTTGCGTAATTTTTTATATTAAAATAATTTTGAATCAAGCCCATGAACATGTGTTAGAATGTCTAATGATTGAAGATGCGGTAATTGCTTTAGCATATCTTATCAGGCTATGTGGTTGAGAAAAAAGTGTTGTCACGTGATTGACACATAGGCACACTTTTTCTCACCCAGAAATACCTAAAATGAATGTCATGGGAGGGGCTTGGGTATGATTAGGTAATCATTAATTATTATTTTTATTTTGTATCTCCGTATAAATTATGTAGAAAGAATTAACTTAAAACTATTGACAAATTTAAGATTTATATCGTATCTATGTATAAATTATGTATAAAAAATTAATTTAGACCTATAGATAAATTTAACATTTATAATATATAAACTATATATTAAATTTAGAATTTGTAAATTTGTTTACTTAAATAATACAAAGTGTTTCTCACCCTCCAATTGTAACGCCCTGCTTTTTCATACTTTCCATAATTAGAAACCGTTGCTTGTATTTCTATTTTTGGAAGTCTTGTATTCTTGTAGTTGTCGTTTCATTGTAATCGTTGTAAAATCCGAGACTTGGATCAAAATGAAATTCGTATTTTTCTTTACATTCGTGTTATACTCGTTTCATACTTGTTCATACACTTGGAATTATTAAACATATGATACTTTAATCTTAATTTGTGCAAAATACGTCAAACTTGCAAGCACGTGATTATACGTTCAACTTACGCAAATTCGACACTTAATCTTGTCGAACATACTTACTTACACTTATTTTATATTTGGTTTGTTATTAAATTACATAACATGCCTTTAAAGATGACTCCTTATACCTATAACACCCTAAAATAACTTAAAACGTCAATTATATGAGAGTCCAAGTGGTAAAAGTGTCAAAAAACAACAAAAAGTCGACCTGGTAAGGCCTCGCGGCCCGCGACCCGGGAGCTCCTCTGTGTCGCACCCCGTGATGGTGGTTTTGTTGAGTTTAAACTTGTGTTTCTTGTCTTAAATGCTCACCAAACCCAACCCTAATCATTCCCTATAAAACCCAAGAATTTCCCACACTTCATCCACTTTACAAACTCACAAATTCACTCTCAAATCACTCTCTAATCAGCTGATAATCAGAAAGTGGACAGATTCGTATCAGCTTGCTTAAGTGAGCATAACTTCTTCATTTTTCAATCTTTTTCATTGATTCTTCTTTCTAATCACTTGGAACAACCTTAGGTATGTTTCCACAGGTTTTCCATGGAAAACCAAGGCCTGGAACATCACCAAAACAGGCTCCAGTGAAGAAAACTTTCTGTTTTGATTTAAACACTTGTTAAACTACTTGAACTTGAGGTTTCTCATACACATTCCTATGTCTTTATGCTCATAATCACATCTATGGTTAGTTTGGCTTAAAAACAAGGTTGTGACATGTAAAATCAGAGGTTTAATCCTCATAAACATTCTGTTTTGATAGGGTTTTTACCCATAAGTGATGAACAAGCTCAAAGCTTGAAGTTTGTGTGATTATAAGGTTAGCTTGGGCTATCCTACTTGAAAATCCACACATTACTTGATGATTTCTTAGATTAGTTGTAGTTATTTCCTTCCTTATTGTATGTTCATGACCCTCCTTGTTGTCTATGACAACATGTGTAGTGGTGGACACCAAAGAGGTTCCTAAATGGAAGACTTGTCTTTCCTACCTCATACATGACTTATGTGAAATACAAAAGAGGTTCCTAAATGGAGGATTCATCGTCCTACCTCATGCTTAACTTATGTGACATTATGATATCTATATAACTTATATAATATTCAAGTAACCAAACTTTTGATGATGAACTTGTGGTCATTTGTCAATATAGTAGGTTACATCATCTAAAGACCATAATACTTGTTACGATTCTAATGGGCATTTTGACCCATGAAAACATTCTAACTCTTTTGAGTTTCATAGTGTCAAGAACAAGTATTATCTGTGCTAGGTGACTACTTTTCTTATATGTATAGTTTCATGTAATTTAAACTCCGAATCTTTATTCCTCCGTAACTTCCAATACTCACACACCTATGTTTCTTCATGTAGAAGGACACGGTGTTCCAACCTAGTCAAACAACAACACTCGCGGGATTATCAAGTGGAAAGCTTGCAAAACCGTGAGTATACTCGATCCCATTTTTTTACTTTTAAACACTTTGGGTGCAACATGTATTCTATACAAAAACACACAACACTTGAAACTTATTTGTATTCACACTCTATCCACATTTAAACATGAAAACACTTTGATGCTTGTTAATCTCGTATGCTATGTAAACTTTTCGTGTCTATATGCTCATTAACTTTGTACAAGCCTACCTTAACAATTATAGCGACATACGATTAACGCACCGCCCACGAAACTTGGGGTATTGTTAAGTTAAACATGTTAACCTCCCGTTATTCTTTGGGATAGGCAAAATTAACGCGTTGTATACTTGTGTTTGAACATATAGTACACCGTTTCAGCATATTAGTAACTTGCATAATATTATTCATGTTGGATATGAGCCTTTAAACAATTTTATTCTATATTATGCAATGTATGAAAACTTGTATACTAGCCAACTTTTGTTGATATATTTTAATTGTAACACCTCGAAAAATTTACGTCCTATAATGTCTTGACACGTGTCATAACCTTTGAACGTGTGAAAGAATGTTCTTGAAGGACTAAAGTTGACAAACAATGAAACTGTGTAAATATAAGGGTTCAAAACGTCAACAATGAATAATTAGACTTTACAATAACCCTACCTGATGTTTATAACCTTAAACGAATGGATCATGGATCATACGATGAGAATTGTGAAAGAAAGTGAGAGATTACAAACTACAGGGGTTAAATGTGTCAACATGTTTAACTTATACCTCTGAGTGACCTTTTGACAAGCCCGAAGCTTTGTAACGATTAATTATGCTCACAAGAATGCACCATGAAAATTTCACCAAGTTTCGTTACCGTATGAGAAAGTTATGATAAAATTCGTGTGTGAGGGTTAGAATCGTCAACGTTGAAATTTAGGGCTTTTCGGGTGATCACAAAGTTACCCGGGGACTTTACAAAGTGGGTATAAATCTTAAATCCCCTATATAAAAATTACAAAGCCTTAAAATGCAAGAAATTGTGAGAAAACGACCTTTCGGGGGACTAGGGGCCAAAAGTGCAATTTATAAAAGTTAAAAACCTGATTTCAGCCTCCAGGCGGCCCGCGTAAGAATTGATTATATCCCAGGCGGGCCGCGTCCGACCTGCAGATGCAGAAAAAACAGACAGGTGCCTGTTTGCATGTTGTAACCGACTTTAAACATGGTTTTTCGATACCTTGGGCTGCCTAAGGTGGTTTTTAGCTTGTAGGACACATGTTGGACATCTGATTACACCCCTAGACTCATGTGGCAAAAATCTTTGATGTTTAAAGTTCTTATAAAAATGTCAAAGTTGCAACATACATGCACACTTCATCTCTGGACATTTAGAGAAGCACAAGACCTGATACAAGACTTTCAAATCGTCCATTAGACACATGTAAGTGCTCTTGATCCATCTAAATTGAGTCTTGATTCGTTTATAGCCTAGAAGTCAAACCGTCATAACTACGGTTTGACTTGGCGATAAATCATAAACGGTCCAGAGATTTGTCGAAACGAAAGTTGTTACAAGTTGGTAATATTGTGGGCAATTAACCCTTAAAAGGGCACCCACTGATTCCAATCCTAACTAGGTCGATTGTCGAGTCAATGGTAATTAGAAAAAGTCAACAGAAGTGTTATTTTTTATTTAACGCATGATTAAGGATACAGAAGGCGTGTAACCTGTTTTATCATTCTTATAAACTGATAATAAGTATAAAAACTTGTCTACGCTTGTTTGATTCGACAATTTTCTGTTATGAACCGATTCGGAACCGAAAGACGCAAAAGTTTGACTTTTGCTTTGACCTCAGTTCTGACCCGGTTTGGATAGGTTTATACATGCCTTAAAGTTCCTTTAGGACCTAGTTACATGTTGGTATAACCCTCTGCGTTTATACCACTTGAAACCTCGATTGTCCGACGGTTCCGTTAATCGCCTAAATATTGACCGTAATGCCCTTATAGCAACAAAACGAGATTTTTAGAAATATGAAAGTACAATAATCTTAGTTACTGATTATTGAACATGTCTGTAAATTTTCACGTCAATCGGAAGTCTAGATTAGGAGTTACGCTTAATGACGTAATTATAAACACTTTTATTAATTAAACGGCGTCAGTAGCGTAAAGCCTATCTAAAACCAATTTTAGACACCAAAACTTTTACCCACTGATGTTAAATAATATTTTGGGATTTTTGAAGATTTTTAATTATTTTTAAACTGATCATAAGCTAGGATTAGCGCCTTAATTCGGTAAATACCGAAAATGCCCTTTTCGGCCATAAAATGAGTTTTACAAATCCTTTTGACGCCAATCCAATTGCTACTGATTTTAAATATTAAATGGAGTGTTTTGAACCTGTTTAACTGATCAGGAAACTCAGAATCCTATTTTAACCCGTACGTCGCTTAAAACGGCTTTATACGCGTATTATACGCATATTTAGGGTTTAAAACTATTTTGGCATATAAGACTTATAACCAAATGTTATAACCTGTTAAAATAAACTATTTTACTGATTTATTCAGACCCGGATCACAGAAGCTTAATTGATCCCTTTTATAATCTTTAAAATGACCAAAATACCCCTACGGGGCTTAATATAAGATTAAACTAGTTTTGGGCATTATGGAAGGTATCCTACTGATATCACAACATATTTAAGTCATGTTAACTTAGGAAATCTGTTTAGGACTCTTACAGTTACCCGTTACGCTTTTTACGCGTTCGGTTCGGTTTATGTAACTAGTTTACATAAATTAGCCGAAACGGGTCAAACCTTATCGGTTTTATCTCAAAATCCAGAATGTGTATGAAATACCCATATTATACAAGTCTTCAAACTTTTCGGGTCTAAATCACATTCTATTCCGGTCTTCGCTTTATCATGCGTTTGAACCGTACCTACCTCTTGAAAACTAATCGGTCTAAGTCAAGGCTTAATTAAAGACCCGTTAGGATTCTAATAGGTTATTAAAAACCTTCGTTCCAGATTTAGGAGCCCAGTAAAAGCTATCTGTACTTGCTGATTTGATACGGCTGGGATTGAATTTATATTTAGCTCAGGTAAATACTTTTAACTTATTTCCCTATACGGGCTTGGGGTACGGTATATAAAATACCGCTTGGTCGGGAGTTGAATATTTAATCTTATTATGGTTAAATTATTGAGATGTCTCCGTTTAATTTGTTTTGTTTACTTAAAGCCTTTGGGGGTTAATGACCGTTGTCCCGGATATCCCTGGCATCATTTTACGAAATGGCCACGACCTTAGCACCCGGCGTAGGCGTACGCCGTCGGTGTCTCATAATTAAATGTGGTGTGTCGATTGATCTTTAACCCGGCTCGATCCGGGCTACTGAACGCATAAGAAACATGTAAATCCTGTCCAAGTTTATATATTAGATAAGTATCCCAAGTTATAAAATATTATTTGTGCCATGTGCATTCAAATCAATCATTTTTAAACCCTTTTTCAAAATGAGTCGGTTGATTGTATTTACCAGTGTAAACTGACGTATTTTCCCAAAAAGGCTAAGTGCAGGTACTAATTGGAATTGGCTGGCTACTCCTAGCATCAATAAAGAGTCTCGCAAGCTTAGATGCCTAAAGTCTGTTGAACCATGTTATTTTATTTGTGATCCGCCTGTGGATCTTTTACTTCCGTCATAATACTTGGATGTACATTATTTCGGATTGTAATATATTTATCCTTTTGCTTCCGCTGTGCATTTATATATTGTGTTGTTTGACTATGATGTTGCCAACCACGTCACGTTATTCCCCTACCGGGCCCACCGGTAACACGTGGAAATTTGGGGTGTGACATTAATACATGTTGCAGGTTGAGACGAGATGATGCTAAGTCAAGAAACGAGATTTAGGTGGACTTAGATACACACCTAGATTAAACTTTTATTTTGATGTTATGTTTTGAAACAATGTTGTCTTTATTTGAATTCTTGTATGACAATTTAGTATTGCAATGAAATTTGAATTTAAATTATATTGTCACATAGTGTTATGAAGTTTTGAGCAATTTGTTCGTCTCATCCCGATGTTTCCGCCATCGGTTGGGGTGTGACAGATTAGTATCAGAGCCATAACTATAGGGAATTAGGAAAAGTAGGAATGCTTTTGCCTAGTCTATAGTTTTAGGAACTTTGATTCTTATTTGTCGTTTAAAATTTCATGCATTCTACCTTATTTGTTTCTTATCTCTTCTTCCTTTGGTCTCTTAAACTTACATGCCTTTCCTAAGGCTAACATAATACACTTTTGAAGACTTGAATACACTCGTAACACAAACGAGACGAATTTACCAAAATAGGCGTTAAACCCACAATTTGGTAAACGACTCTCATTCCGCTTGATTCTATTTTTGCACGAAATTACACCATTAAGTTAGGAGTGAAATCCACATCTTAATGGTAAATTTCCAATTCAAACTCTAGTGGACCCTCGTCAAGTGTCGGAATTTGATTTTGAACCGACAAGTACCAACCACATTAGGGTACGGAATTGTCAAGTTAGGGGTGAAACCTGCATCTTGTCGATTGAGTCTCATTCCCTGATTTTCAATCTCGCCAAAGTCACGATTGTTTCGATTGATTAGAGACGTGTAGTAACTGGAAGGGTAAGATACCGTTAATCGCTTCTCAACGAGAGTATCTTACCTATAGGCCAAGGCACATTTTCTCTAATTCTAAAGGACATTCGACCCACTTTGGAATAGTCGACGTTTCTCTACCTGAAACAATTCAATGTTTTATGTGCCTCTCTTTTATGTTATCTTGATTTATATGAGATTTTATACGTGTTACCTCGTTCATTTTGAAACCGTTACACAATTCGCACCTTTCTCGCAATCAAAAAGCAATAATAATCTCTCGTGAACAAACTAAATTTACGATGCTCTCCTTATCAATGTTATGCTATGTGAAATTCATGATTATGCTATGTGAGACGATTTGAATATTTATATGCTATGTGAAACGATTTGAACATTTATATGCTATACGAAACTATATGCTATGTGATGCATTCATGAAAACGATTTTCTTAAACAAACATTAAGATCAAGTCTCACCTATTCGTTCTTTTTGAATCTTAGATGTCTTCTCATCTCTCCAACTCGACTAAGAAGTCTAAGACCAGATCCCAAAAGAAGATGATGGCATTCATGGCCAATCAGATTGCGCGTATCATCCCCAAGATCGTCATTGAGATCCAAGCTTCTGCTACTCCAAACTCCTCCGTTGATTCAAAGGTTGAGGTGCGCAAGCCCGTGTCCTTCAACTTCAAGCACTTCTCTTGTTGCAATCCTAAGCCATTCACTGGCAACGATGGGGTGACTGCTATGCTCGAGTGGTTTGACAGCATAGAGGTCACGTTCATCAACAGTGAGTGTCCTGAAGAGCTTAAGACTCGAAGTGCCACTAGGGTCTTCCAAGCTAGGGCCTTGGAATGGTGGACAAACGAAAGGAACATTCATTCAAACAAAGAGGCTTATGCTTTACCTTGGGAGGAAGTTAAGACACTCATGATGGAAGAATTCTGTCCTCCGCATGAGCAACAAAAGCTGGAAGAAGAATTTTGGGCTCTAAAGCAAGTTGGCGACGATAACCTAGCATATACCATCCGCTTTAAACAGCTTAGTTTCATTGTTCCCCATCCTTGTTTTAACCACCGACCGCATGATTCGAAAGTACAACAATGGTTTATCTCCTGCTATGCGTGATACCATCGAGGCATCCAAACTCGATAATATTGAAACCGTTTACCATCTCGCAGCTTCCCTAAACAACAATCGCATTCGCGATAAGCAAGCTACAACTCCCGTTTCTTCCAAGCCAGCCAACCAAATCACCCAGCAATCGAATAGCAACAAGGGGAAGAAGCGAAAGCATCAGAACCCTGGTTGCAACGCGATTATACAAGTTGTTAACCCGAACCCTGTCATGCCTGCAAACGATCGAAATCCATACACTGGGATTCATCCCAAGTGTGCCACTTGCAACTATCATCATCCTACCAACGTTAATTGTCGTCACTGCACTACTTGTAACTATTTTGGCCACAACACCGCCTATTATCGTAATACTCCTGCACCACAGGCTCAACCAGCTCCTCAAAACGCCAAACCAGCTCGAGCCTATTACAAGTGTGGTGACACAATGCATCTCCGTCTTCAATGCCCTCAACTAAACCAGGAACAACAACAAGCTGCTAGAGGACGAGCTTTCAACCTCAACGCAAATCAGGCGCGCAATAACAATGAAGTAGTTAATGGTACGTTTCTTGTTAATAATCTTTATGCTTCGATACTATTTGATACTGGTGCGGACAAAAGCTTTGTGTCCGTTGAATTTGATTCATTGTTAAATTGTACACGCTCTAAACTGCCTAAGTCGTTTTCCGTCGAAGTTGCCAATGGCAAATCTATCTTAGTCGATTCCGTTCTTCTTAATTGTCTTCTTACTCTTAACGAGCACGTTTCTACTATCGACCTTATACCCATGAAACTGGGTAGTTTCGACATCATCGTAGGCATGGATTGGCTTCGAAAGAACCATGCTAAAATCGCTTGCCACGAGAAGTACGTTCGTTTGCCTCTTCCATCTGGTGACACTCTACATGTTTATCGAGACCGACCTTCAAAAGGACTGAAGTTGATGTCCTGCACACAAGTGAATAGATATTTATGCAAATAGTACTTTGCCTTTTTTAGCCCACGTTGTGGAAGAAAAGGGCAAGGGAAAGAACGTAAGTGATGTTCCAGTGGTGCGCGACTTCCCTGACGTCTTTCCTGAAGATTTTCCTGGTCCTCCTCCACCTAGATCTGTTGATTTTCGCATTGATCTCATACCTGCTTCTCCAAGATCGATTTTCAATCTGGTTATCACCAACTTCGTGTTCTCAAAGAGGACATTCCCAAAACCGCATTTTGCACTCGCTATGGACACTACGAGTTCGTGGTTATGCCTTTTGGTTTGACCAATGCACCAGCTATACGCGAAGTTTTCGAAGTGTGAATTCTGGATCAAAGAAGTCCAATTCCTTGGACACGTTGTTAGCGAAAAAGGAATCCATGTTGATCCTTCCAAAATCGAAGCAGTGAAGAATTGGATCGCGCCTAAAACTCCTTCTGAAATCCGTTCTTTCCTAGGATTGGCAGGTTATTATTGTCGATTCATCTCGAACTTTTCGAAAATCGCCGTTCCTCTCACCTCGTTGACTCAAAAAGAGAAACCTTTTGCTTGGGGTCCTGAACAAGAGGATTTTTTCAAACTCTTAACAACTTGCTTTGTAACGCTCCTATTCTCGCTCTTCCTGATGGGAATGATGATGTCGTGGTATATTACGATGCATCGAACCGTGGTCTTGGTTGTGTTCTCATGCAACGAGACAAGGTCATCGCTTATCCTTCTTGTCAACTCAAAATACATGAGAAAAACTATAATACCCACGATCTCGCGCTTGGCGCAGTTGTTTTTGCATTAAGGATTTGGCGACACTACCTATATGGTACGAAGTGTGTGGTTTTCACTGACCATAAGAGCCTACAACATATCTTTAACCAAAGGAACTAAACATGCGTCAGCGACGTTGGGTAGAATTGCTTAACGACTATGACTACGAGATTCACTAACATCCTGGTAAAGCGAATGTCGTGGCCGATGCGATTAGTCGTAAGGCTCATGTTAGTAGCATTTGTTGTTTTCATGTCACTAGCGATCTTCATACTTGCATTCGTGAAGCGCAATATTCGTCAGCCAACGAAGGTAGTCTAATTGTGGAAATCCGAGGTGCTTCTATCGACCAACTTGTGACCAAATCAGATGGACTCCAATACTACCTTGATTGCATCTGGGTGCCAGATCGCGACAATCTTCGTGAGCTAATTTTGCACGAGGCACACAAGTCCCGATACTCTATTCATCCTGGTGCTGATAAGATGTACCACGATCTACGTACATCCTATTGGTGGTCTGGTATGAAGAAGGACATTGCCATCTATGTTTCGAAATGCCTCACTTGCTCAAAGGTAAAAGCTGAGCATCAGCGTCCTTCTGGTCTACTCGAACAACCTGAAATCCCTTTAGAAATGGGATAACATTGCTATGGACTTCATAACCAAACTCCCTCACACGTCTTCTGGCCATGATAGCATTTGGGTAATCATCGATCGTTTGACCAAATCCGCTCATTTCCTTCCTATTCGTGAAGATTTTAAGGTTGAGAAACTTGCTCGACTCTATACCGATGAAATGGGGAGATGTAACATTCACAAAATTTTATTTATAAAATTTAAAATAAAGTATATAAAAGACTTATTAAACGGATAGATCACGGGTAAGTTGACTGTTAGAAATATGAAGTACCTAGACGGGCCTAGGAACCGTTTAATAATTAAATTATAAAAAAATACATTATATTTGAACCTACTCCGATTTTAATGAAACTTGGTTCAAAATGTAGACACAAATATTCTCGTTCTAATGACATATTCATCTTTTTATAAAACATCATATTTTAAAAGTTATAAGCATCAAATAAGTGAAACAGTTTAATTAATTATAATATATATAAAATAATAAAATAATAATATATTTTAAACTAACATTGAATTTCAAAGTACACATATGTGTGTATGTGTAAAATTTGATAAGATGGAATCTTGTCCATTGACTTTTGGAACGTAGGCAGCAAGTTTGTCATTCCCATTTTAGTATAAATTGAAGGTTGTGGTTTCAACTTCAACTATTCATTTCCTTTTCATTATCTCGACCTCCCTCTCTCTCTAAAATTCTATCTTTTTATTAGTTTTATTTCACCTATAATAATAATAAAGCCCTGCCCCGTTTTAAGTATTGTAACCCCTGATCACTGAGTCGATACCCTGTCCGATTGATTTAGGACCCACCAACGCATGTCAAGGCTCTGCCCGACTAAGTACGTTGGGGTTCTGTCTCGTGACATATTGATAAAGTTGAATTAGGTTACTATACTTAACACGAGTGCATTACATATTTTATTAAATAATATAACAACTGTCACGGCCACCGTCTCGGTTTTACCCTGTTCAGAAGCCGCGGGACAGAAAACCCGTGGTATTGGTGTTCAATTAGGCAGCGGAAATTTTAACAGGGTCATTTAAACTGAAAACACCCATTTATTTAATTTCAAATTTCGGGACAAACCCCGTAATTTACAATAAAGGAATTTCACTGGAAATTCCCCTGTTTACAAAAACATGTTTATTTATTTACTGAGTCACTTTATCCAAGATGGTAGTGCTACACGGCACTTCTCCTGATTCACAGTAAATCACCTGAAACATGTTTAAAAAGATTTTATCAGCGGGGAAATACTGGCGAGTCATTCATTTGATACAAAACGACACATTGTTATAAATTACAGTATTAAGGGCGATTACAATGTTTATATCAACCAATTACCCAACTGTATTTGTCACTCGACTTATTTCTGTGACTATGGTCATATCACCCATTGGCTAACCCGTTGTCCAACGGTGATGGTTATCAAGTAATGTATACAAAACCCCACATACCGGCTGTAATTGAAGACTACAAAGACTTAATCCCTGTAATTATAACTTTGAAAATAAATAGGGTTTTGGAAATAATTTGGTAAAAAGAAAAAGAATGACTCACATTGCAAGTTTAGTTGGACAGAGTTTTGCCTACTGATTAAGCTTGGTAACCTAGTTAAAATAACCATGCACACGAAACTAGGTTAGTAACTTAATACAACATTTATGATAAGCTCACGAAATAAAAACCCTCACGCCGAATGACAAAGTATAGCCCGAATTCAGGCAACACTTAAACATCCATCGGATCGGTTTCAATCGATTGGACATTGTATCGTAGCAGTGATCGAGTTATTACCCTGTAATCGTAGCAACATTTCGACACTTAAATATACGAATTTGAGTAGTACATAACGTCTTTTAGAGTAAATATTCGAGCACAGACGAAAGGCCACACAACGTACTATTTATAGATGATTTTTTTGTTTTACGCGGCCCGCGTAAACCTGAAGGGAATCCTTCGCGGCCCGTGAGGGCCACCCTAGCTATGGCTAGGGCTGCCGTGTCATGGTGTAGGTCTGCCACGTGTCTGACACATGGCCTAAAGCTTATCCGGAGACTTACGAGGCTGTCGCGCCCCGCGTAAGCCTTGCTTAATTCTTACGCGGCCCGCGACGGATTGATAAAAATTGAATTTCTTGGTTTCTCATGAGGATTAGGGGTTTAGGGGTCCGGGTTTCTACTTACGGAGTGTTTTAGGGACAATTTTGTGCAGGTCCTTACATCCTCCCCACCTTATTTAAAATCTCATCCTCGAGATTTACTGGAACAAGTAAGGATATTTTCGCTTCATTTTGGATTCCAACTCCCATGTATACTCGGGTCCTCTTTTCGAATCCCACTTCACTTTGACTAGCACCAATCTTTTGTGCTTGAGGAATTTGACCTTTCTGTCTTCTATGTGGAGCGGTCTCTCAACGAATTTCAACTTTTCACTCACCTCTATGTCTTGGAGAAGTATTACTAGTGATTCGTCAGATAAACAGTTCTTGAGATTAGATACACGAAACACGTCATGTACCCCGGCTAGCTCTTCGGGTAGTTGTAATTTATAAGCAACTGGTCCAATTCGTTGGGTAACTGTGAATGGTCCTATGTACCTTGGACTTAGCTTCCCTTTCTTACCGAACCGAACTACCCCTTTCCAAGGAGAAACTTTTAAGAGTACCTTGTCTCCAACTTGGAATTCTAACGGCTTACGTCGATTATCTGCATAACTCTTCTAGCGATCTCGAGCCATTTTCATTCATTCCTTGATTTGGGTTATCTTGTCGGTGGTTTCATGTACAATCTCGAGACCTGATAATTGACTTTCTCCTATTTCAGCCCAGCAAACTGGGGTTCGGCACTTTCGTCCATACAGTGCTTCGAACGGGGCAGCACTGATACTTGTATGGTAACTGTTGTTATAGGAGAATTCCATTAATGGTAAATGGTCATCCCAATTTCCACCGAAGTCGATCACACATGCTCTGAGCTTGTCTTCAAGGGTTTGGATCGTCCTTTCACTTTGTCCATCTATTTGGGGATGGTATGCAGTAGTTAGATTCAAGCGTGTTCCCATAGCTTCTTGGAAACTCGTCCAGAAGTGCGAAGTGAAATGACTATCCCTATCTGATACAACGGAGAGTGGAACTCCATGTAAGGATACTACCTCGTCTACATATAACTTTGCTAATCGTTCCATGCTATAGGTTTCCTTCATTGGTAGGAAATGAGCTGATTTGGTTAATCGATCTACAATCACCCAGATTACATCGTTACCTTTCCTGGTTTTGGGTAACTTAGTAACAAAGTCCATTGTTATTAGTTCCCATTTCCATACAGGCATTTCTAATTGTTGAAGTAACCCTGAAGGTTTCTGGTGTTCTGACTTAACTTGTGAACAAGTTAGACACTTAGAAACATATCTAGCTATGTCCTTTTTCATTCCTATCCACCAGAAGTTATTTCTTAAATCTTGGTACATCTTATTATTACCAGGGTGCATGGTATACCTAGATTTATTGGCTTCTTCTAGAATCTTGTTTCTTAAATTTCCTTGCCTATGTACCCAAATCCTTTTCTTATGGAATCTCCAAATTCCATTAGTCCCTTGCTCTAATTCCTTTATCCCTCCTTTCATTCCTTCAGCATCATCCTTGATTTCCGTTTCTTGAACGTTCTTTAGTTGTTCCATTAAATCTAATTGGAGATTTAATCTAAGAGCATGAACTCGCCTTTGTTTTTCATGATACTTACGACTCAAGGCGTCTGCTACTACATTCGCCTTTCCTTCGTGATATTGAATATCACAGTCGTAGTCACTTAGAATTTCCATCAATCTTCTTTGCCTCATGTTTAATTCTTTTTGCCCAAATATGTACCTTAAACTTTTATGATCTGTGTAGACAGTAAACTTACTTCCGTACAGATAATGTCTCCAAATCTTAAGGGCGAAAATTTTTGCTCCTAATTCTAAGTCATGAGTCGTATAATTTTCCTCGTGCTTCTTCAACTGCCTTGATGCATAGGCAATTACCTTTTTACGCTGCATTAGCACACATCCTAATCCCAGCTTAGAAGCGTCGCATAAGACTTCAAAATCTTCGGTTCCATCTGGTAAAGCCAGAATTGGGGCATTTGTTAATCTTTGCTTTAAGATCCTAAAGGCCTCTTCTTGCTTAGGTCCCCATTCAAACTTAACAGTTTTACAGGTTAGCTTAGTTAATGGAACAACTATTTTAGAGAAATCTCGTATGAAGCGCCTATAATATCCGGCTAACCCTAGGAAACTTCTAACTTCTGTTGCTGATTGCGGGACCTTCCAATTCATGATTGCTTCTATCTTTGAGGGATCTACGTGAATACCTTCGTGATTCACCATGTGTCCTAAAAATTGCACCTCTTGTAGCCAAAATTCACATTTTGAGAATTTGGCGTAAAGCTTTTCTTTTCTTAACAAAGTTAAGAGTGCCTGCAGGTGTTCACAATGCTCATCTTGGCTCTTGGAGTAAATAAGTATATCATCGATGAAGACAATTACGAATTTATCCAAATACGGTTTACAGATCCTCGATCTCATGCGTCTTTGGAAGGACTCATCCGGCTTGGATGCGTCCATATGCAGACCCTTTAAATACTCAATAAAAATTGGAAACGTGACGTTTTGCAGGTACGGTTTACAAATCTTGGAGTAAATAAGTATATCATCGATAAATAACATTCCCAAAATTTTATTTATAAAATTTAAAATAAAGTATATAAAAAAACTTATTAGACGGATAGATCACGAGTAAGTTGACTGTTAGAAATATGAAGTACCTAGACAGGCATAGGAATCGTTTAATAATTAAATTATAAAAAATACATTATATTTGAACCTACTCCGTTTTTAATGAAACTTGGTTCAAAATGTAGACACAAATATTCTCGTTCTAATGACATATTCATCTTTTTATAAAACATCATATTTTAAAAGTTATAAGCGTCAAATAAGTGAAACAGTTTAATTAATTATAATATATATAAAATAATAATATCTTTTAAACTAACATTGAATTTCAAAGTACACATATGTGTGTACGTGTAAAATTTAATAAGATGGAATCTTGTCCATTGACTTTTGGAACGTAGGAAGCAAGTTTGTCATTCCCATTTTAGTATAAATTGAAGGTTGTGATTTCAACTTCAACTGTTCATTTCCTTTTCATTCTCTCGACCTCCCTCTCTCTAAAATTCTACCTTTTTATTAGCTTTATTTCACCTATAATAATAATAAAGCCCTGCCCCGTTTTAAGTATTGTAACCCCTGATCACTGAGTCGATACCCTGTCCGATTGATTTAGGACCCACCAACGCATGTCAAGGCTCTGCCCGACTAAGTACGTTGGGGTTCTGTCTCGTGACATATTGATAAAGTTGAATTGGGTTACTATACTTAACACGAGTGCATTACATATTTTATTAAATAATATAACAGCCGTCATAAAACACCCTAAACGCTCCTAAATACAACCGCATACGCTTAAACGAACCCAAATAACCTTTATATTGTTAAAAATCAAATAAAAACAATTTCTGAGAGTTCTCACGGGCCGCGACCCATCTCCATGGGTCTGTCACGGGGCGCGACGTAGTGACACCAGGCAGAACCCGCTTGCGCCACGTGTCCCAATGCGTGTGAAGGCTACCCAGGTGACTCGCCAAACCTATAGCCTAGCCTACGGCTCTCGCGGGCCGCGAAGGAGGAAGGGGTGGGTGTCGCGGGGCGCGAGCCGCCTCTCGTCCAGCCTATAAAAGGCAGCGATCACCATCATTCGTTTCCGTTCAATTTCTTTTCTTCTATTTGAGATATAGTGGGCTATTATGCTCGTGAATTATACCCACTAAAAAGCGAAGCTCTGCCTCGTTGTAAGTATTATAACTCCGGTTACGTATTAGTTACTATGCCCGATTGATCTAGAGCTCTGTAACGCATGTCAGGGCTCTGCCTGACTCAGCCGTTGGAGTTCTGTCTCGGGGGAAGGGTATAGCTAATGTAAATTGGGTTATCTTATTAACGCGTGTGCATTGTTTATTTAATAGATTATAACCAGGAAGTCACCAGGAATTATTTAAAATAGCAATGTGAGTGTTTCCTCTTTTCCAAAATTGTTTTTACAAAACCTCAATTGTTTTAAATTATGATTAACAGTGACTGAGTATTTGTATTCTACAATTATCATCGGTATGTTGGGGTTTTGTATACAAAATTTGTCACTACACTGTGAGTAGTAACATGACCACAAGTCGGGTTGACAGTACCGTGGGTGGTAATTAAAGTAGAAATATAAACAAATGTAATTGCGAGATCGCCCTCAATACTGTAAAATGATAAAACTTGTTTTGATTAAACTGGGATTCACTCGCCAGTATTTCTTACTGATAAAGCCTTTTTAAAACGTGTTTCAGGTAACTTAAAGTAAAGCTAATAGAAGCCAGTTGGAGAGCACTGAAGGCTTAAAGAAGTGGCTATAAAAGTTACCTAAATAAAAAGGAAATCATATTTTCAATAATTAGGGTTTATCTCTATAAATGTATTGTAAATAAAACTTGGGTTTTTCCCATGTATTTATTATTTATAAAAGTGTGGTGTTTTAACTCTGATAAACTATTTCCTAACTACGGTCCTGATGTTAATTTTCGCTGCCAAATTAATAAACACCGATACCATCTGACTGGCTCGCAGCTCCCGCTCCCAGGGTAGGGGTCGGGGGCTTTGACAGGAGAAGCAAGAAGAATAGGAATGTGGCGTTCTAAACTTCACTCCCCACTATTTAGCCCTGTCGTTTTCCTGTGACGATCACCTTAAGATGGGCGGGAGTAAAAATGATAATGAAGTCCATCCACCTGAACTCCATCAACCCCTAGAAGACTTAGAATATATAAGTCAAATAGAAAAGAGGATTCTCCAAAAAAATCAAAGAAATAGAATCCTTGATGAAGGCGCGATATTCATCAAGGATCCCAACCGAAGGAGAATCGATGGAAGAAAAATCAGGTTCAAACAACACCGAGACCAACGAACCTACTATAGACGCTTGCAAAGACGAAGGCGATAGTAGTCCCTGTTTCGATTTCACGACGGTTTGGACAGGAGCGAGTCGACTCATACCTTCTTTAACAAGAGCCCGGATAAGGTAAATAAGGGATGGTTCCGTTTTCCCATTTTTAAAGTAGGCTTCTACCTTTTCGACAACCTCTTGCGTTTTCATACCTCTTGTCGGAGCCTTGGGTATATCCGGCAATACGGTGTTATTCCAACCAGTAAGTAACCACACGATAACGGATAATTCCTTAAAAAATCTAGACAAACTTCATAAATTCCCTGAACACGGGGCCGTGTTCCTTGAACACAGGGTCGTGCCCAATCTTCATCGTTAACATGGGGCGTGCTGGACCAACACGAGGCCGTGCCCCCCGCATTTTTCCAGCACGGGGCCATGTCAGTGATGATGTGGCCCGTGTTTTACTAACGGACAACATGCTCTGACACATGCAGACGGCACGGGTCATGTTGCCCAGGCACGGGGCTGTGTCTGCGTATTGTCACTGTTTATAAAGTCAGCCTTGAGGAGAATGTTTGGAA
The DNA here is from genome assembly GCA_030545235.1 of Helianthus tuberosus. Lineage (NCBI taxonomy): Eukaryota > Viridiplantae > Streptophyta > Magnoliopsida > Asterales > Asteraceae > Helianthus > Helianthus tuberosus. The sequence continues at coordinate 64,346,968 of CM060443.1, forward strand.
CCATTCCAAAAAGGCAAGATCCTCCAGATTTCTCACACATACTCTAAAAGGTATGTTCTTGAAAAGGTTTCATTTGCCCTTCTTGTCCTTACTTCTTTTGGTCCTTTTCCCTTTTTCCTTCCACCAAGAACTCCATTGAAGCTTGAAGCTTAAAAAGCTTCAATAGAAGGTTCAAAAGCTTGATTCTTAGCTCAAATATTTGCAATTCTACTATAATAAAACATTTTTTTAAGTTATTTACGTTCAGAAAAGTAAAAATCAAACAAATTTAACTTAAAATAAAAATTCTTGAGCTAAGCATCCAGAACAGATGGAGCAGCACGGGGCCGTGCTGAATGTTCTGATATCCCATAACTTGTTAACGGTTAGTCATTTTTCCTAGAATGTCGAGCCAACAAAGCGGGACTTCATCAACTAGCTCCAGTAATCACCGAAGAGGAGGAGACTTTCTCTTAAGGCTACTCTTGTTAGATACGTGAGTGCTTTAAGGGAGTCTCTCGAAGAAATGACCATGGTGGAAGAAGTTCTTATCGACCGGGTAAACTACCTCTCAATAGGTCTAGAGGATTGCTTCAGGGAGATCAATCTATTGCACCAAAGGTTGAACATCTTGGCCATGTCTCCGATGGAACCGATCTGGCCACAAGAAGATTGGAACCTCGCAAATGAGGTCATTCAACCCACCGGGTGGGAAGAGAAGAACCCAGAACCTCCCCCTCTCAACATCGCCTTTGAGGTTTTGGTGAATCCCACTCCCCCTCAAGAAGAAGTCGAAGAGGAGCCCTACATCTTCCTTCCAAGGGAGATATAGGAGATTCTCAATGACCTCTAATTAAGTGCTCCCGAAAATAGCTCAATTCCTCTAACGTCTAACCTTCTTAGATCTAGGAAAGTAGCTATGGGGTTTTTAAATAATGATCTCAGGGAGGCATTCCTCAAGAATCTATCTATCTATCTTAGGATAATTTAGGATTGTAATCTTTATTTTCTTGTACTTGTATTTTATTTTCACTGAAATGGAAGTATGGTTGATGATGGTTTCCATAAATGTGATAAAGAAATTGGAAATGCCAGAAAGGTGATGAAACATGGAGCCCATGCACGTAAAACATGGCCTTCTGACTCAAAAAATGCAAAACAGTGTCTGCAGCACGGGGCCATGCTCACTCTACACGCCCCCGTGCCCAACTTACTGATGTCCAAAATTTTCTACCGAGAAGGTGGCACGGGCTGTGCTCACCCAGCATGCCCCCCCCCCCCCCCCCCCCGTGTTGCCATAGCACGCCCCCGTGCTGCAAGTACTAGTAACCAAAAATTTTGCTATTTTCACACTTTTTACACATTTAACCAAAATAAATCCTATTTGTGGCACATTGAGGTCAATGTGTAATTTAAGTGTGGGGGGTGATAAAACTTTGAATCGTTTGTCCTAAAACAAGCCTTACACAAAACTCGCCTTGGAACCGCTAATCACCCCAAACTTTTTCAATTTTTTTTTATTTTTCTTTTACTTATCTTGGTTTGGTTGGGTAAAATAAGTTCTAAAAATTATGTTTTTACGGATTTACACCTGATAGCGTCGTGATAAAAAGAACCAATTAAGAAAATTACGAAAACGAACATAATAAATCTTTGTAAAATTTGATTATATATACACTTTTGTATTACAACCCTTTTTCCCACAAAAGTGAGTTTTGAGCCTTTACCAAGCATAAAAAACATATCTATACTAATTGCTCAACTTTCGTTTCTTGTGTGAATAGACCGTTTAGTTCTCACGAATCTAGAACTTGACAATGCGATACGTTCCAAGTCCTTAGCGACAAAAATCAAAGTAGGTAAATGATAGAGGCATTAGGATCAACCCATTTTTTTTTCAAAACCTTTATTTTACTTTTCTTTACCAAAAACATCCCCCTAGATAAACCCTTTGAACCTTAAACCTTTCATTTCTAAAAACCACAAAACAAACCTTTTCATTTTTCATCTTTATTTTTGTAAAAGATATCGGTTATAAAATTATGATTATGGCTATGTTTCAACTTTGGCAATAAAAAAATCAGATAATTTGCCCAAAGTATTTTTCTGCTAAGCCACAAAGCAATAGAAAAACCGATATTTTTACGCCTTTCGCCATTTCAATAAAACATACCAAACCCAACCACAACCTACCCTTTAAAGCCCTCTTGATACTTGCAAGGATTTGACGTCAAAAAGGAGGAGGTTTGATTGATTGTCAAGCCTATGGTAGAGTAAGTTCCAAACCGGGCACGAGCGTTCTCACTTACAAAACTTCAGCCGAGTGTTGAGTGACCACTTGTGAGGTGTGTAAATTTGTATATAACTAAATGGAATTTTATAAAGGCATGTTATGCCCAAAACAAATAATGTTTCTTAAATTGTGTTTTAAATAAATCATGACGAATAAGATTGTAAATAAAATAAAAACAAAATAAATTTAGAACCTGGATTCCCGACACTCTAAAGATAAGACCAGAACCTTCTCTTGTACCTATTCTGTTTGGGTGTGAAAGCCACATAATAGAGTTTTGTTTGATGACAAGAAAAGATTCAAGTGTGGGGGTATTTGATGTGCATAAAATATAACATATAAATTGTATCAAACACGGCATAAAATCAACCCTTTTTCATTACTAATGTTGGAAAAAGCTTGTTTCTTTGTTCCTTTTAAATTTACAGGGTCAAAAAAGCTTAAATGTGCAAAAGGAGCAAAATAACAGCAAAAACCAACATAAATACAAAGAAGGAGGATTGACGCAACTCACCAAGCCCATATCCACATCTAAACCAATAAAATAGCAAGATCAGAAGACCTGATATGGGGCCGTGTCCACCAGACACGGGCCTTGTCCTAGACTGGAATCTCTAGAGAAGAAAAGACAACAGCAAAAGACAAAATAGACAACCAACACGGGGCTGTTCTAAGGCAACACGGGGCGTGGTTAACTCTAAGATTCGCAGAATCTGAGATAGTACAACAAGTACATTGGCCACGGGTCGTGCTGTTGACACACGGGGTCGTGTAAGTACAAGACCTGACACTGCAGTTAATGAGGAAGAGAGAGAGAGAGAGAGAGATGGCCACGGGGCTGTGCCAGGCGGGCACGGGCCGTGGTGAACATCTTTCTTCAGCCTACAAATAGGGGTGCTTGGTTCCATTCCAATCCATCCCTTGGCACTTCTCTCTCACTTGCCACCACTCCACACCAGCAGAACACCATCATCCACCACCATCATCCATCTTCCATCATTTAGAGTGTGTTGTAGTCTCGGGATCCAATATCGATCGTAAGAGTCTTTGTCACTTACATCACTTGGTGAAGACAAATCTTTTATGTATTACTTTTTGATTTCCCATCTTTGGCTACTTTTTAATTGGGTATGTATTAATGACTTTAATAACTAGTTTTTTTTTATATTGAAGGGGAATTTATCTAATCATTCTTCATATGTTGTTGATTCACATATTCTTGTCTTTACGGTCTATATAAAGCATGTTAACTACTTGGAAGGGGGTTAGAAGGGTGGATGGGTAAATCCTATGTCTCGTTCAGTGTATAGATCCTGCTTGAACCTGGTTCAAGATTAGTAGGACTTCACGAGCGGACGGTCTTAACCCTCGCGGGAGAAGTAAGAACCACTTGAATCCCTTATCTATAAACTACTATTAAAACTTTAAACCAACCCTGCGAGGACTGTATCCCTGCTGACTCAGACCAAAGGGTTGAGGGTAACGCTGCCTAGAAGGTGGCCTACCACTTTTCGCATTAATAACTTACTTAATTATCTTTCAATAATCCGACCTTGCGGGACTGTATCCTTGCTGACTCAGACCTATAGGTTGAGAGTAACATTGCCTGGAAGGGGGCCTACTACTATAACTTAAAGATAATCTCTTAAAATGCCCAAAGTGTGGAAATCATTAAAAGGATACATAAAAGAGGAGTTGGAACCAAGTGATTCCTTCTTGTCTATTTGTTTTTCCTTATATTTTATTTTTTCTTTTTAGTTTATCTTTTTATAGCTTTAAAAACCTTTTCATCAAAGTTTGGTTAGATTAGATGTTAACGATAAGCCGGTATTAAAAGCTCTTGTATCCTTGGATGACCTCGGTATCTTGCCATCACTATACTATGTCCACGATGGATGCATTTGCCCTAACGTGTGTGTAGAGTAATAGTAAAATATCGTGTTTTATAAATTTAAAACTTGAATCGGCGAGTAAAAAGAGCTAAAATATATAAAAAAATATAACCTCACATGCACACGTCAGCGGTGTTGTTATTACATTCGTTCGATAGAGATCGGGGGCGAGGCATGGATTCCAGGATTTCCATGGGATCGTATGTTGGTGTGCTCGCAGAGAGTTTGGAGGTATTTGCATATTTCCCACCAGCGTAGATGCATGAGGAGCCTGCGGGGTCGATGATTAGGCTTAGCGATATGCACCAGATGACCCAGTTACTGGCAGCAGGAGATCCGCCCAGGTTTTAGGAGCCTAGGGCGATTCAGGTAGTTCCTGTGGCTAAGGGAGAGGCACAGGAGGACGCTCCAGTTGTTGCGCCACGCTACCCATTCGAGGGTCGGCAGCGGGCTCCTGCTAGGGTAGCAGGATGTAACACCTCGTAATTTCATGTCCAATAATGTATTGACACGTGTCATAAGCTTTGAACGTGTAAAAGAATACTCTAGAGGGACTAAAGTTGACAAACAAGGAAAGTATGTGAATATAAGGGTTCAAAATGTCAACAATGGATAAATATACTTTACAATAACCCTACATGATGTTTATACCCTTAAATGAATTAATCATGGATCATACGAAGCTAATTGTGAAAGAAAGTGAGAGATTTCAAACTACAGGGGTTAAATGTGTCAACATGTTTAAAGTATACCTCTGAGTGACCTTTTAGCAAACCCGAAGCTTTGTAACGATTAATTATGCTCACTAGAAAGCATGATAAAAATTTCCCCAAGTTTCGTTATCGTATGAGAAAGTAGGGGTGAGCAAATTAACCACCATAACCGATAACCGAACCATAACCGACATAACCGAACCACTAATAACCGATAACTAATATAACCAATGGTTATGGTTATGAAACTTTGTATAACCACTCAATCGGTTATGGTTATGGTTATGAAGCTTTGGTTAACCGATTATAACCGAAACCGAACCGAAGTTGTGATGTTAAATTTATATAATAGATTTGTGTTTTACAAAACCATATAGAGGGTTTTTACTAAGATAAAAGTATGTTAGTAACAAAATGATCTTGATGGCCATAATTGTTTTTATTTGAGAATTACCTTATTAAAAAGAACTCTAAATCGGTAGTTTAACCAAAAAGTTTAGTCTTCGTTATCTTATAAAATAGGCTCAAGCTAAGTTCAAATCGTGCACAACCCAATTTTAGTTCTGGTGAGCTGGCCTGGTCCTTACGGACCGTATGGCTAGGACCCTTACGGTCCGTAAGCCATGCCCAGAAGCAGAAAACCCATAGGTGGTTGTTCAGCCCATGTAACCGACTTATATTGCCAATACTCAATACCATGTGCTGCCCAAGCTTGTTTTTAGGCTCTAGGGACACTTGGGATGCATCAAAGATCAATGGTAGACTTGTTTGGCATGATCTAGTAAGATTAAACTCACTATATAAAGACCCACAATGTGTAACTTTTGATCATTCACTCATAACTTCATTTGTGGAACTTCCTGGAGCACAAGAGCCTTCCCTAAGCATCTCTAGTTGTAATTAGGACTTCGGTAAGTATCCTTAACCTTCCTTAATCGTGTTTTACTTAGTTTATAGCTTAAAAGTCAAACCGTCATAATTAAGCTTTGACTTAACGATTAATCGCTAATGGTCCAGAGATTAGTCAAAGTAAAGGTAGTTATAAGTTGGTAATTATGTGGGCATTAAACCCTTAAAAGGGCACCCTCTGATTCCCGCTCTAACTAGGTCAAATGTCGGGTCAAACTTAATCCGAAAAAGTCAACAGGATCTTAATTTTCAATTTAATGCATATTTAGCAATGTAGAAGACGTGTAACCTATTTTATCACTCATATAACTTGGTAATTAGTATAAGAACTGGTCTAAGCTTGTTTGATCGGACAATTTTCTGTTTTGGCTCGGTTCGGAACCGAAAGTCGCAAAACTTTGACTTTTGTTTTGACTTCAGTTCTGACCCAATTTAGATGGATTTAGAAATTCCTTAGAGCTTCATTAGGACCAGCTTGTACAATAGTATAACCCTCTGCGATTATACTACTCGACTCGTTGATTGTCCGACGTTTCCGTTAAATGCCTAATGTTGACCAATATGCCCATTTGACCTTAAAACGAGAATTTTGGAAATGTGAGAGGACAATAATCTTTGTTACTGATTTATAAACATGTCCCTAAAATTTCACATCAGTTGGAGGTCTAGATTAGGAGTTATGCTCAATAGCGTAATTAGAAAGCTTTTTATTAATTAAACGGTGTAATTAGCATAAAGCCTATCTAAACCCAATTTTGAAACCAAACCTTTTACCCACTGATGTAATATAATATTTTGGGATTTTTGAAGATTTTTAATTATTTTTAAACTGATCATAACCTAAGGTTATTGCCTTGATTCGGTAAATACCGATTATACCCTTTTTGCTTATAAAATGAGTTTTACATAACATTTAGACACCAAACCTTTGGCTACTGATTTTATATGATAAATGAAGTATTTTGAACTTTATAACCTGATCAGAAAACTAAGATTTTTGTTATAACCCGGAAATCGCTTTAAACGGCTTTTTACGCGTATTTAACACATAGTATGGGTTTAAAACCATTTTGTCATATAAGACTTATCACTAACTGATATAACCTATTAAATTAAGTTGTTTTACTGATTATTTCAGACCCGTATCTCAGAAGTATATTTAATCTCTTTTATAATCTTTAAAATGACCAAAATACCCTTACGGGGCTTAAATTGAGATTAAACTCGTTTTGGGCATAATGGAAGGTATCCTACTGATATCGCAACATATTTAAGGCATATTAACTTAGGAATCCTGTTCGTTACTCATTCGGGTACCCGTTATGCGTTATTCGCGTTCGGTTCGGTTCGGTTTATGTAACTAGTTTACATAAATTAGCCGAAACGGGTCGAACCTTATCATTTTTATCTCAAAATCCAGAATGTGTTTAGTTTACCCATATTATACAAGTCTTCAAACTTGTCGGGTCTAAATCACATTCTATTCCGGTCTTCGCTTAATCATGCGTTCGAACCGTATCTTCCTTTAAAACTAACCAGTCTAAGTTTAGGCTTAATTAAAGACCAGTTAGGATTCTAATAGGTTATTATAAACCTTCGTTCCAGAATAGGAGACCCGGTAAAAGCTACGTGCACTTGCTTGTTGTGATTATTACTTGCAAAGGTAAATACTTTTAACTTATTTTCCCTTATATGGGCTTTGGGGTACGGTATATAAAATACCGTTTGGTCGGGCATTGAATTGTTAATCATGATAAGGTTAATTTATTGAGATGACCCGTTTAAACTGTTTTGTTTGCTTAAAGCCTTTGGGGGGTTAATGACCATGTCCCGGATATCCTTGGCATCATTTTACGAAATGGCCACGACCTAAGCACGGGGTGTAGGCGTACACCCGTCAGTGCCTAAATAAATAATGTGGTGTGTCTATTGATCTTTAACCCGGAACGAACCGGACTACTGAACACATAAGGAACATGTAATTCTTTTACAAGTATTATATTCAAATAATTATCCCAAGTTATAAAATGTTTGTGCCTCGTGCATTTAAATCAAACCTTTTCAAAATGAGCCAGTTGATTCTATTTACCAGTGTAAACTGACGTATTTTCCCAAAAAGATTAAGTGCAGGTACTACTCGAAATAGGTTGGCTTTCTCCTTAGCATCAATAAGAGTCTCACAAGCTTGGATGCATTTCAGTCTGTTGAACAATGTTTCTTTTTATTTGATCCACCTGTGGATTATTTTCAACTATTTTGTGATACTTAATATTACAATTTTATTCGGTTGAAATGAATCTATCTTTTGCTTCCGCTGTGCATTTAAATATTGTGTTGTTTGACTATAATGATATCAACTACATCACGATACTCCCCACCGGGCCCACCGGTAATACGTGGAAATATCGGGGTGTGACAGGTTGGAATCAGAGCCAACACTTAGTGAATTAAACACTAGCCTTTGTGTTTAATCTCAGTTACACAATTGCACATTCCTAAATTTTCGAGTCTAGACAAAGAACTTAGGACAAATCCAAATTGTTTTTAATTCTAACTTTGTCCTTTATATTTTTGTTGTATCTTTCATTTGTTGTAACAGGAATTATGCCACCGAGGTTCCGAAGAGGAGGACGAGGCAAGGGGCCAATCCACGCCCCCAACGATCACGAGGTCGGGCCTTCACATCGGCGAACTCCTTCTGCTACAATGAGTGCCGATCCTCAAGGAAACCGGAGGACCTATTTGGAGCCCGCTAGGCGATCTACCTCGATAAGATCAACGCCTCCTTATCGTCACTCCTTTGGGCCGCAATCAGAGAACGAGCCTGAAGACTCGTGCCACTCCTTCTTGCCGTTGCAGCGATCCCTTTCGCACCATTCCTTTGGCGACCCCACTCCTGTTTTCCAGGGCCGGTTCAACCCGGCAAACTACATTCAAGAACCAGTGGGTTTTAACCCACTAGGACCTGAAGACCATTTCCCCGAAGCTCAGGGAATGGATATAGATGAGGACACGGATCCTGTCGAACCACCTTCTGGGACACCTACTCATCCCATCGAGATTTCGGATGGGTCATCCTTCCATGGATCACCTTACAATGGCCCAGACAGCTACCAAGCAAGATTTAACCAGTATGAATGGTACTTTACACCCTCTCACCATTCATCGCCTCATGAGCAGCAGCAACAGCAGCAGGATCCCTCCGAGGATTCGCGTTTCGTGGCAGTTACGCCACCGCCACCACCGCCGCCAGTACAACAAGCGCCTCCCGAACCACCGAGGCGTAGAAGAACAGGCGCACGAATGTCCGTGCGAGAAAGGGGTTTTCACTTTAGCACCCCCAACACTCAAGTGGCAGCCACTATCCGCCACTGCATGAAGACCCACAAATGGGTGGGCCTTCAAACCCAGTTTCAGAGGTGAATTCTGCATCAGTTGCACCACCACCGCCACCATTGGGATTTGGTAACCCGATTCGTACATACGCCGGTTCAACGGCGTACGATCCATTTGAGCAGCCGGCTCACACTCATTACAACTATGCTGAAGCCGACCCATATCTTGTAGCAGCAAACTACAACGTCCTTCATCCTGAAGGACCATACGGAGCCCCTTGGGGAGTGGGATACCCAACTCATGGGTATCAAATACCTGCTCGACCACCGGTTCAGCACCAGCCGCAGCCACCACGGTTTTCCCTACCGGAACAGGAGGAAATCCTCCACATGCTAAACAGGGTGGAACGAGAATTTCAAGAAGAGCGTAGGAACAACCGGGGATTCCTTAAGGGCCTAGCAAGCTTGTTAAAAGGAAAGAAGAAGAGGGATCATTGAATCCCTATATGTATTGTTGTATTTCCTTATTTCAATCAAGTCCCTGCGTGGACATTTATCTATGTACTCAGTCCCTGCGTGGACTTGTCCTTTAGTCCCTGCGTGGACACCTATCTTAGTAATCAGTCCCTGCGAGGACTTGTATTATCAGTTTAGCCCCTGCGTGGGTAAGTTATTTCTGTTAAAAGTCCCGTTTAGGGCAATGTGTACTCCTTTTAATGTTTAATGGAATGTTAAGTTTTAAAAAACAATTTCATTTTTATCATTATATGCATAATATATTATACATGAAATAAATAAATTAAAAATCATTCCTTTTAAAAATAATCTGCCTATTAAATATTGAATAAGAATCTTAAAGGTGTAACCTAGCCTGCATGTCATTAAAAGACTTGGCCAAAATGGTAAAACCTGTTTAAAAAGATTCAAATCCCTGTTAACATCTGAAAACATGTTAACGCTCCTGGCAGACGTGATTCATTAAAATCACACACGTCATTCTTATAATAGGATTCTTCAAAAGATTCCTATCCTAACCTGATGATCTATAAATCATGGGTTTAAACCATCAATTAAGATGATTATATATTAAACATCCATAGGTAATGTAGTACCTACGGGCCATACTCATTGTCATATAAGACAAAAGACAGTAGTAGTCTACGACTCCCTGTCAGAAAAAGGTAAAGAACTATGTTCAAACCTTAATGCCTTGATTCTCCGAAATCATGGCTTATGATTTAGAATGTCCCTGTGACTAGGCCTTTTGTGCCACTAATAATACTGTTATTGTTTTATAATTAGGATAAATTATAATAAAAATCCTAAATAAATATGATTAACAAATTAACCAAATATGGTCTGTGTTTACCATGGTTGATGAATTGCCATAAAAGACAATTCCATAATAAACTCCCAAATAAATTATTGTCAATATCTTATGTAACCGTTCAAACTACATGGCTGACTCGGATGAGATCAACAGTCACCCAAGGGAGAATCATGATAATACCCGAATTAACGTAGCAGGTGCAGAACTGCAGGCAATGATAGACAATGCCATTACTCGAGCTTTGGATAGACAGTTCCATGAATCCAGTGGTACCCATGAAAGGACCCAATCTGTACCACACTCTAAACCACCCTCTAAAACTCACACTGCTCACAACAGTAATTCCCATCACTCATCAAACCAAAGGAGTGTTCCATCTCAAAGGATCGTACCGAATCAGGAACCCCGTGATAAGGGTTGCTCCTATAAGTATTTTGTTTCATGCAAACCCAGGGATTTAACTGGGGAAAAAGGAGCTATAGACTGCATGACATGGTTGGATGAAATGGACACTGTAGTAGATATCAGTGGTTGCGCTAATAAGGATGTGGTGAAATTCGTGTCTCAGTCTTTCAAGGGTGAGGCATTAGCTTGGTGGAGGTCTTTGATCCAAGCTACAGGGAAAGTCCCATTGTACAATATGACTTGGGAACAGTTTGTGTCATTGATCAAGGAGAACTACTGCCCTCAGCATGAGGTTGAGAAGATTGAAGCTGATTTCTTGTCTCTGGTTATGAAAAACCTGGATTGTCAAGCCTACCTTACAAGCTTCAACACCATGTCAAGGTTGGTTCCTTATCTTGTGACACCGGAACCCAAGAGGATAGCTCGATTCATCGGGGGTTTAGCCCCAGAAGTTAAGGCCAGTGTGAAAGCCTCTAGACCAGCTACCTTCCGGTCTGCAGCTGATATAGCATTATCTCTTACTCTGGATGCGGTCAGGCAGAGATCGCTGAGAAACACTGATGCTGAGAAAAGGAAGCGTGAGGATGATAACTCATGGCGATCAGATAAGAGACATAGGGGAAACAATGACCACAAAAAGAGTTCTGGATCTAAGAAAGATGGTCATCAGTCGGATGATAAGCCCAAATGTAAGATCTGCAAGAAACAGCACTTCGGGAAGTGCAGATATGAGTTGAAATCCCAGTCACAGCCAAGGGCATGTGGGATTTGCAACTCTTCTGAGCACAAGACCCTAGACTGTAAGAAAATCAAGGATGCTATGTGCTATAGCTGCAATAAAAAAGGTCATATCAAGTCCAACTGCCCAAAGCTTGCAAAGAAGACTGAGGATGGGAAAAAGACCAATGCAAGGGTCTTCCGGATGGATGCAAAGGAAGCTATTCAGGACGACAATGTGATCACAGGTACCTTCCTTATAAATGATGTTTATGCAAGAGTGCTATTCGATTCAGGAGCTGATAAATCATTTGTAGATAATAAGTTTTGTAAGTTACTAAATTTACCTGTTAAAACCCTAAGTGTGAAATATGAGGTGGAATTAGCCGATGGAACCATAGAAACAGCGTCAACCGTGTTAGATGGATGTGTTATAACCATTAGGAACCACTCTTTTCCATTGTCTTTACTTCCTTTGAAATTAGCCGGTTTCGATATAGTAATAGGCATGATTGGTTGTCTCGCAACCAAGCCCAGATCGTTTGTGCTAAGAAGCAAGTGGTTGTCAGAGCTCCTCATGGCGAGCATTTGACAATCCAAGGAGATACTAAGTACGGAATGCCTGAGCAAGTGTCCATGCTCAAGGCATCAAGGTGTTTGACGAAGGGTTGTGTTATCTACATGGCACAAGTAACCCTTGATGAACCAAAGCCTAAGATCGAAGACATACCTATTATCTCTGAATATCCAGAGGTATTCCCTGAAGAACTACCTGGTTTACCCCTAGATAGGCAAGTGGAGTTCAGGATTGACATTATTCCTGGAGCAGCACCTGTTGCAAGAGCGCCTTACAGATTAGCACCAACGGAGATGAAAGAGTTGAGAACTCAACTGGATGATTTGTTAAGCAAAGGATTTATTAGACCTAGCTCATCTCCTTGGGGAGCACCAATCCTGTTTGTGAAGAAAAAGGATGGGTCGATGCGTCTGTGCATCGATTATCGAGAACTTAACAAAGTTACTATTAAGAATCGATATCCATTACCCAGGATCGACGACTTGTTCGATCAACTTCAAGGAGCGAGTTACTTTTCCAAGATCGACTTAAGGTCAGGATATCATCAACTGAAAGTCAAGGATGAAGATGTACATAAGACTGCATTTAGGACTCGTTATGGTCATTACGAGTTCTTAGTGATGCCTTTTGGACTCACTAATGCACCAGCCGCGTTCATGGATCTTATGAACCGCGTCTGGAAGCCCTACATGGATAAATTTGTCATCGTCTTCATCGATGATATTCTTATTTACTCCAAGAATCAAGCTGACCATGAGAAGCAACTCCATTGCATTCTGAAACTGCTTCATCGAGAAAAGTTCTACGCCAAATTCTCTAAGTGTGAATTTTGGCTTCGTGAAGTCCAATTTCTTGGACATGTGGTTAGTGAACACGGAATCCAGGTAGATCCCGCTAAGGTTGAAGCTGTCATGAATTGGCAAGAGCTGAAGACGCCCACAGAGATTCGCAGTTTCTTGGGATTGGCAGGATATTACAGGCGTTTTATTGAGAATTTTTCAAGGATTGCTGCACCCCTAACTTCTTTGACTAGGAAGAATATTAAGTTCGACTGGGGACCGAAGCAACAAGAATCCTTTGATATCCTTAAGCAGAAGCTAAGCAATGCACCTGTGTTAACATTGCCTGATGGAATAGAATAGTTTGTGGTATATTGTGATGCATCACACACCGGGATGGGATGTGTGCTTATGCAGAAAGGCAAAGTTGTTGCCTATGCTTCACGTCAGTTAAAGGTGCATGAAAAGAATTACACCACCCATGACTTGGAGTTGGGTGCCGTTGTATTTGCACTAAAGCTATGGAGGAACTATTTATATGGTATCAAGTGTGTGATCTATTCTGATCACAAGAGCCTCCAGCACCTGTATAACCAGAAGGACTTGAACATGAGGCAACGACGTTGGATGGAAACTTTGAATGATTATGATTGTGAGATAAGATACCATCCTGGCAAGGCGAATGTAGTCGCCGATGCCTTAAGTCGAAAGGAAAGAGTGAAGCCTATAAGAATCAATGCCAAGAGCATTGAGATAAGGAATGGTTTGAATGAAAGATTGTTAGCTGCGCAGAAGGAAGCTGTGCTAGAAGCTAACTATCCTGATGAAAAGCTAGGAGTAACTGAAGAACAGTTATCCTATGGCAAGGACGGAATTCTGAGGTTAAATGGACGAATATGGGTTCCAGTTTATGGAGGACTTCGGGATGTTATCCTCCAGGAAGCCCACAGTTCTAAATACTCCGTTCATCCTGGAGCTGACAAGATGTACCAGGATCTGAAAGCAAATTTTTGGTGGATAGGCTTAAAGAAGTCTATAGCTGCCTATGTAGCTAAATGTTTGACGTGTGCGCAAGTCAAAAGTGAACATCAGAAACCGTCAGGTTTGCTACAATAGCCTGAACTTCCCACGTGGAAGTGGGAAATTGTGACAATGGACTTCATCACCAAGTTGCCAAAGACAAAGAAAGGAAATGATACTATATGGGTAATAGTTGACAGATTGACTAAGTCAGCACATTTCCTACCCATTAAGGAGACTTTTAGCTCCGACATGTTAGCCCAATTGTACGTAGATAAGATTGTATCTCTGCATGGCGTACCAGTGTCTATTATCTCTGACAGAGATACTAGATACACGTCACATTTTTGGAAAAGTTTCCAACAATCTTTGGGCACGCTTTTTATTAATTAGGAGTTATGCTCAATAGCGTAATTAGAAAGCTTTTTATTAATTAAACGGCGTAATTAGCATAAAGCCTATCTAAACCCAATTTTGACACCAAACCTTTTACTCACTGATGTAATATAATATTTTGGGATTTTTGAAGATTTTTAATTATTTTTAAACTGATCATAACCTAAGGTTATTGCCTTGATTCGGTAAATACCGATTATACCCTTTTTGCTTATAAAATGAGTTTTACATAACATTTAGACACCAAACCTTTGGCTACTGATTTTATATGATAAATGAAGTATTTTGAACTTTATAACCTGATCAGAAAACTAAGATTTCTGTTATAACCCGGAAATCGCTTTAAACGGCTTTTTACGCGTATTTAACACATAGTATGGGTTTAAAACCATTTTGTCATATAAGACTTATCACCAACTGATATAACCTATTAAATTAAGTTGTTTTACTAATTATTTCAGACCCGTATCTCAGAAGTATATTTAATCTCTTTTATAATCTTTAAAATGACCAAAATACCCTTACGGGGGCTTAAATTGAGATTAAACTCGTTTTGGGCATAATGGAAGGTATCCTACTGATATCGCAACATATTTAAGGCATATTAACTTAGGAAACCTGTTTGTTACTCATTCGGGTACCCGTTATGCGTTATTCGCGTTCGGTTCGGTTTATGTAACTAGTTTACATAAATTAGCCGAAACGGGTCGAACCTTATCATTTTTATCTCAAAATCCAGAATGTGTTTAGTTTACCCATATTATACAAGTCTTCAAACTTGTTGGGTCTAAATCACATTCTATTCCGGTCTTCGCTTAATCATGCGTTCGAACCGTATCTTCCTTTAAAACTAACCGGTCTAAGTTTAGGCTTAATTAAAGACCCGTTAGGATTCTAATAGGTTATTATAAACCTTCGTTCCAGAATAGGAGACCCGGTAAAAGCTACGTGCACTTGCTTGTTGTGATTATTACTTGCAAAGGTAAATACTTTTAACTTATTTTCCCTTATATGGGCTTGGGGTACGGTATATAAAATACCGTTTGGTCGGGCAGTGAATTGTTAATCATGATAAGGTTAATTTATTGAGATGACCCATTTAAACTGTTTTGTTTGCTTAAAGCCTTTGGGGGGTTAATGACCATGTCCCGGATATCCTTGGCATCATTTTACGAAATGGCCACGACCTAAGCACGTGGTGTAGGCGTACACCCGTCAGTGCCTAAATAAATAATGTGGTGTGTCTATTGATCTTTAACCCGGCACGAACCGGACTACTGAACGCATAAGGAACATGTAATTCTTTTACAAGTATTATATTCAAATAATTATCCCAAGTTATAAAATGTTTGTGCCTCGTGCATTTAAATCAACTTTCTAAACCTTTTCAAAATGAGTCAGTTGATTGTATTTACCAGTGTAAACTGACGTATTTTCCCAAAAAAGATTAAGTGCAGGTACTACTCGAAATAGGCTGGCTTTCTCCTTAGCATCAATAAGAGTCTCGCAAGCTTGGATGCATTTCAGTCTGTTGAACAATGTTTCTTTTTATTTGATCCACCCGTGGATTATTTTCAACTATTTTGTGATACTTAATATTACAATTTTATTCGGTTGAAATGAATCTGTCTTTTGCTTCCGCTGTGCATTTAAATATTGTGTTGTTTGACTATAATGATATCAACTACGTCACGATACTCCCCACCTGGGCCACCGGTAATACGTGGAAATATCGGGGTGTGACACAGGAGCACGTAGGGCGCCGCGAGCAATTACATTGACGACGGTTAGTGAGCGTTTGGATAGTTTGGAGCAGACTGTTGAGGAGGTTCGACAGACGCAGGTACAGATTAGGGGGATGTTACAGAGTATTATGGATCACTTCCACATCCCGCCTCCACAGGTTTAGCAGCCAGCACCACAGGACCAGCCGTGACTGTTCAGAGCTAGATATTTTGGGTTACACACTTTTTGTACTTTTCCCTTTATTATGTTTTGATTACTGTGGTCTGTATTAATATATTATATTCTTGGAAAAATGTACGGGTGACCGGTTGGGTAGTTGTGTATATTATGGTTGTTTGTTGATATGCTTACTTGTCTAGTCGTACTTTGTGAGCATTCTTGGACATTATATATGCAGATTTGTATGCATGATTCGGTTGAGATGAGCGTTGGGATGCCTACTCGCGGAATGTTGTCGGCATATCAGGGGAGTTTCAGTTTCATTTCTCCCGTTTTTTGTTGTTGTTTGTTTCAGTTTATTTCCTTTTGTTCACATTCAGGACAATGTGTCTTTCAAGTGTGGGGATGAGGGAGTTTTATTTATAAATATAAAATAAAAAAATTGAAAAATTGAAAAATGAAAAATGAAAAGAAAAAGAAGTGAGTTTGGTGCGAGTCCCGGTTCTTTAGCGCATAGAAAACAAAAACCTTTTCAAAGCGTCGGCCAAAAGCGGTTTCATTGTCGGATTTACGAGTAGAGAGCGCATGTTTCTTTAAGTTTCGGGATAGTAGATTGACTGAATCGGTTTTTGGGAGTAAAATGTTTTGGGATGCCTAGGATAATGGACAGAGCCAGAGAGTTAATTGATTCTGCAGTGTCAATATCGGTAGCCCTTATTTTCCACATGATAGTGAGATTTGAGCCTTTAAATGTTTCATATATATACGATCACTATTTTCTTTTCATGTGGGTTTACCGACTTGTTACATTACTTTAGAACTTGTGCGTTTTGATGTAGTTTGAGACCTTAGGTTAGGATTTAACACGGATATGATAGAGGCATTAGGATCACCCTTTTTGTGTAGCCTTGTTGTTTGACCCGTTTCACCATTACCTTTAGATACCATTTTGAGCCGAAAACCATTCTTTTGTTACCCATTGTTGATTTGATAACCGGATCATGTGATGTTATTGTTATCTTTACTTAAAAAACCAATATGTATATATATAGAATAAAGTTGTGGGTCAAAGTGACCAATATGTTGGTATTTATTTCATGCTTATCTGGTTTATTGTGTAATTCTGTGTTTAGCCACTTCTTTCCAAATAAATAACCTACCTTTAGCCCTTACCTACCTGTTTAATCCCTCTTGATTCGTGTCGAGTTCTAACAATTAGTTGGAGGTCTGATTGATGTACAAGCTTATGATAGTTGTGTTTCATAGTTCGGTTTTGAGAGTTCTTTCGAAATTATATATATTATCCGAGAGATGAGTGAAATTGTGAGAGGTGTTGACATTGCATAGTTGATTGCGTGAAGGTAAGAAACGCTTGATTAGGTTTTTCATTTAAATATCTTGATTTGTCAACCTTTTGAACGTTGTAAGTCTTGTGAAACCGTTGTGTTTGATGATTTCTTGGTTCACGTTATAATCTGTTTGAGACTTGCGTTTTTGTTAAGTGTTTAAGTTGGACATGTTGCTAGGGATTTTGCTTAGGGACCAGCAAAAGGTAAAGTGTGGGGATGTTTGATGTGTTTAGAATTATACACATTTTACATATCAAATTCCCTATATTTTGAGTGGTTTGTTTATGGTTTTCCTGAGTTTTCGATACTGATTTGGTTAAATTGTGAATTGGCAGGAATTGGTGAAAAATCGGTTAATTCTGCGATGAAAACAAAGGAAAACGTACGAAGCAGAGAGAGCACGGAAAAGCGTGTCGGAAAATGATGATTTAGAGCATGAGATCTATTGATCCGAAGTCTTACGAACCGTAAGCCCCATATATATACGGTCCATAAGCAGTATAAAGTGCTGAAATTTGAAATAATTGCTGAAGCCTTACTGACCGTAAACCTTCGAGCCATACGGTCCGCAAGGGGGACCCGGAGCTGATTATTTGTTAAGCTTACAGACCGTAAGCCTTAGGGCCACACGGTCCGTATCCATGTCAGTTTTGCAAAGAAAATAGATTTAAAGCCCTACGACCTTAGGGTTTAGATATCTCACATACCAGACGGCAAAGGGCAAGTTGAGGACGATCTTGAAGCATCTTGAGGCTGTTCAAAGGTCTTGGAAGCTTTCGGTTCGTGGTTGAAGCATATTGGGTTCGTTAAACATTAGTTTTTCATATTTATTTCGATTTGAACCATGATTTCTATTGTTTCAGACTTGATTCAGTTGTGTTCTTGAATATTATGAGTAGCTAAACCTCTAAACTACTTAGGTTGAGATGAACTAGATGTTTTTGATGTTATTTTGACTCGGTTTTGACTATTTTATGCGATTTACATGATTCTTCCTTGAACTTGATCATGATATTGCATGTTGAAGTTGTTCGATTGATTCTTGGTTGTTGAAATCAGCAGTTTAGGCATATAGAAATATCCCCTAGTGAAGGAGTATGGTCCCAAAAAGCCGCGCAGACCATTCAGGTCGCGCGTTGGACCATACTCCTTAAGTAGTTTGGTGATCAATCTTTAGACCCGCACGGGATACTCAAGCAGAGCCGAACCTCGCGCGAGGTCCAAACAAGAGATAACATCAATTTCTATACTTAGCGTTCTGAATAAGAGTCTTCAGGCCCTACAAACCTGCGTGGGCTACTTACGTGCTCAGCAAAGGTCGCGCAGGAGTCAAAGCGCAGGGCCACTTCAGAAAGTACCAAAGGTACAAGTGGTAGAAGAATAAGCCAATCAGTGTCCTCCAGGCTGTGTTCTATCATGCTCCACGATCGTCTAACGTGCGGGAGACAGAAAGTACACAAGGACGCCTACGTGGCACCAATCAGGGGGCGGCGACACCTGCCCCATGATCTCCACTTACCTGCTGATGGCAGAGGGACAACAAGGCCGACAACTGAGACACGTGGCTCCAATCACGGTGCGCCAGCACCAGAGATCTTCTAGAAGACACTAACGGTTGATACCAATGAGACAAAGAGCATATTCTCTGGTTGTCGCCTTCCGGCCCAAGACCCATCAGCCCATCTCCTCTTACACCTCTCCGGCTATAAATAGAGACCTCCATGCACAGGTTAAACATTCTATTCCCACTACCCTCACTCTTAACACGCTTATTTCCTCAAAGCAGATACTTATTCTCACGCCGGAGCCTGGTTAAGAGGGAAACCCCCCATATTCCCATCTTAACAAGCGAACGGTGTTCTGTTTTACAGGAAGATCGGATCAAATCGGAGCTCAGGATAGTTTAAGAAGATTAACCCTTATGAAAGGAACATAAACCAAACTAATTAACCCTAAAATTAGTTCAGTGTTTCTTCATTGGCGCCCACCGATTTTTGCAATCACTTTCATCTTCTTTTTCTGAGTGCTTTCTAAGTTTTGTTTCCTTCGATCATGGCTGGTCAAGGAATTATTCCTGATTTCGGTTTTGGCACGAACTCTAACGCAGGATTGGGGGAGGACAATCCGAATGTCCAAGTCCAACCTGCCGAAGAGATAGGTGAAATTGAAGTAACAAACACTGGGGGACCCCGCGCGAGCTTCACTCGCATCACCCAAACGGGAACCCCAGCAAGTCATGTCGCTGGTCCTTCAAACCCAGCCCCAAACCCAAACATTTCGGCGTTACTAGGGCTACCAGAAGGCGAGACTTTAGCTTCCTGGTACGCCAAACAAATCGCTAAGATAAATACTGCGTATCAGTCCTTGAGCGCACAACAAGCAATTTTGCAAGCAGAACCATCCTTGGTTACCCCTCTGGGTCAAGCTCAAGGGGCACGCCAGACTCCTCCTCAGCAGTATGTTCAAGGGCAAGTTAACAGTCCTCCTCCACAAAGACGAATGAGCGTACACGACACACGCGACACATACGGAGAAACAGACACGTACGGTGATCACCCATCCTATGTGCAGCACAAACGTCCAGTTCATAGCCGGCTAGGGCTGCGCAACATGAACAACGAATGGGATGACACAGATCCGAATGATCCCACTTGGCAAGATGACGAGGGTTCGTCAGTCTTCAACCGTCTGCAGAAAAATCACGAGTCTTACAAGCCAAGGCAGCGCATCGCATACAGCGAAGAAGCAGAACCAGATTTTAGTCTAGCCTATAGGCCAGCGGAAGCTGCTGAACATTCAAAGTTCGTTCCAAATATTGCTCTAGCCCCGCTCTCAAGAGAAAAGCTACCCCCAATAGTGGGAAAGTTCAACGGTCTCACCGACCCTGACGATCATGTTCGAGTATTTACAAGCGTTGGTGTTATGGAAGGATGGAACATGCCAATGTGGTGCCATCTGTTTATTCAGACTTTCACAGGGGCTGCTCGCGCATGGTTCGACAGCCTTCCGCCTGGAAAGATCACGTCATGGGTTGACTTCAGAACTCAATTTGTTAACCATTTCAGCCATTAAAGACGTTATCAAGGTGATACGTCTGAAGTAACGGACATCTGGCGCAGAGAAAACAAAGGTTTAGAAGACTTCATCACTCGCTTCAATAAGGAGTGTTTGGAAATCGGTGGTGTAAGCGAACAACTAATGCGCGCTCACTTCAAGAAAGCCATTCGCTGCGATAGCCTCATCAGGACTATCACTATCAAAGGACAGTATGCCCAAAGAGTGGGATAAACTGATGGCAGCTGCAAAGATTGTAGCGCAGACCGAAGAATCACTGGCTGGAACCAAGCGCTCTTACACTGAAGATCAATTTTTGAAAGGCAATGCGCACGATTTTGGCAAGCGCAACAAGAACAGAAACCCTGGATGGAAGCCAGGACAATCCAGCGGTTATGAGGAACGACCGCGCTACAAAGAAGACGCGCGAGAAACAATCGACAGAATTGGCTATCGAAAAGATGTCAAGAACGAGAATCGGGAAAGGCACTGGACTCCGCTCATAAAAACACCCAAAGAGGTGCTCATGACGGAGAACCACGATTTCAAGGCACCAAACCCGATGACCAACAAGAAGGGGCAAGACCCAAACCTGTACTGCGATTTTCATAAGGATACAGGTCACCTGACGGATGACTGTATCAGTCTAAGGCAGGAAATTGAGAGAGCGCTGAAAAGCGGGAAGTTAAGCCATCTGGTCAAGAATGTGTGCAAGGAGACGCGCCAGATTCAGCGCAATGATGAGAGAAACCAGAAGAAAGTTAGGCGCCTAGAAACACACATGGTCAATGGACCAAGGTACAGCGCGAGAGACAAACGCAAGCGCCCATTCGAACTTGCATGGCAAGAGCAACAGGTCATCTTTCCGGAAGTACGCGGGGGACCACGCGCCCCGTCGTGATTACCGGCATTATAGGTCACTACGAAACATAATACATCTTCATCGATCCGGGAAGTACATCTGATATCATTTATGAACAATGCTTCAATCAGTTCGATGATGAAGACAAAGCGCGCCTTGAACCTGTTGATTATCCTGTGTCGGGATTCTGCAATGAGATGGTCTTCCCACTAGGCCAAATCAGCTTCCCCGTCATGCTATCTGACGGGACGCATTCAAGAACTACAAGCATCAATTTCATGGTGATGCCAGTCAAATCAAGGCATGATGTTTTAATTGGGTGAGAAACCCAAGGAGAACTAAACATGGTAACCTCCACACCCCACTCAGCCATCGGGTTCCCAAACGAGACGGGGGTGGCGATTATCTATGCAAAGAAAGAAGTGATGTCAGCAGAGGATGCACGCCCAGCAAAGGCAGCAAAAATTTCAACGTCTGAACCAGAAAAATGGGTTTTGAACCGCAAATACCCAGAACAGACGATGACGATAGGCCACGCAATCTCACTAAACATCAGAACGCACCTCAAGCAACTACTGTTCAGGAACATGGACATTTTCGCCTGGACTCCGGCCGACATGACCGGTGTCCCGCGCGACGTCACTGAACATTGTTTGAACACTTATCCTTCCGTCGAGCCGAAAGTACAAAGAAGGCGCAGCCTAGGAGCGGATAAGACTAAAGCCATGAATGAGCAAGTTTGTGAATTGCTAAAGGCAGGAATATTGAGGGAGGTGCGCTATCAAAGTTGGGTTGCAAACCCTGTCATGGTCGAGAAGTCTACGGGAGGATGGCGAATGTGTGTTGATTACACGCATCTCAACAAGGCGTGCCCCAAAGATTGTTATTCATTGCCTGAGATCGATAGGAAAATAGACTCTCTCGCGCCGTACAGGTGGAAATGCTTTTTGGACTGTTACAAGGGGTATCATCAAGTCCAAATGGCGTTGGAAGATGAAGACAAGATGGATTTCCGCACCGACATCGGAATCTTCTGTTACACAAAGATGCCATTCGGACTAAAGAACGCTGGCGCAACCTACCAGCGATTGATGGATACAATATTTGCTGTTGACATCGGAAAACATATCGAAGTGTACATTGACGATCTGGTGATTAAAAGTCCTGAGGAGGACCAGATGCTAAAAGACATTGAGAAGACGTTCAATTCTCTAAGGAGCGTGAACATGAAGCTAAACCCAGCAAAATGTTCTTTTGGTATGGAGGAAGGCAAGTTCTTAGGCTTCGTGGTTACAAATGGCGGCATCAAGGTTAACCCCGAAAAAGTTCAAGCCATAGAGCGGATGCCGTCACCGCGCACGATCAAAGAAATGCAGAGATTAGCCGGCCGCATAGCCGCGCTTAATCGATTTCTATCAAACCACGCTGCAAAATCGTACCCTTTTATCAGTACTTTGCGCAACTGCGTGAAAAACAAGAGTTAAAATGGACGCCAGAAGCAGAAGCTGCCTTCCAGCAAATGAAAGAGTGTTTGATCAAGCTCCCTGCTCTAATGGTGTTCTGTTTTGCAGGAAGATCGGATCAAATCGGAGCTCAGGATAGTTTAAGAAGATTAACCCTTATGAAAGGAACATAAACCAAACTAATTATGTCACACCCCCAAAATACCACTTGCGGAAACCCCCGCGAGGCGTGTGACGTACCAGGATCTAGCCACCAATCACATTGAACTCATAGGTATATTTAAATAAAACTTTCATTCATTAACATTAAGTGTTACAACTTTACAAATAATTCACAGTATACAGCGAAAGCATAATTCATTCGTTAAGTGTTTATTACCACATGTAAAAACCATTTGTCTTGTGTTGCGATTCCATGTATCTCGACCCATGGCCACTCCAGCCTCCCAGACAGCAAGTTCCAATCATTATGCACCTAAAGGCCTGCAAGGCATGTAACAACGAATCAACAACAAAGTTGAGCGAGTTCACAGTTGGTTGTCCATTTTAAAGTTGTTCCAAAAACCGTAAGTTCTTTCGTAAACCA
This sequence comes from Helianthus tuberosus, assembly GCA_030545235.1. Classification (NCBI taxonomy): domain Eukaryota; kingdom Viridiplantae; phylum Streptophyta; class Magnoliopsida; order Asterales; family Asteraceae; genus Helianthus; species Helianthus tuberosus. The sequence goes on from CM060443.1 coordinate 64,370,532, forward strand.
TGAGTTAACCAATCCTTTGTTTCCCAAACCATAACCAGTGGGGGCTACCCCATGTAACCACTAGACCGTTACCATATCGACAACTGACTGAGAAAGTTGTGCCCTACGTCAATGTCTATCATCATTGACTAAGTGCCCAGATCCATTAGTACACGCCCGTCCTCCCGGCACGGTGTGAGGCTTGTCAACCCTAATAGCGCTATTAACTAATGACCCGCTCGCCATTGGCCCGGCGATTAAGTCGATATAAAAATGAGGGACTTCATGATAGAGTTTTGTCTAGTAAGTTATATGTTGTCATCCTTCCCAACCGAGGACGGAGGTACGTAATCTACCCAAGGAGAATACGTAGGTTAAATGTTGTCATCCTTCCCAACCGAGGACGGAGGTACATATTCTGTTAGAGGTGAATATGTAGGTTTTGTTTTAGCTTCTTAACCCATTCCCAACCCATCGGGAATCCCATGACTTATAAAAGTGTGAACTCACCTTGGTTTGCTCGGTATGACTAGTTACTTGTTCCATAATAATCAACCAATTCCTAATGTGGTAACCAACGACAAATCAGTTTCATATACACAAGAATTACGTATCCCACATTCACATTACATAGTCATTGTTCACGTAGCACACAGAACACGTATTCTCTACACATACCACACTTGTAGCGTACACAGATTTCACATAACATTATCCAAGTCACGACAGTAATTCATGCAACACGCTAGTTCCTTATCATCATACATTCACATACCACATATTCAGGTCACGTACTAGGTCACATTATTAGTTTATGCTCAATAAACACCCAACGGTCCATGAATTCTCATCTTAAAACTATGCGGCCCATTAACATAGTTTAGCCTGATGTAGTGTGTGATTCCACTAAGTCATTATTGGGCCTAACTACGCTATGCGGCTCGATATAGAATATAATCTACATAAAATGTGCGGCCCCATGGTTCCTTAAGCCCAATTTGGTGGGGTGCGGCCTAGTACGAAGTCACAGCCCAAATTAAAACGAGAAACAATATTTAATGAAGTGCACGCCCCGAAACAAAAGTGTAGTCCAGTTGGCTCAAGGCCCAGCATAGTGTAGGTTGTGCGCGGCCCAACTTAATCCGCAGCCCATGCTTACTTCCCTTAGACCCATTACTCAGTTATGTTGTTCAGCCCACACATTTTTAATTTCCACTGACTAAGTGTGGTCTATCATACATATACATGCAAAGCCCAGTTTAGTGGTTGCGGCCCAGCTATCACAACCGGTCCAAGTGAGTCATATTCATTGTATGTTGTGGTTTCATTGTACGTTCAGTGGAATAGCTTCCCTGATCCCTCTAAAGGGTCAAGTATCAGAACATTAAGTTTCACTCCATTTAATTAAACATAATCATCATCAAATCGACATTACCTATCATGCAACCTTAGTGTCTGTTGTTGAACCCCTTAATTATCCCTAATGATTATGTTACGATTATACATATTTCATCAAATAAAGCTAACTAAATCCTATAATCTGCATTACCGAACTAGCAATTCAAAAAGGTAACATGGCCCAATAATCACACAACATCATTGATTGACATGAACCATAAAACAATAATTTGGTAAACTCAGAAAACACTCACATCGAATCAATCATCATCATGTTAAAAAGTGATCATCATCAAGAATCATAAAACTGATTATTGTTTTATAATCTGATTATTGTTAAATCTCCTATCAAGTGCACCCTAATTAACATATATACTTTGACAACAAGTACGTTTCAATAATCAGTTTCATGTTACAATAATTAGTTTCATGTTATCAAGATTCATGCAACACATTCATGCAATCAACTACACTCAAATAATCTATGGTTAATATATCCAAACATACCCGAATGCACAAGATTGACGGAGAAGGAAAAGGCTTCGATAGAGGGATGTGTTGCTGTCGGATTATTCAAGAGATGAGAAAAGAAACTAGGGTTCGAATGAGTTGCAATCTGATGATACGTAAATCATATATGCGCGTACATAAGCTGATGAAAGGAGCCGGCCCAAATCTAACTTCGGCTTGGCACTACTAGGCCCAAACATTGGCCCGGTCAAATGTGCTCAGTTTGGGCTTCGGTTTAGAGATTGGGCTCGTGTAACTTCAGCCTAGAATAATGTGTGTGCGTGTGGGCCGAATGGGTGTATAACAAGTGCGGCCCAAATATAATCCAAGTGCGTATGTGGCCCAAACATACAAACAACGATTCTCGATTACTTTTAGGTTTAACAAGTAACAAATAGCAAGCATTCACCGCAACGTGTGATAAAACGTAGTGTTAAAGAAGTAATACAAGATTTTAAAAGTTACGAGGTTAGACGACACTAACCTTGAAAGTTCGGGTTGTCACATCATCCCCAACTTGAAAGAAATTTTGTCCCGAAATTTGACAAGTAGGCACAGAGAGGTGAAGTGATACATCAAGATTGTTGCAGGTTTTCCCCAGGAGCCACAAATTAACCCTAAAATTAGTTCAGTGTTTCTTCACCTAGACTTAGATTTTAGTTTGAATCGGTGATCTTAGGGTTTTCGGTTTGAATCATGACTTTAGAAATAAATCAAGTTAATCAAGAATTTAAATCAACTAATTAAAACTTGCATCTTTTCCTAGTGATTCGAGAGGAGAATTAGGTTTTCTAGGTTATTAGCTAGTCGTTGGTGGGTAGATTGGGTGACCGATAGCTCGGATCAGTTTACCTCTTCGCGTCTAGGGTTTCCTCGGATTTCAAGTTTCAAGGATTTATCTCCTTCACGATTTTAGGGTCTTGACGCCGTAGAGGCCATAGATTTGATTTTCTTGGGATTTGATATCGATAGGTCGAGTCGGTCCATCTTAGCACTTCGCATTTTGTTCAGTTTCTTATACGGTTAATCATCTTTAGCAGGAGGTTTATCGGGTGGATTAGGGTAGTTAGTCCGTGGTCAGATTAGCATTGCATAAGTCTAGGGATTCGACACCTAGGTAGTTCTTTCTCATCATATTTGATCTTAAATTTAGTTTCGAGTTTGCTTGCTTGTGCCGTTCCGTTTGCTGTTTTGTGTTGTTTGCGGGAAATTCTTGTTTACTGCTTTCATAATTAATTAAGTTTTTAGCGATTCACAAAATTCTCAATCAAAATTAGCTAGGTTTTATATAATGGTTAAGTATCGAAATTTCACCCATAGTGTCCACGGATCGACATCCGGTCTTGCCATCTACACTACACTGCGACCGGTGCACTTGCCGATTGTGTGTGGTTTAGAAGCGATTCCATTTTTAAAACTTGTTTCGAAATTAATATATACATTTGCCACACATCAGTTCTTTTTAAAGTTGTTTGTCTTTTAAAGTTTTTTTAAACGGTTCATTTTATAAAGTTTTTTAAACGATTCATTTTATAGAGTTTTTTTAAATTTTATGAACGATATTTTGCAAACTTTTTATTAGAATGTTTTTTTTCAAATCTTACATTTCTTTTGTTTTTTATACACGTCGTTTTGTAAAATTAAAAAAAATGAACGACTTTACAAAGTAAGTTGTTTAAAAATCTTTAAAAATAAATGATTTTGTAAAGAATGGTATAAAATGAAGTATTTAAAAAACTTTAAAAGACAAACGACTTTAAATAGAACGATTTTAAAAAACAAATGGTTTAAAAAGGGAACAATTTTAAAAACGATAGATGGTTTAAACAAAATGTAAAAATACCAATTATTTTTTAAAACGACTTTTATAAAAACAAATGGTTAATGAAAATACATATTTATTTGTATGTTTAAAACGTATTTTGTTAAATAATCTCTTAAATATTAAAAGAACTTTGTAATTATCAAAAACAACACCTAAGGTATATAATGATCTAATTACCCTTACACTTAACAACAAAAATGTAACAAAGTTAGTGTTAGAGGCCAAAACCGTTATAAAATGCAACATCGGGGTCTGATATATTAAAAGATTTCTTTTTGAGCTAAATGGTTAAACTGAATAAACCATAGAGCCAAAAGAGTAATTTACTCTTTTGAATATCAATAACGAACTAACTTGAGAAAGATTCAAACTAAATATAAATCAATTGTTAAACTTAAAAAAAAAAAAGTACTGTTGACCAATTGTTTACTTAAAAAATAATAAAAGTACTGTTGACTAGTTGTTTACTTAAAAAATTATTTGTTTAAACGACTTAAAAATTTATTTGTTTAAATGGACTAACTTAAAAGTTATAGTGAATCCCTAAAGCTTTTTCCGTGGCCAGTCATCTCATCTACACAGACAAGAATTTTTTTTTGTCTTTCAAACACCGTCGCAATAAGTTGTCAATCACTATGTCACATTTGTCTATCATGTCCTGTCACGAGTTTTATATAAAAGAAAGTTTTTTTTTGAAGGGTGACTTTCTATGTACAGGACCTATCGGTCACCGGGATCTTGTCAAAGACAATCCCCCGTCAGGCCGTTGCGGACGCGATGTTCTATCGGGCCCCGGCCGCGAACGGGAACTGACCTTCGCCCGGAAACCATACTGCCCCCACACGGGTAAAGCCGCTGGGGTAACAGCTGGGTTTTTGACCAATTTAGAAAATTACTTGTCTTTTGTATGCCACCTCCAAAATCTTACTATTAATAAAAACGAATAATTAAAAAATAGAGTATATATATGCATATGTACAATTACTATAATCTTAAAGAGCATGGTCGGTGCCAGGGGCGGAACCAGTGTGATACCAGCCGTAGGACGGGCTACGGCTCAAGCCCGTAGTCGTAGTGTATTTTTGTTATTTTTTCTGGTTTTATACATAGGATACCACTAAAATAATACAAGGATACCCATAACCAACCCAAACTTATAGAATAAGGGAGCCCGATTGAAACACTCGCCTAATGGATTAGCCGAATAGTCCTAGGCCCAACAAAAACACAACACGATACTGATTATTCACGTATGAGCGGCAACCTGGAAGCCAAGGTAAAAAAATCTATTAGGTACTTGGTTTACTTTATTTATTTATTGTCGTTTTTTTAAATTGTATGATTTGACGGTAAAAAAAATTGGGATATCTTTGATTTAATAGGCTAGTTCCGCCACTGGTCGGTGCCATATGCCACCGACAAAAAAAGACAAAACAGCCAACTAAAGACTTTGACTAAATTGCGACTTTATCATTGGTTTAAAATTATGCTATTACCCTTCTTTACCGTTTCTTTTTATGTAATAGCGTACAATCAAGAAAGCTCATGGTACATGCATCAGGGTAGCGATAGTCGATTGGTAGGATCAGATAACAGAAAGCAAAGGTCGGAGCAGCAAAAGCGGTCGGATCTTAAGGGAGTAACTGTCAGAGCAACAGAAAACAACTTTGTCTACAATCCTTGAATAGACATCTGGAGAACCGATCTGATGGCTCCTCACCAGCAACTCCCGTCTTCGCAACACAACCCGCCATGGCCAGAAACCCACCGTGGTACCGCCATTGTCGGACTGTCTGTCGCAACCCCCTTCCCCTAACAACCCGGGAACGGGCGGCCGCGGCCAGTTTCAGTGGTATCGGTGTTTATCAGTTTGGCAGCGGAAATTACATCAGAACCGTAGTTATGAAATATTTTATCAGAGTAAAAATACCACACTTTTATAATATTAAACACATGGGAAATTCCCAAGTTTTCAGTACACACATTTTCATAGGGATAAACCCTATTTTATTTAAATAAAAACATCTCTTTATTTAGTTAACTTTTATAGCCACTTTTCCAAGCCTTCAGTGTTGTCCAGCTGCCTTCTATTTGGCTTTCACATTTTGTTACCTGAAACGCGTTTAAAAACATTTTGTCAGTGGGAAATACTGGTGAGTGAATCCCAGTTTAATCAAGATAGGTAAAACCGTTTACAGCATTGAGAGCGGTCGCGCAATTACATTTGTTTATTTTCTACTTTAATTACCACCCGCGGTACTGTCAACCCGACTTGTGGTCATGTTACTACTCATAGTGCAGTAACAAATTTTGTATACAAAACCCCAACATACCGACGATAATTGTAGAATACAAATACTCAATCACTGTTTAATATAATGTAAAACATTTGAGGTTTTGTAAAAACAGTTTGCAAAAAGAAGGATTATTCACATTGCTATCTTAGGGTTTTCCTTTGTGATTTCCTGGTGATTATCTATTAATTACAAAATGCACACGCGTTAGTATAATAACCCAATATTTACATTAGTAATACCCTCCCCGAGACAGAACTCCAACGACTACGTCGGTCAGAGCCTCGACAGCCGTTATGGAATCCTAAATCAATCGGGCAGCGTATCTAATACGTAACCGGGGGTTATGATACTTACAACGAGGCAGAGCTTCGTTATTTTAAGGGGGTATTATGCCCAGAAATTACTTCTACACTTTAGAATTTAAGAGAGAGATCGAGGGAATGAGCAACGGATTTGAACTGCTGATGCCCTCTTCTTATAGGGCCGATTCGGCCGTCCCTCGCGCCCCGCGTAGACCACACAAGGGGCTTACGCGCCCCGCGAATTAGGGTCCGTAGGGCCTAGCTTGGTCCGATCACCGATCTAGCTTCGCCACGTGTTGACACGTGGCGGCTTCCGGGTTATGCCGCATGTCCAGGCGCTTGCGGCCCGCGTAAGATGGAGAGGAGGTCTTCGCGGCCCACGACAGATCATAAAAATTGATTTTTATTTAATTTTTATAAAAATAAAGGTATTTTGGGCCATTTCTCGTATACGGGGTGTAGTTTAGGACGTATAGGGACATTCTAAATATATTAGGGTGTCGAAAATAATTTTGGAGGGTTGTTATACTGTCGCCTTTACCGGCAGGATGCTTGCTGTCTCCCGTGGCCTGAAACCCACGAGTTTTCCTCTCCACTCTCTCTACCATTACTCTGTCTCTCTCTCTAATGCATACACGTGTGAATGAGTAGGTTAAGTAACTTAAAATGGTTTTATACATGTTGATGGGTTTATAAAACCAAAGATGGTTTTGTCTGACAACAACTGATGGTTTCAACAAAAAAAAGGCGGCATTGTTTTTTGAAAGGCCAACAAATAATTTATTAGAAACCCGGTCAACAACCGTTAACACGGAATTCGTACAGAGTTCACCAAAAGAAACCATACAATTACATCACACCCTGTAACACCCTTTTTATTATTTTAAAGGTTTTCGTATATATAACGAAAATAAACATGTAATTACGATTAAGGATCCTTAGAAAAATACAAGTAATTTAAAACTTTTACAACTTAAAAGTTTACAACATAATGTAATTAAGTTCGTCATTTAAAAGTAACAACGAAACGTCGTGCGGAAGCTTGTTTCTTGATCGTGTTCGGTTCTTCATTTAGCTTGATCGTCCTCCGGTACTAGAAATTTACCTACAACTCATAAAACATGAGTTAGATTAGTCATACGTAGCTTAAAACGTATTTAAACGGGTTCGCAATGCGTATAATATTAAAATAAACATTTTTTTTTATTTATGGAACCCGTCGCGTCGCGCGACGGCTCCTAGCTTTTGCCGTCGCGTCGCGCGACGCCCTGTTTTGTCCAGAATTGTTTGTTGCTGAACTGCAGATTCCCAGCTCAAAAACTCAAACTTATAATTCACAAAAACGTGCATAACTTTTGTTCTACTTATCCGATTCGCGTGATTCTTTTTCTCACGCGATCGTAATTTAATTCTTCATCCTATGGAGTTAAAACCTGATATAAAACTACTTAAAAAATTCAGAATTTCAAGCTCTCGGCTTGAAATTCCTGTTTAACACTTTTGACCCGTTAGAGTGATTTACCCTTTTACTGTAAAATTTCACTCTCTCCATTCACCCATCATTTTATTACATTAAGGTATCTACCTATATTTCATAATCCAAATGAAAATTTTTAAACAACCCAAAAGGGTCGTTTATCCGATTTACCCTTCAAGGGCGTTTTAGTCAAATTCGAGTTCCTCATTATACTACGGAATACTTTCGCTAAATATTTGAACCAATTCGCTTGTTTAACTATAATCTTATTTATACGTACCTGGCTTGGATCAACACAATGACCCGTTTTTAATAACTTGTCTCGCTAAATTGCTATATCATAGCATATATAAATCGTAAGTCGTTTTGTCCTGTAAGCATAAGACTCGACAAACACTTATTAGTCATAAATTGTCAAATGGTGTCAACATCACCGTTTGACCCGTTTGGTCTAAACGACCAACCATTTGCGCTTAGATTGAATGGCATCTATTTACCATTTTGTTTAGTAACTATTTCGGATTTTTCACCAATTAGTTAGGTCTCTTAGATCCGTTTCTTACGCGTTTACTCAATTTGGCTTATGCCACTTGGTGTCGTTTTAAACTTCAATTTTAATCCATTTTCACTTGACCAAATCACCGTTTTTCTTCTTTTTAATTCTTTTAGGCCTACTTATAAGGTAGCCGTTCGGAAACTCATTATATCTTAGTCTTTTCATGACTAAATTACCAATTCACCTTTTTATATCATTAATCATGGTTTTATCAACTTTATTTGTCCCGACCCCTACCATTTAGCGTCGGAGACCATATTCCGAATATCGTCTTTATCGTATTTACAACTTATAAAACAAACACGTATTCTACAAAAAGGTGTATGATTCACTTACCTTGCATCCATGCCACTCTTTTCTTTCCATACTCGCTCCGTTTGACCCACTTCATCCACAAGCTTCCACCTAGCTTGTTAAGCGCCAAACTATTATCCAATGTTCACAAGGTGGTTAGATTAACCATAATTTAATATGATCTTCCACCTTACACATTTCTATGCATTCATCCGAACACTTAATATAATCACGTTTTACACACAACCAAGTAGACTGCGATTTTATTTAAGCATTTCATATCACTGAAAATGGGCTGTTTTTGGTGACTTGTTTAACCTGTTTACAAGTCTTCAAAAATTATGATTTTTTTATGTGGCGTACCTATCGGAGGGTTAGGTCTTGTGTTAAAATTTCAGGATCTAACTCTTTACCAAAAATTCGTAAAAATTCATTTACTAAGCTGCAATCAGATTCGTCACTTCTGACTGCAGCTTACGGAAAAATTCATTTAAAATTCCTCGTTTATCCGATTGACGAAATTTCAATTGTCGATTTTTGTAATCACTTAAAAATATCTACAGTAAAAATTTGAGATCATAACTAAATTCCTAAGTTGAGTTATGACATTCGTAATGGGCTGCAAATTCTGCCAGAAAACGCAGCTTAAACTTTCGTTACGGAAAAATTCATAAAACGCTCAATTTTCGTCGAAAAAATGCGATTCCAGTGGGGTTTTATAGATATTTCCCGGAATTACATTTTAGACTCAAGAAACACATGTTTTTGTCACGTTTTGTCCATGTTACAACCAATACAAGTCGGCTGTAAATTCTGATCAGGAGCTGTTTGAATTTAGCTTTCAATTAAAGCATGTTCTTGACATCATAACACTATTTTTTAGCAATCAAAACCCTAAAAACATCTTATACATGAATTTAGCATCAACAAAATCTGAATTTACTTGAGTTAAGCATGATTTCAATATATACTTGTCTAGGGTTTACCCCTAAACACTACAATGTTCCTATTTCATCCATATAACAAGCATGCATCAAATTTTTTTGAATTCTCTAGGTTCATCCAGAAATTTAGATGGAAATTTTCTACAAAATTTACATACCTTATGATCCCTTTTCAGAGGAGATCACCAATCTATGCTCAGATTTTGTTTTGGAACCGATTTGTGCCTTCAATTTGTTGATTTTGTTGAAATTAAGGTTAGACCCCTTTTCTCCTGCTCTGGTCGATCGACCCACACACACCAGTGTGTGTTTTTCCTTTTTTTATATAAATCTTTTAATTAAAACACTTTCCTAGTTTCCCACCTTTAGTCCCCCATGTTAGAGGTTTTATAAAAAGGAGTTAGTAATCTTTGATTTTTATTTTTTTTACCCATTCTCTTAATTACCCATTTATAACTAAGTTCATTATTTCTAGTTAACTTAGTAGGTTCCGGGAGTTATAATCCGTTTATTTTAAGTCCCGTTAACTCGGGTCCTTTTTTTTATAAACTTTGTCTTCTCAAGTCGTTTGCTCTCTTTTTATTTATTATTAGGCTTATTTATTTAAATCCTAATAATTTTCGGGTAAACCTTTACCGCTAACGGCATTTTACCCGCTCTTTAGTATTAACGGGGTTTAATTACCAAACCCGTTTTCGGGGTGTTACAAGTCTACCCCCCTTAAAGAGGTTTCGTCCCCGAAACCTTATTCACGTAGTTCATTGGTTTAAATCAAGCGAACCAAGTTTCCTTTTCAACGCACCCGTTTCTTTCGGTCAAAAGTTTTCATTTATATTAACATGTATGTCTTTTATGGGTAAGGCCTCGTGGGCCGTTACTTTCAGCTTGATTCCGTTATCTTCAGTGATTATTTATTTTGGCGGTTAAACTTGTTAGTCATCGGTTACATTATACCCCATCACCCGGGTTTACTATATTGCCGTCATCGGCATTTTGCGTGTTTATGATTTTATATCTTGTAACTCGCGTTATAACATGGTTATATTCTATATCACTTTGTGACCGTGATCACATCACGTCATGTTTTAGTCTATATAAACTTTTCATTATCGAAAATCTTCTTTTCGAATGTATCGTCTTGCACCTATCGGTGTTATGACCTATATCCTTTAATATTAACCACTTTCTAACTTCTCTCTTAATATCCATATTTGTTAAAACGTTATTTCTTACTAAAAACTGAATTTTTTTAGTTCAACGTTTTCTCATTAATTTATGTCGATTATTCATGTCAAAGATTTGACGACAAATTTATTCTTCTCCGTTATTATTTTACGCGGGGAATCATAACTAGTCCCCTCGCTTTATACTATTTACCCGTAGGTTCTTTAACTTAGCCTCGTAGGTTATTTTATTAGATCTTCACCTTTTTAAGGTGAGACCATATAGTTTTATTTCTTTGTATTTATGACCCGAGGGTCATTCTGGTCCCTTGGACCTTATCACTTCCTATAGTCTCAGAAGTCGTGACGATCCCGTAGGTTCGTCTTTTATTCATGTCGTTCTAAAAGTATACTTTTGGTGTCGATGCACCCTTTTTAGGTTTAGAACTCGTTCATTCTCCTTTTTGAATTCTATGGATCTTGTCCGTAGTCTAAGGCTATCTCCGTTTCCTTTTAAGTTGGCTTGGCCAAGTCTATAACTCGCCTTAACCATTTCTGCTTATTATATTTTCTGGGTTCGAGTGTAATTACACTCCCTCCCAATGTATTCCTTAATCATTTTACATATTCGCATTCTCCGGGTTCGGGTGTAAGTACACTCCTTCCCAATGCATTCCTTAATCGTTTTACATATTTGCATTCTCCGGGTTCGAGTGTAAGTTCACTCCCTCCCAATGCATTTCTTAATCATTTTACATATTTGCATTCTCCGAGTTCGAGTGTAAGTTCACTCCCTCCCAATGCATTTCCCGACATCTCCCACTCACATAGTCCTTGTTACATAAGGGGTACTTATGTTAGTTATAATAAACTCATCGTATCATATGTTTAACACTTACCTGGCCAGGGTAAGTAATCCGCACATGGTACACATAAACTTATTATAAGTAATATATTACCTCTCATGTAAGCAAGTTTTCGGTTTGTGGTTACGTCCCTTATTTTATTCGGTAAAACCTTTTATTGCTATATTGCAAATATTAGGTTTTTTTTAGGTGTTGTCATTTCATAAACTTATATACAATCATATTCTGTGATGGGATTGTTACATATCTATACCGTGTCTTTTATATAAAACTTTCATCCGAACGGTTATCCCCATTCAGGTTTCTAAGTCTGAATTTTACTTAATAGGATCTTAATGATAATGTTTACTTGGATGATCACCGCCATTCAAGTTTCTATGTTTGGATCTTTTATGTATGTTTGTTATTTACATTGTGAATAACGCGTATTACCCACCCAAATTCCCTTGGGGAATATCATCCCGGATGATTATTCCGTCCAGATTTCTCCCAAACTTTTATCTCATACGTTTCTACCATTCACCATGTGAATGTTGCACTTAATTAATTATACTACAAGAAAAGTGTGCACCTGGGTAATATTCGCCCTGATGGGCCTTCATTTGCCGTTAACTTTGTTCGCGATCATCACGTGATTTAGGTCCTCAATGGGTATGCTCAGCTTGTCGTACCTCGAACCGTTCCACCGTCATATCCACAATTCGTTCAACTCTCGTCATCTTCACATGCGAATGTCCTTCAACTAAACATTTACTAAAGTTAGTAATTTCGACATTAATAAACGCCCGTATTGTAATACAAGGCTTTTTACTGTACGTGTCAATGCACGTAATTTCGTTAACTGTATCATTTTAATTGGGGTAGCGCGTATTACGCGATAACCCTATGTGTTGTTTACAACACTTTAACATGCTAAACCATTAACATCCATGTATGTCACACCCCGATTTCCACGTGTCACCGGTGGGCCCGGTGGGGGAGTATCGTGACGTGGTTGGCAACGTAATAGTCAAACAACACAATATAATAATGCACAGCGGAAGCAAATTTAAAATAAGATACAACCGATTTTATTTATTGTAAACAAAGTCACAATTATCCGGTGTTTATCCACAGTAGGATCGAATTAAAAACATTGTTTATGGTTCAACAGACTTCGGCATCTAAAGCTTGCGAGACTTCTAATGATGCTTAGGAGAATCCCAGCCTATTTCGCCTAGTACCTGCATTTAATCTTTTTGGGAAAATACGTCAGTTTACACTGGTAAATACATTCAACTGACTCATTTTATAAAATGATTGAAAATTGGTTTGGATGCACATGGCATAAACATTTTATTTAACTTGGGAGAATTATTTAATATTATAATCTTGTGAACGATTTACGTGTTACTTATGCGTTCAGTAGCCCGGAACGTATTCCGGGTTAAAGATCAATAGACACACCACTTTAAGTGAGTTATACACGGGAGTACGCCTACACCCCGTGCTCAGGTCGTGGCTATCTCGTAAGATAATGCCGAGGATATCCGGGACATGGTCATTAACCCCCCAAAGGCTGTAAAGTAAACACATCTGTTTAAAACGAGCCGATCAAATTATTCAATTAACCACCTAAGCGATGGAAGATTTGATGCCCGATCAAGCGGTACGCTATGTACCGTAACCCAAGCCCGTATAGGGAAAATAAGTTAAAAGTATTTACCTTGATGCAAAGTATAGTCACAATAATCAAATAGCAGGTAGCTTTTACTGTTTCTCCTAATCTGGAACGAAGGTTAAATATAACCTATTAGAATCCTAGCGGGTCTTTAATTATGCCTAAGCTTTAGACCGGCTAGTTTCGAAGATACGGTTCGTACGCACGATTAAGCGAAGACCGGATAGAATGTGATTCAGACCCGACAAGTTTGAAGACTTGTTTAATATGGGTTTATTATTCACATTCTGGATTTTGAGGTTAAACCGATAAGGTTTGACCCGTTTCGGCTAATTTATGTAAACTTGTTACATAAACCGCACCGAACGCGTAATATGCGTAACGGTTATCCGTAAGAGCCATATACAGGTTTCCTAAGTTAATATGCTTCAATTATGTTGTAACATCAGTAGGATGTCTTTCGTTATGCCCCGAACTAATTTAAATACAAACTATGCCCCGTAGGGGTAGTTTGGTCATTTTAGAGTTTGTAAAAGCGTTTATATGTTCAGCTGAGTTACAGGTCTGAGGTAAACAGCAAACATATTCATTTTGATGTGTTATAACAGTAGGCTAAGGCATATATGTGAAATTTATCATATTTAACCAAACTATGCCCCGTAGGGGTATTTTGGTAATTTCGCATAAGCCGAAAAGCTCAAAAACGAAGTCTGAGTTTATCAACCTTTGCTTACTGTTAAATTATCATAATTTTCCTCATATATCAGTAGGTATCGACCCGGGTATGTCCAATATGATTCTAAGACATACTATGCGCTAAAAACGCTAATTATGGCGATTAAAGGCCATTTCCGGGTTCTATACCTAAATCTGATATTTTTATATTTCCAGAAGGCTTAGTATAATTTATTTATCATAATTAATCAGTAGCAAAAGGTTTGGAATCGTTTAGATGTGTAAAACTCATTTTATGGCCCGTAAGGGCAAAACCGACAATTACCGGATTAAGCCTACGACTACTAGTTATGCTCGACCTAAAATTAATTAAAAATCCTTAAAAATCCCAAAATAATATATAACATCAGTGGGTAAAATATTTGATATCAAAAAGTATGTTTAACTAGGCTTTACGCTAATTACGCCATTATGTTAACATAAAGCATTAGTTTTGCGATATTGAGCATAACTCTTAATCTACAAGTCAAACTGATGTCAAACTTTGCATGCAAGTCTATTTATTAGTAACTAAGGTTTCTACATTTTTACATTCTCATAAATCATGATTTAAGGTAATAAGGGCATAACGGTCCACGTATGAGCATTTAACAGAAACTTGCATATTAATTGGATAACTAGTGAACCAAGGTGTATGATCACAGAGGGTTGTTCTAACATGTATCCTAATCCAATTAAAGCTCTGAGGCATTTCTAAAATATGCCCAAACGGGTCAGAACTGAAAGTCAACCGAAAAGTCAAACTATGTGACTTTCGGTTCCGAACCGGGTCTAAACAGGAAATAGTCGTGTTGAACATGTTGGGACATGTTCTTACACTTATTTCTAAGTTATAACAATGTTCAAACAGGTTACAAATGTTCTAGATAGCTAATCATGCATAATTGACATTTTAAGCAATATGTTGACTTTTTAAGTAAATGTTTGACCCGACATTTGACCTGCTTAGGATGGTGATCAGGGGAAACCCTTTTGGGGTTTTATTACCCACATAAATACCATTCTAAAACTACTTTTAATTCGAGATAAGACTGAGTCATTAGTGACTAATCTCGAAGTCAAACCGTAATTACGACGGTTTGACTTTTAGCTAATTAACTAAGCTAAACACAACCAAATAAGAACTAGCAGACTTACAATAGTCCAATGCACGTCTTATGATCAGAAGGGAGAGTTCCTATGCTCCAGGATGCTCCAAAGATCAAATGCAAGTGTGAAGGAATGTGGTTGCATCTAGTGGCCTTATATAGTGCTTGGATCCACCACAACTAAGTGACAACTAACTCTAGGACCATCCACAACCATTGAACACTTGTCCTAGTGCTCTAGGATAGTTTAGGGGCCTTTTATAACTGATAAAACCGGTTTAGTGGGTCAGAAACGCGTACAACAGGCAACAGCCCGTTTTTTCAGAACTGGGCAACCCCTGCGCATCGTAGGGGTACATGTGCTACGATGCGCAGGCCCTTACCAGAGGCTGTTTTGTTTGTTCTTTCAATAGTTCGAAAAGGCAGCCCACTTGCACGACTTTGTGGCCTCAATTTGCAACTTAGGACCCTCACAAAGTGTATCACCCTGTAGAATACCCTACCATTTGAACTTGTTTCATTTGAATGCATTTACAAGACCCGAAAACAAAGGTCTATCGTTGCTTTTTCTTCGTGAGATCTTATCATGCTTTTGCAAGTCCATTATTGTGAATCCATTCCTGAATTGTGGCATGAAAGATGTGTAGTAATATTATATCGGGTCTTGGGATTTATAATTGAGGTCGTTCAAAGGTAACAATTTAACATGACGCCACTTTAAATCCTACCGACTTATCTTTATTAAATTTGGGTTTACCACGCGTTTTGTCTTACATGACACGTGTCGTTTTATTATTGAACCCGAAATTTTCGAGGTGTTACATCCTCACCCCCTTAAAATAAATCTCGACCCGAGATTTACTGAAACAAGTAAGGGTACTTTTCTTTCATCGTGGACTCAACCTCCCACGTGAATTCGGGACCTCTACGGGCATCCCATTTGACCTTTACAAAAGGTATATGCTTCCTTCGAAGCTTCCTTACCTGTCGATCTTCAATCGACAAAGGTTTTTCAACAAACATTAAGCTCTTATCTATTTGCACATCTGTATGTGGCATGACATGTGTGTCGTCAGCGGAACACTTCTTTAAATTGCAGATGTGGAACACGTTGTGAATTCCACTGAGCTCTTCTGGTAAGTTCAACTTATAGGCAACTGACCCGACACGTTCGATAACCTCGAAAGGTCCTATGTATCTCGGGCTTAGTTTGCCTTTCTTACCAAATCGCATCACTCCTTTCCAAGGTGACACTTTAAGCAGGACTTTGTCACCTACTTCGAAGTGAAAATCCTTACGACTTGGATCCGCATAACTCTTCTGCCTATTCCGGGCAGCTTGGAGATTGTTACGAATCTGGACAATCTTGTCCGTCGTTTCAAACACGATCTCTGGTCCTGATAACTGGACTTCTCCAACTTCCGCCCAACAAACTGGCGATCTACACTTTCTACCGTATAGTGCCTCAAAAGGCGCAGCCTTTATGCTGGTATGGTAGCTATTGTTGTAGGAGAATTCGATTAAGGGTAGGTTCTTATCCCAGCTACCTTCCAATTCGATCGCACATGCACGCAGCATGTCTTCTAACGTTTGAATAGTACGCTCACTCTGACCGTCTGTCTGAGGATGGTAAGCCGTACTAAAGTTCAAACGTGTGCCCAAAGATTGCTGGAAGCTCTTCCAAAAATGTGACGTGTACCTAGTATCTCGGTCAGAGATAATAGCTACAGGTATGCCGTGTAGGGCTACAATCTTATCCACGTATAACTGGGCTAACATATCGGAGCTATAAGTCTCCTTGGTGGGCAAGAAATGAGCTGACTTAGTCAGTCTGTCAACTATAACCCATATCGTATCATTTCCTTTCCTCGTCTTGGGTAACTTGGTAATAAAATCCATAGTTACCATTTCCCACTTCCACGTAGGAAGTTCAGGCTGTTGTAGCAAACCTGACGGTTTCTGATGCTCGGCTTTGACTTGCGCACATGTCAAGCATTTTGCTACATGGGCGGCTACAGACTTTTTCAAGCCTATCCACCAATAATTTGCCTTTAAATCCTGGTACATCTTATCAGCTCCAGGATGAACGGAGTATTTGGAACTATGGGCTTCTTGGAGGATGACATCACGAAGTCCTCCAAAAATTGGAACCCATATTCGTCCGTTTAACCGTAAAATTCCGTCCTTGCTAAGAGTTAACTGCTCCTCAGTTACTCCTAACTTTTCATTAGGATAGTTAGCTTCCAACACAGCTTCCTTCTGTGCAGCTAACACCCTTTCTATCAAACTGTTCTTTATCTCCATACGCTTGGCGTTGATTCGAATGGGTTTAACCCTTTCCTTTCTGCTCAAGGCATCAGCGACTACATTCGCTTTGCCGGGATGGTATTTGATTTCACAATCATAATCATTTAAAGTTTCCATCCAACGGCGTTGCCTCATATTTAATTCTTTCTGGTTAAACAGATGCTGGAGGCTCTTGTGATCAGAAAAGATCACAAACTTGATTCCATAAAGATAATGCCTCCACAGTTTTAGTGCGAACACAACGGCACCCAATTCCAAGTCATGGGTGGTGTAATTCTTTTCGTGCACCTTTAACTGTCGTGATGCATAGGCAATCACCTTGCCTTTCTGCATAAGCACACACCCCATGCCAGTGTGTGATGCATCACAATAAACTACAAATTCTTCAGCGCCTTCAGGTAAGGTAAGCACAGGAGCGTTGCTCAACTTTTGTTTCAAAACATCGAAGGACTCTTGCTGCTTAGGACCCCAAACGAACTTTACCTTCTTCTTGGTCAAGGAAGTTAAGGGTGCAGCAATCCTTGAAAAATTTTCAATAAAACGCCTGTAATATCCTGCCAACCCCAGGAAGCTACGAATCTCTGTAGGCGTCTTTGGCTCTTGCCAATTCATAACAGCTTCAACTTTAGCGGGATCCACTTGGATACCACGCTCACTGACCACGTGTCCAAGAAATTGGACTTCTCGTAGCCAAAATTCACACTTAGAGAATTTGGCATAGAGCTTCTCCCGATGTAGGAGTTTGAGAATACAACGAAGGTGTTTCTCATGGTCAGCTTGATTCTTAGAATAAATAAGGATGTCATCGATGAAGACGATAACAAATTTATCTAAGTAAGGTTTGCAGACGCGATTCATGAGATCCATGAACGCGGCTGGTGCATTGGTGAGCCCAAAAGGCATCACTAGGAACTCGTAGTGACCATAACGAGTCCTAAATGCAGTCTTGTGAACGTCTTCATCCTTAACCTTCAACTGATGGTAGCCTGACCTCAGATCAATCTTTGAGAAGTAACTTTCCCCTTGAAGCTGATCGAACAAATCGTCGATCCTGGGCAATGGATATCTATTCTTGATCGTGACTTTATTGAGCTCACAATAGTCGATGCACAGACGCATCGACCCATCCTTCTTCTTGACAAATAAGATTGGCGCTCCCCAAGGAGATGAACTAGGTCTAATGAAACCCTTAGCCAGCAATTCATCTAGCTGCGTCCGCAACTCCTTCATTTCAGTGGGTGCCAATCTGTATGGAGCTCTAGCAACTGGTGCCGCTCCGGGGATGATATCGATCCTAAACTCGACTTGTCTATCTGGTGGTAAACCAGGTAGATCTTCAGGAAACACTTCTGGGTATTCAGAGATGACAGGGATGTCTTCTAACTTCGGTTTGGGCTCATCTAAAATCACCTGTGCCATGTAGATGACACACCCCTTCTTCAAACACTTTGAAGCCTTGAGCATAGTTACGTGCTCAGGCAGTCCGTACTGGGTATCTCCCCGAATGGTAAGTGATTCACCAGACGGAGTCTTTATTACTACCTGTTTCTGGTTACAGACGATTTGGGCCTGGTTATGAGATAACCAGTCCATACCCAGAACTATGTCAAAACCAGCTAATTTAAACGGAAGTAGGGACAGAGGAAAAGAATGGTTCTTAATGGATATAACACATCCATCTAACACATTAGAGACGGTTTCTATGGTACCATCTGCTAACTCTACCTCATAGTTCACTTTTAGGGTTTTGACAGGTAAATTTAACAATTTACAAAATTTATGATCTACGAAGGACTTATCTGCGCCTGAATCAAAAAGAACTCTTGCAAAAACATCATTTACAAGGAAAGTACCTGTTATGACGTTATCATCATGCACAGCCTCCTTCGCATCCATCCTGAAGACTCTGGCATTAGTCTTCTTAGCCTCCTCAGGCTTCTTGTTGTACTTAGGGCAGTTAGTCTTTATGTGCCCCTTTTCATTGCAACGGTAGCACGTTGCATCCTTCATCTTCTTGCAATCCAAGGTTTTGTGTTCCTTGGACTTGCACAAACCACAAGCAAAAGACCTTGACTCGTTTTTCGAGTTTGATTCGAGTCTGCACCTTCCAAAGTGCTGTTTCTTGCAAGTTTTGCATGTGGGCTTCTCTCCAGAACGATGCCCATCCTTCTTTGAATCCGATCCCTTCTTGTGATCACCGCTCCCACGGTGCTTCTTGTTCGACCTACGCGAACCATCATCTTCTCGCTTCCTCTTCTCAGCATCCTTATTCCTCAGCGATCTCTGCCGGACCGCATCCAGTGTGAGGGATAAAGAAAGGTCAGTTACAGACCTGAAGGTAACTGGCCGAGAAGCTTTTACACTGGCCTTGATCTCGGGTTCTAATCCACCAATAAAACGAGCGATCCTTTTAGGCTCCGGGGTGACCAGATAAGGTACCAACCGGGATAGTGTATTGAAGCTCGTCAGATAAGCTTGACAATCGAGGTTCTTCATTACCAGTGATAGAAAGTCATACTCTATCTTTTCCACCTCATGTTGAGGGCAGAAATTTTCTTTGATCAGTGCAATGAATTGATCCCACGTCATGCTATACAATGGGATCTTTCCTGAGGCCTCCATCAGAGATCTCCACCAAGCTAATGCCTCACCCTTGAAGGACTGTGAGACAAATTTAACCACATCACCTTCAGCGCATCCGCTGATGTCCACGACCGTGTCCATTTCATCCAGCCACGTCATGCAGTCTACGGCTCCTTTCTCCCCCGTAAAATCCCTGGGTTTACAAGACACAAAGTACTTATATGTGCAACCCTTGTTACGGTGTCCCTGATGCAGTACTAACTGCTGAGATGGATTACTTTGGTGGTTGGTGGACTGGCGATCATCACCGTTTTTCTTTGGTTCATCCTTTTTGGGAGGAGGCTTGTTATGAGCCTCAGAATGTGTCCTTGGCTTTGAATGTGACACAGAGTGGGTCCTACTTCGGGTACTACTGTATTCTTCATACTGTCTATCCAAAGCTTGAGTGATGGCGCCGTCTATGATTGCTTTTAGTTCAGCACCCGTTAATGTAATCTGGGCGTTCTCATTCGGCTCCACAGGATGGCTATTGACTTCATTAGAGTTAGCCATTTGTATTGAACTGTTGCAGAAAACAAGAACAATAATTTATTTGGGAGTTTATTATGGAATTACCTCTTAGGGTAATTCGTTAACCATGGTAAACAGAGACCATATTTGGTTAACTTATTACTCGTATTAATTTAGGATTTCAATTAAAATTTATCCTAAACATAAACAATAACAATATATATTAGCACATAAGGCTTGGTCACATGGACAATTTAAATTATAAGCTATGATTTCAGAGAATCAAGACTTTTAAGGTTTGAACCTAGTTCATTACCCTTATTTGGCAGGGAGTCAATGCTACCACTGTCTTTTGGCTCATATGGAAATAAGCAAGGCCCGTAGGCATTAAATATGATCATCTTAATTGATGATGTAAATCCAGGATTCAGAGATCATTAAACTGGATTAGGAATCTTCTAAAGAATCCTTATTCATTTAAGAATGACATGAGATTTTTAACGAATCACTTCTGCCAGGAGTGTTAACATGTTTTAAGATGTTAACAGGGATTTGAATCTTTTAAACCGGTCTTACCATCTTGGCCCGGTCTTATATTTGACACGAGGCTAGGTTTCACACTTTAAGATCCTTAATTAAATAATTATATAGGCAGATTAAAAGGAATGATTTTAATTTATTTATTTCATTTATAATTTATTTATGCCCAAATGGCAAACATGAAATTTATAAAAATAACACTCCATTAATTTATCACTATATTACATATCGCCCTAAAACGGGTCTTTTACACACGAACTTTGCCCACGCAGGAGCTAAAACATACCAACATGCCCACGCAGGGGTCTTACAGAAGACATGCCCACGTAGGGGTCTTACAGAAAGGCACAAGTCCTCGTAGGGACTAACACACCAACAATTGTCCTCGTAGGGACTTAAACAAACATAAGTCCACGCAGGGACTAAACATACAACATACCCTCGTAGGGGTTTATGGAAAGATAGACCCACGTAGGGGCTTATACATCAGCGATGGAAGAATTCAACGATCCTTCTTGTTCTTCCCCTTGATCAGACCCATCAGTCCTTGGAAGAATGTCTGCCTCTCCCTACGATCCTCGGGAGCTTCCCGTTCCACTTGCTGCAACCTATGTAGAATTTCCTCCCGTTCTGGGGGAGAAAATCGTGGCGGCTGCGACTGCGTTCTAATGATAGGCCTGGGAGGTATTGGGTACCCCTGATTCGGGTAGCTTACCCCCCATGGATCTCCGTAGGGTCCTTGGGCATTGAGGGCGTTATAATTTGCTGCTTCCATATAAGGATCTGCCTCAGCGTATCCGTAGTTGTGGTAAGCTGGTGGTTCGAACGGGTTGTAATTACTTGGACCCGTGTACGCTGGGATTGGGTTATCAAAACCCATGTGAGGTGGCTGTTGAAAAGCTGGCTGCGAAGGCCCACCCATTTGTGGGTCCTCATAGTGCGGTGGGTAGTGACTAGCACTAGACTGCCGTGGGGAATCGAAAGTGAAGCCCCCCGGTCTCACCGACATGCGAGCACCGGTTCTCCTACACCTTGGCGGTTGAGGAGGTGGCGGTTGAACTGGTGGCGGTGGAGGTGGTGGCGTAACTGCCACAAAGCGATGATCCTCTGAAGAATCTTGATGATGCGGCTGTGGTTGTGGCTCCTGGTGCTGCTGAGAATGCTGCTGCTGATGCTGCCCATGAGATGACGAGTGGTGTGATGGTGTATAATACCATGGGTGCTGATTAAAGAAGGCTTGGAAGCTGTCTGGACCACCATAGGGTGATCCGTGGAATGAAGATCCGTCCGAGATCTCTATCGGGTGGTTCGGAGTGCCACTCGCAGGCATGACGGGGTCCGTATTCTCGTCCATGTCGTCAGCTTGGTCTCCTGAGAAGTGGTCCTCTGGACCCAGTGGGTTAAAACCCACGGGTTCTTGTAGGTAATCGGCCGGATTAAACTGGCCTCTAAAGATCAGTGTGGGGTCCCCATAGGAATGATGGGACAAAGACCTCTGAAGTGGTATGTATGAGGGCAGAGGGTTATTAGGCTCGTCTTCCGATTGAGGTCCATATAAATTTCGGACCGGAGGGGTAGAGCTATGCGAAACAGATCGTCTCGCTGGTTCGAACAGGCTTCTCCGGTTCCGTCGAGGATTCTCACTTTCTGCTGCAGTTGGGGCTCGTGTATTAGACGGCCCTGCTTCATGGTCGTTGGGGGCGGCTACCGGCCCCTTTCCGCGTCCTCGCGTGCGCAAGAATCTTGGAGGCATCTTTGTTATTCCTGTAAATAAAGCATGAGATAACAATAACAAAAATATAAAATTTAAAGGACAAAACAAAAACCGAAAGGTGGAATTTGTCCTATGTTATAAGTCTAGACTCAAAAGTTTAGATATGTGCAATTGTGTAACTGAGATTAAACACAAAAGGCTAGTGTTTAATTCACTCAGTGTTGGCTCTGATACCAACCTGTCACACCCCGATTTCCACGTGTCACCGGTGGGCCCGGTGGGGGAGTATCGTGACGTGGTTGGCAACGTAATAGTCAAACAACACAATATAATAATGCACAGCGGAAGCAAATTTAAAATAAGATACAACCGATTTTATTTATTGTAAACAAAGTCACAATTATCCGGTGTTTATCCACAGTAGGATCGAATTAAAAACATTGTTTATGGTTCAACAGACTTCGGCATCTAAAGCTTGCGAGACTTCTAATGATGCTTAGGAGAATCCCAGCCTATTTCGCCTAGTACCTGCATTTAATCTTTTTGGGAAAATACGTCAGTTTACACTGGTAAATACATTCAACTGACTCATTTTATAAAATGATTGAAAATTGGTTTGGATGCACATGGCATAAACATTTTATTTAACTTGGGAGAATTATTTAATATTATAATCTTGTGAACGATTTACGTGTTACTTATGCGTTCAGTAGCCCGGAACGTATTCCGGGTTAAAGATCAATAGACACACCACTTTAAGTGAGTTATACACGGGAGTACGCCTACACCCCGTGCTCAGGTCGTGGCTATCTCGTAAGATAATGCCGAGGATATCCGGGACATGGTCATTAACCCCCCAAAGGCTGTAAAGTAAACACATCTGTTTAAAACGAGCCGATCAAATTATTCAATTAACCACCTAAGCGATGGAAGATTTGATGCCCGATCAAGCGGTACGCTATGTACCGTAACCCAAGCCCGTATAGGGAAAATAAGTTAAAAGTATTTACCTTGATGCAAAGTATAGTCACAATAATCAAATAGCAGGTAGCTTTTACTGTTTCTCCTAATCTGGAACGAAGGTTAAATATAACCTATTAGAATCCTAGCGGGTCTTTAATTATGCCTAAGCTTTAGACCGGCTAGTTTCGAAGATACGGTTCGTACGCACGATTAAGCGAAGACCGGATAGAATGTGATTCAGACCCGACAAGTTTGAAGACTTGTTTAATATGGGTTTATTATTCACATTCTGGATTTTGAGGTTAAACCGATAAGGTTTGACCCATTTCGGCTAATTTATGTAAACTTGTTACATAAACCGCACCGAACGCGTAATATGCGTAACGGTTATCCGTAAGAGCCATATACAGGTTTCCTAAGTTAATATGCTTCAATTATGTTGTAACAACAGTAGGATGTCTTTCGTTATGCCCCGAACTAATTTAAATACAAACTATGCCCCGTATGGGTAGTTTGGTCATTTTAGAGTTTGTAAAAGCGTTTATATGTTCAGCTGAGTTACAGGTCTGAGGTAAACAGCAAACATATTCATTTTGATGTGTTATAACAGTAGGCTAAGGCATATATGTGAAATTTATCATATTTAACCAAACTATGCCCCGTAGGGGTATTTTGGTAATTTCGCATAAGCCGAAAAGCTCAAAAACGAAGTCTGAGTTTATCAACCTTTGCTTACTGTTAAATTATCATAATTTGCCTCATATATCAGTAGGTATCGACCCGGGTATGTCCAATATGATTCTAAGACATACTATGCGCTAAAAACGCTAATTATGGCGATTAAAGGCCATTTCCGGGTTCTATACCTAAATCTAATATTTTTATATTTCCAGAAGGCTTAGTATAATTTATTTATCATAATTAATCAGTAGCAAAAGGTTTGGAATCGTTTAGATGTGTAAAACTCATTTTATGGCCCGTAAGGGCAAAACCGACAATTACCGGATTAAGCCTACGACTACTAGTTATGCTCGACCTAAAATTAATTAAAAATCCTTAAAAATCCCAAAATAATATATAACATCAGTGGGTAAAATATTTGATATCAAAAAGTATGTTTAACTAGGCTTTACGCTAATTACGCCATTATGTTAACATAAAGCATTAGTTTTGCGATATTGAGCATAACTCTTAATCTACAAGTCAAACTGATGTCAAACTTTGCATGCAAGTCTATTTATCAGTAACTAAGGTTTCTACATTTTTATATTCTCATAAATCATGATTTAAGGTAATAAGGGCATAACGGTCCACGTATGAGCATTTAACGGAAACTTGCATATTAATTGGATAACTAGTGAACCAAGGTGTATGATCACAGAGGGTTGTTCTAACATGTATCCTAATCCAATTAAAGCTCTGAGGCATTTCTAAAATATGCCCAAACGGGTCAGAACTGAAAGTCAACCGAAAAGTCAAACTATGTGACTTTCGGTTCCGAACCGGGTCTAAACAGGAAATAGTCGGGTTGAACATGTTGGGACATGTTCTTACACTTATTTCTAAGTTATAACAATGTTCAAACAGGTTACAAATGTTCCAGATAGCTAATCATGCATAATTGACATTTTAAGCAATATGTTGACTTTTTAAGTAAATGTTTGACCCGACATTTGACCTGCTTAGGATGGTGATCAGGGGAAACCCTTTTGGGGTTTTATTACCCACATAAATACCATTCTAAAACTACTTTTAATTCGAGATAAGACTGAGTCATTAGTGACTAATCTCGAAGTCAAACCGTAATTACGACGGTTTGACTTTTAGCTAATTAACTAAGCTAAACACAACCAAATAAGAACTAGCAGACTTACAATAGTCCAATGCACGTCTTATGACCAGAAGGGAGAGTTCCTATGCTCCAGGATGCTCCAAAGATCAAATGCAAGTGTGAAGGAATGTGGTTGCATCTAGTGGCCTTATATAGTGCTTGGATCCACCACAACTAAGTGACAACTAACTCTAGGACCATCCACAACCATTGAACACTTGTCCTAGTGCTCTAGGATAGTTTAGGGGCCTTTTATAACTGATAAAACCGGTTTAGTGGGTCAGAAACGCGTACAACAGGCAACAGCCCGTTTTTTCAGAACTGGGCAACCCCTGCGCATCGTAGGGGTACATGTGCTACGATGCGCAGGCCCTTACCAGAGGCTGTTTTGTTTGTTCTTTCAATAGTTCGAAAAGGCAGCCCACTTGCACGACTTTGTGGCCTCAATTTGCAACTTAGGACCCTCACAAAGTGTATCACCCTGTAGAATACCCTACCATTTGAACTTGTTTCATTTGAATGCATTTACAAGACCCGAAAACAAAGGTCTATCGTTGCTTTTTCTTCGTGAGATCTTATCATGCTTTTGCAAGTCCATTATTGTGAATCCATTCCTGAATTGTGGCATGAAAGATGTGTAGTAATATTATATCGGGTCTTGGGATTTATAATTGAGGTCGTTCAGAGGTAACAATTTAACATGACGCCACTTTAAATCCTACCGACTTATCTTTATTAAATTTGTGTTTACCACGCGTTTTGTCTTACATGACACGTGTCGTTTTATTATTGAACCCGAAATTTTCGAGGTGTTACAATGTACTTACCGGATTTGCGATCAAACCTCAAACCGAACACACTTTATTCTTTAACCATGAGCTCTGATTACCAACTTGTAACACCCTTGTTATTATTTTAAAGGTTTTCGTATATATAACGAAAATAAACATGTAATTACGATTAAGGATCCTTAGAAAAATACGAGTAATTTAAAACTTTTACAACTTAAAAGTTTACAACATAATGTAACTAAGTTCGTCATTTAAAAGTAACAACGAAACGTCGTGCGGAAGCTTGTTTCTTGATCGTGTTCGGTTCTTCATTTAGCTTGATCGACCTCCGGTACTAGAAATTTACCTACAACTCATAAAACATGAGTTAGATTAGTCATACGTAGCTTAAAACGTATTTAAACGGGTTCGCAATGCGTATAATATTAAAATAAACATTTTTTTATTTATGGAACCCGTCGCGTCGCGCGACGGCTCCTAGCTTTTGCCGTCGCGTCGCGCGACGCCCTGTTTTGTCCAGAATTGTTTGTTGCTGAACTGCAGATTCCCAGCTCAAAAACTCAAACTTATAATTCACAAAAACGTGCATAACTTTTGTTCTACTTATCCGATTCGCGTGATTCTTTTTCTCACGCGATTGTAATTTAATTCTTCATCCTATGGAGTTAAAACCAGATATAAAACTACTAAAAAAATTCAGAATTTGAAGCTCTCGGCTTGAAATTCCTGTTTAACACTTTTGACCCGTTAGAGTGATTTACCCTTTTACTTTAAAATTTCACTCTCTCCTTTCACCCATCATTTTATTACATTAAGGTATCTACCTATATTTCGTAATCCAAATGCAAATTTTTAAACAACCCATAAGGGTCGTTTATCCGATTTACCCTTCAAGGGCGTTTTAGTCAAATTCTAGTTCCTCATTATACTACGGAATACTTTCGCTAAATATTTGACCCAATTCGCTTGTTTAACTATAATCTTATTTATACGTACCTGGCTCGGATCAACACAATGACCTGTTTTTAATACCTTGTCTCGCTAAATTGTTATATCATAGCATTGATAAATCGTAAGCCGTTTTGTCCTGTAAGCATAAGACTCGACAAACACTTATTAGTCATAAATTGTCAAATGGTGTCAACATCACCATTTGACCCGTTTGGTCTAAACGACCAACCATTTGCGCTTAGATTGAATGGCATCTATTTACCATTTCGTTTACTAACTATTTCAGATTTTTCACCAATTAGTTAGGTCTCTTACCTCCGTTTCTTACGCGTTTACTCAATTTGGCTTATGCCACTTGGTGTCGTTTTAAACTTCAATTTTAATCCATTTTCACTTGACCAAATCACCGTTTTTCTTCTTTTTAATTCTTTTAGGCCTACTTATAAGGTAGCCGTTCAGAAACTCATTATATCTTAGTCTTTTCATGACTAAATTACCAATTCACCTTTTTATATCATTAATCATGGTTTTATCAACTTTATTTGTCCCGACCCCTACCATTTAGCGTCGGAGACCATATTCCGAATATCGTCTTTATCGTATTTACAACTTATAAAACAAACACGTATTCTACAAAAAGGTGTATGATTCACTTACCTTGCATCCATGCCACGCTTTTCTTTCCATACTCGCTCCGTTTGACCCGCTTCATCCACAAGCTTCCACCTAGCTTGTTAAGCGCCAAACTATTATCCAATGTTCACAAGGTGGTTAGATTAACCATAATTTAATATGATCTTCCACCTTACACATTTCTATGCATTCATCCGAACACTTAGTATAATCACGTTTTACACACAACCAAGTAGACCGCGATTTCATTTAGGCATTTCATATCACTGAAAATGGGCTGTTTTTGGTGACTTGTTTAACCTGTTTACAAGTCTTCAAAAATTATGATTTTTTTATGTGGCGTACCTCTCGGAGGGTTAGGCCTTGTGTTAAAATTTCAAGATCTAACTCTTTACCAAAAATTTGTAAAAATTCATTTACTAAGCTGTAATCAGATTCGTCACTTCTTACTACAGCTTACAGCAAAATTCATTTAAAATTCCTCGTTTATCCGATTGACGAAATTCCAATTGGAGATTTTTTTAATCACTTAAAAATATCTACAGTAAAAATTTGAGATCATAACTAAATTCCTAAATTGAGTTATGACATTCGTAATGGGCTGCAAATTCTGCCAGAAAACGCAGCTTGAACCTTCGATACGGAAAAATTCATAAAACTCTCAATTTTCGTCGAAAAAATGCGATTCCAGTGGGGTTTTAAAGATATTTCCTGGAATTACATTTTAGACTCAAGAAACACATGTTTTTGTCATGTTTTGTCCATGTTACAGCTAATACAAGTCGGCTGTAAATTCTGATCAGGAGTTGTTTGAATTCAGCTTTCAATTAAAGCATGTTCTTGACATCATAACACTATTTTTTTAGCAATCAAAACCCTAAAAACATCTCATACATGAATTTAGCATCAACAAAATCTGAATTTACTTGAGTTAAGCATGATTTCAATATATACTTGTCTAGGGTTTACTCCTAAACACTACAATGTTCCTATTTCATCCTTATAACAAGCATGCATCAATTTTTTTTGAATTCTCTAGGTTCATCCAGAAATTTAGATGGAAATTTTCTACAAAATTTACATACCTTATGATCCCTTTTCAGAGGAGATCACCAATCCATGCTAAGATTTTGTTTTGGAACCGATTTGTGCCTTCAATTTGTTGATTTTGTTGAAATTAGGGTTAGACCCCTTTTCTCCTGCTCTGGTCGATCGACCCACACACACCAGTGTGTGTTTTTCCTTTTTTTTATATAAATCTTTTAATTAAAACACTTTCCTAGTTTCCCACCTTTAGTCCCCCATGTTAGAGGTGTTATAAAAAGGAGTTAGTAATCTTTGATTTTTATTTTTTTTTTACCCATTCTCTTAATTACCCATTTATAACTAAGTTGATTATTTCTAGTTAACTTAGTAGGTTCCGGGAGGTATAATCCGTTTATTTTAAGTCCCGTTAACTCGGGTCCCTTTTTTTTATAAACTTTGTCTTCTCAAGTCGTTTGCTCTCTTTTTATTTATTATTAGGCTTATTTATTTAAATCCTAATAATTTCCGGGTAAACCTTTACCGCTAACGGCATTTTACCCGCTCTTTAGTATTAACGGGGTTTAATTACCAAACCCGTTTTCGGGGTGTTACACACCCCATACATGCTAGGTCAAACTTACTCGAGTCCAGTCGTTCCACGTTAAAGCGTTGCACCTTGCCCTGTTTTTTATCCATAGAAACCCAAATGTTTTAATAATGTTTTATTATTAAATATGCATATTATGGTTTCAATGGTGTTTTACTATTAAGAGTTAACTGTCATTTTCATCCCTGTGGTTTTTTCACTTTTGTGATTTTAGACCAATGTTCAAAAATGCACCAGTTTCCTTCCTCCCTGACGTACTAGAAACGTTTCTAGTATGTCAGGGAGGAAACTGGTGCATTTTTGAAAATTGGCCTGTAATGGCAAAATTGAACAAACCATATGGACGAAAATGGCAGTTAACTCTACTATTAAATAGGCACATCATTACCGAATAGAAAACGATTTTGGTTTTGGTTTTGTTTTTGTTATTATTAGGCTATTTCAATTAGAAAATGGCTGAATAAATAAAGGTTTTGGTTTTGAAGTCGTTTATATTTTTCTAAATTGGTTTGGTTTTTGGGTAGATACTATGCTCTTTTAAATCCATGTCTAATTTTTATGTTAATGTCACTATTGTAACATGTGTAACAAACTCAATAACGCGTTACGTCACGCATTGCATCAATGTCATCATCGTAACGCGTATGACGAAATGATAAACGTGACGTTGCCGCCGCAACGCGCGACAAGGTTCAAAATCTAGTTATATACATAAGACGGTTTGTAATATAGATCAGTGTCTAAATGAGTGTATGTATTCACTATACTCAATAAAGAAAACCTACTTTTTTAAATGTTATCAAAATATAAAGGGTAAATTACACTTTTCGTCTTTTATGTTTGTAGCGGGTTGCAATGGATAACCTTTTAACTTTAATTCAGCCACAATCCTTTATTTTGAAAACATGTTGCACGTTTCATCCTTTACCCCAAACCCAGTTAGAAAGTTAAGTTAGTTCTGATCACGTGCTTCGCACGTGAGGGCATTTAAGTCCATTCACCCACCAACTACCCCACCATTTAAATACCCCCTTTTTCCCCCAAATCCCACACTTTTCACATCGCACCTGATCTTCACCCCTAGGTTAACGAAATTACACTCCCTCCCCACACATAATCTACTCGATCATCTTCTTCAACAACAATCGTTGCTTGTACGATTATGGAATCAGAACCACTACCACCGACGTGGTTTATATGAGAGACAGCGAGTGAAGATGAAGTTCTTCCGATGTATGGTAAGTTTACCCTAAATTCTGATCTTTTTAATGATACAAGACACCTATTATAATGTGTGTGTTTCTAACTAGTAAAGATTTGAAATTTGCAGTTGGTATGCCTCATCTATTCAGTATAAGGTTACAACATGGTGGTAAGTTAACCAAGAGTCCTGATCGTGTATACGAAGGTGGTAAGGTTAATTTTGTAGACATGATCGACATTGATATGTTTTCAGTTCATGACATTTCAGAGATGATGGATGAGTTGGGCTATTCTGTTAATGACCATATATAATATTATTTCCAAAATTCTGAAAAGGACTTAGATAATGGAATTGAAGACTTAACTAGTGACCAAGATATTTTGAACTTGTCAAGGCATGTAGAATTTCATAAGGTTGTCAATGTGTTTACACTACATGGGTTCAACATCATTAAAGATTTCATTAACTCAACTATGAAGCCCCAAAAGGGCATTACAACTGAAGAAATTGATGAGCCTGGCCCTTTTGCAATAGCGCCTTCAAAACTTACTGTAACAAGAAGGTTGAATCCAGTTGTTGATAAGTCAAGTGATATTGGGCAGGAAGGTGTAGTTAGGCAGGCTATTAACTGTGTGGTGAATGAGCAAGATGGTGTGAATGTCCAAGATGGTGTGAATGTGCAGGATGTGAATGTGCAAGATGTTGTGAATGTGCAAGATTGGGCTTATGTGCAGGATGTTGTGAATGAGCAGGGTGTTTTGAATGAGCATGATGGTGTGAA
This sequence comes from Helianthus tuberosus, assembly GCA_030545235.1. Classification (NCBI taxonomy): domain Eukaryota; kingdom Viridiplantae; phylum Streptophyta; class Magnoliopsida; order Asterales; family Asteraceae; genus Helianthus; species Helianthus tuberosus. Next base: position 64,402,067 of record CM060443.1, read on the forward strand.
TGTCCAGGATGGTGTGAATGTGCAGGATGGTGTGAATGTCCAAGATGGTGTGAATGTGCAGGATATTGGGAATGTGTAGGATAGTGGCAATGTGCAGAACACTGAGTTGGGGCTTGAAAGTGAAATGGAACATGTGGACACTACTTTGCATTACATAAACAGATACACAATGAAGCAAAACCAACTTAAAAACATGATCTTTTTAAGCTTCCTTGTCTCAGATTTAAGTTCTTTCATCTTCTCCCCAAGACTATAATTTGTTTCCTCTAACATGTTCCTGTTTCGTAGCAGACCTGGGATGATGTTCACACATGAATGGCAATTGGACTGATCTACCCATCCTATGAATCGGCATGTCGATCCCTATTCAGGACACCCATAAAAAAGGCGACCTGGGTTCCTATCTGTCCAAGAGGTGAAGATAACGGCTTCTTTTCCACATTCGCATAACACCATTTTCGTTTACGAGCAATAGCTTTAAGATCGGAACCCTAATTTTTGGTAGCTAGCCGTTGAGGTAGAGAGTTGTAGGTTTGGATAAACCCTAGTGAGGGATTTGGGGGAGAAAGAGGGTATTTAAATGGTGGGGTAGTTGGTAGGTGAATGGACTTAAATGCCCACACGTGCGAAGTACGTGATCAGAACTAACTTAATTTTCTAACTGGATTTGAGGTAAAGGATGAAACACGTGCAACATGCTTTCGAAATAAATGATTGTGACTGTAATTATTAAAGTTAAAGGCTATCCATTGCAACCCGCTACAAATATAAAGGACGAAAAGTGTAATTTACCCAAATATAAATGTTAGTAGGTTGATTTATGTATACTACACCCTTTTACTTATAATTATCTTTTTCTTTTAGATAAGCTAAAATACAAGCTAATGAGTGAACATTGACTTATATTATATCGTGATTTTGTGTTATTATTAAGAATAATAACTTGAGCAATAAATGATAGTTCGTTGGATGTCAATTATTTGGAGTTTGGAATGTTTGTTTTGGGTGGTGACAACCTACTCAGGGATTACTTTATTATGGATAAATAAACTTGAAAGGTAGCACCAGAACTAGGGATGTTCAAAACTAGATATTCGAAATTTCAGATATCCGAAATTTTCGAATACCAGATTTCACTATCCGAATTCGTATCCGAAATTTTGGATATCCGATCGGATATCCGAATATCCAATTTTTTATTTAGTTTTTAATTTGTTATTATTTTTTAATATTCGGAACCAGATATTTCGGATAGTTTTGGATATCCAAATATAAGTTTTCCGATATTTTTCGGATATTTTCCGGATATTTTGGATATCTTTCGGATAGTTCGGATATTTTCTGGATATTTTCGGATATTTAAGATGTTCGGATATCCGAAAATTTTAAAAATCACTATCCGAATCCGAATCCGAAAATTCGGATAGCCGAAATTTCGGATTCGGATATCGGATATTTGGGATCGGATTTTCGGATACGGATAATTTTGAACACCCCTACATATCACACACCCAACGCATTATGTATTAACAAGTTACACAATCATCAGGGTCCAATGTTTTAAAATTGGATCAGTTCAATTTCAGCTAGCTAAATTAAAATTGTTGGTGTTTTCGGCTAAGTTACAAATTAATAGATTACATGCAATAGCGGTTTTAAATGAGCTAGACAAGACCGGTAAAATGGTTTTAAATGAACTAGGCAAGACCGGTAAAATGCCAATCTTACTCCTTTTGTTGGCCGACTATGGGCTGAGCGTTGACCATGTGAATTGTAGGTTCAGTTACTAACTTATGGACCAGGAACAAATGAACCAACCCGTATGAGTGAACCAAACAAAATCAATAAACCATTGAAAATTCACTGATCATGCATCCTCCCTTTGTCATGGCCAGGGCCGGCCCTAAGAATTCGTATACCCTGTTCGAGCTCGAAAAATGTGCCCTTAGGCCTTAACGAAATTGGGTATTTGACTATTTGGCTAACTAAAGGTCTAAACCTAATGCTAAAAGGGTTAATAACTAATCTAAGCCATAATAATAGTTTTGTAAGGGGGCCTATGTTGGTGTTTGTATGGGTGTACTCTATTAAAAAAATATTTTACATATACATATCGGATTTTTTCATAAAAAAAACGTGCCCTTCGAAATATCAGGCCCTGGCCGGTGGTCCTCCCCGCCCACCCCCAGGGCCGGCTATGGTCATGGCCAACCAAATTTTGAGACCGTGCAATCGGCAAAACACCCGAGAGGTTTAATTATTCTTAGAACGCCAATACACACTCATTAATTCTACACAACGTAAATGCTCACAATGGAATTTGAACTCTCGGGGGTCGTTTGGTTCGTGGAATCTTCTTACTATATAATAAAAGAAACCATTTAAGGACACTTGTCATCATATTAGGTTATCTCTTATAGATAATTATTTTTTTAATTTAATTTCTTCTAATTAATTATAGATAATCCTCCTACTAAATATTATTTAGTTTAATATCTTATATTATAGATAACTCTCTTACTAAATATTATTAGTTTAATATCTTATTGATAATTATTATTTAGTTTAATCTCCTTCTCATTTATAATATTATTTATTTGAATTAATTATATCTGAACGTTTTGTTTAGTTTGGTATCAAATATTTTACGAAACTTAAAATAAAATTAACTAATATTATTTATCATTTGTACATTTATGGAGTTTTAAATAAAGGGTTAAATTTATTGAGACTTCGTTAACAAATTTTGCAACAACAGAATAATCTATTTTTATCACGAAAACCAAATTTTGTATTAATATATTAAATATTTTTATTTTCACTATACAAAATTACATTTACTCGACCCATGTAATACATGAGGTTTTTTAAGATATAATTTTTTATTATTTGATATATAAAATTAGATTTATTTAATTCGTACACCTATGCCATGATGCTCATGGGCAGCTTATCTCTAATTGGATTTCCTTTTCCAACTGGATTTTATTCCAAAGATGTGATCTCAGAGCTCGCTTACACTAAGTATACCACCAGTGAGAACTTTGCTTTCTGGTTGGGAAGTGTCTCTGTCCTTTTCACTTCTTATTACTCTTTTCGTTCACTTTTTCTAACATTTCTAGGACCAACTAATTCATTCGGGCGAGACATCTTACAATGTCATGATGCGCCCATTCCTAAGGCCATTCCTTTAATACTTCTGGCTCTCGGGAGTCTCTTTGTAGGATACTTGGCCAAAGTGTGACCTGTTAGCCCATAAGTAAGTACTGTGACGAAGCGGCTGTTGCTCACCCGACACGATTGTATTTTTTATTATTATTTAATACAGAAAATAACATTTATTCAAACTGTGCGATGCGCATATTTTTAAAGATGTAATTTTTTATTATTTGGTATATAAAATTATATGTATTCAACCCGTACAATAAATGAGGTTTTTATGGATATATTGTTTTATTATTTAGTATATAAAATTTATTTATTCAACCCCGTGTAATACACGGGGTTATAACCTAGTATCTCTTAAAGGAATTTGAAGTTGAATTGAAATTGGAATGGACTCCTTTGAAAATTTATTAAGTGTTTGGTTTGTAAAGGATGTATCTTTTTTATATATGATATAAAATTTCATTTATCCAACCCGTATATTATACGGGGTTCTAACCTCGTTCGTAATAGAGATAATGCATGTTCTCACCTTTATATGCAATACTACCAATTACCCTATATATTACCCTATATATTAAAAATTGAATAGAATCAACAGTAAAATATAATAACATATTAAAAATAGAATTGAATAGTAACATTACTAACTAATGAGTAAATGGTATCGGATACCGGTATTAAATTTATCAAACTGGGTGTACTTTTGGTACCGGTTCGGCACCGGTATTCCCCGGTTTTTACCCTCAAATATCGGTGTCGTAACAGTACCGACCAGTACCGAACCGTAACGTACCAGGTATATTCGGTACCTGTACCCACTTTTGGGGATTTCAGTTACGGTATTTTCGGTACCGGTTGGTAACGAGCTCATCAAATCCTGTAGCAATGCAAGTAATTGCACCGTTTAGATTACTTTTCATACATATAGTAAATAAACTGTATTTCGTTTGAATGAGGTTTTATATAAACAACAACTTATTTTTCTTTCTTTTTTGTCTTTTTTGTAATGAATGAATTGTAGCATGTATATTTTTTGGATATTTAGATTATTGATGAGCAAATCGTATCAAATCCTGTAATCAAACCGATATCGTATCGGTACCAAATTTACTATACCAAATCATTTTCGGTACTAATTTGGTATCCACCTTTTGGCGTTTTTAGAATCGTTACTTTCGGTTCGACACCGGTCTAGCACCATACCCGTATTTATTGATCTTTACCTTCAAATACCGTATCGTATTATACCGAGTATTTTCGGTGCCGGTACCTAATTTCAAGATTTTCCGATTCGGTACTTTCGGTGCCGTTACCGGTACCGAGCTCATCCATATTTTAACGTGTTAGCACCGTAATAACTGAACTGAAAATAGCCGAATTTCCAACGTGTAAGACGTGTGGGTCCTATTATTATATATTAGGTTATTTAAAATTGTTTCTTTTAGGACGAAGTGACTATCCTTATCACGTCATTTTTATTTATGTTTTGATATTCGATATTTGCTTGCCGTTGTTGACACGCGTTTTGCAGTCACTGGGTCCCCGCCGCAACGCGCGGGCGGGAAATCAACTAGTTAACTTAAAAAGTTAATATATTTGTGTTCTAAAGAGAACAAGATAGCTGGAACTAATTGAGTTGGAGAGGAAATAAAAACCAAGTAGCCTTACAATAATGTCCTTTTCTATACAACGGTACTTTAATCTTAAAGGTTATCTATATCTTTTATTTTATTTCATCCACTGATTTGAACTTTCACTCTTCCTTTTAAAGTAGACTTTTTTCTCTATATCCTTCCAATTTTATCGTCCTTCAGTTGAACTCCAAAATAAATTATATCATGAAAATAACTATTTTTCTGGGTTGATTGTACAAATATTCTATAGTTGTACCATCGGATTTTTTTTTCTCAATATCAATAAGATACGTGTCTTCAATTCGTGACACACTATACCTTTTTTATCAAGTTAACTTATATTCGACACATACGAAAAATCATCTGATATGTGCGTTGTATTCAAGATTAGACCGGGACCTGTTACCATCGACGATCCGGTTATGCACCTTTTAACTACTTCTATTTTGTTATGTTGGTTGTAGCGGTTAACAACTCGTTGACTAGTACTCGCGGTTGGATCAAAAGATTGCTACTAAATTCCTAAAAATAGGATTGGAAAGGGCGAAGATGGATCTTCTACATATGAGAGGACCCCTCCTTGATCTGCCTTAGTCATCTACGATTGTTCTGTTGTTCCTCGACATCTATCATAAACTAGAGAATCAAATGAACATTATCCAAGACCCCATGTGCACTATCAAACCTAAGCAATGATACAAACACAAAAACCAAAATCTCTCAACCCTTTCAACCTATCTTTTACTGTCTTTTTAACTTATTAGTCACTAAACCATTACTTGCACTAACTATAAGAATAACTTAATATTAAATATTAAAATAACATTACTCAACACAAAATCAACAAACAACTAGAATATGCTATAGAAGAAAGAATGTTATGGAGCATATATTCCAACCAAGTCAATTGATTGTTGGTGTTGATATCAAACATAAATTAGTATGCTTTTATTAAAAGGTATCATTAAATACATATATGGTATTGAAAACCAAGTTTTTAACCTTCTAGTGTAGATGCAAACAACTTAACTCTTTAACAAAAGGATTTGTTGTTACAATTTTTATCATATTTTTTTAACCAATATATAACAATGAAATGAACATCTAACCAATCATTTGGTGTTAAATTACAAGCATGCATGATATCAGAACAATATTATCATAAGTTTATGAATAAAAATAAAAAATAACAAACCTAACTTGAGAGGCAAAAAAAAAAAAATTAAAATTCTCTCTCGGTTGCCGGTGGCTCGACGTCGGTAGTGAAGGTAGGAGTAGCGTGTGAGGTCGCCCATCTTTCCGGCTTGACCTCTATCCCTACTACGATCTCTCATCCCTTCCATTCGCTGTCCGGGATCGAGTCTTTCTTGGTGTCTTCTGGTTTCCTTTTTTTGGCTCGCCGGAACGCTGGGTATGCTCGACGATGAAAATGGGATCTGCCTAGCGGGTGAGGTTTAACGGTTTCGCTTATTGGTAGCGGCTCGTGTTGTAACCTTTCTCTCTAGTTGGACCTAGTTTTATCCATTCGCTTCCTTGGTTCGGCGAGGGTAGGGTCGTGGTCTCTGTTTCCGTTTTCGGTCGGTTGGAGGTGATGGCGGAGGGGGTTACGAAATTTTATGTGGCTAATATCCCAGACGGCTGCAGACCGTGGGATTTGGTCTCCGTTCTCAGCAACTATGGTGAGCTAACGAGTTCATACATCGCAAGAAATAAGAGTAAGGATGGTCTCAGGTTCGGTTTCGTTAGCTTTAAAGGGGTAAAGGATTGGAAAGAGTTGGAAAGGGGCCTTCAAGTTATTAAACTTGGGACTTGCAAACTTACGATTAACCGGGCTAGATTCGCAAGAGAAAACGGGGTGGACAAGGATAGGGTGGTCCAACCGGACAACGTCCAGCCTTTGCTTCGGAAGGAGAAAGAGGATGATAACATGAATAATCGGAAGGAGACTTTCATCAGGAACGGAGTATCTTACAATTCGGCTCTTCTGAACAATAAAACGGACTCAAGGGGTTTGAATGCTGAATCTTTGGAGGTCGATAAGGTGGTGGAGGTACATAGGGAGACGGGTGCATTTTTCTATTTACAAGGTAGATCGGTGGTGGGTCGGACAAAATATGTGGAGGTGCTGATCAATTTGAAGGATACTCTTAAGAAGGCAGGTATCGGGGGGTTCAAAATGTATTATTGGGGGGGGGGGGTCTGAATGTGTTGCTTGCTTTCGAAGATGAGACGGATGCCTCGGAGCTTGCGCTCAACGTTAACCTTTGGAAAGACTGGTTCGATCCGCTAGACATTTGGGCTGGACAATCATTGGCGTATGAGAGATTGGCTTGGTTAACATTTCATGGTATACCTTTGCATTTAGCTGAGAACAAGGTTTTTGACGATGTGGCGTCTTTGTTCGGCAAAGTTGTTAAGGGAGCCCAGCTGTCTCCGTTGGACTGGGATCTCTCGACAGCCTGTGTTGGAATTCTTGTGGATAAGGGATCTAGAATTTCTGGTTCGACCACCCTCAGTTGGAAGAACATAAAGTTTAAAGTTTGGGTTATGGAAGAATTGGATGACTGGGTGTCGGACTGTTTCTTTGAAGACGTGTGGCCGGATCCAGCTACCGAAAATAGCGAGGGGGAAGACGATCTGTTTTCATCGGATGAGTCTGAGTCCGATCAGGAAGTCGAGAAGTCGACGAGTTACTTAGGCTTGCATGGGGAAATTAATGTCGAATGGAGTAATCATGAGGAGAGAGAAGAGAATGAGGCGGCTGACTTTTCTGTTGTGTCTCCTAAGTTGGTTGGCGGGAGTCCCAAGGCGAGTGGTTTCCAAAGATCTGGGGAAGCACCAAAGAAAGTGGTGGGAAAGTTGCCAATGGACCCCGTGGGTGTTTTTAATGCTTCTGAAGGGCCCAAAGAATTTGGGTTTGATAAGGATGATATTGCAAATGGGCCCAATGTGTTTTTTGGGCCAGAAGTGGAGGCATGTTTTGTTGGTGGTAAAAGTAACAACAGGCCAAAAAAAACCTAACATCCTCAGGTGTAGGAAAACGGTGAGGAGGGCCACGTTTGGAAGTCCGGTTGAAGAGGTCAGGCCCAAGAAAAGGTCAAGGGTGGAATTGGAAGATAGGTTTGACCATAATAAAGATTATGATCCGAATTACAATTGGGTTTCTTCATCGGTAGGTGGGAGCTCACCTGGGGAGAGTAATGAAGAGGAGATTTCCGGCACCATGGAGGGAACCAGGTTACAGGTCCCGTTGGTCAGAGAGAATCAGGTGGCTCATGATAATCATGATTCGCAGGTTTCTGGGTCTGGTCTTGAGGGCGATATCAGCAAGGATCCGGACTTAATAAGGGAGGTAAACGAGACAACGGAAATGGGCAACGTGGTGGGTGCTCGGCTGGGGAATTTCAGCGATCTGGTCAGAAATACAATTGTAAAAGAAGGTAATAATGTGGTTTCCAAATGAATTTTCTATCCCTTAATATTAGAGGAGTGAAGGGTGGTAATAAAGCTAGCTGGGTTAGGGATTTGAGGGTTAAAAACGGGATTGGTTTTGTGGCCATCCAGGAAACTGTGGTTTCTAATATCTCTGTTAGTTTATTGGCGGGTTTCTGGGGTAACCGGAATTTTGATTATGTTTCTGTTGATGCCGTTGGTACCTCGGGGGGGGGGGGGGCTCGTCTGTATGTGGGATTCGAAAGTGTTAAAAGTGGTGTCTTCGTTTAAAGACAGGAATTACATTTATATCAAAGGTCATATTATGGGCAGTGGAGAGTATATTAACATTTCAACGTTTATGCGCCTCAGAGCATTTCTACGAAAGCCAGTCTGTGGGATTCTCTTTCTAATTATATCGAATCGGCAGTTGGGTTTGTTGTGTTGGTCGGTGATTTCAATGCCGTTCGTCAACTGGATGAAAGAAAAAATTCTCGTTTCAAGCCGGTTTGTGCTCGGAATTTTAACGAATTTATTTATAATTGTGGCCTTGTGGAGTATAATATGCAAGGTAGGCGTTTCACGTGTTCGCGAGAAAATGGGAAAAAGTTGAGTAAAATAGACAGAGTGCTTGTCTGTGCTGACTTCTTTAATAGATGGCTTAATGCTTGCCTCCGAGCTCATCCGAGCTATTGGTCTGATCATTGCCCATTATCCCTTGGGGTGGTTGACACGAATTTCGGTCCTCGTCCGTTTTGTGTGTTTAATTCTTGGTTAGATAGACCTGGTTTTGAGTCAGCGATCGTTGAGGCGATGGGGGGCGGTGACCCGAACGAACCCCCGTATACGTGTTTAACTAAAAAATTTCTCCGAATCCGCAAGAGACTGAAAATATGGAGAGACGTATTTTTAGAAAAAGAGAGGAAGGAGGAAAGGCAGGCTAGGTCGGATTTGGAAACGTTGGAAGAAGTGTTAGAAGAGAGGGAGTTGTCGAAGGAAGAAGAATGGGTGTTATCGGAAAGTAAAAAGTTGATTAAGGAAATTGGGGATAGAAAAAACCTTGATCTTAAACAGAGATCGAGGGTTAGGTGGGCCATCGACGGAGATGAAAATTCAAAATTTTTTCACGCCCTAATTAACAATCGTAAAGCCTCCAATTTTATCCCGGGTTTGATGATTAATGGGGAGTGGTGTTCGAAGCCGTCTAGCATCAAAAAGGAAATTTTTACGTTCTTTCGTGATAAGTTTGTGGAAGATGTGGAGACTAGGCTCTTCCTTTGCTGTGACATTGTTAATGTTTTATCTACACAGTACAGGGAGAACCTGGTGGCTCCTTTTTCCACTGATGAGATTAAGTGTGCGGTCTTCGGATGTGGGGATGATCGTGCGCCTGGCCCAGATGGGATTAATTTCAAATTCCTGAAGAAATTTTGGCATTTCTTTGAGGAGGATTTTCTAAAGATTTTCGGCAGTTTTTATGACCACGGAATTATTAACTGTGGGAGTGGTTCTTCTCTTATCAGTTTGGTCTCCAAAGTTAAAGACCCTGTTTCTTTGGGTAATTACAGACCTATTAATCTTGTTGGGGTCATTAGTAAGGTCATTTCAAAGGTGTTGGCCAACAGGATGAGATTGGTTCTGGAGGAGGTTATCTCTGATTCGCAGTCGGCTTTTTTAGAAGGTAAATTCATCCTTGATGGGCCGCTTATAGTTAACGAAGTTCTCTCTTGGTTAAAGAAGAAGAAGTCTAAAGCGTTTATCTTAAAGATAGATTTCGAAAAAGCGTACGACAACGTCAATTGGAACTTTGTCATCTCTATTTTAAACCAAATGGGTTTCCCTCCTCGGTGGTGCTGTTGGGTTCTCGGCATTCTTAAATCTGCTAGGTCTTCTGTTTTGGTGAATGGGTCACCGACATTCGAGTTCAGTTGTAGCAAAGGCATGAGACAAGGAGACCCCCTATCCCCGTTTCTCTTCCTAGTGGTGATGGAAGCTCTCTCGTGTATGCTCATTAAAGCTAGATCAGCGGGGGTGATCAATGGTATTCATTTACCGAGTGACGGGCCGGTGTTGTCTCATCTGTTTTATGCGGATGACGCAATTATTTTTGGTGAGTGGTCGGAAGTTGAGGTTAAAAAAGTGGTTAGAATTCTCCGGTGCTTTCACATCTGTTCCGACCTTAAAATCAATATTGCTAAATCGTATCTATATGGTATTGGTGTGACTATGAACGAGACAGAGAACATGGCTAACATAGTGGGTTGTAAACCCAATTTTCCTCCCTTTCTGTATCTTGGGTTGACGGTCGGTGCAAATATGAACCGCATTAACAATTGGAAACCTATCTTCGATGTCTTTGAAAGGCGTCTTACATTTTGGAAATCTAACCTTCTCTCTGTGGCACCCGAGGAAAATCTACAGTCATCCTAACACCGTGCTGCTTTGAGTTATTTATCAATTTTCGGGACGAAATTTCCTTCAAGTTGGGGATGATGTGACAACCCGAGGTTTTAAGGCCTTTCCTCTACACTTCACTTGTTTCATAACCTTGCCTCACAATTCGTTTTATGTTGTATCATGTGCAGCATGCATGTATATGATTAAAGTATGGTTATGCTTGGTTGATTTATGTTAAAAAGGATTAGTGTTAAATGATTAAGGCCTAATATAAACTCAAGATTCGACGAAAGATGGTGTTTCGTCACAAGAGGTTCGTCAGGAGGTTTTTCGCTAGAAAGGGCCTCGGCCCAGAATCATTTGCGGCCCAAGTTGTACCGATAGTTATTTTGTTTGCTTAAACATTAGGGATCGTCATTCATAAACTCAAAACCCTAGTTCTCTCCTTCTATCTCTCGAACGACCCGACGGCAGCCCCCTCTAACGAAGCCCTCTTCCTTCCATCAACTCTCTTGTATTCGGGTAAGTATGAGTATTATCATGCAGTTATCGCTCCATGTTCACGATTGTGTGCTTATATGTGATTTGTGTTACATAATTCGATATAATGTTTATATATTAATTGGTTGTGTTTGATCATTCGAATATGTTGCATGAGTAATGAATGACATGATATTCTAATGCATAGGTTAATGCAAATCGGAGAATGCTAGATGGTATTACTTGTTATGTTAGGGTTCATATCGATAGATGTTAGTTTCATGTAATGATGAATATGTGTCAAGGATGATTATGTAAATGGTTGAAGCCTGAATATGATTTCATGTTGAAACTGGTCGATGATTTGATTAACTGGTCGATGATTTGATTAGTATGTTAGGGTTGATGATCGGCTAGATTGAAAAGTATTGTTGGATCTAGATTAGGAAACTGTCAAACTGTTAGTGTAAATCACGTAATGGTAACTGTCAGACGATGGGTGACGAAGGACCTCCCCCACGAAAAACCGAGTCCGACGAAAGATGCAATGATTCGTCACTGTGGTCCGACGAAAGGTACATGATTCGTCACTGTGGGTCACGACGAAGAATAGATGTTTCGTCATGCATCGTCTCGATGAAGTATGTCCTTCGTCGTCTATGGAATTTCGTCGTAAGGGTTGTAGATGGAACAGTAGAAATATACGTTGTGTGTAATGTTGGATGATTGTGTTTACGAATGATTAACTGTTACGTGTCTTGTGAAATATGAACTTGTGATATGAGCTTGTAAACGAACCAACTACCTACTATGAGATTTCGTGATGATAACCGACTGTTAAGTGTTAATTAGGAATTGGGCTTGTGAAGTAAACTTGTATGTGGCACAATAATCTATTGTGTGGATAAACTTTGTCAACATGAATGATGTATGACATGGCTAACAGTTATAACATGCATATTATGTGTATATTTCATAAACGTAACTTGTGTAATTTGCGACAATATACGTGGTGCAATGTGAATACCAAACTGATTGTTATCGATAAACCATGTTAGGACGTGCTTGATCAATTGATAAACAAAGTAACTAATCTTACCGAGCAAACCAAGGTGAGTTCACTTCTCTTGAAACAAGCATGCGTGCGGTGGGGACAATCAAACATACAAAACTTATAAACGGATTTTCGTAAACCCATATCCTTGTAGTGGATATGTGGCGGTTTTCAAATACCCACATCCTTGCAGGGGATGTGAGGCGGATTTCACAAACGCATATCCTTGCAGGGGATATGCAACGGTTTTCACTAAATGTTGATGTTGGATAGTACACTCACTCTCTATCACTTAAGTCCCATCATACTACTGGGTTAGTTGCTTGTAGGGCAACGGGGTTATTAGTTGATAGCACTATTAGGTTTGGCACCCTCACGACGTACCTGGATAGGACGGGCGTGAACTAATAACTTTAAATCATGACCAATGTTTGATAGAGCATTGGAGAAGGGCAAAAAGGGCCGTCTGCGGTATCGAGTTATTATCAGCATAACATAACATAAATCAGTAATTGGTAACGAACGGTTTAACAACTCAGTGAACTCACCAGCATTGTCTGATACACGTTTTTTCTGCATGCTTGCAGGCCTTTAGGTACATGTTGTTGGAACTTGCTGTCTGGGATGCTGGAGTGGTCATGGGTCAAGTTACAAGGAATCAAAAGACAAGTTTAATGGCTTTATACGTTTGAGTTACGAAATCATTGACTATTGTAATATGCTTCCGCTGATCAATAAATAATGTTTTATATTGCTTTATTCTAATTAAATGAAAGTTTAATTGAATTATTGTTATGAGTTCGATGTGATTGGTGGCTAGATCCTGGTACGTCACACGCCTCGTGGGGAATCCCGCTTGTGGTATTTTGGGGGTGTGACAGTTAATCTCGCTTGTGGTATTTTGGGGGTGTGACAGTTTGGTATCAGAGCCACTGGTTGTAGTGAACTTGGTTTTAAAAATGTTTTTATAAAACCAGACTATAACCGAACAGTTCTGAATACGTGAATACGACCATGACACTCAGCTCCAGATTGCAAGGTTCGTCTTTCTCACTTGTTGCATACGTTACATGACTAGTACACATTGTTTATGAGGTAATATACGAACACACACTTGTCACTATAGCATGATGGCATGGATTGCTTGCTTACCTCATGATGCGTTGATAGTATGCCATAGTCCTTGGATTTTTGTGATCTTGTCATTTTGACAACCCCCGTTTAACAATTGAGCTTGAGGAACCATTTGACATGAGTTAGGAAGAACTGAGATGTGCATGAAAATCACAATATTATTGTGGGTGCACACATAATAATAATGTGGGGTGCATGCGAGTCCCAGTGAGGCCTAACAAGTGGAAAAGGGGTTCTGTTCTGTTATTTAATCAGTGAGAAACGTAACAAATCTATAGGAGTCCTAGCAGTGATTGTCTCCTACTCGAACGTGATCTTTTCATTCCTCTCTGAATCCTTACGAATCTCGATGCCATCGAGTATTACCTGAACACCCACTCGAACGCCTAGCAAACTGGGTGGAATGTTAGGTGCTTGTACGAACGTCCCTGAGTTGGATGTCGCAGCGTCGAATGATTGGTTTATACCTTTCTCGCTTATTTTCGTTTGTTAGAACTCAACGTATTGACGTCTTAGATCCCGAAGTGCGATCACTTCTGCAACACTCTAGCAACATGCCGTGTATTACTCAATCAACTTGCAAGATCAACGGACTAGAGGATGAGCGTAGTACCTTACCGACCTCAGTGGTAGGACGACCCTGATTACCGGCAATGAACTCCAGCAAATTGACTTCGATCGAATCCTAAGCGACTTATGGGAGTCAACTCTTACGCATCAATTGGGACATAAGCGATGACAATTGACTATAGGGTGGAATGTGTAACTGCCAGCACAGTGAGTAGCACCTTAGGACGTGACACGGAATGAGAAAAGATGGACCCTGTCGGTGAAAGATCGTAGGACTTCGTTACAAGCAACGACATTAGAGGCAACAGTCATGGCGACATCAAGGTACATGTAATCGTAGCCTACCGTATGGAAACAAAGGTGACTTCGACAAATATTGATTGTTATTAAGTCAAAATGTCAACAACCAACGGAACGATGACAGCATTGGGAATCCGCGTGACCGTAACAACACTGGTAGTGGTGCTTGTGGAAGGGCATTTAGGATTTGCGTGAGCGACGCCAGGCATAATAGTAACATGGTAGCTAGTATGAGTAGCTAATCGCTTCGTCTCTGTTCTGTTTAACCCTAATGCTTACTGAATCCGAACCTGCTGTGGGATCGGCTGATGGCAAGACAATTGAAGCCTAATATGCTTGTTGGGATGCAAACTCGACCTTGTGGGACAAGTGTTCGACATCGACCTTTCTTCTGCTATCCTTGAAGATGTCGATGCAGTAGTTAGTGTGGATTGGTTATCCAGAGATTGCACGGATATATCCTGTGAGAAGAAAATTTTGCGTATCCTTCTTCCTAGTGGAAAATCGTTATCTGTTCTAAAAGCGTCAGAGTGGCACAAAGGTTAGCGCCATTTCAGATATGAAGGCCCAGAAGTGTCTACGGAGGCATTAACCCGCTACGTTAGCAACCGTTATTGATGTTAAGGCTAAGGAAAAGAGGATCGGGGATCCACCAATTGTTCGTGATTCTTCTCGGTGTGCTACCCGAGGAACTTTCAGGTTTACTTCCACAACTGTTAGTCAGAATCTCAGTTTGATCTCACACCAGAGGCAGCTCTGATTACTCGTACTCTTACCGTCTTGCACCAGAAGGGTTGCAAGAGGTGTCTAATCAACTACAGGAACTGTTGAACAGGAGTTTTGTCGGACCTAGCTTTTCGCTTTGGGGAGCCCCAGTTACATCCGTGAAGATAAGCCTTTTCGTATGTGTTCTGATTATCGAGAACATAACAAGGTGATAGTCAAGAACCGTTTGCCTCGACCATGTATTGACAACCTGTCGACTAGTTGTGAGGGACAAGCTTCCATTTGAGGATTAATTGACTAACGCACTATTATCAGATGGAAGTCCAAGGGGAGAATGTTCCTGGAACGGCATATCGAATGCAATACGGCCATTGCGACTTTGTACACCATGACCACCGAGTTAATCAACACACCAGCAGCTTTATGGACCACATGAATCGACCATGTTTATTGATGACGTTTTGGATCATTTCCAGGAGAAAGGAACATCATGGGCGACATTTGTATCTCATTTTAGAGCTCCTGAGGGAGGAGCCACTCCGCGCGAAGTCTTGTTAAATGTAACTTTTGGATTCAATGGGTACCTTTTTGGTCATATAATCAACGAAGTGGGAATACACGTGGATCTCGCTAAGACCCGTTTGGTTAGAAACTGATCGACACCAAAGATTCCCGCAGGGATACAGCAATTCCTTGGTTTCGCTAGATACTATCGCAGATTCATCGAGGGATTTTCGAAGATTGCGCCGCTGTAACCTCTTTAGCACAGCGGGGTTCTGTGAATTCATGGGGGACGAAACAGGAGGACGTGTTTTCAGCTTTTGAAACCCAACTCTGCAATGCACTGAGCATCGCTTCTATCCGAGAGTATTGATGATCTAGTGGTATACCATGATGGTTCGAATCAGAGTCCCAGTTACACGCTGATGCAACATGAGAAGGTGATAGCTTACGTAGTAGACTTGCAAGAAGAATTGCACGAGTCACAACCGGTGATGGAAGCCATAGTCTTTGGATTTAAATTGGAGGCATTACTTGGACGATACCAAATGCACTACTTAGATCGATCACAAGTGCCTCCCGTGTACCCTGGTTTTGAAAAGAGCTAAACATGTGATGGCATCGCTGGATGGAACCTTTGAATGACTTCGACTACGGAATCTAAACGCGTATGAGCTTGTAGCTCACCATCGACTCTAGCCTATCCGATCAGAGTTACCCTGTTCAACCCGAAGCACTGAAGGAAGAAATTTTCAAGCTGGGTCCATGCGAGGCATAGAAGAGCAACTTTTGGCAAGTCGGACGATATCCGCTACTTCATGGAACGAATATGGATCCCACTATACGGCAATCGTAGGGAACTTGTGTTGAGCGAAGCACATCAGCCTCGATATTCTAGTCATCGGAATTTTGATGGAATATACTAGGATCGAAGGATCTGGTACTGGAAACTGGGGTTGAAGGCCTACACAGCGAAGCATGTGAACGACGTTTGACTTCTGTGAAAGTCAAGGTGGGACATCAGAAACCTTCTAGTTTGTGTCAGTAATCAGAAACACCTATTCGGAGATTGGAACAGACAGCCGTGGATTTTGTCACTGGCCTACCTAAATCTCAAAACGGAACCGATATCACCTGAGTGATCGTTGATTGTCTCACGTAACCAGCACACTCTATTGCAATCAAGGAAACTGACGAGTCTTCATAGCTTGTGAATATTCCTATGAGAGAGGTGGCTTTTAGGCACGAGGTTACCTCTGAATTTGAACTATACCTGATTTATGACAGGCACTACACAACACTCTTGGCTCACGTCTAGGCATGAGCATTACTTGTCACCATAGGACAGATGGTCAGAGTAAACGAACCATCCTGACACACGAAGACATGCTGCGAGCATGTGCGTGATTGACTCTAGTGAGCATTTGGAAGGACACTTATCTTTAAGTGAGTTCCACTACAGCCGTTACCATTTTAGTATACATACTGCGCTGTTTGAGGCATTGCATAGACGATAACGCCAATTCCCATTGTTAGACTACAGAAGGTGACAACCTAAACACAGGCCCGGGACTTGTACTCGAAACTCTTGGGAAGATTGTTTGGATCGGGAGTCGTTTGGCAGTAACGCGTGACGGTCAGGGAAGCTGATAAGCTTAGGAACCGCTGGAAGATCGCTGTAGGCGATCGTATCATGTTAAAAATATCACCCTGGGAAGGGTGTGGTACGCTTGGGAAGCGTGGCGAGCTTAACTTACATCACGTGGGCCATACAACATTCTGGGAAGAATCGGTAGCGTGACCTACAAACTCGAGTTACCTGATGGATTGGGTAACGTACACAATGTCATTTATGTCTCGAATCTAAGGAAGCGTTTATCCGATGAAACACTTGTGATACCTTTGCTAGAGCCTAAGGTTGACGACAAGATGCAGTTGTCGAGGAACCTATCGGAAACATGGACCAGGAAGTCAAGGTTCGTTAGCTTAGTCAAATTCCAATCCTGAGAGTTCGTTGGAGCTCAAATCGTGGACCTGAGCTCACGTAGGAATGCAATGATCAGAGGAAGCTCTAGTCTCCTCGATTGTTCAGGTGGTTGAACCAACTTCTGATATCATTGGCGAATTTCGGGACGAAATTCCCTTTCAAGTTGGGGATGATGTGGCACCCGAGGAAAATCCACAGTCATCCTAACACCGTGCTGCTTTGAGTTATTTATCAAATTTTGGGACGAAATTTCCTTCAAGTTGGGGATGATGTGACAACACGAGGTTTCAAGGCCTTTCCTCTACACTTCACTTGTTTCGTAACCTTGCCTCACAATTCGTTTTATGTTGTATCATGTGCAGCATGCATGTATATGATTAAAGTATGGTTATGCTTGGTTGATTTATGTTAAAAAGGATTAGTGTTAAATGATTAAGGCCTAATATAAACTCAAGATTTGACGAAAGATGGTGTTTCGTCACAAGAGGTTCGTCAGGAGGTTTTTCGCCAGAAAGGGCCTCGGCCCAGAATCATTTGCTGCCCAAGTTGTACCGATAGTTATTTTGTTTGCTTAAACATTAGGGATCATCATTCATAAACTCAAAACCCTAGTTCTATCCTTCTCTCTCTAGAACGACCCGACGGCAGCCCCCTCTAACGAAGCCCTCTTCCTTCCATCAACTCTTTTGTATTAGGGTAAGTATGAGTATTATCATGCAGTTATCGCTCCATGTTCACGATTGTGTGACAACTGTGTTCTATAATCGATGTACAATGTAAAACAAAGATGATTATTAATAAAAAAATGTGCTTTGGTGTTATTATATGTGTTTTGGTGTTTTTATGTGTGTATTTGTGTTTGGTGATTTTTCAATTCGATTCGATTCCGATTTCAAGCATTAAATCGCTTTCTGGAAGGTTATACGCGCACCAATGCGTAAATATAACCATTTTAATGCAACGAACACTCCAGAATAGTGAAATAGGCTTAACATACCTTAAATAACCTCCACATAACTTAGAAATAAGTTTTGGATGGTTTGGTGTGTTGAAATCAAGTTTGTTCGATCGCAGGGACTATTTGTGTCAAACTGCGAAACTATACCGATTTGTATAGTAACGAACATTCCGGAACTTGATCATAAGTTAAACATACCCTAAATATCCTTTACATAGATTAGAAATAGGCTTTGAGGGGTTCGGTATGCTAAAACAAACTTTATTGATCAATAAGGACTAAAAGCGTCAAAAAGTGCACAAGTTTGCATTTTCGCGCATATCTTACGTTCTGAATATATCCGGACATCCAAAAATTTATGTAAGCATTATAATATTTTATTTTAGTGTTTGGCATAAGAAAATTCCATTCGTCGCTTGATTTGGATCGTTTTTGCGTTCGTTACGACTTCCGTCGTAATTAAGCGAATAACGCAACCGTACGACCAAACGAACCAACATCCGAGATATTTTTGAGCATGTTTTGAGTTCCCTATACTTAAACTTCATTTTGGAGCCTTGAAATGAGGTTAACGGGGCTTAAACGTTCCAAAAATGCATCAAATCCAAGTTTCTGAAGTGCAGGGGCCATTTCTGTCAATTCTGGAAACAAAGCCCAGGCGGGCCGCGTGAGTTCTTGTGCTTGGCTTACGCGGGCCGTGTGAGTTACCCAGTAACAGAAAACTGATTTCCAGCTGTGACCAGCTGTTCCACACCCTTTGCACCTGGTTTTGATCAATCTATGGGCCAATTTTGATGGTTTTTAAGTGCCCATGGTATCCAAATACCATGTGCCCACTTGTATGGCCTAGATCGAAGCACGTTATTCTATGAACGATCCTAACGGTTGTACGAAAACTATATATAGCCCACCCCATTCATTCCCCCAACTCACACTTGATCTGATTTCTGGCTCTCTAAGTTGAAGTTTATGCTTCATACCTGAGAGTAAATCGGATCAAGAGCTTGCGGGGACCTTCTGTAAGTATTCTTTCATTCTTTTATCGCTTTTCGAGTCTGAAAGTCAAACTGCGTTTGACTTTCTGCATTGACCAGTTTATGGTCAATGCGAAGTTCGTTTGAACTTCATAACGTGAGCGTAATCACGATGGTTATAGTCCCTAGTGACTATACCTACTGATTACCACGTTATCTAGGTGTAGTGACGAGTCGTAGTTTCGGCCAAAATGCGCATTCTTGTGTATTTTGTAACCAAACTACTTATAGGTATCAAAACCGTTTGTTTTGATACCAAACTTGTTTTCTAACTTAACTAAACATGTTCTAGCATGTTTAGCTCGTCACTTTTTAGTTTAGTGCTTGTGTAGAGTCGTAAGTCAAGCGGACTAAACACCCGCTTAGACTTTCGAACACGACCCGTTTGGTCGATCATTAGGATCCGACCAAACATGTTTAGTGACCATAGTTGTTCAGGGAATAACCTTCCGAGGTTATACCTTATGGTCACTTAGTTTAGGTAGTTGTATGATAAGTAGTTTATATGCCTTAGGTAAATGACCAAAATGCCCTTTTCATACATAATTGTTAATTAAGCATATGTAACCTAAACTTTTGTCACGTAACTGATTATGTAACATATTTAAACATGTTTTGGCATATAATACTTGTCATAGGACTAGTTAGATGTCTCGAACGCGCATTTGCGCACACGACGCGTTAACGTAGCGTAAGCTACCTTAATGGGCTGCGATGGGTCGAAAGCACTTAGGTTAGGTTCCGATTTAGAATGTAGGCTTTGTTAAACCATATCACATGAGTTCCAACACTCATTTGGTTTACAAGACCTCATTCTGTTCGATCTTCCGATTTAGGCGTCTGTTGTTTGACTAGTGATTCGATTACTAGGTACTGCTTGATTTCTCTGGTTTACTTGAGTTTGTTGAAGTTCTATTGATTGAGGATACTTTGCACTTCATGTGAGTACATCGTTCCCCTATTTTACTGTTTTCAATTATTTTGGGGTGATTCATATGTACGAAATGGTTTCAAAGTGTAAACGATGTTTTAAAAAAAAAAAAACAATTAAGATGGTTTATACAAAACTAATAACGATTTCAATAAAGTGAACAAACTTGTTGGTTGTAGTTACATAACGAATGACATTCATTAGCACTGATCAAGCCGACCAGTATTAGGTTATGGTACCATAGGATCTGACAAATCCCGTTATTGCACTGCACCCATGGTTATGTGTGGGGGTTGTGGGTAACGACTGAATCTGATGTTAGTTAACTTACCCTTTGGTGGTTTGTTAATGCGAGACGTGAGAAGCGAGGTAGTCGAGTCACGAAGGTTTGAATGTTATTAGCGAGACGACCATAAATAGTTTTCACAATTAAAACGAGGATGATTTAAACGATTTAAACGAGTTAACGATTTGGAAACGATTTGAACGAATTAAACGAATTGGATAAACGATTGGGTTTTGGTTAAGTGTTTAGATAACGGGACGGGTGTAATGTGGTGAAAGCATGGTAGATACGCCGCTGGTACTTCTTATATATAAGTGTTTTCAACATATTACATACCGTGGCGTTATTTAGTTCATTTGGGTAAACGATGTTGAAACGATGTCACACAACGATGTTTTCTAAAAGATATAAACGATACGAGTGTTATTAACGAGTTTTCACGAGATGTTTTACAAGTTGGTTTATTAAAACAAATGTTTTTGGGTTAAGAATCATGGCTACGAGATTTTATAAACTATAACCAACTTGATTTGAGTTGGTTAGCTATGTTGCAATACACTTTTCAAAACGAGGTTTGTATTTTGACTCTTGTAGTCTAATAAAGTACTGCAACATGTAAACGAAGCCATGATTCCGATACACTTATAAAACCTATGTACTCGCCAGCATTTCTTTGTTGACTTTGTTTTTACATATGTTTCAGGTGTTGTTGCTTGATTGATTTCTAGGATGCATGCGTCACATAGGATCTGGACAAGGCCTTAGTGACATTAATAACAATGATAGTCGATATGTACTTGTTTGTTTTATGTTAAGACAATGTTAAAGTTTAATTATATCAATAAAACGAAACTCTTTTTGTATCCATGGTTATGAAACGATAATTCTGTTGCAACACTCCCCGACGTTTCCGCCACGATTTGTTGTTTTACGTGGTCGGGGTGTGACAGAAGAGTTGGTATCAGAGCCAATGGTTATAGGGAATTAGGTTATTAGTAATGCTTTGACCTAGACTATAACTTCTAGGACCCTAACGCAAGTTTCTTGCGTTTAGATTTTTAAAACAAACCGTCACCTATCCTTAGGTGATAACCACAATGAGAACACAATTTTCGAAACCGCTTTGAAAACTAATCATCTGTTCTAGGATGATTGATTACTAGGTTTTGAACCCTCTGTTGTAAGGTTTTGAACCCTTTAAGTTTTCAAAATCCCGTCAAAGTTTGGGTCTAAATAGTGTGAACACGTGCAAACTGGAAGAGTGAGTGCCTGTACTCTGAGTTTTCTATCTAAGTCTAGAGTGTTCGTACAAATCCACATAATCGGACCAGTCACTCTTACCTGGGAACTCTTGGGGTGAGTGTTCACTTATAGGCGAGCATGTCTTCAGCGATACATTAGTTTTGACTAATTTACTTTGATTAGTCACTGCGTGTCGTTTGTTTGTTCGAGGTAACGAACAAACGATCGCATTCCTTGTGTTTTGTCGATGTTTTCAATACCTCTTTTATTTCTCCAATTTTCAACCTCACTCGTTTCTCCTATTTCCTTGTTAGACAATGCCTCCTCGACGCGATGCTCGAACCGATGCTCGAACTTTTACTGCTGAAGAAGTTGCAACGCTTGTCTCTCAACAAATGGCTGCTGTACTTCCAGGCGTTGTGACCCAAATCCACGAGCTATACAACAACAACAACAACAATAACAACAATAATGCACCGTGTAATTTCAAGAATTTCAATTCTGCGAAGCCGCTTAAGTTTTCTGGGTCGCAAGGAGCAACTGCGCTCCTGCAGTGGTTTGAGAGTATCGAGAGCACATTCAGACATGTGCAGTTTCCGAATGCGCATAAGGTTGAATTTGCGTCAAGCGTGTTTGAGAAGCAAGCTCTTACCTGGTGGAACGGTATTATGCACGATAGGGGTGCCGAAGTGGCATTAGCACAAACATGGGAAGAGCTTCGAGCTCTCATGATGAAAGAGTTTTGTCCCCGTCACGAAATTCGGGCTTTGGAACGAGAGTTTGACGATTTAAAGCAAGATGGGGGTGAACACCGTGCGTATATGGATCATTTTGAAGAACTCAGTCTGTTGTATCCCACTATGGTTACCCCTCTGGAGAAAGCAATCGAGAGATATATCGATGGTTTACCCGATTCCATACAGGATATTGTGACTGGCATTAATCCTACTACTGTTCGTCACGCGATCGAGTTGTCGGCTACCCTGACTGAGTCTCAAGTCAGGAAGGGTAAACTTACCCGCAAGGGTGATAAAAAGAAGTCGAACGATTCTGACAAGGAAAAGGGTAAGGGAAAGAAAGACGAGTCGTCGAAGAAGTCGAGAAAGCGAAAGGGTGCTCAGAATTTTGCTGTTACAGCACAGACTGCTCAGACTGCACAGAATCCACCGGCACAACCGCCTGCGAAGAAGGTGTATGCCGGTACCGCACCTCATTGTGCTCGCTGCAACGGTCTTCATGTTGAACAACAAGCTTGCAAGCAATGCACAACGTGTGGTAAACTTGGGCATTTGGCCAATATTTGTCATCTGGGACAAAATCAGGTTGCCCAGATTCAAGCTCCGGTTCAGGGGAATGCTGCGAGATTCCCACCGGGTTCATGTTTCAATTGTGGAAAGTTTGGTCACTTCCGCAACAATTGTCCGAGGTTGGTGAACGCGAATGCTAATGCGAACCCGAATGCGAATGCGAATGTCAATGCAAATGCACATTCCGCTCGTGGACGAGCATACAATTTGAATGCAAGCGAAGCAAGGGCCGACAACAAGGTGGTTAATGGTACGTTTCTTGTTAACAATCGACCTGCATCTATTCTTTTTGATTCTGGTGCCGATAGAAGTTTTGTTTCATTGTCATTTGAGCCTTTGCTTGCGATACCTAGAACTAAACTGAGGAAACCCTTATCTGTCGAAGTTGCTACTGATAAACCTCTTGTTCTCGATTCTGTTATTCGTGATTGTCAGTTGAACCTTGATGACCATCTTTTTCCTATTGACCTCACACCGTTGCAACTTGGGAGTTTCGATATTATTGTTGGAATGGATTGGCTAACCAAACATCATGCTGAGGTGGTTTGTTTCGATAAGATTGTTCATATTCCTTTGTCTTCTGGCGATGTTCTGGAAGTTTGTGGCGAGAAACCTTCAGGTGGATTGAAGCTTATGTCATGTACAAAAGCCCAAGGTTATTTGAGGAAAGGATATGTTGCTTTTCTAGCACATGTCACCGAGGAGAAAGGCAAGAGCAAGAGTCTTCATGATATTCCGATTGTTCGGGATTATCCAGAAGTGTTTCCTAATGAACTGCCTGGTTTGCCTACAGTTCGTCAAGTCGAGTTTCATATTGACCTTATGCCCAATGCCAACCCAATTGCGAAAGCACCTTATCGTCTTGCACCGTCAGAGATGCAAGAGTTATCAAAACAGCTTCAAGAATTGTCTGATAAAGGATTCATCCGTCCGAGCTTTTCGCCTTGGGGAGCTCCTGTTCTCTTTGTGAAAAAGAAAGATGGATCTTTTCGAATGTGTATCGATTACCGTGAGCTTAATAAGCTCACCATCAAGAATCGATATCCCCTACCTCGAATTGATGATCTCTTCGACCAGCTACAAGGTGCTTCATGCTTTTCCAATATCGATCTACGTTCTGGGTATCATCAACTTCGTGTTCTCGAAGAAGATATTCCCAAAACTGCTTTCCGCACTAGATATGGGCATTATGAGTTCACAGTCATGCCTTTTGGTTTGACGAATGCTCCAGCTATCTTTATGGACTTAATGAATAGGGTCTGTAAACCTTATTTAGACAAGTTCATTATTGTATTCATCGACGATATTCTCATTTATTCAAAGTCTCGAGCCAAGCACGAACAACACCTTCGCTTAACATTGGAACTCCTGAAGAAGGAACAACTTTTTGCTAAATTCTCCAAGTGTGAATTCTGGCTTGAAGAAGTTCAATTCTTGGGTCATATAGTCAATGAGCAGGGTATTCACATGGATCCATCAAAGACTGTTGCTATTAAGGACTGGAATACACCGATGACGCCTACAGAGATTCGATCTTTTCTTGGTCTTGCTGGTTATTATCGACGTTTCATTTCAAATTTCTCGAAGATTGCGGTTCCACTCACTGCTTTGACTCAGAAGAATAAGCCTTTTGAGTGGGCACCTAAGCAAGAAGAAGCATTTCAAACGCTAAAACAGAAGCTTTGTGATACTCCTGTTCTATCTCTGCGCGAGGGAAACGATGATTTTGTTGTCTATTGTGACACGTCGAATCTAGGACTTGGTTGCTTTCTTATGCAACGAGGTAAAGTGATAGCATATGCATCTAGACAATTGAAATTTCACGAGAACAATTATACGACTCATGATCTTGAGTTAGGAGATGTGGTTTTCGCGCTTAAAATCTGGAGACACTACCTCTATAGAACGAAGTGTGTGGTTTTCACAGACCACAAAAGTCTCCAGCATATTCTTAATCAGAAGGAGCTCAACATGAGGCAACGACGTTGGGTTGAACTCTTAAACGATTATGATTGCGAGATTCGCTACCATCCTAGTAAGGCGAATGTCGTAGCCGATGCGCTTAGTCGAAAGGAACGAGTCAAGCTTCATTCTGTTTGAACTCTATCTGATATTCAAACTCGTGTCCTTCAAGCTCAACAATTTTGTGTGTCACAAAATTTGTTAGGTAAGGAATTACCACGTCAACTTGAGCTTAAGCTCGAAGCGAAAGACGATGGTTTGCTCTATTTCAAGGATCGTTTGTGGATTCCGAAACAAGACGATCTTCGCACCTTGGTAATGGACGAATCTCATAAATCTCAATATTCTATCCATCCTGGTGCTGATAAAATGTACAAGGATCTTCGTACTCGGTGTTGGTGGCCTGGTATGAAAAAGGATGTTGCCTTGTATGTATCGAAATGCCTAACTTGTCTCAAAGTCAAGGCTGAACATCAACGACCTTCTGGCTTGCTTGTACAACCAGAGATACCGGTTTGGAAGTGGGAGAACATTGCGATGGACCTCATCACTAAATTACCGCGTACATCTAAAGGTCACGATGCGATTTGGTTTGTTATCGATCGATTAACGAAATCAGCTCATTTCATTCCGATTCGCGAGGATCTATCTGCTGATAAACTTGCAAAGATTTATGTTGATGAGATTGTATCACGACATGGTGTTCCCTTGGATATCATTTCTGATTGTGATGCTCGATTTTCATCTCATTTTTGGAAGACCATGCAATCTGCTATGGGAACCCAGCTAAATCTAAGCACTGCTTATCATCCCCAAACAGATGGTCAATCTGAGAGAACGATTCAAACTTTGGAGGATATGCTTAGAGCATGCGTGATAGACTTTGGTGGTAATTGGGATTCTCATCTGCCACTGATCGAGTTTTCTTACAACAATAGCTATCATGCTAGTATTAATATGGCACCATTCGAAGCTCTCTACGGTCGAAAATGTCGATCACCTGTCTGTTGGAATGAGATCGGTGAAGCTCAGCTTACTGGACCTGAGCTCATTCTGGAAACAACAGACAAAATCAAGAAAATTCGCGATAATCTTGTGACAGCTCGAAGCCGTCAAAAGAGTTATGCGGATGTGCGACGCAAGCCCTTAGAATTTTAAGTCGGAGATCGTGTCCTACTCAAGGTTTCACCTTGTAAGGGAGTCGTGAGATTTGGAAAGAAAGGAAAACTTGCATCTTGATATGTAGGACCATTTAAGATTGTGGAAAGAATTGGGAATGTTGCCTATCGACTAGAGCTACCTCCAGAGCTTGGAAATATTCATCCGACTTTTCACGTGTCCAATTTGCGAAAGTGTTTAGCTGACGCTGATCTTCACATTCCTCTCGACGAGATCCAAATCGATGAAACGATGCACTTTGTCGAGAAACCTGTGGAGATAGTGGACCGTACTTTCAAACAGTTGAAGAATAAACGGATTCGATTGGTAAAAGTTAGTTGGGATTCCAAACGTGGCCCAGAGTTTACTTGGGAACATGAGGATCAGATGAAGGTGAAATATCCGCATTTGTTTTCACAAGTTTCCTCTAAATAAAATTTCGGGACGAAATTTCCTGAAGTAGGGGAGACTGTGACAACTGTGTTCTATAATCGATGTACAATGTAAAACAATGATGATTATTAATAAAACAATGTGATTTGGTGTTATTATATGTGTTTTGGTGTTTTTATGTGTGTATTTGTGTTTGGTGATTTTTCAATTCGATTCGATTCCGATTTCAAGCTTTAAATCGCTTTCTGGAAGGTTATACGCGCACCAATGCGTAAATATAACCAGTTTAATGCAACGAACTCTCCGGAATAGTGAAATAGGCTTAACATACCTTAAATAACCTCCACATAACTTAGAAATAATTTTTGGATGGTTTGGTGTGTTGAAATCAAGTTTGTTCGATCGCAGGAACTATTTGTGTCAAACTGCGAAACTATACCGATTTGTATAGTAACGAACATTCCGGAAATTGATCATAAGTTAACCATACCCTAAATATCCTTTACATAGCTTAGAAATAGGCTTTGATGGGTTCGGTATGCTAAAACAAACTTTATTGATCAATAAGGACTAAATGCGTCAAAAAGGGCACAAGTTTGCATTTTCGCGCATATCTTACGTTCTGAATATATTCGGACATCCAAAAATTTATGTAAGCATTAAAATACTTTATTTTAGTGTTTGGCATAAGAAAATTCCATTCGTCGCTTGATTTGGATCGTTCTTGCGTTCGTACGACCAAACGAACCGACATCCGAGATATTTTTGAGCATGTTTTGAGTTCGCTATACTTTAACTTCATTTTGGAGCCTTGAAATGAGGTTAACGGGGCTTAAATGTGCCGAAAATGCATCAAATCCAAGTTTCTGAAGTGCAGGGGCCATTTCTGTCAATTCTGGAAACAAAGCCCAGGCGGGCCGCGTGAGTTCTTTTGCTTGGCTTACGCGGGCCGTGTGAGTTTCCCAGTAACAGAAAACTGATTTCCAGTTGTGAGCAGCTGTTCCACACCCTTTGCACCTGGTTTTGATCAATCTATGGGCCAATTTTGATGGTTTTTAAGTGCCCATGGTATCCAAATACCATGTGCCCACTTGTACGGCCTAGATCGAAGCACGTTACTCGATGAACGATCCTAACAGTTGCACGAAAACTATATATAGCCCACCCCATTCATTCCCCCAACTCACACTTGATCTGATTTCTGGCTCTCTAAGTTGAAGTTTATGCTTCATACCTGAGAGTAAATCAGATCAAGAGCTTGCGGGGACCTTCTGTAAGTATTCTTTCGTTCTTTTATCGCTTTTCGAGTCTGAAAGTCAAACTGCATTTGACTTTCTGCATTGACCAGTTTATGGTCAATGCGAAGTTCGTTTGAACTTCATAACGTGAGCGTAATCACGATGGTTATAGTCCCTAGTGACTATACCTACTGATTACCACGTTATCTAGGTGTAGTGACGAGTCGTAGTTTCGGCAAAAATGCGCATTCTTGCGTATTTTGTAACCAAACTACTTATAGGTATCAAAACCGTTTGTTTTGATACCAAACCTGTTTTCTAACTTAACTAAACATGTTCTAGCATGTTTAGCTCGTCACTTTTTAGTTTAGTGCTTGTGTAGAGTCGTAAGTCAAGCGGACTAAACACCCGCTTAGACTTTCGAACACGACCCGTTTGGTCGATCATTAGGATCCGACCAAACATGTTTAGTGACCATAGTTGTTCAGGGAATAACCTTCCAAGGTTATACCTTATGGTCACCTAGTTTAGGTAGTTGTATGATAAGTAGTTTATATGCCTTAGGTAAATGCCCTTTTCATACATAATTGGTAATTAAGCATATGTAACCTAAACTTTTGTCACGTAACTGATTATGTAACATATTTAAACATTTTTTGGCATATAATACTTGTCATAGGACTAGTTAGACGTCTCGAACGCGCATTTGCGCGCACGGCGCGTTAAAGTAGCGTAAGCTACCTTAATGGGCCGCGATGGGTCGAAAGCACTTAGGTTAGGTTCCGATTTAGAATGTAGGCTTTGTTACACCATATCACATGAGTTCCAACACTCATTTGGTTTACAAGACCTCATTCTGTTCGATCTTCCGATTTAGGCGTCTATTGTTTGACTAGTGATTCGATGACTAGGTACTGCTTGATTTCTCTGGTTTACTTGAGTTTGTTGAAGTTCTATTGATTGAGGATACTTTGCACTTCATGTGAGTACATAGTTCCCCTATTTTACTATTTTCAATTGTTTTTGGGTGATTCATATGTACGAAATGGTTTCAAAGTTTAAACGATGTTTAAAAAAAACAATTAAGATGGTTTATACAAAACTAATAACGATTTCAATAAAGTGAACAAACTTGTTGGTTGTAGTTACATAACGAATGACATTCATTAGCACTGATCAAGCCAACCAGTATTAGGTTATGGTACCATAGGATCTGACAAATCCCGTTATTGCACTGCACCCATGGTTATGTGTGGGGGTTGTGGGTGACGACTGAATCTGATGTTAGTTAACTTACCCTTTGGTGGTTTGTTAATGCGAGACGCGAGAAGCGAGGTAGTCGAGTCACGAAGGTTTGAATGTTATTAGCGAGACGACCATAAATAGTTTTCACAATTAAAACGAGGATGATTTAAACGAGTTAACGATTTGGAAACGATTTGAACGAATTGGATAAACGATTGGGTTTTGGTTAAGTGTTTAGATAACGGGACGGGTGTAATGTGGTGAAAGCATGGTAGATACGCCGCTGGTACTTCTTATATATAAGTGTTTTCAACATATTACATACCGTGCGTTATTTAGTTCACTTGGGTAAACGATGTTGAAACGATGTCACACAATGATGTTTTCTAAAAGATATAAACCATACGAGTTTTATTAACGAGTTTTCACGAGATGTTTTAGAAGTTGGTTTATTAAAACAAATGTTTTTGGGTTAAGAATCATGGCTACGAGATTTTATAAACTATAACCAACTTGATTTGAGTTGGTTAGCTATGTTGCAATACACTTTTCAAAACGAGGTTTGTATTTTGACTCTTGTAGTCTAATAAAGTACTGCAACATGTAAACGAAGCCATGATTCCGATACTCTTATAAAACCTATGTACTCGCCAGCATTTCTTTGCTGACTTTGTTTTTACATATGTTTCAGGTGTTGTTGCTTGATTGATTTCTAGGATGCATGCGTCACATAGGATCTGGACGAGGCCTTAGTGACATTAATAATAATGATAGTCGATATGTACTTGTTTGTTTTATGTTAAGACAATGTTAAAGTTTAAATATATCAATAAAACGAAACTCTTTTTGTATCCATGGTTATGAAACGATAATTCTGTTGCAACACTCCCCGACGTTTCCGCCACGATTTGTTGTTTTACGTGGTCGGGGTGTGACAGATTGTGTGCTTATATGTTATTTGTGTTACATAATTCGGTATAATGTTTATAGATTAATTGGGTGTGTTTGATCATTCGAATATGTTGCATGAGTAATGAATGACATGATATTCTAATGCATAGGTTAATGCAAATCGGAGAATGCTAGATGGTATTACTTGTTACGTTAGGGTTCATATCGATAGATGTTAGTTTTATGTAATGATGAATATGTGTCAAGGATGATTATGTAAATGGTTGAAGCCTGAATATGATTTCATGTTGAAACTGGTCGACGATTTGATTAACTGGTCGATGATTTGATTAGGATGTTAGGGTTGATGATCGGCTAGATTGAAAAGTATTGTTTGATCTAGATTAGGAAACTATCAAACTGTTAGCGTAAATCACGTAATGGTAACTGTCAGACGATGGGTGACGAAGGACCTCCCCCACGAAAAATCGAGTCCGACGAAAGATGCAATGATTCGTCACTGTGATCCGACGAAAGATGCATGATTCGTCAATGTGGGTCACGACGAAGAATAGATGTTTTGTCATGCATGGTCTCGACGAAGTATGTCCTTCGTCGTCTATGGAATTTCATCGTAAGGGTTGTAGATGGAACAGTAGAAATATACGGTGTGTGTAATGTTTGATGATTGTGTTTACGAATGATTAACTGTTACGTGTCTTGTGAAATATGAACTTGTGATATGAGCTTGTAAACGAACCAACTATCTACTATGAGATTTCGTGATGATAACCGGCTGTTAAGTGTTAATTGGGAATTGGACTTGTGAAGTAAACTTGTATGTGGCACAATAATCTATTGTGTGGATAAACTTTGTCAACATGAATGATGTATGACATGGCTAACAGTTATAACATGCATATTATGTGTATATTTCATAAACGTAACTTGTGTAATTTGCGACAAAATACGTGGTGCAATGTGAATACCAAACTGATTGTTATCGATAAACCATGTTAGGACGTGCTTGATCAATTGATAAACAAAGTAACTAATCTTACCGAGCAAACCATGGTGAGTTCACTTCTCTTGAAACAAGCATGCGTCCGGTGGGGACAATCAAACAGACAAAACTTATAAACGGATTTTCGTAAACCCATATCCTTGTAGGGGATATGAGGCGGTTTTCAAATACCCACATCATTGCAGGGGATGTGAGGCGGATTTCACAAACGCATATCCTTGCAGGGGATATGCAACGGTTTTTAGTAAACGTTGATGTTGAATAATACACTCACTCTCTATCACTTAAGTCCCATCATACTACCGGGTTAGTTGCTTGTAGGGCAACGGGGTTATTAGTTGATAGCGCTATTAGGTTTGGTACCCTGACGACGTACCTGGATAGGACGGGCGTGAACTAATAACTTTAATCATGACCAATGTTTGATAGAGCATTGGAGAAGGGCAAAAAGGGTCGTCTGCGGTATCGAGTTATTATCAGCATAACATAACATAAATCAGTAATTGGTAACGAATGGTTTAACAACTCAGTGAACTCACAGCGTTGTCTGATACACGTTTTTTCTGCATGCTTACAGGCCTTTAGGTACATGTTGTTGGAACTTGCTGTCTGGGATGCTGGAGTGGTCATGGGTCAAGTTACAAGGAATCAAAAGACAAGTTTAATGGCTTTATACGTTTGAGTTACGAAATCATTGACTATTGTAATATGCTTCCGCTGATCAATAAATAATGTTTTATAACGCTTTATTCTAATTAAATGAAAGTTTGATTGAATTATTGTTATGAGTTCAATGTGATTGGTGGCTAGATCCTGGTACGTCACACGCCTCGTGGGGAATCCCGCTTGTGTTATTTTGGGGGTGTGACAGTTAATCCCGCTTGTGGTATTTTGGGGGTGTGACACTCTCTATCGGAGGTAGAGTTACTTTAATTAAATTTGTTTTAGAGAGTTTGCTGTGGTATTATTTTTCTTTATATAAGGCTCCCAAAAAAGTCATTCACGATTTGGAAGCTATCATTAAAAGATTCCTGTGGGGAGGTTCTAGGGTCGGGTGGGACCGGGCTGCGTCTCCTAAGGATTGTGGTGGTTTAGGTTTAAGTAAGCTGGGGAATATTAATGTTGCTTTACTTTCCAAGTGGGGATGGAGAGTTAAGTCTGAGTCTTTAAATCTTTGGAGAAAAGTGATTGTGTCTCTTCATGCTAACCAAAAGTCTTGGGAGTGTGTCCCGTTTAAGGCGTCTCTTGGGGGTGTGTGGGGTAACATTGCGAGGCTTTTTGCTAAAACCAGGATAAATGGATCCCCGATGCGAAATTGTCTTAAAGGTATTGAAGGTGATGGTAATGAGGTCTCGTTTTGGTTAGACCCGTGGCTTGCGAACGATCCTTTAAGATTAGTTTTTCCCGATCTTTTTCGGTTGGAGGTGGCCAAAAAGTGCAAGGTTTCTGATCGCGTGGTGGATCTTGGTTCGGGTCTCCAATTCAGGTGGCGGTGGAAGAGGGACCCTGCTTCGCCTTCTGAGATTGCAGAGTTCCATCAGTTGCTGAGTTTGGGTCAAGGGGCTGTGTTTT
The DNA here is from genome assembly GCA_030545235.1 of Helianthus tuberosus. NCBI lineage: Eukaryota > Viridiplantae > Streptophyta > Magnoliopsida > Asterales > Asteraceae > Helianthus > Helianthus tuberosus. Next base: position 64,434,691 of record CM060443.1, read on the forward strand.
CGGGAGGAAGGGACAGATGGCGTTGGAATGCAGACTCAAAAGATATCTTCTCGGCGCTAACGTCAGGAAGCTTTTGAATTTCGGGTTGGATGTTAGCAACAGATACGTTATGCAATGGTGTAAATGGGTTCCTTCAAAATGTAATATTCTCGTGTGGCGGGCGGAAATGGGAAAGATTCCTACTAGTTTGGCTCTCAGAGACAGGAATGTTCAGGTTGAAAATGTGTCGTGTAGCCTCTGCAACGGCTGTGATGAAACAGATGATCATATTTTTTCCTCGTTCCCGGTGGCGGTCAGAGTGTGGTGCTGGATCACGGCTTGGTGTAAGGTCCCAAACTTCCTGGTTTTTTCGGTCAAGGATCTGTTGGAGTGGCATTTGTTTGCGGGTCTTTCGGGATGTGCCAAAGAAGCGTTTCAAGGTATCATAATTGTTGCCTGCTGGTGCATCTGGCTCTCGAGGAACAAAGCAAGGTTTAACTGCGTCCCGGTTAAAGTCGATAAACTTTGCAGCCAAATTAAAGCTTTGGGTTTTTTGTGGTTTCATAATAGATCGAGATATAAGGATGTGTCTTGGGATGAGTGGTGTAAATTTGTAAATATGTAGTTTTTTATTTTGTTTGTGGCTAGCCCGGTCTGTGGGTTGGCTTTGTCGTTTTTGGTTTAATGAAAGTTACCGTTCAAAAAAAAAAAAGAACATGATAACAAGCATATGATAAGATCATATATAGGGATAGTGTACAAAGTGTCTAAAGTGTGAGAAGTGTAAGAAGTGTTTTAAACCATTAGATCAATAGGGACCAAATTATAAATTGTGTTTTAATTATTTAGACCGATTTAAAAATTGTAGAGGTAATAGTGTCTTTGTATATGTTTCAAATTAGGTAACATCTCCTAAATTCTAGCGATTAACTCCTAAATTCTAGCGATTCAATTTTAAACTTATTATAAAATCCGGACATTCTAAAAAATTCAGAAATATGTAACTGCTACTAGAAATATATAACACTATACATCCATGATATAACACTATATAACATCATATAACACCGTATAGCACTATGTAACATCATATAACACCTTATAACACTATGTAACACTATATAACACTATATAACAATATATAACACTATACATCTATCAGAGACATGCTATCAGAAAAATATAACACTATATAACTCTAAATAACACTATATAACACCATATAATACCATATAATACCATATAACACTATACATCAATCATATAACACCAAAAAAACACTATATAACACCATATAACACTATGTAACACTATATTACACTATATAAAATATATAACACTATACAATTTTAAATGGTGGTTGCAGTGTTATATATAATGTTGTAGTGTTATATTGAGTTATAAAAGGGTTATATGCTATTCGTAGTGTTTTATAGAGATTTGTAGTGTTATATAAAAACCTTCATTCTGCATCCATCACTATATAACACTCTATAAATTTTCATTATGCGATCTTCGGAATTAATAATTGATGAACGAGATGACACAATTCGTAGATAAATTCTTAATTAGTATTCCTATAATTAAGGGTGACGATTATGGAAGGTTATCAATTAATTAAATCAATAAGAAAATTACTTGTTTACCATTTTGAATTAATTTAGATTGAGGACACATGTCATCTCTACAATATTTCTCACACTTTTGAATTAATGTACAGGATCTTCAATCCACACACACACATATATTTTATATATATAGAGCGGTTAACATACATTATGAGTAATCGTACTTAATGTACGGGACAATCCTGACCGTCAGATCCATGCGTGATTATTTTCAGTTTCAGATCCATGCGTGATTATTTTTCAGTGTTTGATACAGGAGTCATTTGCGTGATTATTTAACACATTCGTAATTACTTCAGTGGCTTATTATATACATGCGTGATTATTTGATCCATGCGTGATAATCACAAAAAACTGATCCATGCGTGATAATCTGCTCCACGCGTGATAATGACACAAAATCTGACGGTCAGGATAGTCGCGTACATGAAGTATGATTAGGGCTTTTGTACATTATACTTTATATATATATATATATATATATATATATATATATATATATATATATATATATATATGGGAAGATTTAAATGAGAACGCTAAATATTGTGAGAATCGTGAGAATGAATGAAAAAACCGCGGGAACTTGGTAAAAAACAATTCAAATTCAAATTTTGTTCCTACACTTATCATTATTATTCAAATACAATGTTAGAAATTTAATTTACACGGTTAAATTTACGTGAATTCGTAAATGAAGAAAATTTACACATGTGTAAAAAATCTAATAAGAGTGATTTTGAGAGGAGAAATGAATTATTTGATGTTGTAATTCTTTTTTTGATGTTGTATCTTAATTACAATGAGGTTTGTATTAAAAAAATTGTTTTGATTCGTTTTTTCATTCGTTCTCATGGTTCTCACGATATTTAGTGTGTGTGTGTGTGTATAAGGAGAGGATCATGAGAAAACTACTTAAATGTGAAAAAACTAAAAAAACTCTCAAAAAAGCTTAAAAAATACCATTTTTTAACATTTTTTTAGCTGTAAATCTAGCATTTTTAAGATAATAAAAGTGAAAAAAAAGCAAATTAGTATTACACATGTGCAACATATGTTATGTTACACATGCAATTTAGCCTTAGGGTTTAGATTTCCGGTTTAGTTTTTAAGGTTAGGTTTTTGAGTGGTTTAGATTTAGGGCTTAGTTTTTAGGTGTGTGTGTATGCGGGGGGGGGGGGGGGGTTATTTAGGTTTTTAGGGTGTGGAGGGGGGGGGGGGGGTTAGAGGGTTTTATGGGTTTTTTTCATAGTGTTACAGATGTGTAATACTAATTTTTAAAATTTTTTAATCTTAAAAATGCTAGATTTACAGTAAAAAAAATGGTGTGTTTTTTAAGTTTTTTTTAGTTTTCTCATGATCCATCCCCCATATAGGAAGATGATCATCAGAAAACTACTTAGGGTATGTTTAGCATGGAGCTTTTAGGAGCTTCTAGCTTTAAGCTTTTAAGAAAAAAGCTCATACTCAATAAAAAGTCTTGTTTAGTTAAAGGAGCTTGAAGCTTTTAGGTTAGGAGCTTGAAGCTTTTGGTTGAACGCTCCTACTAGTAGCGTTTAGAAGGAGCTACAAGCTTTTAGAGAAAAAATAACTATTTTAACCTTCAAATATAATGATTTTTTTTATTGCACAAGCTTTTTAAATTTTTAGTTATGTCAATTTTGGTCATTTTATACATTTTATTAAAAGCTCCAACTACTCTGCCAAACACTAAATATATCTAAAAAGCTACAGCTACTAGCTACCAGCTAGGGCTGCAAACGAACCAAACGTTCAGCTAAGAGTTCGTAAACCGTTCGGCATGAAGTTCGTTTGTGTTCGTTCGTTTATTAAACAAACGAACACGAACAAGATATTTCGTTCGTTTAGTTAAATGAACTGTAACAACCCTCATCAAAAGTCCTATTTATTTTATTATTTTATCTAATAGGAAACCCTAATTGAGACACCCAAGTGATTCTGCACAAACCCTAAAATTTTCAGAATTTTCAGAATCAGGATTAGGGCCCCTAAAACTCAGGGGGGGGGGGGGGTAAAACCCTAGTTACGATTATCTAAATAACTATCTGTCAAAATCAAATTTTACGAAACTGTCAAGTCAGCAAGCCTACTCACACACGTAGCTACCCTATGAACATAGGTGACCCCCCCTCGCGTCACGCGACGCCAGGAGGGGTACCCCTCGCGTCACGCGAGGGGGTCCAAAATTCATGTATAAATAGGGGTGTCTGGGACTTGAAATTGGGCACTTAAACGACGAACAAATTCGAAATATACGCCAAGTTATAGTCTGTTTACTATTACAACACACACGATTCACAAATCGACGCCGCAATCAGGGTAATAACTCGATCGCTGATACGATTCAATGTCCGATTGATCAAAATATCCAATGGATGTTTAAGTGCTGCCCACATTAGGGTTTATGATTTGTCATTCGTCGTTAATTCGATGGATGTTTAAGTATCGCACTTTGTCATTCGTTGTGAGGGTTTGATCTCGTGAGTTATCGTAAATGCTGTATTAAGTTACTAACCGAATTGTGTGCCTCTTATTAAATTTAGGTTAAAAGGCTAATCAGTAGGCTAGGCTCTGCTCAATTAAATCTGCAATGTGAGTCATTCTCTTTTTATCAAAGTGCTTTATAAATTCTTAAATGTTTTCAAAGTTATAATTACAGGGATTAAGTCTTTGTAATCACCATATTACAGCCGGTATGTGGAGTTTTGTATACATTACTTGATAATCTTCACCATTGGACAACGAGTTAGCCAATGGGTGATATGACCATAGTCACAGAAACGAGTCGAGTGACAAGTACCGAGGGTAGTTGGTTGATATAAAAACATTGTAATTGCTCTTAATACTGTATATTATAACAAATGAATATTTTTAGCAAAATGAATGATTCACTCAGTATTTCCCGCTGACAAAACCTTTTTCAAACATGTTTCAGGTGATCTGTTGTGATTAAGGAAAAGTGCCGAGAAGCACTACAAGCTTAAGAAAGTGGCTCAATATAAAATAAAGAAACATGTTTTGTAAAATAAAAGATTTCTCCGTGAAATCTTATGATTGTAAATTACCGGGGTTTTATCCCGAGTTGTGAAATAAAACAATCGGGAAATATTTCAGTTTTAAAAGATCCTGAAGAAAACTTCCGCTGTTAATTAAATACCACGGGATTTCTGTTCCGCGCCTCCTGAAACGGGTAAAACCGGGTCGGGGGCCGTGACAGAAAAAGGTGGTATCAGAGCCACTGATTTAAGCCAATTAAGTATTGAGAAAATACTTTATTTTTTACTATTTTGTGATTATGTGTTTTATTATCTGACTAATTGTGTACAGTATGGGCAAATCTCTATATGCTAGCCACTGTAGCAATAAATACAAATCTTTAAAATAATTTGACTCAAATTCTTAGCAACCGGATTACCTACAGTCTAGAAACCTTATTCAGTAAATAAATTTACAAATAAAAACCTAGTGTGTTTTTCAGTTGTTTTGTAGTTACACTGTTTGGAATAATATTTAAAAAGTTTTTCTATAAAATTTTGTTATGATTATTAACTTAGTAATTGTCTGTACAGCATGAGTGACTTATCTGACGCTCTTCAGAATTTAAATCTCTATCCAGTAAGAATAGAGGTTTCCAGAGATTTCAATAGGTATATACCAGACATAGAAGAACCTATAGAATTCAACGCTTTACCTCTCGAGAAACCCAAGCCTAAGAAAATGGAAATTGGGGAAAGCTCTAGGCAAATTGAGGGGTTACCATCTCAGGAAGAGCTAGATTTTATATTGGAAAGTTATAATACTATTAAGCCTGTTAATGAAAATGTTTTTATTCACTCTCTTGAAACACAACTACCAATGAACTTAGAACTAGCTATTCCAAACCCTTCAATCCACTCGCAACCTTTAGGAATAGATGAATGGTTGACTAATGAAATACAGTTCCAAAACAATCCCTATAAGCTTTTTCCTCAGTTCGATCCAGAACCTTTACCAAATCCACCAATTAGTAACGAGAATATGGCTGAACTCTGCCACTTTGGCGAAGAATTAATGGATGCTGGGAATAGGATCCAAGAGATTGGGGGACAAATCTCCTGGAAGTACGATGAGAGGAAACGCCGTTATTAAAATAGCAGTTGAAGAGGGATAAGAGGTTATGAGACTGTGGTTGTATAATAGCAATAATGATCTAATTTTGTGAAATAACCTAAATAAAACTTTGTAAGATAATTGTGTGTATGGACGCATAATATAAAATATATATAAAAATGAAAATCGAGAAATCGATAGTTTTGGCTGTGTGTGTTTTGTGAAATTTATATGATTATTTTGTGTATAATTGTTATTCATTTGATACTAATAAAATTAAGTATATTAGCAGATGGAAAACGCTAATAATGAACCGGTTAATGAGGTTAATCAATCTGAGCAACAACCGGGGGATCAATATATGACTAGGCAGGATATAGAAAATATCGTTGCTCAAGGGATAGCCAATGCTATTCCAGCAATCGTTGCTGCTGTTAAAAATCTAATCGAACCGCAACAAATCGTTCCTAGTAAACGTATTTCTGAAGATAACTTCAGTAATAGCGTAAACAGAGGCAATGATCATATTACTCACGATAATGAGCCACGGCAAGCTCCGCTCTCTAAGAAAATAAAAGCTGCAACTCCTGGTTGCACTTACAAAGAATTTCTTGCTTGTAAACCCACTGAGTTTGCAGGCAATCAAGGAGCGACCGCATCACTGCGTTGGTTAGAAAAGACCGAAGCAGTGATTGCAATCAGTAAATGTGCCAAGGATGATCAGGTTATGTGCGCGTCAAATCTTTTCAAAGAAGGGGCACTAGAATGGTGGAACACGGTGCTACAGGCTAAAGGAAGAAATAGGGCATATGCTATAAGCTGGGAAGAATTTAAGAGTCTTGTAGAAAGAAAATTCTGTCCCGAATATGAAAAAGATCAAATGGCAAATAAGTTCCTAAATCATCGTATGATGGGTGTAGATTGTCGCGGTTATACTTCGACATTCTTTGAATATGCTAGAGTGGTACCAACACTGGCTTCGCCAGAATCGGTACTCATTTCTCGTTATATTTGGGGATTAATTAGTGTAATCCGTAACATCGTTAAAGCTACGAGACCTCGTACGATTGACGATGCTGTGGAATTAGCTAACACCCTAACTGACGAACTGGTACGCACGCAAGATGAAAACAGGAATAAGGAACTGGCTCAGAAAATTACCCAAGGATTTCGTACGGGTAATAATAATAACAGCTTCAAAAGAAAAGGAACAGGGCAATCTTCAACTATGCCATTCTGCAAGAATTGCAAAAGGAAACATTATGGAAGATGTAGTATAACCTGCAATTTTTGTAAAATGGTAGGACATCGTGAAGAAGACTGCAGAAAGAAAACAACGATCTGTTATAACTGTGGTGAAAAGGGACATTTTAGACCAGAATGTCCTAAATTGGTCAAATCAGCAGACAACAAAGCCAAGACAGCCGACGAAGCTAGTAAGAAGAATGTTCGAGCCTTTCAGTTAACCACTCAGGAAGCCGAGATGATTCCTGACGTAATAACTGGTACGTTCTTAGTTCACAACATTTACGCCAAAATATTATTTGACTCTGGTGCGAACCAAAGTTTTATCAATACTTCATTCTGCCAAGCTCTTAAGTAACCTTTAAACCACATTAGGCAATTTTTTACAGTCGAAACGGCTTATGGGAATTCAGTTAAAATAGATAAAGTTCTGCAAAATGTAGAAATAGAACTTTTAAGTCATAAATTTTATGCAACCCTATTTCCTATGAAATTAGCTGAATTTGATGTTGTGTTAGGAATGGATTGGTTAGTAACCAACCATGCTCGAATTCTTTGTGATAAGAATTCCATAGAAATTCAGGCATCCACTGGAGAAGTCATTATGATTACAGGAGATAAACCACGTAAACCCATGAAGTTCATATCAGTAATGAAAGTTGCTAGTTATGAACGAAAGCAAGGAATAGTATATATGATTTCGGTAATCATTAGCACTAAGGGTAAAGAACTTAAGGAAATTCCTGTAGTCTCAGAATACCCAGAGGTATTCCCAGAAGAATTACCAGGATTACCACCAGATAGGGAGGTAGAGTTTAGGATTCATCTAATTCCAGGAACTATACCGATAGCTAAGGCACCTTATCGGTTAGCACCCACAGAAATGTTAGAATTGAAAAAGCAATTAGATGAATTACTAAGCAAAGGATTCATACAACCTAGCTCATCCCCTTGGGGAGCGCCAGTGTTGTTTGTAAAGAAGAAGGATGGTTCGATGAGAATGTGTATTGATTATAGAGAATTGAATAAGGTTACAATTAAGAATCGATACCCATTACCTAGGATTGATGATCTTTTCGATCAATTTCAAGGGGCTAGATATTTTTCTAAGATAGATTTACGCTCCGGATATCATCAATTGAAGGTACAAGAAGAAGACATACCTAAAACTGCTTTCAGAACTAGGTATGGTCATTACGAGTTTACAGTCATGCCCTTTGGGTTAACAAATGCACCTGCAGCATTCATGGACATGATGAATAGAATCTGTAAACCGTATTTGGATAAATTTGTAATTGTCTTCATAGACGATATACTTATTTATTCAAAAAGTCAGGACGAACATTGTGAGCACTTACATACACTCTTAACTTTGTTAAGAAAAGAAAAGCTGTACGCCAAATTCTCGAAGTGTGAATTTTGGTTGCAAGAAGTGCAATTCTTAGGACACATGGTGAATCACGAAGGCATTCATGTAGATCCTGCTAAGATAAAAGCGATTACCAATTGGAAGGTTCCGCAAACAGCAATGGAAATTAGAAGTTTTATAGGTTTAGCTGGATATTATAGACGGATTATTAAGGATTTTTCCAAGATAGCTGTACCATTAACAAAGCTAACCTGTAAAGCCGTTAAGTTTGAATGGGGACCTAAGCAAGAAGAAGCTTTTAGGATCTTGAAACAGAAGTTAACCAATGCTCCAATCTTAGCCTTACCAGAAGGAACTGAAAATTTTGAAGTATATTGTGATGCTTCAAAACTAGGATTTGGAGGTGTGCTGATGCAACGCAAAAAGGTAATTGCGTATGCTTCAAGGCAATTGAAAAAGCACGAAGAAAATTATACAACTCATGACTTAGAATTAGGAGCCATAATATTTGCCCTGAAAATTTGGAGACATTATCTGTACGGAAGTAAGTTTACTATCTATACAGATCATAAAAGTTTAAGATGTATATTTGGGCAAAAAGAGTTAAATATGATGCAAAGGAGATGGATGGAAATCCTAAGTGACTACGACTGTGATATTCAATATCATGAAGGAAAGGCAAATGTAGTTGCAGATGCCTTAAGTCGTAAGTATCATGAGAAACAACGACGGGTTCGTGCTCTCAGATTAAATCTACAATTAGATTTAATGGAACAATTGAAGCATTTTCAAGAAACAGCAATAGAGGATGCTGCTGAAGGAATGAAAGGACAAATAAAAGAATTAGAACAGGGAGATGATGGAATTTGGAGATTCCATAAGAAAAGGATTTGGGTACCGAAGCAGGGAGAATTAAGGAATAAGATTTTAGAAGAAGCTCATAAATCTAGGTATACCATACACCCAGGAAACAATAAGATGTACCAAGATTTAAGAAATAATTTCTGGTGGATAGGCATGAAGAAGGATATAGCTCGATATGTTTCTAAGTATCTTACTTGTTCACAAGTTAAGGCAGAACATCAGAAACCTTCAGGTCTACTACAACAACTAGAAATGCCTGTATGGAAATGGGAACTCATAACAATGGATTTTGTTACTAAGTTACCCAAAACCAGAAAAGGTAATAACACGATTTGGGTAATTGTGGATCGATTAACCAAATCTGCTCATTTTCTGCCTATGAAAGAAACCTTTAGCATGGAAAGATTGGCAAAGTTGTATGTAGATAAAGTCGTATCTCTACATGGAGTTCCACTCTCCATTGTATCAGATAGGGATAGTCATTTCACTTCTCATTTCTGGAAAAGTTTCCAAGAAGCTATGGGAACTCGACTAAATTTAAGCACTGCATATCATCCTCAAACGGACGGGCAAAGTGAAAGGACGATCCAAACTCTAGAAGACATGCTCCGAGCATGTGTGATAGATTTTGGTGGAAATTGGGACGAGCATTTACCTCTTATCGAATTCTCCTATAACAATAGTTATCATTCAAGTATTGAAACTGCCCCATTCGAAGCACTTTATGGAAGAAAGTGCAGAACTCCAGTTTGTTGGGCAGAAATAGGAGAAAATCAATTGTCAGGTCCTGAAATAGTGCAAGAGACGAACGACAAAATTACACAAATCAAGGAAAGGCTGAAGACGGCTCGAGATCGCCAGAAGAGTTACGCAGAGAATAGATGCAAGCCATTAGAATTCCAAGTTGGAGATAGAGTAATGTTGAAAGTTTCCCCTTGGAAAGGAGTTGTTAGATTCGGTAAGAAAGGAAAGCTAAGTCCAAGATACGTAGGACCATTCCCAGTGATCCAACGTATAGGACCAGTTGCTTATCGTTTACAACTACCGGAGGAGTTAGCTGGAGTACATGAAGTATTTCATGTATCCAATCTCAAGAAATGTCTATCAGACGAATCTTTGGTAGTACCTCTCCAAGATATATAGGTAAACGAAAAGTTAAAATTTGTTGAGAAACCTCTTCAGATAGAAGACAGAAAAGTAAAGTTTCTCAAACACAAACGACTAGTGTTAGTCAAAGTCAAATGGGATTCAAAAAGAGGAGCTGAATACACTTGGGAGCTGGAATCAGAAATGAAGAAAAAGTATCCTCAATTATTCCAGTAAATCTCGAGGACGAGATTACTATTAAGGTGGGGAGAATGTAACAACCCTCATCAAAAGTCCTATTTATTTTATTATTTTATCTAATAGGAAACCCTAATTGAGACACCCAAGTGATTCTGTACAAACCCTAAAATTTTCAGAATTTTCAGAATCAGGATTAGGGCCCCTAAAACTCAGGGGGGGGGGGGGTAAAACCCTAGTTACGATTATCTAAATAACTATCTGTCAAAATCGAATTTTACGAAACTGTCAAGTCAGCAAGCCTACTCACACACGTAGCTACCCTATGAACATAGGTGACCCCTCGCGTTACGCGACGCCAGGAGGGGTGCCCCTCGCGTCACGCGAGGGGGTCCAAAATTCATGTATAAATAGGGGTGTCTGGGACTTGAAATTGGGCACTTAAACGACGAACAAATTCGAAATATACGCCAAGTTATAGTCTCTTTACTATTACAACACACACGATTCACAATTCGATGCTGCAATCAGGGTAATAACTCGATCGCTGATACGATTCAATGTCCGATTGATCAAAATATCCAATGGATGTTTAAGTGCTGCCCACATTAGGGTTTATGCTTTGTCATTCGTCGTTAATTCGATGGATGTTTAAGTATCGCACTTTGTCATTCGTTGTGAGGGTTTGATCTCGTGAGTTATCGTAAATGTTGTATTAAGTTACTAACCGAATTGTGTGCCTGTTATTAAATTTAGGTTAAAAGGCTAATCAGTAGGCTAGGCTCTGCTCAATTAAATCTACAATGTGAGTCATTCTCTTTTTATCAAAGTGCTTTATAAATTCTTAAATGTTTTCAAAGTTATAATTACAGGGATTAAGTCTTTGTAATCACCATATTACAGCCGGTATGTGGGGTTTTGTATACATTACTTGATAATCTTCACCATTGGACAACGAGTTAGCCAATGGGTGATATGACCATAGTCACAGAAACGAGTCGAGTGACAAGTACCGAGGGTAGTTGGTTGATATAAAAACATTGTAATTGCTCTTAATACTGTATATTATAACAAATGAATATTTTTAGCAAAATGAATGATTCACTCAGTATTTCCCGCTGACAAAACCTTTTTCAAGCATGTTTCAGGTGATCTGTTGTGATTAAGGAAAAGTGCCGAGAAGCACTACAAGCTTAAGGAAGTGGCTCAATATAAAATAAAGAAACATGTTTTGTAAAATAAAAGATTTCTCCGTGAAATCTTATGATTGTAAATTACCGGGGTTTTATCCCGAGTTGTGAAATAAAATAATCGGGAAATATTTCAGTTTTAAAAGATCCTGAAGAAAACTTCCGCTGTTAATTAAATACCACGGGATTTCTGTTCCGCGGCTCCTGAAACGGGTAAAACCGGGTCGGGGGCCGTGACATGAACAAACATGAATAGAGGTCGTGTTCGTTCGTCTATGTTCGTGAACGTTCGGTAACGTGTTCGTTTGTGTTCGATAGTTCATTAGTGTTTTTAGTTTTTATATTTATTTAAATACTTTAAAATTTCGACAAATTAAATATCTAATAAGTGTCAGTGTATTATATATTCTATTCATGAAAGATTGTATGTGTTTGTTTGTTTCCATTTGTGTTCATGAACATTAGTTTGTACTCATTTGTGTTCGTCAATGTTCGGTTTTGTTCGTTGCCTAAAATTAACAAACAAACACAAACGAACACGAACAAATTCATTTTCTTAACAAACGAACATGAACATAAAATCTCGTTCGATAAGTGTTCGTGAACGGTTCGCGAAGACATATATTTCTTAACAAACGAACACGAACAAGGTCTTGTTCGTGTTCTTTCGGTTCATTTGCAGCCCTACTACCAGCTACAGCTACCAGCTTCCAGCCTCCAGCCACCAGCTAATTTTGCCAAACATACCCTTAAATGTAAGAAAACTAAAAAACTCCTAAAAAAGCTTAAAAACACACCAATTTTTTTAAAACATTTTTTTGGCATTAAATCTAGCATTTTTAATATAAAATAATTAGTATTACACATTTGTAACATATGTTATGTTCCATATGCAATTTAGGCTTTTTTGTGTGTGTGTGTGTGGGGGGGGGGGGGGTTCTTTAAGTTTAGGGTTTAGTTTTGAGGATTTTTTTTAAGGGGTTAGGGAGCTTAGGTTTTTTTCGTAGTGTTACACATGTGTAATACTGTTTTTATTTCAATTTTTTATATTTTAAAAATGTAGATTTACAGAAAAAAATTTGTATGTTTTTTAAGTATTTTTTGGGAGTTTTTTAGTTTTTCTCATGATTCATCCCATATATATATATATATATAGAGAGAGAGAGAGAGAGAGAGAGAAAGAAACGGGATTAAGAGAAAACGGTTGGAAGTGTGAAAACGGTGAGAACAGATACTGGATAAACATGTGGCGCGCGATATAATCAAGGTGGAGGGTTTTTTTTTTCTTTTTATATTTTTGGTAGCGTGGAGGATTTTTTGGCTTGTAGTTAAAAACAAAAACTTTTTGGCGTTTTATCGTTTTTTAGATCTGCCGCCATAATTAATCGTTTTTGTCTTACAAAGTAAATATCTTGGCGTTTATGGCATTCCCAAATTCATTATAATTGATTAATAATTCAAACATTACAATTTTTTGGCGTTTTCTTGTTTTTTTGTAGATCTTCTGCGATGAATTAATACTTTTTGTCTTATAAAAATAAACATCTTGGCGTCCATGGCGTTCCCAAATTCATTATAAACCATTAATAATTCAAACATTACAATTTTTTTTGGCGTTTTCTTTATTTTTTGTAGATCTGTCGCGATAAATTAATCATTTTTGTCTTATAAAAATAAATATATTGGCGTTCATGACGTTCCCAAATTCATTATAAATTATTAATAATTCAAAACATTACAACTAAGATGAAATCAAACTAAACTAATATTCTTCTGCGGATGGTATTACATCGGAGATGTACCCATCGCTTTGCTCATCACTTTCTTCAGACTCATCATCATCTAGGTCATTGACGTATAACGCCATTAAATGGTTTAGCCTGCCGCGCATCCTAGATTTAAACATAATCACAATCCTGGGTGTTACAACGTGTGAAGGTGCTAAATCAAAAAGTTGTTCAGAAAGGCGTAGTCTATGTGTGTTCAGCACTTCGTCCATCATCAATGAATCCTCCTCCCCGTTTTGATAAGTCACTTTCACCGTCCTTGATTGTTCATCCAAACTCCAACCGGTAACTGCTGGTAGATCAAAAACGTCATCATCATCATCATCTGCTGGAAATCTTCTCTTCAATCTTCTTAATATTGTTTGAGTCATTTCACACTGGTTGGCCATTGGAACCCCAATGTCCAGAATATCCCTCTGAACGGCCTCATCCATACTAAGTATGGCGTTGATGGTTTTGACCTTCACCCTTCTTCTGTCAGAGAACTTTAGGACGAAACGTCTCTCTGACATATCAAACCTCCATGCAGTAACTTAAGCCATTTTAATTTAAGTTGTATGGCGTTTTAGACAATTTGTGGTGTGTTAAGTTTGTTTACTTGTTCTACTTATATAATGACCTTTTTTGGCGCGAAGTGGATTAGGTCTATATGTTTTTGGCGCCAAAAACAATAGTAATTATTTTTTTTCATGTATATTTTTATCTTTGTCGAGTGATGTAGGATGTAGACATGTACCGTGACAAGTAATTTTGTCATTTTGAAACTATAAAAAAATACAACTAATTAACTTTTGTAAGGCAAAATAATGTTATGGCGTTTTGAAACATATATATCAGACATGCACATTGTAAAGGAAACATAATTTGTAGAGTTTTTTCATAACATGTGATTAAAGGTAATTATTATAGTTTTGGCATTTTCTATATTCTTTGACTTCCTATTTCTATATTCTTTGACTTGGTGTGTTGGTATGCTGTTCTTTTGGAGCCGAGGGTCTCTCTGGTAGCAACCTCTCTATCCCTAGGGATAGAGGCAAGGTCTGTCTACATCCCACCCTCCCCAGACCCTATAAGTAGCTTTGCTATTTGTGAGATTTACAGGATATGGTTGTTGTTGTATTATAGTTTTGGCGTTTGTGGCGATTTTGGCGTTTTGTATCTAATTAGAAAAATAAAGTATTTTATTAGCGGAAAAATATATAACAAACCACAAAAAATGACACACACAAAAAAAAAGAAAAAAAATAAAACTTATCGTCAGAAGGGATTTCGTCTAAGAAGGATCCATCGCTCCCCTCGTCTTCTTCTTCGGATTCTTCATCAAATTTCTCATCCAAATCTTCACAGTCATCGGTATCTTCATCTTGTAGTTTTTGATACCTCCATTTGAACATGTCATCCAACATAGCTAATGTTGGGGTCATCTCTCTGTTCAAACATCTTGAATTGCATAACTCCTGTAAGAACCCAAGACTCTGTTTGGTCATGATGTTTTCAATCGTGTAGTCTTCCTGCTTCCCATCTTCAAATACAACAGTCACCAATTCAGAGTCCTCATCAAAACGCCAAGATTGGATGACTGGGTCGACAATTGGATTTGCATTGTTCGGTGCATATTTTCTGGTTAATCTTCGTATAACCGTCTGTGTTTTCTCACAGAGGTTATCAAAAGGAACGCCAAGCGCTAAGATCCCCATCTGAACTTCTTCGTCCAAGTTCAATATGGCGTTGCGGTTTTCACAAACACGCTTCTTCTGTTGTCAACGAGGATTACGAATCTATTGATTATAGTGTTGAATCTCCATGAAACGACGTTTACCATTTGTCCTTCTTTAGAGTTTTTTTTTGAAATTTGGCGTTTTGGTAGGAATGACGTTTTTGTTAAAGATGACGTTTTTTAGTATGATCAATGGAAGGGACGGTAACGTCATTTATATAATGATGTGTTTGGCGCGTAGTTTAGGGCGGTAGTTTTTATATAATAAATGCTAGCAATAAAGTTTTTGGTGTTTCAGTTACTTTTTGTTCAGCTCTATTTGTTAAAGCTTAATGGCGTTTACGTAGGTTTGGCGTTTTGTACTTAAGCAGTCAAAAGACCCTTTTACCCTTAATGAATCTCGCGTCTTTATGAAAGTTCATGATATTTACGAAAACACCACCGCGTCAATTTAATCCGTAGATTGTTTCGATCCAACGGATGTGTACCGTTATCACCATTTTCACACTTATAGGCGTTTCCCCCAGATCCTGCCCCTATATATATATATATATATATATATGATAGGGTTCAAGCAAGAACTAACTTAAAGAAGAGAACCACGAGACCTAGTGTGAACATAAACAAAATAAAGCCAAAACAAAAAATGAATCCCCCCACCCAACCACCACCCAAAAACCTAACCCCCCCCCCCCCCACCCCACAAAAAACTATATCACCCACCCCCCAAAAACCTAAAAAACTAAACCTCACACCCCCCAAAAAACCTAACCTCCCTAGTTTGTGGTTAATTCGATTTTCAATTTTTAGATAATTCAGTTTCTGGTTGATTTCAGTTCGTTTTCGTCTATTTATTGGTTTGGTTTAGGTTAACGATTTAGTTATCGCTCACCGATAACCGATTTTGGTTAATAACCGATAGGTGCGCGCGCGATGCGGCGGTAAACACATACATGGCCACGGTGTACATTGTTCGGTTGGTTAGATTATTATCCTCAACCGAAACAGAGGTCAACGATTAGTTTATATTATTAACCAATCCGTTTTCAGTTAATCAGTTTGGTTTATCCTGTTAGATTGATGGTTTTTGGTTTGATTTGTTTAATTTTAGTTAATAGCCAAAACCAAACTTGGGCTAAAACTTTTGATTAGAAATACCTGAAATTTAGGTATAATGTAACACCCCGAAAACGGGTTTGGTAATCAAACCCCGTTAATACTAAAAGACGGGTAAAGTACCGTTAGCGGTAGAAGTAACCCGGTAAATATTAGGATTTAAATGAATAAACCTAATACTTAATAAAATGTGAATGAATACTTTTAAGGAAATAAGTTTATAAAAGGCCCGAGTTAACGAGACTTAAAAATAAAACGGGTTATAATTTCCCCGAACCCACCAAGTAACTAGGAATATCAACCTAGTTAAATATGTGCCTTAAAACAAAGAAGGAAACTTGGGAAATAACCCTTATTATAAAGCTACAAACTAGAGGGGCCAATGTAGGATAACTTAAAAAGTTATTTAATAAAACAAAAAAAAAAATAATACACACACAGTGTGTGCGTGTTCTTCTGATCGACCAGGAGGGTGCTCCAAGGAGCAAAACCCTAGTTCACACTAAATGGCTAAATTGAAGCTCGAATCAAGACTCAAATCACTGCATGAACACGTAAAAACGATCACCTAGTCATGGGGATCACAAGGTATGTTGAATTTTGCTATTTGGTGAAACTTTGAAATCTTGATGAACTATCATAATCGAAATTCTGGAGTGAATGATGAATCTATGGGTATAGTTGTGATGAAATTCATGTTTAGAAACAAACCCTAGTTGAAAAACTCAAAGGATTAGTGTTAAAAACTAAGGATTTGATGTATTCCCTTGTATGTGCTAAGTGGGTTTTGGCTAAATAATGAAGATGATGATATGTTTGTGCTAGAAATCATCATAATTGATAGTTGAAGCAAGCTACTTAAACAAATTGCAAGTTTAAGTATTTGCTTATACATGATTCGAAATGGGTTTTGAATGTTGTAGTGAAATTAGTGATTTAATTCATGAATATGGATGTTTGAAATCATGTTAACTACTAATTGATAGGTAGAACTTGAATATATTAGGCGTTCGGATGAATGCTAGTGGTATGACGAAATGGGTTTCACTCGTATATGAGGGACCCTTAGTCCTTGCAAATTGAATGAACAAATTAGTCTTGATAATCACTTGAACAAGATAAAGTGTTGAAAATGTAATAAACTCGGCTAGAACCTTGGTTAAAAGTGTGGCCTAAAGATAATGCCTACCGAGTAATCAAAGAATGCCTAAACTAGTTGATGAACTTGAATGTGCATCTTGTATATTAATGGGCATTTGACTTTTAAAAAGTCAAACCGACCTACCATACGATAAATGGTAATTTTTGATATGAAATGCGTAAGGTGGAATAATCGTATTAAATTATGATTAAACTAACCACCTTGAAAACGATGATGATAGTTTGACGCGTAACAAGCTAGGTGGAAGCTTGATGAGGGAGCGGGTCAAACGAATCAAGAAGGAAAGGAAAAGCGTAGTTCGGATGTGAGGTAAGTTAAGCTTACGCCTTTTTTACTTTTATTACAAAATGCTTATTTGTGAGCATGGAATACGATTTATATTAAGTAAATGAAACATGATGTTCCGGCACGATATAATGCTAGTTGGAACAAGTGAAAATGGTGAAATGGTAATCCGGACATGGGTTAACAAATAGATAAAGGGATTTAAAACGACACCATTTGGCATAAGTCATAATGGGTCAAATAAAATAGGAAACGACTTTCAAGTTGGATGATTTCAGAAAGTAACCGGGATAGGTTAAAGGGGTGAAATGGTAATTAAGTGCCATCTTATAATGACAATTGGTCATTTTGACTAAACGGGTCAAATGGTGTTGTTAACACCATTTGTCAATAATATTTGATGATTTCTTGTTGAGTTTTGTGATCACAGGAATTAACACATGGTTAGCATTGCTATTATCTAGATATTAATAGCGAAAGGTATTAAAACGGGTCAATATGTTGATCCGAGCCAGGTACGCATAATTATGTTGTAGTTAAAAGTGCTATTTTGGTCGAATAATTGGTGAGAGTCCTTAGTTGTAAAAGAAGGACCAAAATCGACCAAAACGCCCTTGTAGGCTAAATTGAACAAACAACCCTTAAAGGTTGTTTGGAAATGAATTTCGTGATTAGATAAATACTTAGAATAAGCATAGAAGTTGAAAGATGTAATACGTTAGTCAAATGGCTCTATTTGAGTCTTGCCGTAAAATAATAATCCGAGGGGTAAAACTCGGAACATATAGATATCCACATTAGATCCAACACAATTATATTTGTGGTGGAAGATTACTTGATAAGAAATGTAGGAATAAGATGCTAGAAATGAATGAAAGCGATTTCAAGCTTTAAAGTGCTTAAATACCCTTAACGGGTCAAAATAAGCATACGAGCGAAAACGGGTTTAAATCGTGTAATAAACCTATGATTAGAACCTAATATGGTAGGTAACATTAATTTGAAGAAGTGTATGTGATATAGGAATCAAACAAATACGTTTGTTTGATAAAATGCATAAACGGGTTAAAATTCGATAAAAAGGTAACGAGTCGAAGGCTTAGAAGTCTCAAAATTTCTTATGTTGGATGTAGGATTTTAACTCCATAAGATGGAGGATTAAATTACGGACGCGTAGGAAAAAGAATCGGGTAAAACGGATCAATAACGAAGAAGTTATGGCCGTTTCCGTAAAAACTGGCATAGCTGAACTGAGCTGCAGACCTGCTGGAAAACGGTCTCCTTCGCGTGGCGCGAAGGAGCATCTGGGTTCTTTCGCGTGGCGCGAAAAGCCCTGTTTTGGCGAAAAAAATTTATTTTAATCAGTTTCGCTTCCCGGACTCGTTTAAATACGTTTTAAGTTACGTATGACTAATCCAACTCATGTTTTATGAGTTTCAGGTATAATTTTAGCACCGGAGGACGATCAAGCACAACGAAGAACCGAACACGATCAAGAAATAAGCTTCCGCACGACGTTTCGTTGTTACTTTTAATTGACGAACTTAATTACGTTATGTTCTAAACTTTAAATTGTAAAAGGTTTTAGTAAACCCGTATTTCCGATGTATATATAAATCTTAATTACATGATTGTTTTCGTAAAACATATGTTATTCTTTGATTTATAAGAACGGGTGTTACAAGTTGGTAATCAGAGCTCAAGGTTGTTGACAAATGTGTTCGGTTCGAGGCTTGATCGCAAATCCGGTAAGTACATGTATGTTAATAGTTTAGCATGCTAAAGTGTTGTAAACAACACATAGGGCTATCGTGTGATACACATTACCCTAATTAAAATGATTGATATAGTTGACGAAAATACGCGCGTTGACGCATATAGTAGAAAAAAAAGCCTTGTATTATAATACGGGCGATTATTGAAGTTGACGTTACTAACTTTTGTGAATGTTTTAATTGACGGACACTCGCGTTTGAAGACGACGAGAGTCAAACGAATTGTGGATATGATGATGGAACGGTCCGAAGTATGACAAGAGGAGCATGCTCACCGAGGACTAAATCGCGTAACGACCGCGAACAAGGTTAATGGCAAGGAACGCCCGTCGGGGCAAACATTACCAGGTGCACATTTTAAATAATCGCACAAATAGTAATATGCAACAAATAAGTAGAAATTGAAAGTTGCATATGTAGATTAAAAACTTGGAAAAACCCGAATAGAAAATGTATTCGGGATATTGTTTCCAAGAGAAATAAATAGAGGCGTTACTTACATAGGGCGTGATGTGAAAACTATAAAAAGGTCATGTGTGTCATGTGTTAATCGCTTACTCTGGCCAAGTAAGTAGTGGCATATGATACCATGAACTTCTTATGGCGGACACGTTTACATCCGATGTAGTAAGGGCGGGATGAATGGGACTAATTAAAAACTACCCAAATGAATCAGATAAGCAAAATAATTGATAATAATGTAAACGCACAACCAAGTGACGGAAGCGTATTACATTAGGATAATGAGCCCGAGTGAAGGGACAAAGAAGCATGTAAAATGATTTAGACAAGTATTGGGAGGGAGTGTACTTACACTCGAACCCGGAGAATGCAAACATGTAAAATGATTTAGACAAGTATTGGGAGGGAGTGTACTTACACTCGAACCCAGAAAACGCAAGCATGTAAAATGATTTGGACAAGTATTGGGAGGGAGTGTACTTACACTCGAACCCAGAAAACGCAAGCATGTAAAATGATTTAGACAAGTATTGGGAGGGAGTGTACTTACACTCGAACCCGGAAAATGCAAATATGTCCCTTAACGGGTCGTTTTTGTAAAACGTCAAACGTAAGGACAAAGTCGGAATATAAAAATGAAGCGAGGTCTTAATGCATACCGGGAGGGTTGCAATAATAACGACTTCGGTAAAACACCCGGTTGATGGGTAAGAATTAAACGCATGCGTAAACCAAGAGACGTGGACGCGGGTTGAAAAAAAAAATTCAAAGGACTTGGATTACGAGTTATGACTATAAAATCTCGTATATAGAAATTGTGAGTGAATATGTTCAACTATTCGAAGTCGAATGGGTTGAATAAAGAATAAAGTAGATTGTTTAATAAGTGATGGATTTCACATTAATAGGTCAAACAGGTTGAATACAATATAACGCCGAATGGCACAAATGAGCGCTAGCCAGATAAAGGTAGCGTTAAATGCAAGAGAATAATGAGCCCGGTAATGGGATATAACCAAATAAGAATATATGCAAATCAAATAACAGTAAGCATAAGAAGAACTGACGCATAAATGACGTGAGAAGTCATAAAATCGGAAAATTGTCCGAAAGAAAACAATTATAGCCATGAAACTACAATTAAGGTTAACGGGACCTAAGCTTGAAACCAAACGACTCTTCGAACAAAAACAGGGTGCCTTGACACCAAACATGTATTTTAAGAATGACATGAGTAAGGAGTGATCTACGGGATCAACATAACCTTTAGGGTTATAAACAAATGAAAGATCTACGGACTAAAACGACCCACGGGTCATGATTAGAAAGAAGTTATAAGGACTTCGCCCTAAAGAGGTGAAAGTCTAATAAAAAATAGCCCATAAGGCTAAGTGATAAAAACCTACGGGTTAATTAGATAAAGCGAGGGAATCGGTTGAGAATCCCCGCATAAAACTAAGACTGTAAAAGAATAAATTATGGACTGTCAATATCCTGGTATGGATAATTGACAAAAGTTAAAGAGAAGATCCTAAAACTACAACTTCGGTTTTAGTAAGAAATAACGTTTTAACAAATATGAATACTATAAGGCGAATTCGGAAATAACAAATATCAAAGAGTATGGGTTTTAACATCGATAGGTGCGAGACGGTACATTCGAAAAGAAGAAGTATGATAAAGAAACGTTGAATTAAACTTAAACGTGACGTGACACGCTCAAGGACAAGAAAAGAAATATAGAAAATGATCACGTTGTTATGTGAGTTACGGAGTATGAAGTGACGGCGACTAATTAGTCTAGCCGGTAAAACTATTCAAAGTTAAGAAAGCGTCATAACAAATACAAGCACTTGTTAATATAACACAAGCGCGGGATAGACCTGTTAAAAGACTAACGAGACTAAGTGGTCAAGTGACAACTCAGTCAATAAAGATAAAGGGTTATGAGCTGTAAGTAACGGCCCGCGAGGCCTTACACATGAAAGACATACGCGTCAGTGTACATGAAAACTTTTGACCAAAGGAAACGGGAGCCTTGAAAACGAAACTAGATTCGTTTGATTAAACCAACGAACTACGTAAATAAGGTTTCGGGGACGAAACCTCTTTAAGGGGGGTAGACTTGTAACACCCCGAAAACGGGTTTGGTAATCAAACCCCGTTAATACTAAAAGACGGGTAAAGTACCGTTAGCGGTAGAAGTAACCCAGTAAATATTAGGATTTAAATGAATAAACCTAACATTTAATAAAATGTGAATGAATACTTTTAAGGAAATAAGTTTATAAAAGGCCCGAGTTAACGGGACTTAAAAATAAAACGGGTTATAATTTCCCCGAACCCACCAAGTAACTAGGAATATCAACCTAGTTAAATATGTGCCTTAAAACAAAGAAGGAAACTTGGGAAATAACCCTTATTATAAAGCTACAAACTAGAGGGGCCAATGTAGGATAACTTAAAAAGTTATTTAATAAAACAAAAAAAAATAATACACACAGTGTGTGCGTGTTCTTCTGATCGACCAGGAGGGTGCTCCAAGGAGCAAAACCCTAGTTCACACTAAATGGCTAAATTGAAGCTCGAATCAAGACTCAAATCACTGCATGAACACGTAAAAACGATCACCTAGTCATGGGGATCACAAGGTATGTTGAATTTTGCTATTTGGTGAAACTTTGAAATCTTGATGAACTATCATAATCGAAATTCTGGAGTGAATGATGAATCTATGGGTATAGTTGTGATGAAATTCATGTTTAGAAACAAACCCTAGTTGAAAAACTCAAAGGATTAGTGTTAAAAACTAAGGATTTGATGTATTCCCTTGTATGTGCTAAGTGGGTTTTGGCTAAATAATGAAGATGATGATATGTTTGTGCTAGAAATCATCATAATTGATAGTTGAAGCAAGCTACTTAAACAAATTGCAAGTTTAAGTATTTGCTTATACATGATTCGAAATGGGTTTTGAATGTTGTAGTGAAATTAGTGATTTAATTCATGAATATGGATGTTTGAAATCATGTTAACTACTAATTGATAGGTAGAACTTGAATATATTAGGCGTTCGGATGAATGCTAGTGGTATGACGAAATGGGTTTCACTCGTATATGAGGGACCCTTAGTCCTTGCAAATTGAATGAACAAATTAGTCTTGATAATCACTTGAACAAGATAAAGTGTTGAAAATGTAATAAACTCGGCTAGAACCTTGGTTAAAAGTGTGGCCTAAAGATAATGCCTACCGAGTAATCAAAGAATGCCTAAACTAGTTGATGAACTTGAATGTGCATCTTGTATATTAATGGGCATTTGACTTTTAAAAAGTCAAACCGACCTACCATACGATAAATGGTAATTTTTGATATGAAATGCGTAAGGTGGAATAATCGTATTAAATTATGATTAAACTAACCACCTTGAAAACGATGATGATAGTTTGACGCGTAACAAGCTAGGTGGAAGCTTGATGAGGGAGCGGGTCAAACGAATCAAGAAGGAAAGGAAAAGCGTAGTTCGGATGTGAGGTAAGTTAAGCTTACTCCTTTTTTACTTTTATTACAAAATGCTTATTTGTGAGCATGGAATACGATTTATATTAAGTAAATGAAACATGATGTTCCGGCGCGATATAATGCTAGCTGGAACAAGTGAAAATGGTGAAATGGTAATCCGGACATGGGTTAACGAATAGATAAAGGGATTTAAAACGACACCATTTGGCATAAGTCATAATGGGTCAAATAAAACAGGAAACGACTTTCAAGTTGGATGATTTCAGAAAGTAACCGGGATAGGTTAAAGGGGTGAAATGGTAATTAAGTGCCATCTTATAATGACAATTGGTCATTTTGACTAAATGGGTCAAATGGTGTTGTTAACACCATTTGTCAATAATATTTGATGATTTCTTGTTGAGTTTTGTGATCACAGGAATTAACACATGGTTAGCATTGCTATTATCTAGATATTAATAGCGAAAGGTATTAAAACGGGTCAATATGTTGATCCGAGCCAGGTACGCATAATTATGTTGTAGTTAAAAGTGCTATTTTGGTCGAATAATTGGTGAGAGTCCTTAGTTGTAAAAGAAGGACCAAAATCGACCAAAACGCCCTTGTAGGCTAAATTGAACAAACAACCCTTAAAGGTTGTTTGGAAACGAATTTCGTGATTAGATAAATACTTAGAATAAGCATAGAAGTTGAAAGATGTAATACGTTAGTCAAATGGCTCTATTTGAGTCTTGCCGTAAAATAATAATCCGAGGGGTAAAACTCGGAACATATAGATATCCACATTAGATCCAACACAATTATATTTGTGGTGGAAGATTACTTGATAAGAAATGTAGGAATAAGATGCTAGAAATGAATGAAAGCGATTTCAAGCTTTAAAGTGCTTAAATACCCTTAACGGGTCAAAATAGGCATACGAGCGAAAACGGGTTTAAATCGTGTAATAAACCTATGATTAGAACCTAATATGGTAGGTAACATTAATTTGAAGAAGTGTATGTGATATGGGAATCAAACAAATACGTTTGTTTGATAAAATGCATAAACGGGTTAAAATTCGGTAAAAAGGTAACGAGTCGAAGGCTTAGAAGTCTAAAAATTTCTTATGTTGGATGTAGGATTTTAACTCCATAAGATGGAGGATTAAATTACGGACGCGTAGGAAAAAGAATCGGGTAAAACGGATCAATAACGAAGAAGTTATGGCCGTTTCCGTAAAAACTGGCATAGCTGAACTGAGCTGCAGACCTGCTGGAAAATGGTCTCCTTCGCGTGGCGCGAAGGAGCATCTGGGTTCTTTCGCGTGGCGCGAAAAGCCCTGTTTTGGCGAAAAAAATTTATTTTAATCAGTTTCGCTTCCCGGACTCGTTTAAATACGTTTTAAGTTACGTATGACTAATCCAACTCATGTTTTATGAGTTTCAGGTATAATTTTAGCACCGGAGGACGATCAAGCACAACGAAGAACCGAACACGATCAAGAAATAAGCTTCCGCACGACGTTTCGTTGTTACTTTTCATTGACGAACTTAATTACGTTATGTTCTAAACTTTAAATTGTTAAAGGTTTTAGTAAACCCGTATTTCCGATGTATATATAAATCTTAATTACATGATTGTTTTCGTAAAACATATGTTATTCTTTGATTTATAAGAACGGGTGTTACATATAAACTATGCAGTTAATGCGAAAAAATATCGGTTATCGGTCAACGACCGATATTTGAGATATCGGTTATCGCAGTGAGATATCGGTAATTTAGAATATCATGCATATGTGTATATATATATATATATATATATATACACACACACACACAATTATATATCTTATAAAATAAATAAATTTTATACTAATAATGAATAGAAGATAATTAAAATTGATAAAAAAAAATGTAAAGGTTAATTTAATAAAGTGGAGTAAGAAAAAAAAGGACTTTAAAAGACTGAAAAGTTAAATTAAATATTAAAATATCAGTATATACACTCATTTCCCAATGCAGACTTTTTCACTTCCCCACATGTAACCCTAAAAATCAAAACTACCGCCCCCAACATGTCTTCTTCTTCAAAAGCTTTGGTTCTTCTCTATTTCTGCTCTTCAATAAGGTAAGTTTCAGTCCCTTTTTTATGCTCATGGAACGCCAATTTCATCTTCTGAAACGCATTCCCGGCCGAACCGCCTCAGTTCAGATTCAACCGCCTCAGTGGTAAGAGGCTACGTACCAAAGTAAACCTACCGATATTCTCGGCGAGATGGCCGATATGAAATTTACAAAATATCGGCGATATATCGGTAATTATCGCCGATATTCTCGCCACCGAGATTATAGCCGATATTTAATACCGATATGTAACTAGATGTCCGATAACCGATATAGCACCGAGATATCACCGATATAGCACCGAGATTGCCTGCATAGAGTATAAATGCACGAAATGGATGTATAGATTCATGAAATGGATGTATAAATACATAAAATGGGGGAATATGAAATACATGAACTGAAGGTATAAAAACTAGAAATATATGAAAATATGAATGGTTCGATTAAGTTAATTTAGGTTAAGCGAGGGTATAAAATATTGTTGGTGCACTTGTGTCTGTACTTTGTCTGTATTTAGTCTTGATACGAAACGATGTCTTAGTTAGTCTTGTAAGTTTGACCAAGTCAACCATCCTCCGGTTTGACTTGGTCAAACAGTCAACAAAATGATTGTTATCTGTCTATGTCGAAGGATGTGTCTTCGAAGGATTGGTTAGATCCTTCGATGAGCTCGAAAGATAACCTTCGAAGGATAGACCACGAAGGATATCATCCTTCGTGGTACATGTTGATCCTTCGATGAGTTTCTAGTCGATAGATGATCATTCGATCAGTCTATCTATCCTTCGATCAGACCTGCTGTGTTCGGGTATAAATACCCTTGTATGTGTTCACTTCAAGGTAGGGAAGACAAGAGAGAAGAGAACACACACGAGAGAACTTTGAGAGTTTGCAGAATACATCTGTGAACATTGGGCTTGTAATCGAACCTTTCATACGCATTAATACAAGTGGTGTTAATCGTTGAATGTTGTGTGTTGTGTTTGTGCTTGTTCTCGTATAAAGTCTCGGTTGCATGCTAGCTTGGATTCCGCACTCGCTAGTGTGTTTGATATAACAAGGATAAGGTTTTATCTCATTCTCGAGAGGGACCAACAAGTGGTATCAGAGCTTTGGCTCTTCTCCTTGTTAAAACCGAGGTGTTCTTGCTGTTTTTCGGGTTTTGAAAAGTTATATTTTTCTGAAAAACATTGTTAATCGGGTTTAAATCTTGTTGTTTTGCTGGAAGTTCTTATAAAAATCACTTTTTCTTTCATGTTCACATTTTAGAAGTTGATTTTTAGTGAAGTTTCAAGCAAAACCGGGTTTCGGAAGTTTGTAGTTTTACCGGAAAACCCATTGTGTTCATAATATCTTCAAGTGTTCTTCAAAGTTTACATCTTTTGATCTTGTTTAGTTATTTTCGAAAGTTGTTGGTGTATTGGAAAGGGTGAACTGATTAAAATAATCAAACAAAATCTGTTTTTGCAGAAAATGATGGTCTGAACCATACTTTCTGCCGAAAGATTTACCAACCCGTCACCTTTTTCACCAACCTGTCACCTGTTTGTCAGCTGTGTCAGTACTCATCGAAAGATATCCTTCGAAGTCGAAAGATCATCTTTCGATCAAGGAGGTTCGACAGATACCCATCCTTCGAACATCTTTCGAAGTCAGTGAGTTATCTTTCGAGCCAAGGAATCTTTTCGAGGGATATATTGTTCGAGCTACTGTTACATTTCGAAAGATAAGGATCCTTCGTCTTGGTAAATCTTTCGAAGTCATTGTTCGAAATTCAACAGTGATCTTTCGAACACTGTTGATCCTTCGAACAAGTGTCTATCTTTCGAACAGGTGTTGATCTTTCGATCCTTGTCTGTTTAAGTTTAACAGGTTGTGCTTTTCAGGTCTTTCGATTCTTGATCCTTCGGCTGGTTGTTATCCTTCAAGATTTTAACATAGTTTGTGAAAATTAAATTTTTAAATGGAGAAAACTTATTTTTCAAATTTTAAATCAATTTTCGCTTAATATATTAATTTTCATAAAATGGGAACAAACGGTCAGTGGGATCCAACCGCGTGGACTCAAATAACTTCGACTCCACAATCATCAGCTATGCAATCTACGCAATCTACGTCAGATTTCGACAAAACTGCATGGATGCGAGCTATTGCCCCACCTCAAGCTGCAATGATAACTGCAAATCAATGGGCTTTGGTCACAAATCAAAGCAACAACATTCAATCTATGATGCAGAACGACAGTGAAACTGGTACAAGCACAAAACCGCCAAAGTTAAATCACATCAATGATTGGGGATGGTGGAAAGAAAGGCTGAGAACTTATGTTCAGGGACAAGGTCAAGATTTATGGATGTGCTTCTTCACAGCTTTTGAAAATGAGTTGGAAGTTGCAGGATCTAATCCACAAACTTACAGCACTTTGTCTGAAGAAGATAAGAAGAAGTTTGAGTTAGAAAAGAAAGCATTCATGATTCTCACACAAGCTCTTCACAAAGACATTTACCACCAGTTTGTTTACTGCACGACTACTAAAAGCTTGTGGGATATGCTCACGTTACGTTGTGAAGGAAATGCTCAATCTAGAAAGATCAAGCAAGAATTACTGAAGAAAGAGTTTGAAGGATTCACGTGTTTGGAGAATGAGACTTTGGCAGAGTTATCTACAAGGTTCCATCACTTGTTGAGCGAGATGTTTGCTTTTAAAGTCACTGCCACTCCACAAGAATTGGTGAAGAGATTCGCTGATAGCTTACCAGCAAAGTGGAGCAGTTATCTTGAAATTCTCAAAGAAAATGGTGTTCTAGACACAATCACCGTTTATGAATTAATTCAAAGATTGGAGAATAAGGATGTAGAAGAAAAGCTTAAAGCAAAAAGAACACAAACTCCTCAAAATCCAGAAATGTACTTTGGGATTGCAGGAGGTATCAGTGGAGAAAAACCAGCTTCTCAACACGCGAAGCTTCAAACAGCTTTCATCTCAAGCACCGGACCTTCCAGAACAGATCTGTTTGATCCTTCAGCATACACGATGATGTATTCAAGACCAGATGTGCAACCGAAAGCTCAGCAGCAACAACCGTAACAGCAAGGGTTTTATGGAAGTTCTTCAAACTTTCAAGCCACTTTCAATCCTAACACAGTCAGATTAGACACTTCCAACTTTTCCAAAGTCAGTGTCGAAGTAGCCAAGGAGCATATGGAGATGTTGAATACCTTGGTTAGTGCTTATAGTGGATTGATCGCAGGTCAGATTGGGAATATCAATCTAACCAATGAAGATTATCAGCAAGTGGATAAAGAAGAGTTTGAAATGATGGATATCAAATGGGCTCTTGCTAGTGCAATTCGAAGAGCAAAGGAGTTTATGGAAAGGACGGGGAGAACCAACTTGGAAAACAAGAAAGATACCAAGTATGGGTTCGACAAGCAAGCTGCCAAGTGCTTTAACTGTGGCGAACGGGGTCATTTCAAAAGGGAATGCACAAGACCAGCTCAGCATGGAAATCAAAATCCGTTCAGAAATCAAGGCAACCAGCAGAACCAGAACGGGAACAATGTTCGTACGTTGATACCTGTCAACAACCAAGGCCAAGCAGGGTCATCAAATGCCAACCGGGGGCTGGTGGTTCAAATAGATGAGGGTTGTGATTGGTCGCTTCAACTTGGAGAAGGAGGAAATGGTGGAACAGCATGTTTTGCTGAAGTCGTAAAGGATTTAAAGCACGCCAGTGGTGGAGAATCTTCCACCAATGGTGTTGCATCTTCTGAAGATGAAGACAGTTCTGGTTATAGTGGAAGCTCAGATGAAGAATCCTCCACTTCAGGAAATGATCATGTGGATGAGACATCAAGTGCGTCAGTCGATGCAAATATTGATGAGCTTTTGGAAGAAGCTGCAGTAGGAACTGAAAGAAGATCTAATTTGATGGATCAAGCTGCTTACTCTTCGTCTTCTCTCCATTCAGCCTTTATGGCTAATGTCGACAGTTCATCAGGTCAGGTATGTGTCGATGAACCCACTGTAGTTAGCTGTGAAAAGTGTGATAGTTTAAATGTTAAATATGCAGAAAAGGAAAGTCAGTTTGAAATCACACACAAACACAATCAACAATTGATTGTAGATCTTGCTAAAGCAACTGAAGCTAACGTGTTTTTAACCAGAAATGAAAAGGAATTTAAAACAACAATTGCGTCATTAAGACATGATGTTTCAGAATTACAAAAAGCTGTTTTGCGAAAACAACATGCTAACAATGATCTTATAGACACAATTGAAAAGCAGATGGTAGAGTTGGCAACCGCTCGATGTGAATGTGAAACAATCAAGCAGAAATTGGAAAGTTATTCCAATTCCCGCTATGTATTGGATCACATTATTGATGTTCAAAAGAAAAAGGGGGATAAGAAGTGTATGGGATTCAAATCATGTCCTCCCCCAATGAATCACAATTACTCCAAATTGCCTGATGACGAGGATATGCCCCGTTTTGAACCTACTGTGCCACTCGGTCTAGATGACTTTGCAGCAGGCCTCGGGTTCACAACTGGTACATCATCCTCGGGTCAATCAGAATCTGAGAAAAGTGTGACAGATTCATCGTGTGTTAAGGAACAGAGTCCTCCCGTTGTTGAGGATACTGATTCTTCGGATGATGAATCTGATGAAATTGTGAACCAACAGTCTAACTCGGTTACAACAGATATTCCAATCGAGAATCACATCCTGTGTGATCCACCAGTGAAACCGAGTAAGACTGAAATGTCAAAAGAAATGGAGTCGATTGTATCAAGTTTTGAAGGGAGTAACTTGTTGTACACGCTCAAAGGAGATAGCAAAATCTACTCTAACAAAGATTTTCCAATTAAAAATGTCAATCAAGATTTAATTGAGCAAATTTTTGAAGGATGCACTGATAAGTTTTTGGGGAACAAAAGTGGCAAAGTTACCGTCACTCAATGTGATCCAATTCCGTGTGAACAAATTAGAAAACAATACGGAAACCAAAAACTACAAGTTGAGCGAAAACAACAAGTCAATTCCGGAAAAGGTAAGGTACAGGGAAAGAAGGCTCAGAACAAGAATGTTCAAGCACCTAAGGTTCAACAACAATGGGTGCAAAACAAAAGAGCTCCTGTTAAGAAAAGAGAACCGAAAGTGAACTTTGTTGGATCCACGGGTTCAGATAAACTTGAAACATTTCAGGATAAATCTAACATTGATTTTGTAAAACAAGTTAGAATTTTAAAACGAAATGATCAGAATAACTACACCCAACACACCAATGGAGGTGATTTAGCTCCAAGCACGTCTAGATCACAAAGTTCATTGTCTGGTTCTCCGTCTGATCATCAACATGTTTCTCCGAGGTTTGTAGAGCGGAGAATGTGTTTTGAGTGTGGCACAATTGGGCATATTGTAAGATACTGCCCATACCTGCAAAAGTTGAAGGCAAAAACAAGTGCTCCCCAAGAAACCAATTACCAAAAACGATCATTTTCCCGGAAACAAGACCCACGTGTCTTGAAAGAAAGGGAAAAGAAGTTAAAACAAAAGAATCAAAAGGTAATTGAAAAGGCCTTAAAATCAGAGGTCAAAGAAGAAAAACCTGTTCAAGCAAAACCTAAAACTGTAAAACCAGTAAATGCTAAAACAATTAATACAAATACTGGTAAAGGTCAAACAGCTTGGAAACAAAAACAGGTAATTCAGTCAGGGGGAGCACCACAGGTTCTTTTTCCTAATCATCAAGTGATTGAAATCACTTTTCTTGATGATCAAGGACGACCCAAGTCCACAAAGGCTTGGGTCCCCCTCTCCAACTAATTTTTGAGTGAGTGTGTAGGATATTCCAGGAGGAACTTTTGATAGTCGTAAGATTGTTGATAGTGGAGCATCTTTGCACAAAATAGGCAACAGAAGAAATTGCTGCCTTTGATGGAGAGAAAACGTAAAAGGAAACAAAAATGTCTGTTGAAAGAGATTGAAAAGCTTCGACAAAATGAAAATCATTTCAAAATGTGAATGTTCAAGGCTTTGATCGGGTCCCCGGGATAGATTCAAATCAAAATGTACGCACCTGCAGCACGTCTGAAGTTCAACAATCTACAAGATGAACGTGCAGTGTACATTTCTTCGTGGTGTGATTGAAGAAAATGTGTTTGTTGAACAAACCAACCGGGTGTGCGGATGCCTTGGCATGGGTTGAACAACCGCACACTACTTCACAAGAGAAAGACAAAAACCTTCGCTGGTGCAATGTGGAAGACCAGCCGGACCCAAAGGCTTATGATCTTGTTGCTGTAAAGAGACTTCTCAGTAGCTACAAAGAATCGACTTTGAAATCCACACCGGATGGATATCCAGTTTGGGACAGCTCTCAGATTCCTTGCAATGCACGAAGCAGTTGCAGGATACGGTGTTAAAATTTCTAATCTCTCATTTCCTTGTCGATATTTAAGCTGCTTTGTGAATCATTATCTCGTACAGCACTCTTTGGCCAGACAATGCTGTCATGGTCCACACCGCAAACCGACATGCCAACTGATTTTTTTCAAAAATTCGATAAATCTTTTCTGATTAAAACTTAATTTTGGTAAACGGCATTGAGGTAAAACAAGAGTAAAGCCAACATCGGAAAATCATTTTTGTAAATATCTTGTGTTTTAAATTTGTCTTAGTTTGTTGATTTTAGGGGGAGTAAATCTAAATCCAAAATTTGAAAATCCAAAAACATCGAAAAATTTCAAAAACACAAAAACAATAGAAAATAAAAAATGAGTTTCTTGGCGAGCAAAAGAGAAAATGATAGTACATCAGTGGTCTGTCTAAACCTCTTTAAACCTAAACTGAAAAACGATAAGCAGCTCTATATAAGATGTATCGGTAGGCTCACAATCATTTTAAAGCGTGCAGGGTGATATAAACTTAAATCGACTGAAGACCAGGTGGGAACCATACATTGGCATATGGTCTTAGTACCGAAATTTCATTTGAGAGATTGCCGAGGTTCTGAGATATACGGTCTTTATGCTGCTTATCATCTGGGTATCATGGTTGTATCTTTTACCGAAAAATAATGGGGACGCAAGTCTAGATCTTCCATGATACCATACATACGTGTACATATTGCATTCGACCTCAATAAGTGATCAACAATCACATGTCCAAACAAATAAGTGATAATATATCACAAATTCTTTCCGGGAGTCAAGTTCGTCTCTCTGCTGTACGAAAGTACTGACCTGTTCACGGACTTGCTCCTGTGCCCTCATGCATCGAAAATCAAGTTCCTCATCAATAAGTGATTCTGTCACATAGGGCTTGTTTTCAATCAAAATAAGTGAGAATCTCACATCATATACGGTCAAACAGATGATAATCGGTATACTCACCGGTAAGATGAACCCTCGTGCATACCTTGATACGGGAATGTGTCGTGATGTGGATGAACACCGGTCGGTAAGTATAAATCATACCTTAACGTATCCCCTCGCCATGATTACATCTGATAAGTTGAGCTTAAGTGGACAACAATACCGATAATTGTTATAGGATGCTTATCTTAATGTTAACTAATTGAACAAAGAGAGCGTTTTGGCATGACCGTACACTGATATGATTCTCTTACCCTCGAAACTCACAAAAAGAATGTCTGTAAATATTTATT
Source organism: Helianthus tuberosus (assembly GCA_030545235.1). NCBI lineage: Eukaryota > Viridiplantae > Streptophyta > Magnoliopsida > Asterales > Asteraceae > Helianthus > Helianthus tuberosus. The sequence goes on from CM060443.1 coordinate 64,467,970, forward strand.
TACTGCTTTAAATTTTCCGCACCTTGTATATATTTATTTACTGCTTTCTGTCTTTAAAATTGAAATATTCAAAATACCAAAAAGATTTTAGGTGTGTTTTAATATAAACTTTATAAAATCCAAAAAGATTTTTCTTCTAGTTTATTTTTGATTGACCGATGTTGGAACTCGAGTCTATCCTACCCAAAATCCTGATCGTAAGCTGAAAAACAATTGCATCTTCATAAACAGTCGAAGTTAACGAGTTTTTGAAAGTTAAAGGATTAAAATGAATATTTTTCTAAACTTTCAAACTGCTGTCGGTTGGTGTTTGATTGAGATTTGATCTCATATGTGTCGTTAGTTTAAATGTTAACTATATTCCAAGCGGTTGTTCTCATTATGCATTTAGCTTTCTTGCATGTGCAGATGCTAAAGGCGAGGAGAACATGTTCGATGGAAAGCTTTGGAATGAAGACACGAAGTGGAGGCACTCAAAGGATAAAATGATCGAGTTGCCGCTGTCCCTTCTTCAACACCACAAGGATCTGAAGAATTGACAAGTCAAAAGATTCACGAGCATGACTCAATGGAGAGTTCAATCTAAGGGGGAGTTTATTGACACACTACCTAAGTTAAATGGGGAGTTTGTTGATACACTTTCTACTTACGACGCGTGAAGACTTTGAAGATCCTCCGACATGAAAGTCACAGAAGACGAACCATCACGAGTAGCGTCCAAGGGGGAGTTTGTTGATACACTTTGTGTGGACGCGACTCGGCTCGGTTCGACTCGGCCTTGAAGACTTGAAGACACGAAGATCGAGACAAAGCTACAGCCAAGGGGGAGTTTGTTGGTGCACTTGTGTCTGTACTTTGTCTGTATTTAGTCTTGATACGAAACGATGTCTTAGTTAGTCTTGTAAGTTTGACCAAGTCAACCATCCTCCGGTTTGACTTGGTCAAACAGTCAACAAAATGATTGTTATCTGTCTATGTCGAAGGATGTGTCTTCGAAGGATTGGTTAGATCCTTCGATGAGCTCGAAAGATAACCTTCGAAGGATAGACCACGAAGGATATCATCCTTCGTGGTACATGTTGATCCTTCGATGAGTTTCTAGTCGATAGATGATCATTCGATCAGTCTATCTATCCTTCGATCAGACCTGCTGTGTTCGGGTATAAATACCCTTGTATGTGTTCACTTCAAGGTAGGGAAGACAAGAGAGAAGAGAACACACACGAGAGAACTTTGAGAGTTTGCAGAATACATCTGTGAACATTGGGCTTGTAATCGAACCTTTCATACGCATTAATACAAGTGGTGTTAATCGTTGAATGTTGTGTGTTGTGTTTGTGCTTGTTCTCGTATAAAGTCTCGGTTGCATGCTAGCTTGGATTCCGCACTCGCTAGTGTGTTTGATATAACAAGGATAAGGTTTTATCTCATTCTCGAGAGGGACCAACAAATATCGATAACCGTTTTTTGTTAATTCAGGTTTCGGTTAATCAGTTTTTAGTTAATTCAATTTTTGGTTGATTTTGATTCGGTTTCAGTTAACGATTAAGTTATTACTCACCCTTAGACACTGTTAATCACGTTACATATCAATTTTTTAATTAAAAAAACTATATCAATACTATACTCAAATTAAAGAGAATAAAATACTCGTTTATATGGTGTAATTTAAAAAAAATATTAACGTACAAAAAAGTTATGATCGTTTAAAAATCGTGAGGGTGAGTTAGTTTTTTTTTTATCAGGGGATAAAATGTAACTACTAACTAATTATCTATAATTTTGTTAAAGATGAGGGATTAAAGTGTAATCTAGACGAGATGATTAAATTGACGGTATTTAATCACTTCAGATTCTGTAGCTATTAAACATTCTGAGATTCATCTACTTGTACCTTTTAATCCATATGTCAATAGTGACCATGACAACTATCGAAACGTTGACAGAAATGAGTAGTTCGTCACGGTACTTTTGGATTTTTTAAACATTATAGTTTATAAGATATGATAAGAATACACAAAAGAACTATAAGTTTGTTTTGGAGGGGAAAAATGTAACTAGTTACCCATAATTATGTTAAAGCTAAGGGATTTAAGTGTAATAAGATGGGGGGCTAAAATATAATTATTGTTTTTTCAGGGCGTATTTATACATTAAGAGGGAAAAAGTTATTATTTTTTGAGTATCTTAAAATGTCTCCCACTCATGCATTATAATATAGTAGATATATATATGAAAAGGATCACATATTCAATGAAATTGCAAATACGAAAAGAATTATCCAAAAGCATACATGTACACGGTCAATAAGACTTGGAGCATCCGTAACATATCATAAGGGTATGTCTTTAACAAGAGAATAGGAAAAAAAAATACATATGCTTTACTTGATTGATAATTTCTAAGAAGATAATAGTAACTAAACCAAAACTAGGAGAAGATCCAAAAAACCCTAATAGGAGCAAGATGTTAAGATCTAAAATCCTAAATTTTTTAAGTGTTGCTTTAAACTAACAATTTGACATGTAATAGTTACTTTTTGATGCTCGAATGAGGCATACTAATGAAAAAGAGAGATGCACTATTTGTGAGATAAAAGAAAGAGATTCATGATGTGATCTACCAAGGGTTGCGATACAAGAGAGGGTTATGCATTTACAATACACTATGGTTGCGAGTGTGATTCCTGCTTATCAAATGCACCAATACACGACCTTACAATCGCGTATAGAGGCATACAATACAATTAAAGCTATACATACATATCGTATAGCTCACTAATAAAAAAACATAAAACACATATATTAGCTAAGATATGAGATGGTAGATCACAAAGTAACAAACAAATATCTATCCAAAATAGTGTAAGATCTAGCAACCCATGATATCACCCGATACATTAATGGCCCCAAGTAACTTAATTCAATAATGATTAGTAGGGCGGCGCGTCCTTCCACGCGCGCGTAGACCCAAGTGTCGACTAGCTTCACTCATCAACTAAAAAGCTGAGAACCTTGTCGCTCCACACATGCATCGATCCTTCACAAACAACATCTCCAAATTCTCTCACTCTTCCCCCCTTCATACACCCAGCTGTTCAAATTGTCTGCTTCTTCTTCTGCTTTTTATCATCAAATAATAAGGTACAATTGTCTTCCAACCATCCTTTTTATCCATTTAATTACCTTTTTCAGACACCCTTTTCATTGTTATTATTAGATCATAACTCAATTGTTTGACATTTTAGGTCTTTTGTTTTGTGGGTTTTTGTTTTTATACACAATAGTTTGATATTTTGTGTAAAGATAAGGTTTTTGTGTGAGTGCTGATTAGGGGTACCCTTTTCTTTTTGTATTATTATTGTTAGATTGGACTTTAGTTTTAGGGAATTATATGAATTTTTAAGATATAATTTGGGGGTTTGGGTAAAGTTTGAATTTTGGGATTTAGTTAAAGATTCTGATGATGATTGTGGTGGATTCTAATTGGTTACTTTTTTTTTCTGACATTTGTTGTTTGGTTTTGAATTTTGTACATTAGAGAGCTACCCAGAAGCTATACATCAAAAGTCATAGAAGGTGGGGAAAGTGTGTGCTGATTTACGTCGAAAAATGTGTTTTAATCCGGTGGTTAAACAAGGGTTTGTGGTGAATTCTTGTGTGGAGTGATGGGTTTTAATTTAGTTTTTGAACAAGGGTCTGTGGTGAAATCTTGTTTGGAGTAATGGGTTGTGTTTATTCTATAGATTGTAATTGTATCGGTGATATATGTGCACCTAGAGATGCTAAATCGAAAGATGCTGATAATGTGAACGCCTCTGAGATTGGTGTGTTTTCGCCTAGTAAGGATGATGATGGCGAAGCGAATCAGAATCCTGAAGTGGGTATAACAAGATTACGAAGGGTTTCAGCGCAGTTTCTACCTCCTGACGGGTCGAGAATTGTTGTTGTTCCAAATGGGAATTACAGGCTGCAGTATTCCTATCTGTCTCAAAGAGGGTATTACCCCGACGCACTTGATAAAGCGAATCAAGATAGTTTTTGCATTCATACCCCGTTTGGAACGAATCCTAATGACCATTTCTTTGGTGTTTTTGATGGGCATGGAGAATTCGGGGCTCAGTGTTCGCAATTTGTGAAGCAGAAGTTATGTGAGAATTTACTTAGAAACAGCCGGTTTCACGTTGATCCGGTTGAAGCGTGTCATGCTGCGTTTTTATCCACGAATGCTCAATTACATGCTGACATGGATATAGACGATAGTATGAGTGGGACAACCGCGATTACCATTTTGGTCCGTGGGAAGACGCTTTACGTTGCTAATTCTGGCGATTCAAGAGCTGTTATAGCAGAAAGACGAGGGACGGAGATTGTGGCTGTTGACTTGTCGATAGATCAAACTCCGTTTAGAGAGGATGAGCTTGAAAGGGTTAAACTTTGTGGGGCCCGGGTGCTTACTTTGGATCAGATTGAAGGTTTGAAGAATCCCGATGTGCAGTGTTGGGGCACTGAAGAAGGTGATGATGGTGATCCGCCTAGGTTGTGGGTCCCGAATGGGATGTATCCGGGGACTGCTTTTACTAGAAGTATTGGTGATTCGATTGCAGAGACGATTGGTGTTGTAGCAAATCCGGAAATTGTTGCGTTGGATCTCACACCAGAACACTTGTTCTTTGTGATTGCTAGTGATGGTGTGTTTGAGTTTCTTTCTAGTCAAGCTGTCGTTGACATGGTAAGGTATCCTATTTAACAATATAAATATAATGAAATCATAATACACATACATTAAACAATCAAAAGTACATTTAAAAGTACCTGTGATGATGAATGAAGAAAAAGAACAATACGCTAATAATTGCATATAAATCTACTTTAACATCTTATATCCTGCAATAGGTTTCAAGCTATACGGATCCGCGTGATGCTTGTGCAGCAATTGTAGCTGAATCTTATCGGCTTTGGTTGCAATACGAGACCCGGACAGATGACATCACTGTCATAGTAGTCCAAATAAGTGGACTAACTGGGGTAGGCTACTTCATTGTTATCAAGAATGTCAATTTATCATTTCTCTTGACATATGTTTTTAGACATTTTTAATAATAGTTTGCTCTTTTTTAATTTATGTTTTTTTATTTGTAGCAGGCTACAGTTGGTCAAGCAGCCATTTCAGGGACTGCTTTACGACCTCCAATACCACAAGTTGTAGAATTGTCGGGATCAGAGTCTCCAACAACGATGAGCTGGCATGCTAAAAACCAGCGAGCGCGAACTGATATATCGAAAACACGTTTGCGAGCAATCGAAAGTTCTTTAGAGAACGGGCAAGTGTGGGTCCCACCATCTCCAGGCCATAGAAAAACTTGGGAAGAAGAAGTAAAGCTTTTTACCTCTTGCATGTTGATTTTTATATTGTTTTTGGATCTTTAGTAATTTTAATTTATGTTGTTTACAGGCACACATTGAACGGGCTTTGAATGACCATTTTCTTTTTAGAAAACTTACTGACACCCAGTGTCATGTTTTGTTGGACTGCATGAAAAGAGTTGAAGTTCAAGCAGGGGAAACTGTGGTCAAACAGGTAATTGTTATTATTAGAATTTACCGGCCCTAGTGTTTACGAATATATTTTAGTATCGGATATAAGCAAATCAATTGTATTTGTCTTATGGCCCCTATAGTTTAGGGATATATTCTAATATACATTACGCTGCAAATAAAAACTAAAAAGAAACCATGGTTAAGGACTTAAGGCATTGTATACTCATTTTATGCTGATGTCAGTTCACATGTGTTTCTTGATCTTTAAGAATTTAATTTATGTTGCAGGGTGGAGAGGGTGATTGTTTTTATGTTGTTGGAAGTGGTGAATTTGAGGTGTTTGCAACACAGGTGATGACTTTTATAAATACTTAACTAGTTATACATATTTGAAAACATTTTTTTAGTTTACAATAGATATATGTTAAATTTGTAAAATTTTAATTGTCAAAAGGAGGAAACAACCGGAGCGGTTCCTAGGGTCTTACAACGGTACACAGCCGATAAGCTATCGTCCTTCGGTGAGCTGGCATTAATGTGAGATATATTTCATTATATCGAGTATATTTTTCCTTTCCACATTTGTCGTCATTTTTATTCAAAAGTTTTCTTTTTGATGTGTTACAGGTACAATAAACCCCTACAAGCTTCTGTTCGGGCTGTGACAAATGGAACTCTATGGGCCCTAAGAAGAGAAGACTTTAGAGGAATTCTTACTTCAGAATTTTCAAATTTATCTTCTTTGAAGTTACTCCGATCCGTTGATCTTCTCTCAAGGTTGACCATCTTACAACTTAGTCTCATTGCCGATACTCTTTCAGAAGTTTCCTTTTCCAATGGACAAACAATAGTCACTAAGGTAAAACTCACTAATAATTTTCGTTTTGACCTATCACATTCCTACTTATAGTTACATGTTACTATGTGTGTTTGTAGGGTAATGATCTTTTGGGACTGTATATGATCCAGAAGGGAAAAGTGAGGATTAGTTTTAACTCGTATATAAGTAGTGAAAATGCATCGAGCCTCATGTCGGATATTCAAAAAATGGATGAAGAGAGCGCTACGGGTACTGAGCTGTCAATGGAGAAAAATGAAGGGAGTTATTTCGGAGAATGGACACTACTTGGTGAACGCATAGATTCTTTAAATGTTGTTGCTTTAGGGGATGTGGTATGTGCTGTTTTAGCAAAAGAAAAATTCGAGTCAGTTGTTGGTCCTTTGACAAAGATCTTACAAGATGGATACAGGTAAGTTATCAAAACTGCTCAAGTGGGTTGGGTTCGGGTCAACACTGCTAGTTTTTGGCACGGATGGGGTTGACCCGAAACTTTTTTATAGTCTACAGTTATGCAATTGTGTTAAGATATGACATTTAAACATTATTTTTAGGTCAAGAGAAACTTCTAGTGATTTTCCACGGGAACCGGTCAGAAGTATAGATGCATCTTTGCTTTCAAAAGTGCAGCTCTCGGATTTGGTATGAAAACCGTACCATGATTTTTGTTTATGTTCGTTCTTGAATACAATATTACGATGAACTAATGTTTGTAATTGTTCAGGAATGGAAAACGTGTTTATATTCCACAGACTGCTGTGAGATCGGGCTCGTACAACCAAAAGATTCAGGTTTGTACTTCCAAAAAAGATATTGAGGTCAAACAATAATTGTTAGTTGTAAATAGTTGAAGGACCTAGTTGTTAACTAGAGGTCTCTACATGCAATTATAGGCGTCCTTGCATGTAATTATAGGTGTCCCTACATGTAATTAATATTTACTTATTGGTCCCTCATTCCCCTATAAATAGAGGGATCCTCTTCATTTGTAAATACACTTTTCATTAATACAAGTTCAGATTTCCTTTCCATTTCATACCTGTCTCTTTTACATGGTATCAGAGCTAAAGGTTTCTTAGCTCACGAGTGTCTTTCGGGTGACCATTTCCGGCTAAATTTCCGGTCACCACCAGTCCCGTATAACCTTCTACTCCTTAAACCCATTCTAGATCTGCCCAAACACACACACCACTCCAGTCCACTTCAGATCTGCTCAAACACCCAAAACCACAACCCGTCACCTATTTTCTTAGATCCGACACTTTTTCCGGCGAGTTAAACTACACCGCCACCACCACTGTGCTCGGAATCACCCGATCTACAAAGCCCCAAAAACCGTACCACGAACCACCGCCACACGCGCTCCCACGCGCCACCACTCTCCGTCGTCGGTCCTCCACGCGCCGGCGCGTGAAGGCGCGTGGCTCCGCCACCAGTCGCCGTCTTCTTTTCAGTGCAGTCGGAATTCCTTCCCCGTCAGTTCCGTCCGGTTAGTTTTTCAATCCAAGCATTTTTTTTTGTTTTCTGCCTCGGTCCACGTGCTCGAGTTTCAGTTCGTTTTTTGGGTTAAACAACTTTTCAAATGGGAGACGAACGAACTCACACCATTGCATGCACCAAGGAGGAGTATGATTTGCTTCAACGGTTCCTTGCTTTTTGGTCATCGGGTCCTCAAACCAACTCAGTACAACCAGGTACGTTTTCTGGCTTTGACTTATCCTGGATTATTGATTCTGGAGCTACTCATCACATGACTGCGAATCAAGGAATTCTCACTAGCCTTCATAATACCTCTTACCCACCGGTTAAACTTGCAGATGGTTCCTCGTGCCCCGTACGCGGCATTGGATCCATTCAGAACCCAGATAGCCTAAACCTGTCTTCTGTTCTTCTTGTTCCTAACTTCCCTGCCAATCTTTTATCTGTCAGTCAGATTACTAAACAAAATAATTGTTCCGTTACCTTTTATCCTACTCATTGTACCTTTAATGAACTAGGTACTAACCGAGTAATTGGTACCGGCCTCGAATCAGGAGGTCTCTATCGAATGTCTTCATTGTCGCATCCCAAAGCAAACATCTGTGAGTCTAGTATCTTTGAAACTCATTGTCGGTTAGGCCATCCCTCAGCAGCCGTCCTACGACAAATGAGACCTGGCATCTCTATTCCCGATAACTTCCATTGTGAGTCATGTCAGCTCGGTAAACATACTCGACGTCCTTATCCCCCAAAAGTGTCAAGCCGAACCATTTCCATATTTGAACTTGTCCATTCAGATGTATGGGGTCCATGTCCAGTTAAGACTACATTGGGCTTTCAATACTTTGTTACTTTCATTGATGATTATTCTCGTGCCACATGGGTTTACCTATTGAAATCCCGTAGTGAAATCAACTCGATCTTTCGTGAATTCCATGCATATGTTAAGACCCAGTTCAAAACATCCATCCAAACCTTACGCACCGATAATGCTAAAGAATATATGTCCACCGATTTCTCTACATATCTCAAATCACAAGGTATTATTCACGAGACTTCTTGCGCATATACATCTCAACAGAATGGTGTTGCTGAACGCAAGAACCGCCATCTGTTGGATGTTACCGCACACTCATGATTCATTCTCATGTTCCTCGTCAATTTTGGGGTGATGCTGTTCTTACTGCGGCTTATCTGATTAATCGTATGCCATCGTCTGTTCTTCATGGTCAAACCCCGTTCTCTGTTTTATTTCCTAGAGGAACTCCGTTTCCTCTTGAGCCTCAAATTTTTGGATGTGTAGCTTATGTCCATGATCATCGTCCCGGAGTCCCTAAAATCGGCCCTCGAGCCATTCGTTGTATCTTTGTGGGTTACTCACGTGTCCAGCAAGGTTATCGGTGTTATAGTCCTTCTCTTCGTCGATATTTTACCGGTGCTGACGTCACCTTTGATCAGTTGTGCCCTTTCTTTCCAGAATCTTCCATTCCAGTTTCTGACCTGTTTCCTGATCCTGATATACCTGAGTCTCACATCATTCCTACATTTCCTGTGTCATCTATTCCCTCTACCCCTTCGGTCTCAGACACCACAGTTCCAGCTCCTATAACTTCGGGCCTTCCGACAGATCCTCCGCCTTTACTCTACACATATTCTCGACGAGGTAAGGATCAGACCTCAGCGACCCTTGATCCCCAGCCTACCCATTCCTCTGGTACGTCCTCAGCTCCGCCTGCCATGACCGAACCTGACACACCCTTGCCAGATACTACCTCAGGTACCCCTGCTTATGACCCTCCGGGTGCACCATATCCCGATATACCCATTGCCTTCCGTAAGGAACCTAGACGTTCCACTCGTTATCCCATTCAGAATTATATTGCCTACGCTCATCTCTCTACTGAGTCACATGCCTTTACCACTTCCCTGGATTCCTACCCGATTCCCAAGAATGTGATGACAGCTCTGGCTCATCCAGGATGGCGTCAAGCCATTAAAGACGAGATTGGGGCCTTACGGGCCAATCAGACTTGGGATCTTGAACCACTTCCTCCTGGTAAGCGTGTTGTTGGTTGTCGTTGGGTTTTCACAGTAAAACTTAACCCTGATGGTTCGCTACATCGTCTGAAAGCTCGTCTGGTAGCTAAAGGTTATTCTCAAGCTTATGGTATTGATTATGACGAGACTTTCTCCCCGGTTGCCAAGATGCCCTCTGTGCGTATTTGTATTGCTCTTGCTGCCATTCATCATTGGCCGCTCCACCAACTTGATGTCAAGAACGCCTTTCTCAATGGTGTTCTTGAGGAGGAGGTTTATATGGAGCAGCCACCTGGGTTCATTGTTGAGGAGGAGGCCTCAAAAGTATGCAGACTACGCCGTTCCCTATATGGTCTCAAACAGTCTCCAAGGGCATGGTTTGGTCGCTTCTCTAGTGTTATGGGAGAGTTTGGGATGGTTCGTAGTGCATATGATCACTCTGTATTCTTTAGACATCATCAGGGCCGAAGGATTATTCTAGTTGTTTATGTGGATGATATCATAATTACAGGGGATGAGGATGATGAAGATGGGATTACCAAGCTCAAACAGTTCCTTCAGTCTCAGTTTCAGATTAGCGACTTAGGTCGACTTCGGTACTTCCTTGGCATAGAAGTATCTCGTTCCCCACAAGGAATACTCCTTTCTCAGCGGAAGTATGTCCTTGATATGCTAACTGAGTGTGGCTTATTGGGCTGCAAACCGGTTGATAGTCCTATGCTTCCTACGAGGAAGTTCCTTCCAGAGGACGGAAGTCCAATGAAAGATCCTGAGCGATACAGACGATTGGTCGGAAAACTTAACTACTTAACTGTCACCCGACCAGATATCTCCTTTGTCGTCAGTGTCCTAAATCAGTTCATGGCCACTCCGTACACGGGACACTGGGATGCTGCTCTCCGTGTCTTAAGATATCTCAAGACCACACCAGGCCTGGGGATCTTATATTCTGATCAGGGTCATTGTCGTGTGGGTGCTTTCACAGAAGATGGAGATGGACGTATATCTGGATTTTCAGATGCAGATTGGGCAGGCTGTCCTATTTCCCGTCGATCCACCACTGGGTATTGTGTTTTCGTTGGCGGAAACCTTGTGTCCTGGAAGAGTAAGAAACAACACACCGTATCCAGATCAAGTGCTGAATCAGAGTACAGAGCTATGGCAAATGTTACATCGGAGATGATATGGGTTCGTCGTCTTCTTAGAGAACTTGGGGTTATCTCTGAAGACTTGATGCGATTGTACTGTGATAATCAATCAGCTATACATATAGCCAAAAATCAAGTATTCCATGAGAGAACTAAACACATTGAGGTTGATTGTCACCTAATCAGAGATCGGATAGTCGGTACTCAAAAGGATCCTCCATCGATTCAGCCAATCCATGTTAGGACGGAATTCCAACTAGCGGATATCTTCGCGAAACCACTCCGGAAGCCACAAATAGACTTCATATGTAACAAGTTGGGCATGATTAACATCTATGCTCCAACTTGAGGAGGAGTGTTAGTTGTAAATAGTTGAAGGACCTAGTTGTTAACTAGAGGTCTCTACATGCAATTATAGATGTCCTTACATGTAATTATAGGTGTCCCTACATGTAATTAATATTTACTTATTGGTCCCTCATTCCCCTATAAATAGAGGGATCCTCTTCATTTGTAAATACACTTTTCATTAATACAAGTTCAGATTTCCTTTCCATTTCATACCTGTCTCTTTTACAATAATAAATACTGACATACATGTATTTGATGAAGCAGAACATTTGTTCAGTTTAAAAAGATTTTCAAAACAGAAGCTGAAGAAACTTGGGAAGGAAGAGCAAGTTTTGAAGGAGAAGCAACTATTCAAAGAGATAAGTGCATCGGGTGGTGTGCCACAAGTGTTATGCACGTGTGCGGATCGAACTCATGTGGGCATACTTTTGAACACAATTATTTCATGTCCCATTGCTTCTATACTTCACTCTCCACTTGACGAACACTCTGCTCGTTTTTGTGCTGCCTCCGTGGTAGTAGCCTTGGAAGATTTACACAAGGTCATATTTACCCCCACAAATTGCTTAAATATCTTATGCACCCTTAATTTATTTATTCGATTTTTTTTCTATTTTTTAAATTCAGGCTGGCATTCTCTACCGAGGTGTATCACCAGAAGTTGTAATGTTTGCCCAAACAGGACATGTGCAGGTGTGTTTCTGGTTAACTAGACGTACAATACATACGAGTTAAAAATGGGCAGGGGGCGGGTTGGGTAATGGATCAACATTTTTTGTTTAGTATTTTTTCTAAGTAGATAATTGGATTGTCAAATCTGATTACAAAAATTATAATGATCTAAGTTATAGAATAAAATTATTTGCATGGTTTTATGCATAAAAATGGGATAATTTCATATACCCAACAAAAACATCATAATTATTTTCAAATTGAAATTTATACCCTTCCTTTAAAACTTGCATTAGGATATGCGAGTTTGTACTTTGTAGTGTATCTAGAAAGAGAAGGGTATAATGGTCATATCATATATTGTATGTGATGAAATGGGTGTGTGTATTGCAGCTAGTTGATTTCCGATTTGGAAAGAAATTATCGAGTGAGAGAACTTTTACGATTTGTGGAATGGTCGACTCTTTGGCTCCAGAAATTGTCCAAGCGAAAGGCCATGGTTTTGCTGCCGACTGGTAAAACTTCGACCTTTGTAATTAATTAATGTATTAAATGTGGCTACAATTTTTTATAGTTATAATTTACAACAATCTGATTTTTCTAATAAAGTGATTTAGAAGGTTTTATGTCTTTGGATGACTTTCAACCGTGACTTATGGTGTAAACAAGCCGATCCGCTCGTGAGCTACTCGAGATCGGCTCACTAAAAGCTTGAATCAAGCCGAGCTTAAACGAGCTCGAGCCTGAACCGGCCGAGCTTCACTTGGCTTACGAGCCTATTATTTATATAATTATATTAAGTTATATTTTATATCAGAAATATATAATTCCATAATATATAATGTATTGAAAATAACATAAACATTGAATGATGAATGCAAATAATACATAACTTACAGGTGGGCATTGGGAGTGTTGATCTACTTTATGTTACAAAGCGAAATGCCATTTGGTTCATGGAGACAAAATGAACTTGATACCTTTGCAAAGATTGCCAAAGGCCAATTTACTCTCCCAGAAACTTTTAGCCCTGAAGTCGTTGATCTCATTACCAAGGTACGCCTAAATTAATCCGTCTACGTTTAAAGATGGTTAGTTTGATTTTAAGTAAGGTCAATCATATGGCTTTAAATTTTTTAACTGATATATGCTATACCATATCTCTTTCCTCACAAACCGCAACAAGATCTTAATACTTGATCAGAAACTACTTTGACCTCAAAAGTCAACGGAGAATTGAGCAGCAAACTGATATGGCTTCTTAAAAATTTTCAAGATTTGACAGCTATTTTCACCTTGATTTGTTTCTTCAAGAATGAAATTCTTGGTCAAACGGTTTTGGGTTCTTTATATATTTTGGCTATAGCCTATAAACAATTATGGGTTCCTTTTTTAACAGTTGTGTTCTTTTTGAACCTCTAGTTACTTGTAGTAGACGAGAACGAAAGACTTGGAAGCAATGGCGTTGACTCTGTGAAAAGTCATATGTGGTTTAATGGTGTCAACTGGGAAAGTGTAAAAAATGGTAGCTGCACAGTTCCACAGGAGATCCTCACCCGTGTCGATCAGTATCTTGAAACTCGTCCTGCTGACATCTCAGCGCCAGATGTTTCGACAAATGATGACGTGGACGAACTTAACACGCCAGAATGGCTTGAAGACTGGTAGGAGATGGGGTCGAACTCGTGTGTAGCAACTGGTTCAAATTAATGGCCATGAATCATTGATCATCTTGCTATAAGTATTTTGCATAAAATTTCTAAGCAGACATTATACAGAGTGTATTTATTTTAAATTCTTTTTCCAACTTCTGTAAATAGGCATATATGGGTGTGTCTCCAAGAGTTTTGCGTTTGAATCATCACTTATCTCTGAAGATTTTATTTTTGAATATTAATGTATTATTATATTTATTTTGTCCATCCTTTTGCATTTTGTAGAAAAGTTACACTATTTAAGACATGGGGCCTTAACTAACATCCTCCCCTGCTTAAAACTAGTCGATAGGTCATGTATAGAGCATGGATCTCTTCGTCTTCACCCACATCAATAATCATGGTCATCCATGCAAAATTATTCTTTTTAGTGTTTGTGTTAAAAAACAAACCAGAGGACCAACTGTGTAATTTACTCTATTATTATTATCATTATTATTTATTATTGTTATAATAATAATAATAATAATAATAATAATAATAATAATAATAATAATAATAATAATAGTAAAGTACTATTTTGCTCTATGAGGTTTGGACTTTGGTTCAAATATCTATTTTGTTTTAATAGTTTTAATTTGATTTTTTTGCTCCCTGCGATTACGCAATTAATTCAATCTCTTCTCTAGCATACACTACACATGGTCTAAGGGCAAACAAGTCTTTTGCATAGGGTGTATGGTGTAGGTTTAAATTACTTAATTATATTAGTAATTTTTCAATAAACTCTAATCATATACAATCTGTACATGTAAAACGGGATATACCCAATTGCCTTAATCTAATTTCCCATTAGAATATGCAAATTCAAATATGTAAATCTTTTTATATCTATATTTAGCACAAAGTGTTCTATTAATTAGATTTTTATGGTAAATGATACCTATTTGCCTTTATCTAATTTTCTTTTAACATATGCAAATTTAAATAAGTAAATCTTTTTACATGGCACACAAAAGTGTGATCGTGTGTACTGCTACTTGATAGTAGTTGTAAGGTGATATGTACTCAAAAAAATTGATTTTTCACATTATAAAATTTAATAACAAATAACAGTTAGTATTATACATTAACATACAATGACTAAAGTGTTTTCTTTGGTGTATATGATTTCATTTATTAAATCTTCTTAAGTACATGTCACCTTCCAACTAGTACCAAGTACCAACTACACACTGTTAAAGTTTTGTGTGCCATATAAAAATATTTGAATACTTAAATTTGCATTTGTTAAAAGGAAATTAGACAAGGCAAATCGATACTCACTTACCATAAAAATCTATTTAATAGGACACTTTACGCTAACAATGCATATAAAAATATTCACATATTTAAATTTACATATTTTAATTGGAAATTAGATAAAGGCAAATGGGTATATCCCATTTTATGTATACACATTGTATATGTAATTTGAGTTTAAGAAAAATTAACTAATATAATTAAATAATTTAAATCTACATCATACAACCTACGCAAAAAGGCTTGTTTACCCCTGTAGAAAATCAATTTTAAGGGTGTGAGTGTAAGTTAGGGAAGAGATTGAATCAATTGAGTAACCACAAGGAGCAAAAAAATCAAATTGAAACTATTGGAGCAAAGTAGATATCTGGACCAAATCATAGGAAACAAAATAGAACTTTACTCTAATTATTATTATTATTATTATTATTATTATTATTATTATATAAGTTTAAATTTAGGTTCACGTGTTCTGTTTTTTATGGCGCCTATTAAGGACCGGTGGAGCCGTGGAGGTGCTGGTGAATTTATTAATGATTTTACTTGTACATATGGGTGGAGGTGATCCATCGAGATTTGTTTTAAGTTGGTAAGTTTTAAGAGTGCTCGGTTGGGGTTCAACTTGTTTAAATTTATTAATGATTTTACTTGTATATTTTATGATTATTATTTTACTTTTTGGTCCATGTGATTTGCTTTTTAAGACCAGGGTAAAAGAGTAATTTTGCATGGGTTTAACATAAACTATTAACCTCATTAGTTTTTTTTTTAATGTCAATGCTTACTCACTTTTAATTTACATCAAATTTAATCCTAAACTACTCCTTGCTTGGGATTAAACCCAAGACCTCCCCTTAAGAAGAGACAAAAGTTTCTACCAAGTGAGCTAGCCCCACATTTAATTAACCTCATTAGTGACTTAGACTAGAAATGTGAAATCATTGGATTCCAAAACCAATCGATTATAGCAACAACACTTCTTGACATCACCTAATGGAACGTCACATTTCGCCTTTGTTATAACTAGGAGATCATAAGAAGTCGCTTGACAACTAGAAATCAGGCTAGGCTTGCGAGTTATGTTTAGTTAGCGACAAACATTATCAATACGATTTGACTTTTGTCTGAAGCTGAACTCTGAAAGACCAAACATTAAAGGTTTCTTATAGTACATAGGGTGGTAGCGGGCTCGTACACCACAATGTATTGATCATTGGAATAGCCAGTAGACCTAAACCGTACCATGGAACCCCTAGCGGCTGGCACCCGACAAGACATGAAAACTACCATATTCACGTTAATTGATGTATAATACTAGTGAAGAGGTCAACTCATCACCATACAAAATACTCCTCTTGATGAGAAACTTGCCCTATCTCTTTCTCTCATATTAACCTCAACTTACTCTCACATATGAGTTTTGTCACGATGCCTAACCTTCATTCAGATCTTAAGCACCAACGGAGTTTCAAACCGCCTAGGGGTGCAGCATAGTGGGGGCGGGAGGGGGCGGCCGAATCCCCGAACTTTTCGCTCAGTAGTGGAGAGTATGTAGTTTTCGTATAGAAATTTTTGGGTATATACGTTTTTGACCCCCCCCCCCCTTTATATAAATTTTTTGATATATACGTTTTCGACCCCCGGGTAGGAAATCTCAAGCTTCGCCACTGAAACTGAAACTGCCCACTACAATTTTTTTGTTAAAACATATCCTCCACACACCTTTTGCTTGGGGTTTGATTGGTAGAATTAATATTAATATATGATAGTTAGAGAGTTGAATGAACAGTGATAATGTGGGGTCTTTCTATCTTGGCCGTCCAACTGTATTCATCTTGGCTGTCCACCTGATCAATTCTTGGCATCTTTGCCTTCCCACGCGTGTAAAAAGGAGGCCACGCGTCTCTCTTTGCTCACCTTTATTCCTAGCTTTACTCACCTTCATGGTATACAAAAAAAAGCAAATCTTCCATCACCACTGCTACTCATAAAACCTTACGAAGATGAGGTATGATTTTTATTGGTGTTTCTGTTGACTGTTCTCTTTAAAATCTCACTTCCCTGCATTGTGTTTTGAGGGTTTTAGAACCTAAACGCCGGCAGCTTCTTTCTACGGTGATTGTTGGTTGTTGTTTTGGGGCTATTAAAACCAACAGATCGAAGGCGACATGATATTTGGGTTTCGATATTGATGTTGTGGCGATGATCGTGTGTTGTCACTTGGCATGGCAACTCCGGTTGCAGCCGTGGCGGCATTTGAGCCTTTCTATTTTGCGACGATGATGATGATTGTTGATCTGAGTCTGTTGTTTTATTTGTTTACGTTTTTCCCTTTCTTTTGTTAGTTTCATGATGGTGATGGTGGTTGTTGTGTTGGTAGTTGTGGTTACCGTGGTCGGAAACCACAAACACCGTCAACAGGTACACACGGTCGTTTTTTTGGCCAAGCAAACACCACCACAGGTTTTCCCTTTTTTTTGTTAGTTTCATGATGGATGGTGGTTGTTGTGTTGTAAGTGTACACGCGTCGGAATAAGGTTACTCCACCGTGACGCCACCACAAACACCACTGTACGTGGTGGTTGTGTCTCTCTCTCTTACACACACACATTTCTCTTTCTGTTTTTGGGATTTGAGGAAAGTGGGAGGTATGGTGATCTGTGTTGGTTAGTTGATTGTATTGCACAGTAGCAATAGCAATTTGAATATGGACGAATATGTAACCAGAAGTAAGAAAATGAAATTGATTTTAGATCCTTACTTGAAGTCCGAAAGTTGATTGAAATAATCTTGGAAAAAGGTGTTACAAAAAGTCTTATCGTTTATTGGATTGAAACATTACAGGGACCAAAATGGGAATAACTTAAAAGATTTGGTTATGTAACTATAGTCATGTTGAGATCCATAACTATGGTTAGTGTAGATAATGGTTTGTGGTTCAAAGTCAAAAAGTACTTTTGGTCTTTGTTTTTAGAGTTTCGCCAGTGGTCATGTGGTGTCATAAGGATCTTTTCTAAAAAGAATTACTGAGACAATATATTAAATGCTTTAGGGGGTGTTTCGCTAAGCTTTTTCACTTCTCCTTCTCAAGTTTGTGACTTCTCCTTTTCTCCTTCTTAAGACAAAAAACCACCTTGAAAAGTCCTTTTTATGCTTGTGTTTGGCTAAGCTTTCTCATCTTCCTAACTTCTCAACAATGTTTGGCTAAGCTTCTCCTTCTCAAAAAGGACTTTTAGCTCCATATAACTCAATAAGTCATTTTGAGAAGGAATCCCAAACACCACCTTAGTCACGATTATGTAAAATTATATTGTACAAATAGGTTTATTTTAAATGATTTAATTAAATTATCTATGTTTAAAAACCTGTTTTTACTTTTAAAACGTAATTTCAATTATTATTTGATTAAAATTAAAATGTAACAATTAACTTCAGATGGAGAGTTAATGGGTTGGGCTACATATGGATTGTGAAGTTGGATTAAAAGCTAAATGATTGTTTAATTTTTAAAGGACCACAAAGAAAAAGATAAATTACAATTAAGAAATTCACTCAAATGTCGTGCAATCTTTAGATAACATTTTGTACATCCTTGATCTAGATGTAACAAACACTTGGGTTTTACCAACTATGATATATATGAAATGAACCACGCCGCAGCGGCGGATGATAAATCTAGTTGATTGTAAAAACATATGTTCGAAAAAGGATAAGATATAATCATATATAATTTATGATTGTGTAAAAAAGTTTTGTATATTATGTTTGAACTAAAAGAGTGAGAGGAAACTTTCAAACCAATGTATCCATCCTCATGAATCTGTCCAACCATTTAGTGCACAAACCATATTACAACAATCATACCAATAGTCAGGGTGAAGCTTGTATTAGAATATATATTTAGTTAATATATTGATTGGTGTGTATATTTGGCAGTAGATTATTGTAATGATTTCTTTCCATTCTTTTGTATCATTCTCCCTATTTAAAGGGAATTCTCGGTTCAATGTAGACACAATTGACAACCATAATTACTATTATGGTATCAGAGCATTGCTCTTCTCAACCCTAGCCAATTCTTATTTTTTTTTCTCTTCTTTCTTCCTCTGTTTCGACAGCAAATATGGGAGACAAACACCCAGAATCAACACCCAAATCACCCTCCACAGAAGTTGAATCCAAATCATCACCCTCCCTACACCCGGCATACACCGTAACAAACATCCAGAACAAGGTCCGCACCCTTGACGGAACCAAAGTTACCTACTCATCTTGGGTAAAACTGTTTAAACTTCACGCCAAAGCATACAAAGTACTTGATCATATTAATGGCACAAAACCTCCTGCTGAAGACGATGAAAGCTACGGTGCGTGGGCTGAAATTGATGCTCTCATTCTTCAATGGCTCTATGCGACTTTGTCGGATGAGATCCTTGTCCGGGTTCTCGAAAACGATGCTACGGCTCGTTCAACCTGGGTAAAACTGGAACATATATTTCTTAATAATAAAGGATCACGTGCTACGACCCTCGAACACGAGTTTACCAATCTCACCCTCGGTGCATGTTCGTCATTAGATGATTATTGTCAGAAACTAAAGGAAGTGGCTGACCAGTTGGCGGACGTTGGCTTTCCTGTCAGCGAACCGAGACTCGTCATGCAATTGGTTCGTGGGCTACCTTCTGAATATGACGTCACGGCTTCCATCATCAACCAAAACATGCCGTCGTGGGATGAGGCTCGAACAATGCTACAAAGGGAACAACAACGTCAGGCAGCACGTACAAACCAAACTCAATCAGTTTTGGTTAGCGCACCAACCTCAAACTCAAACAACTCGGTCCCAGAAGGCAGTCATAATCAGTCCGTTACAACCAACACCTACAATCAGCAAGGCTATGATAATACACGTGGCAGGGGCCGTGGACGTGGTAGGGGTCGTGGACGCGGCTATCGGGGTAATGGACCACAACAAGGGTGGCAAAACAACCAGCAGCCACAACAGGCCCAACCGGCCCAACAGACACTATACGGTAACTGGCCTGTGTCGCCCAGCCCGTATCCCTCTCAAGCTTGGGCTCCAACTCATACCCCTGGTCCATCCTGGCAACCCCAATACAATCAGGCCCATATGGCTTATCAAAATCCACCTCCCATGATGAACCAAACAGCCCATATGAACCAACAGGCCCCGTTTCCAATGGCTCCAACTTCCCAGACCCAATTTGCCGATCCAAATGCATTCAATGCTTTAAGCCCCACTGACTTGGGTACGGCTCTCTCTATGGTACAGTTGAACTATCCAGATCCAAATTGGAATATGGATACAGGGGCCTCCTCCCACATCACGGCTGATTCAGGTAAAATACTATCCCCTATGTCAAATTCCTCTAGCACTATTTTTGTTGGTAATGGACAAAATTGCCGATTACAGGAACCGGTAATGGCCTTTACACCGTTTCCAATAAAACTTACAAATTAAACAATATCCTTCACTCACCGTCCGTTATCAAAGACCTACTTTCCGTTCGTAAATTTACTCGTGATAATCAAGTTAGTGTTGAATTTGATCCTTATGGTTTTTCTTTGAAGGACCTCAAGACGGGCACTTTCCTTTCTCGCCACAATAGTACTGGGGACCTTTATCCATTTACACCGCCTTCTTATGCTTTTGCATCCATTACCCAAAAGACTCCATGGCACAACCGACTTGGTCATCCAGGAGCAACTATCTTAGATTATCTTATTCGTCATGAGTTTATTCATTGTAATAAAAATAATGGTTCTAGTGTTTGTTCTTCTTGTCAACTTGCTAATAGTCAACGTTTACCGTTCATGGATTCACTTTCTGTTACTTTTGCGCCATTTGATATCATTCATTGTGACTTATGGACATCCCCCGTCTTAAGCAAATCCAGCTATAAATACTATATGGTCCTCATTGATAACTTCACACAACATGTTTGGGTATATCCCTTGAAATATAAATCTGAAACATTTACCAGTTTTGTTAAATTCCACAAATTCATCCAAACCCAATTTAGCCACCCTATCAAAACTTTTCAATGTGACTTGGGCGGTGAGTTTGACAACCACAACTTTAAAAACTTTGCCTCTCAAAATGGCATGGTAATTCGTTTTTCTTGCCCTCAAACGTCGCCTCAAAATGGCAAAGCCGAACGTATGATCCGTCGCCTTAATAATATCATTCGTTCACTTCTCATCCATGCACACCTACCCCCATCCTTTTGGGTTGAAGCTCTACACACTGCAACATATCTTCATAACATCTTACCCAGTAAACGTCTCAACCATCTTACCCCGGCTTTTGCCCTTTACCAACGACACCCCACTTATGACCACCTTCGTACTTTTGGATGTGCCTGCTATCCAAATACATCTGCCACACAACCCCATAAATTAGATCCTCGATCTATTCGCTGTGTTTTTCTTGGATACCCCTCCAACTTTCGCGGGTACCGTTGCCTTGACCCTTCCACCGGTCGTGTCCACATTTCTCGTCATGTAATTTTTGATGAAGACACCTTCCCATTTACCACCCCAATCCAACCGACCACCTACCAGTTCTTGGATGAAGAGGCTTTCATACTTCCATACCCTATACCCAACCCACTACCGGCCCAACACACTGGCCCAACTCAACCTTATCAACCTGCGGCCCAACAACCTTCCCACCCACCTTCCGCCCAACACTCTCCAGCCCAACAACCTTCCCACCCACCTTCCGCCCCACACTCTCCATCGCCCCAGCCTAACTCCTCCTCCCATACTGACCACCTATCCCCCGGTTCACCTACTCAGCCCACTCCATACAATAACCATCCCATGGTCACCAGGGCCAAAGCCGGTGTCTCTAAACCCAATCCCAAATTCAACCTTACCACTCCCACCCCTGCCTCTCTCATTTCACCTATCCCTACTTCATATCAAAAGGCCTTATCGGATCCTAATTGGCAAAACGCCATGAACAATGAATTTAGTGCTTTGCAGGAAAACCAGACATGGGAACTTGTCCAAAGACCGATCGACTCTCCAGTCATTCGTTGTATGTGGTTATTTCGGCACAAATTTAAAGCAGATGGCACACTCGAGCGGTACAAGGCTCGTCTAGTCGTGAATGAGAAATCACAAACTGTGGGTATTGATTGTCAAGATACGTTTAGTCCGGTCGTTAAACCGGCTTCGATTCGAACCGTCTTGAGCTTGGCTACATCAAAACATTGGCCTATACATCAGTTGGACGTCAAAAATGCATTTCTTCACGGGCATATTGAAGAAACGGTATATATGAATCAACCACCGGGGTTTGTAGATGCCAACCACCCAGATTATGTTTGCCGTCTCAAGAAATCCTTATATGGCCTGAAACAAGCTCCACGAGCTTGGTACACTAGGTTTTCTACCTTTCTCTTGACACATGGTTTTCGTAGCAGCTTGTGTGATACGTCACTCTTTATATATACGCGGGGTAATCAAACGGCCTACTTGCTACTCTACGTGGATGATATTATTCTCACAGCATCAGACTCGACACTTTTGACAAATATTATTTCAATGCTTGCAAAGGAATTCTCTATGTCTGACTTAGGGCCACTTCACCATTTTTTAGGGATCACTGTCACACGTGATTCACAGGGCTTGTTCTTGTCTCAATCCCAGTACACTCGAGACATCCTACATCGTGCCAAGATGACTAACTGCAAACCATGTGCCACACCTTGTGATACAACTTCCAAGCTTAGCTCTACTGATGGCAATTTAATTCAAGATAGCACTCTCTACCGTAGTCTTGCTGGTGCTCTTCAATACTTGACTTTCACCAGGCCAGATATAACATATGCGGTGCAACAGGTCTGCTTATTCATGCATGCCCCTCGTGAGCCACACTTTGCCTTTCTCAAGCGCATACTTCGGTATCTTCAAGGCACGATTGATCATGGTCTCCATTTATCGGTTTCATCCCCTACCACTCTTACGGCCTATTCAGATGCAGATTGGGGAGGATGCCCAGATTCTCGCAGATCCACTTCTGGATACTGTGTATTTTTTGGTGATAACTTAGTTTCATGGTCGTCCAAACGTCAACCCACAATTTCCAGATCAAGTGCCGAAGCTGAATACCGGGGGGTTGCAAACGCGGTAGCCGAAACGAGTTGGTTGCGTAATTTACTTCTAGAGCTTCATGTTCCTATCACTAAAGCCACCATTGTCTATTGCGACAACATATCTGCCGTCTATCTCTCTCAAAACCCAGTTCAACACCAATGCACAAAGCATGTTGAATTAGACATTCATTTTGTTCGAGAAAAAGTGCAGATTGGTCATGTTAAAGTCCTCCACGTCCCCTCATCCTCTCAATATGCGGACATTTTTACTAAAGGCCTACCGCGGACATTGTTTGAAGAGTTCAGATCCAGCTTGAGCGTTCGCCCACGTCACGCTCCAACTGCGGAGGACTATTAGAATATATATTTAGTTAATATATTGATTGGTGTGTATATTTGGCAGTAGATTATTGTAATGATTCCTTTCCATTCTTTTGTATCATTCTCCCTATTTAAAGGGAATTCTCGGTTCAATGTAGACACAATTGACAACCATAATTACTATTAGCTTGAACTTTTAAATAGCAGGGCCAAAAGTATTAAAGAAACAAAATAGGGCGACCGAACTCAATGCACATAATTTTTTCGAAAGCTTTCGATAAATTTCACACCATGAAACGGAAAAACAAAGAGGCCGGAGCCACCCCTGGCTAACTCCGCACATGCCAATACTTATATGTGAATAAGATCTCAAGAAACAGTAATTTGTACAAACTATATTAAAGTTTCAAAAAACCAAATGCTTCTAAAGACCTACACAAGAAACACATGGGCAATTAGCTTGTCTTAGATAGCAAACAAAAAAATTATCATGTAACGTTAACACGTAATTACTATCTTTATGACACTCCTAATTAATTACGAAAATTAGAAATTAGGATATACACATATTTTACATTGTATTACTTTTAAGTTTTTAATATATTTTTTATAACCCACACAGTTTTTCTACATTGTATTACTTTTAACATTAATATATTTTAAACCATGAACCGTTAATTTTAGGAAATAAGTAACATTGGTTACAATTTGTCGTTTTATACAAACATAGGTGTCTTAAAAATAGCGTATAAAGCTCGCCTAACCTCACTACGTATTGTCACATTCGTTAGCAATCCTTATCCAAATTGAAACAACGATTGAGAAATGCTTACTCCTTTCCAACAGAGTTGCGCGATATCTCAATCATGCATAAGGACTAATTGTAATGGGTAAGGTTTAAATAGATAGTCTTCTAAAATAGGAAGGGAATCAAACGAATTATGATTGAACTTGTTCAAGCGGTATTAGAACCGTCTCGTTGAACCCTGTAATATGAGATTTTACGTTTTCACTTTTGGATTTTTAGCTTGTAGCTTGTAGTATTTTTGTTAGATCATTGTGTATTTTTATTTGGCATTGTGTCTTTTCTTTATTTGTGTCATCGTGTCTTTTTTCCCCGACATTGTGTTATATTTTGTGATTCATTGTGTTATATTTTGTTATCAATTGTCTTCGTGCCCTTCTAGATTTAGGAGACTTTATAGGATAACTTTACCCATTAATAATAAGGGTTAATAGATTTAAACACCCTCAACTATTGCCATTTGGCCGCTGGCACTCTCAACTTTGAGTTTGGCTCACATCACTCTCAACTTAGCACTTGGGTTGCTGTGTCACCCCGTCGTTAAATAAACACTAACAGGGTTAGTTCTTTTTGCTGACGTGTCCATTTTGTCCAATGTGGCATGATGACATGGCCTTTTTATGAGGTTATGTGTAATTTTTTTATTTTCAGTGTATAAATCACCCAAAATCATCTCCTTCCCCAACAAAACCTCTGATACCCACACACCTCTAACCACCCTTCACCTCCATCTTCACCTTGCAGATCGGAAGAGAAGGAGCCGCCGCACACGGCGGCGGCGCAACGACAGAGAGACAGAGAACAAGATCAGAAAGAGAAGAGAGAGAAAGTGAAGCAGAGAGAGAGAGGTAGTTCGAAGAGAGAGAGAGAGAGAGAGAGGGAGACGGCGGAGAACAGCAGCATGTTTGCCAGCCGTTCATTTCTCCGGCAAACACCCCTCCTTCTCCGTTTTTTTCCGATTATGATGATGACGAAGTTTGCGGACGGCGGTGATAATCCTTCAACGGTTCTTTTCTTTTTTTGGGTAAACTCCTCATAACTCTCCTTTTCTTTTGATTTTTTTTGTCGGAGGTGTCGGTTTCCTTCTCAGCGGCGGCGACGGCGGTGGAAAGTGCTCTAATTCGGGCGCGTGAACGGTGGTGAAATCTAGAGATGAGGGGTGAGAATGAAGCCGGTGATGATAAGTTGAAGGGTATGAGCAGGAATTTGGGATTGCAGAAAGTGAAAATTGGAAGGGAACGTTGGAGAATCATTAGATTTTCGTGTTGATTTTGCAAGCAAGAAATTCAGATCAGTAGGGTGTTGTTGGCATAGATTATAATGAGATTACGTTTTAGGGGTTTTGTTGCATGATGATAATAAATGAATTGGTTAATGGGTTGGTGTATCTGTCTGGGAATTTACGTGGTGGTGGCAGGTGATAAAGGGTGGTGGTTGATGGAGGCCATGATGGTGATACCGTTAGACAGAGGGGGAAATGGGATGGGGGTTTTATAAAGAAAATTTGTTTTTACACGTCACCATGCCACCTAAGCAAAAATGGCCATGTCAGCAAAAATAACTAACCCAGTTAGTGTTTATTTAACGACGGGGTGACACAGCAACCCAAGTGTTAAGTTGAGAGTGGTGCGAGCCAAAGTCAAAGTTGAGAGTGCCAGCGACCAAATGGCAATAGTTGGGGGTGTTTAAATCCATTAACCCTAATAATAATAATAATAATAATAGAGTAAACTTTCGTTTTGCTCCCTTTGGTTTGGTCGTTTTAATGGTTTTGCTACAATCCTTTAAAAATAGCCATTTTCCTCCTTGATCTATTTAACTTATCTCCATTTCACTCTCCGCCCCTAACTCTGTCTAAAATGTTTGTTAAAAATAAGGGTATTATGGTAATTCTATAAATATGAATTTAAATTGATTTTTAAAATCCATTTGTTTTGTCTTTTTGTTGATACAAGTATCCTCTGTCATCCTCCCTTCACCTCCCCCAATCCCACCCAAAATAATCCCACGTTACCTTCTTTAATCTCCATCCACAAATCTCAAATCCCCCAATCTTATCATGTAATCAATCCACCAAGCAATGCACCCCATCAAAACTCGCCTCAACAACCACAGCCCTTCATCCCTGCATCCCCCCACATCAGAAATCACTTGGTGGAATCAATAGATCAGGAATTTGGGTGCGGTGGCGGATGTTATGTGATGGGGGTTCTAGGGTTCTGAGCGACCACAGGGGGAAGTAGCGGTTGTGATGGTGGTGAATGTTAGGCGAGGGGAGGGTTCTAAGCTTCCGACGGCGGTGGATGTTTCTAAGCGGCGGCAAGGGTATCTAGGGTTCCGATCACAGGTAGTGTTTGACATGTGGTGGTTGGTGATGATGGTTAAAGGTGGCGGGTTGCAGAGGGATCATGGTTGCGATGATGGATGGATTGCAGGGGGTGGTGGTTGCAGGGATATGTTAGTTGCGGTGGTGGATGGGTTGAAGGGGTGGTTGCTGCAGGGGGATTGTGGTTGTGGCGGTGGATGGGTTGCAGGGAGATGTTAGTTGCAGTGACTAATGGTGGTGATGTCAGGTGGTGGTGAGGCGGTGGTTGATGTTGGTGATATCAAGGGGAGGCGAAGCAGTGATATCGGGTGGTGGTGAGGTGGTGGGTGGTGGAGTTTGGTGGCGGCAGCCGGTGTTAGTGGTGAGAGAGAAAATAACCCAATTTGATGCATCTCTCTGTATATGTATATTGATGCATCTCTCTGTATGACATAATAAATAAATAATTAAACATTTATTTTTTAATATTAAAATAAATACTAAAGGCTTATGTATAAAATTACTAAAATACCCTTCTAATTACAAGTAAAATTACTGAAATACCCTGACTTTTAACTTTGTTAGAGAGCCGGGGAGCAAACTGGCGAAAAATTGAAACATCAAGGAGGAAAATGGCTATGTTTAAAGGATTGGAGCAAAACTATTAAAACGACTAAAGCACATAGAGCAAAACAGAAGTTTACTCTTTATATTATTATTTGTCACACCCTAACTTTTTGCGGAAGCGTGATTTGGTGTGACTTGCTTAATATCATTGCATTCAACCATAACAAACAACTATATGATAATCCAAGATGTTCATCCATAGATAGTTTTCAAAATAATACAACCGTCATTGTTTAACATCAACTAGGACTTCAAGTTTAGGTCACATGACAACCAAAGCTTAAAGTTCTATACTGGACTTCTCAAAAGATACAAACAAAATAGGTCTTGAGTCATGTATCTTATCCAAGATAAAATACATAACCCAAACCCTTCGACTTCGGATGGCACCTTTTATTAGAGACATGACTTGTAAACTCCAACGCCCGCCAGATCCATACTTAATTTCCTGAAATACATGTAGTTTGAAAACATCAACAAAAGTTGAGCGAGTTCATGCGTGTGTTTGTGAATAAACCTTTGAAACATTTGTAAGTATGTTTGCATGTACTTGAAATCCAGTATGAAAGCAACAAGGAAACAAATCAATTAATGTGTAGCTAATACATTAATATTTGTGACGTGATGCAGGAAGACTCAAACCTAGCAGACCTTGTCAATAAGACATAGTCACCACATGGTCCACTCGACGGACTCATGGGTGGGGCTCGCTACATCCAAATAGATCTATCACTAATGTCCCTCGGTCCTACAAAGAGGATTGATGGTCTTAAGCGTCATACCCACCACTCACATGATCTAGCAGTACCCTTCCTTAGCTAACCATACCACGTATAAACGTTTGTAAACAGTTTGTAACATGTACTTCACCCCCGAAGTTATAAAACCGAAAACAGTTAAAAGAAAAGGGGGAACATGAACTCACAGGTTTGCGTTCTTCGAATCCGCCTGTAACTCAAAGTTTCCACTGGTGTACACAACTACCTACAACGTACTATGGTCTATTAGACGGGTAGGTCGTGCCTTAACCTTGGTCTTGTTTAGTGTCTTGAGTTACGTTAGTTTGTGTCATCAATGTTGTTCCAAGTTATATAATTATTTGTTAAAATAATAAATATTTTAACCTAAATTATATTTATCAAATTTTGGAATAATTGTTAAAAGATTATACTTTAACTTGACACACTTATGTATTGTATATGTATATCCTTCCCAAGGATGGGTGTATTTGTATTCGTATTCTTATACTTGTATATTTTTGTCATGTATTGGTATCGTATTCCGAAGCGTATTTATACGGACGAGAATACGTATTTTTATTGTGTTTATTAAGTATCCCTATACTTAATTTTCGTATTAACTCTTCCGGAATAGTATCTTTAATTGATCAATATATTTCTCCAAAATATATATTTTAAGAAGTATTACTTAGAAAAATTATTTATAATTTTTCCCTTGCCAAAAATATTTATAAATTTCATACAAGTCTCAAAAATAATATATTTTCAAGTCCAACTTAGAAAATATATATATATATATGAATCCCATTTTTCATCCAAAATGATATAGTTCAAGTTTACTTAAGAAAATACGTTTTCTCCCAGAAATAATGTATTTCATGTGTTTTTGAGAAATTATGTACATATTTCTTCCGAAATTAATACATCTTCCAATAATTCCAAGAAAACATATATATTTTTACTTGCCAAAAATAATATAATTTCTCCTTGTCAAAAATATGATATAGTCTTGTAATAAGTGTAAAAATCATATTTTTGTTTCCTTGGTGTCCAAAATATTATTTACCAAAAATACACCTGTGAATAAGTTTTCCGGAATATTTCTGTGAGTTATATTTCTTTGTTCGGTTCCACCGACAAGTTGAGTATTATTTGTATATTTATTCCTTGGAATTTTGGTAATATTTTGGATGGTAATTCTTGGTACTTTGATGAGTTATATTATTTCATATCCTAAAATAATATAACTAATACACAAAATATACAAATAATCACACACATGGTGTCTTCTAAATATATATTTCCTAAATACATATTTAGTCACTTTTATTTATAAAAACCAACCTCCAATGTTTGTATTTTTGTAACAAAAAATTATGGCAATGTTTATGTAACCATTTATTGTTGAAAATACACTTGTAAGTGCATGTTTATAAATATTTAGTGTTTAGATTTTTAAAAATTTTTGCCATAGTTTCCCCTAAAAATGGAGGTTTTCATGCTTTCAAGCATATCATTTTCTTTTGTAAAAATCATCCAATCCATTCACAATCAATAATAAACAACCTTTACTTACCAATTTTGCCAAAAATAAGTATGATCTACTACTTCATGAACATGAATATTTGTAAAAATTTGTAGGAACTTACTAGTGTTATTAGTAAGCCTTGTTATCCTTTAAAGTGTGAGTGATTCTTTAAAAACTTCATTTTTAAAGAAGATTGATATTTACAACTTGTGATCATCATTTCTAAAAATGTTTCTTTATGCAATCTTCTTGTTACACAAGTGTTTCTACACTTGTTTAACCACCAAAATTAAGGGTTGTTAATGTAAGAACCAAGATTTAACTAAACTTATATTTTTTTAACTTAGTTTCTTTAGAAATCACCCATGAAATCTTTAGATCTACATGGATAACAACTTTCTTTGATCATTATTTTACAAGAAATCAATGTATTCTTTCAAGTTCATGATCTTTGTGTATGGATGATCCATGAATCTCTAACATGTTCATCCTCTCATCTTGCTAGATTATGTTTTTAATCATGATCTAGAAAGATCATATGATGATCAACATCATTTTCACAAACAATCAACAATCATCAAGCATAACAACTCATAAACAACATGATTTCTTTAAGATTTAAGCTTATGTTCATGTTTATTTTCTTGTGATTCTTAGTGTTCTTCATGATTAACTTTATGTAATGTCTTTTAACCACTCAAAATAGAAGTAAACTAGCAAGATCATGCTTCTTACCACTAGCTCAAGGCTAGGGATGATCAAGAGGAGAAAACAAGTGGATAAAAGCACTAGAGAGAGGTCCTTGAACTTCCGAAGGTTCCAAGCTTCCTTATATACCTTATTACACCTTTGTATATGTGTGAAATGGTTGAATGATGATTGATGATGATGGATGTGTAGGTGGTGGTGTTGGGTCGTAAGTAAGAAGAAGAGGAGAGGAGAAGTTCAAGTGTTGAGTTTGTGAAGAATTAATGAAGGTCATGATCTCTTGGTTCCTTATAATGCACCAATATTCCAAATCTCTAGTGTATCTTATGTTTAGTAAAATTTGGACAAGATCTATTAAGTTATTCATATAAAATCTATGGTGGGGCCACATGAAATCCGGTTATAGGTGGGGGGGGGGGGGGTCTAGACTAGGTTTCAACCAAATTAGTTAGTTTGTTCTTAGATTCCAAATGTATAGTTAGGTGTTTAGTTATTAGGTATTTATATCGTGTGTTATGATGTTCGGGGATCATAACTAGCTTGGTAATGCTAAAACAATGCTTCTAGTGAAAAATTGGAGTTTCGGGTAATGTCCGGTTGTTCGGTTGGTTACCGGTTCGTTAAGGTGCTAAACTACGCAGTTTAGCGTGCTTTATGTTGCTTTTTATGACAGTTTCAATTCCCGACACTTAGGAAAGTATTCAGGATCATTTAAGTATATTTCTGCATGTTGTGAATGTGTTTAAATGCTGAATTTGCTGATTTTTTGCAGAATTCTGCAATTCATGTAAGTTTTAGGCACTTTTCGGCACTTAAACTATCACTAGGAAGACAGTTTCGTGATCCTTACTTTCCTACACACTATACTAGTGTAATACTTGGTTTCTGACCCATTCTGTACCTTAATATCATGTCTGTCTATGTTCTGAATTCTGTCAGCATTTTTTCTGCTTTGTCTGATAACTGTGCTAATTGTGTTTCGTGCGTCATTTAAGTCAATAAAGTTTGCATTCAATAATGATATGACAGTAAGCAATATATGATGCACATGTATGTATATGGTAATAATCAGGAAACAGTTCAAGTAGTTAATTGAAATTCAGCATAGTCATTAAGCATTAATCATTGTCTAATAATTGTACGGATGCATGCAAATTTGACAGTTGTCACATTCTCCCCCTGTTAAGAAAATTTCGTCCTCGAAATTTATACTACCTTAACTCCTTAGGGTTACATTATGTGTGTATGGATATGAATAATACTGAGGCAGATAACCACAAAACCGAATCAAAACTTATTCGAATCAGGTGAACCCAAGGACTTATTACAACAGTATGTACCCAATGGTAAAAAGGTATGTGTTTCAGGATGTGATGTCAAAAGATACTAGACGTATAGATGTATAGTCTAGTGTAATCTGGTTAACAGGGGTGCAACAAAGGAGTTTCGACCAATAGAATTTCAAACAATCAGTCACAATATGCAAATGAGTTTTTAGAAACAATAGCATCCGCTATATGAACTCAAAATCAACAACTCGAATATGATAGTAACATGAAGATGATCTGTCAACTTTCGAATAAATAAATGCTTAAAATTAGTGTGTTGACATTATTGAATCACGAGAATACACCGAAAGGAAATTCAATCGAAAATGGTGTATTTTTGTCTCAATACGTAGTTGCGTTAAGAATGTTTAAATGACAGGTCAAACAAAAGTATGTGTAGTTTTGTGTGAAACGGTTGACCATGATTAGCACAAGCTACAAGTTTGTAACGACACCACAAGGTGTCGTAATGACATAATTCGATAATAGCGGTGACCGAACAAGTTCACCGTGTTTGAAATCAGTGAAAGTGTACTGAAACAAGTCTGATAATTTGATTTAAACAACGTCATAGGGTTTTCAATCGAATATGGAACATCAAGAACTACTGTTTCCGATCGAAGATGAAAAGCAATAAACACCGCAAGGCATCCGATCGATAATGAAAGAATCGTTAGGAGGTATACTGGATGATATAAAATGAACTTATGTACCATTGTCTTGACACACAACAGTGTTAAGACTGCTTTGATCATGGTAAACAAAACGGATTTAGAGCAAGTTAAGAAATAGACAATTAAATCCGTGCATGAGATGTGTATATGTGATTAGCGCAGGCTTCAAATTAACGAGACACCACCACAAGGTGTCAAAATTACGAACGATTTATTGGAGTCGTAGACCAAACAAGTCTACTACAACTAGAAACAAAAGAACCTTCGCAAAAATAAATTTGAATATGATGCTCTCAATACATCATATGGCGTCTTGAATTGAATTTGCGAAATGGACAAGTTCAAGCAATTGAACTTGGTTTCAGTGCAATCCAACAATAAACGTATGTATCAACAAGGGAATTCCGGCACGGTTACAAAGACAAACCATGTATGTAACTTGAAAGAAAAGAAGTTTCAAGAAAGTGTGTTGGCTTGATATCAAAGGAGCCAATAATTACAATAATGTAGGTCATCCGAATCACAAATCAGAAATTAGCTTTAGCAAATAATTTTTGAACTTTTGATGAAGCGTTTATTCGAACTGAAACCATATGCATAACAAATGGTGCATGCGTAACATGTGACTTTCCAAGAAATGAAACAATGAATATTTGCTAAAATGAAGAAATGTTCAAGTATCGAGACAAAGGAGTGTTCGCTTTAATGAAGAAAATTGTTATGATGCAACTATCATTAGGAGAAGTAGAGATGCAAAATTCTACTTGTTAGAAGCAAAAGCGGAAATTTCAATATAAGAAACTCGAGTACTTTATCCGTTTGGTTAACTAAAACAGCTTTCATGACAGAATAATAGTGTTTGTCTGAGTTAATAGATGCGGTCCTTACGTGGTGACCTTTTAACGGATCTCGACATAGGTTCCCGAAGGTCTTAAGTGCATGATTCTTAACCCTCAAAGTTCTGTATTCTATGTATAACTATTTTGTGTATCGTGTATAAAACACAGTATTAGCGTATGTTTAAAACAAATTATTGACTCACTGTTCCTTGGTATACTTTCTTCCTGAATTCACAGTTAATGGTACTTGATCATCGATCAATCTTGGAATAGTAGTTGGATCCTTGCAGTTAGTTAAATAAATCGTTAATTCTCGGCATGGGATTCCAGTTCTTGATGGTTGACTTGTTCAGCTCTTGGTAGTCGATGCTTATTTAAAAGTCACCACCCTTCTTTTCGACGTGCAACTCCGGAGCTCCCGAAGCAAGAAGCTCAGTCTTATAAATCCCTTATCTAACAATTCCTGAGGCTGCGTTGACTACTCTTGCATCTCTGAAAGCGCAAGTCGATAAGGTGTCATAGCTACAGGCGCAATGCCTGGAACCTAGTTAACGTGGAACTCGACTTGTCGTTGAGGAGGTAATCCTGACAAGTCTTCGGGGAAGATTTCAGGATATTCCCTCATCAGAGATATCTTCGAGTTTAGGTTCTTCGGCTTCTTTGTCCATGACATGAGCCAAGAAGGCAATACACCCTTTACGGAAAAACTTTCGTGCCCTCAAGCAACTAATAATCCGTGTTTGTGTAGAATAATTTTCCATCAATGAAGAAGATCGTTGGTACTTAGACTGAAATCGATACCTCTGGAGGTTCTTTCACAGTGTCTCATGCCCGGAACGTCTGGTAAATTTACGATTTTTATGCTTAGGTTACTGAAATGTGGATCTGGTGGTCAAGTATTGTGAATATTGGAGACGAGTTCAGAGTTATCTTTTTGTTTTATTTTCTAATTTATTGTTATTTTTGTAGGTAACTGGTATCATCCTTTTGGAAAAATCACAACTTCCGCTTCCATTTATATATTTCATATGTGTGTTTGATGTTGAATCTAAAAGATGGTTTTAGGGTTTGGATTTAATTTGAATTGTATGATGTATTCATCTACTACAAATCCACTGGTAGGATCCTCTATAGATGTGGCAAAATGGGCGGGTTGGACAACGGGTTAAACAGGTCAACAAGGGTGGGTTCTGGATGACTGGTGATAAATTGTGTGCATTTGTTTTAAAATTATTTGTAAATAATAAATTAGTTACTTGTGATTACATTAACAACATCGTTACAGTAATTATGTTTCAGCTAATTTACATAGGTAGCAACTAGAGATGGAATAGCCATGGCACCGAATTGTGATTATTTCTTCTAAAATTGTTTGCTTATTAAAACGTTCCAAAAACTAATGAAAAAAGACTGTGATTAATATGACATACATTCTCTTACAAGCTCTAAAAGCATTATAAGCATTGTATATAATAATGATGAAAAAGGTTTGTATTGCAGATGTAGCGTGCAATTGAAGGTACTCATTATAAACATATTCTTTTCAATCATGGATGAATATAGGCAGGTAGCAATTTATCCATTTCTTGCACACATGCATGTTTATTTTCTTTTACTATCATTGAACGTACCTTTTTTACCTGACCCGTTTTGACCTAACCCATTTTATTACCTTTAAAGTGCCAATGAGTTGTGTTCATGAGTTGGCGGGTCGAATTTAAGGTACGGAAATTACATTTGAATTTTATTAAATGTGTTAAATGAGTTGTGTTCATGAGTTGGCGGGTCGAATTTAAGTGTTTTTTTTTTCAAAGAATAGGTTAAGCGGGTCGACTTGGTGGGTTCAACCTGTTAAGCTAAATGGGTCAGTGTCATGTTTTTGTGATTGGATAGTGTTTGTGATTGGGCTATTTGGGATGTCTTTTATCACGGTTGTTGTGTTGCTCTGCCATTTTGCGTGGCAACTTATGTTGCAGCCATGGCAGATCTGAGCCTTTAATTTTGGATTTTGACTCGATGCTGATGCATCTAGGCACATCTAAGGGTTGCTTGGTCTGTCTAATGATGGCGATGGGTGCAAACTCGATGAGGTTGTATCCATCACTGATGGTCTGGTTTTATTTGTACACTTGTATTATCCTTACAAAATATCAAATAAATTGTTTTTGTTACTCTTTAAAGTTTATCTAATGTTATGTTTTTTGTAGTGTCTCGAACTATGGTAGTAAGCTCAAGTATGAAATAGAAGTCAAGAAAAAGATGTCCATAGATGTATTGCGTGGGTTAGGCTCCCATCTAGGAACTTGAGCGCTCCTGGCTTTGGATTGTTTTACGATGAACTGGTGAAAGGTGTGCCTGAAATATTTGGACACTTTCTGACTACTCTCCCAACTGTTCATTCAATGATTATTTTTGTGTGCATAAAGTCCGCCCATGTTCCCGTTGTGCCTTAGAATAAGAGATTTTTGTTCAAGCGAGTCTGCTTCAAAAGTTACCACATATTCCATTGCATTGTCAGGTGAATTTGTTTCTCAAGATATTATTCCTACATGCAGTAAATTAGTGTCATTGGGACCCACCACAAAACATTTACATGTTTCTAATAGTTGGTTTGCACAGGGAATTAAATGCCTTTTTTTCCTGAATGTTTTGCTTAGAGTTGGCAAGATAGGCAGGGTTGGGTAACAAGTTGCAGTGTGTTTGGGTTGGTTGGATTACCCACAATTTTTTTTTCTTTTATTAATTTTTTAGTAAAGGATTAATGCGTTAAATATATTTACAATAGAGGTGGCAATTTCAGCCCGTCATTTGTGAATGGGCTAGGTCAAATTCTAGATTCTTAGCTAAAAATAAATCAAATGCGTCAAAGTATGGGTTAATTCGGGTCTCCTAACGACAAACATGTAAAGTACAAGATTTAGCTTAAACAAAAGCAGGTTAAACGAGTCAAAAGTTGCACAGTGTGTGTTTTAAATGCATGAGACTTCCTAATTCCTTAGCGATTAAATAGATATAGCTTCCATGATCATCATATGTACAAAGTTTTTTTGGTCAACCAACATACTCAGAAGATTTACCTGTTTACCCAACCTCATTTGGGTCCAATAACTACATGCATACATTAACATTTTGTGGCAATTCTCAAAGTGCACATTTATTAACAGGTATGGTTACAAACACGTGCGTAACGAAAACCACAAGCTATTCCAGCGACTGTTGCTTGCAAGCCTTAAAAGGTTCAATTGTCGTGAAGCTCTAGAAATATTATGAGAGGGTGCCATGGATGATGATGATTCTGATTTTGAAGATGACTCATCAAGAGTAGTTGGTCCAGATGGCAGTGTCTATGTTGGTGTCAACGAAACCGGCAGCATCATCATAGCAATTTCAGAAGCAAGCACCTCACAAGATCCCGAGAAGGATCTTCTTGCCACCTCAGATCCCTAGCAAAGTCTTGAGAGTGAGGTTGCTTTTCTGCACAAGGCTAAGGAATTAGGGGTTTATTTGTTGTTTAATAGATGGATGATTTTCTTTCTGGATGAACGTGTAGGTGGCTGTGCTACAGATTGTTTGTTAGTTGTTTAATTGGTACTTCAATGGTATTTATCTGCTGCCTTCTATGCCATGTATTTAGCTGCTTCTTATCATTCTATGCTTGGATTTAACAATGTTTTTGTAATATTCAAATGATTTTTTGTCACTTTGTAGTTTCAATCATGCTTCAAGATGTTTTGTATACTTAACCACATCCTAACGATTCACCAGTAGTGATAATATGTTATCCTGAATGAGTCTTTATGGTTTGAAATATGGTGGTTACTTGTAACCATAAATAAAGCATCTTTCATTTCTTACTCATTTTTATAACTAGAAATCACAATCAATACCAATGGGGTGGTGGTCTATTGGCAAAGGCAAAGCCTTTAAAACACCTAGGTTAGAAGGGGAGGTCTTGGGTTCAAGTCATATAGACGGCAGGGGATTAAAGAAATTAGTCGTTCAAAAAAAGAAATCACAATTAATGCACATTTTATTGGTTCGGAAAAGTAATAACTCTACTATAACTATTAGTAAAATCTTGCCTTTTAACGACAAAATTTGATTAATATAAATTAATTTTTGCTGCCCGGGAAGTTCCCGGGATATAACCTAGTTAGAATATATATTTAGTTAATATATTGATTGGTGTGTATATTTGGCAGTAGATTATTGTAATGATTCCTTTCCATTCTTTTGTATCATTCTCCCTATTTAAAGGGAATTCTCGGTTCAATGTAGACACAATTGACAACCATAATTACTATTATGGTATCAGAGCATTGCTCTTCTCAACCCTAGCCAATTCTTATTTTTTTTTCTCTTCTTTCTTCCTCTGTTTCGACAGCAAATATGGGAGACAAACACCCAGAATCAACACCCAAATCACCCTCCACAGAAGTTGAATCCAAATCATCACCCTCCCTACACCCGGCATACACCGTAACAAACATCCAGAACAAGGTCCGCACCCTTGACGGAACCAAAGTTACCTACTCATCTTGGGTAAAACTGTTTAAACTTCACGCCAAAGCATACAAAGTACTTGATCATATTAATGGCACAAAACCTCCCGCTGAAGACGATGAAAGCTACG
Source organism: Helianthus tuberosus (assembly GCA_030545235.1). Classification (NCBI taxonomy): domain Eukaryota; kingdom Viridiplantae; phylum Streptophyta; class Magnoliopsida; order Asterales; family Asteraceae; genus Helianthus; species Helianthus tuberosus. Next base: position 64,505,626 of record CM060443.1, read on the forward strand.
GTGCGTGGGCTGAAATTGATGCTCTCATTCTTCAATGGCTCTATGCGACTTTGTCGGATGAGATCCTTGTCCGGGTTCTCGAAAACGATGCTACGGCTCGTTCAACCTGGGTAAAACTGGAACATATATTTCTTAATAATAAAGGATCACGTGCTACGACCCTCGAACACGAGTTTACCAATCTCACCCTCGGTGCATGTTCATCATTAGATGATTATTGTCAGAAACTAAAGGAAGTGGCTGACCAGTTGGCGGACGTTGGCTTTCCTGTCAGCGAACCGAGGCTCGTCATGCAATTGGTTCGTGGGCTACCTTCTGAATATGACGTCACGGCTTCCATCATCAACCAAAACATGCTGTCGTGGGATGAGGCTCGAACAATGCTACAAAGGGAACAACAACGTCAGGCAGCACGTACAAACCAAACTCAATCAGTTTTGGTTAGCGCACCAACCTCAAACTCAAACAACTCGGTCCCAGAAGGCAGTCATAATCAGTCCGTTACAACCAACACCTACAATCAGCAAGGCTATGATAATACACGTGGCAGGGGCCGTGTACGTGGTAGGGGTCGTGGACGCGGCTATCGGGGTAATAGACCACAACAAGGGTGGCAAAACAACCAGCAGCCACAACAGGCCCAACCGGCCCAACAGACACTATACGGTAACTGGCCTGTGTCGCCCAGCCCGTATCCCTCTCAAGCTTGGGCTCCAACTCATACCCCTGGTCCATCCTGGCAACCCCAATACAATCAGGCCCATATGGCTTATCAAAATCCACCTCCCATGATGAACCAAACAGCCCATATGAACCAACAGGCCCCGTTTCCAATGGCTCCAACTTCCCAGACCCAATTTGCCGATCCAAATGCATTCAATGCTTTAAGCCCCACTGACTTGGGTACGGCTCTCTCTATGGTACAGTTGAACTATCCAGATCCAAATTGGAATATGGATACAGGGGCCTCCTCCCACATCACGGCTGATTCAGGTAAAATACTATCCCCTATGTCAAATTCCTCTAGCACTATTTTTGTTAGTAATGGACAAAAATTGCCGATTACAGGAACCGGTAATGGCCTTTACACCGTTTCCAATAAAACTTACAAATTAAACAATATCCTTCACTCACCGTCCGTTATCAAAGACCTACTTTCCGTTCGTAAATTTACTCGTGATAATCAAGTTAGTGTTGAATTTGATCCTTATGGTTTTTCTTTGAAGGACCTCAAGACGGGCACTTTCCTTTCTCGCCACAATAGTACTGGGGACCTTTATCCATTTACACCGCCTTCTTATGCTTTTACATCCATTACCCAAAAGACTCCATGGCACAACCGGCTTGGTCATCCAGGAGCAACTATCTTAGATTATCTTATTCGTCATGAGTTTATTCATTGTAATAAAAATAATGGTTCTAGTGTTTGTTCTTCTTGTCAACTTGCTAATAGTCAACGTTTACCGTTCATGGATTCACTTTCTGTTACTTTTGCGCCATTTGATATCATTCATTGTGACTTATGGACATCCCCCGTCTTAAGCAAATCCAGCTATAAATACTATATGGTCCTCATTGATAACTTCACACAACTTGTTTGGGTATATCCCTTGAAATATAAATCTGAAACATTTACCAGTTTTGTTAAATTCCACAAATTCATCCAAACCCAATTTAGCCGCCCTATCAAAACTTTTCAATGTGACTTGGGCGGTGAGTTTGACAACCACAACTTTAAAAACTTTGCCTCTCAAAATGGCATGGTAATTCGTTTTTCTTGCCCTCAAACGTCGCCTCAAAATGGCAAAGCCGAACGTATGATCCGTCGCCTTAATAATATCATTCGTTCACTTCTCATCCATGCACACCTACCCCCATCCTTTTGGGTTGAAGCTCTACACACTGCAACATATCTTCATAACATCTTACCCAGTAAACGTCTCAACCATCTTACCCCGGCTTTTGCCCTTTACCAACGACACCCCACTTATGACCACCTTCGTACTTTTGGATGTGCCTGCTATCCAAATACATCTGCCACACAACCCCATAAATTAGATCCTCGATCTATTCGCTGTGTTTTTCTTGGATACCCCTCCAACTTTCGCGGGTACCGTTGCCTTGACCCTTCCACCGGTCGTGTCCACATTTCTCGTCATGTAATTTTTTATGAAGACACCTTCCCATTTACCACCCCAATCCAACCGACCACCTACCAGTTCTTGGATGAAAAGGCTTTCATACTTCCATACCCTATACCCAACCTACTAGCGGCCCAACACACTGGCCCAACTCAACCTTATCAACCTGCGGCCCAACAACCTTCCCACCCACCTTCCGCCCAACACTCTCCAGCCCAACAACCTTCCCACCCACCTTCCGCCCCACACTCTCCATCGCCCCAGCCTAACTCCTCCTCCCATACTGACCACCTATCCCCCGGTTCACCTACTCAGCCCACTCCACACAATAACCATCCCATGGTCACCAGGGCCAAAGCCGGTGTCTCTAAACCCAATCCCAAATTCAACCTTACCACTCCCACCCCTGCCTCTCTCATTTCACCTATCCCTACTTCATATCAAAAGGCCTTATCGGATCCTAATTGGCAAAACGCCATGAACAATGAATTTAGTGCTTTGCAGGAAAACCAGACATGGGAACTTGTCCAAAGACCGATCGACTCTCCAGTCATTCGTTGTATGTGGTTATTTCGGCACAAATTTAAAGCAGATGGCACACTCGAGCGGTACAAGGCTCGTCTAGTCGTGAATGGGAAATCACAAACTGTGGGTATTGATTGTCAAGATACGTTTAGTCCGGTCGTTAAACCGGCTTCGATTCGAACCGTCTTGAGCTTGGCTACATCAAAACATTGGCCTATACATCAGTTGGACGTCAAAAATGCATTTCTTCACGGGCATATTGAAGAAACGGTATATATGAATCAACCACCGGGGTTTGTAGATGCCAACCACCCAGATTATGTTTGCCGTCTCAAGAAATCCTTATATGGCCTGAAACAAGCTCCACGAGCTTGGTACACTAGGTTTTCTACCTTTCTCTTGACACATGGTTTTCGTAGCAGCTTGTGTGATACGTCACTCTTTATATATACGCGGGGTAATCAAACGGCCTACTTGCTACTCTACGTGGATGATATTATTCTCACAGCATCAGACTCGACACTTTTGACAAATATTATTTCAATGCTTGCAAAGGAATTCGCTATGTCTGACTTAGGGCCACTTCACCATTTTTTAGGGATCACTGTCACACGTGATTCACAGGGCTTGTTCTTGTCTCAATCCCAGTACACTCGAGACATCCTACATCGTGCCAACATGACTAACTGCAAACCATGTGCCACACCTTGTGATACAACTTCCAAGCTTAGCTCTACTGATGGCAATTTAATTCAAGATAGCACTCTCTACCGTAGTCTTGCTGGTGCTCTTCAATACTTGACTTTCACCAGGCCAGATATAACATATGCGGTGCAACAGGTCTGCTTATTCATGCATGCCCCTCGTGAGCCACACTTTGCCTTTCTCAAGCGCATACTTCGGTATCTTCAAGGCACGATTGATCATGGTCTCCATTTATCGGTTTCATCCCCTACCACTCTTACGGCCTATTCAGATGCAGATTGGGGAGGATGCCCAGATTCTCGCAGATCCACTTCTGGATACTGTGTATTTTTTGGTGATAACTTAGTTTCATGGTCGTCCAAACGTCAACCCACAATTTCCAGATCAAGTGCCGAAGCTGAATACCGGGGGGTTGCAAACGCGGTAGCCGAAACGAGTTGGTTGCGTAATTTACTTCTAGAGCTTCATGTTCCTATCACTAAAGCCACCATTGTCTATTGCGACAACATATCTGCCGTCTATCTCTCTCAAAACCCAGTTCAACACCAATGCACAAAGCATGTTGAATTAGACATTCATTTTGTTCGAGAAAAAGTGCAGATTGGTCATGTTAAAGTCCTCCACGTCCCCTCATCCTCTCAATATGCGGACATTTTTACTAAAGGCCTACCGCGGACATTGTTTGAAGAGTTCAGATCCAGCTTGAGCGTTCGCCCACGTCACGCTCCAACTGCGGAGGACTATTAGAATATATATTTAGTTAATATATTGATTGGTGTGTATATTTGGCAGTAGATTATTGTAATGATTCCTTTCCATTCTTTTGTATCATTCTCCCTATTTAAAGGGAATTCTCGGTTCAATGTAGACACAATTGACAACCATAATTACTATTAGCTTGAACTTTTAAATAGCAGGGCCAAAAGTATTAAAGAAACAAAATAGGGCGACCGAACTCAATGCACATGATTTTTTCGAAAGCTTTCGATAAATTTCACACCATGAAACGGAAAAACAAAGAGGCCGGAGCCACCCCTGGCTAACTCCGCACATGCCAATACTTATATGTGAATAAGATCTCAAGAAACAGTAATTTGTACAAACTATATTAAAGTTTCAAAAAACCAAATGCTTCTAAAGACCTACACAAGAAACACATGGGCAATTAGCTTGTCTTAGATAGCAAACAAAAAAATTATCATGTAACGTTAACACGTAATTACTATCTTTATGACACTCCTAATTAATTACGAAAATTAGAAATTAGGATATACACATATTTTACATTGTATTACTTTTAAGTTTTTAATATATTTTTTATAACCCACACAGTTTTTCTACATTGTATTACTTTTAACATTAATATATTTTAAACCATGAACCGTTAATTTTAGGAAATAAGTAACATTGGTTACAATTTGTCGTTTTATACAAACATAGGTGTCTTAAAAATAGCGTATAAAGCTCGCCTAACCTCACTACGTATTGTCACATTCGTTAGCAATCCTTATCCAAATTGAAACAACGATTGAGAAATGCTTACTCCTTTCCAACAGAGTTGCGCGATATCTCAATCATGCATAAGGACTAATTGTAATGGGTAAGGTTTAAATAGATAGTCTTCTAAAATAGGAAGGGAATCAAACGAATTATGATTGAACTTGTTCAAGCGGTATTAGAACCGTCTCGTTGAACCCTGTAATATGAGATTTTACGTTTTCACTTTTGGATTTTTAGCTTGTAGCTTGTAGTATTTTTGTTAGATCATTGTGTATTTTTATTTGGCATTGTGTCTTTTCTTTATTTGTGTCATCGTGTCTTTTTTCCCCGACATTGTGTTATATTTTGTGATTCATTGTGTTATATTTTGTTATCAATTGTCTTCGTGCCCTTCTAGATTTAGGAGACTTTATAGGATAACTTTACCCATTAATAATAAGGGTTAATAGATTTAAACACCCTCAACTATTGCCATTTGGCCGCTGGCACTCTCAACTTTGAGTTTGGCTCACATCACTCTCAACTTAGCACTTGGGTTGCTGTGTCACCCCGTCGTTAAATAAACACTAACAGGGTTAGTTCTTTTTGCTGACGTGTCCATTTTGTCCAATGTGGCATGATGACATGGCCTTTTTATGAGGTTATGTGTAATTTTTTTATTTTCAGTGTATAAATCACCCAAAATCATCTCCTTCCCCAACAAAACCTCTGATACCCACACACCTCTAACCACCCTTCACCTCCATCTTCACCTTGCAGATCGGAAGAGAAGGAGCCGCCGCACACGGCGGCGGCGCAACGACAGAGAGACAGAGAACAAGATCAGAAAGAGAAGAGAGAGAAAGTGAAGCAGAGAGAGAGAGGTAGTTCGAAGAGAGAGAGAGAGAGAGAGAGGGAGACGGCGGAGAACAGCGGCATGTTTGCCAGCCGTTCATTTCTCCGGCAAACACCCCTCCTTCTCCGTTTTTTTCCGATTATGATGATGACGAAGTTTGCGGACGGCGGTGATAATCCTTCAACGGTTCTTTTCTTTTTTGGGTAAACTCCTCATAACTCTCCTTTTCTTTTGATTTTTTTTGTCGGAGGTGTCGGTTTCCTTCTCAGCGGCGGCGACGACGGTGGAAAGTGCTCTAATTCGGGCGCGTGAACGGTGGTGAAATCTAGAGATGAGGGGTGAGAATGAAGCCGGTGATGATAAGTTGAAGGGTATGAGCAGGAATTTGGGATTGCAGAAAGTGAAAATTGGAAGGGAACGTTGGAGAATCATTAGATTTTCGTGTTGATTTTGCAAGCAAGAAATTCAGATCAGTAGGGTGTTGTTGGCAGAGATTATAATGAGATTACGTTTTAGGGGTTTTGTTGCATGATGCTAATAAATGAATTGGTTAATGGGTTGGTGTATCTGTCTGGGAATTTACGCGGTGGTGGCAGGTGATAAAGGGTGGTGGTTGATGGAGGCCATGATGGTGATACCGTTAGACAGAGGGGGAAATGGGATGGGGGTTTTATAAAGAAAATTTGTTTTTACACGTCACCATGCCACCTAAGCAAAAATGGCCATGTCAGCAAAAATAACTAACCCAGTTAGTGTTTATTTAACGACGGGGTGACACAGCAACCCAAGTGTTAAGTTGAGAGTGGTGCGAGCCAAAGTCAAAGTTGAGAGTGCCAGCGACCAAATGGCAATAGTTGGGGGTGTTTAAATCCATTAACCCTAATAATAATAATAATAATAATAATAGAGTAAACTTTCGTTTTGCTCCCTTTGGTTTGGTCGTTTTAATGGTTTTGCTACAATCCTTTAAAAATAGCCATTTTCCTCCTTGATCTATTTAACTTATCTCCATTTCACTCTCCGCCCCTAACTCTGTCTAAAATGTTTGTTAAAAATAAGGGTATTATGGTAATTCTATAAATATGAATTTAAATTGATTTTTAAAATCCATTTGTTTTGTGTTTTTGTTGATACAAGTATCCTCTGTCATCCTCCCTTCACCTCCCCCAATCCCACCCAAAATAATCCCACGTTACCTTCTTTAATCTCCATCCACAAATCTCAAATCCCCCAATCTTATCATGTAATCAATCCACCAAGCAATGCACCCCATCAAAACTCGCCTCAACAACCACAGCCCTTCATCCCTGCATCCCCCCACATCAGAAATCACTTGGTGGAATCAATAGATCAGGAATTTGGGTGCGGTGGCGGATGTTATGTGATGGGGGTTCTAGGGTTCTGAGCGACCACAGGGGGAAGTAGCGGTTGTGATGGTGGTGAATGTTAGGCGAGGGGAGGGTTCTAAGCTTCCGACGGCGGTGGATGTTTCTAAGCGGCGGCAAGGGTATCTAGGGTTCCGATCACAGGTAGTGTTTGACATGTGGTGGTTGGTGATGATGGTTAAAGGTGGCGGGTTGCAGAGGGATCATGGTTGCGATGATGGATGGATTGCAGGGGGTGGTGGTTGCAGGGATATGTTAGTTGCGGTGGTGGATGGGTTGAAGGGGTGGTTGCTGCAGGGGGATTGTGGTTGTGGCGGTGGATGGGTTGCAGGGAGATGTTAGTTGCAGTGACTAATGGTGGTGATGTCAGGTGGTGGTGAGGCGGTGGTTGATGTTGGTGATATCAAGGGGAGGCGAAGCAGTGATATCGGGTGGTGGTGAGGTGGTGGGTGGTGGGTGGTGGAGTTTGGTGGCGGCAGCCGGTGTTAGTGGTGAGAGAGAAAATAACCCAATTTGATGCATCTCTCTGTATATGTATATTGATGCATCTCTCTGTATGACATAATAAATAAATAATTAAACATTTATTTTTTAATATTAAAATAAATACTAAAGGCTTATGTATAAAATTACTAAAATACCCTTCTAATTACAAGTAAAATTACTGAAATACCCTGACTTTTAACTTTGTTAGAGAGCCGGGGAGCAAACTGGCGAAAAATTGAAACATCAAGGAGGAAAATGGCTATGTTTAAAGGATTGGAGCAAAACTATTAAAACGACTAAAGCACATAGAGCAAAACAAAAGTTTACTCTTTATATTATTATTTGTCACACCCTAACTTTTTGCGGAAGCGTGATTTGGTGTGACTTGCTTAATATCATTGCATTCAACCATAACAAACAACTATATGATAATCCAAGATGTTCATCCATAGATAGTTTTCAAAATAATACAACCGTCATTGTTTAACATCAACTAGGACTTCAAGTTTAGGTCACATGACAACCAAAGCTTAAAGTTCTATACTGGACTTCTCAAAAGATACAAACAAAATAGGTCTTGAGTCATGTATCTTATCCAAGATAAAATACATAACCCAAACCCTTCGACTTCGGATGGCACCTTTTATTAGAGACATGACTTGTAAACTCCAACGCCCGCCAGATCCATACTTAATTTCCTGAAATACATGTAGTTTGAAAACATCAACAAAAGTTGAGCGAGTTCATGCGTGTGTTTGTGAATAAACCTTTGAAACATTTGTAAGTATGTTTGCATGTACTTGAAATCCAGTATGAAAGCAACAAGGAAACAGATCAATTAATGTGTAGCTAATACATTAATATTTGTGACGTGATGCAGGAAGACTCAAACCTAGCAGACCTTGTCAATAAGACATAGTCACCACATGGTCCACTCGACGGACTCATGGGTGGGGCTCGCTACATCCAAATAGATCTATCACTAATGTCCCTCGGTCCTACAAAGAGGATTGATGGTCTTAAGCGTCATACCCACCACTCACATGATCTAGCAGTACCCTTCCTTAGCTAACCATACCACGTATAAACGTTTGTAAACAGTTTGTAACATGTACTTCACCCCCGAAGTTATAAAACCGAAAACAGTTAAAAGAAAAGGGGGAACATGAACTCACAGGTTTGCGTTCTTCGAATCCGCCTGTAACTCAAAGTTTCCACTGGTGTACACAACTACCTACAACGTACTATGGTCTATTAGACGGGTAGGTCGTGCCTTAACCTTGGTCTTGTTTAGTGTCTTGAGTTACGTTAGTTTGTGTCATCAATGTTGTTCCAAGTTATATAATTATTTGTTAAAATAATAAATATTTTAACCTAAATTATATTTATCAAATTTTGGAATAATTGTTAAAAGATTATACTTTAACTTGACACACTTATGTATTGTATATGTATATCCTTCCCAAGGATGGGTGTATTTGTATTCGTATTCTTATACTTGTATATTTTTGTCATGTATTGGTATCGTATTCCGAAGCGTATTTATACGGACGAGAATACGTATTTTTATTGTGTTTATTAAGTATCCCTATACTTAATTTTCGTATTAACTCTTCCGGAATAGTATCTTTAATTGATCAATATATTTCTCCAAAATATATATTTTAAGAAGTATTACTTAGAAAAATTATTTATAATTTTTCCCTTGCCAAAAATATTTATAAATTTCATACAAGTCTCAAAAATAATATATTTTCAAGTCCAACTTAGAAAATATATATATATATGAATCCCATTTTTCATCCAAAATGATATAGTTCAAGTTTACTTAAGAAAATACGTTTTCTCCCAGAAATAATGTATTTCATGTGTTTTTGAGAAATTATGTACATATTTCTTCCGAAATTAATACATCTTCCAATAATTCCAAGAAAACATATATATTTTTACTTGCCAAAAATAATATAATTTCTCCTTGTCAAAAATATGATATAGTCTTGTAATAAGTGTAAAAATCATATTTTTGTTTCCTTGGTGTCCAAAATATTATTTACCAAAAATACACCTGTGAATAAGTTTTCCGGAATATTTCTGTGAGTTATATTTCTTTGTTCGGTTCCACCGACAAGTTGAGTATTATTTGTATATTTATTCCTTGGAATTTTGGTAATATTTTGGATGGTAATTCTTGGTACTTTGATGAGTTATATTATTTCATATCCTAAAATAATATAACTAATACACAAAATATACAAATAATCACACACATGGTGTCTTCTAAATATATATTTCCTAAATACATATTTAGTCACTTTTATTTATAAAAACCAACATCCAATGTTTGTATTTTTGTAACAAAAAATTATGGCAATGTTTATGTAACCATTTATTGTTGAAAATACACTTGTAAGTGCATGTTTATAAATATTTAGTGTTTAGATTTTTAAATTTTTTTGCCATAGTTTCCCCTAAAAATGGAGGTTTTCATGCTTTCAAGCATATCATTTTCTTTTGTAAAAATCATCCAATCCATTCACAATCAATAATAAACAACCTTTACTTACCAATTTTGCCAAAAATAAGTATGATCTACTACTTCATGAACATGAACATTTGTAAAAATTTGTAGGAACTTACTAGTGTTATTAGTAAGCCTTGTTATCCTTTAAAGTGTGAGTGATTCTTTAAAAACTTCATTTTTAAAGAAGATTGATATTTACAACTTGTGATCATAATTTCTAAAAATGTTTCTTTATGCAATCTTCTTGTTACACAAGTGTTTCTACACTTGTTTAACCACCAAAATTAAGGGTTGTTAATGTAAGAACCAAGATTTAACTAAACTTATATTTTTTTAACTTAGTTTCTTTAGAAATCACCCATGAAATCTTTAGATCTACATGGATAACAACTTTCTTTGATCATTATTTTACAAGAAATCAATGTATTCTTTCAAGTTCATGATCTTTGTGTATGGATGATCCATGAATCTCTAACATGTTCATCCTCTCATCTTGCTAGATTATGTTTTTAATCATGATCTAGAAAGATCATATGATGATCAACATCATTTTCACAAACAATCAACAATCATCAAGCATAACAACTCATAAACAACATGATTTCTTTAAGATTTAAGCTTATGTTCATGTTTATTTTCTTGTGATTCTTAGTGTTCTTCATGATTAACTTTATGTAATGTCTTTTAACCACTCAAAATAGAAGTAAACTAGCAAGATCATGCTTCTTACCACTAGCTCAAGGCTAGGGATGATCAAGAGGAGAAAACAAGTGGATAAAAGCACTAGAGAGAGGTCCTTGAACTTCCGAAGGTTCCAAGCTTCCTTATATACCTTATTACACCTTTGTATATGTGTGAAATGGTTGAATGATGATTGATGATGATGGATGTGTAGGTGGTGGTGTTGGGTCGTAAGTAAGAAGAAGAGGAGAGGAGAAGTTCAAGTGTTGAGTTTGTGAAGAATTAATGAAGGTCATGATCTCTTGGTTCCTTATAATGCACCAATATTCCAAATCTCTAGTGTATCTTATGTTTAGTAAAATTTGGACAAGATCTATTAAGTTATTCATATAAAATCTATGGTGGGGCCACATGAAATCCGGTTATAGGTGGGGGGGGGTCTAGACTAGGTTTCAACCAAATTAGTTAGTTTGTTCTTAGATTCCAAATGTATAGTTAGGTGTTTAGTTATTAGGTATTTATATCGTGTGTTATGATGTTCGGGGATCATAACTAGCTTGGTAATGCTAAAACAATGCTTCTAGTGAAAAATTGGAGTTTCGGGTAATGTCCGGTTGTTCGGTTGGTTACCGGTTCGTTAAGGTGCTAAACTACGCAGTTTAGCGTGCTTTATGTTGCTTTTTATGACAGTTTCAATTCCCGACACTTAGGAAAGTATTCAGGATCATTTAAGTATATTTCTGCATGTTGTGAATGTGTTTAAATGCTGAATTTGCTGATTTTTTGCAGAATTCTGCAATTCATGTAAGTTTTAGGCACTTTTCGGCACTTAAACTATCACTAGGAAGACAGTTTCGTGATCCTTACTTTCCTACACACTATACTAGTGTAATACTTGGTTTCTGACCCATTCTGTACCTTAATATCATGTCTGTCTATGTTCTGAATTCTGTCAGCATTTTTTCTGCTTTGTCTGATAACTGTGCTAATTGTGTTTCGTGCGTCATTTAAGTCAATAAAGTTTGCATTCAATAATGATATGACAGTAAGCAATATATGATGCACATGTATGTATATGGTAATAATCAGGAAACAGTTCAAGTAGTTAATTGAAATTCAGCATAGTCATTAAGCATTAATCATTGTCTAATAATTGTACGGATGCATGCAAATTTGACAGTTGTCACATTCTCCCCCTGTTAAGAAAATTTCGTCCTCGAAATTTATACTACCTTAACTCCTTAGGGTTACATTATGTGTGTATGGATATGAATAATACTGAGGCAGATAACCACAAAACCGAATCAAAACTTATTCGAATCAGGTGAACCCAAGGACTTATTACAACAGTATGTACCCAATGGTAAAAAGGTATGTGTTTCAGGATGTGATGTCAAAAGATACTAGACGTATAGATGTATAGTCTAGTGTAATCTGGTTAACAGGGGTGCAACAAAGGAGTTTCGACCAATAGAATTTCAAACAATCAGTCACAATATGCAAATGAGTTTTTAGAAACAATAGCATCCGCTATATGAACTCAAAATCAACAACTCGAATATGATAGTAACATGAAGATGATCTGTCAACTTTCGAATAAATAAATGCTTAAAATTAGTGTGTTGACATTATTGAATCACGAGAATACACCGAAAGGAAATTCAATCGAAAATGGTGTATTTTTGTCTCAATACGTAGTTGCGTTAAGAATGTTTAAATGACAGGTCAAACAAAAGTATGTGTAGTTTTGTGTGAAACGGTTGACCATGATTAGCACAAGCTACAAGTTTGTAACGACACCACAAGGTGTCGTAATGACATAATTCGATAATAGCGGTGACCGAACAAGTTCACCGTGTTTGAAATCAGTGAAAGTGTACTGAAACAAGTCTGATAATTTGATTTAAACAACGTCATAGGGTTTTCAATCGAATATGGAACATCAAGAACTACTGTTTCCGATCGAAGATGAAAAGCAATAAACACCGCAAGGCATCCGATCGATAATGAAAGAATCGTTAGGAGGTATACTGGATGATATAAAATGAACTTATGTACCATTGTCTTGACACACAACAGTGTTAAGACTGCTTTGATCATGGTAAACAAAACGGATTTAGAGCAAGTTAAGAAATAGACAATTAAATCCGTGCATGAGATGTGTATATGTGATTAGCGCAGGCTTCAAATTAACGAGACACCACCACAAGGTGTCAAAATTACGAACGATTTATTGGAGTCGTAGACCAAACAAGTCTACTACAACTAGAAACAAAAGAACCTTCGCAAAAATAAATTTGAATATGATGCTCTCAATACATCATATGGCGTCTTGAATTGAATTTGCGAAATGGACAAGTTCAAGCAATTGAACTTGGTTTCAGTGCAATCCAACAATAAACGTATGTATCAACAAGGGAATTCCGGCACGGTTACAAAGACAAACCATGTATGTAACTTGAAAGAAAAGAAGTTTCAAGAAAGTGTGTTGGCTTGATATCAAAGGAGCCAATAATTACAATAATGTAGGTCATCCGAATCACAAATCAGAAATTAGCTTTAGCAAATAATTTTTGAACTTTTGATGAAGCGTTTATTCGAACTGAAACCATATGCATAACAAATGGTGCATGCGTAACATGTGACTTTCCAAGAAATGAAACAATGAATATTTGCTAAAATGAAGAAATGTTCAAGTATCGAGACAAAGGAGTGTTCGCTTTAATGAAGAAAATTGTTATGATGCAACTATCATTAGGAGAAGTAGAGATGCAAAATTCTACTTGTTAGAAGCAAAAGCGGAAATTTCAATATAAGAAACTCGAGTACTTTATCCGTTTGGTTAACTAAAACAGCTTTCATGACAGAATAATAGTGTTTGTCTGAGTTAATAGATGCGGTCCTTACGTGGTGACCTTTTAACGGATCTCGACATAGGTTCCCGAAGGTCTTAAGTGCATGATTCTTAACCCTCAAAGTTCTGTATTCTATGTATAACTATTTTGTGTATCGTGTATAAAACACAGTATTAGCGTATGTTTAAAACAAATTATTGACTCACTGTTCCTTGGTATACTTTCTTCCTGAATTCACAGTTAATGGTACTTGATCAGCGATCAATCTTGGAATAGTAGTTGGATCCTTGCAGTTAGTTAAATAAATCGTTAATTCTCGGCATGGGATTCCAGTTCTTGATGGTTGACTTGTTCAGCTCTTGGTAGTCGATGCTTATTTAAAAGTCACCACCCTTCTTTTCGACGTGCAACTCCGGAGCTCCCGAAGCAAGAAGCTCAGTCTTATAAATCCCTTATCTAACAATTCCTGAGGCTGCGTTGACTACTCTTGCATCTCTGAAAGCGCAAGTCGATAAGGTGTCATAGCTACAGGTGCAATGCCTGGAACCTAGTTAACGTGGAACTCGACTTGTCGTTGAGGAGGTAATCCTGACAAGTCTTCGGGGAAGATTTCAGGATATTCCCTCATCAGAGATATCTTCGAGTTTAGGTTCTTCGGCTTCTTTATCCATGACATGAGCCAAGAAGGCAATACACCCTTTACGGAAAAACTTCCGTGCCCTCAAGCAACTAATAATTCGCAGAGGCGTATCCTGCTTCTCCTCATGAATCACGATCGTCTCTTCACTCGCCATAAAGCTACGGAAAATCTTTTCTTAACACACGATCTCAACTCGGTTACTCGACAACTAATCCATTCCAACTACGACGTCGAAGCTTTCCAGCTCAACTGACAGAAGATCAAGCGTAAACACACGCTCTCCAAGCTCTATCACACAGCCTCAAATCACTTCACTAGCTTCCACTAGCTCCTCATTAGCTAGCTCTATCGAATACGGGATACCTAACTTACTTGCTACTAAACCAAGGATACTCTTAAACTCTAGAGATGCGAAGCTAAAGTTGGAAACAGTATCAAGCAGTACTGATGCATAACGTTGACTAATATGGGACGTACCGATGACCATGTCTGGATCCTGGCGTGCTTCCCTAGCTCCGCTGTTGAGCTTTCATCCACGTGCCTGAGTGTTTTTGGGGCAGTATTTTCTGAAATGCTTTTTGTCTCCATAGTTAAAACACCCTTGAGCACGTTTTTGTTTGTCACTCGTCCTGCCTTGATAGTCGTTGTTGTCGTTGTTCCCTTCGTGATTCCCGCTACCATCTTGGCCTCTATTTCCACATTCGGTACCTTGCCTACAAGTCTCCTTGACGTGCCCCCGCTTGCCACAGTTATCACATTTTCCATATTTACATCGCCCGACATGATAACGTAGACAATTGTCGCACTTAGGTAGGATACCCATGTACTTTTTTCCCTTTTTGGCCTTCTTCTTGTTACTCGCCCGAGTACCTTTCTTGAAATTTGCGAACTTTCTCTTGTTATCTCCAGATGGCTCTACAGGAGTCTCCTTTTTCTCATCTGAGATGGAAAATTTTCCCAGTCTAACCGCTTCCTCAGTGAGAGCCACACTTAAGTCGATAGCATCGGTAATCGTCGGCGGTTTAGATGTTGTCACCATGCTTAGAATCGGAGATACCAATCCCCTGATGAAGCGTTCGATCTTCTTAAATTCTGGTTCCACCAGACGTGGAGGAACTTGTGATAAATCGTGAAATCTCTGCACGTACTCGGCTATCTTTGGACCTTCCATTTTCAAGTTCCAGAATTCAGTTTCCAGCTTCTGGACTTCTGCTCTCGAGCAATATCTCTTACGCATCAGCTCTTTCAGTTCGTCCCACGTCAAAGCATACGCAACAGTCTCACCCAACGTTTGAACCTGAAGGTTCCACCATGACAAAGCCCCATCTTGAAACAGTCCAGATATGTACGTGACCTGATGCTCTGGGGCGCATTTGCTCAAACGCAAAACAGAATCCGTCTTCTCAACCCAGCGCACGAAGGCTATGGCACCCCCAGTGCCGTTGAAATCTCGGGGCTTGCAGCTCAAGAACTGCTTGTAGGTGCAGCCTGCGACGTAAGCAACATCATTCACATAAGGTATTAGCAGAGCACCCTTGGAAATGTCCAAACGTTTTGTAATGCGTCTTAAGTGACTAAACATTATCGTTGGGTGGGTTATTTCCTGAGGTACCTCCACTGCGTTCGGAGCGAAGGGCCTCGTGCTGTGCGATGGCCTATGAGATGCGCTCTTGTAATTCTTCCTCTATCATCGGCAGAGGGTTGTTGGTATCGATGTTCCCTTGAATCGACATTTTCTAAGAAGAATATCGGCTAGGTCAGTTCTTATTAAGGACACAAGCACATAAGTCTCTACTTAACGAATAAGACCTATGAGGTGCGTACATAAATGTATATAAGCAATCGTCATAGCAAGCAATCATATAACATCACAATTATAGCACAAACATGTAGATGGGAACATATTTAATGAGAACATAACAAGCAAGCACGTAACATCATAATCATAGCACAAATATGTACATCAACAACGTGCTTAATGAAAACATGATGATTGAGCTTTCATTAATCATCGACCACAAAGTATTGTTACATGTTTTACAAAGTGCATCATATCGAGAGGAACACAGGGTCACACTACCCTTGTCCAATAAGTCTACCAATTCTACAAAGGTCTTACAATCAAAAGGTGGTCTCCAAAAGGCTTCACAAGCTCAGCTCAAAAGTGGTACCTTCATCAAGGTAATGTATCTGCATAAGACCAAAAACCTACTGTACTGATGGCGGAGGAGGAGGGAGGAAAATCAAACTGAGAACATGTGCGAGCTCCTCCTCGAGCTTGTGCACGTGACGAAACAAGTAACAGGCCTGCTGCTCAACGGTGAGGAATCGAGCATCAAATTCAGGAAAATGAGTAAGAGGATCAGGTGGACGTGCAAAAGGAGGAGGTGATGAACTAGGGGAACGGAAGCATGCTGACAAGGACATGGTAAAGGACGCGGTATCGACTCAAGCTCCAAGACTCTGCAACTCGTAACTTCAAATCGAAGCTGAAGTGAATAAAGTAACTCATCCTGTGTATAGCCAACAAAATGCGAAGGATGGTAGGGGTCTGAGGTAGGAATGGAATATGGCGGGGACCCTCTGAATGGCTCATCAGTTGGTGAAGAAGTAAAAGAAGCAAAAGGTGCAGACTAGGGAATGTGTGGATAAGCTGCTGAAACATGGAGGTCCTGACTAGCCTGCTGGCCTGAAGTGCCTTCCCCTGGACGGGGTGAGTGTATGTCATGCAAGAAATTGATAGGTAAATCAACACGATGGACATCAGATTCCACAGTATGAGAAGGAGCAACATCGGTGAGTGCAGGTGCAAGTGGAGGAACAAATGCCTCAACAACAGGAGGATCAACGATTGCAGGAACTGGATCAGGTATGAGGGGTGCAATGTTAGTTATGCCAAAAGGAACAGGGTCATGATCAGGCAAATGCTCAGGAGCAAGTATCGGCTCAGGATCAGCGGGTGCATCAACAGGCTGATTGACAGGGATAAAATCAAGCTCAAGTCCAGGCTTAATGTCATGTGGAGGAATCGGTGCAGCTGACATGGCCGTCTCCTCATCAGAATCAGTAGCATATCGTCACAAACCAACTGCCTGTAAGGCGGAAGATGACACAAACTCAAAGGAATCTGGGACGGAGTGTAAACTAGTGTCAGGGGAAATCTCGACAATAGGGATCTCAAAAAGTGGAATAGCAACAATGTCCTCGTCTAGCCTTTCATCACTATGGGCTTCATCAAAAGGACCATCAACAAGAAAGTCAACGTTAACATCAATCAAATCGTCAAAAGGCAAATCCTCGAGAGGAAAGGCCACCAAGGGATCGGGAGCGAGGATCAGTGCCACATCATGCTCACCATCGGGATGGCCGATGACAAGATGATCGTGAACTGGAATGGGAGCTACAAAAGGATCCTTGTCTGGAATGCCATCAGTAGTCGGTGTATCATCTCCCAAGTCGGGCAACGCAAATGGCTAGCAATCGTCATCGTCGTCGGTCATCATCTCCGGGTCACTCTCTTCATCGAAAGTAAAGATCCCTGGCTCAGGGACAATCTCATTGTCAAAAACAATGGCCATAGGGTCGTGGTCATCAGACAATCCGCTATCGGTTGATGACATGGTATCTGTAACATAACAATCACCACATATGCACATATATCAACTTCTAACATTAAGCATGTAATCAATGACAAGGTAATCATGTAATCAGGTATCCTCGTGATTCCTCACGAACCCTTTCTATCCTTCCTAGTCTCCCAGACTAAACCACCTAGCCTCCCAAACTAAACCACCCAGCCTCCCAGACTGAACCACCTAGTCTCCTAGACTAAACCAACCAATCTCCCAGACTAAACATCCTAGTCTCCCAGACTAGACCAACTAGTCTCTCAGAATGAACCACCCAGTCTCTCAGACTGAACCACCCAGTCTCTCAGACTGAACCAACGAAGTAACTGTGCATTGTGTTTCTTGTCTTTTTATTTTGTAAAAATGTTTGTTTCCCTGGATCTGGGCGTTTTTGTGTATGCAATGAAAAACATGTTGTAAAAATATTTTCGTGAGAGCCCTAATGATTGTAGTCTAGACTCGAGAAGGAATCCTAGTTCGCTACAATCGAAGCTCTGATACTAAACTGTCACACCCTGACTTTTTGCGGAAGCGTGATTTGGTGTGACTTGCATAATATCATTGCATTCAACCATAACAAAAAACTATATGATAATCCAAGATGTTCATCCATAGATAGTTTTCAAAATAATACAACCGTTATTGTTTAACATCAACTAGGACTTCAAGTTTAGGTCACATGACAACCAAAGCTTAAAGTTCCATACTGGACTTCTCAAAAGACACAAACAAAATAGGTCTTGAGTCATGTATCTTATCCAAGATAAAATACATAACCCAAACCCTTCGACTTCAGATGACACCTTTTATTAGAGACATGACTTGTAAACTCCAACGCCCGCTAGATCCATACTTAATTTCTTGAAATACATGTAGTTTGAAAACATCAACAAAAGTTGAGCGAGTTCATGCGTGTGTTTGTGAATAAACCTTTGAAACATTTGTAAGTATGTTTGTATGTACTTGAAATTCGGTATGAAAGCAACAAGGAAACAGATCAATTAATGTGTAGCTAATACATTAATATTTGTGACGTGATGCAGGAAGACTCAAACCTAGCAGACTTTGTCAATAAGACATTGTCACCACATGGTCCACTCGACGGACTCATGGGTGGGGCTCGCTACACCCAAATAGATCTATCACTCATGTCCATCGGTCCTACAAAGAGGATTAATGGTCTTAAGCATCATACCCACCACTCACATGATCTAGCAGTACCCTTCCTTAGCTAACCATACCACGTATAAACTTTTGTAAACAGTTTGTAACATGTTCAAAGTTATATAATTATTTGTTAAAATAATAAATATTTTAACCTAAATTATATTTATCAAATTTTGGAATAATTGTTAAAATATTATATTTTAACTTGAAACACTTATGTATTATATATGTATATCCTTCCCAAGGATGGGTGTATTTGTATTTGTATTCTTATACTTGTATATTTTTGCCATGTATTGGTATCGTATTCCGGAGCGTATTTATACGGACGAGAATACGTATTTTTATTGTGTTTATTAAGTATCCTTATACTTAATTTTCGTATTAACTCTTCCGGAATAGTATCTTTAATTCATCAATATATTTCTCAAAAATATATATTTTAAGAAGTATTACTTAGAAAAATTATTTATAATTTTTCCATTTTTCCTTTGGCAAAAATATTTATAAATTTCATACAAGTCTTAAAAATAATATATTTTTAAGTCCATCATAGAAAATATATATATATGAATCCCATTTGTCATCCAAAATGATATAGTTCAAGTTTACTTAAGAAAATACGTTTTCTCCCAGAAATAATGTATTTCATGTGTGTTTGAGAAATTATGTACATATTTCTTCCGAAATTAATACATCTTCCAATAATTCCAAGAAAACATATATATTTTTACTTGCCAAAAATAATATACTTTCTACTTGTCAAAAATATGATATAGTCTTGTAATAAGTGTAAAAATCATATTTTTGTTTCCTTCGTGTCCAAAATATTATTTACCAAAAATACACTTGTGAATAAGTTTTCCGGAATATTTCTGTGAGTTATATTCCTTTGTTCGGTTCCACCGACAAGTTGAGTATTATTTGTATATTTATTCCTTAGAATTTTGGTAATATTTTGGATGGTAATTCTTGGTACTTTGATGAGTTATATTATTTCAAATCCTAAAATAATATAACTAATACACAAAATATACAAATAATCACACACATGGTGTCTTCTAAATATATATTTCCTAAATACATATTTCGTCACTTTTATTTATAAAAACCAACCTCCAATGTTTGTATTTTTGTAAACAAAAATTATGGCAAAGTTTATGTAACCATTTATTGTTGAAAATACACTTGTAAGTGCATGTTAATAAATATTTTCTAAGTGTTTAGATTTTTAGAAAATTTTGCCATAGTTTCCCCTAAAAAATGGAGGTTTCCATGCTTTCAAGCATATCATTTTCTTTTGTAAAAATCATCACAATCTATTCACAATCAATAATAAACAACGTTTACTTACCAATTTTGCCAAAAATAAGTATGATCTACTACATCATGAACTTGAATATTTGTAAAAATTTGTAGGAGCTTACTAGTGTTATTCGTAAGCCTTGGTGTGAGTGATTCTTTAAAAACTTCATTTTTAAAGAAGATTGATCTTTACAACTTGTGATCATCATTTCTAAAAATGTTTCTTTATGCAATCTTCTTGTTACACAAGTGTTTCTACACTTGTTTAACCACCATAATTAAGGTTTGTTTATGTAAGAACCAAGATTTAACTAAACTTATATTTTTAACTTGGTTTCTTTAGAAATCACCCATGAAATCTTTAGATCTACATGGTTAACAACTTTCTTTGATCATTATTTTACAAGAAATCAATGTATTCTTTCAAGTTCATGATCTTTGTGTGTGGATGATCCATGAATCTCTAACATGTTCATCCTCTCATCTTGCTAGATTATGTTTTTAATCATGATTTAGCAAGATCATATGATAATCAACATCATTTTCACAAACAATCAACAATCATCAAGCATAACAACTCATAAACAACATGATTTCTTTAAGATTTAAGCTTATGTTCATGTTTCTTTTCTTGTGATTCTTAGTGTTCTTCATGATTAACTTTCTGTAATGTCTTTTAACCACTCAAAATAGAAGTAAACTAGCAAGATCATGGTTCTT
The DNA here is from genome assembly GCA_030545235.1 of Helianthus tuberosus. Taxonomy (NCBI): domain Eukaryota; kingdom Viridiplantae; phylum Streptophyta; class Magnoliopsida; order Asterales; family Asteraceae; genus Helianthus; species Helianthus tuberosus. Next base: position 64,526,721 of record CM060443.1, read on the forward strand.
ACCACTAGCTCAAGGCTAGGGATGATCAAGAGGAGAAAACAAGTGGATAAAAGCACTAGAGAGAGGTCCTTGAACTTCCCAAGGTTCCAAGCTTCCTTATATACCTTATTACACCTTTGTATATGTGTGAAATGGTTGAATGATGATTGATGATGATGGATGTGTAGGTGGTGGTGTTGGGCCATAAGTAAGAGGAATAGGAGAGGAGAAGTTCAAGTGTTGAGTTTGTGAAGAATGAATGAAGGTCATGATCTCTTGGTTCCTTATAATGCACCAATTTCCAAATCTCTAGTGTATCTTATGTTTAGTAAAGTTTGGACAAGATCTATTAAGTTATTCATATAAAATCTATGGTGGGGCCACATGAAATCCGGTTATAGGTGGGGGGGGGGGGTCTAGACTAGGTTTCAACCAAATTAGTTAGTTTGTGCTTAGATTCCAAGTGTATAGTTAGGTGTTTAGTTATTAGATATTTATATCGTGTGTTATGATGTTTGGGGGATCATAACTAGCTTGGTAATGCTAAAACAATGCTTCTAGTGAAAAATTTGTGCTTCGGGTAATGTTCGGTTGTTCGGTTGGTTACCGGTTCGTTAAGGTGCTAAACTACGCGGTTTAGCGTGCTTTATGTTGCTTTTTATGACAGTTTCAATTCCGGACACTTAGGAAAGTATTCAGGATCATTTAAGCATATTTCTGCATGTTGTGAATGTGTTTAAATGCTGAATTTGCTGATTTTCTTCAGAATTCTGTAGTTCATGTAAGTTTTAGGCACTTTCCGGCACTAAAACTATCACTAGGAAGACAATTTTGTGATCCTTACTTTCCTACACACTATACTAGTGTAATACTTGGTTTCTGGCCCATTCTGTACCTCAATATCATGTCTGTCTATGTTCTGAATTCTGTCAGCATTTTTTCTGCTTTGTCTGATAACTGTGCTAACTATGTTTCGTGCATCATTTAAGTCAATAAAGTTTGCATTCAATAATGATATGACAGTAAGCAATATATGATGCACATGTATGTATATGGTAATAATCAGGAAACAGTTCAAGTAGTTAATTGAAATTCAGCACAGTCATTAAGCATTAATCATTGTCTAATAATTGTGCGGATGCATGCAAATTTGACAGTTGTCACATTAGTAGTACTACTACTATTATTATTATTATGATAATATGTAAATACATATTGAACTTGATTAAGGCTATATAACAAGTTAGACAGAGGCCGAACTTGTTTAAGATCGAGTTGAACTCATTTAACTTAGAAGAGCTCGACAAAGACCAATAGTGCATATCGATTTGATGCAATACTAGGTCGTTTAAGCAACCACCAATCTAGTTTTCATAATAAAGTTTCATGATCACATTTAAAGTTGGTATTCGCTTCGCTCACAATAGTGCATATTGACTTCAGAAGTTTCACTAATAAGGATATCGCCCCCTAAAGCCCAACATGCATTGGCGAGTGCTCTTTTTAGTAAAATTGTCCACGACGTCGAAGTACAATTTGACTTGACCGTTAGACAAAAAGCCGCTTTTGAGTGTCTACGAGCACCACATGCATAAGATTTTCTTCTTGCTATACCTATAGATAAGTTAGGCCAGCATATGTCATCGGTGGAGTACCGTACCATCCTTATTTATCGCCTCATGATTCCTTTATTCCCAGTTGATGAGGTATGCCCTGTTTGTCATAAGGCGTAGGATTCTTTTGGGGAACATGCAGTTCATTGTAGAGAGCTCTCGGGGTTCAAATACCGACATGATTTGGTTAGGGATGTCCTTTTTGACATATTCAGGCACGCTGGTATTTTCGCTAAGAAAGAGGCACTCGTTAATTTCTTAACTAACCCGTTGGAAGGGAGATCTACCCTTCGACCAGCCGACATTCTGGTATTTGGATGGGTAGGAGGAAAACATACCTGTGTGGATATAACAGGGGTTTCCCCGCTTGTTGGCTTAAGGGGTAGTGCTTTCACTGTGGGTCAGGCTGCTGTAAAGGCTGCTTCGGGTAAAGTGACCAAACACGAGAAAGTGTGCCTTGACAACCAGCACGTGTTTATCCATTTGCTTTTGATACTTTTGATTTTCTGGCGCCAAAGGTTGTGGACCTACTTAGTCGAGTTCAAGGGGTCATGCATAGTAATGTTATGACCCCGAAATCTATGGACGTAGTTTTAAAAGACATAGTTTTGCTATTCAAAAAGGGGTAGCGGCACAGGTTGTTACCCATTTACCAACTATGTCGATGTAAATTCATAACACGAAAAATCGATATATTATACAAAATCTAAAAGTAAAGAGTCGGTGGTTTCTGCTTTCCACCAAATCCTCTCAATTTTTGCATATGGCAATCCTAGCCCTTTATAATCTTCTCTTGGCATGTTTTAACCCTCCAGTATTTAACTAATTTATTTTAGGGAAAGACTAGGAGTGGCTAGTATATCGGAGAAGATTAAGGAGGGGAGATTGAGATGGTTTGGGCATGTGAAGCGGAGGGAAGCGACGGCTCCAGTTAGAGTAGTGGAAACTCTTATTGTGCAGGGGAGGAGAGGAAGAGGCAGACCCAAACTGACATGGGATGAGCAGATTAGGCATGATTTACTAGAGTTGCATCTTTCTGAGGACATGGTCCACGATAGGACTTCGTGGAGGCGTAGGATTAGGGTTAAGGACTTCTAGAGGATATTGTAGTAAGGTCTTAGGTGGATTTTCAGGGACGTAGGTTTTTCTTATTCTTTAAGGGACCTTTCCAGTGTTTGCCTTATTGTGTTTATGACCAAATAAAGTTGTATGCTATTATACATGATTTACATTGTGTTTATGCCCAAATGATGTTGTATGCTATGATTCATGATTTACATTATATTGTGCCACTCTGATCACTTTCTTGCTAATGGGCGACTTCTTTTTTCTGTATTCTTTGACTTGTTGTGTTGGTTAGCTATTCGTTGTCGAGCCGAGGGTCTCTCTGGAAGCAGCCTCTCTATCCCTAGGGATAGAGGCAAGGCCTGTCTACATCCCACCCTCCCCAGACCCTATAAGTAGCTCTGCTATTTGTGGGACTTACTGGGTATGGTTGTTGTTGTTGTTATTTTTTCTTCCATAACATGTTTTAATGAACTAATTTTTGTTGTCTTTAAAATCTTTATAAAATGTCATTTTGACCCTTTCAAGTTTTTAAAGTTTTGAGTTTACCCCGTTCGTTCCTTTACTTTTTAAAAAACTATTTTTTTTGCGTGCATACTTTTACGTACGTGTATGTATAAATTCGAGTTCGTCCACGGTTTGACGCTAACTTTTTTTTCAAAACAAATCTTTTCAAATATAATACATTTTTATGCTTATTTTATGTACATTTCGGATGGTCAACATTTCGGCCTAAATTTTGTTCCAAAACGAGTCAGTTCAAATATAATACGTTTTTTTTTTCACGGTATAAATTCGAGTCACTCTGTGCTTCGACCCCCCCCCCCTCAACAACGCGCGCCAGGTACAATTTTACTTTGCAAAATACTCATGATGTCCCCTTGATGTGAATGTGTTTTCTTTTGTCATTTTGTGGTTTATTTTTATACTCTAATTAATCCATTTTGATTATACGAGTCATTTTTTCTTTATACACGTTTTTATGTTTTTTTTGTATGATTCCTATGTGTGGGTCAGGTACATATAAATATGTTATGATTGTATGGTACAAATTTGATTTACTTTACATTTTGATCCAAATGCAATGCTTATACAAGTTACGTTGAGTTAAATTGGATACGTTGAAACACGGGTTCTCATATGATTAACGCATCACATAACGTTTTGACTGATTCATTCGATATTTGCAACGAGCCCGCAGCGCATCGCCTGCGGGTCTTATTACTAGTTCTTTTCTAAATAAAGAAAAAAAAATAAACCACTTCCTACCGGCTTACATTTCATCGTGACATGCTTTAGGTGGTTCGTCTCCCTATGAGGGCATGTCAAACCTATTGTAGTCTATATGTATTTATGTACCCCTCCGTCCTATTAAAAGTGTCATATTTTGAATTTTCAAAGTCTTTATTTATAAACTTTGACCTTAAATAATTTTGTTTGTGTTAAATAATACTTGATGAAAGTTATATGATTTGAGTGTGTTTTACAAGTGTTTTTATCCGGTTAATTTTCATCAAGTTTTATATAACGCAAAAAATATATATTTAAAGTCAAAGTTTATAAATAAAGACTTTGAAAATTCAAAATAAGACACATTTAATGAGACGGAGGGAGTAATAATAAATTATCATGATATAAAGAGATGGCTTTATGGTTTAAATCTCAAGCCTATACGACTTATTATTTTTTTTATCAATTCGTGTTCGAGCTTAACTATCAAAGCTTAATGTCATGGGATTATCTATTGAGTCCCTTTGCGGCGTTCTTGGGAAACCGAGGACCATCTTTTCCATCCCGCTTATTGATATGAGACACCTTTTTCACACCATAGACTCATTAGGAGTGTGCTAATTCTCAATTAGTGGAATTGAAGAAGTGTAATCACTTTTGGGATGCTGTTTGACTTGTCACATTCTTCTAGCACCACCAAAATATGTAGGTCCTTGTGCATGCTGCTTGTCTTCGACAATGCCTTTAAATAAAGGTGTTACTTTTAATTTGGCTAGAGGGACACTCACACAACTTGATCCCACTAGTACATAAGTAATAAGTAGGCAAAAGATGCCATAGGATTTTCAAAAGATGCGGTTAGCAGGTTGCAACCGCATCTTTTGATTCAACTGATAAAGTCATGTATTCATTTTAAAAAAAGCATCGCCAAAAGATGCGGGTCTAATGAAACCACATCTTTTGCATTTTTTAATTCATCCGATAAAGTTATAAGTCATGCATTCATTTGAAAAAAGCATCGCCCAAAAGATGCGGTTCTAGTGTAACCGCATCTTTTGCATGTATGAAAATTAAACAACAGCCTCTCTTGATATTGATGTCAAAATTTTGATTAACATCTTCTTATCTTCTTCCATTAATAATACCTTAAACAATATATGGATATATTTCAAAATTTGATCAGCATCTTCTTCCTTTAATATCTGAAACAAAGATTTCATAATTTTCATCATCTTTTTCCTTTAATACTTGAAGAAATAAAGGCTAATTAAATTTTTATAATCTTCTTCGTTTATCTTATGTATACATTAAACTGAAGGTATTATTTCATTTATGGAAATTTTATTTTAGTTTTATTGAATAATATTGAATATATTTTGTTATATTTAGGTAAAGGTTGAGTTTTACAAGTTTTTTTAGACATCTCATTCAATCATCAAGCAAAGGTGTGAAGTTTTACAAGTTTTTTTTAAACAAGGTCTTCAAGGCCGAGTACTCCCCGAGTAGTCGCTACAAGGTAGGCTACCGAGACGACTTTCATCAACTCCGACTAATTAGTCAGAATCGATCAAATGCGGTCAACATTGGCCAAAATCGGATCTAGTAGGTCAACTCGAGCCGAGTTTGACTTAAAATAAAATAAAATTTAATTTCTATGCCTATCATATTAAATATTGAATATCAATTTCACGTATTTTGTTATAAATATTAGTAAATTTACGTTATTTGACATATATTTAATTTTCAAAAACTAATTTCTTTATAATTTGGCATCTCCGAGTACTCCCCGGGTACTCTCCGCCTAGGTCGAGTACTCTCAACTCCCCGGTCGACCGACTAGGAAGCGCCTAACGACTTTTACAACCATGATATATATATATATATATATATATATATATAGGGTCAAGATTTAGAGAAAACGGTGAAAAGTGTGAGTACGGTGAGAACGCTTATGGGTCGTCCGATCAAAACAATCCATGGACTGGATTACGCGGTGACGTTTTCATAAATAACATCAATTTTATTATGTGGGACGCGCTTCATTAAGGGTAAAAAAGGTCTTTTACCGCTCATATTCAATACGCCATAAATTATAAAACGCCATTAAAAAAAACGCCATTAAAAACAAAACGCCAAAAATTAGTGATAAAACGCGTTGGATATTACAGGAAGATGAAACAACACAGTAACTGAATTTAAGTTATTAACATTTATTAGAAGAAATTCCCTCCTAAATTACGCGCCAAAAACATCATTATATAAACAAGGTAAAACATAGCTTCCATAATCACTACAATCTATCCAATTCTGCAAAAAACATCTTTAACCAAAAACGCCAACTTAACCAAAACGCCAAAAATGGCAACAATCGTTTCTTGGAGATACACTCTGGGAATCAGACGATACGTCCTCCGTTTTGACAACAGAAGAAGGGTGTATGTTAAGACGGTCAGGGCAATTATGAAGATGGAAGAAGAGATACAGAGGGCAATCTTATCCCTTGGCATCGCTCTAGACAACGAATGTCATGAAACACATATGCTTATGAAAACATTAACTAGGAAATTTGGACCAATCAAAGCAGATGTGAAGCCGGACCCTGTCATGACATCATGGCGTTTTGATGATGAAACAGACATGGTGACCGTTACATACGACAGCGGAGAGCAGGAAGTCTACTTGCTAGAAAACATCATGACAAAGCAACGTCTGGGTTTCATTGAAGAATTGCATAACACCACTTGTACCAACACAGAAATAGACTCAAAATTGGAGTTAATGCAAGACATGTTCAAGTGGAGGCTTCAGAATCTTCAGGAACAAGAAGCTGATGAAGTTGAAGGTGATGACATGGATGAATATCCAGATGAAGACTCCGAGGAGGAAGAAGATGACGCAAGTGATGGATACTTTTTGGATAAAGTACCTTCTGAGGAAGGCTTTAAATTTTTTTTCGTCTTTTTTTCTTCTGTGTAATCTTCTTTTTGTTTATTAAGATAATTAAATGATATATTTCTCTCTTTATTAGCAAAACGCCAAAAAAATACTAAATATGGTTATTCCTTACAAAACGCCAAAAATAACAAAAAATATTTTTTCTGCTTAATATTTTATTTACTCCGTTTTTGTATTTTGTCATCTTGGTCTGCATAACGCCATTTAATAAAAACGTCAAACTTAGAAAATGGGACGTCTATCACCTGTAAAACTGATAAAAGTTGATCAACACAGTAAATACAAAAACAGTAACTGAAAAGACAGTTACTTTATTACTATCATTTATTACAAAAAAAAGTCTCGCCTAAACTACGCGCCAAAAAACTCCTTGAAGAGAAGGGTCTATACACAATGAAATTGATCACACCCAGAAAACACAAACGCCATATCCTCTAGAAACCACTCACTTTAAAACGCCACAGATGGCAAAGCTTTCACTTAAATGGATTCTTCTTCTAAGGGGGTTATCTCAATAATATTTTGCTGAATGAGATGGACAAATATTCAAGAAAAAGAGACTGATGACAGTGATATACCATCATGTGAGCTTTGCTCTTGATGAATATATGCATGGAATAAAGGGATCAACACAAGTGTAAAATGCTATTTTGGACTCCATTATTACAAATAGTATCAAGCAAGAGTTGATCTTTAATGACATGCCACCAAACAAGAATATCACACCAAAAAATAGGATGCCACTAAGCAGCTTCGTCTGAAAAGGACGGGATTTATCTAGGGAAGTTGGCATCTAGCTAAGGTATTCAAAAAAGGTTCAAAACGCCAAAACAAATTCAAAAAGATAGAGGCTGATGACATTGAAGATTCGGAAGAGAAATTAGATTACCATTTTATATTTTTTTATTTTCATTTTTTATTGTTTTGATATCAAGTTATATGTTGTTTTGTTATAGAATTCTCTATACATAAAATACATTATTATATATGTAACACCTCGAAAATTCACGTCCTATAATGTGTTGACACGTGTCATAAAGTTTGAACGTGTGAAAGAATGTTATAAAAGGACTAAAGTTGACAAACATGGAAAGTATGTGATTATACGGATTCTAAGTGTCAACAGTGAATAAATATACTTCATAATAACCCTACATGATGTTCATAACATCAAACGAATAAATCATGGATCATACGAAGCTAAAAGTGAGAGATTACAAACTACAGGGGTCAAATGTGTCAACATGTTAAAGATATACCTCTGAGTGATCTTTTGACAAACCCGAAGCTTTGTAAATATAAATTATGCTCACGATAATGCACGATTAAAATTTCATAAAGTTTCGTTATCGTATGAGAAAGTTATGATCAAATTCGTGTGCGAGGGTTTAAAGTGTAAACGTTGAAAGTTAAGACTTTTCGGGTTAACCAAAAGTGTTCAGGGACTTGGAAAAGTGGGTATAAGTCCTAAGGCCCTTGTGGGTAAATATAAGGGGGTCAAAATGCAAGAAATAACCCTAGTTGCCCCTTCGTGAAGCCAAGAGACAAGTTGCAAAAATGAAAAATTGGAAATTCTGATTTCAGAGGGCCAGGCGGCCCGCGTGAGAAATCTTAAAACATGAGGCGGCCCGCGTGGAAGCATCAGAAGCAGAAAAAACAGGCAGCAGCCTGTTTTACGCGAATCTGACCCACTTGGCCGGTTTTTCTGCACTTTGGACGACCCCTACACTACCCTAACACACTAGAGACACATGTTGAATGGTTGTGGTCGATCATAGGGCTATGTGTCAAGCAATTGTGGTGATTGAAATCACTATAAAAGGCCCTTTAAGTTCACAATTGTTCTTCACACTTCATCTGCACTTCTGGTCGAATTTGGAGCTCAAACATGCTTCCAAGTGATCATATCTCGTGCATAGGACTCTTGTAAGTCTGCTAGTTCTTGTTTAATTGAGTTTAGCTAGGTTAATTAGCTAAAAGTCAAACCGTCGTAATTACGGTTTGACTTCGAGATTAGTCACTAATGACTCAGTCTTATCTCGAATTAAAAGTAGTTATAGGATGGTATTTATGTGGGTAATAAAACCCCAAAAGGGTTTCCCCTGATCACCATCCTAAGCAGGTCAAATGTCGGGCCAAACCTTTACTTAAAAAGTCAACATAATGCTTAAAATGTCATTTATGCATAATTAGCTATCTAGAACATATATAACCTGTTTGAACATTGTTATAACTTAGAAATAAGTGTAAGAACATGTCCCAACACGTTCAACCCGACTATTTCCTGTTTAGACCCGGTTCGGAACCGAAAGTCACATAGTTTGACTTTCACTTTGACTTTCAGTTCTGACCCGTTAAGGCATGTTTTAGAAATGCCTCAGAGCTTTAATTGGATTAGGATACATGTTAGAACAACCCTCTGTGATCATTCACCTTGGTTCACTAGTTATCCAATTAATACGCATATTTCCGTTAATTGCTCATATGTTGACCGTTATGCCCTTATTACCTTAAAACGTGATTTATGAAAATGTAAAAGTGTAGAAACCTTAGTTACTGATATATAAACTTGTATGAAAAGTTTGACATCAGTTTGACTTATAGATTAAGAGTTATGCTCAATATCGCAAAATTAGTGTTTTATGTTAATAAAACGGCGTAACTAGCGTATAGCCTAGTTAAGCCTACTTTTTGGTATCAAACTTAATGCCCACTGATGTAATATATTGTTTTGGGATTTTTAAAGATTTTTAATTAATTTTAGACTGAGCATAACTAGTAGTCGTAGGCTTAATCCGATAATTGCCGGTTTTGCCCTTACGGGCCATAAAATGAGTTTTAATTATCTAAACGACTCCAAACCTTTTGCTACTGATCACATATGATAAATAAATTATTTTAAGCCTTCTGGAAATATAAAAATATCAGATTTAAGTATCAAACCCGGAAATGGACTTTAATCGCCTTATTTAGCTTTTTTAACGCATAGTATGTTTTTAAAATCATATTGAACATACCCGGGTTGATACCTACTGATATATGAGGAAAATTATGATATTTTAACAGTAAGCAAAGGTTGATAAACTCAGACTTCAGTTTTGAGCTTTTCGGCTTATGTGAAATTACCAAAATGCCCCTTCGGTGCATAGTTTGGTTATAAATGATATATTTCACATATATACTTTACCCTACTGTTATAACTCATCAAATTGAGTATGTTTTCTGTTTACATCAGACCTGTAACTCAGTTAAACATCTAAACTCTTTTACAACCTTTAAAATGACCAAACTACCCCTACGGGGCATAGTTTGTGTTTGAATTCGTTCCGGGCATAATGAAAGGCATCTTACTGATGTCACAACATATTTGAATCATATTAACTTAGGAAACCTGTATATGGCTCTTACGGATACCCGTTACGCATATTACGCGTTCGGTTCGGTTTATGTAACAAGTTTACATAAATTAGCCGAAACGGGTCAAACCTTATCGGTTTTATCTCAAAATCCAGAATGTGAATAATAAACCCATATTAAACAAGTCTTCAAACTTGTCGGGTCTAGATCACATTCTATCCGGTCTTCGCTTAATCGTGTGTACGAACCGTATCTTTGAAACTAGCCGGTCTAAGCTTAAGCTTAATTAAAGACCCGTTAGGATTCTAATAGGTTATTAAAAACCTTCGTTCCAGATTAGGAGCCCAGTAAAAGCTATCTGTACTTGCTGATTTGATATACGGCTGGGATTGAATTTATCTTTAGCTCAGGTAAATACTTTTAACTTATTTTCCCTATACGGGCTTGGGTTACGGTACATAGCGTACCGCTTGATCGGGCATCAAATCTCCACGCTTAGTGGGTAGTTGAATAATTTGATCGGCTCATTTTAAACAGATTTGTTTACTTTACAGCCTTTGGGGGATTAATGACCATGTCCCGGATATCCTCGGCATTATCTTACGAGATGGCCACGACCTGAGCACGGGGTGTAGGCGTACACCTGTCAGTGTATAACTCTAGAATTGTGGTGTGTCTATTGATCTTTAACCCGGATACGTTCCGGGCTACTGAACGCATAAGTAACATGTAAATCGTTCTCAAGATTATCATATTAAATAATTCTCCCAAGTTAAAAAGATTAATTTTGCCTCTGTGCATTTTAATCAATGTGTCAAGATATTTTGTGCCACGTGCATTCAAGACAATTTACAAACTCTTTCTCCAAAATGAGTCAGTTGAATGTATTTACCAGTGTAAACTGACGTATTTTCCAAAAAGGCTAAATGCAGGTACTATACGAAATTGGCTGGATATGTCTCCTTAGCAACAATAGAAGTCTCGCAAGCTTAAGATGCCTAAAAGTCTGTTGAACTATTGTTTCCATTTTATGTTCGATCCTTCTGTGGATAAACTTCCGAATATTGTGACAATTGATATTACAATAATAAATTCGGTTGTATTATATTTTCAATTGCTTCCGCTGTGCTTAATAATATTATGTTGTTTGACTATTATGTTGCCAACCATGACGTCACGATACTCCCCACCGGGCCCACCGGTGACACTTGGAAATTCGGGGTGTTACAGGTTGGTATCAGAGCCAACACTGAGTGAATTAAACACTAGCCTTAGTGTTTAATCTCAGTTACACAATTGCACAATTCTAAACTTCTGAGTCTAGACTTAACTTAGGAATATTCTCAATCCTAATCTTGAAGTTTTGCTTCCAAATTTTTATATATTGGATACGTCGCCAAGCGAAGAAGCTGTAATAAGAATTCTCCACATCTGGAGCCTTGAAATGCTGAGCTTCGTACCGCGACCAGGATGAAACGTGCGACCAAGGAGAAAGCCTTCAAGAATTGAATGAAGAAGAAACTCCTTTGCTGAAGATCGTTTCCTCAATAGTCCTTATAAGGACATATTTACCTTTTCAGTCCCTTCGAGGACGACATTATTCCTTTTAAGTCCCGCTTAGGGCAACTTTATACTTTTATTTTTATATAATGGAATGATTAAGTTTAAACTTCCATTCTAAATAAGAAATATTAAATAAATGGAAAAATAATATTTCCTTTTTGCAAGATCTGCCATTATAATAAAATGGCAAAATCTAAAAGGGCAAGACCTAGCTTCGGGTCATATTAAGACCGGCCAAGATGGCAGTTCCGCAATTTAGATTCAGATCCATATTTACACCTCAATTTAAAAATTGTTCTGCGTTAATTATAAATTAAGAATCTTAAGTGTGAAACCTAGCCTCGGGTCAATTATAAGACCGGGCCAAGATGGTAAGACCTGTTTAAAAAGATTCAATTCCCTGTTAACATCTTAAAACATGTTAACACTCCTGGCAGATGTGATTCATTTAAAATCACACACGTCATTTTATATAGGATTCTTCAAAAGATTCCTAACCCAGTTTAATGATCCCTGAATCCTGGGTTTACGTCATCAATTAAGATGATCATATTTTAACCATACGTGGTAATATAGTGCCTACGGGCCTTGCTCATTTCTACATGAGCCAAAATACAGTGGTAGCTATGACTCCCTGTCAGATAAAGGTAATGAACTAGGTTCAAACCTCAAATGCTTTGATTCTCTAAAATCCTAGCATATAATTTAAAACTGTCCTTGTGACTAGGCCTATTGTGCCAATATACCTTCATGCTTTGATTCTCTGAAATCATAGCTTATAAATTATATATGTCCTTATGACTAAGCCAGTTGTGCTAATATACTTAAAGACCTTGATTCTCTAAAATCATGGCTTATAATTTAAAAATTTTCCTTGTGACTAGGCCTTTTGTGCTATTAAATAAAACTGTTATTGTTGCTTTGATTCTCTGAAATCATAAGCTTATAATTTATAAAAGTCCATGTGACCAGGCCATTGGGTGCCACTAATAAAACTGTTAATGTTTTATAATTAGGATAAATTATAATAGAAATCCTAAATAAATATGATTAATAAATTAACCAAATATGGTCTCGGTTTACCATGGTTAATGAATTTCCCTAAGGGGCAATTCAGTAATAAATATCTCTTATAAGGGAAGTGCCTACGGGCTATAGTTAATGTCCTCTGAGACTAAAGACAGTGGTAGCCTACAGCTCCCTGTCAGGAAAAGGTAATGAACTTTGATTCAAACCTTAATGCCACGATTCTCTGAAATCATGGCTTATAAATTTAACTGGTCTACGCGACTAGGCCATTGGTGCTATTATTAACTTATGAATTAGGATTTATGATAAAAATCCTGAATAAAATAAATATCCTTCCTTCTCTGTCAGGATGCAATTGAAGGGAATCTTAAAGGTGAAACCTAGCCTACGCGGCCAAGATGGTGAAACCTACTCAAGGGATTCAGATCCTTGTTAACACCTAGGAATGTGTTAGCACTCTTGACAAATGTGATTCGAGAAAATCACAACAGTCATCCTTATATTGGATTCTTCCAATTCTCAAATCTAGCCTAGTGATCTAGGAATCATGGCTTATATCATCCTATAAGATGATCATATTATAAACATCCGTTAGTGATAAAGTGCTTACGGACTAAACTTGTTGTCCGATAAGACAACGACAGTGGTGGTCTTTGACCTCCTGTCTAAAATGTTGGACTATGTCCAAACATAATAGTCTATATGATCAATGCGATCATGACTAATATCATCTAATACGAGGATCATATTATTTAACATCCTTTAGTGATGTCTTGCCTACGGGCAATAATATATTGTCCATTTGAGACATTAACATTGTTATCTTTATGATTCCTTGTCTAAGGTGGTGAGCTATGCTCAAGCCAAATAGTCAATATGATTAATGCAATCATGACTTATAGCATCTAATAGGATGAACCAATTATAAACATCCATGAGTGATGTTTTCGCCTATGGGCCAAATTATATTGTCCATGTGTGACAAAGACATTGTGATCTTTACGATTCCCTGTCCAATGTGGTGAGCTATGCTCAAGCCCAATAGTTCATATGATCAATACGATCATGACAAAAATCATCAATACGATGATTAAAAATTTTAAACATCCGTAATGATGTTTTGCCTAAGGGCTATATTATATCGTCCAACTGAGACAAGGCAATTGTAATCTTTTGTGATTCTTTGCCAAGGGGGTGAGCTATACTCAATTCCCATAGTCTATACTATCAGTGCGATCCTGACTAGTATCCTCAGTATGATAATCATAATATTAACACCCATCGTGATGAAATGCCTACGGGCTAAACTTTATTCTAGTGTCGGTTAGACAAAGATAGTAGTGATCTTTATGATCCCCTGTTCAAAATGGTGTGATTATACCCAAACCTAATAGTCAATATGATCGATGTGATCATGACTAATATCATTAGATACGATGGTTATATATAAACATCCATTAGTGATGTTGATTGGCTTATTTTTCTGCCAAAAGAATCGTCTTTCAAGACGATGACAGTAGTAGTCCATGACTCCCTGTCCAAAGGTGAAGAACCACGTTCAAACCTTGAAGCCCTAATCTAATAAGATTGCGGCTTATAAATTAAGGTCCTTGAAAAAAAAAATAGACCATCGAGTTATGTTTTAAAGTCATTCAGGACAAGCCTATGTGCTATAATTGGTCATTCATGACAAGTTAACATATTAAATGTTAACATTTCTGGTGACATGCCTTTGTACCAAATTTGATGAATGTCCTTATAACAAGGCCGTTTGTGCCATATCTAAATGTCATCACGACAAGGCCTTCGCGCCATATGATTACTTATGTCCTTCATGACTGTGCTTTATGCCATATTTTTCTACGTCCCTTGAGACAGGCTTCTATGCCATATATGTATATATATATATATATAATAAAAGCCTTTGAGCTATTTATAATCGTCCTAGTGACAAAGACAGTTGCGACATTATGGTCCCATGTCAAGCAGGTATTGGACTCGCTCCAAACTTTGCATGCCATTGATGGTCCCGTTGTGACCTAGGCTAAATATAATGGAAATACGTTCAAATAACATTCACTATGAATGTTCGGAACAGAATAGCCCATACGGTTTATGAATGCCGTGGCTAACCTAAGTCAGGTCATCAGGATGATGACTAATAATGGTTAAATCTTGGTGATTGGTACCAAGTTTCGAGTATGGAAAACTCGGATGAGGTAGACGAAAGTCGCAATGATAATAAGGCGACGAAAGTTAATAAAACTACAAACGTAAACCTCAATATTAATGGAGTTAATCTTCAAGCTGTGGTTGACGCAGCAGTTGAAAGGACCATGGAAAGATCATGAAATAATCTAAAGAGCCGAATGCTCCTCGCTCTAAATCTCATTCAAAACCATGTTAATTTACTCATGAGGAGATTTTGTTCACACTTCGTATATGAAGGATGAACCAAAGAAGGAGGATAACTCCAAGAAATCTGAGAAAGAGAGCGAGTACAGGCTTAATAAAAAGCAACGAAAGTTCAGTAAGAAGCCTGTATACCTCTGAGGTTGCTTCAGCATTAATAGATGGATGTTTTATATCCATTAGGACTCATTTTTGATGTCCTAGTTCCGTTAAATACAAGGACTCAATATGGTGATAAAATCAAGCCCATATTGTGGGTAATAAGAAGCAATTAATTATCAAGACTCCTTATGAGACAACTCTCATAATTACACGTATCCGTGCGATTAATTAATATTAAACATAAAAAAAATGGTGGAACTGGCCGTCCCCGGAATCGAACCTGGGTCTAGGCCGGCCGCACCCTTTCGCGCGCCTAGCCAACCGAGCTAGGTGCCTAGTTTGTGAAACTTCCATTATTAATTAAATATAAGCACTTGTACAATAAACTTCCTTATCATTTATCAATGATAATTTCTGCTAAGTGTCCTGTTTTTAATACAGGCAATAATAAATCTTCATGAACCATAAACTTAGCAAAAATATTTATTATCATCCACAAGGTATAACTACCAAGGAAACCATAGTAACCGATTCCTATAGATCGGCAAGGAATCCTTCCGAAAATCTAAGAGCACTCTTTCTTTCCATAGAATGCGACAACATATGTTATTTTAATTATTTTTCTCATTGTTTTTCTATCGCCTGCGAATGCCAAACTATGTTTGATAAAAGTGTCATATGAGGATTGGCGTATCCTAGTGTGTCCCATAGATTATTTTCATGTCTGATCAGCATGGAGGTTTAATACATGGAACCCCTGAGATATCCCAATGGTCATATTGTACTAAAGTCGACTAGTAGTATTCAAAGAAGATATCCAAAAATGGAAAAAAAAAAAATTTTGTAAATGTTCCCGACTAAGGAATTCGTGGACTTATAACATAAAGGTGTCAATTATTTGACACGAGTAATGGTGGATGAACTGGAGCCTGAGATATGGAAAAACTCTGTAGCCTCCTTGCAATCTTAATTATCTTCTCTTAAGTTTGCCCTGCTTACCTCCTGGGAGTCAGGTAGAACCAAGATTAATGTCCCGCTGTGGGCTGGAGTATTATGAAAACTCCATATTGATTATGGAAAAATCGAAACCTGGATTTAGTAGGTTTTAAGACATAGGCACATATAGCCTGACTCAATCTTCTGAGGGTTTTATATTATTAAATAAGAAAGACGGTTCATATTACTTACGTATTAAATGCCGCAACCCTAATTAGGCAACGATTAAGAATTTGCCATCAGCTACCCAGAATCTAAGGGCAAATTTTGGTGGATAGGCTTGAAAAGTCTGTAGCCACCTATGTAGCTAAATGCTTGACATGTGCGCAAGTCAAAGCCGAGCATCAAAAGCCGTCAGGCTTGCTACGACAGCCTAAACTTCCTACGTGGAAGTGGGAAATGGTAACTATGGATTTTATTACCAAGTTACCCAAGACAAGGAAAGGAAATGATACGATATGAGTTATAGTTGACTGACTGACTAAGTCAGCACATTTCCTACCCATCAAGGAGACTTATAGCTCCGATATGTTAGCCCAGTTATACGTAGATAAGATTGTAGCCTTACATGGCATACCTGTAGCTATTATCTCTGATAGAGATACTAGGTACACGTCACCTTTTTGGAAAAGCTTCCAACAATCTTTGGGCACACGTTTGAATTTTAGTACGGCTTACCATCCTTAGACAGACGGCCAGAGTGAGCGTACTATTCAAACGTTAGAAGACATGCTACGTGCATGTGCGATCGATTTGGGTGGTAGTTGGGATAAGAACCTACCGTTAATCGAATGCTCCTACAACAATAGCTACCACACCAGCATCAAGGCTGCGCCTTTCGAGGCATTATATGGTAGAAAGTGTAGAGCGCCCATTTGTTGGGCAGAAGTTGGAGATGTCCAGTTATCAGGACCAGAGATAGTGTTCGAGACGACGGACAAGATGGTCCAGATTTGTGACCGTCTCAAAGCTGCCCGGGATAGGCAGAAGAGATACGCTGATCCAAAGCGTAAGGATTTTCACTTCAAAGTAAGTGACAAAGTCCTACTGAAAGTGTCACCCTGGAAAGGAGTGATGCAGTTTGGTAAGAAAGGCAAGCTAAGCCCGAGATACATAGGACCTTTTGAGGTTATCGAACGTGTCGGGTCAGTTGCCTATAAGTTAAACTTACCTGAAGAGCTCAGTGGAATTCACAAAGTGTTCCACATCTGCAATCTGAAGAAGTGCTTCGTTGATGAATCACTGGTTATACCACATACAGATGTGCATATAGATGAGAGCTTGAAGTTTGTAGAAAAACCTTTGTCGATTTAGGATCGACAGGTAAAGAAGCTTCGAAGAAAGCATGTACCTATTGTAAAGGTCAAATGGGATGCCCGTAGAGGTCCCGAATTCACGTGGGGAGGTTGAATCCACGATGAAAGAAAAGTACCCTTACTTATTTCAGTAAATCTCGGGTCGAGATTTATTTTAAGGGGGTGAGGATGTAACACCTCGAAAATTCACGTCCTATAATGTGTTGACACGTGTCATAAAGTTTGAACGTGTGAAAGAATGTTATAAAAGGACTAAAGTTGACAAACATGGAAAGTATGTGATTATACGGATTCTAAGTGTCAACAGTGAATAAATATACTTCATAATAACCCTACATGATGTTCATAACATCAAACGAATAAATCATGGATCATACGAAGCTAAAAGTGAGAGATTACAAACTACAGGGGTCAAATGTGTCAACATGTTAAAGATATACCTCTGAGTGATCTTTTGACAAACCCGAAGCTCTGTAAATATAAATTATGCTCACGAGAATGCACGATTAAAATTTCATAAAGTTTCGTTATCGTATGAGAAAGTTATGATCAAATTCGTGTGCGAGGGTTTAAAGTGTAAACGTTGAAAGTTAAGACTTTTCGGGTTAACCAAAAGTGTTCAGGGACTTGGAAAAGTGGGTATAAGTCCTAAGGCCCTTGTGGGTAAATATAAGGGGGTCAAAATGCAAGAAATAACCCTAGTTGCCCCTTCGTGAAGCCAAGAGACAAGTTGCAAAAATGAAAAATTGGAAATTCTGATTTCAGAGGGCCAGGCGGCCCGCGTGAGAAATCTTAAAACATGAGGCGGCCCGCGTGGAAGCATCAGAAGCAGAAAAAACAGGCAGCAACCTGTTTTACGCGAATCTGACCCACTTGGCCGGTTTTTCTGCACTTTGGACGACCCCTACACTACCCTAAGACACTAGAGACACATGTTGAATGGTTGTGGTCGATCATAGGGCTATGTGTCAAGCAATTGTGGTGATTGAAATCACTATAAAAGGCCCTTTAAGTTCACAATTGTTCTTCACACTTCATCTGCACTTCTGGTCGAATTTGGAGCTCAAACCTGCTTCCAAGTGATCATATCTCGTGCATAGGACTCTTGTAAGTCTGCTAGTTCTTGTTTAATTGAGTTTAGCTAGGTTAATTAGCTAAAAGTCAAACCGTCGTAATTACGGTTTGACTTCGAGATTAGTCACTAATGACTCAGTCTTATCTCGAATTAAAAGTAGTTATAGGATGGTATTTATGTGGGTAATAAAACCCCAAAAGGGTTTCCCCTGATCACCATCCTAAGCAGGTCAAATGTCGGGTCAAACCTTTACTTAAAAAGTCAACATAATGCTTAAAATGTCATTTATGCATAATTAGCTATCTAGAACATATATAACCTGTTTGAACATTGTTATAACTTAGAAATAAGTGTAAGAACATGTCCCAACACGTTCAACCCGACTATTTCCTGTTTAGACCCGGTTCGGAACCGAAAGTCACATAGTTTGACTTTCACTTTGACTTTCAGTTCTGACCCGTTAAGGCATGTTTTAGAAATGCCTCAGAGCTTTAATTGGATTAGGATACATGTTAGAACAACCCTCTGTGATCATTCACCTTGGTTCACTAGTTATCCAATTAATACGCATATTTCCGTTAATTGCTCATATGTTGACCGTTATGCCCTTATTACCTTAAAACGTGATTTATGAAAATGTAAAAGTGTAGAAACCTTAGTTACTGATATATAAACTTGTATGCAAAGTTTGACATCAGTTTGACTTATAAATTAAGAGTTATGCTCAATATCGCAAAATTAGTGCTTTATGTTAATAAAACGGCGTAACTAGCGTATAGCCTAGTTAAGCCTACTTTTTGGTATCAAACTTAATGCCCACTGATGTAATATATTATTTTGGGATTTTTAAAGATTTTTAATTAATTTTAGACTGAGCATAACTAGTAGTCGTAGGCTTAATCCGATAATTGCCGGTTTTGCCCTTACGGGCCATAAAATGAGTTTTAATTATCTAAACGACTCCAAACCTTTTGCTACTGATCACATATGATAAATAAATTATTTTAAGCCTTCTGGAAATATAAAAATATCAAATTTAAGTATCAAACCCGGAAATGGCCTTTAATCGCCTTATTTAGCGTTTTTAACGCATAGTATGTTTTTAAAATCATATTGAACATACCCGGGTTGATACCTACTGATATATGAGGAAAATTATGATATTTTAACAGTAAGCAAAGGTTGATAAACTCAGACTTCAGTTTTGAGCTTTTCGGCTTATGTGAAATTACCAAAATGCCCCTTCGGTGCATAGTTTGGTTATAAATGATATATTTCACGTATATACTTTACCCTACTGTTATAACTCATCAAATTGAGTATGTTTTCTGTTTACATCAGACCTGTAACTCAGTTAAACATCTAAACTCTTTTACAACCTTTAAAATGACCAAACTACCCTACGGGGCATAGTTTGTGTTTGAATTCGTTCCGGGCATAATGAAAGGCATCTTACTGATGTCACAACATATTTGAATCATATTAACTTAGGAAACCTGTATATGGCTCTTACGGATACCCGTTACGCATATTACGCGTTCGGTTCGGTTTATGTAACAAGTTTACATAAATTAGCCGAAACGGGTCAAACCTTATCGGTTTTATCTCAAAATCCAGAATGTGAATAATAAACCCATATTAAACAAGTCTTCAAACTTGTAGGGTCTAGATCACATTCTATCCGGTCTTCGCTTAATCGTGTGTACGAACCGTATCTTTGAAACTAGCCGGTCTAAGCTTAAGCTTAATTAAAGACCCGTTAGGATTCTAATAGGTTATTAAAAACCTTCGTTCCAGATTAGGAGCCCAGTAAAAGCTATCTGTACTTGCTGATTTGATATACGGCTGGGATTGAATTTATCTTTAGCTCAGGTAAATACTTTTAACTTATTTTCCCTATACGGGCTTGGGTTACGGTACATAGCGTACCGCTTGATCGGGCATCAAATCTCCACGCTTAGTGGGTAGTTGAATAATTTGATCGGCTCATTTTAAACAGATTTGTTTACTTTACAGCCTTTGGGGGATTAATGACCATGTCCCGGATATCCTCGGCATTATCTTACGAGATGGCCACGACCTGAGCACGGGGTGTAGGCGTACACCTGTCAGTGTATAACTCTAGAATTGTGGTTTGTCTATTGATCTTTAACCCGGATACGTTCCGGGCTACTGAACGCATAAGTAACATGTAAATCGTTCTCAAGATTATCATATTAAATAATTCTCCCAAGTTAAAAAGATTAATTTTGCCTCTGTGCATTTTAATCAATGTGTCAAGATATTTTGTGCCACGTGCATTCAAGACAATTTACAAACTCTTTCTCCAAAATGAGTCAGTTGAATGTATTTACCAGTGTAAACTGACGTATTTTCCAAAAAGGCTAAATGCAGGTACTATACGAAATTGGCTGGATATGTCTCCTTAGCAACAATAGAAGTCTCGCAAGCTTAAGATGCCTAAAAGTCT
Source organism: Helianthus tuberosus (assembly GCA_030545235.1). Lineage (NCBI taxonomy): Eukaryota > Viridiplantae > Streptophyta > Magnoliopsida > Asterales > Asteraceae > Helianthus > Helianthus tuberosus. The sequence continues at coordinate 64,547,883 of CM060443.1, forward strand.
GTTGAACTATTGTTTCCATTTTATGTTCGATCCTTCTGTGGATAAACTTCCGAATATTGTGACAATTGATATTACAATAATAAATTCGGTTGTATTATATTTTCAATTGCTTCCGCTGTGCTTAATAATATTGTGTTGTTTGACTATTATGTTGCCAACCATGACGTCACGATACTCCCCACCGGTGACACGTGGAAATTCGGGGTGTGACAATATAAAACGCCAAAAACTACAAACACCAAAGCGCTAGTAGTATGAAAACTGGGAGAACGGGTGATGGCAAAGCACCTTGTAAAATATATTAAACGCCAAAAAATTCACTAAACGCAAAAAAAAAATGGTCTTATTGTAATCTTATGCAAATATTAATGACTCGTAGTGAATTATTATACAGAACAACACAAAACGCAAAAAACAATTGATCAGAAAACGCTATAACACCAAAAAAAATTATCTATGTGACACAAAACAATTAATTCAACGCCAAAAAGGTTAATAAATACAATTAACGCCAAAAAAACTTAGACGCCAGAAAACATTATACCGTGTTGGGAAAATAAAAGAAGATTGAAAAGACAAAAAAAAACCCTCCGCCCTTCTCTATGTCGCGTGACACATGTTGGGCCAGGATGCGTTCTCACTGTTCTCACACTTTTGAGCGTTGTCTCCTGATCCCGTTTATATATATATATATATATATATATATATATATATATATATATATATATATATATATATATATATAGAGAGAGAGAGAGAGAGAGAGAGAGAGAGAGGAGTTGGGTAGAAAGTGTGTTTTTCCTAGAAAGTATAGGAAGCAATAAGAATGTGACACGTGGCATGGAGGGATTTTAACTAAAAGGGAACTTGTGTAATTTGACATTTTATTTTATTTTTGGAATTTTATCTCTCATTAACTAACAATGCCTATAATTATGGAAACTGTTTCTCCAAGATTTTTTTTGTATTTCGCAACCTTCTCATTCTTCGTCATCGTCAAACACTTCTCCATCTCCACCATCTCCGAGTTCATCATCACCATTCAAATACTGTTCGTATCATCTCCGTTTTCTTGACGATGTGTTTTAACAGCAAGCAAATTAATACAGTTGTGATTTAGCAGCAAGCAGATTCATACAGTTGTGTTTTAGCATTCAGATTCATACAGTTGTGTTTTAACTGCAAGCAGATTCATACAGTTGTGTTTTAGCATTCAGATTCATACAGTTGTGTTTTAACAACAGGCAGATTCATACAGTTGTGTTTTAGCATTCAGATTCATACAGTTGTGTTTTAAGAGCAAGCAGATTCATACGCTGTGTTTTAACAGCAAGCAGATTCATACAGATGTGTTTTAACAGCAAGCAGATTCATACAGTTGTGTTTTAGCATTCAGATTCATACAGTTGTGTTTTAACAGCAAGCAGATTCATACGTTGTGTTTTACCATCCATGTTGGTAATGCTGGAGGATTTCTTGACGCTGTGTTTTAACAGCAAGCAGATTAATACGATGTGTTTTCTTGATGTGTTTCTTCATGAAGGATAGAAAGAAGAGAGAGAGAGAGAGAGAGAGAGAGAGAGAAAGGGAGAGAGAGAGAGAGAGAAAAAAATCGCATGAAATTTGGGGTGGTTATGGAATGACAATTATTCCCATATTTAAAACAAGCTAAATGACATATCTACCCCTAACTAATTCAATAATCCTATTTTTAAGAAACACATATTACCAAAATGCCACCAAGATGATCCCAACCATTAAACACACTCATTGGATGGCCCAGATCGCTTCCTAGACTTTCTAGGAAAAACACACTTTCCTTAGGATCCCCACGCTATATATATATATATAGAGAGAGAGAGAGAGAGAGAGAAAGTGTAGAATACAATAGCTCTAATCCTACATTTCGTACGCGATGCCCACAGCCCTACACGTGTCCCTGATTCATTTTTCTTAGATAAGGGTATATCAGACATCCCGTTCAATCATCAGAGGGCAAATTAGACAATTCCTTCAACAAGCAAGCATATCATGAGTTCGTTACACAACTATCTCTGTAATTATGATTCGTATCAGTTCGATTTTTAGGTTTTTATTGATTGTTTGATTGATTCGTATCAAATCAGAGCGTTACATTTGAAGAAACCTAAACACATGCGATTTCATGAACAATAACATGCATATTAAAATAATAACATGCGATTAGACGATGTGCGCATTAAATAATAATATACACAGCAATTTCATAACATATAACATATACACTAAAAAAATAACATGCGATTATGTTTTAGTGTAACATGCGAATTCCCAAAAAAAAAATTGTAACATGCGAATTCCCACAATTAACTAAAATATGCACATTAAAATATGTACATGTGAATTCCCATAACTAATTAAAAATTGTAACATGCGATTCCCCCATTAAATTATTTTAATGAATTCCATTTGCGAAATCATAATATGTGAAATCCAATAAAATGAATATGTATTGCAATGTTTCATTTTGAATTCGCATGTACGTCTTAATGTTTTTTTTTTTTGTTTTTTTTCAAGGAATTCGCATGTGTGTTACTCAGTTCTTATTTTTCCAAGGAATTCACATATTACTAAATATTTTTTTAAGTCGCATGTGAACCTTCCCATTTAAATCGCATGTTATTTTTTTCAAGAAAACAAATCGCACGTGTATAATCTGTGTGTGTGTGTTACTGTTCATCTTCTTCGATTGCTGGTCGATCGTTGTTAGTCTTCTTCCGTTTGACCCTTACAACTCCCAAATCAGTAGTTCTTATTATCGATATTGCACCAAAAGGAACGAAGGGAGGTTGGGGATGAAGAATTTCAGGTTTTTGAATTTGATTTAGGGTTTGATTTTGAACTATCATCGGTCAATTACAGAGATTTATGACCTCGCAATAACGTTTTTAACCTTCTTGGTATGATTTAGATATATTAAAATGATTAATTTAATCATTTAAATTAGTTTCGCCCGCGTTTGATCGATAGAAGATCGTACGGCTGAGGGCATCATGTACATAATGTAGGATAAGAGGTATTGTACGTTAACCGGCCTCTCTTTCTCTATATATATATTTATAGGGAGAGGATCATGAGAAAACTACATATAAATGAGAAAACTAGAAAACTAACTAAAAAACCTAAAAAAAAGCTAAAAAACATATCAATTTTTTTTTACAATTTTTTATAAAAAAATCGCTAGTTTTTATATATAAAAAAAATTTCAATTTTTTTTTGTTGTACTGCACATATGCATTATACGTGTAGTACACATGTGCACTATATCCGTAATAGTGCACATGTGCAACACAACAAAAACCTTTTTTTTAATTTTTTTTTTTGAAATTTTTTTCCATGCATAAAAAGCTGCGATTTTTTTATAAAAATTAAAAAAAAATTTGGTATGTTTCTTTGGCTTTTTTAGTTAGTTTTTTGGTTTTCTCATTTTTTTTTTTTTTTAAACTAGTTTTCTCATGATCCATCCTGTATGTATATATATATAGCGTGAGGTTCATTGGGGAACACTAAAAAAATAGGGAACAGTGGGAAACCGACTCAAACGAACTCCGATTGGACTCATTCCAGCGGCGTTGGAACCGTCTCGTCGAACCCTAACTAGGATCTCCTAACCCTAAACCCTAAATCATAACCCCTAAACCCTAAATATATTAGGGTTTGGCTTTTAGGGTTTAGCCTTAGGGTTTATCTTTAGGGTTTAGAGTTTAGCTTTGGGGTTTAGGGTTTAGCTTTAGGGTTTAGCTATAGGGTTTAGCTTTAGGGTTTAGCTTTTAGGGTTTATAGTTTAGATTTTACGGTTTAGCTTAGGTTTTAGCCTTATTTTTTAGCTTTAGGGTTTAGAGTTTAGGATTTAGGGTTTAGGGTTAAGAGATCTTAGTTAGGGTTCGACGAGCCGGTTCCAACGCCGCTGGAATGAGTCCAATCAGAGTTCGTTTGAGCTGGTTCCCCACTGTTCCCCACTTTTTTAGCGTTCCCCAATGAACCGTCCCCTATATATATATATATAGGGAGAAGATCATGCGAGAACCACCTCTTATTGCGAGAACCGCGAGAACCAATGTGAACACACCAAAAATGCCTAAAAATAGCTAAAAATCACACAAAATTTTTTTTTTTGATTTTTTTAATATTTTTTAGGTTAAAATCGCTACTTTTCGAACCCAAAAAAAAAAAAATTTTTTTTTTTTGCTTCGAAAAGTAGCGATTTTAACCTAAAAATATTAAAAAAAACAAAAAAAAAATTTTGGATTTTTTTTTGATTTTTTTAGATTTTTTGGGGGTTTAGTTTTTAGCATTTTAGCTTGGGGGGGGGGGGGGGTTTAGGTTTTGGGGGGGGGGGGGTTAGGTTTTTTTAGCTTGGGGGGGGGGGTTAGGTTTTTTTTTTTTTGGGGGGGGGGGGGTGGGGTTAGGTTTTTTTTTAGCTTGGGGGGGGGGGGGGTTAGGTTTTTTTTTGGGGGGGGGGGGGGGGGGGTGGGGGGTTTAGGTTTTTGGGTGAGGGTGGTGGGGGTTAGGTTTTTTTAGCTATTTTAGGTTGTGTTCACATTTAGGTTTTTGGGGGGTGGGGAAGAGGGTTTAGGTTTTTGGGGGGGGGGGGGGGTGGGGTTAGGGTTTTTTTTAGGTTTTTTTAGCTTGGGGGAGGGGGGGTTAGGTTTTTTTTGGGGGGGGGGGGGGGTGGGGGGTTTAGGTTGTTGGGTGGAGGGGGGTTAGGTTTTTTTAGGTTTTTTTTAGCTTGGGGGGGGGGGGGTGGGGGGTTTAGGTTTTTGGGTGAGGGGGGGTGGGGGTTAGGTTTTTTTAGCTATTTTAGGTTGTGTTCACATTGGTTCTCAAGGTTCTCACAATAAGGGTGGTTCTCGCATGAGCTCCTCCCTATATATATATATATAAATATATATATAGGACAAAGATCCGTTAGGAACCACCCCTTATTGCGAGAACCGCGAGAACCAGTGTGAACACAAACAGTAATTCCTAAAAAAATCTAAAAAACACCCAAAATTTTTTTTTTTTTTTTTTTTACTATTTTTTTTGAAAAAATCGCAATATTTTGTTAATAAAAAAAATAAAAAAAAATTTCAAAAAAAAAAAAAAAAAATTTCGAGTAACAGTTATCCATGCACATGTGCATATGTATCGTTTCTTTGTCAAATTCCGTAATTCATTACAAATAATAGTCAATTGCACTTTCATTTACACTACCACGTGTAATACACTACTTTTTACGTTAACAATGTTAGAAATGCACATGTGCATTTATATGTATTAACAGGAAATAAGGTGTTTTGGTACACTACTTTCTCTTTCATCTATCGTTCCATCCATAATACACAAGCATGCACATGTGCATTTTTGTCATTTCTTTGACAAATTCCGTAATTCATTACACATATTAGACAATTGCACTTTATTTACACTACCATATGTAATACACTACTTTTTACATTACCAATATTAGAAATGCACATGTGCATTTATATGTATCAACATTAAATAAGGTGTTTTGGTACACCACTTTGAATACACTTTTCTTTTTCATCTATCATACCATCCATAACACACTACCATTACCTCCTACCATCCATAATACAATACCATTATCTCCTACCATCCATGATACAATACCATTAACAATATTTTCACTTTAATACATGTATGTAAACACCATTTATACCATCCAATCAACATATTACATAAAAAATTGACAACTATAACCAAACCATCAACCACTAGATATAACTAACCAAAAAACATGTATATGAGCCTACTTCTCCATTCAAAATCACAAACTTTTTGTAACAAAACACGTTATATCATGGTTATACCTAATTATGCACATGTGCATTTTGAATATTGGTAATGTAAAAAGTAGTGTATTACTAATGGTATTGTAAATTAAAGTGCAATTGTCTATTCCTGATAACGTATTACTGAATTTGTTGAAGTAATGATACATATGCACATGTGCATAGATAACTGTTACTCGAAAAAAAAAGTTTTTTTTTTTTTTTTTTTTTTTTATGGTAACGAAATATAGCGATTTTTATTAAAAAAATATTAAAAAAAAATAAAAAAAATTTTTGAGTGCTTTTTTGATTTTTTTTAGATTTTATTTTGTGTTCACATTGGTTCTCGCGGTTCTCGCAATAAGGGTGGTTCTCGCATGAACCTTACCCTATATATATATATATATATATATATATATATACACGAATGTGTGATATGAGTTTGTATGTATGATATGTGTGTACCTGCAGTAATTCTCAATACTTGTTAAAACACCAAAAACGGTAGCACACTCAAATAGTATCAAATCTACAAAATAACAATATTTAACAAGCTCCACTAGTTTTGAACCGACTAAAGCAGTATTCACAAAAAAGAGTTGACATGGTTTAGCCGACATGATACATACACAACTATCAAAGTAACAAACAACACTGGTGGCTAAAATCAATATGCTATTAAAAACAAATATAAATGGTCGGTTATATACTAACAGAATTGATCAATCAAAATAAAATGGCATTACCCAAGCCAGGTCAAATGGGCCAACATATAAATATCAAACGGGTAAAGTATAGGTATACAAAATGAAACAGTAATAATGTAGCAGCATAAAATGTGACGGGTCATACGAATTTGAAGCGAAACAGGTCAAAATACAAGAATGTGAAACAAAACGGCTCAAGATATAGAAATATAAAATAAAACGGATTAAAATATAGAAATCTAATATGAAATGGGTCGAACGGCCAAAATGTAGTCGAATATCATTAACGGGTCAAATTTTATGAACTTGTAATTAATCAAGTCAAACGGGGCAAAATATAAGCAGACTCTAAATAGATCTGGTAGTGGGACAATACTTGGTAAGGTCGAACAATACTTGTAGTAATATTGTAACACCCCGTGTTTCGAAAGTCAAAGTCAAAGTCAAGATTGAAGTCAAAGGAAGAAAAGTTTGCTAATTGCGATCTGTCTCTCCTTGCTCAATTCCTGTTTTGACTTCTTTGACTTGTAATTAGTCTATTTTATTTTCGTTTTGGTTGTATTATGTGGAGTATCTATTAATAATCGCATATTAATCGCTATTTATCGCATGTTTAATCGCTTTATCGCTATCGCAATCGCACTCGCAACTCGAAATACGCATTTTGGTTACTAATATACGTGTGTGTGTGCCATAGGTGTTACTTGTGCATGTTTATTTATGTTATGTCGTGGTAATCAATCGAAACGCAATCGACTCAATCGCAATCGAAATGGTATGATAATTGGTGGAAAAGAGATAGTGCGAGATATGAGTAGTTGGGATTAAAAGTAATTTGACTAGGAAACTCTATCGTATCGAAACGCTCGCAATCAAAATCGAGACATCAAAACTCGTCGCGCCGAACACTCGAACGAGGTGACTGGTCGACCAGGCTGTCCGCACAGGCTGCCTAACCGTTCGACCAGCCCCTTTCCACTTTGGGTAACCCTATAAATACCCATTGTCACTTTCAAACTTTCTACTTTTGGCAAGTGACGTCCGACCAGCTTGTTTTCCTCACTTTTCTTCAGATTTCTCACGATTCCGGTAAGATCTCGTCCTAAATCTTGTACTTCCTTAATCTACACGCACTCCTACACCTTTCTATCTTTTGAATCTTAACTTTTAACCGTGAAATCACCAAGATTCAAGGTGTTCTAGGATGACGTCATCATGTGTTCTTGAAGAACTTCATGTTTTGGTCTCAATCCACCAAGAACAACTTAGATCTAACCAATTTCCACATAAACTAACATGTGTCACACCCCGGCCACGTAAAACAACAAAACGTGGCGGAAACGTCGGGGAGTGTTGTAACAGAATCATTGCTTCATAACACATGGAAATCTGAATATTGTTTTATTGATTAAAAGTGTTACAATGTCTTGACAATCAAAGAAACATTACATAAATAACTAGTCTTGCATCTTTTATTGTCGCTAAGGCCCAAGTCCGCCTAAGTGTATCTTGATAAATCCTAAGCATCATATCCTGAAACACATGTGAAAATAGGTACGTCAGCATAAAAATGCCTGTGAGATACATAGGTTTTGTGAAAATAGAATTCATGACTTATGTTTAAGAAAATGTTTAGTCATGAACCTTGTAATTTGCTTTGTCTTGTAAATCATTTGAAAAGTGATAAGTAACCAAATGATATATATGTCTAAAAGAATAATACATGGTTAAGTAAATAACCAAGTAAAATGAGTTTATATCAGATAAGTTGTTTGTAAAAGAATGTATTGTGAAAAGTATGTTATTTGTATAAAATGTTATATGTCTAAATTGAAATAATTCAAATAACGCTACGATATGTAATACCATACAAGCACTTATATATAGGAAGTACCAGCGGCGTATCCACCATGCATGTATCATATTACACACGCCTCGTTACTTAAATCACTTACTCAAACCAAACCACCAAAGTAAAATGTTTATGTATTATCAAATGTCAAAATGTTTGTGTGAAAACCATGTCTAATGTCTATGTCTAATGTAAATCATGAATTGTGTATATCAATGTCAAAATGTTTATGTCTAATGTAAATCATGAATTGTGTATATCAATATCAAAATGTTTATGTCTAATGTAAATCATGAATTGTGTATATCAATGTCAAAGTGTTTATGTATAATGCAAATCATGTAATGTGTATCCAAAATATCATGTATGGTAAGTGAAATATATCAACTAAACCATATGTAAAATGCACAAAACAAGGCATTGAAGTAAAACATGGTTTAAATCAAAGTTATATTTTGTGGAACAAATGCATGCTATACTGATATAAACTTCTATGCGGTATTGTGATAATGCATACATCCAAGCCTTGTGACTGTAGAATAAACCCTAGCACAAAGTCTAAGGTCCACCTAGAAATGTATTCGGATTCGATCATTCCCTCCACCCAAACAAACCTAGGGTTCAGGAATGGGAGTTGTCAAGTCCTATGGTACCATTACCTACTAACAAGCGGCGTAGCTAATGTTAATGAATGTATATTGTCCCATTTAAACAACCCAAATGTCATACCAAAATGTAAGCATGTGATGAATAACAAATGTACTAAGTATGCAACAAATGAACATACATAGCATGTGATGTGATGTAATGTAAAACAATGCACTAAGTATGCACACAATGGACATACATAGCATAAAATGTAATGTAAAACAAGAGTATGCACACAATGGACATACATAGCATAAAATGTAATGTAAAACAATGTACTAAGTATGCACACAATGGACATACATAGCATCAAATGTAATGTAAAACAATGTACTAAGTATGCACACAATAGACATACATAGCATAAAATGTAATGTAAAACAGTGTACTAAGTATGCACACAATGGACATACATAGCATAAAATATAATGTAAAACGATGTACTAAGTATGCAACAAAGGACATACATAGAAAAAACATAATGAAATCATGTACTATAAATGTACTAATGAACATAACAAGCATATGATATGAAAACATGAAAGGCACGAAAGTAACAAGTAGGCACCTGTGTTTCACCCCAAAATGTTTGGAAAACAGTAAAAGAGGGGTCTATGTACTCACTTGAGATTGCTTAGTAGCCCTTGAGTAACAACCAAACAATGCTAGAGATCACGGATATCAAACGGCACCTAATATAGGTAACTATGTTAATATACCGGACCTAAATCGGAGGATTTGATAGGATGAGGGTTCGTAAACCAAACGAGTATGGAGACTCATGTAATATGGTTTAACAAAGCCTACATACCAAAATGAAACCTAACCTAAGTGCTTACGACCCATTATGACCCGTTTAGGTAGCTTATGCTACTTTAACGCGTCGTTCGCGTGAAACGCGTTCGGAACGCCTAACTAGTCCTATGACAAGTTATATATGCCTTAACATGTCTAATATTGTTGCCAAATCAGTTTAGATACCAAAACTTATGTTACATATGCTTAAAATGAATTTTGGCGTAAAAATGGCATTTTGGTCATTTACCTAAGGCATATATACTACCTATCATACAACTAACTAAATGTCGTGACCATAAGGTATAACCTCGGAAGGTTATTCCCTATACAATTATGGTCACCTAATGTGTTTGGTCGAATCCTAATGATCGACCAAACGGGTCGGGTTCGAAAGTATAAGCGATTGTTTAGATCGCTTACCTTACGACCCTATATAAGCACTAAACTAAAAGTGACGAGCTAAGCATGTTAAAACATGCTTAACTAAGTTTAGAAAACAGGTTTGGTATCAAAACAAACGGTTTTGATACCTAAAAGTAGTTTGGTTACAAAATACGCAATAACACGTATTTTGGCCGAAACTACGACTCGTCACTGAGCCTAGATAACGTGGTAATCAGTAGGTATAGTCACTAGGGACTATAACCATCGTGATTACGCTCACGTTATGAAGTTCAAACGAACTTCGCATTGACCATAAACTGGTCAATGCAGAAAGTCAAACAAAGTTTGAGTTTAACGCTAAAAGAATAAAAGAACGAAGGAACACTTACAAAGGGTCCATGAATGGAAGGTTTGTATCCGAACACTCTCAGGTATGAAGTGTTAAACACAACAACTTAGAGAGCAAGTTCAGATTTCAAAGGTGTGGGTTTTTGGGGTTGAAAGGGTTGGGTATTTATACGATTTGGACCACCGTTAGGATCGTACCTCGAATACTGTGTTTCAATCTTGTCCCTACACTTGTTGCAACCCTTGGTACCCAAATTTGCCCCCCCATGATCAGGTAATGACAAGTGTGGGTGAGTTTTGAGTGGTTAACAGCTGTAAACAGGTGTTAAACTGATTTAACCTGATCTGGGAAGCTGACATGGGTCGCGTAAGGGGGCACACAACACTCACGCGGGCAGCCTGGCCCTTCTGGTCAGAAACAAGTTTCAACAAATGTCAGTTTTGGTCCCTGTTATGCATTAAGACCATTTCCGACATGTTTAAGACCCGTTAAGCCAACGTTAAGGCCCTAAAATGATGCCTAAACATTTTGGAAATGCAACATGCTCAAAAAATATGCCGGATGTTGGTTCGTTTGGTCGTACGATCGCGATGTTCGCTTAATTACGACGGAATGCGCATAACGCGAAAAACGATCCAAATTGCGTGACGAAAGGGTTTTTCTCATGCCAAACACTAAAATAAAATATTTTAGTGCTTACATAAATTTTTGGATGTCCGGATGTATTCAGAACGTAAGTTATACGCGAAAATGCAAACTTGTGCACTTTTTGACGCTTTTAGTCCCTGAATGACCCAAAAGTTTATTTTAGCACACCGAACCCCTTAAAGCCTATTTCTAAGCTATGTAAAGGATATTTATGGTATGTTTAACTTATGGTCATGTTTCGGAATGTCTGTTACAGTTCAAATTGGCATACTTTCGCAGTTTGTCAAATTTAGTCCCTATAAGCGAATATACTTGATTTCGGCATACCAAACCTTCCAAAACTTATTTCTAAGTTATGTAAAGGTTATTTAAGGTATGTTAAGCCTATGTCACTATTCCGGAGTGTTCGTTGCATTAAACTGGTTATATTTACGCATTAGTGCGCGTATAACCTTCCAAAAAGCGATTTAGAGCCCGAAATCGAACAAGAATTGATATGTGCAAAGGATACACATATTTGTACAAATCCCAAGTATGAAATACAATATTTCATTGGTTTGGTATTTGTTTGATGGTCGCAGTGACCCAGGTGTCACAGTCTCCCCTACTTTAGGAAATTTCGTCCCGAAATTTATTCAGAGGAAACTTGTGAGAGCTTGAAACATGAAGTTGAAAAGATCAAACAACACTGGTTAGAGTCCTGAACTTCTAGTAACCTTACAATAACATCATGCTTGCAATGTGAGAGGGACCCTTATATACAAGTATATAAAGCGTCATTGGTGTGTCCACTGTACCTCTATTACATTGTTCACATTTCGTTATGGTTGTCACTATCGGTTCTTACACATAATAAGTCTTACCGAGGTTTCCGTGCACTGAACTTCGCAATTATGTATGCATCCATAATTACGTAATTCCTTGCATAGTCACGTAGTGCATCTTATAATGTGTAGGGGAAGAAAGCAATGAACGAGCTTGTGATGATTGTGACTAGACCACCTTAGGGTCCTTTTAATTAAATCAATAAATGATTTAAATAGACTACCAAGGAGTCTGTTTAGCTACATCAGCGCATGTCATTTTTAACCAGATTCTGATTAATTCTTTTTTACTAGACCACTAGGAGGGTCTCTTATGAATCATGGAGTGGTACTATATAATCCAAGGGTCTTAACTAACACGTAGAAGCCCAATAAGGATTTAGGGTAGTACCTTTTTGAATATCCTTCTACGAATCCCTCATATGAAGATACGAAAGGTTCTACGAGGATTTGGATAACCAATATCCAGAGTATACAAAAACACAAAAATGCATAAAAGAAAACACAAAATGCATAAACACATAATCACATAATTGTTTAACTTGATTTTAGATTTGCTATCATTTTGTTAATTTGTTCTGCTAACTGTGCACATGTATTCAAAGCACACCAGGTATCCAATCAGTGGATTTTGATTGGTGCTTTAAATATTTCTAAGAATCTAACTATAAAGATAGAAAGATCTTTTAAAGGGAAAATTCGATTTCGATTATAAGGAACCGAAATGTTCGAATTAAGGTACACAAGGAATCCAATTAAGGACTCTGATTTGAATGATAATCATCCACAAGGGTCTAATTGTGAAGATAAAAAGATCCCATATTGATTTTAGAAGTTGAAGATGTTTTGAAACCTTGCACTGGATGTGCTTAAGTCAAAACATGAAGTAAAAATGCTTATGAAGTTGAGATGCTAGATATGTCAAGGCGACATATGAAGCAGAATTTGGAGGTTAAGTCAATGTATGAGAAAAAAAATATTTTTGAAAATTATGCATGGAGTTCAAAAAATGTGTTCAATGTTTTTGAAACCTTATATATAATACCTTTGAAATCATAAAGTAGGTGTATTAGGTAGGTATATATTTATAAAAAAAAATTGTTTTAAAATCATGCGAGATGAATTTTGAAATTATGTATAAGGTTTTTGAAAACATGAATGATGCTTTTCGAAATCATGCACTTGATAAGAAAATGTACTGTGTTAATATTGTTTTCAGACTATATGAAACATTTTGAAATTATGAAGGTTTTTTTTTAAAACATAGCCAATGTTTTTGAAATAACATAGACAATGCATTTGAAAAAATTGTTTTCAAACTATATGAAATGTTTTGAGATCATGAAGATTGTTTTTGAAATACTTGTATTGTGTATGTTGAAAAATCAAAACGTAATGGGTATGAGATTTGAAAATACCCTTAGTTATCTAACCAAGGATTCAAAGGCACAGATGTGCAGAAGCATTATTACTCATAATGTCACTTTATTTTCTGTACTTCATATCTTAGAATGAAACGAGTACTTAGAATTTTCTATGGGAATCATGAGTAAACACAAGAATGGGAAATATTCACAAGAGTAGTTTGTAAGGAACATAGTTCCTTAATGTAGGTATTATAGGGAAATGCCATACACACATGTAACTACACTTGTATATCAGAATTTGTGATCAACGATGTATTTATAAACAAAACTGATTGTTTCACATTACAAGAAAAACAAAGAAATAAAAGCATAAGATTTAAAACAGTAACATCTTATACTCAGCCAAATGCTCATCCGTGGGTCAGATTTGCATTGACAATCTTTGTTCACTTGTTCCTGAAATAGCTCGTCTCGCCGTAGTTGTACCAAGTACCAGATGGTAAACGAGCTGTAGCAGGGTTGACTTGGGGTTGGTTTGGACCACCTTGGATTGGGTTGAATTGACAAGCATTTGCCAGGTGACCGAGTCGTCCACATGATGCACACAGACGACACTGCAGGTAAGCTCGGTGAGGTGCATTACACTTGTTGCGCATCAGTGCAGTACCGACATAAGGTTTCCTAGCAGGAGGTTGAGCAGCAGCAAGGTTTATAACAGCTTTGTTTTGGATAGCAAAGCGGCATATGTTAACCAAATGTCCCCGCCGTCCACAGTAGGTACATTTGAAGCAGGGTATGAGGTTTGAATGATGACGGTTGCATCGTTTGCACCACGGGGCAGTTCCAAAGTACGGCTTCCTAGCTGGTGGCGCTGCCATTTGGCTAGGTCCCGCTTGATTAGGTGTAACTGCTACGGGTTTCTTTGAAGCCTTACGCTTCCTTGATTTTGGTGCAGGCTTGACTTCTGCTTCCTTTGGTGACTCTTGAGTGGCTTCATTGTTGAGACGAGACATGGCAATGCCTAAATCCACCGTCTTCAGAATCACTTCGCCTATTTGCTGAGCAAATTTGGCTGTTTGCTCGGACATTTGACCGTTGCTGAGAAGAAGAGACATTCTAGAAGGAAATGAAAGACATAGGCAGAAACAAGTGAAATGTTATCGGAAAATCAAAATAAAATGGCAACGCATAAAATTGCGATAATTTGTTTGTTACCTATGGCAAACAAATGAGACGGTGACTAATCAAAGTAAACAGGTCATATTAATGTATTACTGAAGACATGCTCGCCTATAAGTGAACACTCACCCCAAGAGTTCCCAGGTAAGAGTGACTGGTCCGATTCTGCGGATTTGTACGAACACTCTAGCCTTAGACAGAAAACTCAGAGTACAGGTATTCACCCTCCCAGTTTGCACGTGTTCACATTAAAAAACCAAAACTTTGACGAGATTTTGAAAACTTTGAAGGTTCAAAACCTTACAATAAATCATCCTAGAACAGATGATTGATTTTCAAAGCGGTTTTGAAATTTGTGTTCTAGTTGTGGTTGTCGCCTAAGGACAGGTGACGGTATCATTTTATGACTAAACGCAAGTAAACTCGCGTTAGGGTCCTAGGAAGGTTATAGACTAGGTCAAAGCATTACTAATAACCTAATTCACTATAACCATGAGCTCTGATACCAACTTTTCTGTCACACCCCGACCACGTAAAACAACAAAACGTGGCGGAAACGTCGGGGAGTGTTGTAACAGAATCATTGTTTCATAACACATGGAAATTTGAATATTGTTTTATTGATTAAAAGTGTTACAATGTCTTGACAATCAAAGAAACATAACATAAATAACTAGTCTTGCATCTTTTATTGTCGCTAAGGCCCAAGTCCGCCTAAGTGTATCTTGATAAATCCTAAGTATCATATCCTGAAACACATGTGAAAATAGGTACGTCAGCATAAAAATGCCTGTGAGATACATAGGTTTTGTGAAAATAGAATTCATGACTTATGTTTAAGAAAATGTTTAGTCATGAACCTTGTAATTTGCTTTGTCTTGTAAATCATTTGAAAAGTGATAAGTAAACCAAATGATATATATGTATAAAAGAATAAAACATGATTAAGTAAATAACCAAGTAAAATGAGTTTATATCAGATAAGTTGTTTGTTAAATAATGTATTGTGAAAAGTATGTTATTTGTATAAAATGTTATATGTCTAAATTGAAATAATTCAAATAACGCTACGATATGTAATACCATACAAGCACTTATATATAGGAAGTACCAGCGGCGTATCCACCATGCTTGTATCATATTACACACGCCTCGTTACTTAAATCACTTACTCAAACCAAACCACCAAAGTAAAATGTTTATGTATAATCAAATGTCAAAATGTTTGTGTGAAAACCATGTCTAATGTCTATGTCTAATGTAAATCATGAATTGTGTATATCAATGTCAAAATGTTTATGTCTAATGTAAATCATGAATTGTGTATATCAATGTCAAAGTGTTTATGTATAATGCAAATCATGTAATGTGTATCCAAAATATCATGTATAGTAAGTGAAATATATCAACTAAACCATATGTAAAATGCACAAAACAAGGCATTGAAGTAAAACATGGTTTAAATCAAAGTTATATTTTGTGGAACAAATGCATGCTATACTGATATAAACATCTATGCGGTATTGTGAAAATGCATACATCCAAGCCTTGTGACTGTAGAATAAACCCTAGCACAAAGTCTAAGGTCCACCTAGAAATGTATTCGGATTCGATCATTCCCTCCACCCAAACAAACCTAGGGTTCAGGAATGGGAGTTGTCAAGTCCTATGGTACCATTACCTACTAACGAGCGGCGTAGCTAATATTAATGAATGTATATTGTCCCATTTAAACAACCCAAATGTCATACCAAAATGTAAGCATGTGATGAATAACAAATGTACTAAGTATGTAACAAATGAACATACATAGCATGTGATGTGATGTAATGTCAAACAATGCACTAAGTATGCACACAATGGACATACATAGCATAAAATGTAATGTAAAACAAGAGTATGCACACAATGGACATACATAGCATAAAATGTAATGTAAAACAATGTATATGCACACAATGGACATACATAGCATAAAATGTAATGTAAAACAATGTACTAAGTATGCACACAATGGACATACATAGCATAAAATGTAATGTAAAACAGTGTACTAAGTATGCACACAATGGACATACATAGCATAAAATATAATGTAAAACGATGTACTAAGTATGCAACAAAGGACATACATAGAAAAAACATAATGAAATCATGTACTATAAATGTACTAATGACCATAACAAGCATATGATATGAAAACATGAAAGGCACGAAAGTAACAAGTAGGCACATGTGTTTCACCCCAAAATTTTTGGAAAACAGTAAAAGAGGGGTCTATGTACTCACTTGAGATTGCTTAGCAGCCCTTGAGTAACAACCAAACAATGCTAGAGATCACGGATATCAAACGGCACCTAATATAGGTAACTATGTTAATATACCGGACCTAAATCGGAGGATTTAATAGGATGAGGGTTCGTATACCAAACGAGTATGGAGACTCGTGTAATATGGTTTAACAAAGCCTACATACCAAAATGAAACCTAACCTAAGTGCTTACGACCCATTATGACCCGTTTAGGTAGCTTATGCTACTTTAACGCGTCGTTCGCGTGAAACGCGTTCGGAACGCCTAACTAGTCCTATGACAAGTAATATATGCCTTAACATGTCTAATATTGTTGCCAAATCAGTTTAGATACCAAAACTTATGTTACATACGCTTAAAATGAATTTTGGCGTAAAAAGGGTATTTTGGTCATTTACCTAAGGTATATATACTACCTATCATACAACTAACTAAATGTCGTGACCATAAGGTATAACCTCGGAAGGTTATTCCCTATACAATTATGGTCACCTAATGTGTTTGGTCGGATCCTAATGATCGACCAAACGGGTCGGGTTCGAAAGTATAAGCGATTGTTTAGATCGCTTACCTTACGACCCTATATAAGCACTAAACTAAAAGTGACGAGCTAAGCATGTTAAAACATGCTTAACTAAGTTTAGAAAACAGGTTTGGTATCAAAACAAACGGTTTTGATACCTAAAAGTAGTTTGGTTACAAAATACGCAATAACACGTATTTTGGCCGAAACTACGACTCGTCACTGAGCCTAGATAACGTGGTAATCAGTAGGTATAGTCACTAGGAACTATAACCATCGTGATTACGCTCACGTTATGAAGTTCAAACGAACTTCGCATTGATCATAAACTGGTCAATGCAGAAAGTCAAACAAAGTTTGAGTTTAACGCTAAAAGAATAAAAGAACGAAGGAACACTTACAAAGGGTCCATGAATGGAAGGTTTGTATCCGAACACTCTCAGGTATGAAGTGTTAAACACAACAACTTAGAGAGCAAGTTCAGATTTCAAAGGTGTGGGTTTTTGGGGTTGAAAGGGTTGGGTATTTATACGATTTGGACCACCGTTAGGATCGTACCTCGAATACTGTGTTTCAATCTTGTCCCTACACTTGTTGCAACCCTTGGTACCCAAATTTGGCCCCCCATGATCAGGTAATGACAAGTGTGGGTGAGTTTTGAGTGGTTAACAGCTGTAAACAGCTGTTAAACTGATTTAATCTAATCTGGGAAGCTGACACGGGCCGTGTAAGGGGGCACACAACACTCATGCGGGCCGCCTGGCCCTTCTGGTCAGAAACAAGTTTCAACAAATGTCAGTTTTGGTCCCTGTTATGCATTAAGACCATTTCCGACACGTTTAAGGCCCGTTAAGCCAACGTTAAGGCCCTAAAATGATGCCTAAACATTGTGGACATGCAACATGCTCAAAAAAATTGCCGGATGTTGGTTCGTTTGGTAGTACGATCGCGATGTTCGCTTAATTACGACGGAATGCGCATAAGCGCGAAAAACGATCCAAATTGCGTGACGAAAGGGTTTTTCTCATGCCAAACACTAAAATAAAATATTTTAGTGCTTACATAAATTTTTGGATGTCCGTATGTATTCAGAACGTAAGTTATGCGCGAAAATACAAACTTGTGCACTTTTTGACGCTTTTAGTCCCTGAATGACCCAAAAGTTTATTTTTGCACACCGAACCCCTTAAAGCCTATTTCTAAGCTATGTAAAGGATATTTATGGTATGTTTAACTTATGGTCATGTTCCGGAATGTCTGTTACAGTTCAAATTGGCATACTTTCGCAGTTTGTCAAATTTAGTCCCTGTAAGCGAATATACTTGATTTCGGCATACCAAACCTTCCAAAACTTATTTCTAAGTTATGTAAAGGTTATTTAAGGTATGTTAAGCCTATGTCACTATTCCGGAGTGTTCGTTGCATTAAACTGGTTATATTTACGCATTAGTGCGCGTATAACCTTCCTGAAAGCGATTTAGAGCCCGAAATCGAACAAGAATTGATATGTGCAAAGGATACACATATTTGTACAAATCCCAAGTATGAAATACAATATTTCATTGGTTTGGTATTTGTTTGATGGTCGCATTGATCCAGGTGTCACAACATGGATCTTTCATAGATCTAAACATGTTCACAAGAAAGAGGATTGAAAGATGATTTTCCAACTTTCTTTCAACTCTTTTACACTCAATGCACTCAAAACCGATAGAATCGGAACTTGTGCCGGCTTACTACTCATTATTGTGGTTGTATTGGTTCAATATCCGTATCCTATCCATGAGATTATCGATTCCGGGTTAACCAAGAACAAACGTCTTAAACCTGTGGACTGACCGAACTTGGGTGGTTCCTGTTCGATCGGGTCACTAGAGCTTAGGATGGAGTTCTGTTGGTTAGCACGATATCAACGCATCTCGATAAAACGACAAACTATCAAAACAACCAAGTGTAAGACGAACATGTCAACCAGGATGGAGTGTCGTCCAAACGGACAACCAAACCGCACGACTGGCCACCCATACGACTTGCACATTGGTCCCACACTCAATCATTTCTGCCAACTCTTGAAGTCTGAATATTGAACGAATTGCTGTCCGATCGGACTACCATCCGATCGAACTGCCAATCGAACCATGAGACATTTAAACTTCAACACTTAAACAATTTTCAACATGTTCAATGCACCAAGGATGCCACCCGATCGAACAACCATCCGAGCGAGTGCCACCCTGCTGTGAATTTGTTCTCACTGAAGTGCCCAACCGAACGGGTTGCCGTCCGATCGAACGACCATCCGATCGACCGACCTAAGAGGAAGAGGTACTTCAATGTTTTCAAAATGCTACAACGAAAACTTCAAAAGTCAAGCCATCATACACAAACACATCCTTCTCAAAGGAAGAAACAATCCACTCGAACAGTCATCCGACCGGACTACTGTCCGAACGGATTGCCACCCGCACGACCGGTTGTCCGATCAGACTACCGTCCGATCGGACTGCTGTCCGAGCCACTTGCATTTTGCATCGTTTTACGTGTCGCTTATCTTTATGCTATCGTTCTGATCAGGCTAAACCTACTCTCTAGCGCTCCCTTCAATCCATCACACGCTGTGAGTATACTCGATCCCTTTTTGCTTTATGCACTTTTGGGTGTTACATACGTTACTTATACTAAATCACATCGAACACACTACGCAATACTTTAAACGCTAACCTTTACCGCATGTTATATGTGACTTAATGAATGCTTGTTTGTTATGTTTACACATGGAATGCTGTCTACCTGCGTTAGCAACGATAGTACTATTAGTTTGGACTCAGCACCCGTTCACTCGGGGGTTGTTAAGGACAATTACCTACATGGCTCACAGTGGTGAGAATGTATCGCGAACTGCCTTGGGCAGTCAACCCGCATTCATTGGTATCGATAGGTTCATGTCGATAACTAACATGCCTCATTTCACTCTGTGTACGTGCTGGTTATGCGTAACGCTTTCGAACTCTAAACGCTATTATCAAACTTGTATGCTCACATTTAAACTATGTGAATTGACTTTTACTTTAACGTATGTGACAGGTGCTTAGGATGTTTACATGCTTTGTGTACTGGTGATGAAATTGAGGCTAGGGACGGAGTCCTAGAAACCAATAAATAAACTATCTATGTATAAATCTGAGTTGTCGGAACATAACTACTTGACTAGATTTGTCTGTAATAATTTGTTTGCCTTTTTAAGACATGGTATGGGACATGTTACTTTAAATTAATTGGTAATGATAATTGTTATGGAAACTTATGGACAATCTGTTTCGCTCAGTGCCATGCCCCGATGTTTCCGTCATCGGTTGGGGTGTGACAAATATAGTCCACCTGGAGACACTTTTACAAATCCTGAACTACACAAAAAAAAAGTTTGAATAATATTTGTTGAACTTACCACGCTTGCTCTCTTTCAGAGCAGCCGAGATCGCAGTGTCGATCTGCTCATCTGCATCATCTAAGTTATTCACCACAGCCTACATTAAAAACTAACAACTTAAAGCTCATATATGAATGTATAGTAATCTCTCAGTCAACTTTACTAAAACTATTTTTTAAACGAGCTCGAGCCCGAGCCTAAAAACAAGCTCGTTTAGGAAACAAGCCTGAGCTCGCGCCTAAAAACAAGCTCGTTAAGGAAACGAGTCTGAGCCCGAGCGTTGCTTATCGAGCTCAGGCCGCCTCACGAGTGTGACAACCCGAACTTTCAAGGTCCGTATTTCTTCGTCACGTGATCCTGTTTCTTGTTATCCCTCTTTCGTATTTCTTACGACGATAAGGATTGGTAACACTTATGACTGTAATTAGATTGCTAAATGAATTTTGTGTCTAAGTAAGGAGGTATAAGTGTGTGAATTGGGCCCGAACCTTGTGTCGTGCATATGAGGGCGAACCAAACTAGTGTTTGCATACATATGTATATTAGCATGACCCAATCATAGTAGCCCAATGATACTGTTTGTTATAACCGGCCCACTTGTGTTGAGATTGGCTTTATATTATAAGTGCACGTATCCTATTTACATATCATAATCTCGCTATATCCATTATAACAAGCCCTACATCATCTTCTTGAATGCGACGGACATAGGAGACCCTCCCCCCTGTTTGAGATTACACTCTTTAGCGGTCAAGTTTCTGGTTAGTGTTTAGTACTTGTGGATCTTTACATTTGTGTGGTGTTGATTATGTGTAATATTTTTCATCCGATTTATGTATATATATATACGTGCTATGCTTACAATTGGTGATTCTAAACTTAGGATGTCCGAATTCTGGTATCATGTTTATGGATCTGATATAGTGATTATGTTTAATAAGTAAGAGTTGTGTAAAGAGCCATGATTAAGGATAGTGTAATGATGAGAAACTGAAAACAATGGGTGATTCTTATATGTTTTAATATCTGGTCCCGTTTATTTATGTTAATTGTATTGAATGAGGCTCCTACATGAGATATAGGTATGGTGTT
This sequence comes from Helianthus tuberosus, assembly GCA_030545235.1. Lineage (NCBI taxonomy): Eukaryota > Viridiplantae > Streptophyta > Magnoliopsida > Asterales > Asteraceae > Helianthus > Helianthus tuberosus. Next base: position 64,569,812 of record CM060443.1, read on the forward strand.
CTTATGTTGTGCTGAATTGTACCGTAGATAATTGGGCCGCAAACAGGGAGCCCAACAGGGGATTGTGGGTTTAAATTGTGTTAAATTAGTATGTGATAGGTGATTGTAGTTATGTATGTGATCACCCACTGCCATGATGAATTATGTATGTGTTGTGTATGATAATTTTTACCTTATTATTATGCATGAGATTTGGATTAATAAAAGTATTATGATTTGGTATGCATAAAAATAAACTGGGTCGTAGGTAGTAACTGACCTGCACAAAACAAAAACCAATAGGGTACTTAGGCTGCAATGGGCTCAGGTGCAGCCGAGTGGGCCGAAGGATTGGGCCAGGAGTAACGATCCAGTAACAGATAAACTAAACTGGTTGGGCCGGTTGGGTTGGAATCAATTTGTTATTTGGACTACAAGAATTTAAAACAATAAAACATACCTTGAGGTTGGGCCGAGTATTGTCTACTAGTTGAATTGTAATTGGGCCAGTAATAGTGGGCCGGGTAAGGCTGCCCATAGCAGTAACTTCACTGGATACGTTTAATGAGCATTGGGTGTTTAGTGTGTTAATAAGTGTGATGTTTGCATAACTCGATTATTTGTACAGTGCATATTTAGTATTTGGATCCGAAGTGTGTTAGTAAATGAATTGTGTGAATGTGACAAGTTGAACAGTAACATGCCAAGCAAGTGTTATTTGTCTAGTTGATGAGTGAACTATTATTGTTTGAAGTACATGGGTGCATAACGTGAGCAACGTATATGTTCGACGTGAATCACGATTACATGTATTAGTTGTAACTGACCGTATCGATAAACCTTTTAGGGCGTAATTGGTTCGACTAATAATCAAGATATAAATTAATCTTACCGAGCAAACTAAGGTGAGTTCACTGCATTTCTCAAGAATGCGTCCCGGTGGTTTGGGACAACTAGTAAACATTTGGAAGGGAATCTTGGGTAAACAGTTAAATTGGGTTTTGGTTATTGAACATGGAATCTATCATTATCGGATTGCCTGTAGGGCAATGGGGTAATTAGTTGATAGCGCTATTAGGTTTGATACCTCGCACCGGGCCGTAAGGACGGGCGCGAACTAATTATCTGGGCATCATTACCAATGCTTGGTTAGGGGCATTGGGGACTGGACACACTTCCAGGTTATTAAGGGACACACTTCCCGGATACATATGGGCACACTCCCTAGGGTATCTCAACAAGTCATAAACAGCATCATATCACAACGTTGAGTTGACTTAACAGATATCTGGTAACTACACACGTTAACAAAACCTTGAACTCACCAGCGTAGTCTGACACACTTGTTTACATGCTTGTAGGTAATCATTGAAGGAACTTGGGAACTTGCCGTCTGATGCTGCTGGAGTGGTTGTGGTCATGATAAACAATTGCATTGATTTGGTTTTTGATACATTTACACACTTATACATTTATGCTTCCGCTCATTACTTTGGTTTTGGTTTAATTTACAAACAATACATTTCTTTCAATTGAGTATTTCAATACATTATTACTTGTGTTTGATATGATTGGTGGCTCTTTGTTGGATCGTTGCACCTCCATTAGGGACATGGCCTAGGTGGTAATTTGGGGGTGTGACAGTTTGGTATCAGAGCCACTGGTTATAGAGAACTTGGTTTTAAAACGTTTTCATAAAACCAGACTATAACCGAATTGATCCAAACGATGACCATGTCACCCAGCTTCAGATTGCAAGGTTCGTTCCTCATTACAGTATACATCACATGTTTAGTAGACATATCTATATACATAGCATGCACGATACAACAAGATAGATATCATGACACATCGATAGCATAACACAACACTTGCATCTTGTAAATCCTAGTCTTGCTGTTAGTACATACCTGTGTTGATTAGAGTGGGAGAAACTTCGAACATAAGTTAAGAAGCGTCGAGAGGAGCATGCAAACCGCCTTATTATCATGGGTGCACACATAATAATAATGCGTGGTGCATGCAATTCCCAATGAGGCTTAACGAGTGCAAGAGGGAATCTCCCCTACTGTATGTGAACTTGAAAGTTGTAGACTTTAAGGTGATACTTGATTCTATCTCATTCTGAACTATCATTTGATCGATGCGAAACCTGATAACCTATAGGAGAAATAGTAGAGATTGTCTCCTACACGAATGTGATCTTTCCATTTTTTTTCCTTTGAAACCTTTCGAATTCCGATGCTATCGAGTATTACCTGAACACCCAACTGAACGCCTAGTGGACTGTGTAGAGTGCTAGGTGCTTATACGAACATCCCCGAGTGGGGTGATGCACAACGATGAACGATCTATATCTTTCCCATTTTTTTCTTCGTTTGTTGGAACTTGACATATTGACGTCTCGAATCTCGAATCACGACCATTTCTGTAACGCCCTCGCAACAGACTGTGTAATACATAGACAACTTGCAACATCGTTGGATGAGAGGGTAAATGTAGTACTTCACCAACCTCAAACATTGGACGACTCTGATGACCGGCAGCGAACACCAACGAATAGAATACAATCGACTCTTTAACCTCTGCCAGTGACTCATGGGAGTCAGCTTTTACGAATCACTCAGAATGTAAGTAATGACAATCGAATACGGTGTGGAATGCACCGCTGTCAGCACAATGAGTAGCATCTTATAACGTGGCACAGAACAGTAGAAGATGGATCCTGTCAGTGGAGGATCATAGGACTCCGCTTCATGAAACAATAAGCAGAAGTAACAGTTACGACAACATCAGGGTACTCGTAATAGTAGCCCTCACTATGGGAGTGAAAAACGTTTACCACATGGATTGGCCGTTGGTCAATCAAGACAGCAACAACCAAGGGAACGATGACAGTACTGGAAATTCTCGTGACGAAAACAACACTGGAAATGAAGCTCATGGAAGGACACTTGGTATTGGCATAGACTATACCAGGCGTAATAGCAACACGATAGCTTGGATGGATAGCTGTTCGCTTCATCTCCGATCTGTTTGCCCTGATGTTTCTTGAAACCTCATATGTCCGCTGCGATGTAAACTCGACCATGTGGGACAAGTGTTCGACGTCAACCTTCCTTCTACTACCCTTGATGGTTGCAATACAGTAGTTAGTGTGGATTGGTTATCCAGAGATCGCGCAGATACACCAGTGAGGACAAAATTTTGCGTGGAAAATCATTATTTGTTCTAAAGCGTCAGAGTGGTACAAAGGATAGCGCCATTTCAGCTATGAAGGCCAGAAGTGTCTACGGAGGGATTACGCCGCTATACTAGCAACCGTTACTGATGTTAGGGCTAAGGGAACAGAGGATCGATGATCCACCAATCATTTGTGATTCCTTTCGGTGTGCTACCCAAGGAACTTTCAGGTTTACTTCAACGACTGTTAGGCAAAATCTCAGCCTGATCTCACGCCAGGGGCAGCCCTGACTACACGCACTCTTACCATCTTGCACCAGGAGGGTTGCAAGAATTGTCTAATCAACTACAGAAACAGTTGGGGAGGAGTTTGTAGGACCTAGTTTTCACTTTGGGGAGCCACAGTTATATTTGTGAAGGTACGCCTTTTCGTATGTGTACTGATTATCGAAAACTCATCAAAGTGGCGGTCAAGAACCGTTGGCCTCGATCATGTATTAACAACCTGTCAACCAGCTGCGAGGGTCAAGCCCCATTAGAGGATTGACTAACGAGTGAGCTATCACCAGATGGAAGTTCGAGGGGAGAATGTTCCTACAATAACATATTAAACGCAATGCGGCAAGTGCGACTTGGTATTTCATGACCGTTGGGTTAATCAACACACCAGCAGCTTAATGGATCACATGAATCGACCGTGTTTTGATGAAGTTTTAAATCGCTTCCAGGAGGAAGGAACAACATGGGTGGCATATGTATCTCGTTTTAGAGCTCCTGAGGGAGGAGCCACTCCGCGCGAAGTCTTGCTAAATGTAACATCTAGATTCGAGAAATGCATTTGATCATGTAACCAACGAAGTGGGAATACGCGGGGAATGTGCTAGGATCCATTTTATTAGAAACTGATTGACACCAAAGATTCCTTCGGGGGTACAACAATTTCCTGGTTTCGGTGGATGCTATTGTGAATTCATCACAGGGTTTTCGAAGATCGCGCATCTTAACTCCCTTGAGCACAGCAGGGTGCTGTGTTCGTGGGAGACAAAACAGGAGAACGCCTTTTCAGCTTTTGAAACTCAACTCTACAATGCACTGGGTATTGTCTTTACCCGAGGGTACATGTGATCTGATGGTATACTATGATGATTCGAATCAGATTCTCAGTTACACGCCGATACAACATGAGAAAGTGATGGCTTACGTAGTGGAATTACAAGAAGAGTTGCACGAATCACAACCTACGATGGAAACCATGGTCTTTGGATTTAAGTTGGAGGCATTACCTGTACGGTACCAAGTGTACCATCTATACCGATCACAGGAGTCTTTAACATATCTTCGACCAGAAGAAATTGAATATGCGGCAACGTCGTTGGGTCGAGCTTTTTAATGATTATGAGTGTGCTATCAAGTATCATCCGGGTAAAGCTAATGTTGTAGCTGATGCTCTTAGTCGCAAGGAACCGAAACAGAAGCGTGTTCGTGCCCTACAGCTTACTATTCACTCTGATTTGCCTGTTCGGATTCGTTCAGCCCAGATTGAAGCATTAAAGGAAGAAAATATCGAAGCTGAAGGATTACAAGGTCTACACAAGAAGAAGTTCGAGCAACGGTCTGACGATATCTACTACTTCATGGAACGGATATGGGTTCCTTCATTTGGTAATCTTCGAGAGCTGGTGATGGACGAAGCACACAAGTCACGATATTCTATTCATCCAGGGTCCGATAAGATGTACCAGGACCTCAAGGTTTTGTGTTGGTGGCCGAACATGAAAGCGATTATTGCCACCTACGTGGGTAAGTGTTTGACCTGTGCTAGGGTCAAAGCAAAGTACCAGAAACCTTCGGGTCTACTTCAGCAGCCAGAGATACCCATGTGGAAATGGGAACAGATCGCTATGGATTTTGTTACGGGGTTACCTAGAACACAGGCTGGGAACGATACTATATGGGTGATTGTCGACCGTCTCACAAAGTCTGCACATTTCCTAGCAATCAAGGAGACAGATAAGTATTCGCAGCTCGCAGCAGTGTACCTTAAAGAGGTGGTTTCTAGGCACGGGGTGCCGACTTCTATTATTTCTGATCGAGATCCTCGTTTTACTTCGGAGTTATGGCAGGCTATGCATAAGATGTTCGACTCCGTCTCGATATGAGCACGGCTTAGCACCCACAGACCGACGGTCAGAGCGAGCGCACTATTCAGACACTTGAAGACATGATAAGGGCGTGTGTTATTGATTTTGGGAAGGGTTGGGAGAGACATTTGCCATTAGTAGAATTCTCCTACAACAATAGTTACCACACTAGCATCAAGGCAGCTCCGTTTGAGGCATTATACGGGAGGAAGTGTCGTTCACCTCTCTGTTGGGCTGAAGTGGGTGACAGTCAGATTTCAGGTCCCGAGTTGGTATTAGAGATATCAGAGATGATTGTGAAAATCAGGGAGCGTATGGCAGCAGCTCGTGATCGTCAAAAAGCTTATGCTGATAAACGTAGCAAGGAAGTAGTGTTCGAGGTGAATGATCGCGTTATGTTGAAAGTTTCACCGTGGAACGGCGTTGTACGTTTTGGAAAGCGTGGCAAGCTTAATCCACGCTACGTTGGGCCGTTTAGAGTTCTTGAGCGCATCGGTACAGTGGCTTACAAGCTAGAATTACCTAATGAGCTGGGTAATGTTCACGATGTCTTCCACGTTTCGCAGTTGAAGAAGTGTTGTGCAGACGACCCGCTAGTGGTACCATATCAAGAGTTGAGGATCGACGACAGGTTGCAGTTTGTCGAAGAACCTATTGAGATCATGGATAGGGAGGTCAAAGTACGCAAGCATAGTCGTATTCTGATTGTTCGAGTCCGTTGGAACTCGCGGCGGGGACCGGAGTTCACATGGGAGCGAGAAGATCAAATGAAACTCAAGTACCCTCACCTTTTTCCTAAAGACAAAACATAATCTAGTAAAGCTGGTGAATCTCGGGACGAGATTCCTCTTTAAGTTGGGGATGATGTGGCACCTGAGGAAAATCCGCAACAATCTTGATTTCTCACTTCACTTTAAATTTCGGGACGAAATTTCTTTCAAGTTGGGGATGATGTGACAACCCGAACTTTCAAGGTCCGTATTTCTTCGTCACGTGATCCTGTTTCTTGTTATCCCTCTTTCGTATTTCTTACGACGATAAGGATTGGTAACACTTATGACTGTAATTAGATTGCTAAATGAATTTTGTGTCTAAGTAAGGAGGTATAAGTGTGTGAATTGGGCCCGAACCTTGTGTCATGCATATGAGGGCGAACCAAACTAGTGTTTGCATACATATGTATATTAGCATGACCCAATCATAGTAGCCCAATGATACTGTTTGTTATAACCGGCCCACTTGTGTTGAGATTGGCTTTATATTATAAGTGCACGTATCCTATTTACATATCATAATCTCGCTATATCCATTATAACAAGCCCTACATCATCTTCTTGAATGCGACGGACATAGGAGACCCTCCCCCCTGTTCGAGATTACACTCTTTAGCGGTCAAGTTTCTGGTTAGTGTTTAGTACTTGTGGATCTTTACATTTGTGTGGTGTTGATTATGTGTAATATTTTTCATCCGATTTATGTATATATATATACGTGCTATGCTTACAATTGGTGATTCTAAACTTAGGATGTCCGAATTCTGGTATCATGTTTATGGATCTGATATAGTGATTATGTTTAATAAGTAAGAGTTGTGTAAAGAGCCATGATTAAGGATAGTGTAATGATGAGAAACTGAAAACAATGGGTGATTCTTATATGTTTTAATATCTGGTCCCGTTTATTTATGTTAATTGTATTGAATGAGGCTCCTACATGAGATATAGGTATGGTGTTCTTATGTTGTGCTGAATTGTACCGTAGATAATTGGGCCGCAAACAGGGAGCCCAACAGGGGATTGTGGGTTTAAATTGTGTTAAATTAGTATGTGATAGGTGATTGTAGTTATGTATGTGATCACCCACTGCCATGATGAATTATGTATGTGTTGTGTATGATAATTTTTACCTTATTATTATGCATGAGATTTGGATTAATAAAAGTATTATGATTTGGTATGCATAAAAATAAACTGGGTCGTAGGTAGTAACTGACCTGCACAAAACAAAAACCAATAGGGTACTTAGGCTGCAATGGGCTCAGGTGCAGCCGAGTGGGCCGAAGGATTGGGCCAGGAGTAACGATCCAGTAACAGATAAACTAAACTGGTTGGGCCGGTTGGGTTGGAATCAATTTGTTATTTGGACTACAAGAATTTAAAACAATAAAACATACCTTGAGGTTGGGCCGAGTATTGTCTACTAGTTGAATTGTAATTGGGCCAGTAACAGTGGGCCGGGTAAGGCTGCCCATAGCAGTAACTTCACTGGATACGTTTAATGAGCATTGGGTGTTTAGTGTGTTAATAAGTGTGATGTTTGCATAACTCGATTATTTGTACAGTGCATATTTAGTATTTGGATCCGAAGTGTGTTAGTAAATGAATTGTGTGAATGTGACAAGTTGAACAGTAACATGCCAAGCAAGTGTTATTTGTCTAGTTGATGAGTGAACTATTATTGTTTGAAGTACATGGGTGCATAACGTGAGCAACGTATATGTTCGACGTGAATCACGATTACATGTATTAGTTGTAACTGACCGTATCGATAAACCTTTTAGGGCGTAATTGGTTCGACTAATAATCAAGATATAAATTAATCTTACCGAGCAAACTAAGGTGAGTTCACTGCATTTCTCAAGCATGCGTCCCGGTGGTTTGGGACAACTAGTAAACATTTGGAAGGGAATCTTGGGTAAACAGTTAAATTGGGTTTTGGTTATTGAACATGGAATCTATCATTATCGGATTGCCTGTAGGGCAATGGGGTAATTAGTTGATAGCGCTATTAGGTTTGATACCTCGCACCGGGCCGTAAGGACGGGCGCGAACTAATTATCTGGGCATCATTACCAATGCATGGTTAGGGGCATTGGGGACTGGACACACTTCCAGGTTATTAAGGGACACACTTCCCGGATACATATGGGCACACTCCCTAGGGTATCTCAACAAGTCATAAACAACATCATATCACAATGTTGAGTTGACTTAACAGATATCTGGTAACTACACACGTTAACAAAACCTTGAACTCACCAGCGTAGTCTGACACACTTGTTTACATGCTTGTAGGTAATCATTGAAGGAACTTGGGAACTTGTCGTCTGATGCTGCTGGAGTGGTTGTGGTCATGATAAACAATTGCATTGATTTGGTTTTTGATACATTTACACACTTATACATTTATGCTTCCGCTCATTACTTTGGTTTTGGTTTAATTTACAAACAATACATTTCTTTCAATTGAGTATTTCAATACATTATTACTTGTGTTTGATATGATTGGTGGCTCTTTGTTGGATCGTTGCACCTCCATTAGGGACATGCCCTAGGTGGTAATTTGGGGGTGTGACAGTTTGGTATCAGAGCCACTGGTTATAGAGAACTTGGTTTTAAAACGTTTTCATAAAACCAGACTATAACCGAATTGATCCAAACGATGACCATGACACCCAGCTTCAGATTGCAAGGTTCGTTCCTCATTACAGTATACATCACATGTTTAGTAGACATATCTATATACATAGCATGCACGATACAACAAGATAGATATCATGACACATCGATAGCATAACACAACACTTGCATCTTGTAAATCCTAGTCTTGCTGTTAGTACATACCTGTGTTGATTGGAGTGGGAGAAACTTCGAACATAAGTTAAGAAGCGTCGAGAGGAGCATGCAAACCGCCTTATTATCATGGGTGCACACATAATAATAATGCGTGGTGCATGCAATTCCCAATGAGGCTTAACGAGTGCAAGAGGGAATCTCCCCTACTGTATGTGAACTTGAAAGTTGTAGACTTTAAGGTGATACTTGATTCTATCTCATTCTGAACTATCATTTGATCGATGCGAAACCTGATAACCTATAGGAGAAATAGTAGAGATTGTCTCCTACACGAATGTGATCTTTCCATTTTTTTTCCTTTGAAACCTTTCGAATTCCGATGCTATCGAGTATTACCTGAACACCCAACAGAACGCCTAGTGGACTGTGTAGAGTGCTAGGTGCTTATACGAACATCCCCGAGTGGTTCGTTAGATTTCTGATGCCGACCCCCACCGAGCCTAATCACAATTTAGGAGCAACACCGCCATCGTCTCTAGAATGAAGAATCGAAAAGTTAATTTAACCTAAATCACAACATTTCTGATTGACTCAGATCTATATGTACATAAACTGAACAAAAAACGCGTACAAACTAATAAGACCGAGGGGAAACTTGGTAATGTTGGTTCTGGTGATGGCAAAACCGACGAGCCACAACCAGTTGGAGTTGAATTCTCTCATATGAGTATATATGGGTCTACGAACGTCAATCAGCAATCACCTTCTGCCTCATCGCCATCACCCAAAGTGTATTTTTTATGCATAATCCCTCCAAGATCGTTTTATTCAAAAATTATACTATTATTAAATAACAAGATTTTAACAATATTTGCACAAAATTTTAATGTTCGAGCAAAAGTCAATTGTTTCCTATGGAGGGCGGTCAACGGCGGGATTCCAACAGCCAAGGCCCTTTTGGCCAGAAACGTTGCAATTGGAGACAGGCTTTGTCAGCTGTAGCTCGGCTCGAGGAGGATGCAGATCACGTGCTAGAGTCTTGTGTTTTGCAGGCATTGTTTCGTTTAATGTTTCGTTGGCCTTTTCATGTATTGTCTCTTTATTAGTGGGTGTATTCCTCAACTGCTTGCTAAGGTTTTAAAGTTTTTGAATAAAGTTCTCTGTTGTATATGTTCAAGCAAAAAGTACTTCAGCTGAAAAAATTAATTCAAAACCTTGACCCATGGAGCACTTTGTTCCTTTAGGGTTTAGCTATAGGGTTTAGCTTTTAGGGTTTATAGTTTAGATTTTTTGGTTTAGCTTAGGTTTTAGCCTTATTTTTTAGATTTAGGGTTTAGAGTTTCGGAGTTAGGATTTAGGGTTTAGGGTTAAGAGATCTTAGTTAGGGTTCGACGAGCCGGCTCCAACGCCGCTGGAATGAGTCCAATCGGAGTTCGTTTGAGCTGGTTCTCCGTTGTTCCCCACTTTTTTAGCGTTCCCCAATGAACCGTCCCCTATATATATATGAATGTGTGATATGAGTTTGTATGTATGATATGTGTGTACCTGCAGTAATTCCCAATACATGTTAAAACACCAAAAACGAGTAGCACACTCAAATAGCATCAAATCTACAAAATAACAATATTTAACAAGCTCCACTAGTTTTGAACGGACTAAAGCAGTTTTCACAAAAAAGAGTTGACATGGTTTAGCCGACATGATACATACACAACTATCAAAGTAACAAACAACACTGGTGGCTAAAATAAATATGCTAGTAAAAACAGATATAAATGGTCGGTTATATACTAACAGAATTGATCAATCAAAATAAAATGGCATTACCCAAGCCAGGTCAAATGGGCCAACATATAAATATCAAACGGGTAAAGTATAGGTATACAAAATGAAACAGTAATAATGTACCAGCATAAAATGTGACGGGTCATACGAATTTGAAGCGAAACAGGTCAAAATACAAGAATGTGAAACAAAACGGCTCAAGATATAGAAATTTAAAATAAAACGGATTAAAATATAGAAATCTAATATGAAATGGGTCGAACGGCCAAAATGTAGTCGAATATCATTAACGGGTCAAATTTTATGAACTTGTAATTAATCAAGTCAAACGGGGCAAAATATAAGCAGACTCTAAATAGATCTGGTAGTGGGACAATACTTGGTAAGGTCGAACAATACTTGTAGTAATATTGTAACACCCCGTGTTTCGAAAGTCAAAGTCAAAGTCAAGATTGAAGTCAAAGGAAGAAAAGTTTGCTAATTGCGATCTGTCTCTCCTTGCTCAATTCCTGTTTTGACTTCTTTGACTTGTAATTAGTCTATTTTATTTTCGTTTTGGTTGTATTATGTGGAGTATCTATTAATAATCGCATATTAATCGCTATTTATCGCATGTTTAATCGCTTTATCGCTATCGAAATCGCACTCGCAACTCGAAATACGCATTTTGGTTACTAATATACGTGTGTGTGTGCCTTAGGTGTTACTTGTGCATGTTTATTTATGTTATGTCGTGGTAATCAATCGAAACACAATCGACTCAATCGCAATTGAAATGGTATGATAATTGGTGGAAAAGAGCTAGTGCGAGATATGAGTAGTTGGGATTAAAAGTAATCTGACTAGGAAACTCTATCGCATCGAAACACTCGCAATCGAAATCGAAACATCAAAACTCGTCGCGCCGAACACTCGAGCGAGGTGACTGATCGACCAGGCGACCAGCCGACCGATCGGACTATTGTCCGATCGGACAGGCTGTCCACACGGGCTGCCTAACCGTTCGACCAGCCCCTTTCCACTTTGGGTAACCCTATAAATACCCCTTTTCACTTTCAAACTTTCTACTTTTGGCAAGTAACGTCCGACCAGCTCGTTTTCCTCACTTTTCTTCAGATTTCTCACGATTCCGGTAAGATCTCGTCCTAAATCTTGTACTTCCTTAATCTACACGCACTCCTACACCTTTCTATCTTTTGAATCTTAACTTTTAACCGTGAAATCACCAAGATTCAAGGTGTTCTAGGATGACGTCAACATGTGTTCTTGAAGAACTTCATGTTTTGGCCTCAATCCACGAAGAACAACTTAGATCTAACCGATTTCCTCATAAACTAACAAGGATCTTTCATAGATCTAAACATGTTCACAAGAAAGAGGATTGAAAGATGATTTTCCAACTTTCTTTCAACTCTTTTACACTCAATGCACTTAAAACCGATAGAATCGGAACTTGTGCCGGCTTACTACTTATTATTGTGGTTGTGTTGGTTCAAGATCCGTATCCTATCCACGAGATTATCGATTCCGGGTTAACCAAGAACAAACGTCTTAAACCGGTGGACTGACCGAACTTGGGTGGTTCCTGTTCGATCGGGTCACTAGAGCTTAGGATGGAGTTCTGTTGGTTAGCACGATATAAACGCAACTCGATAAAACGACAAACTATCAAAACAACCAAGTGTAAGACGAACATGTCAACCAGGATGGAGTGCCGTCCGAACGGACTGCTGTCCGCACGGACAGCCAAACCGCACGACTGGCCACCCATACGACTTGCACCTTGGTCCCACACTCAATCATTTCTGCCAACTCTTGAAGTCTGAATGTTGAAGGAATTGCTGTCCGATCGGACTACCATCCGATCGAACTGCCAATCGAACCATGAGACTTTTAAACTTCAACACTTAAACAATTTTCAACATGTTCAATGCACCAAGGATGCCACCCGATCGAACAACCGTCCGAGCGAGTGACACCCTGCTGTGAATTTGTTCTCACTGAAGTGCCCAACCGAATGGGTTGCCGTCCGATCGAATGACCGTCCGATCGACCGACCTGACAGGAAGAGGTACTTCAATGTTTTCAAAATGCTACAACGAAAACTTCAAAAGTCAAGCCATCATACACAAACACATCCTTCTCAAAGGAAGAAACAATCCACTCGAACAGTCATCCGACCGGATTACTGTCCGACCAGACTACTGTCCGACCGGACTACTGTCCGAACGGATTGTCACCCGCACGACCGGCTGTCCGATCGGACTACCATCCGATCGGACTGTTGTCCGAGCCACTTGCATTTTACATCGTTTTACGCGTCACTTATCTTTATGCTATCGTTCTGATTAGGCTAAACCTACTCTCTAGCGCTCCCTTCAATCCATCACACGCTGTGAGTATACTCGATCCCTTTTTGCTTTACGCACTTTTGGGTGTTACATACGTTACTTATACTAAATCACATCGAACACACAACGCAATACTTTAAACGCTAATCTTTACCACATGTTATACGTGACTTAATGAATGTTTGTTTGTTATGTTTACACATGGAATGCTGTCTACCTGCCTTAGCAATGATAGTACTATTAGTTTGGACTCAGCACCCGTTCACTCGGGGGTTGTTAAGGACAATTACCTACATGGCTCACAGTGGTGAGAATGTATCGCAAACTGCCTTGGGCAGTCAACCCACAGTCATTGGTATCGATAGGTTCATGTCGATAACTAACATGCCTCATTTCACTCTGTGTACGTGCTGGTTATGCGTAACGCTTTCGAACTCTATATGCTATTATCAAACTTGTATGCTCACCTTTACACTATGTGTATTGACTTTTACTTTAACCTATGTGACAGGTGCTTAGGATGTTTACATGCTTTGTGTGCTGGTGATGAAATTGAGGCTAGGGACGGAGTCCTAGAAACCAATAAATAAACTATCTATGTATAAATCCGAGTTGTCGGAACAGAACTATTTGACTAGATTTGTCTGTAATAATTTGTTTGCCTTTTTAAGACATGGTATGGGACATGTTACTTTAAATTAATTGGTAATGATAATTGTTATGGAAACTTATGGACAATCTGTTTCGCTCAGTGTCATGCCCCGATGTTTCTGCCATCGGTTGGGGTGTGACAAATATAGTCCACCTGGAGACACTTTTACAAATCCTGAACAACTACACAAAAAAAAGTTTGAATAATATTTGTTGAAATTACCACGCTTGCTCTCTTTCAGAGCAGCCGAGATCGCAGTGTCGATCTGCTCATGTGCATCATCTAAGTTATTCACCACAGCCTACATTAAAAACTAACAACTTAAAGCTCGTATATGAATGTATAGTAATCTCTCAGTCAACATTAAAAACTATCACATGAAGTGCATTTCATGAGTAAGTAACTTAAATTCTAGTATCAGAATAGCAAGCAGGTAGGGATGGCAATGGGTCGGGTTTGGGACGGGTTTAGGTAATCCCAAACCCATACCCGGTTAGATAAACTTGTCCCAAACCCGTCCCAAAACCCGTCGGGTTTCTAGCGGGTAAATACCCATCGGGTATCGGGTATACCTTGGATCAATTTGAATCATTACACCTAAGTGTAAAATCACTAGGCTCGTAAACTGCTCCACTACATCTTTAACCATGAAAATGAACTTGGTGCCGCTAATAACATCCAAGCCATCTGATGAGATTGCAATAGTTGACAACGGTAATCTATGTGCTGAGTGAAAGCTTGAGCTATAGAATTCTTTTTCTTCACCAGGATGCGAAGAATTCCAAGAGTTTTGCCTAGCATCTCAAAGTTTGAATTGATATATCTTTTGATTAAAACCATTGCACAGTCCTTCAGTAATACATAAACTCCAGCATTCAAAGCCTTGCATACAACCAATGTAGAATTTACTTCACTTGTGGTTCTCATTTGATCCTTGGTTTGTCCTAACCAAGCATGAACTAAAATTAACTTGTTGTGGGCAGCATCATAAGAGTAATATCCATTATATAGCCTTGACCTTTCAAACCAACATTTCATGTATGATAAAGAAATCCACATGTTATCAATTGAAATATGCGTAATCCCGCTTGTCCAGTTGAGATTAATTTTCATCCTAACCCTGCAATAGCATTCACAAACCCATCTCTCACCACCATTACATTCCATGTTGCAAACCCACCCAACACATATAAGAATTCCACCTATTCTAACATTGAGCCAAGCCACCATCCAAATAGCATAACTATTTGATTGAAAAAATAAAAATAGTTGCATCCAGTTCATAAAACTCACATTTCCATGTTGACGCTTAAACTTTTTATCAACATCTAGAAATTGCAGTTGACACTTAGCATTAGTCCAACCGGTATCTGACCATAACCTGAGACTCAGCTGTATTTGTTGATTGAAGTCTGTTACATCAAACATGAATACCATATCTGATTTCTTTTTTATCAGCTCCTGGTAATCCACACTATCAAAAAGAACCATGGAAATTGATTCATTCCTCAATGTCGTCTGACTTATTTTCCTAGGTTTCCATTCATGGTAATCACCAACTTTCCAAACCTTGTTTCTGTCTACTTGTTCAACATCGAATCTAGACTCCATAGTCTCACCATTTCTACATTCTATGTTACAAATTAAGCCAGCTTGTATCTATCCAATTTAAATGTTTCTTCTTTTTCCATGGATCAAATGTTTTTGTTGAACCTAAGACTTCAATATACTCACTTGTTTTGATATTCAGTTGCACTTCTTGATCCATATCTACTACATCATGTAGAAAAACAAAAACTAGTCTCCTTTTAACTGTCACCTGGTTAACTACTTTCATTGTGACACCCATATCTACATCATTAAGAACTGTAGAAGACGAATTGCCCTTCTCTTTTGTAAGATTTATTTGCCCACAAACAAAGCCTACTTCGGTAACATTTCCATTTCTATTAACATTCCTATTTTCCCTTAAAACATCAACCTTAAAAGATACTTGAATCTTATGGCTATTTCCAAATTCATCAATGGTTTGAATCTCATTTCCAGACTCTGTAACATCCTCATCTTTTTCATTTACTAATTTTTCAAAATTAGCCTTTCTTGAATCATCCAAAAATTTTGTTATTCCTTCACTAATTTCTATGGGTATTTCAAAACCCATTTCTATACTGCTATCTTGACTCAAAAAACACTTTTCATTTTCATTTTCTTTTGAATGATCATTGTCACATGAATCTTGACCAATCGTTTCTTGAATCTCATTTCTTAAACTAATAGGCATTTCATCAAACACCTTGAGGACATACTTCTCCTTTGTGAGTTCAGATGAATCTTGCAATCCAAAACCTCCTCCACTAATACTAATAGAACAAGAATTTTGTTGGGACACGAACGTACTTACCTCAATTTTGGATGCTATCTTTTGGTTTGAAGAACTTATACCTTCAGCCAATTGCTCCTGTTGTATCCTGCTCGTAGACTGCTTCTGTTGTATCATCAATTTGTCCAGTAACCTTTTCACCTCTGTTGCCATTGCATTAAATTTTTCCATTTGAGTTTTCATAGATGCTATATTCTGAGCATTCTTAGTGGTTACTGACTCCAAACGAAGTAAAGTGGTGTCATGCTCCTGTAAATTTTGTTCCATTGTTTGATTTCGAGTAGACATCTTCACTGGTTGATTTAGAAATTAATCGAACAAAGATTAATTGTGGAATTGAAAGAATGGATAGAAATCGATTGAACAAAGATCGATTTCAAAGTTTTAGAATTGAATTTTTTAACAGAAATCATCGATCGAACAATGATCAATTTCGAGATTGAAATGAAGCGATTGACTAATTGTGTTGTTTTGATTCGAATTGATATACAGAATCTCCGAGAATCGGTAGCTCTGATACCAATTTGTTAGCTACAAATTGAGGAGAATCACAAGAGAGAAGAAGATTGTTCAATTCACAGCTATCCTTCTCATTAACCAACCTGGTAGTTATAGTAACTAACAACTACCACTGTTACAACTATTACAATTAGACAACTAACCCCCCAACTATCACATTATTACAATCTCACCCCTCTTATTACAAACTATATCTAACAATCAAACCCCCAAATTATAAAAATTTGCATGTAGCAAACATAAACAAGCATCAGAGATATTCAAAATTCGCATGTTATAAAAAAAAACCCAATCAAAACAGATCATTAGCAGATTCGCATATTATCAAACCCCAAAATTATACTAAATCGCATGTGTCAAACATAACCCAAGCCAACAACAGAGATATGCAATGTATAATCAGAAAACATAATCTAAAATTACTCAGAATTCGCATGTTATAAGAATCCAAATATAAATTTTACATGTATTTCGCATATTATAAAAAACCCAATCAAAGCAGAACATTGAATCTAAACCCCCTAGCAGATTCGCACCTTATCAAACCCCCAAATTATACAAAATCACATGTAGCAAACATAACCCAAGGAACAGAGATATGCAATATATAATCAAGAACTTGGATTCATCTTCTTCGATTGTGGTTTGTTGTTATTTTTCTTGCTCCGTTTCTCCCGTACAACTGATAGATATCGAACAATCGGATCAAGTTTGTGTTCAAAATAGTAAACAATTGTATCAAATCATGTAGTTATGTTACCTCCTAAAGCTGTAAGTGGTCATTATCGTTGGATGAAATCGCACCGGAAGCACGCACGGGCGGTTGGAGAAGATGAAATCGCACCGGAAGATGGCGGCGGTTGGACGACGATGAAGATGAAATCGCACCGGTAATGACGGTCGGCATTTGGAGAATGAGAAGGTAAGGTTTTGATTTAGGGTTTAAAAAGGTTTTGATTTTGAAATATCTCAACTCAATTACCGGGAACAATTATCAATTTTAACATTCGCAGTTGGATTTATATATATTAATTTGATTATAAAAACTAGTGGCGCCGCTTTTAATAACCAGAAGATCGTACGGCTGTGGTGATCGCGTACAATTTGTAGGATAAAGGCTATTGTACAATAATTGGCCTCTCCATATATATTAAAAGTGTTGAATGGTTTTGCAGAGTCACATCGAATGTGAGTTGTTAATGAATATGGCTAATAGGTTAGAGACGGTGGCTTATGGTATGGCATGGCCTAGCCCGTCAACGATGATAGATTCTAGCCCAATATTTGAGGGTTGTGTCAAGGTGGAAATGGATGATATCGTTGATAAACATAAGAATTTGGAAGTCTATTCAGTCACTAAAACAAGTGAAATTAAATTGGTTGAAGATTTGGTTCTTCAATGGCCAAGATATTGCAACAAGGACGTATATTTTTGTGTATATATTATAATATAAATATATTTTAGTATATCAATAGTTACCATAATATTTTTTTAAATTGTAGCTTAAGAATGAAGGAACACAAAGCATGTCACATAACGCCCCCATTGTGAACTCACGCTGTGGGTCACAGTCATAGAGGTGCCTCACCGTTGGTAGCAGACTCAATAATACATGATGATGACACCACAATGACTTCAGCTTATTATCCACACTTACAAATGGTAGCTGACCCATTTCCTCTTATATCTTTTGTTAATTTAGTTATATTTGTTAGTGTCCTAACATTTTGTTTGCTATTCAGATTGACGAAGACGATCACCAATTTCCAAGTTCACTTGAAATGGAAGATCAAGATATTTTTAAAGGCGGTTTTGTAAATATGCTTAGTTTTCAAAAACTTGTTTATATATCAATTTGTATATATAGATATATATTTTCTTTATACATATATTTATTTACTAATGTTTTTATAATTATTTTTAGTTGGTATCCATGAAGCCACAACAAATTGCTTCAAATGCTCCCATATAGGTATCCAATGCGGGTACAGGTTCGGGTACCCTTACGGGTTTGAATACCTGTATGGGAGCATTTGTAGCAATTTATTGCCGCTCCATAGATACCAACTAAAAATCATTATAAAAACAATAGTAAATAAATATATGTATACACACATACATGTAAATAGAAATAAATACAAGCAAGGAATTTCTAGTATGTTTATTATTATTATTATTATTATTATTATTATTATTTTTCTTGTTATAAATATTATTATATGTATACACTTGCAAGTCATTAATTACAATATGTTTATTTGTGCGAAGGAACGAAGCGAGAGCAAAAGCTAGTGCTGCCAAGAACAAACATGTGCCCCATACGGGACGAGGCGGGTGGGATCTTTTTGAAAAAAAAAGAAACATATTATATTGCCTCAACTTGAATCAGTATACAAAGAAATTAAAAGAATTCAAAACTCACGTTCTAAGTTGTATTTTGCCAGTAGAGCCAAATATGACAAAGAAACTGTAACACCTCGAAAAAAATTCACGTCCTATAATGTATTGACACGTGTCATAAGCTTGAACGTGTGAAAGAATACTCTAGAGGGACTAAAGTTGACAAACATGAAAAGTATATGAAAATACGAGTTCTAAATGTCAACAGTGAATAAATATATTGTACATTAACCCTACATGATGTTTATATCACCAAACGAATAAATCATGGATCATACGAAGCTAAAAGTGAGAGATTACAAACCACAGGGGTTAAATGTGTCAACATGTTTAAGTTATACCTCTGAGTGACCTTTTGACAAACCCGAAGCTTTGTAACGGTTAATTATGCTCACTAGAATGCATGATATAAATTTCATAAAGTTTCGTAATCGTATGAGAAAGTTATGATCAAATTCGTATGTGAGGGGTTAAAGTGTCAACGTTGAAAGTTATGACTTTTCGGGTTAACCAGAAGTGTCCAGGGACTTAGCAAAGTGGGTATAAGTCCTAAAGCCCTTGAAGGTAAATAATAAGGGGTCAAATTGCAAGAAAAATGCTTAGTTGACCTTTCGAAGAGCCAAGGGACAAAATACAAAAAATTGAAAATAAGAAAATCTGATCAGAAGGCCCATGCGGGCCGCGTAAGACATGCTAAGTCTTTACGCGGGCCGCCTCAGTTGCCCAGATGCAGAAAAACATTTATCTTGCATGTTCAGCCTTCTAAACGACATGTAATGCCCTTAAACCCATCCAAGAGACCCCTAAACAAACCCTAAACACTTAGGGACACTTGTAGAAGGATTGTGGTCAGTAGTAGACTTGTTTGTCAACAATTTGTGGATCAAAATCCACTATATAAAGGCCATGAGTTGCAACTTTGCAATCACACCTTCATCTGCACATTTGGAGCATTTCTGGAGCCAAGGACTTCTCCTAAGTGATCACATTTCGTACATAGGACCTTGGTAAGTTTGCTAAACCTTCCTTAGTTAAGTTTTAGCTTAGTTATAGCTTAAAAGTCAAACCGTCGTAATTAACGGTTGACTTTAAGATTAATCACTAATGGTCCAGTAATTAGTCGAATCAAAAGTAGTTATAAGTTGGTAATTATGTGGGTAATAAACCCTTAAAAGGGTTCCCCCTGATTCCCACTCTAACTAGTTCTAATGTCGGGTCAAACTTGTATTTAAAAAGTCAACATGATACTTAGTTACAATTTATGCATAACTAGCAATGTAGAACATATACAACCTGTTGGATCATTGTTATAATCTAGTAATTAGTGTAAGAACATGTCTAAACATGTTCAACCCGACAATTCTCTGTAAAGACCCGGTTCGGAACCGAAAGTCGCAAAGCTTTAACTTTTGCTTTGACTTCCGTTCTGACCCGTTTTGGTATGATTTAGAAATACCTAAGAGCTTCATTTGGACCAGGTTACATGCTAGTATAACCCTCTGTGGTTATACACCATGGTTCATTAGTTAACCGATTAATACGCATGATTCCGTTAATTGCCCATATGTTGACCATTATACCCTTTTCACCTTAAAATGTGATTTATGAAAATGTAAAAGTGTAGAAACCTTAGTTACTGATATATAAACTTGTATGCAAAGTTTGACATCAGTTTGAGGTGTAGATTGAGAGTTATGCTCATTAGCGTAAATTGAAGGCTTTATGTTAATTAAACGGCGTAATTAGCGTATAGCCTAGTTAAGCCTACTTTTTGATATCAAACTTATTACCCACTGATGTAATATATTATTTTTGGATTTTTGAAGATTTTTAATTAAGTTTAGGCTGAGCATAACTCATAGTCGTAGGCTTAATCCGGTAATTGTCGGTTTTGCCCTTACGGGCCATAAAATGAGTTTTACACATCTAATTGACTCCAAACCTTTTGCTACTGATCACATATGATAAATAAATTATTTTAAGCCTTATGGAATAGTAAAAATATCAGTTTTATGTATCGAACCCGGAAATTGGCTTCTAATCGCCTTATTAAGCGTTTTTAACGCATAGTATGTACTAAAACTATTCCAAACATACAAGGGTTGATACCTACTGATATTTGAGGCAAATTATAATATTTTGATAGTAAGCAAAAGTTGTTTAACTCAGACTTCAGTTTTGAGCTTTTCGGCTTATGTGAAATTACCAAAATTCCCCTACGGTGCATAGTTTGGTAATAATTGACAAATTTCACATATATAAAATATCCTACTGTTATAACTTATAAAAAATAAGTATTTTTGCTGATTATATCAGACCTATAACTCAGGTAAATACTTAAACTCTTTTATAACCTTTTAAATGACCAAACTACCCCTACGGGGCAAAGTTTGTGTTTAAATACGTTTTGGGCATAATGAAAGACATCTTACTGATGTCACAACATATTTGAGGCATAAATTAACTTAGGAAACCTGTATATAGCTCTCATGAATGCCCGTCACGCTTGTTACGCGTACAGTTCGGTTTATGTAACAAGTTTACATAAATTAGCCGAAACGGGTCGAACCGTATTAGTTTTATCTCAAAATCCAGAATGTGTATGAAATACCCATATTATACAAGTCTTCAAACTTGTCGGGTCTAAAACACATTCTATTCCGGTCTTCGCTTAATCATGCGTTTGAACCGTATTTTCCCTTAAGACTAACCGGTCTAAGCTTAGGCTTAATTAAAGACCCGTTAGCATTCTAATTGGTTATTTATACCATCATTCCAGACTAGAGCCTTCCGGTAAATTGTACCTACGCTTACTTAAGTGAATACGGCTGAGTTATTAATTCTTGCTATTTAAGACAGGAACTAGCTCAGGTAAATACTCTTAACTTATTTTCCCTATTACGGGCTTGGGATACGGTAATATAAATACCGCATGGTCAGGTATGGGATTCAAAGACCAATAAGTCGGGAAATCCAAATAACCTGTTTTTAATTCGTATTGCTTGACTGAAACATTGGGGATTAATGTGACCGTGTCCTGGATATCCTTGACTCATTAAATTCAATGGCCACGACTTAAGCACGGGGTGTAGGCATACACCTGACAGATGCCATATGCTTATTAATTAATTATACCCAATAAGGGATTCCCAATAAGGGAATAGTGGTGTGTCGGTTAATCATGAACCGGCATAGAACCGGGCCCCGTATGTAGAGAAAGTTATGTAAAACTGATAACATGAAATATAGTTTGTCCCAAGTATACAAGTTATAAAAGATTAATTTTGCCTCTGTGCATTTTAATCAAGTTATAAAAGATTAATTTTTCCTCGTGCATTTTAATCAATGTGTCTACATATTTTGTGCCAAAGTGCATTCAAACTAATTTACAAACTCTTTTCAAATGAGTCGGTTGAGTGTATTTACCAGTGAAAACTGACGTATTTTCAAAAGTCTAAGTGACAGGAACAAGTACGTAATAGGCTGGAAGCTGCTCAAGACGTTAATAAGGAATCTTGCAAATTCTAGGCGTCTAAAGTCTGTTGAACAATGTTTATATTTTTAAGATCCGCCTGTGGATCCTTTACTTTCCGTTGTAATACTGGATATTACTTTACATTCGGATTGTAATATATTTTATCTTTTGCTTCCGCTGTGCATTTATATATTGTGTTGTTTGACTATGATGATATCAACTACGTCACGATATTCCCCACCGGGCCCACCGGTGACACGTGGAAAGTCGGGGTGTGACAGGTTGGTATCAGAGCCAACATTGAGTGAATTAAACACTAGCCCTTAGTGTTTAATCTCACTGACACAGTAGCACATTCCTTGACCTTCTGAGTCTAGACTTAACTTAGGAATATTCTCACTACTAATCTAGAATTTTTGCTTCCAAATTTTATTGGATACGTCGCCAAGCGAAGAAGCCGTAATAGGAGTTCACCACACCCGGAGCCCTGAAATGCTGAGCTTCGTACCGCGGCTAGAATGAAACGAGCATCTAAGGAGAAAGCATTCAGAAATAAAATGAAGAAGAAACTCCTCTTGCTGAAGATCGTTTCCTTAATAAGTCCTTATAAGGACACAATTATCTTTCAGTCCTTACGAGGACAACATTATTCCTTTCAAGTCCCGCTTAGGGCAACTTTATACTTTTATTTTTATATAGTGGAATGATTAAGTTTAAACTTTCATTCTAAACAAGAAATATTAAATAAATGGAAAATAACATTTCCTTTTGCAAGATCTACCATTATAATAAAATGGTAAAATCTAAAAAGGACAAGACCTAGCTTCGAGTCATATTAAGACCGGCCAAGATGGCAGTTCCTCAATTTAGATTCAGATCCTTATTAACATTTCAATATTTGAAATTGTTCTGCGATAAATATTAAAAGAATCTTAAGAGTGAAACCTAGCCTGAGTGTCATTATAAAGACCTGGCCAAGATGGTAAGACCTGTTTAAAAGATTCGTATCCCAGTTAACATCTGAAAACATGTTAACACTTCCGGCAGATGTGATTCATTAGAAATCACACACGTTATTAAGGATTCTTCAAAAGATTCCTAACCCATTTTAATGATCTCTGAATCCTGGGTTTACATCATCAATTAAGATGATCATATTTTAAACCATGCGTGGTAATATAGTGCCTACGGGCCTTGCTCATTCCTACATGAGCCAAAATATAGGGGTAGCTATGACTCCCTGTCAGAAAAAAAGGGTAATGAACTATGTTCAAACCTAAATGCTTTGATTCTCTAAAATCATAGCTTACAATTCATAAATGTCCTTGTGACTAGGCCTGTTGTGCTGATATACCTTCATGCTTTGATTCTCTGAAATCATAATTTATAATTTAAAAATGTCCTTGCGACTAGGCCTTTCGTGCCACTAATAAAGCTATTATTGTTTATATAATTAGGATAAGTTATAATATAAATCCTAAATAAATTTGATTAATAAATTAACCAAATATGGTCTCCGTTACCATGGTTAATGAATTGCCATAAAAGGCAATTCCATAATAAACTCCCAAGTAAACTATTGTCCTTGTTTTCTGTAACAGTTCAATTAAATGGATAATTCTGACGAAATCAATAGCCATCCAGTGGAGAATATTGACAACGCCCGAATTAATTTAACGGGTGTTGAATTGAAGGCGTTGGTAGACGACGCAGTTACAAAGGCCTTAGAACGGCAATACGAAGAATATAGTGGGACTCGAAGCAGGACCCTATCTACGCCGCACTCAAAGCCTAAAACACACTCTGAGGCTCACAGCAAGCCACCTCCCAAAAAGGAAAATCCCAAGAAAGATGGTGACGATCGTCACTCTTCTAATCATCATAGTGATCCGTCTCAACAGATCATACTGAATCAAGGACCCCGTGATAAGGGTTGCTCCTACAAGTACTTTGTTTCATGTAAACCCCGGGATTTCACTGGGGAAGAAGGAGCTGTAGATTGTATGACGTGGTTGGATGAGATGGATACAGTTGTGGATATCAGCGGATGCGCTGAGAGGGATGTGGTCAAGTTTGTGTCGCAATCATTTAAGGGTGAGGCCTTAGCTTGGTGGAGATCATTGATTCAAGCCACCGGGAAGATCCCTTTGTACAACATGACTTGGGATCAGTTCGTTGCTCTTATCAAAGAAAATTGCTGTCCTCAACATGAAGTTGAGAAGACCGAGACTGAATTCTTGTCATTAGTTATGGAGAACTTAGATTGCCAAGCATACCTTACAAGTTTCAATACCAAGTCTCGATTGGTTCCTTATTTGATCACACCGGAACCAAAGCGAATAGCTCGCTTTATTGGGGGTCTAGCCCCAGAAATAAAGGCAAGTGTGAAAGCATCGAGACCTACTACATTCAGGTCAGCGGCAGATCTGTCGCTATCTCTCACACTCGATGTGGTTAGAAACAAGGCTGCCAAGGCTTCTGAAGAAGGGAAGCGTAAAAGGGAGGAGGATAACTTCCAGAATCCTAAGAGGAGCAAATCCGAGCTCAACAATAACCAACAGGATTCCAACAAGAAGCCTACATGCAAAACTTGCAACAGAAGGCACTGGGGGCAGTGTCGATCAAACCAAAAGATAAAGCAATGCGGCATCTGCAAAAGAACTGGTCACCAGTCCCACGAATGTAGGGACATAAAGAATGCAAACTGTTTCAGCTGTGGCGAAAAGGGCCACATCAGTACTAATTGTCATGAGGCCGCCAAGAAAGGAGCAGCTAAGTCTGGGAAGGATAAGGAAGGAAACGCCTGAACTACCGATTGAATGACAGAGACAATACACATCAATAATAGCATCAGGTACGTCCCATACCATTTAGCATTGATTGTATCTGCTCAATATTTTACGTTAATGCAAGGGGCAATAAACCTTTAGTAAACCATAAGCTTAGCAAACTTTTGATTACATTCATAAGAACTTCAGATATTAAAAATAAGGTCTAATTTACCAAGGGAATCTTTAATGACCCTCTCTCCCATCCTCGGAGATAAATCCTTTCATAAGAATCTGGAGTACTCTTCCCCAAAAAGAGTACGACAATATATATTACTTTACTTTATTAATTTCTCATTATTTTATGTCGCCTGCGAATGCCAAACTATGTTTGATAAGAGTACCATATGAGGATTGGCGTATCCTAGTGTGTCCCATAGATTGCTTCCATGCCTGATCAGTATGGAGGTTTAATGCATGGAACCCCTGAGATATCCCAATGGTCATATTGTACTAAAGTCGACTAGTAGTATTCAAAGAAGATATCCAATATAAAAATGTCCTTATAAGTATCTCTACTTAGGACATCCTTACATTTGTAAAGAGAATGTGTCATTATCTGACACCGACATCGATAGATGAACCAAAGCCTGAGTATACAGACATCTCTAACATCTCTGTGAGTGTCATGATTATCTTCTTTATAAGAATTACCATGTCTACCTTCTGAGAGGCAAGTGGATGTTAGGGCAAACATCCCGCTTAGGGCTACAATTAGTGTAGAAGCCTTATATCTGTTACTATCAACGGAATAGGAAGAACTAAGAGCCAAATCGATAAGCTTTTAAAGAAGATTTCATAAAGCCAAAACTCGAAGTCCTAAGAACTCCGATT
Organism: Helianthus tuberosus; assembly: GCA_030545235.1. NCBI lineage: Eukaryota > Viridiplantae > Streptophyta > Magnoliopsida > Asterales > Asteraceae > Helianthus > Helianthus tuberosus. The sequence continues at coordinate 64,595,915 of CM060443.1, forward strand.
TATATAAATAAGAAAGACGGATCATCTTGCTTAGGTATTGATTACCGCAACCCTATATAGACAACAATTAAGAATCGCTATTACCTACCCAGGATCGTCGATTGGTTCGACTAGCTGTAAGGATTAGCTATTCTTTGAGATTAGTTAAGCAGTGGTTGGAATAACCATCTCACCATAAAATAAGTTTTTCTATAGCAATTATTATGTAAATATCAAGGCTACGCCTTTGGAGACCTTGTATGGGTGGAATGTTAAACATCTATTGTTAAATAGAGAATTGGTAAGTCCAATTATCAGGATCTGAAAGTTGTATTAGAAACAACGAATAAGATCATACAAACCCCTAATTATCTATAAGTTGCCATTATTTAGGCAGAAAAGCAAGGATTAATGAAGTTAGCAAACCTCCTAAATTCTTGTTAAGAAATAAGGCTCAACAAAAGACATCACCCAAGAAGGGTGTGCCAAATTTATTAAATTATCAGGCTAGTTAAGCTCTGAATATATAGAATCGTTCGAAGGAAATCGAATGTATCAAGATCAAGTAGCTTTTGAGCTAAAACCTATTTAGGGAGCTTGGCGGAGCTCGCGATACCTCGCACACTAGTGACCGAACGGTGTGTTTCGCCAATAAGTCAAGAAGCACTATCACATAATGATATGCGGATTTATGTAGTGATGAGCAACCTGTGTCGATTAAGGATCGACAGGATTAGAAGCTCCAAAAAGATACATGTACCTATTATAAAGGTCAATTGGAATGCCTTAGAGGCTCAAAGGTACTAGGGAAGATTAGGCCCAATATAGGGCAGAAATTACTCCCTTTTACTTTAACAAATCTCGAGGTCGAGATTTCTTTTAAGGGGGTGACGATGTAACACCTCGAAAAAATTCACGGCCTATAATGTATTGACACGTGTCATAAGCTTGAACGTGTGAAAGAATACTCTAGAGGGACTAAAGTTGACAAACATGAAATGTATATGAAAATACGAGTTCTAAATGTCAACAGTGAATAAATATGTTGTACATTAACCCTACATGATGTTTATATCACCAAACGAATAAATCATGGATCATACGAAGCTAAAAGTGAGAGATTACAAACCACAGGGGTTAAATGTGTCAACATGTTTAAGTTATACCTCTGAGTGACCTTTTGACAAACCCAAAGCTTTGTAACGGTTAATTATGCTCACTAGAATGCACGATATAAATTTCATAAAGTTTCGTAATCGTATGAGAAAGTTATGATCAAATTCGTATGTGAGGGGTTAAAGTGTCAACGTTGAAAGTTATGACTTTTCGGGTTAACCAGAAGTGTCCAGGGACTTAGCAAAGTGGGTATAAGTCCTAAAGCCCTTGAAGGTAAATAAGAAGGGGTCAAATTGCAAGAAAAATGCTTAGTTGACCTTTCGAAGAGCCAAGGGACAAAATACAAAAAATTGAAAATAAGAAAATCTGATCAGAAGGCCCATGCGGGCCGCGTAAGACATGCTAAGTCTTTACGCGGGCCGCCTCAGTTGCCCAGATGCAGAAAAACGTTTATCTTGCCTGTTCAGCCTTCTAAACGACATGTAATGCCCTTAAACCCATCCAAGAGACCCCTAAACAAACCCTAAACACTTAGGGACACTTGTAGAAGGATTGTGGTCAGTAGTAGACTTGTTTGTCAACAATTTGTGGATCAAAATCCACTATATAAAGGCCATGAGTTGCAACTTTGCAATCACACCTTCATCTGCACATTTGGAGCATTTCTAGAGCCAAGGACTTCTCCTAAGTGATCACATTTCGTACATAGGACCTTGGTAAGTTTGCTAAACCTTCCTTAGTTAAGTTTTAGCTTAGTTATAGCTTAAAAGTCAAACCGTCGTAATTAACGGTTGACTTTAAGATTAATCACTAATGGTCCAGTAATTAGTCGAATCAAAAGTAGTTATAAGTTGGTAATTATGTGGGTAATAAACCCTTAAAAGGGTTCCCCCTGATTCCCACTCTAACTAGTTCTAATGTCGGGTCAAACTTGTACTTAAAAAGTCAACAGGATACTTAGTTACAATTTATGCATAACTAGCAATGTAGAACATATACAACCTGTTGGATCATTGTTATAATCTAGTAATTAGTGTAAGAACATGTCTAAACATGTTCAACCCGACAATTCTCTGTAAAGACCCGGTTCGGAACCGAAAGTCCCAAAGCTTTAACTTTTGCTTTGACTTCAGTTCTGACCCGTTTTGGTATGATTTAGAAATACCTAAGAGCTTCATTTGGACCAGGTTACATGCTAGTATAACCCTCTGTGGTTATACACCATGGTTCATTAGTTAACCGATTAATACGCATGATTCCGTTAATTGCCCATATGTTGACCATTATGCCCTTTTCACCTTAAAATGTGATTTATGAAAATGTAAAAGTGTAGAAACCTTAGTTACTGATATATAAACTTGTATGCAAAGTTTGACATCAGTTTGAGGTGTAGATTGAGAGTTATGCTCATTAGCGTAAATTGAAGGCTTTATGTTAATTAAACGGCGTAATTAGCGTATAGCCTAGTTAAGCCTACTTTTTGATATCAAACTTATTACCCACTGATGTAATATATTATTTTGGGATTTTTGAAGATTTTTAATTAAGTTTAGGCTGAGCATAACTCATAGTCGTAGGCCTAATCCGGTAATTGTCGGTTTTGCCCTTACGGGCCATAAAATGAGTTTTACACATCTAATTGACTCCAAACCTTTTGCTACTGATCACATATGATAAATAAATTATTTTAAGCCTTATGGAATAGTAAAAATGTCAGTTTTATGTATCGAACCCGGAAATTGGCTTCTAATCGCCTTATTAAGCGTTTTTAACGCATAGTATGTACTAAAACTATTCCAAACATACAAGGGTTGATACCTACTGATATTTGAGGCAAATTATAATATTTTGACAGTAAGCCAAAGTTGTTTAAGTCAGACTTCAGTTTTGAGCTTTTCGGCTTATGTGAAATTACCAAAATGCCCCTACGGTGCATAGTTTGGTAATAATTGACAAATTTCACATATATAAAATATCCTACTGTTATAACTTATAAAAAATAAGTATTTTTGCTGATTATATCAGACCTGTAACTCAGGTAAATACTTAAACTCTTTTATAACCTTTTAAATGACCAAACTACCCCTACGGGGCAAAGTTTGTGTTTAAATACGTTTCGGGCATAATGAAAGACATCTTACTGATGTCACAACATATTTGAGGCATAAATTAACTTAGGAAACCTGTATATAGCTCTCATGAATACCCGTCACGCTTGTTACGCGTACGGTTCGGTTTATGTAACAAGTTTACATAAATTAGCCGAAACGGGTCGAACCTTATTGGTTTTATCTCAAAATCCAAAATGTGTATGAAATACCCATATTATACAAGTCTTCAAACTTGTCGGGTTTAAAACACATTCTATTCCGGTCTTCGCTTAATCATGCGTTTGAACCGTATTTTCCCTTAAGACTAACCGGTCTAAGCTTAGGCTTAATTAAAGACCCGTTAGCATTCTAATTGGTTATTTATACCATCATTCCAGACTAGAGCCTTCCAGTAAATTGTACCTATGCTTACTTAAGTGAATACGGCTGAGTTATTAATTCTTGCTATTTAAGACAGGAGCTAGCTCAGGTAAATACTCTTAACTTATTTTCCCTATTACGGGCTTGGGATACGGTAATATAAATACCGCATGGTCAGGTATGGGATTCAAAGACCAATAAGTCGGTAAATCCAAATAACCTGTTTTTAATTCGTATTGCTTGACTGAAACATTGGGGATTAATGTGACCGTGTCCTGGATATCCTTGACTCATTAAATTCAATGGCCACGACTTAAGCACGGGGTGTAGGCATACACCTGACAGATGCCATATGCTTATTAATTAATTATACCCAATAAGGGATTCCCAATAAGGGAATAGTGGTGTGTCGGTTAATCATGAACCGGCATAGAACCGGGCCCCGTATGTAGAGCAAGTTATGTAAAACTGATAACATGAAATATAGTTTGTCCCAAGTATACAAGTTATAAAATATTAATTTTGCCTCTGTGCATTTTAAGCAAGTTATAAAAGATTAATTTTTCCTCGTGCATTTTAATCAATGTGTCTACATATTTTGTGCCAAAGTGCATTCAAACCAATTTACAAACTCTTTTCAAATGAGTCGGTTGAGTGTATTTACCAGTGAAAACTGACGTATTTTCAAAAGTCTAAGTGACAAATATAATTATATAAAATCGATTTTGCTTGATTTGTTAATATTATATTAGATTGTTTAACAAATATTTTTATAGCTTGAAAAGGAAAAAAATATGATGGAAGATGGAAGTTATTATAAAAATAAACCAGACCCGCTAGTTCAAGTTCTTGGAACTTGAGCACCCAGGGCGAGCACGAACGGTATCCGGGTTCATAGGTAATAACTTTGTCTGTGTGTGTGTATATATATATATTGTTGAATATATTTATAGAAATTGATGTTGTTGTATTGAGTTGTAGGTCATACTAGGGTTCATGGAGGACTATATAAAAATGTGAGCCAAGACTCAATATCACAAGTGTTGGTGCATTCATCTGTCGACTTCGTCTTATATCGAGTCTCGGTTTGCGTTGCGAATCTGATCAAGAGTGATGTCATCAATCTTGATGATGACATCATAATAGTGACCTCAACATGACAAGTCAACACACAAAACATGGGATTCGCTTGAAGACAGAATATTATGTTTCGCTTGAAAGTCAAAGTCATGTGGGTTTCGCTTGAAAGAATTTTAGTGGGTTTCGCTTGAAACAGACTTGTTCATTTCAAGCGAACTCAGATTACTATAAATAGGCTAGTGGTTAGTTCATTTGTAACAGTATAATCAGTGTTTAAAGTGAAAAGCAAGCTGTTTCGACGTCGGTTTCTTAGTTTCCGCCTCTGAAACTGATAAAATCTCTTCTGAACGACCCGTTCGGGTCACAAAACGATCCTACAAGTGGTATCAGAGCTCAGGAGGAAGAGATCTCGCAAAAACAGCCTGTTTTCGTCACTTTTTCTGTTTTCTACACCTTCTTTCACAAAATTGAAAATTTTTCACGGTTAAAATCGGTTCAAACTTTCACATATTGTGCGCAATCATGTATTAACAAATCCTGGAAAGTTTCAGCACTAAAATCAACCTAAAAACTGGTTATATTCATCTGCTCGCTTGAATTTGGTTCGTAATTGCTGACATCATCAACTGTTCAAGCGTTCAAGCGAACATAACATGTTTTGTCTGCTTGAAACTGGTTTCTCGATTGAAAATACACCTTGTTCGCTTGAAATTGACTGGCCGCTTGAACTTTACATCGTAAGTCTCGCTTGAAACTGACACACTGCTTGAAACTGACAAACCGCTTGAAAAGTACATTGATTAGTGTGAAATACATTAAATGAGATCATGTGAAAATACATTGGATTCGAGGTGTCAGTTTGTTGGGACTAAAAAATCACAAGTCGATCACATAATTGCTTTGTTCAAAGTTTGCATGTGACATTAGTTTGTTGAATATAAATGTTTGCATGTGAAGACTAGGAGTTGTCGGCCATGTGTTGAAAGATAAAGTGTTTTGTCGATACATGTGATGGCTTGTGAAGATTGCATGTGATAAGAGAATTGTTGTCAGATGCATGTGAGTCTTGAATTGAAATTTGAGAATATCTTGTGTATTCAGAAAGCATAAATTGGTAGCCCAATCATATGTTGTAGATATTTGATATTGGCGGATACTTTTCAATTGGCATGTGATCATTAAGTTTTGTTGTCAGTACACCTTATATCTTCAGCTCAATCAACATATTAAACTAATTACAGGTGTCAGTCATTTTAATTGATAATATCAATAGTTTGAGAGGAGTCATTAAATCAGTATTCATTAAAAAATTATCTGCCCAAGGTTTTGCTTGTGACTGGAATAGAGCAGCCCACTAATTGATCGGCCCAATCAGATTGGTTGAACAGATTGTTTTGAAAAATGGAAGTGGTCTTTGATGAAAAAGAAAACCATGATCTTGAAAAGATAAATGATTGGTATCGAGGATATTTCAGTAGTCATTATCAAGGTTTGTCCAAGAATGTTTGGGTTAACCGGTTCGAATGTTTTTTGTGTAAGAAAGATGAGAAATTAGTTGATTTGGAGAAGAGATTTAATTGTTTGATTGATTATTTGAAAGAAAACGAGATAATGATATCAGAAGCTGAAATAGTATCAAAGTTTGCTAATGGATTACCAGCTGAATGGAATGATTTTTTGGAAAATCTAAGAAAGAATTCTAGTTTTTCAAAATTATCTTTAAGTAAATTCATCAGTAAACTTACAACACATAGATATGATAATGAAGAGAAAAAGAAAGAGTTGTTGAATAGGATAGAAAATAATTTGAAAAAATTAAGTTTGGATGTGATTGTAGAACTGAACAAAAGAGTCTGTGTGTGTCTTAGTGCAAAAGATGTTATGAAATACGATATGAAGAGGGGTTGTTATATTGATGAGAATATGAATCCTCTTGACTTCGTTAAAATCTTTTGTGCAGGAACATACAAGATGGAGACAGAGCAAGTTCAAAAGAATGAAGAATCTGTGAAGATTGAATCTTCAAGTTCAGAATCAGTGTGCTCTAAATGTGACAACTTTAAGGCTGATAATTGAAAGATGCAGAAAGTTTGACATTGGAAGTCAAAAAGTTGAGGGATGAGAAGAAAGTTGATATTAACCAGATCCGTATATTGCAGGGAAATTGTGAAAAGCTTAAATCTGAAAATGTTAAACTGTTAAATGACTTGAACAGTTTGACATTAGAAAATAAAATTTTTGAAAATAAAATTAAAAGTTTTGGAAATGAAAAATCAAAAATTGAAAAAGAATTTCAAAGTCAAATAAAAATTCTTGAAGATGGGAGATATGTTTTTAGCAAGAATAACATTGAAAAGCAACAAATGATAAATTCTCATCTTCAGACGATTATTCGACTTGAAAAAGAAGCTGAATGTGCTCGAAAGAAAATCAAAGAGTTAGAAGGTAAAATCAGAGAATGGGAAGAAAAGTTGAAGGTTTTTGAAAATACTTCAGCTATTCCTTGTCCTAAACCAGTTAATTCAGTTCCAATAAGTGACGATGTCACAAACTTTGACAAAGTCAAAGTTGAAGATTATGATGAGAAATCTGATGATGAAAATGAAAAAATTGACAAAAAGAATTTATTTTTGAAGTTAAAAGAAAAATTTCAAGAAACTGTTCCACAATCAACCGAAAAAGAAGAATGCTCTAAGCAAAAACCTTTGAAGAAGAAAGTGGAACAGAAACAAAAAATTAAAAATTTGAAAAATGTTCAAAAAGAGAATAACAACTCATCAGATCGATCATCCAATCGCAATCAAAAATTAAAAAAAAATAAAAAATAAAAATTCAAAAATTGTTGGTAATGAGTGGTGCAGGTTTGACCACAGTGCTCAAAAGCCAAATCTAGCAAACAAGAGGAGGAAAGATTATCACCAAGCCAAACAGTGCTTTGATCTAAATGTTTGGACTGAAAATGGTGACTGGTACGATAACAGAGTGTGTTACAGATGCGGCTATCAAGGACACATTGCTGTTAACTGCCAGAGTTGGAGATTTGAGTCAAGGAGATGCTTTAACTGCAATATCATTGGCCATATTGCTAGAGATTGCTCAATGAGATCAATGAAACGATCGAGGGCTGAATCTCAGAAGCAGGTGAAGAAAGCAGTCAATGTCAAGCCCAAAGAACAGAAGGGTCAAGAACCTAAAGTTCAAGAAAAGAAAGTGAAGCTTTCACAGGGGCAAAAAGACAGACTGAGGAAGAAGAGGAAGAAGGCCAGAGAGTATCTGGAGAAGATTTTGCCCTCGGATACAACTGGTAAAACAGATAAAAGTTCTGATAAATCGTCTTGCTCAACCAAGAACAACAAATCAAGCAAAACGCATTCATCGGATACAAATCTGAGGACGAAATAGGGAAAGAAGAAGAAGAAAGTTTGTGGCAATGAATCTGTTTCTGTGGAAACAAAGGAGCCACATGTCGGCGATGAATCTGGCTCATCAAAGTCAGACAAGCCACATTCAGGCAATGATTCTGGTATGGTAAAACCAGAAGAGCCATGTGTTGAGGTAAAAGTTGAGAATTCTGGTCTAACAATGGATGATGCAAATTTTCCACCATTGTTGAACAAGAATTCAAAATCACCCAAGGACCGTCAGGCTTGGGTGAAACTGTTTAAATGAAAAACCTGACTTGCCGGAGCTCCCAAGTTGGTAATTGCGGAGCATGAATCGGCATCTTTCATTGTGTATGAAAATTGTTTTTGTATAAGTGTGAATTGCCGGAACTCCCAGGTTGGTAAGTGTGGAGTAGGAATCGGCATCTTGAGAATTCAACCAACAGATCATGATTGGTTGAAAATGCTTGATTGGATTGATCTTACAAGTGGTAAATCAGGGACATTAAGTTGTATCTGATTTCCTACAAGTGGTTGAAAAACAATGTGATGAACCAAACCCCTAACCTACTAATGGTTTTACAAAATCAACACAACTTATTTTCTGGAAAAACCATTTTGATTAAAACAAACTTAAGTGTTTTGAGATCATAATGGGAAAATAGTTTGTTGTGAGGGGGAGTTCTGATTGTTTATGCCAAGTGGATGGCGAATTGAGGCAATTCGATAATCAGTTGTCATGTTCTTGTACAGTTTGTTTTCATTTTTCTTTAGATGTATTTGTATTTTAGGGGGAGTATATTTTTTCAGAAAATCCAAAAACATTTGAAAATTTGAAAAAGCCAAAAACATGATAAAATGAAAAATGAGTTTTTGTTGTATAAAAGAGGAAATGATAGTACATCAGTGGACGGTCACAACATGCTAAAGAAATGGAAAGTTAAAATGTGATAAATGATCTTACTAAAGATGTGACGATAGGCTCAGCTAGACTAGTAGATTTGCGACAACGATACAAACTTAAATGAAAAAGCCTAGTTCTAGTGGGAAATATGGTCGAAAGCATAGTACTTAGTTTTGTCCTTCTTGATTGTGTGCCTACTCGGTAATCGCTGATTGTCGAAAGACATAAAGCTGGTTAAGTTTGTGAACTTTCACAACTTTGCTAAAAAGTCGCTGTGATTGTGCATTTCATTTTGCAAAGATTTCAACTTGTTTTATTTCTTTATTTTGTTTAAGCATCGGACATCCTCTGCGTATACGTGAGTATCGACCTGGATGTTGTTGCCTAAACGTTCTGCTTTATTTTCTTTGGTGTTTCGTTTAAGCTTTGGACCTCCTCTGCGTATACGGGAGTATCGACCTGGTGGTTAAAGCCTAAACAACTTCAACTTGTTTTATTTTTCTTATTTTGTTTAAACATTGGACTTTCTCTGCGTATACAGAAGTATCAACCTGATTGTTAATGTTTAAACATTCTGCTTTGTTTTTGCACAAATCACAGTTGATAAAAGTTTAAAGGCATTACTTGAGTCAGTGTATTGCATGATGAGGGGATATGCTGAGATCGTGGGGTCCATAAGAATTTAGTGCATATTAATATACCTTAACGTATCGGTAAGCATTTCGAAAGTTTTTAGATTGAGTTTAAGTGGATAACAATATCATCAATCTATGTGAATCGTTTAGAGCTTAAAATGTTTAAAGCTTAACGGTGTTGGTGATTGTGCTCATAAACTGATATGATCCTCTTGCACAAACTCACAAAAATAGTTTCTGTAAATATTTTTTCTCTGCATTTCATTATATTAAAAAAAACAAAAAGATTTTAGTATGTTTTAGCATAAATTTTGAAAAATACAAAAAGATTTTCGACAACTGATGTTGAAGAGCTGTTTTTCAAAATTCCGAGTGCTGAACATGATGAACTGGTTTGGGAGTATGTGTATTGAATTGAAAATTTTGATTTGAGAAAGAAGTTGAGATTAGTTAATCAGGGTCATTAATTTGAACTTGATGGAACTATTTCTAATAAGTTTTTCTTATTGATTTAAGTAAAAACTTATGTTTTGATGAGAATTGTGTAGGTGATGAGCTTAAACAGAGATAAAGCCAGGAATTGATCTCAAGGTAATAACTAATTCCAGACGGCGATCCCATCATGATGAGAGGGGGAGTCTAACGAGGCTAGAGCCAAAGAGAAGATCCTGGTATATGTTCCGAGAGCGTTAAGACTGAAGACGTTGAAGCCTCGACATTTAAGACTCGTCAACATCTAAGGGGGAGTCTGTTGGTGCATTCATCTTTCGACTTCGTCTTATATCGAGTCTCGGCTTGCGTTGCGAATCTAATCAAGAGTGATGTCATCAATCTTGATGATGACATCATAATAGTGACCTCATCATGACAAGTCAACACACAAAACATGGGATTCGCTTGAAGACAGAATATTATGTTTCGCTTGAAAGTCAAAGTCATGTGGGTTTCGTTTGAAAGAATTTTAGTGGGTTTCGCTTGAAGCAGACTTGTTCATTTCAAGCGAACTCAGATTACTATAAATAGGCTAGTGGTTAGTTCATTTGTAACAGTTCGTGAATTCCATACCGAGGTGCTGCCGGTGTGAAGACTGATTGTAATTGCTATAATATCAATATAATCAGTGTTTAAAGTGATAAGCAAGCTGTTTCGACGTCGGTTTCTTAGTTTCCGCCTCTGAAACTGATAAAATCTCTTATGAACGACTCATTCGGGTCGCAAAACGATCCTACAACAAGTAGACACGGGGCCAACCTTTTGTGACTCTAGCTATGGGTCTAATGGACGAGTCCACTATCCGCCAATTTTGGTAATACATTTATAGTTTGCTAAATTTAAATGTTATATATATATATATATATATATATATATATATATATATTAAAAGTGTTGAATGGTTTGTAGAGTCACGCTGAATGTGAGTTGTTAATGAATATAGTTGATAGGTTAGAGACGGTGGCTTATGGTATGGTATGGCATGGCCTAGCACGTCAACGATGATAGATTCTAGCCCAATATCTGAGGGTTGTGTCAAGGTGGAAGTTGATGATATCGTTAATAAACATAAGAAGTCGAAAGTCTATTCAGTCACCAAAACAAGTGAAATTAAATTGGTTGAAGATTTGGTTCTTCAATATGTTCAATGGCCAAGATATGCAATAAGGGTATAATATAAATATATTTTAGTATATCAATAGTTACTATAAAAGCATGTCACCGAACGCCCTCATTGTGAACTTGCGCCGTAGGTCACAGAGTCATAGAGGCGCCTCACCATTGGTAGCCAACTCAATAATACATGATGATGACGCCACAATGACTTCAGCTTATCATCCACACTTACAAATGGTAGCTGACCCATTTACTCTTATATCTTTGGTTAATTTAGTTATATTTGTTAGTGTTCTAACATTTTGTTTGCTATTCAGATTGACGAAGACGATCACCAACTTCCAAGTTCACTTGAAATGGAAGATCAAGATCTTTTTCAAGGCGGTTTTGTAAATATGCTTAGTTTTCAAAAACTTGTTTATATAACAATTTGTGTTATAGATATATATGTTCTTTATACATATATTTATTTACTAATGTTTTAATAATTATTTTTAGTTGGTATCCATGAAGCCACAACAAACTGCTTCAAATGCTCCCATATAGGTATCCAATGCGGATACAGGTTCGGGTACCTTTACGGGTTTGAATACATGTATGTGAGCATTTGTAGCAATTTGTTGCTGCTCCATAGATGCTAACTAAAAATCATTATAAAAACATTAGTAAATAAATATATGTGTACACACATACACGTATATATGTATATAAAAAATATATATCTATATATACAAATTGTTATATAAACAAGTTTTTGAAAACTAACCATATTTACAAAACCGCCTTTAAAAAGATCTTGATCTTCCATTTCAAGTAGGGATGAGCAAAATGGACCCGGTACCGGTACCGAATTTACCAAACCGGGTACCTTTTCGGTACCGACTTTTGACATTTTCGGTACCGGTCTGGTACGGTACCGGTATTTACCGGTTTTTACCTTCAAATACCGGTATCGTACCGGTACCGAACCGTACCGGGTATATTCGGTACCGGTATCGGTACCCACTTTTGAGGATTTTCGTTACAGGTACTTTCGGTTCCGGTCGGTACCGAGCTCATCCTTAATTTCAAGTGGACTTGGAAGTTGGTGATCGTCTTCGTCAATCTGAATAGCAAACAAAATGTTAGGACACTAACAAATATAACTAAATTAACCAAAGATATAAGAGTAAATGGGCCAGCTACCATTTGTAAGTGTGGATGATAAGCTGAAGTCTTTGTGGCGTCATCATCATGTATTATTGAGTTGGCTACCAATGGTGAGGCGCCTCTATGACTCTATGACCCACGGCGCAAGTTCACAATGAGGGCGTTCGGTGACATGCTTTTATAGTACTATTGATATACTAAAATATATTTATATTATACCCTTATTGCATATCTTGGCCATTGAACATATTGAAGAACCAAATCTTCAACAAATTTAATTTCACTTGTTTTGGTGACTGAATAGACTTCCGACTTCTTATGTTTATTAACAATATCATCCACTTCCACCTTGACACAACCCTCAGATATTGGGCTAGAATCTATCATTGTTGACGTGCTAGTCCATGCCATACCATAAGCCACCGTCTCTAACCTATCAACCATATTCATTAACAACTCACATTCAGTGTGACTCTACAAACCATTTTGAACACTTTTAATATATATATATATATATATATAGGGTAGGGATAGTGTACATTAATTCAGAAGTGTGAGAAATGTATTATAACACTATATATAACAATATATAACATTATACATCTATCATAGACATGCTATTTGACAAAATATAGTGTTATATTTGTTATATAATGTTATATAGTGTTACATAGTGTTATACGGTGTTATATGGTGTTACATAGTGTTATACTGTGTCTATATGGTGTTATATAGTGTTATAATACACTTCTCACACTTCTGAATTAATGCACATGATCCTTTACCTATATATATATATAACATTTAAATTTAGCAAACTATAAATGTATTACCAAAATTGGCGGATAGTGGACTTGTCCATTAGACCCATAGCTAGAGCCACAAAAGGTTGGCCCCTTGTCTACTTGTGGTATTGAGTCTTGGCTCACATTTTATATAGTCCTCCATGAACCCTAGTATGTCCTACAACTCAATACAACAGCATCAATTTCTATAAATATATTCAACAATATATATATACACACACAGACATAGTCATTACCTATGAACCCGGATACCGTTCGTGCTCGCCCTGGGTGCTCAAGTTCCAAGAAATTGAACTAGCGGGTCTGGTTTATTTTATAATAACTTTCATCCTCCATCATATTTTTTTCCTTTTCAAGCTATAAAAATATTTGTTAAATAATCTAATATAATATTAACAAATCAAGCAAAATACAATCATTTACCAAACTAGGGGTATTCGAACCCTCGCGCGTTGCGCGACATAAGGTGTTGCTTTAATTTAGTTATGGGTGCGAGCTATAAGTTCATAAGTAACTGTCATCAAGTTATGACATTGCTATTAACAAACGTAGCGTACAAAATATGGTACGTTCAGGCATACATTACCAGCATATAGCATACGACCATTGACTACATTTTTGACAAAGCTGGCACATTGCTCTGCTTTGTTGACAACAGATTTCAATGTGCGCATTTTCTTGTCATATAGCAGCTGGATAATCATAAATGCTTCCTTTTCCATAACTGAGTACAACTTTTTCATGGGGTCCTCAGTCGCAGCCAACTCATCGCATGTCATGCTAACAGCTGTCTCCCTGCACCGTCGAAAATAATTGTTTGACATGCTTCCCGTGTTGTCCGAGATTGTCGCAATGATTCGGTACCTGTACATGTATGTGTCAGCGTATTCAATATCAATTTGGATAATGGATTTAAATGGTGTGTAACTTGCATTGTGTTCGCTTTTTCTTTGTGCCGTCACGCGTACAAATCGACTCAATATCGACCTCTGGTATTGACCACATCTTGGACATGCTGTAACACCACCCTTTAGTTGCTTCAATTGACATCAAGTGCACGCTCCCAAACACTCCTAGCACAATTGAAATCCTTCTTAGCATACTTCATCCACACACTTTTGTTCCACCTTACTCTCCTAATAAGCGGTGATAATCAGTTTTGTTGGTCGGGTTTCAGCTTCTTGGCATTCCCTCGCTTCAAGCAGACTCTGTTAGGCAATGATTTGTATCGGGGCTGGGGTTTTGTTCTTAACCTAGTTGGTCGGGGAAGCTTTACCTCTGTTTCTTTCTGAGTTAGATATCCTAACAATGGCTCTCCCATGCGATTTGCCATAGCTTAATTGATGAATTCCCAGCAGATTTAAATCAATATGAGGTTTATTAATATCATATAGTTTCACCAGTTGATTCTTCATTCTTCGAAAGAAGACATTCTACAAATTTTAAAACAAATTAATAGGTAACAATGTAAGCAAAACTGTTAAAGTATAAATCTTAATTTAATAGGTTCATCTGAAGTAAAAAAAATAATAATAACTAATGGACCGGTGCATTTTGCTATAAATCTAGTGCACATTATTTCAACACTTGACTAATGGATATGGAGCAAGAAGGTGATGGACCAATTAAACTAATTCTTTATGTTATATGTGATGAATCATATGAGATTAATAACCATAAAGACCAAAATTAGCAATTTGTAAGACATAACTCAAAGCAACCTAGAAATTTTGGATCTGAAATATACTGTTTTGTACCTTAACACACATAGATTTCAGCAAAACCTTTAAAGTCTTCTATGTATAATTTGTAAATGCAAAATTAACCTTTGCTATAAGAAAGCAACAATGACCCATGAAAACTATTAAAACAGGGTAGAGCTCTACAATTATTATTTACAAGCCCTAGGGTTAGGTTTCAAATTTTTTTTTTACAAAAGCAAATCTTCTTCCACAAAAACAAAAATGAAATTTCAATGGTTGCATCTCATATTAATGTTATCCAAAGAAAAAATCAAAAAAACCCAAAGCTAAGACCATGTGTAGTGAGAGGGAGAAGATAATGCCCCACCCTTGGGCATTATCCGCCATGTGGCGGTCCAGTAAGCTTTTGGGCAATATCGGGCATTATCTTATAACGGGTGTAGTGGTATCAACTTTTGGGCATTATGAGGCTTTATCTTATAACTGGCACAAATATCAGGGCAATTAATAGCATACCGAAGAATTGAACACCGGTCCATAAACACATAGCAACTCTGAAGTCAGTCACATATAAATAAACATCATAAGTGAGGAATCTGAAGATGATTTCCTTTTAATCAACAAAAAAAAAAACTTCGTATAAAAAATCATCGTTTTATTTAGACTCTTAATTCACAGTGACAACGATTTTCTATCAACCAATTTGAAAACATAGCAGCATGGCCATGAACAATCACTCTCAATCATATTCAATAAAAAAAAATTTAGAACCTAATTCACTATTCTTAAAAATCAGCATCCATATATGGTTAATGTTAATCCTAAACTAAACCTATTTACTTTCTACATCATAGATCGTAAAATAGAAACCAATTTCTAGCAAAAAAGACAACTTACCTTGAAACTGTCGTCCAAGCCCTTAATCTCCAAAATCATCCTATATGCTCCTTCAATCCTAGAGCAAAATCCAAGTACACGTCAAAAACATATTCAACTGATCAAATAGATCGAAATCATCACACCAAAAAGAAGATACATATAACAATGGTGGCTGAAAGTTGACTGGCGGAGCCCTAAAACCAATTGCACATAAATAGTCTTCAGTGATTAAAAAAAACTAACCGCATTTGAGCTTTAGTTGTCCTTCTTAATGGTCCTTCTCTTCGCTATACCTCTAAAAGTTGCAGGGGAATTTAAGAGTTCTACATTAATACCAAAACCAATATCAAGACTCAATTTCATCATTTAAGTACACAAAATGACATACGAGTAATATTTAAAACTACTTCCTGTAAATAAGTAAGAATTGAGGAACTCAAACCTTGGCTAACAGGAGCATAGTGAGTGCAAATGGTCAAAAAAACTGTCAAAAACTTGAAGCTTACGGGTATGTTTGGCATGGAGCTTTTAGGAGCTTTTAGGAGCTTCTAGCTTTAAGCTTTTAAGAAAAAGCTCCTACTCAATAAAAAGTCTTGTTTGGTTGAAGGAGCTTTAAGCTTTTAGGTTAGGAGCTTGAAGCTTTTGGTTGAACGCTACTACTAGTAGCGTTTAGAAGGAGCTACAAGCTTTTAGGGAAAAAATGACTATTTTAACCTCTAAAAATAGGAAACTTTTTAATGCATCAACTTTCTAAATTTTTAGTTATGTCCATTTTGGTCATTTTATACATTTTATTAAAAGCTCCAGCTACTCTACCAAACACCAAATATATCTAAAAAGCTACAGCTACTAACTACCAGCTACAGCTACCAGCTTCCAGCCACCAGCTACCAGCTTACAGCTTCCAGCTAGCAGCCACCAGCTACTTTTGCCAAACATACCCTACCTGGGCAAAAAACAAATGTAAAGAGTTCCTATCGGCGATTGATTGAAGAACAACAAGCAAATCGAAATTTAGTGAGATGAGACCGATTATCGATTTAGGGTTCATCGATTTAGCCGTCGACCTACTCTCCCTTAAAACCCTCAATCTTCGCTGCCATTACTCATGTAGCAACACCACCGTCAAGGTTGACGTCAGAGATATGGCAGCCGTGGCGATGGTGATGGAGGTCGTGGTGACGCCGGTGGGGCAACCCAGTCTCTTTCTCTGGCCACAATTACAGTACTCGTCGCACGCTATTGCCACAATAGCCACCCCGATCCCCCCTTTCAAACCACAAAGAACACCATTGACGCCCCTTTCTCGCGTTTGGGGCAGGGCGGTGGTTATCGGTGGTATTAAGCCTATAAGCGGGAAACGGGCGCTGACATGTGTGTAACCTCCTGATGGTAGTGAGCGGCAGATGTAGGTCGGTTCCGGCACTGCCGCCGGAACCCTAGAACCCCCGGCCGTCAAGTTCCCATTCAGCGACGATCGACAACATTACCATCGGCCGGAGACCATAGCTGGTTCCTCCATGACCGCCGGGCCTCTCTGCCTCCATCGCGCGCTCTCTCTCTCCCCCTCTGTCGTGCACTCTCTGTCTGTCTCTTTCTACCGCCGGTGTTTTTTTTATGTGGTAAAAAACCCTTAAATACCCCTGACGTTTACTGTTCATTACATTCGATTATTAATATATAGGAGAATTACGAGCCTCCAAATATGCATCATCTTCATGTTCATACAACTGGGTTTCTTTGTCATATTTGGCTCTACCGGCAAAATACAACTTAGAACGTGAGTTTTGAATACTTTTAATTTCTTTGTATACTGATTCAAGTTGAGGCAATATAATATGTTTCTTTTTTTTCAAAAAATCCCACCCGCCTCGTCCCGTATGGGGCACATGTTTGTTCTTGGCAGCACTAGCTTTTGCTCTCGCTTCGTTCCTTCACACAAATAAACATAATGTAATTAATGACTTGCAAGTGTATACATATAATAATATTTATAACAAGAAAAATAATAATAATAATAAACATACCAGAAATTCCTTGCTAGTATTTATTTCAACAAATTCATCCCAATGACCACGGTTAATAAATGGATATGTGTAACAAGCATCTAGTTCTTCCTTTACATAATCTCTAACAAGTCGAGATCTAAAGTTCATGCCAAGTCTTATAGCCCAACTCCTCATATACTCTCTAGGTTCATCGATAGTAGTCGTCCAATATTTCTAAAATTTAGAAAACACCATGTAAAACATAATAATTAATTTATAACTATTTTAGATTTCTAACATGTTAAAATATAATACGTACCTTGGTCTCCAACCATAGACGATCAAAGTATTCGTCCTCCTGGTCTTCCATCTGATATTTTGAACCATCATCCCATACCATGACCTCAATCTTGAAAGCAGGTCACCATAAGATTTGTTATTTTTATCAAAATACATATGCCTCTTGTGCTCGGGTATCTTCTTTGAAAAACAAGCAATCCCACGTGCACGTTTGCCTTTTTTTTTGTATCTTTTCCTAGTTCTCGGGTATCTTCTTGAGAATGTTTTCTTGCCATACCTAGAGTTCACATACATAAGAAAAAAGTTTAACTTTATTAGAGGTTGAAATAAGATCAAATACGCATATACATATACTACATTTATAGTTGGTTAGTGAGCGAAATATTCAGATTGCAATGTGTAGTTTTGCACGAAACTTCCCTTACACAATTACACTTTTCTTGTCTTTGCAACAATCAAAGAATGCATATATTTGTTGTAGGTTTAAGTACTTATTTTGTTTAAATTATCATTCATTATGTACCAAACCGTACTGAAGATTAAATTGGTGATATTGTCAAGATAGTATATTAAGAGCACTAGGTGAGTTTGTTTTTTAATACGTAGACAATGCAATAATTGGTCCTTGATATCCATATAAGCCAAATAGACTACATATGAACACACCTTGGTGCATTTCTGTAACTATAAATCTAACTAAACCTAGCCCTTCCCATGGGTAAGTTTAACTCTCCAACATGCCCTAACATACTCAGATTCAAGTATGAAATAAAGTAAAGTGTGTTAAAGCTATTTAATATCAATAAACTAAACCAACAATAAACATTATATACTCCACGTTATATTTTAAAAATAAATTAAAGTATGTTAAAGCTATTTAAGATTATAAAACTGAGGAAGATATATTTCATAAAAAAATAAATAAAAAGTTATTTTGTATCCCCTTTTTTGTCATATCAAACCAAAGTAATTTATGTTTTTTTAACAGCAAATTTGGATTACTCTATTGGAGTATTATTGTGCCACCAGCGGAATCACCCGATCATATCCATCTCCATCTCCACTAGGCATAATGCCTATACACCAATTCAGAACAAACATGGACAAACATATCAAAATTGATCACAAACCTACACTAATTGATGAAATGAGAATCTGGACCATACGTGCAATACACTAAGAATCATATTCCGGAAAAACTACACGTGCAATACAAACAAGAATCTGGACCAAGTATATATATTTTTATACCCTCAACCACAACAAATGTTAAACCCAAACATATAAATAATGAAATTTATCAAACAGAAGGTTAAGGGCTTTCATCACCTCGCTCTTAGATGTGGTTTCGGAACTGGAGGTGTCGTTTGAGGGGTGACGAAGGCCGGCGTCTGAGGGGTTGATGAGTCAGAACAGTTGGCTGGAGCGATGGCGCTGTGGGGTTTTGGGGGCGTTTGAGGGGTGAGTTTTTTTTGGAGAATTAGGGTTGTGATGGAGTGCAGCAAACGGCAGATTGAATGTGGGAAGTCGTGGGATTATATTAGATTGTAGGGGTTTGAGTTTTGGGGGAGATTTTTGGGGAAGGAGGTTTAGGCTTGTTACGGTTTTCAGAAAAAATAATTAATCGACATTTTTGTAAAATTAATATGGATTTTATCCAGCTAGACATGTATACATAAACAAAGTGAAAAAGTGTATTTTCAATCTAGGAAAACAAATCACGGATTTTATCCACTTAGGGGCTGTTTGGTAGCCTCTTAATGACCATTCAGATGCTACATCTTAATGGTTTAAAAACTCTGAATGAATAAGAGGTAACCTCAAGTCTGAATGGTTAAGAGGTAACCTCTGAATGGTAAATCATCACATGTCACATTCTTTTACCTTCTCATTGGTAAAATTCTTAATGGTTCCATTAAGAGGTAGCCTCTTAATGACCATTCAGAGGCAACCAAACAGCCCCTTAGACAAATATACATAAACAAAGTGAAAAAGTGTATCAATAGGTTAAACTTTGGCCCTTCCAATGTAAAAGATTTAAATGAAAAACACAAATAATTGACAATGTCTCCTTAGTTAGCACAAATAATCAAACACGTCTTTTTACTTCATCATTTTCATTTATTCTGCATAAAATAAGAATAAGTTATATTAATAAATTGATTATTAAGACGGTCAGGGCAATTTTAAAGATGGAAGAAGAGGTACAGAGCGGTATCTTATCCCTTGGCATCGCTTTAGACAATGAATGCCATGAAACACATATGCTTATGAAAACATTAACCAGGAAATTTGGACCAATCAAAGTAGATGTGAAGCCGGGCCCTGTCATGACATCATGGCGTTTTGATGATGAAACAGACATGGTGACCATTACATACGACAGCGGAGAGCAGGAAGTCTACTGACTTGAAAACATCATGACAAAGCAGGGTATTGGTTTCATTGAAGAATTGCATAACACCACTTGTACGAACATAGAAATTGACTCAAAATTGGAGTTAATGCAAGACATGTTTAAGTGGAGTCTTCAGAATCTTCAGTAACAAGAAGCTGATGAAGGTGAAGGTGATGACATGGATGAAGATCCAGATGAAAACTCCGAGGAAGAAGATGGCGCAAGTGATGGATACTTTTCGGATAAAGTACCTTCTGACGAAGGCTTTTAATTTTTTTCCTCTTTTTTTTCTTCTGTGTAATCTTTTTTTTAAAGATAATTAAATGATATATTTATCTCTTTATTAGCAAAACGTCAAAAAAAAAAATACTAAAAAAGGTTATTCCTTAAAAAACGCCAAAAAAAATCCTGCTTAATATTTTATTTTCTCCGTTATTGTATTTTGTCATCTTGGTTTACATAACGCCATTTAAAAAAACGTCAAACTTAGAAGATGGAACGTCTATCACCTATAAAACTGATAAAAGCTGATCAAAACAGTAAATACAAAAACAGTAACTGAAAAGACGGTTACTTTATTACTATCATTTATTACAATAAAAAATTCTCGCCTAAACTACGCGTCAAAAAACTCCTATAGGAGAGGGGTCTATACACAATGAAATTGATCTCACCCAGAAAAACAAACGTCATATCCTCTAGAAACTACTCACTTTAAAACGCCAAATAATGTTAGTTAAAATAACCACAGGTGGCAAAGCTTTCACTGAATGGATTCTTCTTCTGAGGGGGTTATCTCAATAATATTTTGCTAAATGAGATGGACAAATATTCAAGAAAAAGAGACTGATGGTAGTGATATGCCATCATGAGAGCTTTGTTCTTGATGAATATAGGCATGGAATAAAGGGATCAACACAAGTGTAAAATGCTATTTTGGACTCCATTATTACAAATAGCATCAAGCAAGAGTTGATATTTAATGACATGGCACCAAACAAGAATATCACACCAAAAAACAGGATGCCACTAAGCAGGTTCGTCTGAAAAAGACGGGGTTTATGTAGAAAAGTTGGCATCTAGTTAAGGTATTCAAAAGGTTCAAAACGCCAAAACAAATTCAAGAAGAAGGAGCTGATGACAGTGAAGATTCGGAAGAGAAATTAAATTATCATTTTTTTATTTTTTTTCTTTTTCATTTTATATTGTTTTGTTATCAAGTTATCTGTTGTTTTGTTATCTAATTCTCTACAAATAAAATATATTATTATATAAAACGCAAAAAACTACAAACACCAAAACGCTAGTAGTGTGAAAACTGTGAGAACGGGTGCTGGCAAATCAACTTGTCAATTGTATTAAACGCCAAAAAAATCACTAAACGCCAAAAAAAAAACATTTGGTTTTATTGTTAACTTATGAAAATATTAATGACTCGTAGTGAATTATTATACAAAACGCCACAAAAACGCTAAAAAATTGACCAGAGAAAACGCTATAACGCCAAAAAATTATCTATGTGACACAAAAACAATTAATTTAACGCCAAAAAGTTTAATAAATACAATTAACGCCAAAAAAATCTTAGACGCCAGAAAATATTATACCGCGTTGGGAAATAAAAGAAGATTGAAAACACAAAAATATCCCTCGGACCCTGACCACCATGTCCCGCCCCACGTGTTGGGCCAGGATGTGTTCTCACCGTTTTCACACTTTTGGGCGTTCTCTCCTGATCACGTTCCCATATATATATATATATTAGGGTTAGGATTTAGAGGGAACGGTGAAAAGTGTGAGAACGGTGAGAACGATTTTGGTGGTGACATGTGGAATTGATGTTAAATTACACTAAGGGGTAATATTTAAAAAAAACTCACTCACATGAACTGGGTGTTCAAATAAAACGCCATAAAAACACCCAATTCAGAAAAAACCATGAAAATACCCAGTTAAAACGCCAACAAAAAAGCTAATTTTTTGAGCTATAATTTACAACAGCTCAAAAAAACCATTTTTTTAGCCATATAGCTCCCAGTTAAAACGTCATAACAAAAAAAAAAAAACTATTTTTTTGAGCTATAATTTACATATCAAAAAAACATTTTTTTGAACCATATAGCTCAAAAAACGCATAAGATTCCAGTTAAAACGCCACGCCAAAAAAATTATTTTTTTGAGCTATAATTTACAATAGCTCAAAAAAACCATTTTTTAGCCATGTAGCTCCAGTTAAAACGCCATAACAAAAAAAGCTAATTTTTGAGCTATAATTTACAAAAGCTCAAAAAAAACCCATTTTTTGAGCCATATAGCTCAAAAAACGCCATAAGCTCCCGGTTAAAACATCACGCCAAAAAAAGCTATTTTTTTGAGCTATAATTTACAACAGCTCAAAAAAACTATTTTTTTAGCCATACTAAAAAAAAACATTTTTTTTTCTAACCGCCTAAATTAATATTTTTTAAGCTCAGAAAAATCATAATTTGCGCCATAAAACACTCATTTCAGAAAAACGTCATGCAAAAAACTCAGTGGAAAACGCCATAAAACACTCAGTTCAGAAAAACGCCATGAAAATACCTAGTTAAAACGCCATAAAAACACCTAGTTCAGAAAAACGCCATGAAAATACCTAGTCTAAAACGCCATAAAACACCCAGTTCAAAAAAACGCTATAAAACCCAGTTAATTTTTTTTTCCGAAAAGTATATCAATAGTATACTCGTTGGAAATATAAAAAAATGTTGAGTTTTATGGTGTAATTTTTTTCGAAAAATAATCACGTATAAAAAAGTTATTGTCGTTTAAATATGATGGGGGAAATTGGCATGTGATTAGCATGTGCACCTTTGTTTGGATCTTTTTATTTTACCCTTCTTAGTAGTTCCAAGACCCCTATTATTTACAAAAATGTCACCGCATCAATCTCAGCCACAAACCACTAAGATCTTGTGGCTGAGAATCGTTCTCACCGTTCTCACACTTTGAGGTGTTCTCTTCTGATCATGTTCTTATATATATAGGGGAGGGTTTAAATGAGAACGCTAAATATTGTGAGAACCGTTAGAACAAATGAAAAAATCAAGAGAACTTGGTCAAAAACGAATCAAATTCAAAAAAAAATTCTACACTTATCATTATTATTCGAATACAATGTTAGAAATTTAATTTACACGTTTAAATTTACGTGAATTCGTAAATAAAGAAAATTTACACATGTGTAAGTTTGTCATTTACACATGTGTAAATCTGTTATATTTACACATGTGTAAAAAATCTAAAAAGAGTGATTTTGAAAGGAGAAATGAATTATTTGATGTTCTAAATTATTTTTTTGATGTTGTATCTTAATTACAATGAGTTTTGTATTAAAAAAATTGGTTTTGATTGGTTTTTTCATTCGTTCTCATGGTTCTCGCAATATTTAGCGTTCTCAAAATAACCCTCCCCTATATATATAGGGTAAGGATATATAGAAAACCACTTTTATTGAGAAAACCCGGGAAACTCAAAGCTCCCGACTTTTTTTTTTTTTTTGAAAAAATTACCACACGTAATAAACATGTTTTTAAGAGTTTTGGGCAAAAAAAAATCGAAAAAGCGCCGAGTAGATATTTAAAAAAAAAATAAACAAGTTTTGGTGTAACATATGTTCAGCGAATGTAACATATGTTACACCAAAACTTGTTTATTTTTTTTTTAAATATCTACTCGGCGCTTTTTTGATTTTTTTTTTGCCCAAAACTCTTAAAAACATGTATATTACGTGTGGTAATTTTTTCAAAAAAAAAGTCGGGAGCTTTGAGTTTCCCGGGTTTTCTCAATAAAAGTGGTTTTCTTTTTATCTTTAGCCTATATATATATATAGGGGAAGGTTTAAATGAGAACGCTAAATATTATGAGAACCGTGAGAACAAATGAAAAAACCGCGAGAACTTGGTCAAAAACAATTCAAATTAAAAAAAAAAATTATACACTTATCATTATTATTCGAATACAATGTTAGAAATTTAATTGACACGTTTAAATTTATGTGAATTCGTAAATAAAGAAAATTTACACATGTGTAAGTTTGCCATTTACACATGTGTAAATCTGTTATATTTACACATGTGTAAAAAATCTAAAAAGAGTGATTTTGAAAGGAGAAATGAATTATTTTATGTTGTAAATTCTTTTTTTGATGTTGTATCTTAATTACAATGAGGTTTGTATTAAAAAAATCGGTTTTGATTGGTTTTTTCATTCGTTCTCACGGTTCTCGCAATATTTAGCGTTCTCAAGATAACCCTCCCCTATATATATATATGTGTGTGTGTGTGTGTGTGTGTGTGTAGTGTTGCCCAGAATGATAAACTAACTTGAATATAACATGAAACTGAATACAATGAGTGTAATTGAATGTGAATGAATGAATTACAAATGAGAAATCTATCCCTATTTATAGTTTCTAAAAGGTGTAAACGAATAGACGCGTCTCTTCATGAACGGGTGCATCTCTTGAATATGTGGATGTGATTAAACGTGAAGAGGTGTGTCCATACAAGCCAATAGTCGCGTCCCTTGTCTTTGTGTGGCTGCCAAAATCGAACAGGAATGTCTCCAAGGAGACATGTCGATTGGGGTGGGAGTTACAAACTTCCAGATTGTCAATTTTGGTCCTCATTGTAACAACCGTCTAATTTCTATTCGAATTTAATAAAAATATGCATGATTTTATACAAAAAGTACTTTACTTCAACACAAGTACAAAATTGAAGTTTTAAAGTAATCACATACCAGTTAACTACTAACTAGTTTAGACATACAAAACATGATTAGTAAATTGTTTACAACATAAACATTATTTAACAAGGTTAATTTAACGCAGAAGCTTCAAAAGTTCGTGTTCGGTTCTTCAAACATGTTTGATCGCCATCCGGAAAGACCCCATCATCACCTAGAGTCAAAACCACTTAAAATGTTAGTTTTGACATTGATATAATGCATATAAACGAGTTCTAGCATCGAATCATCAAAAATAAAATAAAATTTCACGATTGGGTCTATTGCGTGTCGCGCCAGACATCATTCATTCTGTCGCGTATCGCGACGGCTCTCGCGTGTCGCGCCGGATCTAGTTGATCCTGTCGCGTGGCGCGGGGGATACGGTTTTCCAGCAAGTGCAGGTTTGTGACCTGCATTTCCTGCCAACTCCGAAATTTACACTTTTTAACTTCAAATGGTCATAACTTTTGATCCGAAAGTCCATTTTAGGTGATCTTTTTCCTATACGTCTGTAATTTAATTTCCGGACGTGTCTATTACAATTATTATACCGAAAATTTGGTTTATGGACCGAACGACTAAAATCACTATACAATTGTTCGACCCATTATATTTACACTCATTTTGTTACCATTGCAATAGTAACCATAAGGCGTTTTTACCCAACATCTGGGGCTTAATATCACCGGCATTTCATTACCAATATTATGGCTTCATGCTCTTGTGATTGTCAACGCCAAATGCTAACTATCAAACACTAACACTACTTATTACACAATTATTCGACCCGTTTGGCTCACTTACGGAATCCTCCATTATAGTGACTACCAAACACTTCCTAGTCGATTGTTAACCTATTAATTCAAGAAATGAACATTGTCACCTCGATCAACACAACTATACATGTTCTATTAAGAAATTTACTTAATGTAATGAATCGAGTTACATACCTTCAAAGCACACCTTTCAAACGTGCGTCACCACCGGCTTGTCCACTAGATGCTCCGGTTTCCTTTCCTATAGAGTTCAACCATAACATGTTTAGAACTCTTTTCTTAACATATATCGCATAGTTTGCCGACACATTACAAATATGCGTTTTAACTTGGATTTCACTTTTAAGCCTTCTTTGAGGCATTTTTACAAACACTTTAAAGGCAGGATTCTACACAATTCATTATCAAGTTCGTGACTTGTTATGTGGCCAAAATTAACATCAATCGGACAATCACATATGAATTTCAACATCAATAAATCTGAAATCACTTCATAAATATCAGATTACACTAGAGCTACAACCAAAATCCTAGTGTTTATCAAGTTCCACAAAACCCACTTATCACCTACAATCATGCATCAATAAATTTCGAATTCCCTAAGTTCATCAGAATTTCAAGTAGAGATTTCCTATCAAATTTCACATACCTTATGACCCCCTTTCAACGGAGATCACTAATCCAGGCTCGGATTTCGTTTTGGAATTGATCTTAACCTTCAATTTGTGAGACTTGTGAGAATTTAGGGTTTGATGGGGAGCTCTGTGTCGCACCCTGTGTTTTGATCGAACTAAGCACACACACAAGTGTGTGTTTTGAGTTTAATTTATGTTTTATTATAATTAGTTTCAATTTAAACACTTTTGGTCCCTCAACTATCGTTTAGTTCTTATTTTTAGTGTTTTAACCCACTTATAAGTCACTACAAGACTTTTATCTAACTAGGTTATTTTTAATCTTAGTTAGTCCACCCCCCTTAAAAAGGGTTTTGTCCTTGAAACCGGAAATACGTACCAAACAATGTCGGGTAGAGACGCCGCATCTCTTCTTCGGACTCCCATGTTGTGTCCGAGCCCCTGCAATGCTCCCACTTGACCTTAACTTGATTAATCTTCTTATTCCTTAAATCTTTAATCTTCCGGTCTAGAATCTCAATTGGTCTTACCGCATAATTAAGGCTATTGTCCACTTCGATATCATCATAGTGGATATAAGTCGTTTCCTCAGCTAAGCACTTACGGAGCTGTGACACATGAAACGTGCCTTGAATTCCGCTCAATTCTTCCGGTAACTCAAGGCGATAAGCTACCTTGCGAACCCGTTCAATGATTTTAAATGGCCCGATATACCTCGGGCTTAGTTTCCCTCGCTTTCTAAATCGGATAACACCTTTCCATGGGGAAACCTTTAAC
The DNA here is from genome assembly GCA_030545235.1 of Helianthus tuberosus. Taxonomy (NCBI): domain Eukaryota; kingdom Viridiplantae; phylum Streptophyta; class Magnoliopsida; order Asterales; family Asteraceae; genus Helianthus; species Helianthus tuberosus. The sequence goes on from CM060443.1 coordinate 64,623,272, forward strand.
ATAACCATGTCGCCCACCTGAAATTCAATCAGTTTTCGTCTTTTGTCGTCATAAGACTTTTGCCTGTCTTGGGTCGCTTTCAAGTGAGCTCGAACCACGTCAATTTTCTCGTTAGTGGCTTGGACAACATTTTTATGGGCCAGATCACGTGGACCCACTTCACCCCAACACACCGGGGTTCTACATGTAACAACCCGCACTTTCGTGCATTGTTACTACTCGTTCCGCCTAGCACCAGAGATTCGAATCATAATGTAACTATATCGCACACATCGCTATTTCGTAGTATATTCGCATATTTCGCATATTTTATCGCTATAACGCATCACATCGCATACACTAACACTCACGATGTCATTGAGTGAGGACCTATTCTACCCTCCTCGATAGCCGTGATGTGTCACAACGCAAACATTAATGCTAACGACGACTTTTCGCGTGAGTACTACCCCATCGGTCATCGTGACGATGATGACAATACGAGCAAGTGGTACCCCGTCAGTCATTGTGGCACGACGCATCGCAAACTCGAAAGCCCACCCGCAATCACGCGCAACTCGATTATCGCACCATACATTTGAAAGTGTGGATACGTATATACGACCTTCTGTGATTAATTATAATAAATATATATATATATGAAAATGTGTAACCAAACTATCGTAACGCCTAACGATCAAAACGAAACATCTAAACGCAACACGCCGGAGACCACCGATCGAGTGACTGATCGACCGAGTGGCCACCCGATCGGATTACCACCCAATCGGATTGCCACCCGATCGGACAACCACCCGATCGGACAGCCATCCGATCCGTTGCACTTCTCCCCTTCATCCCACTTCACCTATAAATAACACTTGTCACATCACTTGAACAATGATGTGACAGCTCTCACTTGACCAACACGCTTGGGGTCTATTTCCTCTCGATTTCTCGCAATTCTTGTAAGTTTCTATCTCAAATCTTGTACTTCTATGATCTACACGCACTCCTTCATCATTTTCTCTTTTAAATCTCAACTTTTAACCGTGAAATCAATGGATTTGAGGAGTTCTAGGATGATGTCATCATGGAGTTCTTGTGAACTCCAAATGTTAGCTTCATTCCACCAAGAACCACTCAGATCTGAAGAATTTCCACAAGAATCAACAACATTTTCGCATAGATCCACACATAATCATGGATAAAAGGATGGAAAGATGTTTTTCCAACTTTCTTCCAACTCTTTTACACTCAATGCACTCAAAACCGATGGAATCAGAGCTCGTTCTGATCTTCTACTCGTTCTAAGAGAATTGTTGGTTCCAGATCTGATTCTGTCTAGAGAGGCACTCGATTTCGGGTTAAGCATGAACAACCGTTAGGGACAGTTAACTGATCGGACCAGGGTGATTCCTGTTCAATCAGATGACTTGATTCATGATGGAGTTTCTATTGTTTAGCACGCTATCACATCGTCTCGATCAAAACCACAAACTTTCAAAATAATCAAGTGTCGAGATGATCAAGGCAGTTGGAACGGAAAGTCGTCCAATCGGATTGCCACCCGATCGGACAGCCGTCCGATCGACCTGCACTTGGTTTCACACTTAAACTATATTTCAACTCTTCAAAGGTTTTGAACGTCGAACGGATTGCCGTCCGATCGGATTGCCGTCCGATCGAACGACCATCCGACCATGCGATGTTTTAAACTTCAAATGCATAGTTAGTTCCAAACGGATTCCACCCGATCGGATTGCAATCTGATCGAGTGACAGACTGTTGTGAACTTGTTCTCACTAAGTGTCCTACTAATCGGGTCGCCACTCGATCGAGCCACCGTTCGATTGATCAACCTGAAGGGTAGAGATACTTCTCTGTTTTCAAAATGTTACAACGAAAACTTCAAAAGGAAAACCATCATACACAAACACGTCCATACCAAACGAGGTGACAATCCAATCGAATGGCCATCCGATCGGGTTTCCATTCAACACTCAGTCGCATCCCATTGTTTAACGCACTGTTCAACGCTTACGCTATCAATCTATAATCAGGATAATCTTGGACACGCTCCCATCAATCCAATCAAGTTGTGTTTACTTGCTGAACACGCACTGTGAGTATACTTGAACCCTTTTTGCTTTTGCACTTTTGGGTGTAACATACGTTGCTATCAAATCAAATCAAATCAAATCACATCAAATTCTTAAACTATTTACCACTTGCGAATGACCAATGCGCATAGTTATACGTGATGCTAGTTACATATGTGCTAGGACTTATACTCACGACGTCCCACCATGACTAGTATAGTACTATTGCGCCCGACGGGGTCTAGTTTAGCAATCGCGATCGAAGCTCGAGGACTTAGCTGGTAGTATCAGTTTTGTGAGTATATATGTCGTGTATTACGTTTATGTATGTGGAAATTCACAGCTTTTATCTATTACACTATTACATATCAAACCTGTATACTCGCCAATACTTCTGTATTGACATTATTTTAACGTAAGTTGCAGGTTTAGTCGCAGTCTACATCAAATCAAGCTAGGAAGTCTAGAAACTCAACAAAAACCTAGGTTGTCGGATTTGTATTGTTCGAGAGAACATGTAATCTGTGACGACGAATTTGATTATGATTGTTTATTAGTATGGGATAATGAACGCATTAATTATTGTCACAAAATAGTTGTTATGGAATCTCCTGAGCAATCTGATTCGCCTAGTGCCGCGCCCCGATGATTCCGCCATCGGTTGGGGTGTGACACTACATTTCCTACCATATAGCATCTCATACGGGGCCATACCAATGCTGGCATGATAGCTGTTGTTATAAGAGAATTCTGATAACGGCAAATAGACATCCCAACTGCACCGAAATCAATAATACACGCTCTCAGCATGTCGTCTAGTGTTTGTATCGTTCTTTCACTTTGTCCATCCGTCTAAGGATGGTATGCAGTGCTGATAAAAAGTTTTGTTCCCATCTGTTCCTAGAAATCTCGCCAGAAGTCTGAAGTAAACCGGGTATCCATGTCCGACACAATAGATACCGGTACCCCATGACGTGCCACTATCTCGTTTGTATATACCTTAGACATCTTTTCCGAAGTATAAGTCTCACGTATAGGAATAAAGTGAGCACTCTTCGTCAATCTATCCATAACCACCCATATAGCATCGAATCCTCGGCTCGTCCTAGGCAGTTTGGTCAACAGGTCCATGGTGATATGTTCCCATTTCCAAACCGGGATTTCCAATGGTTGCAGTTTTCCATATGGTTTCTAGTGTTCCACCTTGACTTATAAACAAGTCAAGCACTTCTCCACATACTTTACTACATCCATCTTCATTCCGGGCCACCAATAGTTTTGTTTCAGATCGTTGTACATCTTGGTTACACCTGGATGGATAGAATAACGAGATTTATGAGCTTCATCGAGTAGAAGCGTCTTAACACCACATGAATTTGGGACTCATATTCTTCCGAATCGAGTCTTCAACCCGTTGTCACTATCCGCCAAATCCTTCAGCTGACCGACAATCCTTTCCTTTTTCAAGTTTTCTTCTTTTATCGCCTCAGCTTGTGCTTCTCGAATGCGTTCAAGTAAACCCGAGGTTACAACAAGCTGCATTGACCGCACTCGTATTGGGACATAGTCTATTTTCCTGCTCAAGGCATTCGCCACAACGTTTGCCCTTCCGGGGTGGTAATGTATTTCCCAGTCGTAGTCCTTTACCGTTTCTAACCATCGCCTTTGTCGCATATTTAACTCCTTCTGATCGAATAAGTATTTTAAACTCTTGTGGTCAGTAAATATGGTGCACTTTACCCCGTATAAATAGTGCCTCCATATTTTTAACGCAAACACCACCGCCGCCAGTTCGAGATTATGCGTGGGATATTTCTTTTCATGCACCTTCAATTGCCTCGAGACATAAGCTATCACTTTGCCTCGTTGCATTAAAACATATCCGAGCCCCGAAAGTGAGGCATCCGAATAGACTACCAAGTCTTTGACTCCGTTCGGCAACGTTAATACCAGAGCTTGTGTTAACTTTTCTTTTAGCGTTTGGAACGTTCTTTCTTGTTCAATGCCCCAAATGAATATTTCCTCTTTCCGAGTTAATTTAGTTAACGGCGAAGCAATCTTGGAGAAATCCTGAATGAATCTCCTGTAATATCCCGCAAGCCCTAAGAAACTTTTAATTTCCGAAGGGCTCCATTTCGACACAACATCTATCTTTGATGGATCAACCAATATTCCGTCGGCACATATGATGTGGCCGAGGAATTGCACCTCTCGTAACCAAAATGCGCACTTTGAAAATTTCGCAAACAACCTTTCTCATCTGAGTGTCTCTAACACTTCCTGTAGATGATGCGCATGATCCGCCTCACTTTTCGAGTACACCAGGATGTCGTCGATAAACACGATTACCGACTTGTCCAACATTGGCTTGCAAACCCGGTTCATGATGTCCGTGAAAGTCGCGGGTGCATTCGTCAGCCCGAATGACATCACGAGTAACTCATAATGTCTGTATCGCATGCGGAAAGCCGTCTTCGGTACATCTTCTTCCTTGACCTTTAATTAGTGATACACCGATCTAAGGTAGATTTTTTAAAACCAATTCGCACCTTGTAATTGGTCGAATAAATCATCTATTCTCGGAAGCGGGTATCGATTCTTTACCGTGAGTTTGTTTAACTCCCGGTAATCGATACACATTCGCATGCTTCGGTCTTTCTTTTTTACGAATAGTACCGGTGCGCCCCAAGGAGACACACTCGGCCTTCTAAATCCTTTATCGAGCAAGTCTTGAATCTGCGACATTAGTTCTTGTAATTCTGATGGCACGAGTAGGTACGGCGCTTTAACTACGGGTTTCGCGCCCGGAACCAATTCGATTCCTAACTCTACCTCCCGTTCAGGCGGTATCCCCGGTAGATCTTTCGGAAACACATCTTTGAAGTCACGCACCACCGCTACGTCTCCAATCTTCGGTGATTCTTTCTCAGGCTCATTCGCGTATATCATAAACGCTCTACATCCATGCTTCATGAGCTTGTGAGCTTTTAACATCGAATATATTATAGAATTGCCTCCTTTCTCGCCACAGATTGTAACGTGTTTTCCGCTCGTAGATGTTAGTTTTATCTCTTTACGGAAACACACGACTTTCGCGTGGTGTCGGGATAACCAATCCATCCCAACAACTACTTGAAATTCTCCCATCGACATCGGGATTAGATCTATCGAGTATTCTTCGTCATCGATACTCAATTTACAGCCTCGACATACATCACACACTATGAAACTCTTGTTATCCCCTATTTCAACTTCTAAGGGCACAAATAATTTTGTCAATACAAATGAAGGATGTCGAATAAATCCATGTGAAACAAATGATTTATTCGCACCCGTATCAAATAATACACGTGCAGGAATCGAGTTTATTGCAAATATACCTGAGACCACATCTGGTTCTGTTTTTGCTTCAGCCGTTGTTAGTTGGAAGGATCTGACCTTCGCCTATGAAGCTTCTGTTGGAGATTCTTTGGTGTCTTTCTTTCCAACCAAGTCCGGGCATTCGGACTTTTTATGGCCTGGTTGTAAACACTTGTAGCACACAGAGACCTTTACCGGACACAACGATGCGGTGTGTCCCGTCTTCCCACATATGGGACACGGTTTGTCTTTGAAACGACACTCACCCTTGTGCCCCTTTCCACACACCTTGCAACTCGGCGATCCACCCTTCGCATCCGTTTTCTTCACCGACTCAGCCGTTCAAGCCTTCTTTGTAGGGCTTGGGTTAACTTCCACTACCCTTCGTTCACCCCGTTCTATTTGCTTTTTAAATTCAATTTCTGTCTCCCGAGCCGTATTTATGATCTCGGTAAGCGTCTCATACTTGGAAGGGGTCATGAACTCTCGGTACTCAGCACTTAACATATTATAATAATAATATATTTTTTGCTCCTCCGTAGTCACTAACTCATCACAGAACCTCAGCTTATCCATAAATATGCCCGTGATTTTATCAATCGTTTCACCCCTTTGTCTTAACTGGATGAACTCCTCCTTGATCATGTTGATGACTGCCTTGGGACTATGATGTTTAAGGAATGGCACCTTAAACTCGTCCCATGTCATGACCCTTGCCGCTTCGGCTCCTATCTCTTTCTTTTTGTTGTCCCACTAGTCCTTGGCTGGACCCCTCAACTGACCCGTTCCGTAAGCCACAAAATCGCTCACGTCACAGTGGGTCCTTTCAAATACCCCTTCGACATCACTTAGCCATCTTTGGCATATTATCGTATCAACCTCCCCGTTATAAATCGGCGGTTTACACGCCATAAACTCCTTATACGAACATCCCTTACGTTTTCCGGATTTCTCTCTCATAAGGTTGACATTGTCTTCCAACCTTTTAACTCGTTCTTCGACTAACGATAACACTATGTTTTGAATTTTGTCTATGAAACCGGATAGACTACCCTCAATTGCCTTCCCCACTTCTTCGGCAATTATCTCTTTCATTTGTTCGGTGCTTGTCGGCACCGGATCATTGCCATTCCTTTCCGTCATCTTGAAACTGAAATGTTTACATCAATTATTAAACATTTCATTTATAACATAGCTTTATTTGCTTCGGTTTAGCCAAGTTCGTAACTTGCTTTGACCGTTCTCATTTAGTGCACTTTCCGGGTTTGAGTGTGTTAACACGCTCTTCCCGTGCACATTAATTCACATCTCTTTTTCTTACATAAGATAAGATCTACTAAAATAAATAATTAATTCTTACTGGACGATCGATCAAACTTGAACCGAACACTTGTTGACAACCTGGCTTTGATACCAACTTGTAACAACCGTCTAATTTCTATTCGAATTTAATAAAAATATGCATGATTATATACAAAAAAGTACTTTACTTCAACACAAGTACAAAATTGAAGTTTTAAAGTAATCACATACCAGTTAACTACTACCTAGTTTAGACAATCAAAACATAACTAGTAAATTGTTTACAACATAAACATTGTTTAACAAGGTTAATTTAATGCGGAAGCTTCAAAAGTTCGTGTTCGGTTCTTCAAACATGTTTGATCGCCATCCGGAAAGACCCCATCATCACCTAGAGTCAAAACCACTTAAAATGTTAGTTTTAACATTGATATAATGCCATATAAACGAGTTCTAACATCGAATCATCAAAAATAAAATAAAATTTCAGGATTGGGTCTGTCACGTGTTGCGCCAGACATCATTCATTCTGTCGCGCATCGCGACGGCTCTTGCGTGTCGCGCCGGATCTAGTTGATCCTGTCGCGTGGCGCGGGGGATACGGTTTTCCAGCAAATATAGATTTGTGACCTGCTGATGTGGAAAAAGTAGTTCATCTAAATAAACTAAAATTACCCTAAATTAAGACTCAAGTAATAAAAATCTAGACTCTCTAACTTGACTAAACTACTCACCGGCAAGTGAACCGGTCGACTCTAGCACAGAAAAGTAAGTCCGGATGTCGAATCCACAAGGACTCTAATTAATTACGTTAACGACTTATTTAGACTAGACACTGACACGACTTAATAATTATTGTGTTTTAAGGGGGGGTTTTGCTAAAATCCTAAAATTGAAATTAAAATGAAATTATACTAAGACACGAACGAAGACTACGGTTTGATTCAGATGAGATTAACGACTACCTAGACTCGAATCCAGTTTAACTATGAATGGACTTCTAACGATATTATTGTTGTATGGAGCCGGGATCGTAAAATACTAAACGTTAAGGTATTTCAATGCTAAGACTTCCCGACCCTTCTCAGGAAGAAACCTAGGTAACCCTACAAGGCTGTTGTAAACACCGACTGTTAGACTTCCTCTCAGTCCTCTAACGACTCTAAAAGTGCCCTAATACGACTATCTACCTCTCAGCGCGACAATCTAAGGCAATTCTAGGTTCTGACTTGGTTTACTAGACACAAATGCAATTAGGGAACTAAGACTGACTTCTCTCAAAACCTATCTTAGATATATACTGCACCGCGACCCAATAACTAACTCGAGCCTCTCAGCGACAAGTTAAGCAGAATATTTAATTCTAATTGTATTTTAATTACTGTTTCTAGGGCTATTGGCCAATTTACCCAACGATCACACGAACCCGTGAGGATGCAAATAATCAACACAAATTAATTATGTGAAAGACATTCACCAAAATCTATGTGAAACAGTAAATAATCAACAATCAAAAGTAAATACGCATGTGCACCAAATCAGAAATTCTAGAATAATTTAATTTTAGAAATCAATCCATAATCAAACAATAAAAACCGTTAAAAGATCTAAACTTTAATCAAACCATCATCTAGTCTAGGTAGTATCTAGGGTTTAGCCAAGAAACATGTTGTCTATAATAAACAAATCAAGTTCAAAACAAGAATTCATTGGAAAATATTGAAAACACGAAATTAAAGAAAACCGGGAGATAAAACCCAAACAATCTTCACTTCCACGCTCCAAGCTTCAACCGAATGATTCCCGCAAGCTAAAGCACTTTAAAAACCTCAAAAATCTGCTCTCAAAAGTCGCCTAGGGTTCTTGGTTCGTAAGTTAGGGTTTTTCCAAGTTTAAGATGATTATTTATATCTTTTCCTAACAAACCCTTTTAATTTTCGCATAAATTGGCAGCTACGAGCTTCTGGCTGGGCGCCACCAACTGAAGGAATGGGTGGCGGGGTGCCACCTTGTTTTTTTTTCTCATGTAACATCTCCAGTGTCTCGCCGGGTGCCACAGACTTGCTTAGTGGGTGATGGGATGCCAGAGAGTGATTTTTCAGCTTTTTAACTCTATTTAAACTCCTCGACCTTCCCAACATGCTTCAAGACTTGTCACTTCAATATTTTTGCTCGTTTCACTCCGTTTCCCGCATATGTAAGCATCAAGACCTGCAAAACACGATTTGATCAATAGTATGCATATTCTAACGAAAAACAAAACTAAATATAGCGAAAACTATACAAAATGTACACGAATAAAAGATGTATTTTGCAATACATCAAATATCCCCACACTTGCTCTTTTTTCGTCCTCGAAAAAGAATTGTGCAACGGAATCAGAGACAAATAATCACTCGGGTCGAAAATTATTTTTATCTTATTAAAACCAAGGCTTGCGTTAGCCGTGATTGCGAATATATTTGTCCACTTTAAACCGAATCCAATCCTAAGCCCTTATCATGTAAATTTAATTTAAGTGCGGTCAATCCACCTAGGGCCTCACACTAGAATCTACGGTCCACCTACTCCCACCTCAAGCTTATAGGACTAAAAGAACGATCACTGGACCAATTCCTAACCGTCTTATATCAAAACCAAGAGAGTTTACAATCAATTTTATTTTTCCTTTTTTTTCATTTTTTTTCTTTTCTTCGTGAGCCTAGACGATGCTTTCCCTAACCAAGAGGCAATCCGGCTGTAGAGTCACTATCCCCAACCACAGATTACTTAGGTTTCAGTGCTTTTTCTTTCTTTTCTTTGCACGGTCGATTTCACACACCCTAGCGGTAATCTTGCTGTAGAGTCGCTATCCCCAGCTCAGACTACATAGGAATGCATTACTTTCATTTAGTTTCTAGCTCATTTTTTATTCTATTTTTTTTTCAGCATGATCACAAACTCTAATAGTTTTAACTTATAATGGTGCCCCTTATACTATTATCAGCAGTTTTAATTTCCCATATCTCCCAGGCGAAAACCCACTAGCAGACCGACAATTAAGGTATATTAACTCAAAGGGACTTAAAACCAAACCCGGGCCTATCCACATATCCCTAACTAGACGCAAGCTCGATTTATTATAATCTCATATTATTATTATTCGAACCCAAGCAAAAAATCATCTTTTCTATCATTTTCCGTTTTATTTATGCAAACTTCTCATATCGAAAGACATTTTCTGATTTTTTCAAAAAAAAAATTCAATTTTTTTTTCAATAAAACTCGAATATTTACATTTATCCCATCCCCACACTTGAAGATTGCATTGTCCCTAATGCAAGAATGGAAATACGACACAACTACCTAACAACTACTAATCTACTAACTAACTACTAAATAAATAACTAAATACGAAATAAAAATACCACAACAAAAAGGGAAACGACTTAGCTGATATGTGAGACTGTCAAAGTGCTAGTCATTTCCACATAAGCCCTCCAATTCGAAACGCGCTCAGCAAACAACTCTAACTCGGACACGCGAACGAAAGCGGCTAACACACTCAACCTATCTGAATCAAACAAACTACCAAAACATATCATCATGTATATATCAAAATCATCGGTAGTTCATCAATTTCATCACATCAACCAACCCATCCACCCTAACCAACCTGTTTAGAGTGTATGAATATCAATACAGACCAAAAGTGAGGATAAAAAACAGCATAAAATAAAAATAATCAGCAAAAGATATAATCGTCAGCTGCTGCTCCTGCATCCTCGTGCAATCCCCACACTACTACTGCTACTGTTCAGCTGCACCACTGCTCTCACCAACTACCTGAATTGGAGACTCCGGATCAACTATCGCATCCGCACGAACCTGGCCCTCCTGCTCCTTGAACTACTAGCCATGCCTGCAAAACAGATAAGATCAAGACAAAACAGGCAGACAGTCAGTCATAACAAACTATTTTTTGTATTTTTAAATTTTATAATTTTTTTTTATTTTGTTAAGCAATAATAAAGATTAGCCGTATAGCATTTCGTTCGCGGCTAATTCTAACACAAGCGGGTTACTTTTTACAATTGCTAAGTGGTGGTTAAACTCGCCCGAATGGAGATTGAGTACGGGCGAGCTTAAACCACTTGTACGTGCAAGTAAACCCAAATAATACTAAACTACTACTAAACTACGCTAAACGACACAAAGACGATGCGAAAACACTAAACTAGACTCAATGTACACTACCCCCTTCGGCACTTTGCTCGCCCTCAAGCAATCCCAAGTGCCGATTACTCATCAAACAAAGCATAAGCGTGGAAGCAACGGAAACGGGTCGAATATTGATGAAAAATTACATTCTTATGTCAAAAAGTTTCGACCCGAATCCCCACACTTGATTTTTACCACGCCTAAATCAACTCTACCCGCAATATTCCAAGCAACTTAAGCAAACCACCCCATTGTTCATATTAACTTGACCCGTTAGAAAATACATCCAAATAGAATGACACAACCACCCCCTCCCCTATCATTAATCAATTCCAAAATCAAATCAAACTAAACAACTCGAACAAACCCATGCCACCCGCAACCATACTAAACTCAAACATCATCATAACAAAACTGGCGCGAAACAGGACTCACCTATAACCCGACATCAACCTGAAACAAACCAACAGGCTTACAAACTATAAATCGACTCACACGATTGACTCACCAAGACTACTGTAATATATTCGACAGTCAAGACTCATAGCTGACTCAACAAATCATGGACTCCAACCACAAACTCGACAATCAACTAACACATCAGGACTGACTCGAAGCATGAATAAGGACCCGAAGACCGACAGTTGACTGAACAAAGACTCAACTCGACTCACTTGACAACTAATGAGTGACCTAAAACTGACCGACATTGAACAATATAACTGACTCGAAACAACCTACACACACCCAACACTGACTCGACAGAGTTCGACACCAACAACTCACACACAGACTCGAACTCTAAAATTCACAAAACTCAACAAATACAAGTGAGAAACGACGGAAAAACGTACCGGAGTCGTCGATTTTGCAAGAAAATTTTAATTTCGAGTTGTGAAAGTCCCGATTCACAATGGTAACTTTTATATGGGGGTTTTGTTTGGTGGTTGAATCCGATCACGGTGGTGGTTGTATGGTGGCGGACGGTGGTGTATGGCGGTGTAGATTGGTAGTGGGAGTGGTGATCGGCGGTGGTGGTGTGAGTGGGTGTAATGGAGAGGAGATGGTTATTGGTGGTGTATGGTAGGTGATAAATGGATGAGATATGGGTTATCGGTGTAAAGGGGAAAGAAGTTGGGAAGAAGGTTAGATTAGTGTAAAGGGGAAGGGAAAGTCAGGTTAAAAAGAACGTCTGGGGGTTTTAATAATTTAAGGCTGCAGTTACATGTTCTGGCGGCCCGCAAGATATAGCTGAAGTTGGTGGCGGCCGGCCACCGAGTGAAAAAGTTCCGAAAAAACACGTTACGTGCTGGCGGCCGCTAGAAGCAAGAGAGGTGGGTGGCGGCCAGCCAGCACGATACAAATTTCCGAATTTTTTTTTCACTAAGTTGGGTGTTGTTATATTTTTTGTGGCTGCAGACATGATGGGTGGCGGTCCGCCAGAAAATCAAGGGGTGGGTGGCGGCCAGCCAGATCGTGTATCTGCAGAAAATTTACTACAATTTTTTTTTCTTGCCTTAGAAAAGTTTGTAGTTTTTCTCAAACCATCCAAAAGCCAACCAAAAAATTTCTAAGTATGAAACTTACCTGGAACCTTATTTCTCTCGCAAATTCCTGCAAATCCTCGGTGATGCACTCCTGCAAATGACTCAAGACACAAAACACAAACACGAAAAACTACGAAAATCATGAAAAATAACGAAATTTACGAACGGTACATACTCTACAACCGAAGCTTTTCACACTCACTGCTCGGTAAAGGTGGGTGGGTCCTCTAGAGGGATTTCTTCCTCTTCGGTAATATCAATGGGACCTCCCAAGTAATGTTTCAAGCGATGACCGTTTACTTTCCATACTCCTTTGTCAACTTCATCATATAATTCAACGGTGCCGTATGGAAACACTTCCCTAACCACGTACGGTCCACTCCATCTTGATTTTAACTTCCCTGTTATCAATTTTAACCTTGAATTGAACAAGAGCACCTTATCAGCTACCTTAAACTCCTTCAATCCTCGTAATCTCCTATCATGCAACGCCTTAGTTTTTTCCTTGATACTCCAAGATCGTTCATAGGCGGCATCCCTCAAAGCTTCCAACTCATGAATTTGGAAGAATCTCCTTCTAGCGGCTTCGGTAAGGTCAAGGTTAACGGTTTTTAAAGCCCACAAAGCTCTATGCTCTAACTCTACCGGAAGATGGCAAGCTTTGCCATACACAATCATAAAAGGTGTTGTTCCTAACGGTGTTTTGTAGGCGGTGCGGAATGCCCACAAAGCGTCGTCGAGCTTTTCCGACCAATCCTTTCTACTTTTTCCTACCGTTTTCTCTAAAATTCTCTTCACCCCTCGGTTAGCATTCTCTACTTGTCCACTAGTTTGCGGGTGGTATGCGGTGGAAAGACGATGAGTGACACCGTAGCGAGCAAGTGCCTTTTCCATGGCGGAATTACAGAAATGCGTACCACGGTCACTTATTATGGCTTTAGGAACTCCAAAACGTGTGAATAGCTTTTTAAGGAATCTCACCACCACTCGGGCATCCGTGGTAGGTAAAGCTTGAGCTTCCACCCACTTTGAAACATAATCAATGGCCACGAGGATGTACCTATTCCCACTCGAAGATGGGAAAGGTCCCATGAAGTCAATGCCCCAAACGTCAAAGATTTCAAGAACTTGAATGGGATTTTGGGGCATTTCATCCTTGGATGAGATGTTACCGGTACGTTGGCAACAGTCGTTGTAGTATAGTGGTAAGTATTCCCGCCTGTCACGCGGGTGACCCGGGTTCGATCCCCGGCAACGGCGCCAAAAACTTGATGTGGAAAAAGTAGTTCAACTAAATAAACTAAAATTACCCTAAATTAAGACTCAAGTAATAAAAATCTAGACTCTCTAACTTGACTAAACTACTCACCGGCAAGTGAACCGGTCGACTCTAGCACAGAAAAGTAAGTCCGGATGTCGAACCCACAAGGACTCTAATTAATTACGTTAACGACTTCTTTAGACTAGACACTGACACAACTTAATAATTATTGTGTTTTAAGGGGGGGTTTTACTAAAATCCTAAAATTGAAATTAAAATGAAATTATACTAAGACACGAACGAAGACTACGGTTTGATTCAGATGAGATTAACGACTACCTAGACTCGAATCCAGTTTAACTATGAATGGACTTCTAACGATATTATTGTTGTATGGAGCCGGGATCGTAAAATACTAAACCTTAAGGTATTTCAATGCTAAGACTTCCCGACCCTTCTCAGGAAGAAACCTAGGAAACCCTACAAGGTTGTTGTAAACACCGACTGTTAGACTTCCTCTCAGTCCTCTAACGACTCTAAAAGTGCCCTAATACGACTATCTACCTCTCAGCGCGACAATCTAAGGCAATTCTAGGTTCTGACTTGGTTTACTAGACACAAATGCAATTAGGGAACTAAGACTGACTTCTCTCAAAACCTATCTTAGATATATACTGCACCGCGACCCAATAACTAACTTGAGCCTCTCAGCGACAAGTTAAGCAGAATATTTAATTCTAATTGTATTTTAATTACTGTTTCTAGGGCTATTGGCCAATTTACCCAACGATCACACGAACCCGCGAGGATGCAAATAATCAACACAAATTTATTATGTGAAAGACATTCACCAAAATCTATGTGAAACAGTAAATAATCAACAATCAAAAGTAAATACGCATGTGCACCAAATCAGAAATTCTAGAATAATTTACTTTCAGAAATCAATCCATAATCAAACAATAAAAACCGTTAAAAGATCCAAACTTTAATCAAACCATCATCTAGTCTAGGTAGTATCTAGGGTTTAAACAAGAAACATGTTGTCTATAATAAACAAATCAAGTTCAAAACAAGAATTCATTGGAAAATATTGAAAACACGAAATTAAAGAAAACTGAGAGATAAAACCCAAACAATCTTCACTTCCACGCTCCAAGCTTCAACCGAATGATTCCCGTAAGCTAAAGCACTTCAAAAACCTCGAAAATCTGCTCTCAAAAGTCGCCTAGGGTTCTTGGTTCGTAAGTTAGGGTTTTTCCAAGTTTAAGATGATTATTTATATCTTTTCCTAACAAACCCTTTTAATTTTCGCATAAATTGGCAGCTACGAGCTTCTAGCTGGGCGCCACCAACTGAAGGAATGGGTGGCGGGGTGCCACCTTGTTTTTTTTTCTCATGTAACATCTCCAGTCTCTCGCCGGGTGCCACAGACTTGCTTAGTGGGTGATGGGGTGCCAGAGAGTGATTTTTCAGCTTTTTAACTCTATTTAAACTCCTCAACCTTTCCAACATGCTTCAACACTTGTTACTTCAATATTTTTGCTCGTTTCACTCTGTTTCCCGCATATGTAAGCATCAAGACCTGCAAAACACGATTTGATCAATAGTATGCATATTCTAACGAAAAACAAAACTAAATATAACGAAAACTATACAAACTGTACACGAATAAAAGATGTATTTTGCATTACATCACCTGCATTTCCTGCCAACTCCGAAATTTACACTTTTTAACTTCAAATGGTCATAACTTTTGATCCGAAAGTCCGTTTTAGGTGATTCTTTTTCCTGTACGTTTGTAATTTAATTACCAACGTGTATATTACAATTATTATACCGAAATTTTGGTTTACGGACCGAACGACTAAAATCACTATACAATTGTTCGACCCATTATATTTACACTCATTTTGTTACCATTGCAATAGTAACCATAATGCGCTTTTACCCAACATCCGGGGCTTAATATCACCGGCATTTCATTACCAATCTTATGGCTTCATGCTCTTGTGATTGTCAACACCAAATGCTAACTATCAAACACTAACACTACTTATTACACAATTATTCGACCCGTTTGGCTCACTTATGGAATTCTCCATTATAATGACTACCAAACACTTCCTAGTCGATTGTTAACTTATTAATTCAAGTAATGAACATTGTCACCTCGATCAACACAACTTTTATTCTAAAACACAACTATACATGTTCTATTAACAAATTTACTTAATGTAACGAATCGAGTTACATACCTTCAAAGCACACCTTTCAAACGCGCATCACCAACGGCTTGTCCACTAGATGCTCCGGTTTCCTTTCCTATAGAGTTCAACCATAGCATGTTTAGAACTCTTTTCTTAACATATATCGCATAGTTTGCCGACACATTACAAATATGCGTTTTAACTTGGATTTAAGTTTTAAGCCTTCTTTGAGGCATTTTTACAAACACTTTAAAGGCAGGATTCTACACAATTCATTATCAAGTTCGTGACTTGTTATGTGGCCAAAATTAACATCAATCGGACAATCACATATGAATTTCAACATCAATAAATCTGAAATCACTTCATAAATATCAGATTACACTAGAGCTACAACCAAAATCCTAGTGTTTATCAAGTTCCACAAAACCCACTTATCACCTTCAATGGTGTTCATGGAATTTACTAGAATTAAGCATGATTTCAACATATACTTGTTTAGGGTTTACTCCTAGACACTTTAATGTTCCTATTTCATCCATATAACAATCACGCATCAACAAATTTCGAATTCGCTAAGTTCATCAGAATTTCAAGTAGAGATTTCCTATCAAATTTCACATACCTTATGACCTCCTTTCAATGGAGATCACTAATCCAGACTCGGATTTCGTTTTGGAATTGATCTTGACCTTCATTTGGTGAGATTTGTGAGAATTTAGGGTTTGATGGGGAGCTCTTTGTCGCCCCCTGTGTTTTGATCGAACTCAGCACACACACAAGTGTGTGTTTTGAGTTTAATTTATGTTTTATTATAATTAGTTTCAATTTAAACACTTTTGGTCCCTCAACTATCGTTTAATTCTTATTTTTAGTGTTTTAACCCACTTATAAGTCACTACAAGACATTTATCTAACTAGGTTATTTTTAATACTAGTTAGTTCACTTGTTTATTTACCGACATTGTATTTAAAATAAATGATTTACATTTTCGGGGTGTTACACTCATACTTTGTAGCCGCCATATAACTAACTTTTATCTATGTACTAATAAACCCTTGTAGTATGGATGTGTATGATTAATTGTTACACCCTAAATCGTAAAGGACAAAAGTCGCAGCGGAAAATCATACCATAAAAAATTCTTTCGTTACAAACACCTCGACGCACTTAAATTCATTTTTAAGATTAATTCTTTCACAATAAATACATTTATTATACTCATTATTAATAAGAAACCGTAACCTAGCTTCACTCAATTACGTACTCAACACTCCCGTACAATCCATCTTGTGACTCGATCCTCGATCTCCAATCCTTGGATATCCTCATGACTGGTACTACCTGCGCTCACCAACTAAAATACACAACATTAGTACGCATTAATAACATACAAGGTTTGTTCACGTTTACTTCTCGTTTTGTTAACTCTTTACATCCCAGCTTTCCTATCCTGTCATACCATCCGTGATGAGACTTCTTTGCTATTTCTGCATTACACTTATAACTCCATGTACCCGAATAAACAACATAAACACTTAATCGTACCGAAAGACTTACATACATACTTAAACTTCATACACATTATCTCTATATATGTACACACATAAATGCCAACCTACATGCATACTTACATATATATACATCTCAATCATTCTATACGTATCTACATATACACATACTCACATCGTTACGTACGGTCATGACATCACACATATATTCATACATACACCCCTGCTTGCAGTATACCAACTCATACATGCCTATTCTCATACACATACCTACATACATCCACATACTCGTTTACATCCTTATAAACATACATACGTATCTATTTACATACGTGCATACCCTTAAGATCACATAAACATAAGTTAAATTAGGCGTATGCGACTTAAAACGCCTTTAAACGAGTTCCCGGTACCAAATAAGACAAGAAAACAATTTTCGGAGAAACTGTACCCGTCGCGCGACGCGACGGGCCGTCGCGTGACGCGACCCCCCTAAAAAGACAGAAAGTTGCAGCTGGATTGCTGCATATTTCCAGCACATCCGGATTTTACGAAAACGAGCATAACTTTCTTGTTTGTGATCCGTTTTACCCGATTCTTTTTCCTACGCGTCCGTAATTTAATTCTCCATCTTATGGAGTTAAGATCCGACATCCGGATTAACAAAATTCAGACTTTTAAGTCCTCGGATTATTCCCTTTTTACCAAGAATTGACCCGTCCATGCATTCATCAACATAACTTGTTTGTTTTACCATAATTCCTTATGAACCTAACAATATCAGTGACGTCTATCATAAAAGACTAAATTCTTGGATGTATTACATCCTCTTAACCCATTTTCATTCATAAGCTTATTTTGACCCGTTAAGGGTATTCGCGCATTAATTGGTCTTGTGAGTAACAAGACCATACCTCCCACTTTCATACTTGACCAAAACATTACATTACTCGAATAACTTGTTTTTAAACTACTTTTAAGATCGTTTGCCCAAAATACCCATCAAGGGCATTTTGGTAAACTTTAATCCCATCAATTACGACTAAAGCCTACAACACATATTTGACCTCAAACATCGTGTTTAGATAATTAAAACACCATATTACATAATCGAACTAAGAAGTGATTACGGAAATCACTTACCTTATGCGTCCGTGCTCGTATCCGATTCCTTGCATCTTCTTGACCCGTTAACACCTCAAGCTTGAGCCCGTCTCGACGTGATTCCTATACTTTCATTTCATCGAAATCACTCTCTTATTAGCATACTCATTTGTACATGTTAACAATCATATCAATCGCATATTTCACACTTAACTTTCGTTAGTCATTTCTAACAAACATAACCCATATAATCATAACCAAATACGTTTAAACTCATGTAATTCATCATGTCATTACATTTAACACAGATTGCTATAACATGTACCATACGACTTCCCATAATCCTACCTTTAAGACAACGAGTCAAATCATGTTTCTTATACTTAGTTGACTTTCAGAAGTCAACTATTAACCATATTTAACTATCGACTTTCATCATATACTCGTAACATCATAATCGACTATACGAACGACACTATATTCATTTTATCATACGCTTGATATGTGTACCATCTTTTAAGCATAACGTACAACTAATTCATGCATAAATCTTCTAAACTCATACATAACTCATCAAATCCTACTCCTAATCACATATATCATTCACACATAAGCATCAAACATATCATCACCACATTCCTTTCAATTTAACTAACAAGAATCCCTCACACCCACAATAATACATCAATCTTTCAACAAGACTTGCACATAGGTAGTGATTCTAGTTATCATCTTCACCCTAACTAACGGGTTTTGTCTCTAATCATCAAATTAACACAAACCATACATAACCCATATTCTATACGATGATTCTAACCCTTATACATGATCAATTTCGTATTAACTCACGGATTAGAACATAACCCACTTCATCCATGATCACCAATCTTAGATTTAAGACATACCTTATGATCCCCTCGTGAAGGTGATCATTAATCCGTGTTCCTTCTTGAATTTAGGCTTCGATTCACCCTTTAATTTGGTGATTTAGTCGCATTAGGGTTTGGAGCTCTTGAGAGCTCCTGAAGCTTCACGAACACACACGTATGTGTGTTTGTGTGTGTGTGTGTCTATGAAGCACGGGGACGGCTATAAGCCTCAAGTACCCGTCCCGGGGACGGTTTGGGGACGGAAACGCCGCGGGGACGGCTGGGGACGTTTCCAAAACGTATCTTGAAATCAGGGGACGGCAACCAAACATTTCGGGGACGGCAACAAACGTTTCCTTTTATTTTACTGTTGGACCCTCTCGTCTTGACTCTGTTAGAGCATATATGAAGTTAAAAGAAAAGAAAAGGTAGAACGTTCGAAGAATTCCAGCCAGTTGCGACGGTCCGGCACTGTCTAGCGGCGCTGGGGCGTCGCTCTCTGTATCTATGGAGTAACAGAAGGGAGAAGATGAAGCTGATTAGTAGGGTTTATTTGATATGGGCCTTTTTTTAATACCATACGTGTTGGGTTATTCTATCAGCTTATTTAGGCATTTAGGCCCAACTTAAAGAAAAAGAGACCTAATATTTTCATATCAATAAATAATAATTAAGAAAGCAACAACAAACAATTTCGTGGACATCATCCAATATGAAGTAATATTTTTATTGATAATTAATTACAAGTAGTGTTTTTAGAGTTTACACTTTACACTAATATATATTTATTTTGGACTTTGTTTAATATATTTTTATTTTTTTTTATTTTTTTTGCCGTACCCGTATCTTGGATTTTTGAGTTTTGCCGTTCCCCGTACCCGTATCGTCCCCGTACCCCAGTCCCGTACCCGTTTCCGTGCTACATAGGTGTGTGTTGATCTTTTAATTAGTAAAATGAACTTTCATTTGTTCCACTTTAGCCCCTCGGGTTTGCCTTTAAAACATAACTAACACTACCTTCATCATTTAATACTTTTGACCATACCCTTAACTAGATTAAATAGCCTAGTTATTTATTTCATGACGTGTCATAAAGGAACACCCGACAAATATTAACATTCCGATTTTTGGGGCGTTACATTAATGATTTCATTCACCCCCTAATCATGAACATCCTTGAGTTGTTGTAGATCTTGAACTCCGAGCAGTTCTCGCATTGTAGCAAAATTGACTCTTTCTAGTGCCTTTGTTAGTATGTCTGCCCGTTGAAGTTCTCCACTTATGTGTTCCACATTGATGTGTTCGTTCTCCACGCATTCCCTTATGAAATGATAGCGTGTATCAATGTGCTTGCTTCTTCCATGAAAGACAGGATTTCTCATGAGTGCTATTGCTGAAACATTATCCACTCTGAGTGTTATCTTCTCTTCATATGACCATATTAAACATTTCATTATAGTCCGTTAACCCGTTCATATCGGATCAACTGTAAGACCATATTAAACATTTATTTATAGTTCGTTGACCCGTTCGTACCGGATCAACTGTATGACCATATTAAACATAACACTCTTGTTCGTTGACCCGTTCGTACCGGGTCAACTTTATGACCATATTAAACATTTTATTCTAGTCCGTTGACCCGTTCGTACCGAATCAACTGTATGACCATATTAAACATTTCATTCTAGTCCGTTGACCCATTCGTACAGGATCAACTGTATGACCATATTAAATATTTCACTCTAGTCCGTTGACTCGTTCGTACCGGATCAACTGTATGATCATATTAAACATTTCAATCTAGTCCGTTGACCCGTTCGTACCGGATCAACCGTAGGACCATATTAAACATAACACTCTAGTCCATTGACCCATTCGTACCGGATCAACTGTATGACCATATTAAACATTTCATTATAGCATGTTGACCCGTTCGTACCGGATCAACTGTAAGACCATATTAAATATTTCATTATAGTTCGTTGACCCGTTCGTACCGGATCAACTGTTTGACCATATTAAACGTAACATTCTTGTTCGTTGACCCGTTCGTACTGGATCAACTTTATGACCATATTAAGCATTTCATTCTAGTCCGTTGACCCGTTCGTAACGTATCAACTGTATGACCATATTAAATATTTCACTTTAGTCCGTTGACCCGTTCGTACCGGATCAACTGTATGATCCTATTAAACATTTCAATCTAGTCCTCTTGTTCGTTGACCCGTTCGTATCGGATCAACTTTATGACCATATTAAGCATTTCATTCTAGTCCTTTGACCCGTTCGTAACGTATCAACTGTATGACCATATTAAATATTTCACTTTAGTCCGTTGACCCGTTCGTACCGGATCAACTGTATGATCCTATTAAACATTTCAATCTAGTCCGTTGACTTATTCGTACCGGATCAACTATATGACCATATTAAACATTTCACTCTAGTCCGTTGACCCGTTCGTACCGGATCAACTATATGACCATATTAAACATTTCACTCTAGTCCGTTGACCCGTTCGTACCGGATCAACTGTTTGACCATATTAAACATTTTACTCTTTAGTTCTCATGAATCCGTTTCACCATTACAACGCATACTCACTTTCTAAACATGAATTGTACTAATAATTGTCACTTACTCACATAATTATCATCTATACATTTCGTCAAGCACTTGGTGTGCGTCGATCATTGTTGTTTAGAAATTGTTATTTTTCATGTTCTTACACACCATATTTTTATACATATATAAATCTCCAATCGCTCAAATCATCATAACGAATGAACATTAACACAAATATTCATCCTACCTTCTATTTGACAAGTTAACATCATAATTTTGACTAAAAACTTCTATTCATGATCAATTCTCAAAAACACACTTCATGATTTATGAGAGCTATCCATCAAAACATATGAACATATCAATTTCATTCAAATTAGCATTCAAAAATGTTTCTAATCATGGTTTCTTCATCAATCAACACTATTCCACAAAAATACTTAACCAATTTGTCAATTTCATCCATACTTTTCATATCAAAATCATCCAAATCGAAAATTACAACTTACCACTTGTTAAACGAGCTTAGATGATCATGTATTAGGGCTCATGCAAGAGATTAACCATCAATTTTCTTTCTAATTTGTTGAATTTTGAGTTTTTGTTCTTTAAGGTGTTCATCCCTTTCTCTCTCTAGAACACGTACAGAACACACACACTATAAAATTCTGCACTTTATTCATCTATAAACCTTAACTTTGCACTTTGCCACAATTGGCCCTTCATGTTTGACCCATACTTAAATTTCATTAAACATCTCCATCTCTTATAAAAACTATATTTAATCATTTACTTATGTTATTTTCTTTCCAAAAACTTATTAGTTTTTTTGTTATGTTTTATAATTTCTTACTAGGATATACTATGCAAATTATTATAATCACGTATGCTCATTTTGGGGTGTTACATCTATCGCCAAGAAGATGAGGCACCGTGTGCAGTTTCATCTCATATATTTTCAACTAATTTCATATTTGATTCATTATGACCTTTTTATCTTAGGAACTACATGCTAGGAAGCAGGAAAATACACAAATTGAAGATACAAGAGAAAGCGACAACGATATTTTAAAGGTTAATGTATTAAAGACTTGTTCTTTGTACTCATGTGCATATAAGACTTGTACTTTGTGTGTAAATAACCAAATTACCCTCATAGTTAACAGACTTGATGGATGGTGTTAGAAATTTGGACTCAGATGGTTAAGAAAAGTGGTTATAGGAACTCAGGGCGTTAAACATTTTGATTTTGGACTCAAGTGGTTAAAACCTATAAAACATAGTGACTCAAAAAGTAAATTTTCCCTTAAGATATGTACATGTGTGCTTTCTAAAGTTCATGGGGTTAAATATTTACCTTTGGCCCCTGACTAATGTCCCCTTTGTTACTCAGCTTGCTCGAGTAAATGAAGATTGGCTTTGTTGTTAAAACAAATATAATTACCTTTATTATTGGATGTCCGTAATTATAGTTTATTTTCTTATTCTCGTTGACCAAAGTCAACTTATGCATAATTGAAGAAAATTGTATGTTTCATTATTTTTTTATTATACTCTCCTAACGTATTCTGATTATGTTTATCTACATGTTGGGACTCATTTAATCCCAAATGAACCGATAAAATAGAGTAAAAGCTTCTTGGTTTGACCCGATCAAAACTAAAACCCACATAATTCTCTTTTAATGACATCTAGTTATTTTTTTTGAACGGTGACTTTCTTTTTGAGTGACCCAATGTCACACCGTCTAATCCGCGGCCCTAGCCAAGTCTTTCCAACACTTTAGGCACATTAATAATAATTTAGGTGTTCTTTTAAAACTAGTTTTCATTAAATTAAACGGCTAATTTATCATTTGCTCCCAAAACCTAATTTAGGTCAAACTACCCAACCATATTCAACGTCAAAAACCTAATTTCGTGTCTAATTAGATATTTAAAATGTCTTTGCACTAATATCAATTACCATGGTAGCATGCGCTTTGGGACCTTGAACTTTGTACGACGCTAATTATCATGGCCATAGAGAACAGAACAAAAGTCAAAAGTACGAAGTGATCATACTCCAGGACATTTTAAAACCCAAGCGAGTAGATTTAGTTGTTGTCAGAAGCAGCTGACGAATCTGCAAAAAGCAATACAATATAGTTACTTTACTTATCGTAACCGCAAGTATCATTTTACGAAATATATGGTCAATTGACCAAAACATTTCAAATCATCCAAAACTTCATAGAAGATTGGCATC
The DNA here is from genome assembly GCA_030545235.1 of Helianthus tuberosus. Lineage (NCBI taxonomy): Eukaryota > Viridiplantae > Streptophyta > Magnoliopsida > Asterales > Asteraceae > Helianthus > Helianthus tuberosus. The sequence goes on from CM060443.1 coordinate 64,647,536, forward strand.
TTTTATAAAAACAACTACTTATGAAATTTAATACACACAATCACAAAACTTCTATCCATCAAAATAGAATATGTATTTCGTATGTGCACCAATGTTGAATAAGAAACATCAACCATCACCTTCTAACACTCACTCATCATAATAACCATTATAACACAACTAAAAGTCAAAAGTGCAAAGTCGTAACTATTGAATTCTGGATTGGTTTATTCAAAAAATGTTTTAAATAAGTTTTAACAACCCAAACGAGTGTTACCAGAAGGGACAGGAGCTGACGAATCGGCTTCAGGATTTCCCTTGATCAGCGAGGATGATCCTATTAATTAAGGCAAATTGGAAAATAATAATCCTATCTTTCTGAAATTGGCCAATAATAATCTCAAGTCACGAATTAGCCACCAATAATCCCACCTCGTCCATTTTTGGAAAATAATAATCCACCGACACTAAACGACAAAAGTGCCACGTTAGCATTTGGAGTATTATTTTCCAAAAATTGACGAGGTGGGATTATTGGTGGCTAATTCGTGACTTGGAATTATTATTGGCCAATTTCACAATGGTAGGATTATTATTTTCCAATTTACCATTAATTAATTATAAATAATTTTTAGCAACGGTTGAGGATTATAAAACAATACAGTATAACTTTAATTATCATAACTGTAAGTAGCATTTTACAAAAAATATGGTCAAGAGACCAAAACATATCAAATCTCTTAATTATATAGAACGAAAAGTCAAAGGACAAAGTTTGATTGTTACCAGCAGCAGCGGCATCTCTTTCAGCATTCAATTCTTCTTCAGTGAGGTTAGAGCATGATCCTAGTGATTAATTATAAGTTGTTAGTACGATCAACAGAAAGGAAGATGATGATGCATGCATTTGAGCAAGAGATTTTAATAACTAATATGCTAAATTACGGGAGTGTTACTTGATGGAAATGCTGCAAGGAATGGGTATGGATGCGCCAAGGTGGATACCCTTGATGTAAAGAGAGGATCGCTAAGGTAAACATCTCCGCCTTTCAATTCAGCTTTTCTGCCTATTAATTAATCCAAACATCTTGATCATATATGTGTGTGTGTGTGTAAGATAGCTGTGAGTAGAGTAAGAATCCGTACGGCAAAACATCTCATAAGTGACAGCAAAAGGATGATCATCATCTTGGTCCCGTCTCCTTGGCGGCAATGGTGGTGGTTTAGGAAGAATTCCTGCGAGAACTAGGCGACCTCCCTCCATGCGATACATGCAATCTGGTTCGTCGATCTCTTCTTCCTGTTCCTCATCCATCTCTGAGATTCACATTACCAGTATTATCGTTAGGGTCTGTAGAGAAATTGCAAAAACATATACGCAGGGATTACATCTTCCCCCCCCCCCCCCCCCCCCCCCCCCCTAAAAGATCAAACTTTTTTTCAAGTTAAAATGTTGTGATCCTGCTTGTTAAAAAAAAAACCTAGTATTGTTTTAATTTGAAGAAAGAAAAGTGAAGGATGGTTAAATTTGGTTGATATTCAAACTTAAGCAAAGAGGTAACAACATTCCAAGTATGAAAGAGATGAACCTGGTTCAAGATAATTGTATGGAGGCTGCCTAAAAGGCAACCATGTCCAGCCTGTTTCCACACTGGGGCGAAAGGGCTTCGGATCCACTGAGGGGCGTTTAGCTTTCACTTCTGCTTTGGTACCTAATCACTCATTTAAAAGAAAAAAATGTCAGTTTGTATTAATCAATCAACGATAAAAACTAAATCATAGCATTTTACAAAATAAAAGGTAAAGATTACACAATATCTTAGTAATAGCATTTTACAGTTTGTAATAATAATAATAATAACCCAAAGGAGTGGTTGTTACCAGAAGCAGAAGCAGCCTCATGACAAGGGCGCTTGAGAACGGAGCTTCCTTCTTTAACTTGAGATTTTCTACCTATCAATTAATTTACAAGATAAGATTGCGTTTCACCAGTGTTATCTTCAAACAAAACCGCTATAAGAGTCTGCTGCAGGGTCCACTATACAAAGATACTAATTCAAATAAGAGTGGTTCATACAACAAGAGAAGTGTTAGGGTGGTCGTTTGTTGTGAATGGTTATTTCACAACTTAACACATAATACAATAAACGTAGAATATGATGTAAGGGCTGTTTGTTTACCTCTTAATGAGTCTCTTAATATTTCAGACATCTTACTAGTTCAGCACTTTATGATTCAGACTGTTTGTTTCACGAGCATATGTCTGAATGGTTCAGACATTTGCCTCTTAATAGTTAAGGTTTATACAGAGTCTGAATGGTTAAGACCTCTAATCTGAATTGGTTAGACATTTGACTCTAAACGGTTAAGCATTATACAGGCTTTTAGTGGTTCAGACCTCTTACTGGTTCAACACTTAATGGTTCAGACCTCTTACTGGTTCAGCACTTAACTATTCAGATGTTGCCAAACAGCCCCGTAGTCTATTTTCTTCCATGCTCTTACTTCAAAATTAGGGCTGTAAACGAACCGAACGTTCAGCGAACAGTTCGTGAACCGTTCGGCGGGAAGTTCGTTTATGTTCGTTCGTTTAATAAACGAACGAACATGAACAAGAAATTTCTTTCGATTAGTTAAATGAATGAACATGAACAGATGTCTCGTTCGTTCGATTGTGTTCGTGAACGTTCGGTAAGGTGTTCGTGAACATTCGTTGATTTGCGTTCGTTTATATTCGTATGTTTGTGTTTTAATTGAAGATCTTTGTACTTTCTTATATTTTATTTGTACTTTTTATATTATTAAACTCTTATTTATTTATTTCCCTAACAATTAAACTAGGAAACTCACTTTCACCTTGTTTATGCATCATTTCCCTTTCATTTCTCAATATTTACATCCACGAATACGATCGACCTCCGTTCCACAATAAGGGATTCAAGTTCGAGTGCTACTCTCTGGGCCATCTATCTTTATCCTTCGTCGCGTTCGCCAAATTTATTTGTGTTCGTGAACCGTTCGCGAACACACTCATTTCCTTAATGAATGAACATGAACATAAAATCTCGTTCGGTAAGTGTTCATGAACCGTTCGTGAACACATTTATGTCCTTAACGAACGAACACGAACAAGGCCTTGTTCGTGTTCGTTCGGTTCGTTTACAGCCCTATTCAAAATATAGTGGTTTTTGTACATATCCAACACTAAGCCAAAAGTAATTTATCAATTCAAAAACGGATATATTGAACGACAAAGAAGCATAAACATACAGTCTATAGAAATTCAATTGTATACACACAGAAACGGCAACTGAATTCAATTGGTAAGAACCAAAAACAAGAGCGCACACACATACACGTAAAATAAGAAATCATTGGAAAAAGTTACGTACCTTCGTCTTCCATCTCTGATGAGAGACAAATTCCGATTCTTATTTTAGGGTTTCGAGTTGTTTAGGGATTGGAGATAGATAGATATATATATATATACCCTTTGGCGATTTTTTTTCATGCCCCTCTATCAAGTCCGCGCTTTTTTCTTTTCGGTCGAAACAAACAAAGCAGTTGAGGGAAGAGAGGTGTGCCGTTAAGAAATTAAAACCATGTAATTTGAGTTATTTGACCGGTCAAACTATTGGCACACCTTGGTTGGCTATCTACACACTAGGGTTTACCTACGCTGCGTATAGACCTATACACAGCGTATAAGGTTACACCTATACGCAGCGTATAAGTTGCATGGAATTCAGAGCTTGCCCAACAATCATTGGCAAAGAAAACAAGGGTTTATATACGTTGCGTATAGAGCTATACGCATCGTATATAACCCATCAGATTTTTTTTTGCTATTTTGATGTATTTGTGGTATAATTTCTCACCCGGTTCCAACGTTAAATCGCTTAAGATATATAATCGTTAATGTTATACAAATAATATTATATAACGTTAAATTGTTTTAGAAAACGTATATATGGTTCGAATATACTACACTATATGATACTATACGATACGATATAACGCCCGTATAGGCCTATAGGTGTAGTATATATGTCCCGTATAGGCCTATAGGTGTGGTTTAAGTCCCGTGTAGGCCTATAGGCATATAAAAGGCCTACATGGAACCTATACGACACTTATACTATACACTATACGATACGATGCAACACGATACGATACTATAGGATACCATACAACACTCGTAGAAGCCTATAGATGTAGTATAGGTCCCTTAGAGCATTCACATCCAATCCATCAAATTATACATACATTCCACTAAAAAACAACTCCTATATCAATATATTTCCACTAAAAACAAATACATTTTCTCTCTCCTTTCAATTAAATAATATTATCATTACATTTTTCTCTCACTTCCACTCACAACCACTTTCAAAATATATTAAAAAATTATAACGGGTGAACAGTGTCCCCCCAAATATACAGATGAACAGTAACATTTTCTCTCTCCTCTACTCACAACCACTTTTTATACCCTTTATAATATAAAAACCACTCTTCACATAATTTGATGGTTAGGATGTGAATGCTCTTATAGGCCTATAGGTGTGGTTAAGGTACCGTGTAGGCCAATTAGGCATATACAAGGCCTACATGGAATCTATACGAGACTTATACTATACACTATACGATACGATACGATGCAACACGACACGATACTATATGATACGATATAACACCCTTATAGGCCTATGGGTGTAATATATGTCCCGTATAGGCCTATAGGTGTGGTTTAGGTCCCGTATAGGCCTATAGGCATATACAAGACCTACATGGAACCTATACGAGACTTATACTATACACTATACGATACAATGCAACACGATACGATACTATAGGATACCATACAACACTCGTATAAGCCTAAGATGTAGTATAGATCCCTTATAGGCCTATAGGTGTGGTTTAGGTCCCGTGTAGGCCTATAGGCATATACAAGGCCTACATGGAACCTATACGAGACTTATACTATACACTATACGATACGATGCAACACGATACTATACTATACGATACGATATAACACCCGTATAGGCCTATAGGTGTGGTTTAGGTCCCGTATAGGCCTATTGGTGTGGTTTAGGTCCCATGTAGGCTTATAGGCATATACATGACCTATATGAGACTTATACGAGACTTATACTATACACTATACGATACGATACGATACGATGCAATACGTTACGATACCATAGTGTAGGTCCCGTATAGGCCTATAGGCAGATACAAGACCTATGTGAGACTTATACGAGGTTTATACGAGACTTATACTATACGATACGATACTTAAAAATGTTTTTTTTTAATTCACCCTTTATATACGATGCGTATAGGCCTATACGCAGCGTATATAAAGGGTCAAAAAATATATAGTGAATTGCAAGTTTTGTCCTTTATCTTTAGGCCTCTTTGCAGGCGGTGTCCTTTATATTTAAATTTGACGAGTTTTGTCCTTTATGTTTAAAAATCAAGCACGTTTTACCCTTTGGGCCTAACCCAGTCTGTTTTCCCAGTTAAATCGGATGCACGTGAGGGTAATTTTGTCATTTCACCCTTTTTAAAACCCACCACCACCGTCATCTCCCCACCTCAGCCCCAATTTTTGACAAACCACCACTCACGCCACCACATAAAACCACCTCTGCCACTACCATCTAGAATCAGCCACCACCAACTTGCCGCCCATGTTGTTTTGAGATCTCATTGATCCTCCAGATCTGTGCCAAAAGCTTCGTTATTTGGTTTCCACTTTGAATGATATGAATCTGCATAACAAACTGAACTTTATTCATACACTTCATTAACTGAATCGTTGTTTTAATGGAAAGTTGTGTATTTTGGTACCAAATTAAAATCAAATTAGCGATTTAGGGGTTGTTGTCTGTTGGTTGTTATTTATACAAACCCTAACCCATTTCCTAATAATTTACCTCACTCGAGATTTCCTGTTTATGCGTTTGCACTCTCACCGGAACACAAAGACGTCGTCGGGAAACCTGAAAACACGTCGGATCTTTTTATAACGTGACAGGTAAGCACTCTTGCACATCCTTTGATTCGGTTTTCATTGGGGAATAAAACTCCTACAGTAATTTTTGTAAACAATGTTCAATATTGATGGATTTTGGTGTTCAAAGATCTAGGGTTTCAGGTGGGTTATGAAACAAGAAGATGATGTTCGCTGATGTTGCTATAATTTTTATAGCAAAGGGTGAAATGACAAAATTACCCTCATGTGCATCAGATTTAACTGGGAAAACAGACTGGTTAGGCCCAAAGGGTAAAACGTGCTTGATTTTTAAACATAAAGGACAAAACTAGTCAAATTTAAACATAAAGGACACCGCCTGCAAAGAGGCATAAAGATAAAGGACAAAACTTGCAATTCACTCAAAAAATATATTTTTACCACAGGTTTGGGGTTAAAAATAAAAATTACCCTTTATATACGCTACGTATAGGTCTATACGCAGCGTATATAAAGGGTCAAAAAGACAATTTTACCCTTGCATATGGCTGCGTATAGCCCCAAAAATGCAGGGGTAAAATGGTCTTCCCCACTATACGCTGCATATAGACCCATACGCAGCGTATATAAAGGGTCAAAAATACAATTTTACCCTTGCATTTGGCTTCGTATAGCCCCAAATGAAGGGGTAAATGGTCTTTTTGACCCTTTATATACGCTGCGTATAGACCTATACGCAGCGTATATAAAGTTTTTTTTATAAACATTTATACATTATTGGTTTTAGTAAATTTTATAAAAAAAAAGTTATATCGAATCGTATTTTTATAAAAAAAAAAGTTACATTGAATCGTATAGGTGTAGTATAGGTCACGTATCGGCCTCGTATAAGCCTATAAGTGTGATATCGTATCGTATAGCGTAGTATATGTCACGTATTGACCTCGTATAAGCCTATAAGTGTGATATCGTATCTTATAGGCCTATACGGGTGTTATATTGTATCGTATCTTATCGTATAGTGTAGTATAAGTCTCGTATAGGTTTCCTATAGGTCTTTGTATATGCATATAGGCCTATACGGGATCTAAACCACACCTATAGGCTTATACGGGACCTAAACCACACATATAGGCGTATACGGGTGTTATATCGTATCGTATAGTATCGTATCGTATTGTATAGTGTAGTATAAGTCTCGTATAGGTTTCCTATAGGTCTTGTATATGCATATAGGCCTATACGGGACCTAAACTACACCTATAGGCCTATACGGGACCTAAACCACACCTATAGGCCTATACAGGATATATACTACGCTATACCATATGATATCACACTTATAGGCTTATACGAGGTTAATACGTGACATATACTATGCTATACGATACGATATCACACTTATAGGCTTATACGAGGTCAATACATGACCTATACTACACCTATACAATACGATATCACACTTATAGGCTTATACGAGGTCAATACGAGACCTAAACCACACCTATACGATACGATATCACACTTATAGGCTTATACGAGGTCATTATGGGACCTAAACCACACCTATAGGCCTATACGGGTGTTATATCGTATCGTATTGTATAGTATCGTATCGTATCGTATCGTATAAGTCTCGTATAGGTTCCATGTAGGTCTTGTAACTCATAATATTTGTATTATTTTTAATTTTTATTTGTATTATTTACCAATAATATTGTTTTTTTATAAATAAACATGGAAATACCCCAAAATACACACAATAAATTTTCTTTTTTTTTTTTATAAATAAACAAAGGAATACTTAAAAAACAAAAATGGAGCTTTATATACGCTGCGTATAGTAGGGGTGAGCAAAAAAACCGAAATAACCGAACCGTAACCGAAATAACCGAAATAACCGAACCGAAAAAACCGAACCGAAACAAAAACTGACGGTTCGGTTTTCGGATTTTTAATAACCGAAAATTTCGGTTCGGTTTTCGGATAAACTTTTTCAATAACAAAAAAAAACCGAACCAATAAGTTACAATCCATATATTTTTATGTTTAAGTTTAAATTGTTTAAGTGTTTAACCCAATGCTAGTAGAAAATGTTAATTTTATTCTTGAATGTTAAGTGTTTATAATAAAAACATTATAACTGAAATGATTTATTATTACCTATAAGTATAACAAAATTTAATAAAAACTTTGAAGAAACATAAAAAAAGATTAGAAAGTTAGGTTTATGTAAACAATATTAATTAAAGAGGTTAACTATAATAATTTAAAGAGTGAATTGCAAGTTTTGTCCTTTATCTTTAGGCCATTTTGCAAGTTTTGTCCTTTATGTTTAAAGTTGACGAGTTTTGTCCTTTATGTTTGAAAATCAAGCACGTTTTACCCTTTGGGCCTTAAAAATCAAGCATGTTTTGTCCTTTATGTTTAAAAATCAAGCACGTTTTGTCCTTTATGTTTAAAGAATCAAGCACGTTTTGTCCTTAAAAATCAGGCACGTTTTGCCCCAAAGGGCAAAACGTGCTTGATTTTCAAACATAAAGGACAAAACTCATCAACTTTAAACATAAAGGACAAAACTTGCAAAATGGCCTAAAGATAAAGGACAAAACTTGCAATTCACTCTAATTTAAATGTAAACATATAAAAAGATTGTTATAATATAAATTATACTTTTTAGTTTTTGAATCTTACATAATTTTGTTCCAAAACCGAAATAACCGAAAAACCGAACCGAATTGACGTAAAAACCGAAAAACCGAAACCGAACGGTTTTTAAAACCCGAAAACCGACATTTCGGTTTCGGTTTTGATTTTACCCAAAAACCGAACCGTGCACACCCCTAGCGTATAGATCCCTACGCAGCGTATGAAACAAAAATGACACACTACCCTTGTATTTGGCTTCGTATAGCCTCAACACAAGGGTATAAAGGACATTTTCTGACCTTTATATACGCTGTGTTTAGCTCTATACGCAGCGTATATAAACCTTGTGAAAAACTGATGCTTCAAACCCACCAAAATGACCCCAAAAGTTCAGATGGTTTATATACGTTGCGTATAGAGCTATACGCAGCGTATATAAACCCTTGTTTTCTGTGTAATGATTGCTGATCAGGCACTGAGATCCATGCTTTACCTACGCTGGGTATAGGTCTATACGCAGCGTATAGGTGTAACCCTATACGCTGGGTATAGACCTATACGCAGCGTAGGTAAACCCTGATTCAACTAGGGTTTGGTGTGCCAATAGGCACATTGGTGTGCCAATAGGTACACCCTATTTGACACATTGTTTTGCAAGGCCGGCAATTCTGACACGAACGCGATAACACAATACGAACCTACACGAAATTATCATGTTTCGTGTTTGACCTTAACAGGTTTCGTGTCTAAAACAGGTCGACACGATAAGACCTTAACGGGTTTCGTTTCTAAACAGGTTAAAACCCGTTCACCTTTTAAGACCTTTTAAGTACATTTTAATAATTAAAAATAAAAAAAAATATTATATGTGGGTGAGGACATGGGGTCATTTGTCGTGGGACCTAGGATGAATTATACACAAACACACACGTTTCTTTTTCCACAATCCAAACCCTAATTTTTAAATCTCTCTCACAAATACCACCATTCCCAATTCGGTTCACAGCTTCCCTAATTCGGTCGTGTTCGTGTCTTAAACAAGTCGTGTTCGTGTCTTAACAGGTCGTGTTCATGTCTTAAACATGTTCTATGATATGTTTGGTAATTTTTTCGTGTTTTAACATGTCGTTTCGTGTAACCTGTTTATTAACTGGTTCGTGTTCGTGTTTCAAAAATCTGACACGATAAGATTTCGTATCGTGTTCGTGTTTACGTGTTTCAGGTTCGTGTCTTAACAGATCGAGTTGATCCGTTATGCCAGCCCTATTGTTTTGTGGATGATGATAAATTGTAACGTACTAACATCATGTTTTGTGGATGATAATAAAATACTCGAAACTTGTATTTCAAACACAAAGTGGACGCCACCAAAAATATTATTTCTAAAAATATTGAAGTGATTATTGGAAGTAATGATTTTTATAAGCTAGGTACTAGAATTCTCGATAGCCTCTTGATTTAGTGGCATACTGGCATCTAGTGTTTATTCTCGTTAAAGTCACGAGTTTAAGCCTCACAAAGTGGACATTATGAATTTGGGGAGTAATTTTGCTACTAAAAAAAGTACGAGAAGTAGGGTTTCATTTTTTTCTATGGGTGTTTTGAAAAGTGTATACAAGAGGTGAAGACGAACCCAAGCTGCACCTGTTTATAATTCAAACTTATATGCTAATCAGTTTAACATGTATACATGAAGTGATATAAAATACACAGTTACATCTAAGCACGTTTAACTATGAAGTCATCCATGACTAATGTGTCAAATGTCACACCCGCTCGTAGGCGGAAGCGCAAGGTGTGACCCTGATTAGTTTTCATTGCATTCGATTTAAGAAAACATACTACATGAATAAATAAGTACGATGTCCATCTATTGCATAAGATTTAAATGAAGTTACAAGTCATAAATTTTGTTCATAAAAGAAAATCCCAAAAACTTCTAGTTTAACAAAAGGCTTGTCTACATAATATTGTTTTACAAACTTTTGCATTTCATATTCTGCGAGAGGGCGGAATATGTGAACCAAACCCTTCAAAAGGATGGCATCACGTTCTTGACTCTTGTCTTGATTCCATGTAAGGTTCCACTTAATTTTCTGAAATACATGTAAGTTAAAAAGTCAACATAATGTTGGTGAATTCATGTGTTTTTTGTCTTGTATCAAATGAATCTTTAAAAACATTTGAAAGTCTTGTATTGAAAAATCGGTATGTAAAGTGTCTACGAAATCGTTGATTATTAATATTTTGCAAGGACATTAATATGTGTGCCGACATAGGAAGTAATCCAACCCTTGACGATTTTTATGTCGACTACCCTCGACTGGGACACAAAAGCACTCCAACGGGTCTCACCCACCCAAAGTGGGGCTTGCCAAAACCCAGTAGATCTACCCCTTTCGTTCCGCGGTCTGTATGTGTGATTAATGGTTACTTTAGTCCACCATATTCGCACATGATCTATGTGTGTTTCATTCCCTAGCTTATCATACCACTTGTAACATGTATCTCCCTCGAAATTTTAAAAACTGAAAAGCGTTTAAAAGAGGGGACATGAACTCACAACTTGCGTCTAAGTGTAATGTGCTAGCAACCTTGGGGTTCCATATGTGAATCATAACCTGCAAGTGTTCTAATCTCATTAGACACTTAGGTCTATACTTGACTGTGTATAAGTCTCTCATCTTGAATACCTGTAAGACTTGTATTTGTTTGTTTGAAAACCCTCGTTTGTTTTAATATGTTGGTAGTTTTGTTTAACCGTTTGTTGTTAATATATATATATATATATATATATATATTTGTGTACCTTTGTCATGTATGAACAGGCCTAGCCCTTCATATGTCTTCGTGCCTCCCACAAGTGTAAACGGGTCCAGCCTTTATGCGCCTTCGTGCCTCGCACGAGTGTGAACGGGCCTATGGCCCTTATGCGTCTTCGTGCCTCGCACGAGTGTTTGTTGTCATGAGCAATATATATTCTCCCGGTATATATATTCGTCGGTTGTGAACATTTGTTCTCTTGTACATGTATATTTGTTCCTTTATGTATATATTTGTTCTCAATGTATATGTATATCTTAGTTAGATATATTTGTTAAAAATAAATATTTTTAACATCGAACTTGTGTATGTATACATGTATGATGTTCTTTTGTATGTGTACATCTCGTCTAGTGTACTTGTGTTAGTAATCTTTTAAGCCATAGTGCTTGGCATGCTGCTGCGGTGGCTGCCATGAATTCTGATTCACATGATGACAGTGCCACTGTTTATTGCTTCTGTGTGCACCAGGTTATAGGTGATTCTCCAAGGTAGAATACTAGACCAGTTGTTCCTTTTCCTTTGTCTGTATTAACACCATAACTGCCATCACTATAACCTGTGATCTTACATCCTCCTTGCTTCTTGTAGATAATTTCATGCACTTTGGTTCCTTTGATATAACGTAGTACTTGCTTCACTCTTTAAAGTGTTGCTCCTTTGGTTCTCATGAATCTACTAAGCGGACTGACTGGGTAACATAGATCTGGCCTTGTCTGCAATAAGTACCTGAGACTTGAAACATAACAAAGTGTATAAGTATATGCTTACATATATACACATATCCATACTTGGATACATGGACTAATACCCAAGGAATACACACACACACACACACACACTTAATATATCCTTGACATATATATCGGACGATCGGACGAAACAGACATTAGACATACAAACACACACACATATATATTGAAGTGAGAATATATATATACTAAACTGACTAGGTAAAATATACTAAAATTCGACAAGAAATATACATTTTACCGACACGAAACATATGCATTTTATTGACGAAATACACACACACAAACTTACCGACAAGTTCTAGAAATATATTATTTTTAAGGACTTCACAAATATATATTTCACTTGTCACAAATTTGGAAAGTTATATAAATGATTAAGTGCAAGAATACAAGTATATAAGTATACCTATACGTAAAAATACGTACACCAAAACACTTAGTAAAATACGAAGATTACAAGTTATATACATGTATAAACATATACGTATAAATACGACAAAAATACCTGCATCAAAAGTATACAAGTGAAATATACAGGCTTCTGTAATGTGTTGCATCTACTAGATGTCCTTCTTCAGTCTTTGTTAACTGTGTTCCTGGATTCATAGGAATCTTGGTGTCATTTTAGGTTAACATATCAACGTCTTTGAGTATCTTGTTGATACATCTTGTCTGTTTGATGGCTATCTCACCCCCTGCTTGAGTAGCTTCTATTCCTAGATAGTATGCTAGAAATCCTAGATCGCTCATTTCAAACTTCAAACTCCATCTGAGACTTGAAAATATCTATATCCTTCCTTGATGTTCCAGTGACTATCAAATCATCAACATAGACTCCGGTTATCAGTGTAGAAGTCTTACTTGTCCTTGTATAGATTTATTGCTCTAAAGTGAACTTCTTAAAGTTAAGTGACTTAAGGGTTTGATCTAACTTTGTATTCCAAGAACGTGGTGCTTGTCTCAATCCATACTGAGCCTTTGATAGTTTGTAAACCTTTCCTTCATCTCCTATCTTTACAAATCCTTTTGGTTGTGAGACATAGACCTCCTCCTTGAGATCTCCGTGTAAGAATGCAGACTTCACGTCTAAGTGATGTACCTCCCAACCTTGATATGCTGCTAAAGCCAACATTAGTCGAACAGTCTCTATGCGTGCTACTAGTGCAAAGACTTCATCAAAGTCTATCCCGTGTTGCTGAACATATCCTTTTGCTACTAGCCTTGCTTTGTGTCTGACCACGTTTCCGTTTGCATCTTTCTTTGTCTTGAATACCCACTTTAAACCAATTGCCTTGTGATCTCTTGGCAACTCCGTCAATCTCCAAGTGTTATTCTTGTTTATGGAGTCTACTTGAATTGTTTAAACCATTTTCTATCATTAGATGCTTCCTTGTAATTCCTTGGTTCTTTTTCAGCAAGTAGTAATTCTTGTGGATCTACTTGAATTTCCTTTGTCTCTTCGTATAGTTCTTCTAGACTTCTCAGTTTTACTGGAGTGTCACTAATACTCCCTGTTGTACTTTCAGATGTAGATGGACCTCAATTTGATAATCTGGTTGAACTTCCTGATGAGTTCTGATTGTACGAATGTGCTGGCGGGGTTACATAGGAGTCTGGTTCTTCTATCTGATCTACTCCTGAATCTTCATGATGTGGCCCGCTACTATCAGGACTACTTGGTGTGTTTTCTTCCAACTCTGGTGGGTTGTCATCTTCTTGAATTACAAAGTTTGTCCATTCGGGATTCCCTGAATCTATCGTTTCCATATAACTATTCCAGTTCCATGGTTGACCTTCCATGAACTTTACATCTCTACTTACACATATCTTGTTTTTCGTTGGATCATATAATCTGTATGCCTTTGATACTTCTTCTATTCCAAGATAAACCATGAGTGCACTTCTATCATCTAACATCTTTTGTTGAAGTGGTAAAACCTTAGCGTATGCTCTGCAGCCAAAAACCTTTAGGTGATCTAGATTCGGCTTTCTTCCTTTCAATGCTTCAGAATCATGGGAATCTAACCGAATGCTCATTTATCCTTTCAAACCTTCCTGGTATATCATAAAGAGGGGGTTGATTTCTTCTGATCCTGTTCTGATCAGCCTGCTACATTCAAATTTTAAAATGAGCAGATTATAATAGTTACGCGACAACTTTCCCTTTTCTTGTCGTCATATATCATCTTAATATCCAAAAACCAGATCATCAGATGAGCCAAAATGTAAACTAAACAAAGAGGAATATCAAACACAAGCAAAAAATATGAGCTAAACTCACATCCCAGAAGTTCCATAACTGATTATATAGACAACTCATTTGTGATGCAGAGCAGAAACCTGGCTGGTTATTAAAAGCTTCATAACTGACACCAATTTTATCACATTCAAGCCCATCTAACGTGAACCTTCAAGTAGCATCCACATAGAAAAGTTCCTTCCCAAATCTCGTGATTGACCTTGGCCACCCTTCAGAAGCATAAAAAACCAATAGGCAGTACAAAATAAAAAAAAAAATCTCTAACTAAGTTATGATAATATAATTGTTTTGAAAAAAAAATACCTGTCTTGGAATAACAAGAAAGAAGTCTTCCAAGGAAGGAACGATGTTATATCCAACAAAGTCCCCAACGAGGTTCACTCGTAGAAAGTTATCATGTGACGTAGCAGTTCGGTTATTAGGCCTAATAACCACTTCCTGCTGCGATAAAACCAAAAAAGGAAAAAAACTATAAAATAGAAAAGAGATCAAAAGATCTTCAGCAGTTCTATTCAAATTCAGTCATAGTTAAGTTGACGGTTATTAATATGGTGTACAGTGGTTTTCAATCCTGTCTTGACATTGATCCGAATGTTGAACCCAACTGAGTGTTGGCCGATACCAAACACGTGGAACCTAGGTTGACATCACGAACTAGTTTTCAGATTGCAGACGGTGTTAAATGAGAAGATAAAAGAAAAGGGATACATGAAACAGTTCTAAAATGATATGCAATCCTTTGTGTGTAAGGTATTGTTACAAGTTCCTAAATATGAAAGCTTTAATTCATATTAATTACTAATATATGATAGGTTATGAAGATATACATGTAACTATACGGGCCTCATCAACCCCTGAAAACTTTAAGAAATGAAGCGTTACATTATTGAACATTTAAATACTGTCAAGTCATATTGATAGTGTAGATTAACAATATGAAATATTAGAGAAAAAAGAACATTAATAATCTGCATAACATATAATATGATTAAAAAACGACGAAGTCCCCAGGAAAACGGAGGCAGTGGGCTATGTTCACCTTTCCTTTCCTCATCTTATTGACTGATGTTGGGTCAAATTAGAGAATGATGTTATCAATCAACGACTTTAGTTTAGCGTTGTTATGGTTTGTGTGAGTTAGCGAGTTTTAGCTTTTATAATTATGCGTTTTAGTGACATTAGCAGTTTTCCAAATAAGTGGCGGTTTGCTTGGAGGACGAGGCTCAAGGGACTATGAATAGTAGAGTAAACCTCACTTGTGAGGTGTGCATTTGTGAGCCACCACCCCGGGGGAGCTCACCCGGGGTGGATGATTATCTTTGTATCTCTTTCATCTTATCAATCAAAATATCTTTGTTCCAATCATTAAAGTTTTTATCTTTCTTGTTTATTATTGATTGTTCTTGGCTCGAATCACCCGTCTCCATATTTTGTACCGAATCGAAACTGAAATCAGATCGTTACGGGACTATCAACTGATTGCAACGACAATTAAGATTCATTATCAGAAGGAAAAAAAAAGAAGGTTTTAATGCGTAACAGAATATGTAACCAATTTCAAAGAACATACAAAAGTTTCCACAAGATGAAGGTACCCATCCTGCCATTGATCTTTAGCTGCTAATATTAGTCACATTACCTTCACGTCACGTGCACCTCCATTTGATATTCTCCCACCACTATTGCTAAACCATCATTTAAGAACTTTTGGACTGTGACTTTGGCTTGTCAACTACCCGAAAGTGTGAATCCTCTCTAATACCAATTTTCACTGGTCGTCTATTAAGACCTCGTGTAGTGTCCTCTGGAACTCGATGTCCAAGCTATCTGTTTCGCTTATTGATATGGATTACTGGTATTGTCATATCATAAGCTTATTAGGAAAACGACCTCAACTCCAATCAGTAGGATCCAAGAAGCGCTTTGAAGGGGTATGGTCCCAAAAAGCCGCGCAGACCAATCAGGTCGCGAGCGGGACCATAATCCTACACATCAATTTGACAAACTTACAGACCCCGCGCATACTAGATAGGTAAAACCTAGGTCGCGTGCGAGGCCCAAACAAAGTTAAAGCTCAGATTCCACACTTAGCATCCTGGATGAAAACCCTCACTCCCTAGACCTTGCGCCGGCTATATGAATGTGCTCTAGAGGCCGCGCGAGGACAGAAGCGCAGGTTCATTCTGGATAATACGAAAGGTATGAGTGGCTGAGAAATGGGCCAATCAACATCCAACAGGATGTATCCTATCGTGCTCCACGATTAACAATCGTGCAGGAGACAAGAAGACTCATTCTTCTCTTGCGCTTCAAACAACCTTCGCTTGAGCTCAGCAATCTCAACATCCTTTCTAGCCAAATCCATATCCTTACTTAGGATTCAAGCATTTAAGTTAACCTACGAGTTATCAGAAAAAGCTAAGTTAGAATATTTCTAACAGCAAAGAAATATGTAAGGAATAAGGAAGCTAGCCTGTTGGACCTCAGCACGTCTCTATGAGACTTGGCTTCCTCATACTTCTCCTTCAAACTTGCAACTTCAACCTCAAGATTAGTGATATTGGTGCGGGCAGTGAACACTTTCTTATTCTCATTTCACAGGCCACGCGCCACTCCTTCCGCTCCTTGGCAAGAAGCTCCTCACTCGCCTGAAGTTTGCTCCTCAAACCCTCTCGTCCCTACTCTTCGGACTTCTTCTCTTTATCAAAAGAAGCCTTCTCTTCTTGGAATTTGTTCTTCAACTTCTCAGATTCCTTAGCTTCAGCAGAGATACATTCACGGTATTTTTCCCAACTAGCACGCTCTTGATACATGGTCTGCCATTCGCGCATGATTTGATGACCAGCGGTAGAAGCATTGGCCTCACCCAAAATATATGCGCGATACAAGCTATCATGGCCACACGCCCTTTGACGGTTTACCTCCCCTGGAGGAAAGGTTCCCATAAGCCAATCCCTGCACGCTCCAAAGTCGACAAATGTGTCTTTCTGTTTCAAACTCCAAACAGGGACGTGCACCTCGTTGCCGCACTCTTCGGTATAAGTTTTGTAATATATATCACCCAAAGTAACTTCAGCACCAATGGGGGATCGCGACCTTGGGATTTTCCCTGCATCACCCTTCTGGCCAGCTGCGCCAGAGCTGTCAGCATCTGTACCATTGGCAGTGGCAGAAGTATCTTTCTGAGCCACCTCCGCCTGTACATCAGCAGCAGACCCCCCAGCAGCAGTTTGTACTTGTGCAGTATGGGTGGGGGCGTCATGCTGCACAGTTGAACCTCCAGTAGAGACTTCCGGGCCTTTGTTTTTAAGGGGCTGCTCAAGCCCAGTAATGCGCACGACCTCCGGACCCTGCGCTTCATCCGGAACAACTTCAGTAGTCTTCTCAATAGTTTTTTGAGCTTCCTTTTCAGGACCAGTGCCCGCAAGCTCCTCAACTCCCTTCTCAACTTCCTTTTCAGAAACACCATTCGGAGGAATGATAGTAAATTTGGTCATTTTAGGCTCTGGTTCCTCAGTCTTAACCTCAGACTTTTTCAGTGCCTCTGAAAAAGAAAAGAGTGTTAAAAATTTACCAAGACAAAAAATAAAGGAAAAAAGGTTAAGCAGTAACCTGGAGAAAATTTATATAGGCTCCGCAATCTGCCCTGTTTCCCTATTGGCTTGGTAGCAGCAGCCTTCTGCGCGGGGGGGGGGGGGGTTATAGCAGCTGCCTCCTCGTGAGATCTTTTCCTCGCCACAAGCTTTACAGCTTCCTCTTCAACTTCTTCTTCTTCTTCTTCCTCATGCATGGAAGAAGGGGTCGCGCCTAATTCTGGAGCCTTGGAACCCGCGCTCCCCGAGCTCTTTGATGCGGCAGCCGTGCTGCTTTTTGGCTTTTTTCCTATATGAAGTAAACCCTCTAATGAATCACTGGCCACAACATAATCTTCAAGGTTACTCTGACGAAAGCGAAGAGTACCTTTCTGAGGGATCTCAGCAGTCGTGCGGCCACCCCCGCCTTCTTGCTGGTTGCCCCATCATCAACAGTCACCTTTTTCTTCGGAGCAACTTTCTTCTTCGTCGCAACCTTCTTGGCTTTTTTCTCCTCAGGATCAATCCCCAGGTCGCACAGGATACTTGCAAATATTTCAGACCATGAACTTAACTCATGATGAGATGAACAGACAGACTCCTCGCTGGAAAGATAAACAATCTCTTTCCCAGCAGAAGTCACACCACATCAAGGCCTTGGTTTGGGGATGCGCGCACCTTCGGTGGAAACAGGAGGATTCACAAACAGCTCTGCAGGGGCATATATGAAGCGGGGCTTGATCTGATCATACCAATACTCTTCCCCATCACGCAGAGGCCTCACGCCCATAACTCCAACAAATGTCTTGAAAGCACTTTGATAGAGAGCTTGCTCTGCATGATGAAGCTAATTGTCAGTAACTAAACAAAATTTATTGAAGGAAAACTGAAGGATGAAGTTTACCTTCCCCATTCAGAAGCAACACTGGTACCTCCTTACTCCTCTCAGGCTACTTATCGCTCATACCAGCCGCGACAAGTACCTGTTTGCCAAACACCCTGTTGGGAGTCGGCATCTGATTATCATACCAGGCCACGTTCCTGGGCAGTGGAGTATCTTCTTTCTCAATTCCATCAGAGTGACGGAATATCATAGCAATTGGCAAGACCTCCTCGAGAATATAGAAGAATTTCATCTTCCAGTCATGGAAGCTCTTAGGAGGGTTGATCAGAATCTTCTTTACATTCCGCAAGGCAAAAGAATAAAAACCCATGATTCAGATCAGTTGGTAGAAGATCCTAAACCTTGCAACTGTTGGCTCCATCCCTTGAGATCTGCAAATAAACTCAAAGTGCCTTATCCTAACCATGCCCATAGGGCTCAACTGGGATATGTGGAAGGCATAGAAGTGCAGGATCGCCGATATAAAGTTGGTCGCCGGCAGTCGGAAATTCCCTTTCCCCGAAGAAGTTGGCAAAAAGTGTAAAATAACCTGGGGGTGCGTCGGCCGCCGTCTGACCCTCAGCCGGGTACTGGGCATCCCACTCATCGGGAAATTGTTGTCCTCGAATGACCTGCTCAAATAAGCCCCGGTCCCATTTGAGAACTGGTACCGGACCGACAGCTTCTTCAACAACAACCGCTCCTTCTTCAGCCATTGTATAAAGAACTGAGGAAACTGATGAAGATCTTCTCAAAGTTCTGGAAAAAACTTGAAGATTATCAAGAAATCTTTGAAGATTTGAAGAATCAAAGGAGGTTAGAGAGAGAAGAAGAGAATTCAAAGAAACGAATGTGATTTCTCTCTCTATTTTCGGATGTATATACCCATCGCATTTAATGCGATGGGTAACCGTGCTAAACGCACTGCGTGCATAGCCAATCAAAGATTGCCATGTAAGGCAGGATTCCCGGGGTGACAGTTACCACACGCGCGTGGCCTCACTCGCCTGACAGCAGACGAAAAGCCGTAGTGACAGCATGATGATCGTCGTGTCAGCAGTCAACTCAAGCGTCGCTATCAACGACATTTGCACCAACTTGTCAGAATTCAAATTTCAAGGAGTTTCCCACGTAATTTTAAAGAAACTTCAGGAGGAAGATAGCAAGAGCTGAGTCGCATGCATCATTAATCAATGATCATGCGCGCCAGCTCTCATGAGCAAGAAGCCGAATAACAGGTTAACCACCAAAGGCATAGAAGCAAGACCTTTCAAGGAACAAGCCTGATAGCCACGCCGTAGTAATTGTCCAACACTTACACGCGCGCTGGCTACCAAGACTTTCACTTAATTCTTTTTCTAGTCCAGAGCTCCAACCATTTACTTCGCGCATGGAAGCAGCACTGGACTAGGGGGACTTGAAGGGGTATGGTCCCAAAAAGCCGCGCAGACCAATCAGGCCGTGAGCGGGGCCATAGTCCTACTACATCAATCTGACAAACTTACAGACCCCGCGCCGACTAAATAGGTAAAACCTAGGTCGCGCGCGAGGCTCAAGTAAAGTTAAAGCTCAGATTCTACACTTAACATCCTGGATGAAAACCCTCACTCCCTGGACCTTGCGCCGACTATATGAATGTTCTATAGAGGTCGTGCGAGGATAGAAACGCAGGTTCATTCTGGATAATACGAAAGGTACGAGTGGCTGAGAAATGGGCCAATCAGCGTCCGACAGGCTGTATCCTATCGTGCTCCACGATTAACAATCGTGCAGGAGACAAGAAGGTACACAAGGACGTCTACGTGGCACCAACCAGAGGGCGGCTGATACGTGGTCGAAAACCGGTGCTTGTAATTGCTTAATTTGATGTTATTGCATAAGTTTTAATTTCGAATAGCCTACTTTTGATTAGATATGTATTTTGCAGATCTAGCAGAGTTTAAGGAGCTTTTCGGAAGCTTTACGGGTCACCGGAGCAAAAACGGAACCACCGGGATGCGAAACGGGTCAACCGGACTCAAGAAATGGAAGAAACAGAAAGTCAGACATCTGGGCACCGTCGCCGACGCCCATATGGGCCGTCGCCGACGGTGTGTGTAATATGCCGTCGCCTGAATTCACCGTAGACAGCGAGATTGACCGTCGGCTTCAATTAAAAATCTACACGCCGTCACCGACGGACACATCCACCGTCGGCGACGGTCCTCCAATGTGGCGTTCGCGAATTTCTTGATTTGGGGTGTGAGAAACGATTTTAATTGGTTGTTGTTCAATCAATTCGGGGGTTACACTTTGTTTTTGAGTTTTGAACACATCTTGGAGCCTATTCTACCCACCTATCACCTATCATTCCATCATCTATCATCTACACAACCCGAAATCATTATCAAGAATCATCACCATCATCACAATTAATCCATCATCCACAAACCCTAATCCTTCCACCATCATCATCTTTCACCAAACCTCATCATTCACCATTCTCAAGGCTTCAAGATGACTCCATCCGCATTCCAAGCATCCGGTGATCAAGTTGCATCAACCATGAGCGGCTAATCATCTCGGTTTCACCCCGGTGTAGGTAGTTGTTAATTTTAGGGTTTCAATTTGTTCTTGTTTCATCTTAGTGACAATTTGTATTTGGTTTTTGAAACTTTTGACAATAGTATTACATTTGTTACGAATTCGTGAATTGTCGAGCGATGTTAAAAGTTATGACTTTGCGAAACGGTGATATGTAATTGTACGTTGTCGTTGTTAGGATTTACTTGTGTTGATTACAAAGTGTCTTTTTGTCCGTTCTTCGGGGCGTTGATAGTTAGTAGCACCTAAGTCACGGTACACTAAATCCGTTAATCGAATGCATTTGAGTTGAAACTAAAACTTGTAGAAATCCTAGGTTAACAATTACTGAAACCGGGCGTGATTCCTTTTTATTATTATTGTTCTAGTAACCATTTTCTCATAATCGTTAATCATTAGTTGTTCATCAATTTAATCAATTCAATTAGTCTAAACTCATTTCTCTTAATTAAACAAAAATACAAAAACATTCTAGTAAGCTTCATAAATCGTGACATTTGTTATAATTCATTCGAATCCATACACAAACCACATACTCTTCGTGGTTCGACCCCTCACTACCACTAGCTATTTGTTAAGGGTAATTAGGGCATATAAATATTATCTTTGACCGGAGAGCGACACTCCGATCAAATTTTGGCGCCGTTGCCGGGGAGTGCGTGCGCTTTGTGTTTGGATTATTGTTTGAATTTGCGTGATTATCTGTTTAAATTGTTTAGCTTTCTTTTTGCATTTTGTCTTTTTCCTTGTTACGCGGGTGTGTTACTTATGCAGGATACAGGTAGTGTATGCATACGCGGAACTCCGGGAGGACTTCACCGTTAGTTTACGAACCGGAAATTGAAAGAGTAGCAAGAAGGAACCTAGCAAGCCGTTTAGAAGCAACACTTGCTTCTAATCAAACCAACCAAACACCACAACATACACCATCCATTGAAATTGGTTCAATGGCAAACCAAAACTCCAATCACCCAAACCTCAACCAAAACCAATTTCAATCCCGAGGAACCTTTTATCCCGCTCCAAATATGCAACCCATGCCTCAAGAGCAACCGGGTGGTAACAACAACAATGGACCACCTACACCACCTTTCCAAAACCAAAATCCCAACAACAATCAAAGAACACCTCAACAACAAAATCTTCATAGACACAACTCCCTACCCATTAACCTAGATGACCGGAATGTTAATTCCGACCGTCGGGGAAATCATGATCGCGGCAATCCCGCAAATGAAGACCCATTCTTCAACATCGACGACTTGAGGAATGCAATCCCCGATGATGAACCTTATAGTGTTCCCGGTTATCAATCGCCGGAACACGTGAGTGTTCATACGGAAAATTCGGATGACGGGGGATATTATGATGATAGGGCTAATGATGACGAAGATTGGGGCTACGTGAATAGGGGAAACGTCTACAACGCAAGAAGATATGATGATGAGGAAGTTGGCTACCAATATGCCAATTACGTTGGGGACGACGAATACGGTTACGGAGGTGGAAGAAATGATGGTTATGGGAACAACCGTCAACCACGAAACAATGACCAACGGAATCGGAATGATGGGTTTTATAACAACAACAACAATGCAAACCCTAACCGGATTCCTCGTTTCGTGGGAGGTGGTAACCCAAGGGATAATCGAAGAGATGATTGAAGGGATGATCGAAGAGGTGAAAGACGGGATAATAGAAGACCGGGTGATCAAGAAGTTAATGGTCCACATCGTCGTCAACGACCTCCACGGGGAGTGAATGATCGTTTTAGGCCAGTTGTCACCGAGAACGACTCACCAATTGTTTGCGAGAGGAGGATGTTTGATTGTAAACCACATTACATCAAAATACTTCCTCATTTTAATGGAAGATCTAACGACGAACCGTATACACATTTGACGGAATTTTCTTCGGTTTGCAGCACTATCGGAGGTCACAACTTTGCTTTAGATGAGGTCAAACTTCGACTATTCCAATTTTCACTGAAGGATAAGGCAAAGCAATGGTTCCTCACACTTCCCGCAAATAGTATTCGTACTTGGGGAGAAATGCAACAAGCGTTCCTTGATGAATACTACTCAATGGCGAAGACCGATGACGCTCGTGATGAAATTAGGTCCTTTCGCCAATTGTCGGGCGAACCGTTACATGAGGCCTTTACAAGATTTAGAGAAATGATGCGAAGATGCCCTCATCATCAAATTGAGAAGTGGGAGTTGGTTAAATGTTTTGTACGGGGTTTAGATGACACAACATGGAATCGTCTCGAGTCGACAAGTAACGGGACTCTTTTGAGCAATCACGAAGATGATGATTGGGAGTTTTTAGAGCGGATGAGTAAGCGGTCAAAAGAGAAAGAATCGGCCGATGGAGCTAAAAAACACCCCGTTTCCCGATCACTTCCCGATCTTGACTCTAAAGATCGGATTTCCACTCTAGAGCGGGAAATGGCTCGTATGAAGAAGAAAGAGGTAAATGCGGTTCAATTTGAGGTATGTGAAGGTTGCGGTGATATTGGACATAGAGTGGAACAATGTCCAACGGGGTCGAGTGACTATACGGAGGAAGTCAATCAAGTGTATGGAGATAGGAAGCAGTATGACATGAACTCCAACACTTATCATCCGGGGTTGAGGAATCACCCCAACTTCCGATATGGTAATGCTTCAAATCAAAAGAACCCGAATTTTCAATCGGGTAACCAAGGAGGTCAAAGCGGAGCATCATATCAAAACCGTCAAGGTGGTAATCAAGGAGGTTATCAACGAAATTATAACCAAGGGTACCAAGGTAGGGACAATAATTACCAAGGTGGGTACCAAAGA
Organism: Helianthus tuberosus; assembly: GCA_030545235.1. Classification (NCBI taxonomy): domain Eukaryota; kingdom Viridiplantae; phylum Streptophyta; class Magnoliopsida; order Asterales; family Asteraceae; genus Helianthus; species Helianthus tuberosus. Next base: position 64,671,854 of record CM060443.1, read on the forward strand.
AATTACAATAACCAAGGCGGTAATGGAAGCGGGTCGAACAATCAAACCGGTGGCGATGATTTGGGTGCCAAAATGGATGCTTTGTTGAATATGCAAAAGGAATCTCATCATGATATCAAGGATATAAAGAAGACAAACGAGATTCGGGATAAAGCACATGAGGCATTGGCAAAGCAAGTGGGCCAACTTGCGGAAGAAATGGCTCAAATGAGAGGAAGCACGGGAAGACTCCCAAGTGACACCGCGGTGAACCCTAAGCATCAAGGGTCAAACTCAAGGAACACACGTGAGGTACCAATTAATAAAATTACTTTACGTAGTGGTCGAGTTGTTGATAATGGTGTCAAAACACCATCACCCCAGTTTGTTGAAGGGGTGGTGGAGGATGCTAGTGAAGATGAGAATGAGAATGGTCAAACGGGTCAAAATAAAAATGACTTGAAAAAGAACAATGATACCCCCGTTGTGACCATCCCCGTCCCCAAGGCTAAGGAAAAGGGTGTGGAGGCTAATACCGCCCCTTATCCCGAAGCATTGAAGGGACCCGTGAAAAAAGTTATAAACAAAAGAGGTCCACAACAAGAAGAGTTGTTGGACATTTTTAAACAAGTAAAGATAAATTTACCTCTCTTGGATGCAATCAAACAAGTACCGTCGTATGCTAAGTACTTGAAAGATTTGTGTACCCAAAAACGCACTCACAAATTTCCAAAAAAATTAGATTTAACCGAAAATGTGAGTTCGATTCTTTCGGGTGCACTTCCACCTAAGCTCCAAGATCCGGGTGCGCCTATCATTTCAATTCAAGTAGGCGATTTTAAAATCAACCGGGCACTTCTAGATCTTGGTGCTAGCGTGAGCATTCTACCGGGTAGTTTGTATGACCAATACGAGTTTGGTCCACTTCAGTCGTCTAACACCACCGTGGTGTTAGCCGATTTGACACCTAAACTACCCCGTGGAATTGTTTCGGATGTGATAGTGAAAATCAAGGATTTCTACTATCCGGTGGACTTTTTAGTGCTTGATTATGTGGCCAAGGACCCAACCAAACAACCTACGGTGATTTTGGGTCGACCGTTCTTAGCAACCGCGAATTCTCAAATTGATTGCAAAACGGGAACGGTTGACATGACATTTGGAAACCGAAGGTTGAGGTTGCATGTTTTTTCCGGACTTATGAACCCTCCAGTTGATGATGAATGCTATATGGCGGATGTCGTTGACACGTGTATCCTCTTTGCGACACAGTCGTAGATGGGGAAAACACAATGGAGGATTGTTATATGTTTGACAGGTCACAGGTGGAGATGGATAAGAGCATAGACGAGGAAGTGAGAAGTTTGGAGGTGCTTGCGGTTAGAGAGGGAAAACCGACATGGACGCACCAAGTTGAGAGTTTACCGGAGAGCATCGACACTAAGTTGAAGCCGTCATTAGTAGAGCCTCCGGAGGTTGAGTTGAAGGTGTTTCCTAAGCATCTCAAGTATGCTTATGTTGGTGAAGGCAACACGCTCCCGGTTTTCATTGCATCAAATTTAACCGTGGAGCAAGAGGATAAATTGATGGATGTTTTGGTCACTAATCGGGCGGCGATTGGATGGACCATTGCTGATTTGAAGGGTATTAGTCCCTCGGTGGTGATGCACAAAATCAACACGGAAGAGAATGTGACTCCCGTTCGAGATGCACAACGGAGATTAAATCCGAACATGCGGGAGGTAGTGAAGAAGGAAGTGCTGAAATGGCTAGATGCGGGTATCATTTACCCGATCTCGGATAGCCAATGGGTGAGCCCAACACAGATGGTTCCCAAGAAAGCGGGCATACAAGTCGTCAAAAATGACGCAGGTGAAGAGGTAGCCACTCGGCCGGTAACCGGGTGGCGAATTTGTATTGACTATAGGAAGTTGAATACCGCAACTTCCAAAGATCATTTCCCTTTACCGTTCATTGATCAAATAGTTGAGAAATTATCGGGGCAAAAATTTTATTGTTTCTTAGATGGCTATTCTGGTTATAACCAAATCGCTATCCATCCGGAAGACCAAGCAAAGACCACGTTTACTTGTCCCTATGACACTTTCGCATTTAGGCGAATGCCGTTTGGATTATGTAACGCCCCCGCCACCTTCCAAAGGTGTATGATGAGTATCTTTTCAGACATGGTGGGGAAGTCTTTGGAAATCTTCATGGATGATTTCTCAATTTTTGGGTCATCTTTTGAGGCTTGTTTGGATCAACTAGATAAAGTGTTAAGAAGGTGTGTCGAAACTAGTTTGGTCTTAAGTTGGGAAAAGAGCCATTTTATGGTTCAAGAGGGAATAGTGTTGGGACACGTGGTGTCAAGTCGTGGGATAGAGGTTGATCGTGCAAAGGTACAAGTCATATCTACTTTACCGTATCCCACGACCGTTAAAGGTGTTAGGTCATTTCTAGGTCATGCGGGTTTTTACCGGCGGTTTATTAAGGGTTTTAGTGACATAACCAAGCCTTTATGTAACTTGTTGTTAAAAGATCAACCGTTTGATTTTAATGAAAATTGCCAAAATGCTTTTAACAATTTGAAAGAGAAGTTGGTTGAAGCCCCAATCTTGCAATCGCCAAATTGGTCTTTTCCTTTTGAAATTATGTGCGATGCAAGTGATTATGCGGTGGGGGCCGTGTTGGGACAACGGGTCGATAAGAAACCCGTTGCCATATACTACGCGAGTAAGACTCTTTCGGATGCACAATTAAATTACACCACTACCGAAAAAGAGCTACTTGCGGTGGTATATGCATTGGATAAATTTCGGGCGTATATATGGGGTAGTAAAGTGATTATTTATTCTGATCACACTGCAGTTAGGTACCTCATGGAGAAGAAAGATGCAAAACCGAGGTTAATCCGATGGGTGTTGTTGCTCCAAGAGTTCGATTTGGAGATACGGGACAAGAAGGGTACCGAGAATGTGGTAGCGGACCATTTGTCCCGGTTGATGGTTGATGAGGATCCTAAATCGTTAGAGATCAATGAGTCGTTTCCCGATAAGTATATTATGAAATTAGATAAGTTGCCTTGGTATGCTAACATTGTGAATTATCTCGTTACAGGTGACTTACCGGCACATTGGGATAGACGGAAGAGGCAACACTTCATGTCCCAAATCAAGTACTATCGGTTGGAAGAACCGCATTTGTGGAAGGAGTGTGCGGATCAAGTTATAAGAAGATGCATTGATGATGAAGAGATTCCAAGCGTGTTGCAGCATCTACACTCATTTGCATGTGGTGGTCACTTTAGTGGTCACAAAACGGGTCATAAAGTGTTAAATAGTGGTCTTTTTTGGCCTACTATCTTCAAAGATGCAAATGAGTTTGCTAAAAATTGCATAGAGTGTCAAAAACTAGGGGGTATTTCAAAAAGGGATGAAATGCCCATGCAACCAATCCTTGTAGTCGACATCTTTGACGTGTGGGGAATTGATTTCATGGGCCCATTCCCTAATTCCTATGGCAATTTGTATATCTTGGTGGCCGTTGACTATGTGTCAAAGTGGGTCGAAGCAATAGCCACCAAGACGAACGACCATTCCGTAGTGTGTAATTTTGTTCAAACCGATATTTTCTCAAGGTTTGGGATTCCTCGGGTCATCATAAGTGATGGAGGATCTCATTTTAAAAACTTTCAGTTTGGGAAACTTCTTAAATGGTTTGGTGTTGACCATAGGATTGCTACCCCCTATCACCCGCAAACAAGCGGGCAAGTTGAGGTGTCAAATAGGCAAATCAAAGAGATTTTGCAAAAGACCGTGCGGGCGGACCGTAAGGATTGGTCAATTAAATTGAACGATGCCTTATGGGCCTACCGTACGACACATAAGACACCTATTGGCACTACACCTTACCGGTTGGTTTATGGTAAAAATTGTCATTTACCGGTTGAACTTGTGCATAAATCATTATGGGCTATTAAGGAAGTTAACGTTCAATATGATGATGCAGGAAAGGAAAGGAAACTCAAGCTATGCGAGTTGGAGGAGCTACGGGAAATGGCATATGAATGCGCATCCAATTACAAGGATGGGATGAAGAAGGCGCATGATGCTAAGTTAAGGAAGAAAGAGTTCGAGGTTGGGCAAAAGGTGTGGCTTTACAACTCGAAACTCAAATTCTTTCCCGGAAAGCTCCGAAGCAAATGGATGGGACCTTATGTGATCACCCGGGTTGGACAATTGGGTGACGTTACCATCGAGGACCCGAAGGATGGGATACGACAAACGGTAAATGGTCATAGCCTAAAACTGTTTCTTGATGGTAACGAGAAGGTAGACGAAAACAAGGAAGTGGTGAGCTTTGTTGTAAGCACACTGATTTACGAGGTCGACTAACAAGGGCCGGTAACATTTTGTGTAAAGTTATGTACAATTATTTATTTGTTTGTGTGTGTTTATGTTAATCGTTTTCGTTCCATAATAATCTCTCTTGATTGTGTGAAGTCCGGACATTCCGAACGGGTCATGAAGACACAAGGTATGTTTTTAGGCTTTGTTATGTGCATTGAGGACAATACACGATTTTTTGGGGGGTGGTAGGGCCGTTGACGGTTATTACGTTTTCAAAATTTAACTTATAAAAAAATCACAAAAAGATTTCTAATAATTTTTAGGATTTTTGTATGTACATAGCTCTTTTATTAAAAGTCCATAATTTTTCTCATATTTTCAAAAAAAAAAAAAAATTTGAAAACTGATTTTTGGGGCACCGTCGCCGACGGTGACCCCAGGCGTCGCCTACGGCCCTCAGAACTACTCCGTCGCCCAATTTTGTCCGTAGGCAGCAAGATAGGGCGTCGCCCACTATCATCAAATCCAGGCACCGTCGCCGACGGGGCATCATGCCGTCGGCGACGGCTCACCGTTTCTCATCCGACGCTGATTCGAACCCACAACCTTTATGCTCTTTCAAACCTTTATGTAACGAGTTTTAAGCCCTATAATTCGATTTTGGGGACCCTCATCTGACCAAAACACATCCTAATCCACCCATATTCTGCATTCCACCACACCTACTCCTCCATCCAACTTCATCTTCTCCAAAAATACATTCAAGAACCCTAACCTACTTTTTCTCATAACTCCTTCGATTTTCACCCAAATCCTGTGATTCTTGAGCCTAACTTGTGTAGTTTTTCAAGAGAAACAAAACCCCCATAACGGTTTCCATCAATTCTTGCTCGTTTGCAAGATTTCTGGTCACGAATTTTTAGGGTTTTGAAGAGTGTTCAACCAAGCTTCTTATTTTACACTTTTCTTTAGTTCTTCTTGTCAATCTTCACCAAAGGTATGTGCTTTCACTTAATTTATGCATGATTTTCATATGTGTTGTTGATTTCTTCCGAAATTTTAAACTTATTGTTTAAGAGTAGGCTGTTTATCACAATGTAGGATGTGCTAGCATAAATTTTTGGATGTTTACGTGATGTGGGTGGGATTTGAGCATGCTTAGTCTTGGTGATGTGATTACACCAGATTTGTGCATGATTGAACATAGTGGTGATGTTGAATATTGTTGAAAACATGAAATTTTGCGAAATTTTTGGAATAAACATGTTTAATCGATATAGATGATAAGATGTGCAACTTTGGAAGTTTAAAAAGGCGATTTTACATCTAAAATTTGATTGAAGTTCAACATTGCATACTATGTTCAAAGTTTGAGATTGTTGAAGGTTTAGAGTGTACTAATTGTTGTTGTCTTTGTCTTGTGATTGTAGCCATGCTCCGAGGAAGTAAGAAAGCAAAGACCTCCGGTCATGGTTCATCTTCGGGAGCCGGTTCGGGCTCCGGGGTATATCAAAGACGTTTTGAACAACTAAGTAATGTAGTAGAGGGTGATGGGCAACTTATTAGGCAAGATTGGGAGTGGGAGGAAGAAAAAAATAGTAGATCGGCTTCGGCATGGAAGGACGAGAAAACAAAGGCTCTTTCTCGTTACAACAATAAGAGGTTAGAAGCCAAAATGTGGAAGATGAAAATGGTTACGGGTGTCTCAAAATCCATACCCGAAAGGAAAGTTTGTGAACGTACGGTAGATGTTGAAGAGTTTAAGAAGATTGGTATAGTGAAAAGGTTTAAGAAACTTGGCTGGGAACGGGTGATTGACTGGTGTGAGGATATCACTACTCGGGTATACTTGGGGGCAGTTTGTGAGTGGTTATCCACCCTTCGTTTTGAACACTCTGATAGACCGGCTCATAGGTGGAAGTTGATTGGTAACATTGGGAAAAATCAAATGGTCATGTCTTTCGAACATATGAATGCTATAGCGAGGTTTGACTCACTTGGGGTCGACGCGTATGAATATTATGGGTATGATCAGTTTTTGGACAACAAGAAAAACGATGCTGACCCAGTGAGGCTTTTAGAGGACACCCTACTAGGTTCTGGGGGTGCGGGAGAGTCGAGAAGTGATTTGTCTTTGATGGGAAAGATACTCCAAGGTAGATATCTCATTAGAGAACATTATGGTACGGTTCGGAGACCGTGGAAAGGTGAAGGCACCCGACTGTCGGGTTTTGCATGCATTGTTATATGGGACGCCCAAGCTCTCGTGGCGTCAAATTGTTATGATCAACACATGGGACACACGGGAATCATTTAAACGAAAGATGATTCCTTATGCAAGGTTGATTAGCGCCATGATTCTCCAACAGAATGCATTACCTTAAGACTCACTGTGGGTGTCTAAGCCCATTGATCAATTCAACTTCGCCTCCATAAGGCGACATTGGAAAATAACTGTGAAAGCTTTTGGGCATTTGCATACAGTCGAAGATGAGCAAGGGGATAGTTATCGGTTTAATGACAAAGGGGGTGATGAAGAAGAGGGCGATGAGGAGATTCCCGATGTTGAGGAGGAAATTGATCCTTCCGGTCCGCGGGGACCGAGGCAAAGGTATAGGAGGAAGCATAGGGAAATCTCTGCCAATGTGGCAGATTTTGTGAATCAAAGACAAATACCGTCGTATCGGTTGTGGAACCGTGGAGATCAAGCGATCTACGACAATGTGTCGGCGGGTATTGGTGAAGCAAGAGAGTACCATGCTAGTAGGAACGAATGGGAAGAGGCGCAAGGGGCGTACTCGCAGGAACAATGGGGTTTTCAAGCATCTTTCCGCGAGAGGGTGGAGAAGCAATTGGAGGAACAACAGCTGCAACATGCGTTACAACAATCACAAATGGAACGCATGATACAGTTGCAAGAGGAAGAAAGGGCCCATAGACAGGCATGGGAAGAAGAGGCGGCTAGGAACCAAACTGCACAAAGAGAGTTGGACCAACGTCGATGGGGAGCGTTGGCTTTCTCTAACCAAATGGCGATTAATAACTTCAAGGTGCTCCATGATCAAGAACGCCATCAAAGGGATTATCAAGCCGGTCTCCCATATGTTGAACATTCGGGTTGGACCGATTACCCCAACCTTCCTCATCCGCAAGGGCCATCCGATCCAACTCCTCATTGGCCCGAAGCCGTTGGCTCGAGTTTTGTTCCGATGCCGTACCAACCGCCACCCCAAGGATCCCAAGGAGAGTCGAGCCCATTAGATAACTATAGGGATATGCTTGAGGTCCTCACTGGTTATCCGTACCAGCCGAACCCGCCAGTGAACCCTAATGAGAGATATCAGCGGTAGAGGCGAGGTATGTCTTTTGTTGTTGTTGTTGTATATTATTTTTACTTTAGTTATTTCCATTTTGTATTTAAATTCTTGCCTAGTTAAATGAACGTTGTGGGTGTGTTCCCTATATAACCCTCACGAGACCTACTCGTCCTCCCAAGCTATTGGGGGGGTTTAAAAGGGCTTGTTGCATAAGCTAAATGCAATCGTGATTCCTACGAAAGTGAGTTAGGTGTGTTGTTGTTGTAAATTATTTTCCACATAATCAAAATGAAATAACGTACAGCTTGGTAATATTTTCATAAAAGTGGTAGAGCTAGGTAACTAACAAATTTTAATGGTTGTGAGAAGCATGCTTCTACACAAGGGTTAAGATTTGTAGGTACATTTGGTTCGTGGGACAACCGCTTTCATGAAGAGGAGAGGAGCAGAAGAAGAATGAGCTCACAAACCAGGTGCATACGTTTCTTTTTATTTTTGATCTTTAGATTAGCAAATAAGTGGAGTGTATTTTGTATATTATTTTTCCGGGGTGAAATTTTGGGGAAATTAGCCGTGTCACATCCCTTGTGTGTTTAATACTCTAGTTCTTACACATTGAGGGCAATATGTATCTCAAGTGTGGGGATGGGGGAGTAGTAAAAATTTTAGATTTTGACCCGTTCATTTAAATTCTACACATTGAGGACAATGTTCACCTCAAGTGTGGGGATGGGGGAAAATTTCAAAAATTTTTCAAAAATTTCTTGTTTAAAAGCGATCTTAAAAGCACAAGTAACTAAGTCAACGAGGGATGTCACAACCCATTTGGTCTATTGTCATGGTCAAGTTCGAATTAATAGCATGACGGGTATTTAGCGGGTGGTTATTTGGGAATAATCCGCCTAAGAAACTAGTCTTTTATGCAAGTCACATATCATACCTTTTATATACGTGAGGTTTTGAGCCACTTTCACATCATGGAATTACATGTTTATGTTTCTTTGTTTGAGTGGACCATTAGTCATGTATTGTAGAACTTGCATCTTTTGATACGTTTGAGACTATAGACCAAATACAAGCACAGGAATGATTAAGGCATTAGGTAAACCTTTTCTCTTAAAACCATTTATCTATCCTTACCCTAACAAATCCCCTAGTCGCCCATTTTGAGCCTAAACCTTTCGTTTGACCACCCTATAGCCCATAACCGTTAAACCTTTTCTTTTAAACCCGTGTGATGGAAATTCGATTATAGGAGTCGTTTTTGTATAGTTGTTCTTATTCGTTTGCATATATGTTAAAAAAAATAGAAAATGTCATGAAAAAGAATTGAAAATCGTTGAAGAAAAACACAAAAAGAAGTGTTAGTAGTTGTTGAATAAAAGGCGAATGTTGTTGCCTCATATTTGGTGTTTATAGTTAGTTTGTTAGAATAATCTCTTGTAATAAAAATCGAATTTTCATCGCCTTAGCCACTTTAAAATATCCTAATTCCTACCCTTAGCCTAGCCCCGTTACAACCCTCATAAAGACCTTATGACTTGTGCTTAGTGTTTGTGATCAATGGTGGAGAATGATTGAGTTGCAAGCTTATGCGGGTATGTGTTCTAATCGGTTTTGAGTGAATATTCTTTGTAGTGCTAATACATTATAAATATTAGCCAATTTAGAAGCCGAGTGGAGAGAACATTGTGAGGGATGTGCATGAATTGATTGGTTTCACGGGCGGGTTAATCTTGGGTAACTATTTGTGTATGTAAAATCACATTACCGTTAAATACATTGAAAATTGTAAAGAATTTGAACTTTAGCATGACATTGGACCTTAACCTTCGTCTCGGGAATGGGGAGTGTATTTGTTGTTCGACCCACGTGAAAGTGAAAAACAGATTTGCTTGAGGGCAAGCAAAAGACAAGTGTGGGGATGTGATACGTGGTCGAAAACCGGTGCTTGTAATTGCTTAATTTGATGTTATTGCATAAGTTTTAATTTCGAATAGCCTACTTTTGATTAGATATGTATTTTGCAGATCTAGCAGAGTTTAAGGAGCTTTTCGGAAGCTTTACGGGTCACCGGAGCAAAAACGGAACCACCGGGAAGCGAAACGGGTCAACCGGACTCAAGAAATGGAAGAAACAGAAAGTCAGACATCTGGGCACCGTCGCCGACACCCATATGGGCCGTCGCCGACGGTGTGTGTAATATGCCGTCGCCTGAATTCACCGTAGACAGCGAGATTGACCGTCGGCTTCAATTAAAAATCTACACGCCGTCGCCGACGGACACATCCACCGTCGGCGACGGTCCTCCAATGTGGCGTTCGCGAATTTCTTGATTTGGGGTGTGAGAAACGATTTTAATTGGTTGTTGTTCAATCAATTCAGGGGTTACACTTTGTTTTTGAGTTTTGAACACATCTTGGAGCCTATTCTACCCACCTATCACCTATCATTCCATCATCTATCATCTACACAACCCGAAATCATTATCAAGAATCATCACAATTAATCCATCATCCACAAACCCTAATCCTTCCACCATCATCATCTTTCACCAAACCTCATCATTCACCATTCTCAAGGCTTCAAGATGACTCCATCCGCATTCCAAGCATCCGGTGATCAAGTTGCATCAACCATGAGCGGCTAATCATCTCGGTTTCACCCCGGTGTAGGTAGTTGTTAATTTTAGGGTTTCAATTTGTTCTTGTTTCATCTTAGTGACAATTTGTATTTGGTTTTTGAAACTTTTGACAATAGTATTACATTTGTTACGAATTCGTGAATTGTCGAGCGATGTTAAAAGTTATGACTTTGCAAAACGGTGATATGTAATTGTACGTTGTCGTTGTTAGGATTTACTTGTGTTGATTACAAAGTGTCTTTTTGTCCGTTCTTCGGGGCGTTGATAGTTAGTAGCACCTAAGTCACGGTACACTAAATCCGTTAATCGAATGCATTTGAGTTGAAACTAAAACTTGTAGAAATCCTAGGTTAACAATTACTGAAACCGGGCGTGATTCCTTTTTATTATTATTGTTCTAGTAACCATTTTCTCGTAATCGTTAATCATTAGTTGTTCATCAATTTAATCAATTCAATTAGTCTAAACTCATTTCTCTTAATTAAACAAAAATACAAAAACATTATAGTAAGCTTCATAAATCGTGACATTTGTTATAATTCATTCGAATCCATACACAAACCACATACTCTTCGTGGTTCGACCCCTCACTACCACTAGCTATTTGTTAAGGGTAATTAGGGCATATAAATATTATCTTTGACCGGAGAGCGACACTCCGATCAGCGGCGACACCTGCCCCATGATCTTCACTCACCTGCTGATGTCAGGGAGACAACAAGGACGATAACCAGGACACGTGGCTCCACTCAAGGTGCGCCAGCTCTGGTAACCTTCTAGAAACACTAACGGTCGTAACTGAAGGGACAAGAAAGATATTCCTTGTTGTCGACACCAGGCCCAAGGCCCATCAACTCATCTCCTTCTACATTACTCCGGCTATAAATATGGACCTTCATATACAGGTTAATTCTATTATGTTCTCTGCTCTCTCACTATTAATCACACACTTATTCCCTCAAAACATATACTTATTCTCACGCAGGAGAGTGGTTAAGAGGGAAACCCCCATATTCCCCTTTTAAGGAGCTTAATGGGGTGTTTAGTGTTTTGCAGGGAGATCAAGACGTTAGCTCAGGAAGGATTAAGATGATTAACCACTATGGTCGAAACATAAACCAAACTAATCACCTTAAATTAGTTCTGTGTTTCTTCACGCTTTCATCTTTTGGATACACTTTAATTAATCTTTTACATACTCAGTAAATACTTAGAAGAGCATCTAAAAACTCAGATGATTCAATACAATTTAAATAGACAATAACAATTTAACCTTTGGGTTGGTAAAATATGACATACCAATGAGCATAACAATGATTCAACACACAAATAACTTCTTTACTTAGTGCTTATCAAATATGGGCCAAAGCATAGCAATAATATTACATATGCCTAAAACACTATAGTATAAAGATAAACTATATTATATTATATTATTTATTATTTATTCTCATACAAATCTCTCTATTATAATAAATCAAACCTTAAAAAGCTGATGTGTCAAAATTCTAGCATTCCATGTCCTATGTATCAATCTCACAAGCCCCCCATTTTATTCCATCCTATGTGTAATTTTCTGAGAATTTTTATTTTTTTTATAAAGCTGATGTATCAATGTCCTGTTGCAACAACAAATAGACATTCTGCAAATCTCTGAATCACTACAAAACTCCTTCACCTCATCCCAGAATTCAAAATTCAAAATTTAAAAGCTAAAACTCTCTCTCTTATTTACCATAAACGCATGAACACACAAATGCTTTTCATCTTCATTTTAGAGTGAAATTAAATCAGAGACGGGTAGGGTTTCCATTAGTGATCTCTGGTTGGATGTTCTTCAAGAACAGGTTTGTATGTCTCATCAACAGTCAGATCTGCATCAATGGCAGGTATTTTCGGTAGAGATGGAATTCCAGCACTGATCGGTGCTTGATTTGGTGGGGTTAAACCCGTACTGCAGCGATATATCAGATTCCAGTCAAGCCTAGGGTTCCGGCGAGTACTTAGGTAAGCTTTTTCAGTTTCATGTTTCTATTTTTCTTTAGATCGGTAACGTTAATGGCAGTCGATCTGTTATGCTCAAAGACGAGACGACCCCTGTTTCATCTTTTCAAAAACCCTTTTCCCAACGCGTTTTCTTTAGATCTTCGTTTTTCTTCGTTGTTTTTGACGATTTCGTTTACATATTCGTGTAGATCGTTCTTTGATCTACGTTTTGTGTATGGATTTAATGTGTTTTGATGAAACTTTCGTCAACAATCGTTGCGGTTCTCCATTGGTGGTCTTGTGATGGTTGTGGTTATAGGCAACAGCGAAAGGGCGGCGGCTAGGTTTCCACTAGCACATAAATCTGACCGATTTTGGTTTCAGCCGTTAATGGTAAGTTGTTGATCCATTTTGTCCAATTAAATTAGGGCTCTTAAGAATGTATTATATCCTTCATATTTCAATTTCATTAATTGTTAACAAGCTGTGTTTTTCCAGCAAATTACAACCTACACACACCCTTGTAGTATACTCATATAATATTGAACTGGGTAGATGATGTTAATTGAGCGTGAACTTTGTTTTTAACAAGATGAAGTGTTATTAAGTTGTTTATAAACTGATATTTCTGGCTTATTGAGGCCATTTTAATTTTTTTACAGGTGAAAAGCAACAGAAAATGAATGTGACTTTTTCTCTGATTAAGGTAGCCACTACTTCCCTTTTGATCTTGAATGATCACTTTCAATCTCATTTGAAATATTGTAGTTGGTTTTCTATAAGTGTAGTAATGCTAAGATGATCTCCAATTTGGGTGTCCCTTCGGTTATCCTAACTAGGTTATTATAAAAGGAGAGCCCTTTGATCGCTAGCTTCATGATGCCTTCAAGGTTATTGATAAGGATGGGATTGGATATGTTGTTGTTGCCGATCTCAAGCATATTTTGACCAGCATTGGGGAGAAGCTTGTGATGTGTTAAAAATGTAACATATAAATTTCATCAAATGAGGCATAAAACTAACCCTTTTTTAGTACTAATGTTGGAAAAAGTGTGCTTTTGTCTTCCTTTTGTATTTTCAGGATTAAATGAGCTCAAATTAACAAAAGAAGCAAAAAGACATCAAAATCTAACATAAATACAAGAAAAGGAACAAGATGTGACATGCCCGACCCCACGACAACATCTTCCCAAGCAAAACAAGACATCAGAAGACTGAACACGCCCCGTGCTCAGCCAGCACGGGGGTGTGCCCAAGTGTCAGCAGAAAAGACAAAGTGGTAGAAGCTTCTATTGCCCACCATGGGGCCGTGCTCAGCGGACACGGGGCCGTGGTCAACTATAAGATTCGCACAATCCAGCAAATCTGCATAGTACAAAGATTCTTCTGCACCACAGGGGCGTGGTCAACTAAAAAGACAAAACTGCATTAAATGAAGAAAGAGAAGGATGTGGACACGGGGCCGTGCCCACTGGACACGGGGCCGTGCCCGAGCTTCTGTTCAGCCTATAAATAGAAGTGCTTGGCTCAAGCTCAAACCATCAAGGAGCATTTCCCCTAGAATATCTGGCTGGGCGCATTCGAGGGAGAAATAGTGCTTATTTTTACTTTCGCCCCTCTTAAGGTTATAAGAAGTCGGTGGGTCCATGTAGTGGGGCCTATAATTTAGAAAGTAGCATTTCACTTCTTCATGTTTGCCACCACATAATTGACACCACGTACCATAAGAGTGCCGAAAGTAAAAAAACAATTACTATCACTCATGTTTGTGTCAGAAATTACCAACCGCCGGGATCTAACGGTTCTGTTTTCAGTAAGTGAATCTTGGGCACGGGGGCGTGTTGAGTGAGCACGGCCCCGTGTTCAGCTTACTGTCTGACGTAAAACAGGATTGCCAGTTCCAATGATTGAGCACGGGGGCGTGTTCAGCGGGCACGGCCCGTGCTGAGCTCTGCAGAAGCTGAAAAACTAAGAAAATCCTAAAAAAATAAAAAGAAGAAATAAAAAAATGATTAGGCCGTTGATTCCTAACTTTCTTAAAATCCTTGTGTCCCCGGCAACGGCGCCAAAAACTTGATGCGTGTGAAGTGTTATATATATTAGGTGTATATTTTAAGCCCCTTTTAACACTTATTTTAGCCAAGTTTTAAATTTATAAAACACGATATTTTACTAACACTAAACACACATATGGGCAAGTGCACCCATCGTGAGCGTAGTATAGCGTTGGTAAGATACCGAGGTCGTCCAAGGACACAAGAGCTTTTAGTACCGGTTTATCCTCAACGTCTAATCAAAATAAAAAGTTTAGAAAAAGGTTTTTAAACTAAGAAAAATAAAAACTAACTAAAATGCTGAAAAATAAAATAAAAAGAAAAACAGATAGACAAGATGAATCACTTGGTTCCGACTCGTATCTAGTATAACCTTTGATTATTTCCGCACTTTTGCACATAATTAAGAGATTATCTTAGTTATTGTAGTAGGCCCATCTTTTGAAGGTGACGTTACCCTCACCCCAGTAGTTTGAGTCAGCAAGGATACAATCCTAAAAGGGTGGATTATTGGAAGATAATGAATTAAGTTATTAATGCAGTATTGTGGTAGGCCCCGCTTTTGGCGGTGACGTTACCCTCGGCTAAGTAGTCTGAGTCAGCAGGGATACAATCCTAAATAGCCGGGTTATAGTATTAATAGTAGTTAACTTATGAGGGGATCAAAGAGTTTGGACCCCCGCCATCCAATACCGTGAAGCATTGAAGGAGGTCCTACTAAATTTGACCCAGGTCCATTGCAGGACCTCGAAACGCTGAACAATGGCAAGACCTTTACCAAACCGTTCCCTTAACCCCCGACCAGGTAGCCAACATACCTCCATATAGACCGTGGAGATATGAATGGTGAAAATCTTTTATTTTATATAGACAGTAAAATAATGCCAAGACACCACGGACAAACGATAAAGAAAAGATCACCTTCAACATAAGTAACTAGTTATTAAAGTCATTAATACAAAACCAAATAAAAAGTGCAAAAGATTAGAAATAAAAAGTATTATACTAGACACTTTGTCTTCACCAAGTGATGTAAGAGACTTAGGCAAACATGGCCTTGATTGTCAAGAACTCTTACGATCAATCTTGGATCCCGAGACGACTCGCACACTCTACGATGGACAATGGATGATGGTGGTGGATGATGGTGTTGTGATGGTGGTGGGTGGTGGATGAAGTGTGAGAAAGGTGGTGTGCCAAGGGATGAGTTGAAATGAATCCAAGCACTCCTATTTATAGGCTGAACAGAGAGCTGGGCACGGCCCCGTGTCCGCTGGGCACGACCCCGTGCCTGTCTGACACTCTCTCTCCTCATTAATTGTAATTCGCAATTACAATAAATGCGCCTGCTGTACTTTCGACACGCCCCCGTGTCCGCTGGGCACGGCCCGTGGTGGGCAATAGAAGCTTCTATAGGTTTGTCTTTTCTGCTGCTTCTTGGGCACGGCCCCGTGCTGGCTGAGCACGGCCCGTGTTCAGTCTTCTGCCATCTCCATTTTGCTTGGGAAGATGCCGTTGAGGGGTCGGGCAGTCAACAAATGTTCCTTTCCTTGTATTTATGTTGGAATTAGCTATCTTTTTGCTTCTTTTGTGTTTTTGAGCCCATTTAATCCTGAAAATACAAAAGGAAGACAAAAACACTCTTTTTCCAATATTAGTACTTAAAAAGGGTTAGTTTTATGCCTCATTTGATGTAATTTATATGTTGCATTTTACACACATCAAATACCCCCACACTTGAACTTTTGCTTGTCCTCAAGCAAAACTCTTTAACATGTGGCTTACACTCCCAAATGGAATGGGTAGAAGAGAAGGTTTTGGGCTTGTCGTAGAGTGTCGGGATATCCAAGATCCTTTTGGGTTTTATTTTTATCTATTTACAATCCTATTCGTAATGATTTATTTAGAACGTTTCATAGGAGAAATTACTTATTTGGGCATAACATGTCTTTTTTAAAATTCCATTTATATACAAGTTCACATACCTCACGGGAGAAATCACTCACACTCGGCCGAAGGTGTATTTTTAGTGAATCACTCGAGAGCGGCGTGGAACTTATTCCTACCATAAGCTTGCCAAGCAATCAATCCTCCTCCTTTTTAACTTTTATACCTTTGTAAATATCAAGAGGACTTTGTGGGTTAAGGGTTAGGCTTGGGTTAAAGGTAGGTGGTTGGGTTAGTGGTTAGTGGTAAAAGGGCGAAAAAGCGTAACAAGTGTCGGTTTTCGTAGGACTTTCTATTTTTTCTTATTTTGATGAAGCTATTATTCAAACAAAGTTATTTTTGATGAACTTGTTTGTTTATTTTCTTTTTGCTTCATCATCAACACATTTTTTTTTTCTCGAAAAACCGAACTTGTTACTAAAACAAAGGGTTAAAAATAAAAAGGTTTTGGTGGGTAAAAGGGTTTTTGGTTTGGGTGATGAAATGAAAAGGTTTAGGCTCAAAGGGGTTAACTAGGGGGATTTTTGGGTAGGTGGTAAAAAAAAAAGAAAAATAATGGTGTAGAAATAAAAAGGGGTTAGTCCTAATGCCTCCATCATTTACTTACTCGGGTTTAAGTTGATAAGGACCGGGAATGTATCGTCAAGGCAAGTTCTAGAGTCGTAAGAACCAAGCGGCTATTCAAACAAGAAACGAAAAATGAGCATTTAGTCTAATGATATGTAATTGTATGCTCAATAAAGGCTCAAAACTCACTTTTGTGGGAATGGGTTTTTATGTGATCAAGTATATATAATCAAATTTTAACTAAGTTTGCCATGCCTTTTCATAATTTTCTTATGTTGGTTCTTTTTATCACTACGCTATCGGTTGTAAATTCGTAAAAATATAACCTTTTTGAGAACTTGAATCTCCCGAGTTAAACCTAGACAAGTAAAAAAAAATGAAATTTTTGAAAAAATTTGGGGTTATTAGCGGTTCCAATAGAGTTTTGTGTAAGGCTTGTATTTAGGACTTGCAAAATTCAAGGTTTTAGCATCCCCCCCACACTTAAATTACACATTGTCCTCAATGTGTCCCAAAAATAAATTTTTTGGTTGATTAGATGTGTAAAATAGTGTTTAAAAAGCAAAAATTTTCTGTTACTGGGCGCTGAACACGGCCCCGTGTTGTCCGGGCACGGCCCCGTGTTCAAGTGCCAGTAACAAAATTAAAACAAGAGAAACAGAAGTCTGGACACGGGGGCGTGTCTGGTGAACACGGCCCGTGTCCAGTTACCTGAACTGGGCGTTTTTTCTGCAGGTGGTTCAGCACGGGGCCGTGTTGGTTGGGCACGGCCCGTGTTGAACCTTCTGAAATGGAGAGAATTGTCGGGTTGCCTTGTTCTTGTGCATGAGTTCATTTTTGTCGTTCCCCTTTTCATCCCTTACCACCATGAGTGTGTTTTATTCATTAACAACCATCCAAACTTAAAACCATCATTTCATTTCATCATAGAGAGAACTTACATAGTCCTAGAATTAAACTAGATAAAAAAAAAACTTAACTAATTAGGTCAGGAGGTACACGAGGTTATCATAGAGAGTTCTACTATTCTAAGAAAATTTCGAGAATAGTTTCCCGATATAGTAGGACTTTTAGCGAAGGATTTTTTCCCTAAATGTTGTTTAAAGCCATTCTTCGATCTCCCTAGGAAGAAAGAATGCGGCTTCATTTTCTTCCGCAACTGGTGGCGGAGGAGGAACATTCACCGGGACTCCTTGCACCACTCTTCGCGGAGGCTCTTGGTGCATGGCGTACCATTCGACCGGAATGACAACTTCGGGCACCACGTTCCACGCCCTTTGGGTTATTACAGGTACCAAAGGCGGGGAGGCGAGAAGGTTCAACCTCTGGTGCAAGAGGTTTACTTCTTGGAGACAGCCCTCCAGCCCCACCGTAAGATGGTTGATACGGTCGACCAATGCTTCCTCCACTCCCGTCATTTCGTCAATAGCCTCCCTTAGGGCGTAAACATAGTTTACAAGAGAGTCTTCCGCTGTTGAAGATCTCCTCCCATGTCGGTTATTTCTTGAAGATGATCCGCTTGTTCTGCTTGCCATTTTCTGTGAAAGAAACCGAAGAAAGCTAAATTTTTACAAAACAGTGCCTCGGACACGGCCCCGTGCTCGCTGAGCACGGCCCCGTGTCCATTTGTCTGCAGGATTTTAGGCTAAAGAATCTTGGAGTTTTAAATTATTTCCATGATTTTTTTATCTGGGTTTTGAGCTTAGATAATTTAAAATAAAGTTATACAACTAACTTTAAACAAGAATCTTTAGCAAATAATCTTACAAACTCCTCATAGAGGGTTGGAATCAAGAGATTTCCAAGCTTCCATGGAGGAAATTTTGAAAAATTTTTGAAAGAAGAGGAAATGAATAAAAGTGGAAGGGACAAGAGGGTCCTTTGGAACCTTCTTTTAGCACTTACCTAGGATGGTATGAGTGAAGATCCCAGGAATCTCTGTCAATTGAAGTGGTAAAAAATGAGCAGGGATCAGGCTGCATTTAAAGAAAACGACAACGATCTGGACACGGCCCCGTGTGCAGAGGAAATCCTGACACATTTTGTCCGTATTCTAACCAAATCAGCAGAGAATCTTTTTGGTGAGCACGGGGGCGTGTTGACCTGGACACGGCCCCGTGTCTAGAGGCTGTTTTATGGAGTTTTGCTTCTTCTAAGGATTTCATCGAAATCGGGTGGTTCCTTACTGGTTGGGACAACCCCAAAGTGCCTAAGATACCTTAATTGTCCTAGACTAAGGCGAGAACGCAAGAGGTTGTCGGTGAGGGTAATTCCTATTTTCATTCTAGGTGGACAAGTCCAACCCGTTCCCGGGCTCTCGTTAAAGAAGGTGTATGCCGAATCGCTCAGGTCTATGTATGCACCGAACGAAGTTGATGGAGAGTCCTTCACGGCACAATCGACACAGGGACGACTATCGTCCAAGTCTTTGCTAGGTACGAAGGTATTTTCGGAAGCAACGAGGTTGTCAGAATGCGGTTCCAGCATTTCGTCATGGTCATTTTCTTGGGGTGGATCAATAAAATCCTTCCTAAGCTCTTTTAACCAATTCAGAATTAGCTTTTCTAGTTGAAATAACTCATCAAGGAGCATTTCCCCTAGAATATCTGGCTGGGCGCATTCGAGGGAGAAATAGTGCTTATTTTTACTTTCGCCCCTCTTAAGGTTATAAGAAGTCGGTGGGTCCATGTAGTGGGGCCTAGAATTTAGAAAGTAGCATTTTACTTCTTCATGTTTGCCACCACATAATTGACACCGCGTACCATAAGAGTGCCGAAAGTAAAAACAATTACTATCACTCATGTTTGTGTCAGAAATTACCAACCGCCGGTATCTAACGGTTCTGTTTTCAGTAAGTGAATCTTGGGCACGGGGGCGTGTTGAGTGAGCACGGCCCCGTGTTCAGCTTACTGTCTGACGTAAAACAGGATTGCCAGTTCCAATGATTGAGCACGGGGGCGTGTTCAGCGGGCACGACCCGTGCTGAGCTCTGCAGAAGCTGAAAAACTAAGAAAATCCTAAAAAAATAAAAAGAAGAAATAAAAAAATGATTAGGCCGTTGATTCCTAACTTTCTTAAAATCCTTGTGTCCCCGGCAACGGCGCCAAAAACTTGATGCGTGTGAAGTGTTATATATATTAGGTGTATATTTTAAGCCCCTTTTAACACTTATTTTAGCCAAGTTTTAAATTTATAAAACACGATATTTTACTAACACTAAACACACATATGGGCAAGTGCACCCATCGTGAGCGTAGTATAGCGTTGGTAAGATACCGAGGTCGTCCAAGGACACAAGAGCTTTTAGTACCGGTTTATCCTCAACGTCTAATCAAAATAAAAAGTTTAGAAAAAGGTTTTTAAACTAAGAAAAATAAAAACTAACTAAAATGCTGAAAAATAAAATAAAAAGAAAAACAGATAGACAAGATGAATCACTTGGTTCCGACTCGTATCTAGTATAACCTTTGATTATTTCCGCACTTTTGCACATAATTAAGAGATTATCTTAGTTATTGTAGTAGGCCCATCTTTTGAAGGTGACGTTACCCTCACCCCAGTAGTTTGAGTCAGCAAGGATACAATCCTAAAAGGGTGGATTATTGGAAGATAATGAATTAAGTTATTAATGCAGTATTGTGGTAGGCCCCGCTTTTGGCGGTGACGTTACCCTCGGCTAAGTAGTCTGAGTCAGCAGGGATACAATCCTAAATAGCCGGGTTATAGTATTAATAGTATTTAACTTATGAGGGGATCAAAGAGTTTGGACCACCGCCATCCAATACCGTGAAGCATTGAAGGAGGTCCTACTAAATTTGACCCAGGTCCATTGCAAGACCTCTAAACGCTGAACAATGGCAGGACCTTTACCAAACCGTTCCCTTAACCCCCGACCAGGTAGCCAACATACCTCCATATAGACCGTGGAGATATGAATGGTGAAAATCTTTTATTTTATATAGACAGTAAAATAATGCCAAGACACCACGGACAAACGATAAGGAAAGATCACCTTCAACATAAGTAACTAGTTATTAAAGTCATTAATACAAAACCAAATAAAAAGTGCAAAAGATTAGAAATAAAAAGTATTATACTAGACACTTTGTCTTCACCAAGTGATGTAAGAGACTTAGGCAAACATGGCCTTGATTGTCAAGAACTCTTACGATCAATCTTGGATCCCGAGACGACTCACACACTCTACGATGGACAATGGATGATGGTGGTGGATGATGGTGTTGTGATGGTGGTGGGTGGTGGATGAAGTGTGAGAGAGGTGGTGTGCCAAGGGATGAGTTGAAATGAATCCAAGCACTCCTATTTATAGGCTGAACAGAGAGCTGGGCACGGCCCCGTGCCTGTCTGACACTCTCTCTCCTCATTAATTGTAATTCGCAATTACAATAAATGCGCCTGCTGTACTTTCGACACGCCCTCGTGTCCGCTGGGCACGGCCCGTGGTGGGCAATAGAAGCTTCTATAGGTTTGTCTTTTCTGCTGCTTCTTGGGCACGGCACCGTGCTGGCTGAGCACGGCCCGTGTTCAGTCTTCTGTCTTCTCTATTTTGCTTGGGAAGATGCCGTTGAGGGGTCGGGCAGTCCACTAATGTTCCTTTCCTTGTATTTATGTTGGAATTAGCTATCTTTTTGCTTCTTTTGTGTTTTTGAGCCCATTTAATCCTGAAAATACAAAAGGAAGACAAAAACACTCTTTTTCCAATATTAGTACTTAAAAAGGGTTAGTTTTATGCCTCATTTGATGTAATTTATATGTTGCATTTTACACACATCAGTATCCTTGCTGACTCAAACTACTGGGGTGAGGGTAACGTCACCTTCAAAAGACTGGCCTACTACAATAACTAATATAATCTCTTAAAATAGTGCAAAAGTGCGGAAATAATCAAAGGTTACACTAGATACGAGTCGAAACCAAGTGATTCATCTTGTCTATCTGTTTTTCTTTTTATTTTTATTTTCAGCATTTTAGTTAGTTTTTATTTTTCTTAGCTTAAAACATGTTTCTAAAACTTCTTTTTGATTTGATTAGACGTTGAGGATAAATCGGTACTAAAAGCTCTTGTGTCCTTGGACGACCTCGGTATCTTACCAACACTATACTACGCTCACGATGGGTGCACTTGCCCATATGTGTGTCTAGTGTTAGTAAATATCGTGTTTTATAAATTTAAAACTTGACTAAAAAGTGTTAAAGGGGCTTAAAATATACACCTGATATATATAACACTCGACTACGCATCAAGTTTTTGGCACCGTTGCCGGGGACACAAGGATTTTAAGAAAGTTAGGAATCAACGGCCTAATCGTTTTTCTTGTTTTTCATTTTTTTAGGATTTTTTTTTAGTTTTTCAGCTTCTGCAGAGCTCAGCACGGGCCGTGCCTGGTCGGACACGGGCCGTGCCCAGCATCATCACTGGCAGTTTTTTATTTTCTGAGTTACAGAGAGCTGAACACGGGGCCGTGTCGGTGAAACATGGGGCCGTGTCCAACTCCCAGTAACAGGGATCCAGAAAACAATCACTGTATCTCTGACCACGGGCCGTGTTCACCGAGCACGGGGCCGTGGTGCCGGGGACACAAGGATTTTAAGAAAGTTAGGAATCAACGGCCTAATCGTTTTTCTTGTTTTTCATTTTTTTTAGGATTTTTTTTTAGTTTTTCAGCTTCTGCAGAGCTCAGCACGGGCCGTGCCTGGTCGGACACGGGCCGTGCCCAGCATCATCACTGGCAGTTTTTTATTTTCTGAGTTACAGAGAGCTGAACACGGGGCCGTGTCGGTGAAACACGGGGCCGTGTCCAACTCCCAGTAACAGGGATCCAGAAAACAATCACTGTATCTCTGACCACGGGCCGTGTTCACCGAGCACGGGGCCGTGGTGAACATTCTGACCAACGTTATTTTCTGTTTTTATTGCAGGACTTGGAACCCAGGCGCCAGATTTGAACCTCCTACGTAGTGCATGAGCTCCAGTTCTAGTAGAGACATAAAAGAACCTCTAGAAGAACCCGAACGCTTTCTCAGAAAAAGACTTAAAGCTAAAAATCAAGAGAAAGTTTCGGGGGACCCACTTCCTATGGCGGACCAACGTACCCTCATGGATTACCTACGGCCCACCGTAGGCAATCTCGGCGCCGCTATCAATGCACCGAATGTCGAAGCCAACAACTTCGAACTTCGGCCGCATTTGATACAAATGATCCAAAACTCCGCAACCTTTCATGGGCTTGCGGACGAGGATCCCCATCTACATATTACTAATTTCTTGGAAATATGTGATACTTTTCGGATCAATGGAGCATCAAACGACGCCATTCGCCTTAGGATGTTTCCATTTTCACTAAAAGACCGAGCTAAGGCTTGGCTTAACACCCTCCCAGTTAGCTCGGTAAACACCTGGGATGAACTAGCCCAAAAGTTTCTATATAAGTATTTCCCTCCTGCTAAAACGGCTAAATTAATGACTGAAATTAATACATACTCACAAGAGGATGGGGAATCCTTATATGAAACTTGGGAAAGGTTCAAGGAGCTACTAAGAAAGTGTCCTCATCACGGTCTAGCAGTGTGGTAACAAGTATCCACTTTCTACAATGGGTTGTTGCCACACACAAGACAAACACTTGATTTAAGCTCCGGGGGACTTTTAGGTAATCGTCGCCCAAATGAAATATATAATCAAATTGAGGAAATTGCTCAAACCAATTTTCAATGGCACACTCCCCGAGGTAATAAATCTATTGCCCCGGGTGCCCATAAGGTTGATGAAAGCACCTCTTTACAAGCCCAAATCAAGGCCCTCTCTTCGAAAATCAAAAGACTAGAAATGACAAAAACGGCCTCGGTAATGGTTTGTGAAGGGTGTGGTGGGTCACATGAAAATTGGAGTTGTATGAAAAAATTAGATGAACAAGCAGAAACGGTAAACAACATTGATAATAGACCTAGGCCGTCGGGTCCTCCAACGGGTACCTACAACCAAGGATGGCGTAACCACCCAAATCTTGGTTGGAGAGATCCTGGTAATAGTAGTAACCAACAAAACCAACGAACTAATTTTCAACAACCACAAAATTTCTCTCAACAACAAGGTGGAAGAGAAAGGCTTGAAGATACCGTATCTCGCCTCATCTCCGACACCGAAAAGAAAAACTCGGATCGATTTCAACAATTGGAATCGAATTTTAGAAATCAACAAGCTAGCATTCAAAACGTTGAAAAACAATTAAATCAACTAGCTCAAAATTTCTCCGAGAGACCACAAGGCGCGTTACCAAGTAATACCGAAACCAACCCAAAGGCGCAAGTACACCTCATCACATTGAGAAACCGAACCGTGGGTCCAGAGGATGCCACATTACCACCGGTTGAAGGAAGTCAACTCAGCCAAAGCACGACTTCACCTATAACTCAACCAGAAAAAGCTTCTTCACCAAATCAAGAGCCCATCAAGACTCCTCCAATTCCGTACCCCGGTAGGTTAAATCGTCAAAAGACCGATGAGCAATTCGCAAAGTTTGAAAGTTTACTAAAACAATTGCATGTTAATATTCCTTTTATTGAGGTCCTAACCCAAATGCCTAAATATGCAAAATTCATGAGGGATTTCCTCACTCACAAAAGGAAAATTGAATCATTGCAATTAGTTAACTTAGGCGAAGAATGCTCCGCTTTAGTACTCAACAAACTTCCACAAAAGAAAATCGATCCCGGGAGCTTCACAATTCCTTGCTCGATTGGGAAGTCCCCCATTCGTAATGCATTAGCCGATCTTGGGGCTAGCATTAACCTCATGCCCACGTCAATGTTCAAACGACTCGGCCTAGGAACAACAAGCCCTACAAAGATGAGCATACAACTCGCCGACAGGCCCGTCAAATTTCCACAAGGTGTCGCTGAAAATCTGCTGGTCAAGGTTGACAACTTCGTTTTTCCAACCGACTTTGTCATCCTAGACATGGAAGAACACACCGATGTCCCTCTCATCCTCGGGAGGCCATTTCTAGCCACCGCCCAAGCAGTGGTGGATATGAATGGCGGAACGTTAACATTGAAGTTTGGGGATGAGGAAGTGAAGTTTGAATGTGGAAAGAAAGTCGAGGAAGAAGACCCGGTCAAATACATGAAGGTCATAGACTCAAGCTTGGATGACGCTCTCCGACGGTGTAACATGGGATGCAATACATCCCACTTGGGTAACATGTGACCAGGCTTTGGGTCTAGCCAAGGACCCTTATAAACGTGGCGCACCACGGAGGCATTCCGCGGAACTATCCTTAGTTTAGTTTAGATTAATTTTCTTGTTTTCTAGTTAGTTTTAATTTTCAGGAATAAAACACACTTGAGATGGCAAAGGATGCAAGGGAAACTTGAACCAGCACTCCATACAGGAAAACAGAACCGTCCGACAAATTTCTTCGTTTACAGTAAGCTCGGCACGGGCCGTGTCCACCCAACACGGCCCCGTGCTGCACAGTCTGCAGAAAAAGACCCAGTTCAGGTAACTGGATACGGGCTGTGTTCATCCAACACGCCCCCGTGTCCAGGCTTCTGTTTCTCTTGTTTTAATTTTGTTACTGGCACTTGAACACGGGGCCGTGCCCGGATAACACGGGGCCGTGTTCAGCGCCCAGTAACATAAAAAATTTTGCTTTTTCACACCCTTTACACATTCAATCAACCTAAAAACTTATTTTTGGGACACATTGAGGACAATGTGTAATTTAAGTGTGGGGGGGATGCTAAAACCTTGAATCTTGCAAGTCCTAAATACAAGCCTTACACAAAACTCTATTGGAATCGCTAATCATTCAAAAAAAAAAAATTTCTTGTCTAGGTTTAACTCGGGAATTTCAAGTTCTCAAAAAGGTTATATTTTTACGAATTTACAACCGATAGCGTCGTGATAAAAAGAACCAACATAAGAAAATTATGAAAATGCATGACAAGCTTAGTTAAAATTTGATTATATATACTTGATCACATAAAAACCCATTCCCACAAAAGTGAGTTTTGAGCCTTTATTGAGCATACAATTACATATCATTAGACTAAATGCTCATTTTTCGTTTCTTGTGTGAATAGCCGCTAGGTTCTTACGACTCTAGAACTTGCCATGATAATACATTCACGGTCCTTACCAACTTAAACCCGAGTAAGTAAATGATGGAGGCATTAGGACTAACCCTTTTTATTTCTACACCATTATTTTTCTTTTTTTTACCACCTACCCAAAATCCCCCTAGTTAGCCCCTTTGAGCCTAAACCTTTTCATTTCATAACCCAAACCAAACACCCTTTTACCCACCAAAACCTTTTTATTTTTAACCCTTTGTTTTAGTAACAAGTTCAGTTTTTCATATGACTTTCAAAAAAAAAAAATTGTGTTGATGATGAAGCAAAAGAAAATAAACAAACAAGTTCATCAAAAATAACTTTGTTTGAATAATAGCTTCATCAAAATAAAAGTTACAAAAATAGAAAGTCTTACGAAAAACCGACACTTGTTACGCTTTTTAGCCCTTTTTCTACTAACCACCAACCCAACCACCTACCGTTAACCCAAGCCTAACCCTTCACCCACAAAGTCCTCTTGATATTTACAAAAGTATATAAGTTAAAAAGGAGGAGGATTGATTGCTTGGCAAGCCTATGGTAGGAGTAAGTTTCATGCCGCTCTCGAGTGATCCACAAAAATACATTTTCGGCCGAGTGTTGAGTGATCCCCGTGAGGTATGTGAACTTGTATAGAAATAAAATTTTAAAGAGGCATGTTATGCCCTAATAAGTAATTTATCTTATGAAAAGTTTTAAATAAATCATGACGAATATGATTGTAAATAAATAAAAATAAAATTAAATAAAGAATCTTGGAAATCCCGACACTCTACGACAAGCCCAAAAACCTTCTCTACCCATTCCATTTGGGAGTGTAATAGCCACATATTAAAGAGTTTTGCTTGAGGACAAGCAAAGATTCAAGTGTGGAGGTATTTGATGTGTTAAAAATGTAACATATAAATTTCATCAAATGAGGCATAAAACTAACCCTTTTTTAGTACCAATGTTGGAAAAAGTGTGCTTTTGTCTTCCTTTTGTATTTTCAGGATTAAATGAGCTCAAATTAACAAAAGAAGCAAAAAGACATCAAAATCTAACATACATACAAGAAAAGGAACAAGATGTGACATGCCCGACCCCACGACAGCATCTTCCCAAGCAAAACAAGACATCAGAAGACTGAACACGCCCCGTGCTCAGCCAGCACGGGGGCGTGCCCAAGTGTCAGCAGAAAAGACAAAGTGGTAGAAGCTTCTATTGCCCACCACGGGGCCGTGCTCAGCGGACACGGGGCCGTGGTCAACTATAAGATTCGTACAATCCAGCAAATCTGCATAGTACAAAGATTCTTCTGCACCACGGGGTCGTGCTCAGTGGACACGGGGGCGTGGTCAACTAAAAAGACAAAACTGCATTAAATGAAGAAAGAGAAGGATGTGGACACGGGGCCGTGCCCACTGGACACGGGGCCGTGCCCGAGCTTCTGTTCAGCCTATAAATAGAAGTGCTAAACCATCCCTTGGCACACCACCTCTCTCACACTTCACCCACCACCCACAACCACCATAACACCATCATCCACCACCA
Source organism: Helianthus tuberosus (assembly GCA_030545235.1). Taxonomy (NCBI): domain Eukaryota; kingdom Viridiplantae; phylum Streptophyta; class Magnoliopsida; order Asterales; family Asteraceae; genus Helianthus; species Helianthus tuberosus. Next base: position 64,699,365 of record CM060443.1, read on the forward strand.
TCATCCATTGTCCATCGTAGTGTGTATGAGTCGTCTCGGGATCCAAGATTGATCGTAAGAGTTCTTGACAATCAAGGCCATGTTTGCCTAAGTCTCTTACATCACTTGGTGAAGACAAAGTGTCTAGTGTAATATTTTTTATTTCTAATCTTTTCGCACTTTTTATTTGGTTTCGTATTAATGACTTTAATAACTAGTTGCTTAGGTTGAAGGTGATCTTTCTTTATCGTTTGTCCGTGGTGTCTTGAAATTATTTTACTGTCTATATAAAATAAAAGATTTTCACCATTCATATCTCCACGGTCTATATGGAGGTATGTTGGCTACCTGGTCGGGGGTTAAGGGAACGGTTTGGTAAAGGTCTTGCCGTTGTTCAGCGTTTAGAGGTCCTGCAATGGACCTGGGTCAAATTTAGTAGGACCTCCTTCAATACTTAACGGTATTGGATGGCGGGGGTCCAAACTCTTTGATCCCCTCATAAGTTAACTACTATTAATACTATAACCCGGCTATTTAGGACTGTATCCCTGCTGACTCAGACTACTTAGTCGAGGGTAACGTCACCTCCAAAAGAGGGGCCTACCATAATTTGCATTAATAACTTAATTAATTATCTTCCAATAATCCACCCTTTTAGGATTGTATCCTTGCTGACTCAAACTACTGGGGTGAGGGTAACGTCACCTTCAAAAGAGGGGCCTACTACAATAACTAAGATAATCTCTTAAAATAGTGCAAAAGTGCGGAAATAATCAAAGGTTACACTAGATACGAGTCGGAACCAAGTGATTCATCTTGTCTATCTGTTTTTCTTTTTATTTTTATTTTCAGCATTTTAGTTAGTTTTTATTTTTCTTAGCTTAAAACATTTTTCTAAAACTTCTTTTTTATTTGATTAGACGTTGAGGATAAACCGGTACTAAAAGCTCTTGTGTCCTTGGACGACCTCGGTATCTTACCAACACTATACTACGCTCACGATGGGTGCACTTGCCCATATGTGTGTCTAGTGTTAGTAAATATCGTGTTTTATAAATTTAAAACTTGACTAAAAAGTGTTAAAGGGGCTTAAAATATACACCTAATATATATAACACTCGACTACGCATCAGCTTGAGTCTTCCGATTTTGATGAGTGGATTAAGGAGATTGATGTTGGATCCGATGGCAAGATTAAGTATGAGGATTTTATTGCCAGGATGGATGCCAAATGATTTGTAAGTTTCCTTTTTTTATATAATTCGTTGCTTTAGTGACCTGTTTGATTATAATGTTATGTTTTTTTGGCAAATTTAGGTTTTAGGTTTTAAGTTTAGGTGTTAATTGAAATTTGAATTGTGTTAGTTTTTGGTATTTTAGGAATACCTAATTGGCTAATTGTTGTGTTTTGTTTTATATGGTCATATTTGAAAATTGAAGTTTGTTGCTAATAAAGTTATAAACTTGAAATTGGTGTAAGAAAACAAGATTTTTTTTTTTGTTTTTAATGCTGCATCTTTGCTTGTGATATAACTTGAAGTAACTATTTAGACTTCAGAGTGCTGTTTGATGGACCGGTCCATTCTTTAAATTTAGGCATATTGGATTTTAATTATCCAAACTTTGACTGATTGGCTGATAATAATGGCACTTCACTTTGGATTGTTAAAGTCCAATTTGCCTTTGATTATTAACCCTTTTACTGGTAAAATGGAAAGTGCATAGGGGGTGGTGGTGTTGCAGAGGCTGGGAAATGATATCTACTAGCTTTAAGCTTTTACCTTTTGAAATCATCATCTCTGATATACATTATTTACTAATCTTGATCTATTCATGGCTAATCTTTTGTGATTAATTATGTATTTTTTGTGGAAAAAAATATAAAATTTTATGTTAATTAGTGAAAACTTGGAAGGGAGGATTATATCTTATATGATATAATAATCTGGCTGCTTTAGTTTAGATGTTTGAGAATGTAATAAAGATCAATATTTTGCATCATTAGTTATGAATAGTAATCATGCTACGCCGATGAATCCACACGCGCCGTCGTCAAGCTCCGGCGGAGCCGGAGTACCGTATTCAAAACTTCCTACAAAAAGGTATGTATATATGAGATGTGTATGTTTATGTTATTGTGTTTTTTATTCGGATTCACGGACCTTATTTGTTTTAGTAATCAATATCTTCATTCGAAGTATGGTTTTGTATTTCTTATTTGTTCCTCACTACCATCTTTGTTTTCAAAGGTATTTATGTATTTATTTTTTATAGTTAATTTTACAAATTCAGATGTTATAATTTCTGATGTGTGTCGGTTTTGATGAGATAACCTGATGGGAGGACGATGGTGATGATGTCTGTTGATTTATTCAAACGCAGAAGAAAGGGCGATGACGTCTCCGGTTCTAACGTCTCCGGTACCGAATTTCGTATTTCAGTACATATTGATTTGCATATATAGAACTGATAGGTTATGGCTGTTAAAATATCGTTGTTATAATGTTAGGTTTTAGTTGTTATTGATTTATTGTAATTGTTTAATGTTGCTGATTACAGTTCAATTGCTCATCTGAATTGTTAAAAGCGCTCAAGTTTAGATGTCGTTTATGTTATATAAAGCTCTCACACTTTTTTTAATGTGTTTGGTATAATTTCACCTTTCTGAAAGAAGGTTTTTATTTATGAATCAGCACCATCCCTACCTGATGATGCAAAGAGTAGGAGAATAGCTTTGTGATTTGTTGGGATTCAATTTAGTCTATAAGCCATCTCTTAAAACTGTTAAAGTGAAGCGAGAATATAACATTTGTTTTAGTAATAATTTTTATTACCAAATTGGGTAGTAAATATTTTACATTTGATGTTAGACCTGGCAAACGGGTCGGTTCGGTCAGGTCGGGTCATGGGTCAAAATGGGTCAATTACAAAAAAGGGTTGTTTTGGTTTGGGTCGAAACATGTTTGGGTCGGAACAGGTTCGGGTTGAAACGGGTCCGGGTCAGAACGGGTTTCGGGTCGGGTCGGGTGGTTAAAAATTGCTTTCTTATATATATATATTATACAGTAAGGATCTTCTTATTTTTATCATGTCTTTGAAAAAACTATCAAATTCAGTGGTTTTGTTTAGTTAATTGATTGATGGAAGATGATGTTATAACTTTTGATTGTACCTAATGGTTATTAGATTTGTCAGCAACCTAACTGGATCTTCCATGCTTGAGCTTTTCGTACTTTCGGCAATATTTCCTGTACGTTTTCTATACGATGTGTTATTGATCGAGTAGTTTTCAAAAGTTTGTTTATCATATTGTTTACCTTCAGGAGATGCTTGGAGGGATCAGTGGCTTGCCAACAAGAAATCAATTGCTGAGAGAGAATGTCTACATGCTCTTAAAAGAGAGGTATACAGTTTTCTATATTACATGCAGTTTTCTATATTATGTTCACATTATCATGGTTATTTTCTTTTTTTTTCAGCAATTATTTTTTTCCAGCAATTTTCTTATGTTTTAATTATATGTCTACGATTTGATTTCAATCTCTCATTTTGTTCTATGTGAGTATGTTTGTGTGTGTGCCCTACACATTTGATCATGTTTAACAACTTGGAACGGTCTGAACTTGAGGAGATGAATAGTGTGGGGATTAGTGGGGTGGGACAACCTGAAGCACCTGATGGGAAGTCATGGTGTTGGTGGTTATGCTCCACCTGTTAATGGACCGGGGTCCTATATAGATTCTTTAGGGTTTGCACCTGGCTCGGACCACCAATATTCTGAGCATAACTCATATGGTGGTTGGTTGGACGAGTGATTAGGTTTGGTAAACTTTGTCACATGGTATCTCATGGTACTATTCACACCGGAACTGTATTTGGAAGCTCTATCAATAGCTGTGTTAGAGAGGCTATATATTAACTTAAATTTAATATTAACCGTGACCCACAAGCAAAACGTATTGCTGGGAAGCCAATGTTTAGAATACAAATAGCTATGACACGCTAATCGCCACCCACCAGCATATATTAGCTGGTATACTTAAAGCAGTTTAGAAAATTGTAATATCGGAACCCAATTTCTGAAAATCTTTACATAAACGAATCCCGCACAAGGCGTGAGTGGATCAAACCTAAGTGATGAATATATATACACCATTTACCCGTATAATTTCAATTATACTTATTAAAATACCATTATGAAATTATTTTGGAAAATTTAATTTAAATAACTTCAATTTCCACCTTTTGACAGTTAGAACTCATAATCCGTTAGTACAAGTTGGATGATCCGAATCAAAAGGTCTGATCCATATTCATTCGTATCCATGTCCATCTGAAATTAAATAGGTATTTTGTAGAGAATTAACAGTATTGCAATTTCTATTATTTATTGCCATATTGAAGTAAATGCCCTAAGTAATTCAATTTCTGTTTTTTTTTCTTCTTGGTAAGGTTTGTCAAACATGAATCTTAGCATGAAGAGATATCAGGTTATAAATCATACAAAAAAAAAACTTTTATAGATATAGTTTTTTTTTTAACACAACCCATAACCTGTGAAAGTCACGGGTATAAAACATTAAGTGTGGGAGGGTATAAATAGGAGACATTAAGAGTGACGTAGCAGTCACGTTAGGAAGGCGGCATGTTAAAAAAAACTCGTGGTAGAAAGGACGTTAAAGTGGTGTTAGTATGAAGAGGTTATCCAATTATAAGAAATCAAATATATAAAATTATTATGTAAATATAAATTTTTATAAAACAACCCATAACGTGAAATCACGGGTATATAACCTAGTTATAAATTAACCAAACATTACCCTTTACTCATCATTGAATTTGTCATGAATCTCTTTCTTCTTACCATACTATTTTTAGCTAACATATTCTAAGCTCATGTGTTCGTTATGATTTATTTCGGATAAATGCATTTATTATTATTAGAAATCCAATTCTCAATCCGATGTGTTTGTTATCCCACTTTATCCATACAGCTTCCACAATCTCTGCCATTTCGATCTCATCATATATCCATTACTTTCCCATAAAATTCCACTTCTTCTGCACATTTCCGGTAATATTCCCAGTATTCAATCATCAAGACCCAATAATGGCCGGCGGAGGCTTTGTAGATGCTCACGGCGGAGCTAGGGCGGAGTATTACGAGTATAACATCACTTGGTATTTCATTTTTGCTACCGTTGTTGCGGCTCTCGGTGGTTCCCTTTTCGGCTATGATCTCGGTGTTTCCGGTCAGTTTGCGTTAATTATTTCCTGTGAGATTTGTGTTAAGGTAAATGTGGGTGGTTTTGTGTCTGATTTGGTTACATGTTTATTTATTTATTTTGATGGTTTTAGTTTAAATTTTGTCATGGGCATTTCGTCGAACACTTGATCTACAAGGGTATTGTTCTTGATCTGATGTTCTGATCCTGTTTCACTCTCAGTGTATATAGAAAACTTGATTAGTAATGTTTTAATTTGTAGATTAATACCGATTAATGAAAGTGTTATGGAATTATAGGGGATCCCACTGACATATGGTCCCAGTCTTTTAATATTTAAATTTGAATTTTAGAATCTTGTAAAAGGATCTTTTGTTTTTTAAATAGGGTTATTGATTTTGGCATTTATTGCATGTAATATTATATTTTATAAATTAAAGTAGATGATGCAGTTGTGAATAGGGCTGTAAACGAACCGAACGAACACGAACGAGGCCTTGTTCGTGTTCGTTCGTTAAGGAAATAAATGTGTTCACGAACGGTTCATGAACACTTACCGAACGAGAGTTTATGTTCGTGTTCGTTCATTAAGGAAATGAGCGTGTTCGCGAACGGTTCACGAACACAAATAAATTTGGCGAAAAAGACGAAGGATAAAGATAGATGGCCCAGAGAGTAGCACTCGAACTTGAATCGCTTATTGTGGAACGGAGGTCGATCGTATTCGTGGATGTAAATAATGAGAAATGAAAGGGAAATGATGCATAAACAAGGTGAAAGTGGGTTTCCTAGTTTAATTGGTAGGAAAATAAAATAAATAAAAGTTTAATAATATATAAGAAAGTACAAAGATCTACAATTAAAACACAAATATACGAACATAAACGAACGCAAATCAACGAATGTTCACGAACACTTTCACGAACACCCTACCGAACGTTCACGAACACAATCGAACGAACGAGACCTCTGTTCATGTTCGTTCATTTAACTAATCGAACGAAATTTCTTGTTCATGTTCGTTCGTTTATTAAACGAACGAACATAAACGAACTTCCCGTCGAACGGTTCACGAACTGTTCGCTGAACGTTCGGTTCGTTTATAGCCCTAGTTGTGAACACTGGCCAAAAAAGTTCAAAGATTTAAAAAATATTGTTTCTTGGGATTTCTATGATTAAGTAATCTTTTAAAATTTGATGATTAAAGTGGATACTGTTACCACTTTCAATCATGAATCATGATGTGTTAAGGTGAGCTCTATGCCTCTATTCATTTACCTGTTAAATGGGTGTTTTGTTACAAGTTTCTTACAAAAAGCAACTTTTTTTTAGAAGATTATTATTATTTTTTTTTATTAAGGAATTGGGTGTTTAGATACAGGTTTCTTGCAGTAACCTTTGTTGGACTGGTAAGAAAAGTGCAACTATACATGCTTCGAGTACAACCTCATTTTGGTACATATAGCCTTGGCTTTAAAAAAAATGTGCATGTGGCGCGAGGCGATCTGGAAAACGCCCTAGGGCCTTGAGGTGGTGTCTCATGCAAAAATGGTCAAATTTAGGGTATGTAGACCAAAGGATGAAAAAAATTATGGTTTTACCTGTTAAAAAGGCTGATATGTAAAAGGATGCAGCTTCTTGGTCATATATAAAGTTTATTTGTTGTACATAGAGCAATGCCTTATGTACGTGAAACTTTCACCTCTCGCGTCAGCTTTCGTGATCTAAACGCTGACTTGTTTTGCTTTCTTTTTTCTGTAAACACATATTTCTTTATTATTTGTGAACCTTTTCTTTGAGTAAGGATTGCCTTTCTACCTGCTGCATGTTTTTCAGTTGTTTTTGTTATTGCTAGTTAAACTACTTGCTATTTTCATTCCCGAACATACCATGTTCTGAAAATGTTTTGTTTATGTTCAGGTGGAGTGACATCTATGGATCATTTCTTGAAGGAATTCTTTCATGAAGTTTACAAAAGAAAACAAGAACATCTCAAAGAAACCGACTACTGCAAATATGACAACCAACTCCTCACACTTTTCACGTCATCTCTATATTTTGCAGCCCTGCTTTCTACATTTGTAGCATCCCATGTAACCAGAAACAAAGGTAGAAGAGCCAGTATTCTTGTTGGTGCAGTCAGCTTTTTTCTTGGTGCAATTCTAAATGCTTTTGCACAAAACCTTGCCATGCTCATTATAGGCCGATGCTTACTTGGCGTCGGCATCGGATTTGGAAACCAAGTAAGCCCCAATAACGATATTGTTTCAATAATAGTTTAAAGAGTAAAATGCCATTTTCATCCCCCAGGTTTGGTCAGATTTGCGACTTTCGTCCAAAAGTTTGTTTTTCCGCATCTGGATCCAAAAGGTTTGAAATATTGACATTTTCATCCAACTCGTTAACTCCATCCATTTTTCTCTCTTAAGTTAGGGGTATTTTCGTCTTTTTTATTTAGTAAGGGTATTCTAAATACTTGTACATTATGCTAAATGCTTGTACATAAAGTGAAAAAGACCGTATTACCCTTTAAGTTAACAAAAAAGACGAAAATACCCCTAACTTAACGGAGAAAAATGGATGGAGTTAACTAGCCGGATGAAAATGACAAGATTTCAAACCTTTTGGACCTAGATGCGGAAAAATAAACCTTTGGATGAAAGTCGCAAAACTGACCGAACCTTAGGGGCGAAAATGGCATTTTGCTCTAGTTTAAAATTGTCAATTTGTAAAGCTTACTTACCAGTTTCTTGTTTATATGAAAATTTGTAGACAGTTCCGCTATATCTCTCAGAAATGGCGCCTGCAAAGGTGAGAGGTGCGGTAAACCAGCTGTTCCAACTAACAACTACTTTGGGAATATTCATAGCCAACTTTGTAAACAACGCAACGGAAAAACATCCAAAAGGATGGAGATTATCACTTGGTTTAGCAACGATTCCAGCTTTGCTAATGTTTGTTGGTGGATTATTCTTACCGGAAACACCAAACAGTTTAGTGGAACAAGGGAGACTAGAAGAAGGAAGAAAAGTGCTGGAACGAGTTAGAGGTACAACAAAAGTCGAAGCAGAATTTCAAGATCTTATTGAAGCAAGTGAAGCTGCTAAAGCTATAAAACATCCTTTTAGAAACTTGCTCAAGAGAAAGAATCGTCCGCAGCTGGTTATAGGAGCATTAGGTATACCTGCGTTTCAACAACTCACTGGGATGAACTCTGTGTTGTTCTATGCACCTGTGATCTTTCAAAGCTTGGGGTTTGGTTCAGCTGCATCTCTCTGGTCTTCTACAATCACAACGGGTTCTCTTGTTCTTGGTGCGTTAATATCAATGGCTCTTGTTGATAAGTTAGGTAGAAGAGCTTTCTTCTTGGAAGCTGGTTTTGAAATGATTTGCTGCATGGTAATTCTTCTCTCTACATTTATATATAGAGACACACACATATATATGTTTGTACATATATATATGTAGAGTTCATTGTACGTATCTTGCACTGTTTTTCAATTGTAACACGGTTGGTCCTTTTCACTGATAGACGTCAATGTGAAATGACTGTAAACAACCTCATAGTTATATACATCATGCTTGTGATGTTTCAGGTAGCTGTGGCTGTAACTCTAGCGTTGAATTTCGGACAAGGTGTTGCACTATCAAAAGGAATTGGCATCTTCCTTGTAGTTATAATAAGTCTTTTTGTCTTAGCTTTTGGGAGGTCATGGGGCCCACTAGGATGGTTAGTTCCATCCGAGATCTTCCCATTGGAAACGAGGTCTGCGGGTCAAAGTATGGTTGTTTGTGTTAACATGTTCTTTACAGCGCTGATTGCACAATGTTTCTTAGTTTCACTCTGCCATCTAAGATATGGCATATTCTTGGTGTTTGGTGGCTTCATTCTTATAATGACTCTTTTTATCTATTTCCTCTTGCCTGAAACTAAGCAGGTTCCAATTGAAGAGATACATTTACTATGGCAAAATCATTGGTTTTGGAAAAGGTATTGTGACCACGACGATCAACTGCAACAAGTAGAAAGAAAGTTGGAACAAGTGTAACTAGCATTCAAATAATAGGATTTTTGTTTTTATTGTTTCATAGGTGTTTTGTGTTATTTTGGCAAGTTCTTAATGAATAACAAGTGAAAATACAATCAAATGTGCATATGATTAGACTACCGACAGCGATATGTATGAATCCATAAAGTAAATACGCTCTTAAAGACATGAACAAGATAATCAAGAGGAGAAGGTCGTACAAGTGTCATCATCATCACCATCATCACCATACTCAGTAAATCCCACCAATAGCAAAGCTAAGGTAGGGTCTGAGGAGAGTAAGATGTAGACAACCTTACCTCTATCCCGTAGGAATAGAGAGGTTGCTTCCAGTGAGACCCCCGGCTCGATGGTGGTTTTGCATCAAACCTTGACATAAGACACATAACACTCGGCAATTAAGACAAAGGCCAATTAGTGCATGTACTCTCTTGTCTTTCGGCTATCAACACCACCACATGATGCATGATTAACCATCCCCCTCTTTTAACATTATTTTCACGAAATTAGTAAAATAACATTAATATTAGTGCACTTTCACTTTTGCCCCCCCCCCCCCCCCCGGAGCGCCCACACATATACACATTATATGCGCATACCGCAAGCGGGGCGTAAAGGTCGTACAAGTGTCATGGTAGTTATTATTGGTTAGAAATAGGAGGGACTTAATGTGTAATTGTTCAAAGTTGAGGGATTAGATGGAATGTTACTGACTACCATAACGTATGTTAGAATCGTTGGCTATGTGATTCCATGTAACACTTGAATACATTTGAGCTAATAAGAATAGGCTAACAAGAATTTGACCAAATTTTCTCTGTGCATAAAAATCATACAATCCATCAAATATGGTTCATAAAAGACTCCTTCTACTCGATCTATAACACCGGTGCAGGTTTACGTTTATATGTTCCATCTTTTTCACTTACACTATAAATATCAAATACCGGATTAAAAGTCTCAATCTGTGATATCATGTCGTTCTTATTCATATGTGTAACGTCTCGCTTTTTAGAACTTCCTTTATTTAGAAAGCTCGCCTTGTATTCTATCAATGGAAACTCGTACCCCTTTTTGTAATCATATTCGTTGCCAATCATTTTATAAATCGACATCCGGTGCAGGTAATTCTTGTTCTCACGCTGGAGGGCGGTCACAAGGATAACCTCATTGTGTTAACGGAATTTTGTTTTGTAAGCAACAGCTCTGATCGCCATCGTGGAAGTTATCGACCCCTAGGTACGCATTTCTTACAAAACAAGTATCAAGACTTTACCTACATCAGTTTCTTTTTCGTCTTTATCTTCTATGATATTCTTTTTTTTTTTTACTCTTAGTTATTTAATTTAGACTAATACCACAAAGCAAGAAATACCTACGTTACACGAGCAGATGACTCTTTTATCTCTTCAAGAACGTTAGATTTCCCTCTCTCCATCCTGGTCGCTCACCACTAGTCCATCATTTGTCTTACATTAGATCTAAAACTACCACCAGGATCCGAACCCCATTTCACTCTCCCCAATCATCTCTTCCTAAAGATGGCGATAACATGAACCAACACGAAAACCCGAAACATTCGCGAGGGTAATATGACAGTATTTGGATATGCAGTTAGTTTTAGAAATATAGGTGAGTTTGAAATAGTATAGGACTAGGTTAGAACCTCGTGTATTACACGGGTTGAATAAATGTAATTTTATATATTAAATAATAAAAAATTATATCTTTATGAAACTCATATATTGTATGAGTTAAATAAATGTAATTTTATATATTAAATAATAAAAAAAGTTATACTTTAAAAACCATGTGTATTACACAGATTAAATAAATGTAATTTTGTATACTAAATACTAAAAACGTCGTATTTTTAAAAAACATGTGTATAATCGGGTTGAATAAATCTACCAAATGATATAAAAATTACATCTTTGAAAATCCCGTATATTACATGTGTTGAATAGATCTAAAAAAGAGTTATATCTTTAAAAACCATGTGTATTACATAGATAAAATAAATGTAATTTTGTATATTAAATACTAAAAACGTCGTATCTTTAAAAACCCCGTGTATAGCCGGGTTAAAAAATCTACCAAATAGTAAAAAAAAATTATATCCCTAAAAACCCCATGTATTACACGTGTTGAATAAAACTTATTTTACATAGCAGATGATAAAAAAGTTATATCTTTAAAAACTTCGTGTATTACACGAGTTATATAAATGTAACTTTGTATAGTAAATAATTAAAAAAGTTAAACTTTTAAAAACCTCGCATTTTACACGAGTTGAATAAATATAATTTTGTATACCAAATAATAAAAAAGTTATATTTTTAATAAATCAGGATAACATTTAATATTAATTTATTATTTATATATTTAATATTAATTTATTATTTATATATTTAATATAATTTATTATTTATATATATGTAACACGAGTTGAATTTTTTTGTAAGCATCCGAACCGCCCCATAGGAACCTTTTAATGATTTTTTCGAGACCTTTAAGCACCCCAACCGGAGCCTTAAATAAATAAAGAAAATACGTAGGAATACTTTCAAGGACAGACTTTATTAGAGTAACTCTTCCTCCAATCGACAACATAGAGGACTTCCACATAGCCAAGCGAGATTGAAAGATCTCAAACACCGATTTCCAACCAGTCTATGCATCTTAGCACCCACAAGCACGCCGAGATGCACAAACGGAAACTCACCTATGCTACAGTTGAGGGTTGAAGCCATATCGGACACTTCTGCGGAGCTCAGACCCACACCAAATAAATTGGACTTCCTTAAATTAATTTTGAGGCCAGAGACGATGAAAAAACACCTTAGAAGGCGAGCGACATTAGTAATATTATTACGACTCCATTCGCCCATGATCACACAATCATCCGCGTATAAAAGGTGAGTTAAAGTCGGACCTTCGTTAGGCAGAGAAATACCTCTCAAAGCTCCCACGAGACTAGCTTTCCTGATCATGCTCGAAAAAGCTTCCATAACGAAGAGGAAAAGGAAGGGAGAGAGCGGATCTCCGTGTCGCATACCTTTATGACACTGGAATTCAAAGGTCGGAGATCCATTGACAAGGACCGAGGATCTAGCGGAAGAATGGATGCCATAAATCCACCGACACCACCGAGAAGGAAAACCCAACTGACTCATAATAGAGATCACGAAATTCCAGTTGGCATTATCATAAGCTTTAGCGAAGTCTATTTTAAAAAGAAAAGCCTTGTAATCTTTACTTTTTGCCCAGGCAACAACCTCATTGAGAATAAGCGGCCCATCAAGGATAGGACGGTCCTTTAAGAAAGCAGATTGAGACTCAGAGATAACAGACCCAATCACCAACTTCAACCTGTTTGCAAGCACTTTAGAAACCACTTTATTGATGATACCGATAAGGTTGATAGGCCGGTAGTCCTCTAAACCCGTCGGATCTTTGGTCTTCGGAATGAGGGTAATAAAAGAATAAGAGCATCCACGTGAAAAACTGCCCTCCTGACGTGTGCGCGTATATACATATTTTTATAATGAATTTTACACACGATTCAGTTTTAAATTTATAAAAGTGATTTATACTTCAACATCAAAACACACACGAAAGGGCAAGTGTGCCCCGTCATATATGTAGTAAAGTATCGGTAAGAACCAAGTATCGATCCAAGGAAGTGGGCGGAGGAATAATACTAAACCTTTTTCATTAAATTACTGGTAGGAAGATAAGTGAGTGATTTTCTGAAAACTAAAATAAGCATAAACAAATATAAATAAAAACATAGTAGACTCCAAATAAGAAAATAGATATATAGCCTTGCTTTATACACAACCCAAGCATGTGAACTAAGTCGGTTTTGCCACTTAAAACATTTGGTCAATTCTTCATTTTCAAGACAATTAGTATCCCTTTCGGGAATCCTAACATGACAATCATTCGGAAAGCTAAAACGATAAACACACTTTAACCACCTAAAATTGTTCTTTAACGTGCAATTGATAAATGTCTATGATAATCTCCTAAAGATAAGTTAGTCATCCGTTAAGAGTTTTCTAACCTCACTTAATCAAGGAAAGTGACACCGATAAACACAATGCAACCACCGAGACAAGCATAAACTAGATTAAATCACAACCGAGTTCATTTTACAAATCTTGCACATAAATTCACCAAGATAGCAATTTTGGCCTAAACTACTAACTAAGCTAACAATTCATGGCAAGAATTCATAACAACACCATTTAACCCGTTAAGGTCCTTACGTGAAGGAAAGCTTTCTTGATTAACAATAATTACTTCTTATTAAACCACTAACCATTTCTAGTATCATGGTGCACACATTTTTAACCAAGCTAAACTAGTTAACCAAGTTTAAAGTCTACTAATACATGATTAATTAAGCTTCTTCTTTCAAATATCTCAACTAACTATATACTAATCTGTAACACCCTAAAAATATTTATTAGGCATAAGTTAAAATGTAATAATAAAAAGGTAGTGTTTAAATTAAATAAGTAATCGAAATAGAGGGACTAAAGATGCAATTGCCTAAAACTAAGTATAATAAAAAGTTAAAAGATGAAAACCCACACACAGTACGTGTGTGGGGGTCTGGTCGATCGAACAAGAGCCAGGGGAAAACCCTAGCTTCACCAATTCCACAAAGAAATCAGTAGAGATCCAAAGAAATTGAAAGCACAATCAGGAAATTTCAAGCTCCTAACTTGTTCATTGAAAGAGTAAGTTCAATTTTATGATTTAATAAATTTCAGGAAATGGGTTTTGATCAAATCTTGATTGCATGTCATGAAAATTTATGAAATTAAGTTAAGATTATGATATAGGATTAGAACAATGTCTGATTACTAGCAATTTTGTATGATTGATAGCCAAGACCCAATTGACAAAGAAGTTGCTAGGGGTAGAATGATCAAGTATTGATATATGTGTGATTTGTTGATGAATAACCTTGTCTATGATGTATAAACACTAGATAAACTGATATAGGATAAAGCTTGGTCGATTGTTGTTGAATGATTAAAGGAACTAGCTTAAAAACAAGTTTTAGTTAGATAAGTAAATGTCCCGAAAATGCGAAACCCGCCAAGTGTTTGATGAAATGCTTGAAAGAACAATTATGTGTAACTTGGATAATAATGGAACGAAATTTGGGGTACTAAATGAATGAATGGATGTGTTGATATAGGCGTGAAGGAAGAAGGTTCAAGTACTAAGAAATCGGAAGGCTCACATGATCGAGGTATGTTCCGTTGCATACAAAACCTTATTTAAATTTGTTTATATTATGAAAAACAACCCTTGTTACAATGATTATAATGATTAGTAAGAAGATAACAAATCCCTTGCGGATTTGGTTATGCTAATGAAGGTTACATTAAGTTATGCAAGTTGACCGGTTCGAGTCGAACTAGGTCGAGTAAGAATATGGTACCATCCATTTAGAACGGGTGGTCATGAATGCAATAAGGGATGTATGAAGTTCGATCCGTTATACGGATGGAACGAAATGTTTATGTTGTAAGCTATTAACCCGATGATACCGGGTCGTAAGAGGTATGCTTGAATCTCATTACGAGAGTATATGCCATACCCATTTAATTGGGTGACCGAATGCGTAAGAGTAATGAATGTACATAAAGGAATGCAAATAATTAAAAATAAAAGGTTGGTGTAATAAGTGAGATAAGTATTATGACTAACTTTTTAAAGTTGTTGTTAAATGTAGGTAAATCCTCAATTTAGGCGACTCGGCGAATTGGAGCGAGCACGTGATCAAAATATGTCTTACCAAGCACTTCCGCTAGCTTATGTTAATGTTTTGGGTCAAAATACTTTTTGTACAATTTGTTGGTAAACACACCTTTTAGTATTTGATGTTTTGGTTTTAAGTAGTATCTTGTAGAATGGTATTGTCTTGATTGTGGACTAAAACAGGGGTATACTCGTTTTACGGACGGGTCATGCCCAAATTTTGTAAAATTATGTATTAAAATTGTCATTTTGAAGTCTTTAAATTACCTTTGTAAGTTATTTTATAAAGTCGGAAAAGCGGTCGTTACAAGTTGGTATCAGAGCCTAGGTTTGAGAGATTCGAGCAAGAGTAATAGTGCTTGAACTCAAACCGACGGCTCGTGCAAAAGTATGCTCGCTCCGAGATCGCCAATGAGGTAAAACTTTAAGTTTTCATTTAATACAAGTATGTATAGTGTGTTTACGATAAATATTTAAGTTAAGTATGTGAAATAGTAATAATGGGAGTTAAACATTGGGTTATATCAGATCTGGCGTCGCACACAGTTGTGTCGTTAAGTGACACAGCTGTGTGGACCATTGATGCTTGTTGCTGAGATCAGGGTGTGTAGCAAGGCTGACATAGCTGTGTGACATTGTACTCAGATAATCAACACAGCTGTGTCTGGACAAAATTTTTCAGCGATTCAGCAAAGGAAGGGTCGTCGCCGACGGGCTATGATGCCGTCGCCGACGCCCTCATGTTTGCCGACGGCTTAGCTAGCTGTCTACGGACGTTTACGGGCGACGCACGTTTACAGAGCCCGTCGCCAACGGGGAGTGAAGTCGTCGCCAACGGCTAGCGGAATTCAAATCCGCTGAAAAGTTTTTATTTCGTCTTGTTTTCGTATTATGAGTTTCTAAGTCGTTCAAAAGCCTAATGAATGTTCGTGTGGGGTCTATATAAGGCCTAGTAAGATATATGCAACCACGATTAGTGGTTACGTTAGAAAGAAATTTATAAAACTCGAAGGTAATGTGTCGAATGACACGAAAGAATGATGAAAGCTGAAAAAGCGAGTAAAGTTTAAAATATAAGAATGCGAACGAAGTAATTATGGATTAATGAACTATGATGTATTGAAGCTTGTGAATTATGATTTAAGTTCCCATACTTCTTAGAAATGCCCGCTTTATGTTCCTGTCAAGTTATAAGAAGATATAATAAGTTATGTGAAGTTATGTAGATCGTCGGCGATAAAGTAAAATTTATAAAAGTCGAATGTAACATATGGAATGGCATGAAATGAATGACGAATGTATAAAGTGGAGTTGGAATTCGTATGAAAATTCGGATGAATGTATGCTTTGATAGAATTATGCATTAGAGGCTTGTACCTTGTACATGAATGGTGTGATGCTTATGTGTATTTAATGATTTGCTTTAGTATGATTAAGAGGCGAATATGTGCTAAATGTGAATTATACGAGCTAATTGGTAAAGGATATGTTGAAATTATGTTATATAGTTGTTTCTAATGAAATTTGCTAATTGTAGAATCATGGAGCATTAGCATGTGAAAATACGTGTATGTGAATGTATATGTGTATTGTTTAGATGATCACGTAAATTATACATGTCGTACAATACGAGTATGAGATACGTAGGATATTATTATTATGACATACCATATTTAGATGAATACATGTTCAAAGGTTTGAAGTGTGTAAACGAGACAATTGACTTTCTGAAGGTCAACAGTATAGGGATATCATGAGATGGCCATTAGACACAATTGTTTAAGTAAAGAGTTAATGTGTTACGTACTAGATGAATTACGTGTTATGATGGATGATAGTTTAGTTGTATGGATTTGAAATGAGATAACTATTAATGAACGTCTCACTTATACGAAATTCTACTAACGAAAGTCGATTAACGTATGAATAGAAAGAAAGTGAACAGTCGTATATATGCTCACATAAACTAATGGTATTACGAAAGTACTGATATGTAAGGATGGGAATCCTGTCAATTTACTTGAGCATGGATGGCAAAAAGGGTTAAGAGGAAGTAATAAAGTAAGCATGAACATGGACGCTAAAGGAAGGTGAATTTGCAATCACTTCGAATGTATTTACATAAAGATGTATGCGTGTTAGAATAATTGAAATTAAGTGGAGCGTATAAATAAATGAGAACTTGCTAATGTTAATGAAAGGTATGGAAAGGATAATAGTTCAGATGTTAGCTAAAGGCGTTTTGTAAGTGTGTTTGAATTGAAAGTAAGAACAACCCGTACTACAATACTTATATACAAAAGTATTGGGTGGTGGTTGACCTTAAAGGTTATATTGTAGAAGTCAGTGAATAATAATTACTTACAAATGTTGGAGGTATTACGTAAGAAATACAACGTGTAAAGTAGAATACTCATTAGTAAAATACATGTTAGAGAACGTAGGTGAATTAACACCTAATACGGTGAACAAACAAATGGAAATGGTATATTAAGGGATGGTCATGTATTGACCGAAGCTCGAAAAAAAAACATGAGAATCACCTCACTTATGTCCGGTCAAGCTAGCAAAAGGGGGTCTAACGATTTTTAAAGGAACGAATCAATATAAGAAAGAAAGAAGGATAAGAATGAAAAGTATAAGCCTACGACTGAATGTAAGACAAACTTAAGAAAGAAGGGTGGGAACACCACTAGAAATAGGATGTAAAATGTCGCGTCGAGATGCGCTACATGAAATAGGACATGGAATTAAGTGTTAGGACCCAACACTCGAAGTTGAATGTAGAAGAATAATATGAAAATGTTTCGTAAGAAATGACATGGTAAATGATACGGCAGAAGAAAGGAAGGTACGGAGGAAAATGTTTGAATTTGAGAAATGGATTCAACCATGTAAAGAATGAAAGGTTGAATCCGTAAGCAAGCATGGGTCAAACCAGTAAGAATGAAAGGTAATGAATTAAAAGTTCGAATCCGCAAATGAAGACGGATTAAACGAATAAGAATAGAAACTAAAAACGAGACTCAAATGAGTCATACGGGTCAAATGGCGATCGCCATTTGAACCCGGTATTTAATGTTCGATTTGTCAAGTTTATTACTTATAGGCGAGCATAATGTATGGGCATGCATTGTCACAGTTTGGAAAGTATTAACCGTCGCAAAGTATGAATGAAGAGTCAAGGGTTCGGACCCGCGCCAGGTAGGTATAAAAAGATTATATTTTTAATAGGAGCATAGGGCTCGACTAGAGAATGGTGTGTCAGAATAGGATAACTGATACCCATATGTGAGAATGTATTTACAATTAGATTTCCGAAAGGTCAAACGAAATAAATGAAGTCCTTGCAATTATTCAAGTATAAGGTACGAACGTGTACCTCGATGCGACCACAATAGGTAAGGGGGTGTTAATCTGACACTGAAAGGTCAAACTGCGAAAGTTGGCGAGATAATCAATAAAAAGAAATGGAATGTATGATATGTTTAGCATGTACGTAAGAAAATTTTGAAAGAGACAATAGGCGAACAAACACCCTGTAGGACACAATTATGAAAGGTTATGTGCTAACTATTTATTTATAGATAAATATGATGGAATTCTTAGTGAAATGATAGTATTGAAGCTAGTGGAAGGATGCCCACGAGTGGGAGCATATTTCATGAATGAATGAGACCAATTCTGGTACGGAAGGTACATATAAAGAAGCGGATCGATCCGGCACACGGATAACCGACTTATACATTGAAAGCGAGGTTAGTAAAATGTTTAATTCTTAGTTAATGATTAAGAATCCGTAGATTTATTTGTAAGTGTGAACAAAACGAATGGTAGAATAATTATGGTATGCTATACAGTTATCGACCTGTAATGGTCAGCGTGAGAAGGTATGAATGTCATTAAGAGGGAGAATTAAAGGCCTTAAATGAAAGTTTGAGCTGAATTGGTTAAACGCTAGTATGGTGCTCGTACACAACATACCTAGTTGTTATCATAAGTAGTTCATGCAAGGAGCTAATAATAAAGTGTGCGAAGGATTAAATTCAAGGCTAAACTCAAACTTGTAATTAGTTTAAGTGACGGTGGTAACCGTGGAATGATGCCTTATACTCGTATTAAGTATGAAAAAGTAATTAGGAAGTGGGAAGCTTTGTATTAGTACCACTAAGTCATTAAATGTCTATAGTATACGTATAATGTTGTGCTAAGCCCTCATATGAGCAAGAAAGTAATTGGAAGAACGTTAGTAATGGGATGATGTGGTTGCTTATAATTACAATAATGAATTATGCCGTGCATGATTCGTGTGCGGAATAAAATAAATCGATTTATTTATATTAGTAAATGTATGAATATGTTACGCTTAATTAGAAAGATAGAAACAAGCCGTAAGCATAAGCTTGTACGACCAATAATATACATTGGAATAAATTCCAATTGAACGAATCGCTAGTGATGATGTATGCTAGGAACTGGCATTATAAAGTGAAAACGACACTAATAAGAGCCCTGGATCAGATTCTGACTTATAGGTGATTATGAAAGTAATTTACTTAATTTAAGAACGGAGGGACAATGCGTACAAAGACGTTTATGCATGAATGAAACTCTTGCCAAGATCTCGAATGCATCTATGTTGTAGTAAGCATCGTGAATGAAAAGACGAAAAAGTAGGAGTAGAATTGGTCTAGTAGGAATGAGAAAGGTTTCGGGGACGAAACCTCTTTTAAGGGGGGTAGACTTGTAACACCCCAAAAATATTTATTAGGCATAAGTTAAAATGTAATAATAAAAAGGTAGTGTTTAAATTAAATAAGTAATCGAAATAGAGGGACTAAAGATGCAATTGCCTAAAACTAAGTATAATAAAAAGTTAAAAGATGAAAACCCACACACAGTACGTGTGTGGGGGTCTGGTCGATCGAACAAGAGCCAGGGGAAAACCCTAGCTTCACCAATTCCACAAAGAAATCAGTAGAGATCCAAAGAAATTGAAAGCACAATCAGGAAATTTCAAGCTCCTAACTTGTTCATTGAAAGAGTAAGTTCAATTTTATGATTTAATAAATTTCAGGAAATGGGTTTTGATCAAATCTTGATTGCATGTCATGAAAATTTATGAAATTAAGTTAAGATTATGATATAGGATTAGAACAATGTCTGATTACTAGCAATTTTGTATGATTGATAGCCAAGACCCAATTGACAAAGAAGTTGCTAGGGGTAGAATGATCAAGTATTGATATATGTGTGATTTGTTGATGAATAACCTTGTCTATGATGTATAAACACTAGATAAACTGATATAGGATAAACCTTGGTCGATTGTTGTTGAATGATTAAAGGAACTAGCTTAAAAACATGTTTTAGTTAGATAAGTAAATGTCCCGAAAATGCGAAACCCGCCAAGTGTTTGATGAAATGCTTGAAAGAACAATTATGTGTAACTTGGATAATAATGGAACGAAATTTGGGGTACTAAACGAACGAATGGATGTGTTGATATAGGCGTGAGGGAAGAAGGTTCAAGTACTAAGAAATCGGAAGGCTCACAGGATCGAGGTATGTTCCGTCGCATACAAAACCTTATTTAAATTTGTTTATATTATGAAAAACAACCCTTGTTACAATGATTATAGTGATTAGTAAGAAGATAACAAATCCCTTGCGGATTTGGTTATGCTAATGAAGGTTACATTAAGTTATGCAAGTTGACCGGTGCGAGTCGAACTAGGTCGAGTAAGAATATGGTACCATTCGTTTAGAACGGGTGGTCATGAATGCAATAAGGGATGTATGAAGTTCGATCCGTTATACGGATGGAGCGAAATGTTTATGTTGTAAGCTATTAACCCAATGATACCGGGTCGTAAGAGGTATGCTTGAATCTCATTACGAGAGTATATGCCATACCCATTTAATTGGGTGACCGAATGCGTAAGAGTAATGAATGTATATAAAGGAATGCATATAATTAAAAATAAAAGGTTGGTGTAATAAGTGAAATAAGTATTATGACTAACTTTTTAAAGTTGTTGTTAAATGTAGGTAAATCCTCAATTTAGGCGACTCGGCGAATTGGAGCGAGCACGTGATCAAAATATGTCTTACCAAGCACTTCCGCTAGCTTATGTTAATGTTTTGGGTCAAAATACTTTTTGTACAATTTGTTGGTAAACACACCTTTTAGTATTTGATGTTTTGGTTTTAAGTAGTATCTTGTAGAATGGTATTGTCTTGATTGTGGACTAAAACAGGGGTATACTCGTTTTACGGACGGGTCATGCCCAAATTTTGTAAAATTATGTATTAAAGTTGTCATTTTGAAGTCTTTAAATTACCTTTGTAAGTTATTTTATAAAGTCGGAAAAGCGGTCGTTACATAATCATCCAAGATAATTAACTATAATCAAGAAATCAACATCAACAAACAAGGTTGCAAACTAATCATCAAAGATTAACATAGAAAATGCTTTAAAGTGTCATTACAAACATAATTAACATACTAGAGGTTGTAATTAAGCAAGGGATTCTAGTGTTTTTGCCCAAAGGCTTACAATAATACATAATCATCAACCAAAATGCTTGAATTACAACAAAATCATGGAAAGATTCAAGAAATCAAACCATAAACAAGCACAAGATTGAGAATCCGGAAGATAACGGAGATAAACGGCACAATGTGGCTTGAATCCGGGTGAGAGCTAGTGCCTCCGGAGCCTGAAAATCGCCTGTGAAGCTCCCAAAAACTCCAGAATTCCGAACAGAATGTTTCCTTCTGTTTTTTATAACATTTTCAGATCGCACGGTCGTGCCAATAAAGTGCACGACCGTTCACTTTTTGAAACACTGTTCACCATACTGCGTGACATCATCAGATCTTGACCGGTCTTCGTAGTCGCACGGTCGTGCCATATATTGCACGTGCGTGCATCTCCAGGTTTAGGCTGGCACGACCAACTGCGCAGGAGTGCATCTCCAGGTTGTGGTAAGTCATCGCATCCTCACGGGCCTGCCATCAAACGCATGATCGTGCATTGCCGGGATTCCCCTGCACTCCTGATCGCACTGGCGTGCACTACCCGGCTGGACTCTGCTGTCGGATCCGCACGATCGTGCCATTCATTGCACGGCCATGCCAAATGCCCAGATTAGAATGTTCACAGAATATTCGCAGCTTTGTCGTTTTGCTCGGAAAGTCCTCGTTTTCATCATCTTCTTGTTTGGCATGCTGTTTTAGACCTGTAAACAAAAGTATACCTGATTAAGTATCCGATTCACGGTTTTACGGCCGAAAACGCATAAAATGGGGATAAAATGTGGGACTAAAGTATGTGTAAATTGGTGAATATCACCTCCTCAAAGAAGATGTCAAAAATTCCTTCAAAATCTGTCTCAAACAACCTCCAAAAATTCTTGATAAACAACATATTAAAACCATCGGGCCTCAGAGCCTTTTCACTACCGCACTCAAAAACAGAAGATTTGATTTCTTCCTTAAAAAATTTGTGCGTAAGCCTGTTAGCGTCATCCTTTGACAAACGATTCTCAAAAGAAGATGACAGCTCAGGACGAACTTGCATCTCCTCTTTGAAAATGTTACGAAAAAAATCGTGAACCGCTTTTTTAACCTTTGTTGGTTTAGACACCCATTCATTATCAATCAAAAGGCCCGGGATCCCATTTGTGGCCTTCCTTTTATTCACCGTCCCGTGGAAGAAAGCCGTATTATCATCCCCTTACATCGCCCACTTGAGTCTAGCTCTCTGTCTAAGATCTCTAGCCTTGTTGTCTTCAATAATCTTTAAGTTCTTTATACATTCCAGCCTCACCCACTCTTCTTCTTCAGATAAATCTCTACTTTCCATAGCGTCTTCCAAAACCTCTAATTCTTCTTTAGCACCAACCTCGTCTTCACCTTCTTTAATCCTCAATTCATCTCTCCACTTTCTAATCTCGTCTCTAATGAACCTCAACTTTTGGAGAAAAACAAAATCCGGGGGGGGCCTGATAACTGAAAATCAGCCAGCTTAGACTCAATCAAGTTGACAAAATCAGGCCTATCAAGCCATGAGCTGAAAAATCTGAAAGACTTCGGACCAAAGTTTAAATTTTTAACACTTAATAAGATCGGATTATGATCCGAGAACCCTCTGTGAAGAGATCGCACACAGGCCTCCGGCCATAAATTTTGGAATTTTTTGCACACCAACACACGATCAATCTTGCTGAATTCCTACCTTTTTTGCCTTCATACATGAAAGTAAACTTGCTACCTTTTAAATTATATTCACCTAACTCAGCCTCAAAAATGAAATTGTTGAATTTCCTAGCACAACTCGGTTTATATTTCGAGTTCTTTCCTCAGGTCTTCTAACCCCGTTAAAGTCACCGATTAAAACCCATAACCCATGGCTCCCACTCTTAATCGACAAGAGTCTACCCCAAAGGCTACACTTATCAACAGGCTTTTGAGGCTCATAAATATTAATGATGTTCACCAAATCCGGGCACCCCTTTATGAACCCCGAAATCAAAAGAAAATTAGGATCCTTAAGAACCGAAACTTTTGAAAACATACCTGGGTCCCAGATACTGTGAATGCCCCGGACCTCCCAATCGGATCGATAAACTCTTTCTCCCAACCAGAACGACCCCAAAACTGATCAATATCCGAATCAGGGATATTCGATCTCCATGTCTCTTGAACTGCTAAAAACCAACCTTCTCAGCCCATTTCCAATCTCTTATCCATTTAGCTTTTCTGTCCACCCCGAAACCCCCTATGTTAATCGACATTAGATTCATTTGAACACCGCATTAATACCTTATTCCCTGATTATTTCACCCACCTTCCCTACTACGGCTTCCAGATTGGTTCCCACAAGCTTGCCGAATTCGATTGTTTCCTGAACCTCCAGATCCTCGTACCTATCCTGTGTGTCATCAACGACCGCCCCTTCCGCTAGATTATCATTGATATCCGATGCCGGAGAAAAACCCCCATCAGACTGAACCGAAGAAACTTCAGGAACATTGTTAAGGTTGATAGACATATCCATGGGCAGAGAATTCTCATTAACTGGGCTCCTTTGGGCCACATACGTGACTGGGTACACAAGATCCACATGCTCCTCTAGGGAGAAAAGATCTTCCCTCCTCCTTTTTTTGGGCCTGGGTGAGGACTGGCCTACCAAATTGACCTAACTATCCGAAAAGGATTTTTTACCATCTTTGACCCCAGAAAAATTAAAGTTTTTTAAACCACGAGAAGAACCTTTATTAAAACTTTGTTCCCGAGAAAATGCATGCGCCGTAGCATTAATATCCTCATGCATACCGGCTGTCTTGAGATCCCTGCACACCGGCTGACTTATCAACTTATATTTGTATACTTCAATTAAAAATCATAGTTCAGATCTTTCAAGAATTGTTGGATCCAATCATTCAAGACTTCAATTATTAATGAGCCATGTTTGGGTTGAGCAAATAAATGAATAATGAAGTAATATAATTAATTCTTAACAAATCTAGCTGTAATTTGACCTGACCCATTACTTAATGGATTGTGACTCAGTTATCAGGCCCCCGGATTTTGTTTTTCTCCAAAAGTTGAGGTTCCTTAGAGACGAGATTAGAAAGTGGAGAGACGAATTGAGGATTAAAGAAGATGAAGATGAGGTCGGTGCTAAAGAAGAATTAGAGGTTTTGGAAGAAGCTATGGAAAGTAGAGATTTATCTGAAGAAGAAGAGTGGGTGAGGCTGGAATGTATAAAGAACTTAAAGATTATTAAAGACAATAAGGCTAGAGATCTTAGACAGAGAGCTAGACTCAAGTGGGCGATGGAAGGGGATGATAATACTGCTTTCTTACACAAGACGGTGAATAAAAGGAAGGCCTCAAATGGGATCCCGGGCCTTTTGATTGATAACGAATGGGTGTCTAAACCAACAAAGGTTAAAAAAGTGGTTCACGATTTTTTTCGTAACATTTTCAAAGAGGAGATGCAAGTTCGTCCTGAGCTGTCATGTTCTTTCGAGAATCGTTTGTCAGAGGATGACGCTAACAGGCTTACGCACAAATTTTCGAAGGAAGAAATCAAATCTGTTGTTTTTTAGTGCGGTAGTGAAAAGGCTCTGAGGCCGGATGGTTTTAATATGTTGTTTATCAAGAATTTTTGGAGGTTGTTTGAGATAGATTTTGAAGGACTTTTTGACATCTTCTTTGAGGAGGGCAGTTCTTCACGTGGATGCTCTTCTTCTTTTATTACCCTCATTCCGAAGACCAAAGATCCGACGGGTTTAGAGGACTACCGGCTTATCAACCTTATCGGTATCATCAATAAAGTGGTTTCTAAAGTGCTTGCAAACAGGTTGAAGTTGGTGATTGGGTCTGTTATCTCCGAGTCCCAATCTGCTTTCTTAAAGGACCGTCCTATCCTTGATGGGCCGCTTATTCTCAATGAGTCGTTGTCTGGGCAAAAAGTAAAGATTACAAGGCTTTTCTTTTTAAAATAAACTTCGATAAAGCTTATGATAATGTCAACTGGAATTTCGTGATCTCTATTATGAGTCAGTTGGGTTTTCCTTCTCAGTGGTGTCGGTGGATTTATGGCATCCTTTCTTCCGCTAGATCCTCGGTCCTTGTCAATGGATCTCCGACCTTTGAATTCTAGTGTCATAAAGGTATGCGACAGGGAGATCCGCTCTCTCCCTTCCTTTTCCTCTTCATTATGGAAGCTTTTTCGAGCATGATCAGGAAAGCTAGTCTCGTGGGAGCTTTGAGGGGTATTGCCCTGCCTAACGAAGGTCCGACTTTGACTCACCTTTTATACGCGGATGATTGTGTGATCATGGGCGAATGGAGTCGTAATAATATTACTAATGTCACTCGCCTTTTAAGGTGTTTTTTCATCATCTCTGGCCTCAAAATTAATTTAAGGAAGTCCAATTTATTTGGTGTGGGTTTGAGCTCTGCAGAAGTGTCCGATATGGCTTCAACCCTCAACTGTAGCATAGTTGAGTTTCCGTTTGTGCATCTCGGTGTGCTTGTTGGTGCTAAGATGCATAGACTGGATAGTTGGAAATCGGTGTTTAAGATCTTTCAATCTCGCTTGGCTATGTGGAAGTCCTCTACGTTGTCGATTGGAGGAAGAGTTACTCTAATAAAGTCAGTCCTTGAAAGTATTCCTATGTATTTTCTTTCTTTATTTAAGGCTCCGGTTGGGGTGCTTAAAGGTCTCGAAAAAATCATTAAAAGGTTCCTATGGGGCGGTTCGGATGCTTACAAAAAAATTCATTGGGTGGCGTGGAAAAGGGTGACGACTCCCATTGACAAAGGCGGGTTGGGTCTGTCTGATCTTAGTAGTATTAATATGGTGCTTCTTTCCAAATGGATTTGGCGTTTCCGTTCCGACATTACGAGTCTGTGGAGAAAAGTTATCACCTCTATGCACCACACTAAACACAATTGGTGTTCGGTTCCGGTTAATAAGAAGGTTGGTGGGGTTTGGAATAGGATCGCTCAAGCCGTAGGGAAAGTTAAGGTCGGAACGCAGTTGAATCATAATTTCAGAGGTTCGGTGGGGGACGGCAGAGATTTTAAGTTTTGGATCGATCCTTGGGTCTGCAATTCTCCTCTTAAGGATCGTTTCCCTCTTCTTTTTTCGTTTAGAAGTCAACAAAAGGTGCTGGGTTAGGGACAGATTTTGTCCGGTTTTTAATAGTTTCAGCGAATGCTGGGAATGGAACAGGAACCCGAATTCCGATTTAGAGATTGCTGAATGGAGAGAGTTACTCTCTTTGCTTCAGAACGATGTTTTATCTGGCAATCGGGACAAATGGGAGTGGATCGGCGGCAAGAACAAAGATTTTTCGGTTAAGGTTGTTAAGGATTTCAACAGAAGTGGCGATGATCACAGCAACAATTTCGTTTTCATTTGGTCTAAATGGGTTCCGAAGAAGTGTGATATTTTTGTTTGGAGAGCCGAAATGGGAAAAATCGCTACCATTGATGCTTTGATTCATCGAAATTGTTATACCGGATTTAATTTGTGTCCTTTATGCAGGGATACTGCGGAATCTGCCGATCATTTGATGTGTTCCTGTTTGGTGGCGTCAAATATATGGCTCTTGATTAGCAGGTGGTGCAGAATGAGTCCGATCTTCGCCTTCTCAATTCGAGATTTGCTGTCCATACACGACTACTCCGGTTTACAGAAGGTTTCCAAGGATGCTCTTCAAGGTATTATAATGGTGGGATGTTGGTGTATCTAGAAGGCTAGGAACGAGAAGAGATTCAAAAACAACACTAAAGACATTGCGGATATCTTTCAGGACGTTAAAGTGTTGGGGTTCCTTTGGTATCGTAATAGATCTAGAAATAGAGGTATTTCGTGGGAAGATTGGTGTTCTTTTAAACTCATGTAATTTTTCTATTGTTGGTGTTTTTGGTTGTGTTTGGTTGCCCTCATTTTTGGGGGTGAGCTTGTGAATAAAAGTATACTTTAAAAAAAACAAATATGATTGACTGTATTAATGAAATAATTCCTAACATAATTACTTCTATTTTCTTATGAATTAATAAATCAACATTCACAAATAATATTTGGTTCTTTTGTATATGAAATTGAATTAAAAAAATCTTATGTATTCTAATCAGATCTTTTCTTTAATTGTAGTTTTCTAAACACATATAAATACTATGAACATTATTCTATGAGTAAACTGCTAAATTCGTCCCTGAGGTTTGACTAAAATTGCTAGATCAGTCCAAAATCAAGTTTTGTTGCTAAAACAGTCCCTGAGCCTAGTTTCTGTTGCTATTTCAGTCCAATTAATATGAGTTAATTGCTAAATTCGTCCCTAAGGTTTGACTCAAATTGCTAATTTAGTCCAATCATTTTCCCTTTCAATGGACTGAAATAGCAACAGAAACTAGGCTCAGGGACTGTTTTAGCAAACAAACTTGATTTTGGACTGATGTAGCAATTTGAGTCAAACCTCAGGGACGAATTTAGCAGTTTACTCTTATTCTGTAGAGGAAAATGTTAGTCATTTTCAAATGGCATCATTTATTTATTATTATTCTTTGATTATTTGATGAAGCAAAGTGGGGTGGTTGGATACTTTTCTATAAAAAAAAAAGAAAATGCTGTCATTTTAAAATATAAATATGCATTCTTTAGTTAAGTGAAAGTACTTTTAATAAAGTAAAAGTGGAGTCGAATATAAACATTAGCATTTGTTAATTTGGTAGTTGTACTTTTGTGAGATTTTAAAATTTTTAACAAAATCACAAAAATTTAACATGCATGTACAACAATTTTTTTTTAAATAACTGTATATTTGTCAAAAAGAAAAGTAAAAAAAAAAAAATCTGAAAGATCCCGAAATTCTTCAGGGTGAAACCAGCACCCCCATTCTCGAAATTGTTTGGCCCCATAACACACCCGTGGTGCTGCTGATTTCGGTACCGTATTACATCATTATATGTGAAATGTAATTTGAGTTCATTTAAATAAGAGTAAATTACAAGTTTTGTCCTTTATGTTTACACCCAATTGCAGGCGCTGTCTTTTCTTTCAAAATTTATAGGCGGTGCCCTTAACCTTTTAAAATCTTACACGTTATACCCTTTAGGCCAAACCCAGTTAGATTTTTTAGTTAAATATGATTGTTGTCATTTCACATTCTCAAGGGCTATTGTGTAAAGAACTTTTATTAAGGGACTATTTTGTAACAACCTAAAAATAAAAGGATTATATAATCATATGCATATCTGATGAACACCTTCATTGTTGATAGTGTGTGCCTGTATGTCATCAACTCAAGCATAATTACATGGAATATATTACAAGGATCTTCACCGATGTTTTCCAGTGATCCAAATCTCTAGATCTGTGATGAACAAGCATCACCCAAATCACCATAAACTTGGTTCAACTGTCTCTCTCACTAAAGACTTCACCCACCACCACTATCAACCCACCACCACCCCCTCTCTCTACCACGCTCTTTCTCTCTCAACCACCATCACCACCCCCAAATCACAACCGCACCAACCACTACTGCTAAACCCAAATCACCACTGCATATCAACCACCACTGTTAAACCACCATCACCACTAATAAACCCAAATCAAAACCGTACTCAACTCTCTCTCTCTCTCTCTCCTCTCTCCAGCCTCAAGATGACCGCCTACCCTGCCACCAGCCACCACTGCCTTCACCCTGCCACCACCGCCTTCACCTGCTACCACCCTCCACCACTGTTATCACCCTAACCCTCCACCGCCGCCCTAAAACCCACCACCAAATCCGGCGTAAAACCCACCACCCATCTCCGTCGCCCTAAAACCCACCACCAAAAATCGATTCCGGTAACCATCCACCTTACCGTCTCCTCCATCCACCATTTAGAAGAGAGAAGAGAAGAGAAGAGAGAGGGAGATTAAAATGTAGAAGACTATTTTGTTTTTATTATCATAAACTTTTCATTATTTACAATATAGTCCCGTAAAATAAGTTTACTAAAAAATAGTCTCTAAGGAGGTGAAATGTCAAGAATACCCTCATGTGCAAGGCACATGATAAGATTTAACCAAAAAATCTAACTGGGTTTGGCCTAAAGGACATAACATGTAAGATTTTGGAAGGTTAAGGACACCACCTGTAAATTTTTAGAAAAAAGGACAGCGCCTACAATTTGGTGTGAAAATAAAGGACAAAACTTGTAATTTACTCTTTAAATAATGACTTAACATTCTTCGTATGCCCATTTAGAACAGGGAGATCAAATGTAAAAATCAATTTAACTTATTGTTTCTTTGTGTTATTCCTGACTTTTATTTTTGAATATTTTTTAATGGTAGTGCTTATTTACTCCTAATTTATACTAAGGGCATGTTTGGATGGGCTTCTCAAAACAACTTATTGGCTTATTGACTTATCAAGAAGCCAATAAGTTGTTTTTGTGTTTGGATAGACTAAAAGGACTTTTGGAAATAGCTTTTTGCAAAGAAGGAAAATCAGATTTTGAAAAGCCAAGATTTCATGACTTTTGGATCCAAAAGTGACTTTTCAAAAATGAATTTACTAAATTACCCCTTCTTTACCCCCTTATATTTAAAAGAATGCCCATTTTAGTCATTTTACACCAATAAGCTAATCCAAACACTTTTTTAAAAAACTCCTTTTCAAAAAGTCCTTTTCCCAAAAGTCCTTTTCCCAAAAGTCTTTTTTAACTCTAATAAGCCCATCCAAACATGCCCTAAATTTAATCCTAAACTACTTCTTACTTGGGATTGAACCAAAAACCTCCCATTAAAAGATAAAAGTCTCTACCAAGTGGCTAGCCCCACATTGACTGTTATTCCCATCTTCATACATTCTTTTAGCCCACATTCAGACCCCGATCACATATACACTTCCAAACCTTAGCTAATCACAATATATAAATTAGATCATTATATTACTTTTTTGAAAATTTTTAAACATATTTCCCCTATATTATTTAGCAAAATACTTTGCACGCACAAACTTACTGTTCAATTTTCCTCACATCTTATTTGTCCAGCTGTTTCATTTCCTTTTGTCCTATTTGTCCACTATAGTCTGTCATTAATTGTATAGCCTCACTAGAAAAACAAAAACCACCACCACCATAGTTGATTAACTGCACCAAGGCGGTGGCTAGGGTTTCGACGACTGAGAGCAAGGGTGGTGTTGAAATCATACGACGTTTGTTTTTTTGACCAATCGTCGGAAATAGGGACAGATCTGGTAGCAGCCGGAAAAGACAAGCGGTGTGGTGGTGGGAATTTTTTTTAGAAACGGTGTATTTTGAATATATATTTAGGATAACGGGGAAGTCAAAAAAAAAAAAAAGGTTTTTGGTGTATCCTCTATTAGGAATAGCGGATTAGGAGGAAATTAAATTGAGTTGCAGCAATGCTCAGATAGGTGTCAGGTGGGTGTCAGATGTTTTTCTAATCCTCTATTCTCAATAGAGGATTAGGAGGAAACACTTAACCATGGTTCAAGCCTCACCCGAGACCAAACATAAGCCAGTTAAAAACCTAAACCCAGTTAGAAAACTTAACCTAGTTAACTCAGTCGAATGTTAAGAACAACCAACAAAACAATTGGGTATCCTCATTGTTTGACAACACTCCTGATAGTAATATGATTCCTGTGATGTACTCAGACCAGCCGGGACCCTTCCAGAATTACGAATATACCGGTCTTAGTGTACAACATCCGCGTTACCAGCATATAAGTCCGGTTCCAATAAGCTTGGACCTACATCTGAGTCAACCCGAAGGCTCCAGTCCACCAAATGATAATGAACCGGAAGAACCAGAACCAAGACGTGTACAACCACAAAGACATCCAAAACCAGTCGGTTGTGGCACCGGTGGCTGTCTCATTCGCTATCCACATAGGCATTAAATAATTAGTTAGATTGTACCGCTTTAATTCAGTTTATGTAATCGATTAGTCCATGTTTCACGTTTTTCATCTTATAATTTATCATTTTATTTTATTATTGTTAATTATAATATTTAGTTAGGGTTTGAAACATTAAAATAAATTAATTAGAGTTAGGTTTCGAACAATATTATTTAACAAAATATTATTAAATGGGTTTGAAACATTAAAATAAATTAATTAGAGTTAAGTTTTCTAACTGGGTTTAGGTTTTTAACTGGCTTATGTTTGGTCTCAGGTGAGGCTTGAACCATGGTTAAGTGTTTCCTCCTAATCCTCTATTGAGAATAGAGGATTAGAAAAACATCTGACACCCACCTGACACCTACCTGAGCATTGCTGCAACTCAATTTAATTTCCTCCTAATCCGCTATTCCTAATAGAGGATACACCAAAAACCTTTTTTTTTTTTTGACTTCCCCGTTATCCTAAAAATATATTCAAAATACACCGTTTCTAAAAAAAATTCGTGGTAGTGGTGGTGGACTGGTGATCAGGTAAACATGGAGGGTTTAGTCGCCAACATTGTAGTATCTGATAGAAAGTTTCTAGACAGGGTACCGACGGTTTATCTTCGACGGAAAAGACTGAAAGGGGATCAAGGAGTTCATTTTCATGGGAGGGTGGTGACGGAAGGTTCAAGCGATTGTGGTGATGGTCAAATCTGGTAGCAATCGCGTAAGATGAGCGGCGTGGTGATGATCCGGCAACGATCTGGCAGATCGGTGTCCACCTTTCTCTATCCCACACGAGGTAGAAAGAGAGGGATAATGGTGAACAAAGAGAAAGATATTGAGGTGTGTTTGGGTTATAGAGAGAGAAAGAGTGTACTCTCTGTTATCACTTTTTATAAATACATAATCTTTCCTACTTTTTGATTGTTAATGCCATGAAACTAAATTTTGATTTACGTGAAGCTTTAAGTCCGGGTGAGAAATAGAAAATAAAAATGCGAGTGTACGTGAACGAGCAAATAAATTGTTTGTATGAAAAAGTAGTTATCCATGGATTTAGTTTATGATTTAAATAACTGTCTCAACCTTTTCATCCATATTATTGCGAACAATTTCATTCTACCTTATTAGTTAATACTTATTCACATATACAAAACACAACAATAGTTTCCTTAAAATACAATATTAATCATTTACCCCATCTAATATTTTTACGTAATTTGTGTTTTGTTATGTATTACAATACATACATACATATATATATTTTTAATTTTTTGCGAGTCTAGACGTGACAATGCACGTACATGATTCGGTGATTTTAGGTTTACTATCTGTTCGGTCTAATGGCCCCCGCGGCAAAGCGCGGGTTCTAGATTCTAGTATTATAAATAATAAAACTAATCTTTTGTCTATCCATTTAATTGCTAGTTT
The DNA here is from genome assembly GCA_030545235.1 of Helianthus tuberosus. Taxonomy (NCBI): domain Eukaryota; kingdom Viridiplantae; phylum Streptophyta; class Magnoliopsida; order Asterales; family Asteraceae; genus Helianthus; species Helianthus tuberosus. The sequence goes on from CM060443.1 coordinate 64,732,281, forward strand.
TTTTTTATTTTTATTATATACAATTATTATTTCTAAAGGTTTTTTTTGGAGCTGCTAGTGTGTGTTTTTTTTTTTTGAAAATCTATATTATTGATAATTAGGCCTTGTGTTATGGGTCATCGGGGCTCCTCGAGGGAGCTGAAGGGACACCGCACCACCTCCCCTTTCCCATTCATTTCCTTGGTGACTATAAGTATTACCTCGCCCTCTTCGGTTTATCTCTCTTTTCTTTCTCCATTGTTATTTAATATTTAAAAATATAGAAAAGAGGGTTGAGATCAGAGTATAACACGGGTTTAGGAATGGTAATGTGATACTAAGATAACAATTTAAACATTATAAATAAACAACAAGTTTTAGCTTAGTTGGTTGTACTCTTAGCTTTGGGTGATTTTCAAAAAAAAATTGAATTATGTGGTTTTAAATGTTTATAAATTAGAAAATGAAGTACATTATTAATAAACTAAAATATATATAGTCTATTATTTCTCTCATATTTGTTACATATATGTAATTAATAATAAATAAAATGTAAAACAAAGAATTATAAAACTCAACATATAACTTTATGTTTTAGAATATACTTATGCAATTATAATTAAATATAACTAGGATTGCAACCCGCCGCAATGCGGCGAGAATTCTTTAGCTATAACTAACTCGATCTAGGACCCGCACGTTATGTTAAACCTGTCAAACGGAGAAAAAATAGACGATGTAAAAACGTTCACCCACACACGCACGTTGCGTCGTGTTAACTCGCAAAATAACCAAGGTTTACTTTTTTTTTTAATTAACTACAAATTTTGGGCCTAATTCTTATTTGTCGCCCGAGGCCTAAATTCTTTTAAGATTTTTCGGGGACAGCTCTGATATGGTTAACACATCACATAACGCTTGGACTAATCCGTTCGATATTTGCGAAGTATCCGCGCCGCAACGCGCGCGGATCTTATTACTAGTTATAGATAAAAAGAGAAAGAAAGTGTATAACACATGGCATAATAAAAGAAATAACTTTTCTCTTTTCCATCATTGACTTTCTTTTTCTTTTTGATTAATTTAGAAAAAGAAGGTACAATTTCTATTAAATTTTAGGGTAAATTACTTTTTGAGTCCCTGTGTTTTATGGGTTTTAACTAGTTGAGTCCAAAAGCAAAAAGTTTAACGACCTGAGTCCCTATAAGCATTTTCTTTAACCATTTGAGTCCAAATTTCTAACCTCATCCATCAAATCTGTTAACTATGAGGGTAATTTGGTCATTTACACACAAAGTACAACTCTTATATGCACAACAGTATAAGAAACAAGTCTCTAATGCATAAACTTTTAATTTAATATATAATATATATAAAAATAATTAGATATATATAATAAAACACACACACACCAGCATCTCTCATTTTTACAGAGTCCCCTCTCTTTCTCTCTAAACACCTGCACAACCACCATCCCCACCACCACCACCTCCAAACACCCACCACCGCCACCTCCATACACCCACCACCACCGTCATGTCCCTAACAATCAAAATCACACATCCAAATGAATGCAACATAAAATGCATTCTGGCAATTCTTCAGCCTTGGATCCAAGTTGTAATTTTAGGCTAAAAAAAACTACATAAAAATTGATGATTTCTTTTGAAATACCAACCTGAATGGTGAGCCCGAAATCAAGGGTACAATGCTTCAAACGATCTCGAAATGCTACAAACACCTCGTTTTTACCCAATCAATTAAAACAAGAAACCGGATATTCGGTTTGAACACAATATCACCTCGTTTTTACCCAATTTCTACATCTCAAACCTTCCTCTCCTAGAAAACACTCAATCTTCTTCCTCGGCCTGGTTCTGTGCTCTTCGGATTCGTCTCGCCGGAACCGTGTATCTCCGACCAGATGCATCCCTCTTCCTCAATGACTAATCGGGTAAAATATTTGATACCTGTTACTCATCTCTTGTCAGCCAACCCAATGGATTTGCTCGCATCGACGCACGAGGAATAGAGAGGGAGATAACCTTCAGTTCTCGAATCTTCATCTTTCTAACTCCGATTCTACACCACATCGAGACCCATTTCAGGTAATCCCTCGCTTCTTTTGTGGGTTTGGTTGAGATTGAAGTGAGGAGTTTTCCGGCAATAGAGATGGGGTGGTTGTGGAGATGAAGGGAGGGTTTGAGGTGGCGGAGGTGGTGGGGTTTGGGGTGGAACGGTGGTTGTTATCGCGAGTTTGTGGTAGTGGTTGGTTGTTTGAAGACAGTGTAGATAAGGGTATAGAAGATAAGATTATTTATTTTTTAATTATAAGGGTATTTTGGTCATTTAACAATACTTAACCAAAAAATTCTAACAATGTTAGAAATTTGGACTCAAATGGTTAAAGAAAATGCTTATAGGGACTCAGGTCGTTAAACTTTTTGCTTTTGGACTCAACTAGTTAAAACCCATAAAACACAGGGACTCAAAAAGTAATTTACCCTAAATTTTATAAATAATTGTATTTTAGTATTCATATAAATTTCTTAAATATATTGTGTAATTAATTTATTACTGTTAATAAATAAGTATTTATGAGTTTGTATATGTTTGGAATTTTTAAACCTAATACTCATTTAGAGTATTTTTGTAATACATATTGGGCTATATGACATTTAATTAATAAACTAGAGTTAATTACACCGTTAGTCCTTGTGGTTTAGGAAAAGTAACAAACTTAGGTACTAATAGTTTAAAGTAACAATCTAAGGTTTTAACTTTTGATTTTTTAACATCCTAGAGCCTTAAGGCTAATAGGTGTTAAATACTAACTGAAAACTTATGGTATTTTTGTCAATTAAAGGCGCATCAAAAACATCAAACACACTTTACAATCTGGATACAAACTAGCCTAGTATTTCATAGAGTTTTTTTTGAAGATAAATGACATAACGTGCAAAGTCATGAACATCCATCTTGTTAAATTCGCCTTTTTTGTGTTTGAAACCGAACCGAATTGTAATTCAGTTTTCGGTTTAGTCATGCCACCTCTTCTAAAGCCGAGCTTTCACAACCGCTTTCCTAGCCAAGCCGACCACACCGATCAACTCTGGATACAAACTCTTCCTTATTTCCGCATACACCTCACCATCCCACTTCCGTTAAACATAACTAGGGTTGAGCAATTTACGGTTCTAAACCGCCAGAACCAGGGAACCGAACCAGAACCGTCAGATCCGAACCGTATTGTTGTATTTAGGGTCCGGTTCCGGTTCTTAAGTTTGGGAGAAAACGGTTCCCGGTTCGGTTCCCGTTATAACTGACGGTTCTATTTAAAGAACCGCTAGAACCGGTTTGGGTTTAAATTTAAATAATATATTTTAAAACCCTATTAATTCATTTAAACTTTAAATGTTATATTTAAAAAATGTATCTAGTATTAACGAATATAAAAATAGTTTCGACATAATGTTTAAATAAAGTTTTTGTAATGGTTAACTAAAACTTTTGTTTTTTCACATTGTATACTGTCGGTTTAAAACATTTTATTATTGCAACTTTTACTCTGATTAGTTTGAATTTTGGATGTTGCAACTCTTAGGTATATGTTTTAAACAGTTTATTGTTTTAATTGTTTTTCATTTTGTTGTTAGTTTTAGGATTTAATTGACAACCGGTTCTGGCAAGAACCATTTAGGCGAGAACCGTTCAACCCGGTTCCGAACCGAACCGGAACCGTTAGAATATGGTTCGGTTCGGTTCCGGCTCTTATATTTAGAATTAAACAGTTCCGGTTCGATCCCAGTTTGGTTCGGTTCGATCTGGTTCTGAACCGTTGCACCACATAACATAAGTTAGGTTTTGAATTAGAGCACGATCCATTAAGTAATGGGCCAGATTAGATTAGTTCCCTAGTTGTTAAATCCGAATTCAGCCCATTAATAATAAGTAGTGTGAAACAAGGTCACTTGGAATTAACAATTCATTAAGTCAATTATTGCAAATTAAAGTTTATATTTTTCATCGTGGATTACAGATCAGATGCATTTTGGCAACTGCTACAGATCAGATCTATTTAGTCTACAGGTTACCGATCAGATCTAATTCATTCACAAATTTTCTTGTTATACAGAGTTTCCTCCATCACCAATCACCACATACTAATTAACAATGGCTGAAACCATTGCCTCTGAAATCCTGAAAGCCGTTTTGAAAACCCTGGCCTCTGAAGCCTTTAAGACATACGATCGGTCCAAAGGAATTCATTCAGAGCTGAAGAAACTAGAAACCACATTGATAAAGATCCAGTCTCTGCTTAATGCTGCTTCTCAGAAGGAAACAACTGATGAAGCTGTTAAACAGTGGCTGAATGATCTCCAACACTTGGCTTACGATGTAGATGACGTGCTTGATGATTTGGCAACTGAAGATACGCGTCGTAAGCTCAATCAGGAATCTGGAGCCATGACCAGCAAGGTAAGAAAGCTCATCCCAGCTAGTTTCACAAATTTATCACTAAGTCAAAGGATGCATCCCAAGTTAGATTATATAACCGCCAAATTTGAAGATCTAGAAAAGGAGAAGGATCGTCTAGGTTTGATTAATCTAAAAGATGAAAAACCTAAAAGACCTTATCAGACCTCTTTGTTAGATACATCTCGTATTGTTGGAAGGCAGGAGGAAATAAAGGAATTGCTAGCGAAGCTATTTGAGAATGGGTCATGTACTCAGAACTTTAGCATCGTGCCCATAGTTGGTATGGGTGGGTTAGGGAAAACCACTCTAGCAAGAATTTTGTATGATGATGCGGAAGTTAAGAAGCACTTTGAACTCAAGGCTTGGGTTAGTGTCTCAGATCAGTTTGATATCTTTAATATAAGTAAAGTTATCTTACAATCTGTGAAAGGGGAAGGCAACGAATTCACAGATCAAAATCTCCTTCAAGTAGCTCTAAAAAATCAACTTAAAGATAAAAGATTCTTGATAGTATTAGATGATGTTTGGAGTGAAAGTCATGAGGATTGGCAGACCCTAGTGAGCCCATTTAAAGAGTGTGCCGCTGGAAGTAAAATTATAATGACAACTCGAAAGGTGCAATTGCTCACAAAGCTAGGTTATGTTCATCTAAACCATGTGCAGACTCTGTCACATGATGATGCTGTTTCCTTATTTGCCCAACATGCGTTGGGTGCAGATAACTTTGATTCACATCCAGTTTTAAAACAATATGGTGAAGGCATTGTGGAAAAATGTGATGGCTTACCTTTGGCTTTAACAGTACTTGGAAGGTCATTAAGAACAAAGAATGAAGAAGAAGAGTGGAAGGAGCTGTTGAATAATGAGATTTGGAGGTTAGGTAAAAAAGATGAGATTGTCCCAGCTCTTAGACTGAGCTACAATGATCTTTCTGCATGTTTAAAGCAGTTGTTTGCATATTGCTCCTTGTTCCCCCAGGACTATATGTTTGACAAAGACGATTTGATTTTACTGTGGATGGCGGAAGGTTTTTTGAACACGTCATCTTCAAACAAGTCAATGGAACGGTTAGGTGTGGAGTATTTTGAAGAGTTGTTGTCAAGGTCAATGTTTCAACATGCACCTAATAACAAATCTTTGTTTGTGATGCATGACTTGCTGAATGATTTGGCCACATCTGTTGCTGGAGAATTCTTTTTAAGATTAGACATTGTGAAGGTGAAGGATTTTAGGAAGGAAGCCTTGGAAAAGTATCGCCATATGTCATTTGTTCGTGAGGAATATGAAGCTTACTCGAAGTTCAAGCCCATCAAAAGTGCTACAAGTTTGAGAACTTTCTTAGCAGTGTCCGTTGAACTGGAAGATAGTTGGGAAGAGTTCTACTTATCTAGTAAGATTCTGGTTGACTTACTTCCGGAATTACCATTTTTAAGGGTTCTAAGTTTAAATGGTTATTTCATCAGTGAAGTACCAGAGACCATCGGCAGTTTGAAGCACTTGCGGTACCTTAATTTATCTTGTACTTTAATCACATGTCTACCAGAAAATGTCGGCAATCTCTATAATTTACAATCATTAATCCTTTATAGATGTAACCGTCTAAGTATGTTGCCCATAAACTTCTCAAAGCTTAAAAACTTGCGGCATCTGGATATTAGGGATACTCCGCTTTTGAGTAAGATACCCTTAGGGATTGGCAAGCTGAAAAGCTTACAAACTCTCTCCAAGATCATTATCGGTGGAGATAATGGCCTTGCAATAGCCGAGCTTAAAGACCTCACAAATCTTCATGGGCAGACTCACATCAAGGGGCTGGAAAAAGTGGAAATAGCGTCGCATGCATCTGAGGCAAACTTATCGCAAAAAAGGCTAAGCGGTTTAGAACTAGAATGGAGTGACGTGTTTAATGATTCTAGAAAGGAATCTCTGGAAAAGGAGGTCCTCGATGCGTTGAAGCCTCATAGTGAGAGTTTGATAAAGCTTGGAATAGTGTCATATGGGGGTATAGAGTTTCCTGATTGGGTTGGGGATACATCGTATCTTAATCTGATTAGTGTGTCTCTACGTGGCTGTAAAAATTGTACATCTTTACCACCACTTGGGCAGTTGCCCTCACTTAAGGAGTTGTATATTGAAGACATAAATGAGGTGAAAGCTATGGGTTCAGAGTTAATTGGGACCAGTCATGCATTCACATCACTTGAAGTTCTTGAATTACGGAATATGAAGAGGTTGGAAGTATGGTCAACTCGTATTGAGGTCGTGTCGTTTCCATGCCTTAAAAAGCTTGTTATTAGAGGTTGTCCTAATTTGGTTCAAGTGTCACCTGGAGCACTGCCCTTATTGAATATTCTAGAAGTATCTGAATGTGAGAGTGGTCTATTGAGAAAGCTGTTTCAAGTTGCTTCATCAGTCAAGGAGTTGAGAATAGAATTTATGTTAGGGCTTAGTGATGTGGCGTGGAGAGGTGTTATTGAGTATCTTGGAGAAGTTGAAGACTTATTTATAACCAAATGTAACGAAATAAGATACTTGTGGGAATCAGAAGCAAAGGCGAGTAAGGCTCTTACAAAGTTAAGGAAGTTGAGAGTACATGAATGTCAAAATATGGTGAGACTTGGAGAGAAAGAGGAGGATTGTGGGAGCAACCTCCTAACAACTCTTGGGTTCTTATGGATAAAAGGTTGTCGGAGTATGGAGCATTGTAGGTGTCCAAATAACACTGAGATTTTGGTCATCGGTGAATATACTTCCATTACATCTGCTTCATTCCCCACAACAAGAGAGCAGAAGTTCAAATCACTTGAAATTGATTCTTGTGACAAACCATTAGAAAAGGAGTTTGGAGGAGATAACACTAGGGTTGTTATCAATAACACAAGCATCCCAAAGCTTCAATATGTATTGTTATACCTCTTGCCAAATCTGACAACAATCATTGAATTGAGTCACTTTATTCACCTCACCTACCTGGTAATTTTTGAATGTTCAAATATGGAGTCATTTCCAGATCACGAGTTGCCTAATCTCACCTCCTTAACATCTCTGCATATTACTGATTGCCCAAGTGCAGATGCTTCCTTTCCTCGTGGGTTTTGGCCTCCCAAACTGCAAACCCTTGTAATTGGGGTGTTGAAGAAGCCCATCATAGAGTGGGGACCACAGAATTTCCCAACCTCACTTGTCAACCTAGCATTAAAATGTGGAAAGTCAGAAGAAGATGATGTGAGCAGGTGTAGTCAGTTGTCTCATCTTCTTCCTTCATCTCTTACTTCTCTTAGGTTATTTGGATTTAAGAAACTGAAATCAGTTTCAGTGGGACTCCAACACCTTATCTCCCTCCAACATCTCTCGTTATGGGTTTGCCCAAAGATGAAGCATCTACCAGACATTCTGCTGCCTTCACTTCTAAGTTTAAGAATCATCAAATGCCCAAATCTAGAAGGAAGGTGCAGTAGAAGAGGCTCCTATTGGTCCCGCATCTCTCATATCCCCTGCATCAGAATAAACCCAGAAAACTTGTCTATTATAGAGCTCCCGAAAAACTGTAAGCAATATTTCAATAGAAGTGCATTATTACTTCAATAAAATAGTAGTGTGTTTGAATATCAAGTTAAACACATCACAACCTGTTTAAAGGCAAATGGGTCCACTGGACGGGTTTTTCATTAAACTGGTGCTCTTTTTACGATTTTATATTTTTGCAAAATTGTTGTGAAAATAAAATTTATTTTGTCTTTTTATGTTTTGCAAAATTGTTGTGACAATATTTGTATTGGATTGATGTCAACAGAATTCAGTTGATATATTCAAATATTTACAGCAACATTTTTCGTGTCTATCATTGTTACAAAGAATCACTCAAATCAAAGATGAACATAGAGCAATATCATGACATGTTTATGAGCAACAAAACTGACAGTATTTCGCTAAACATCGTTCACTAAATGACACCTTTTTAGTAGTGATACTGTTAAATTGTAGCTCCTAGCCTCTTAAACCAACTTACTTTGAGATAATTGAAGCCATGTGTTAGAATAGGCCTGCATAATTTCACAATCCCATCACTTGTGAGCCTCTTATTCATCTAGATTTCCAAAGTAAAGTAATGCTGTCAAGCAAATGTACTTCTATATAGTAACTGTTTTTTTTTTTTGGTAAGATTATTTGTTGGTACCGCATCTTAGGTCTGGTTGGTTGGATACATAATGCAGGTCAACCGTGATCTAAATCGATGGCTGCTAACCATATCAGATGTACAGTTCACTGACCCCTTTGTTTTGTCTCCATTTCAGTAAGAGAACGGATGTTGTGATGGAGATGTGTGGGGATGATTTATACCACATTCTTGTGGAGTGAGCGGAGATGCTATCCGAGTTCTGAATCAGCTCAAATCTGAATCACAGGATTTCAAAGAAATTAATGAGATTGAAGGTAAGCATACGTATACGCATAATTGATACTAAATGAACTTGCTTAATGATTTTCTTTCATTTTTTAATAAACTTATAGAGAAATCCTTACAAATGCTTCTCTTATGACTTGCCAAAACCGACAGGCAGAGAAGAACGAGCTTTGTGGAGAAAAACTTGTTTTGAAGGCGGAAAAAGCAAAAAATGGAGCCGCAGGTCAAATCCATGATGCCTGGATTAAGACACCACATCCGGCTGCATGTCAGGCTGAAGGAACCAAGATGCCCGTTTTTCCAGGCTATGGTTACATTCCAATGTGGCAGTATATTTACCACAAACAACGTGTGATACATCTCATGATCATGAGCTCTGGCCACCTGCTGCTTAATAACCGAACCAATGAGAAAATTGTTACCTCATTGTCGTTTTTAAATAGAAATGCTTAGTTGGATTTTGCGTTATAATCACTCTTTACTCTACCATTATGCTTATAGAGCTCTTTGTTGGATTTTGCGTTATAAATAAAAAACGCCCTTTAATCTTTTTATCCTATTGTAGTTTGAATCTATCTTCATAATATGTATATGCTTCGTTCCCTCGTGGGTATCTTTGTATGACTGAACTGTAACACTATTATTTCAATAAAGTGCAAAAGATAGTATGAGTGATTATGTTCAAATCAAGAATCACTTCAATAAGATTATCTACCTATGGTTGTACTTGTAACTGTTGTCACATACAATTTATATCCTCTTGATGCTTTCAAAGGTATAGATAATATATGCAAGAAATCCATTCAGATTCCTAATACTAATGCCCATCATGGAGGATTTTGGCAGAATAATCACTAGTCAACATAAAATATTGACTGTTAATATATGGAATGCATAATGACGGTATCTTCAAGTATAAAAAGAAAAAGTTAGCGATAGAGAAATTATCATGTTCCATATTAATCTAAGGGTTTGTTTGGTATGAGGTAATGGAATGGACGAGTGAATGGAATGGGCAAAGGAATGGAATGGGTAAGGGAATGAAATGGGTCATTGCCATTCCATGGTCATGTTTGGTTAACCTATGGGAATGGAATGATACATTACTTTGTGTTGTTTGGTATGCAAAAAAAGACGAATGAATGGAATACAATTCATTGAAAATGACAACAATACCCTTGCCTCAAAATAAAGAAAAATTAATAGTTTTCACAAAACTTTTCCATTAAAAATTATAATAAATATATATTATGAGAAATAGAATATATTTAACTGACATAATTCAAAATTTATTCAAAAGTTTCCAACCAAAATAATTAAAAATCATCCAAGATTTGCAAATTAAAAAAAAAAAAAAAAATCCAAAAGTCATCGTATATCACGTCAAGCAATATCTTCAAGCATAGTCTTTACCCATCCAAATTTGCGTTCTTCATCAACCTTAAAAAAGATTACCATCAACTCTTCATTGTCTTTACACGCGACTCTATATGTGGCTTTGCTTTTATGCCAGCTCCGGGAAGTGATATTGCTAGGTGTCGTTCAGCTGTAAATGTGTGCAAAAAATGAAAAACGCAGCTACAAATATGATTAAAAATAGTATAAAACACAGCTGTACATGTGTAGAAAAGGGGTATAAAACGCAGCTGCAAATGTGTAGAAAAGGGGTAGAAAACGCAGCTATAAATGTGTAGAAAAGGGGTAGAAAACACAGCTGTAAACGTGTGCAAAAAATGAAAAACGCAGCTACAAATATGATCAAAAAACTGTATAAAACGCAGCTGCAGATATGATCAAAATGGCCGCAAAACGCAGCTGCAAATGTGATCAAAATGGCATCATTACATTATGTTTATTTGACCTTTTGTTTTCAAAATTCTTAAGTAAATGAAAATGATCTCCTAAAAAATTAGGCTCTTGTGAAAAATTACTACATAAAGAATACTAACTGTTCATCTCAGACTAAGAATATCATCTTTGACCGTATTTAGATGCACTAAAGATTTGGTCAAGAAAAATATTACAAATAACCAACATAATTAAAGGTGTTGAAGAGGATTTTAATAAAAACACGTATAAACTAAAAGGATCAAAAGTCTAATAATAGACCAGACGCAACGTGCATCTCAATTCACTCCATATTTCATAACATATATGAAGAGGGTTCGTCTTGCAATAAATCAAAAAATTTCAAATGGTCCTTATTTATACTTTTTCTTAGAAACTAGCACAATTGATCGAAAAGGGCATAAAACGCAGATGGTCAGAGACCGGGTGAAATTCTGTCATACAAAGGCGATATGAAAAGAGGGGAACAAATTAACAAAACTTCTCCTTAGGATCTGTCTAAACATATTTATACGATCTCGATGCTCAAGCATACGTTTACTTGACCTTAATCATCAAATTACCAAACAATTCAACCTATAATTTCAAATTTATCATATCTACATGTTGTTTATACACGAAGAAAAGGATTTCGGAATACGATTATTCAACCTAAATCATCAAATCACCAAACAAGTCAATTTAACTTCAAATTTCTCATATCTACCTGTAGCTTATACACCAAGAAAAGGATTTACACCTACTATTATATTTGACCTATTCAACTTTAACTTCAAATTTCTGATATCTACATGTTCTTTGTACAGAAAAACTATTATGTGGCCTAAATCATCAAATCACGTAATAATTCAGTTTCAATCTCGTATATCTCATATCTACCAGTTGTTCATACACGCAGAACAGGATTTTTTTATTACGATTATTTGACTTAATCAAATCACCTACTTCAACTTCAACTTCAATTTCAAATTTCTCATACCTACCGGTTGTTTATACACGAAGAACAGCCTTTATACATACGATTAAGTCAAAATAACGAGACAAGTGAAAGTTTAGGATGATAAAATCACAAGAATTGAACAAATAAATATACAATTTACCTGATTTCGTGTCTGATGACGAAAATCACAACGAACTGGGCAAATTAGGGTTCCAGAGGAGTGAGGTTCTGCTCTATGAAGATGGCGATATATATAACCAAAATCATAATCCATTCCTTGTTTAGAGGAAGTGCAAATCAGATATCGATAGGTAAACAACCTTTTGTTATTGAACGAATGAAAAAAAAGCTGGGGGTAGGCCAGGAATAGATTTCAATGATTTCAGAAGGAACAGGAGTATGTAATGCTTTATTCCATTCACATATCAACAAAACACTTCTTTTTTTATTAGCCCTTGAATAGATTATTCCATTCCATCCTCCATTATGTTATACCAAACACTACCTAAGAGTTATGTTGTTCAGAATTGTATATTTCAAGCATATATTTTTTTTGAGATTTAAACGCGTGTTTGCAAATTGCGGATACTAATCTAAAAGGGGCAATTGCATATTTCACCTTATAAATCTTTTTAATTGCATATCTACCCAATTTAAAACTAAAATTGCATATATCCCCTTTCTAAACTAATAAAATTGCAAATTTACCCATTTTGATTTATTTTATTAAAAATAAATTTTATAATGACTATTTTACCCTTAATTTTACTAAACTTAAATATTTACCCATTTTTACCGGTTTGGTTTTTATGTCTTTTTCACTAATTGTTTTTGTTACTTTTGCCAAGTTTTTTTTACGTTTTTTCCTTATTGTCAACTATCACGAGCTAAAATTACAATCATAAAAAAAAGTAATACTAATTTAAATGGAAAAAAAAAATCAAATGCTAAAACTTTATGCCAGCACCAAAAATCAACATAACACAATTTATCAATATACAGTGACAAAAGTTAAAAACACAAATTGATGGAGCTTTGCAGAGCATACCATGATAATGTATATGTTATGTATCTAAATTTGTTGTGTAATGAACGATTACACCACATATATACTAAAGATCTAAACAAACGGAGATGATTAATCATGTCGAGAAAAGTAACCTTTCAGTTGTAACCACTGATGAGTATGAATAAATAAGCAAACCACCGTTTGAGACTAAACAAGATAAACAGCTGATGGCATTCTAAGCACTGCTTGTGTTCAAACACTGATGGTGGTTAACAGCTGATAGCAACAACTGATGATGGTAAACAGCTGCTGCTGAAATAAGCAGTATATAGTTAATCAGTGGTTTTACATGCTGTTGTGGATTGAGTCAGTGGTTGAGGTGATGAAGAGCAGTTGCTTAGATATAAGGTCTGATACTTACATTCTTGTAAGTTCAGGGGGTGTTTGTGAAAATTCTTACAACGGATAGTTGTAACTGAATTTTGAGTGTTTAGTATAAATAGGGGGTTTGTAGTAGATTGTAGATAGTTCATTACTTTCAATTTCTTTGTAATTTCTTTCTTTCTTGTAATTCGTTTTCAATTCAATAAGATTCAATCGTTAATCGTTGATTCTCTGGGTCAATTTCTGGGTTGTTTTCTCTAACAAGTGGTATCAGAGCCATTGGTGGCTCGATTAGAAGAAATTGACGTTCAATTCCGCAATCAGAGATCAAATATGGTGTCAACGAAGTTTGAATTGAAGAAGTTTGATGGGAGGAATGATTTCAGTCTATGGCGTGTGAAGATGAGGGCTCTTCTGGTTCATAATGGTGTGGTAGATGCGCTGAAAGGAGAAGATAAACTTCCTGAAGGCTTAACTGATAAAGAGAAGAAGGATATGCTCGAGAAGGCTCATAGTGCAATCATATTGAGTCTTGGTGATCGGGTTCTTCGTGAAGTATCAAAGGAGACGTCTGCTATAGGGATTTGGGCAAAGTTGGAGTCATTGTATATGACTAAATCTTTGGCAAATCGGTTGTATTTGAAGAAGAGGTTGTATACGTTTCACATGTCATCTGGAAAGAGTCTTGAAGATCATACAGATGAATTCAACAAGTTGATCTTGGATCTTGAAAATATAGAGGTGGTATTGGATGATGAAGATCAGGCCATAATATTTCTCACTTCTTTACCATCATCATATGAACACTTTGTGGATACATTGATGTATGGTAGAGATTCTCTATCTATGGAAGATGTATTATCTGCATTGAATTCAAAAGAATTGAAGAAGAGGTCAGATTCTAAAGAAGAAGGTGGAGATGGTTTGTTTGTGAGAGGAAGGTCAGATCAAAGGAATTACAGCAGTAGCAGCAGAAATTCCAGGTCAAAATCCAAGTCAAGATTCAAGAGGAGATGTTTTGTTTGTAATTCAGAGAAACATTTCAAGAAAGACTGTCCAGAATTCAAGAAAAGAAAAGGTGAAGGCAGTTATTCAAGAGGGCAAAGTAGTAATTACTCAAAGGGGCAGAGTAGTCATGTAGATTCTGATGATCAGTCAGAAGGTGGCTATGACAGTGCTGATGTGCTTGTGGTCACAAGTGAATGTAATCAAGAAAAATGGGTAATGGATTCAGGGTGTTCATTCCATATGACACCGCTGAAAGAAGCCTTCAAAGAATTGAAGATGGTGGACATGGGGTCTGTAAAGCTAGGAGATGACAGGCCTTGTCAGATTCTTGGCATTGGTACAGTCACAATGAAGACAGAATCTGGCACCACGTTTGATCTCAAAGATGTGAGGTATATCCCTGATCTTAAGAGAAGTTTATTATCTCTTGGTACTTTAGAGAAGATGGGATATCATGTTAGTCTTAGAGACGGAAAGGCCAGGGTCATAAAAGGGTCTATGGTGGTGCTCAGTGGTACTAGAATCAAGAACAACATTTACATGTTGGATTGTAAAGTTGTTGATGGAGTAGCTGTTGTAGCAAGTGAAGAAGGTGATGATGAAGCCCTGAAGTGGCATAAAAGACTTGGTCATATAAGTCAACAAGGCCTGATTGAGTTGTCCAAACAACAAGTTCTTGGTGATCTAAAGAACTGTGATATAAGCTTTTGTGAAAGCTGTGTTTTGGGCAAACAGAGAAGAGTAAAGTTCAGTAAGGGAAAGCATATTTCTAAGGGAGTCTTAGATTATGTTCACTCTGATCTGTGGGGGCCAGCAAGAACCGAAACTTTGGGGGGTGGAAGATACTTCTTGTCCATCATAGATGATTACTCAAGAAGAGTGTGGGTTTATGTGCTTAAACACAAAAATGATACTTTCAAGAAGTTTCAAGAATGGAAAGTATTGGTGGAGAATCAAACTGAGAGGAAAGTGAAGAAACTCAGAACAGATAATGGGCTGGAGTTTTGTAATCATGAGTTTGATAAATTTTGCAAAGAAAATGGTATTGCCAGACACTTAACCATTCCTGGTACTCCACAACAGAATGGTTTGGCTGAAAGAATGAACAGAACTTTGTTAGAAAGAGTGAGGTGTATGTTGGCAACCTCAGGTATGCCAAAGAAGTTCTGGGGTGAAGCTGTATCCACTGCAGCTTATTTGATCAATAGATGTCCTTCATCAGCAATTCAGATGAAGACACCTATGGAGATGTGGTCTGGTACTAAACCTGAGTTTGAAGATTTAAAAATTTTTGGGTCTTTGGTGTATTCTCATGTGAGTGATGATAAGTTGGATCCAAGATCTCAAAAGTGTGTAATGCTGGGATATACTGAAGGTGTAAAGGGATACAGGCTTTGGAGGTTGCAAAATCCAAAGGTGATAGTGAGCAGAAATGTTCAGTGCAGGGAGAATGTCCTGTACAAAGATGTTATGGAGTCAATAAACAGAAGTGTATCCAAGAAAGATGATCTTCAGTTTGAGGTGGAGCCAGTGTTAAGCAGACCAAAGGTGAATGTTGAAAGGTCTGATGCAACTCAAGGTGGAACAAGTCAAAGTGGAAGTCCTGTTTCAAATCAGGATGAGACAAGTCAAAGTGTACCAAATTTGGAGGATTACATTTTGGTGAGAGACAGGTCAAAAAGGAAAGCTGTGAAACCACTGAGATACAAAGATCAAGAAGATATTTTTGCAGTCGCTTTTGTAGCAGCAGAGAATGAAAACATCTATGAACCACTAACTTTTGAAGAAGCTGTTAATTCAGAAGATAATCAAAAGTGGTATAAAGCAATGGATGAAGAGATGGATTCTCTGTACAAGAATGGTACGTGGGAGTTGGTAAACAAGCCAAAAGACCAGAAGTTGGTGTCTTGCAAGTGGATCTACAAAATTAAAGAAGGTGTCAAACCAGGAGAAGGTCCAAGATACAAAGCAAGACTGGTGGCTAAGGGATTTACTCAAAAGGCAGGTGTTGATTACAATGAGATCTTTTCTCCTGTAGTCAAACATGTCTCAATAAGAGTTATCTTGTCGTTGGTTGCATCATTAGATCTGGAGTTGGAACAAATGGATGTGAAAACTGCGTTTTTGCATGGTAATTTGGAGGAGAAGATCTATATGGCACAGCCAAAGGGATATGAAGTTAAAGGCCAAGAAGATAAGGCATGTTTACTGAAGAGGTCCTTGTATGGATTGAAGCAGTCTCCCAGACAGTGGTACAAAAGATTTGATGAATATATAGTGGGCAGTGGTTTCAGCAGAAGTCCTTATGACAGTTGTGTGTATCATAGGGAGTTTGACAGGGGTAAATTTGTTTATTTACTCTTGTATGTTGATGATATGCTGATAGCTTGTGAAAGCAAAAGCCAAATAGAAGAAACCAAACAACTGTTGATGAGAGAGTTTGAAATGAAGGATTTGGGGAAAGCCAGGAAGATACTTGGTATGGAAATCCACAGGAACAGGGCAGAAAAGGTGTTAACACTATCTCAATCTTCTTATATTGAGAAAGTGTTGAAGAATTATGGAATGGGAGAATGTAAGCCTGTTACAACTCCTTTTGCAGCTCATTTTAATTTGTCAAAGAAAGATTGTCCTCAAACAGATGAAGAGGAAGAATACATGAGAAAAGTTCCATATGCAAACTCTGTTGGGAGTCTGATGTATCTCATGGTCTGTACAAGACCTGATATTGCATATGCTGTTAGTGTGGTGAGCAGATATATGGCTAATCCTGGTAAAAATCATTGGGCAGCAGTGAAGTGGATTCTCAGGTACTTGGCTGGAACAAAGAAACTTGGTTTAAAGTTTAGAGACCATGCTGAAAAGAAGGGGAACATGATCTGTGGTTATGTTGATGTTGATTTTGCTAAAGACAAAGATAATGGAAGATCAATAACAGGTTATGTGTTCTCAGTCATGGGGAATGTGGTGAGCTGGAAGTCTCAGTTGCAGCATGTTGTGGCACTATCCACAACTGAGGCTGAATTCATATCTTTAACTGAAGGGGTAAAAGAGTCTTTATGGTTAAAGGGTATGGTTGCTGATCTGGGAATCAGGTTGGATGGTGTGGAAGTGAATTGTGATAATGAAGGTGCTGTTCAGTTGTCAAAGAACAGTGTTTTTCATGAAAGAACCAAACACATCAATGTGAAAATGTTTTGGATTAGAGATGTGGTGGCTTCTAAGGAAGTGGTGGTCAAGTGGGTTGGAACAGATGTTAACCCAGCTGATGTAATGACCAAGGCTTTGCCAGGTGCAAAGTTTACATTTTGCTTTAACTCATTAAGTTTAGGTTAAACTGAATTGTTACTTAGGTGGAGATTGTCGAGAAAAGTAACCTTTCAGTTGTAACCACTGATGAGTATGAATAAATAAGCAAACCACTGTTTGAGACTAAACAAGATAAACAGCTGATGGCATTCTAAGCATTGCTTGTGTTCAAACACTGATGGTGGTTAACAGCTGATAGCAACAACTGATGACGGTAAACAGCTGCTGCTGAAATAAGCAGTATATAGTTAATCAGTGGTTTTACATGCTGTTGTGGATTGAGTCAGTGGTTGAGGTGATGAAGAGCAGTTGCTTAGATATAAGGTCTGATACTTACATTCTTGTAAGTTCAGGGGGTGTTTGTGAAAATTCTTACAACAGATAGTTGTAACTGAATTTTGAGTGTTTAGTATAAATAGGGGGTTTGTAGTAGATTGTAGATAGTTCATTACTTTCAATTTCTTTGTAATTTCTTTCTTTCTTGTAATTCGTTTTCAATTCAATAAGATTCAATCGTTAATCGTTGATTCTCTGGGTCAATTTCTGGGTTGTTTTCTCTAACAAATCAAAACGTTTACAACAATATATTCTGGGAAAATCACCAAAATGGCTATGTTGACTTAAAAAATTATCAAAATAGCCATGAAAATTGTTAAAATACCACGTTGACTTTATCATGCTCTGCTTTAATCGAATTTATCATGCTCTGCTTTAATCGTTGATGGTATCAAACCTTGGATTAGTCCATGATAATGAAACAAGTATCAAAATCGAATATCAAAACAGAGTAAATCGCACCAAAAAATCGTTGCCTGTGGAATCGCGACTAAGGAAGAATCGCCATCCATCTGAGTCGTCGGATTCTCAACGCCTAAGAAAGACGATATCGTGAGCGATGGAATTGTCGAGATGGAACCTCCGACGATGTAATCATCGGGCGTTGATTGTCCGGCCTTGGAATAGCCTGAGAAAGATGCTAGAGAAGATACAGAGAGTCATAACCTGGATTTTGGTATGAATGTGATGATGATTTTTTTTAAGAGGGTAAGTTAGTCATTTTAATAAACAAGGGGAAATGTGCAATTTTAATTTAGATTTGGGTAAATATGCAATAGTGAGTGAAATTAAGGGGAAATATGCAATTTTTCCAATCTAAAAAAACATGCAGCTTGTGGAACAGGCCTAAAATTAAAATGTGTTACAAGAACATGCCCATCAAGTTTGATAAGGGGGCGTTTGGTTTGCGGAATGATTTGGAATTGAATTGGAATTCGTATAGGAATTAGAATTTGAAGAAATTGGATTTGGAATTTAAACATTCCAATTGGAATTGGAAATTGTTGGATTTGGAATCTCAATTCCATTTTTTGTTGTGTTTGGTTGTCAAATGAATTTGAATCCATCACCCCGGCACCCACAACCACCATTTCGGGTCGAAATGGTTCGATTCGAAGTGGTTTGATTCGAAACGGTACGGGTCGAAACGGTTCGGATGGAAACGGTTCGCGTCAAAACGGTTTGGGTCGAAACGCTTCGCGTCGAAACGGTTCGGATCGAAACCAGCATGGGTCGAAACGGTTCGCATCGAAACGATACGGGTCGAAACGGTTTGCGTCGAAACGGTTCGATTCGAAACAGTACGGGTCGAAACCGTTAGCGTCGAAACATTACGGGTCGAAACGGTATGAGTGGAAACGGTACGGGTCGAAACGATTTGGATCGAAACCAGTATGGGTCGAAATGGTACGGGTTGAAACGGTTCGGGTCAAAACGGTCGAAGATTCCAATGATTTACTTTAATTCCTTCACATATAGGAAGGATTTTGAATTCCTTTAGTTAAAGGAATTTGAAGGAATTCATGCTTAATTCCAATTCCATTGTCAACCAAACACATGAAGATTGGAATTGGGATTCCAATTCCATTGAATTCCTGCGAACCAAACGCCCTCTAAGAGTTGAGAACATATATATATATATATATATATATATATATATAGGGTTAGGTTAACGTACAAATGCCCTTATCGTACATTACGTACGCTACAATCTCAGCCGTCCGATCATCTTCCCGCATTGAATTCGCATGTTTTTTTTGTAACAATTTCGCATGTTGGTTTTTTAATATGTGATTTCATCAAAATTACCACATGCGAAATTGTTACAAAAAAACAACATGCTATTTCATCAAAATTATCACATGCGAAATTGGTACAAAAAAACAACATGCGAATTCATAAAAAATTATCACATGCGAAATTGTTATAAAAAAAACAACATGCTATTTCATCAAAATTATCACATGCGAAATTGGTACAAAAAAACAACATGCGAATTCATCAAAAATTATCACATGCTAAATTGTTATAAAAAAACAACATGCGATTTTAAAATGCAGGAAGATGATCTTACGGCTGAGATTGAAGCGTACGTAATGTACGATAAGCAATATTGTACAGTACTCTTTACCTATATATATATATAGGGGAAGGTTCATTGGGAAACACTAAAAAAAGTGGGGAACAGCGGGGAACCGACTCAAACGAACTCCGACTGGACTCATTCCAGCGGCGTTGGAACCGGCTCGGCGAACCCTAACTAAGATCTCTTAACCCTAAACTCTAAATCGGGAACAGCGGGGAACCGACTCAAACGAACTCCGATTGTACTCATTCCAGCGGCGTTGGAACCAGCTCGGCGAACCCTAACTAAGATCTCTTAACCCTAAACCCTAAATCCTAAACTCTAAACCCTAAAGCTAAAAAATAAGGCTAAAACCTAAGCTAAACCGTAAAATCTAAACTACAAAGCCTAAAAGCTAAACCCTAAAAGTTAAACCTAAAGCTAAACCCTAAACTCTAAAGCTAAACCCTAAACCCTAAAACTAAATGCTAAAGCTAAACCCTAAAAGTCAAACCCTAATATATTTAGGGTTTAGGGGTTATGATTTAGGATTTAGGGTTAAGAGATCCTAGTTAGGGTTCGACGAGCCGGTTCCAACGCCGCTGGAATGAGTCCAATCGGAGTTCGATTGAGTCGGTTTCCCACTGTTCCCCACTTTTTTAGTGTTCCCCAATGAAACTCACACTATATATATATATATATAGGACAAAGATCCGTTAGGAACCACCACTTATTGCGAGAACCGCGAGAACCAGTGTGAACACATGGCAAATTTGTAATTAAATGACATTTAATAAAAAAAACACGCTCTTCTCTTATTTCAGCCCTTGTTCACCATCGTCATTCACAATCTAGGGTTTCGCTGGAGATTTTGCTTAATCGGCGACGGAAATCTACGGCGGTGAGTTTCACGGCGGCGATCTTACAGGGGATTCGATTGGGATACGGCGGTGAGTTTCACGGCGGCGTTGGGATACTGATTTCGGCTACACATGGCTTCGTCTGACTCATCTCGTGTTGGAGTTGAACCTACGGCATCTGAAGGTGTTAGTTTTCGAATCCAATTCAGATGTTTATGCTATGATTTCAATTTATGGTTTGCCCTTGATTCGAATCTCGTTTTGAAAGATTATTTGGTTGTTCTGGAATCGAAACAAGTTGCAATGACATGACGATGGCTGCTGTAAGTAATTCAATTTTACATATAGCATACTCCAATAGGTTTTATTCTATTCGAATCCCAAATAAATTAGGCATTCTTGTTTGGTGTTTGGTGGTAGTTGCAGGTCAGAAGTGATGGTGAATTTTTAGCCATGTGGTATCTTCTCAGGTAAAAGGTTTATATATAAATCTTTAATTTGTCAATAGATGGTATAGTTTGTAATTTATGTTTACATTCACTTTAGTTTTTACTTGTAGTTGTTATTTAAGTATGCATTAAGTTGGTATTTTGTTAAAGTTATATGTTAATTGGTCAATTTTAAGGCTTGTTAAATCTATTATTGTTATAAGTATTAAACTGAAACATAAGCTATCTTACAAGTCAATTTCAATCTCAAAATAGGACTTAAAAAATAAAAACCTTAGAGCTGGTCACAAAAGGAGAGGTATTACAGTGATGTTGGTATTGGGAATTATCTATGATGGGTTTTCATCTTACCTATATAATGCATTATATTATCTTTATGTAATAGAAATTGATGAGCTAAATCGTTGTCTTGAAAAGCTTGTTTTAGATTGAGAGAATTGTATATGCACATGTGCATGTTGATTGTAAATGATATTGTATTAACTTATATGCACATGTGCATTATGTTGAAAATTATACCATGTCGTTGATGTATGGATTCTGTTTATGTATGGATTCTGAACAGGTGCCTTATGGATGACTATCCAATTATGTACAAAATGGCATTAAACAAAGGGTCTTGGGTGGCGGACAACTACAAAAAAATGGAAGAACAAGCCGACAACCGGGGAGGCATGGGTGGAGTTTATGCATCTTATGGCGTGCTGAGAAACACCAGATTGAAGACGGGTCAAGATGGATGGGGTTGGCACTGATGTTGATGCTGAATTCCCTACTCTAAATAGAACGTTTAATCACTAGGAGGACATTGTGATGATGTACAACACTTATTATACAACAACTGGATTTTCCACACGCAACTACTTATATATTGATTATCACTTGTTTTTCTTTACATTCATTGTTTATACTTATTGTTTATCTACTTAACAGTGTAATATTCATTGTTTTATTCATGTCCATTTAACATAAATTACCAATATGTCCACTGTTTCAACACATGCACATGTGCATTACCCAACGCGTGCATTTTCAACATTGAAACCGTAGCATCTAAACTTGTCGATTCACTGTTTCTAATGTCATTATGTTTTAAGTGCATGTACTCCATTTTCAATCCACCTATTATACATTGCAACGTATACATTATGCAAAAGTGCATTGCCACCATATACTATGTCAAACAACATTAAACATTACTACCTTTACGTTATGCACACGTGCATTGCCAACATAATTTATGCCACACATTATATCACATCAATATGTGCCTGGGCATTTCCAACATATATTATACCATACACCATACAACATTGTAAACTACATATCCTATACCAAACACCATCATGAATTACCACTATGCATCATAATATATAAATATGCACATGTGCATAGGCAACACAATCATTTACGTCACAATATTACACACTTGTGTATTTCTAACATATACTATATCAACCACCATATAACAATTGAAAACGTTGTAAATTGAATATAATCATCCGGTAACACATCATATATCACCACTATTCATACTAATTTACCTTATGCACATGTGCATTTCCAACGTATACTATACCATATTACATCAAATTATGGAATTAACGATCACATAGTTGTCATCGTCCAATAAACAAATATAAATTATCGTTAAAAGAAAATAACCAACATATAAACCATCATACAAAAAACAACCAAGATTTTCAATATAACATCGTTCTATCCAACTTTCTTTCATTAATGTTTTCCACTGCCTTGTCGCCCTTATCATCCATCACATAAGATCCATCACATCGTGCATTCGTCTACTTGTAATATTCCTTGTATTTCTTTATCCTGCCGTAACTGCACATGACATCAAAGAACAACGTTCAACAGAAAGTAACAATTGGATGCACATGTGCATATATTACCAACTGCATCATCGACTGATAACCAACCTTTTTTGGCTTTTCACTTAACACTTTTGTATTCACCTTCCTTATCATCTGGCAGTTTTGTTGCCCCTTTGTCATTCGATCTCAACAAAAGTGTTATTTTTCTTCGCGTTTTTCCATTTTTTTCCTACAATAATAATTGAAACATAATATAATCAAACATGCAATTTCAATTAGTATGTGCATTAAACAACCTTTTTCATCACTGTAACGATATGAATTTGTGCATCTATATGCACATGTGCATCACATATTATTATAATGATGCTTAAAATCAATCCATATGTAAAGTTTAATGTTATGTGCTCAAATTCAATATGCAAATATGCATCAATTTAAACAACAACATCAACAAAATCTAATTACACAGAATCATATACACGTATATTAAACAAAGCTGCTCATGTTTGCTATGCACATGTGAATCACATGAAACAATAACACCATCATATCCTAATTACACAAAATCACAATAACACCATCATATCCTAATTACACAAAACCACGTATCTTACACAAAACTTCTCAAGTTCACTATGCACATGTGCATTACCTAAAACAACAACACCAGCATTTTCTAATTACCCAAAATCATATACACGTATCCTAAACAAATCTGCTCAAACTCACTATGCACATGAATGATATTATTAACTTTATTTGGTTCACATATACATACTAGGTCGGCTATGGCACTGTATAAGATCTGTGCTATAACATAACAAGCACAGTTAACAGATCAACGAGTTGAATCACATTCATATAAATCATTGATGGAAATCAGAATTACTTCAAAATTACTGATAAAAAACAGATACCTAAATAACAATATATATATCTACTGGTAATAATCAGATCCTTACCGAGTGTTACTGATAAAAAACAGATACTTAAAGCGTTGCACTTTGCCCTATTTTTTATCCAAAGAAACCCAAGCGTGTTAACTTCCTCCTTCAGACGTGTCAGATTCGTTTGCTTCCTATTAAAAACATCATTCATGTTTCTCCATATAAACAATAGCATAATCTGAATGATTGAGAGCATAACCTGTTTCCATTTTTTAGATCCGCAGTATCGCTGATGCAGATACACAAAATCCTTCAGATCTAGCACGAATATTGATCCCAACTTGCACCATTCAGCGACAAAATCCCATAGACTTATAAAAATAATCTAACATTAAATACAAATTATGGCAAATTATGCACATGTGCATATTAACATATTTTGTCAAGCTATGCACATGTGCATATCTATATATCACATAACACTACCTTATTAACATAATCTAACATTAAATACAAATGTGCATAACTATACATCACACCAAAATATAACTAAATACCTTTATCTAATGTCACCTGCATCAACATTAACTACCTTATTCACATGTTATTGCACACTATGCACATGTGCATATTGACTTATTATTACAATCTATGCACATGTGCATAACCACATATTACACAATAATTACCTTAATAGCCAATTCTGTTAAACCTATGATGTCAAAACATGCACATGTGCATAGCTATATATCACACAATACAAAACGAAGCTTGAATCGACAAATAATCTATCATATAAAAGTACAAACGACAAATTATCTATCATATAACAATATAAACAAATTGTATAAACTTGCAAACGGTGTCTCGATTAATATGACCATATCTATATTACCAATCCATCAATGATTTCGTTGGCGGCGCCGATTTCGACGGCGATTAATTCCGGCGATACCGTCTTAGGGACACACTCATTGAATCGTCTATTCTTATAATCACTGGACGAATTTTGGGAACTAACCTCGATTATATGACGAAATATGTAATAATTGCTGGTAAAATCTCAAATCTGAGATAAAATCTCAATCCAGATTCTTCAATATGGTGAACTGATGATGGTGAAGTGATGATGTATTCCAGACGATGATGAAATCGATTGTAATTGACGAATTCTTGATAGATTCAGGTTGTTGAGATACTTGGATGTAATCAGAGTTTGGAGAGTGGACGTGAAAATTGTATTAAATGTAATTTAAGTTTTTGTTTGAAGTCTGATAATAAATGGAAGCAGGTAAGCGGGTTTTTTAAAGTTGTTTGGTATTTACAAAATTGCCCCATGTTCACATTGGTTCTCGCGGTTCTCGCAATAAGGGTGGTTCTCGCATGAACTCTACCCTATATATATATATATATATAGGGGAGGGTTCATTGGGGAACACTAAAAAAGTGGGGAACGGGGGAACACTTTTAAAAATTATACTTAACATGTTAAAAAAAATATTTTTCTAAATTTTTTTCGGCGCTTTTTCTTGTAAATACAAGTAGAAACATTTTTGATAAAAAAAATCAAAAACTAAAAATATAAAAAAATGTTTAAAAAACAGTTATATCTTATAGAATTAACTTAACATGTTAAAAATATTTTTTTTAACTTTTTCAGCGCTTTTCTTTATAAAAAGGAGGAGAAACTAGTCGAGTAAAAAAAATAATTTTTCTAAAAAAAAAGATTTTAGCCTTTTTTTAATTGTTTTTATTAATATTTTTAGTTTTTGATTTTTTTTATCAAAAATGTTTCTACTTGAATTTACAAGAAAAAGCGCCGAAAAAAATTTAGAAAAATATTTTTTTTAACACGTTAAGTATAATTTTTAAAAGTGCTCCCCCATTCCCCACTTTTTTAGTTTTCCCCAATAAACCTCACACTATATATATATATATATATATATATATATATATATATATATATATATATATATATATATATATATATATATATATAGGTGAAGGGGTAAGGTCCCAAAAACCTCATAAAAAGGATTTGAGACTGAAGGGGTAAGGTCCTAAAAATCTCATAAAAGAGGATTTAGACCGTACCACAAACTAACCTTTTTAGCCTTTTGACCTTGCGCGGCCGCGCACTGGTCTTACTAAAGGAACAAAGGAATCAGTAACTTATAGTTGCGCGCCCAAAGGATAACATAAATCCTTGCGCCTTCTCCCATTCAACAAAGGATTAAGAAGCCTTTGTCCACAACTCCCGCCACAACGTTCAGACTTAGATATTATTTTACCCAGGCTTGGGGTTTATTTGTCTGTGTCCACATAGTAAGGTGCCACACTGGATTATGGCAGTAATCTTCTAGAAAGAAATACAATCGTGCACCACCCAGACGGTTATAACCGTCTGGACACGTGTCGTCACCAGAGCAATTCTGAAATCACGACAAAGGCATGCAATCGGAGAGTAATCTCCACTTAATCTCTTTCCACGTGGCGATCCCCTAGCCACAGATCAAACCACGATCCGTGTGCATTCACTTCGGATCGAGGTTAATTAACGTCAGATCAAAGAAATCAAACGGAAAAAAAATAACCGCTACCGCGTTAAGCATTTTCCGTTATCTTTTCAATAACAGGTTTTCCCTCCCAAACTCCCGGCTATAAATAAGAAAACTGTTCAGGTATAAACGCAGACTGCTCTCACTCTTCAAATACTTATCTTCTCCGATACCAATACTTATTCTCACGCCGGAGTCGGGTCAAGGAGAGAACCCTCTTCTCCCCTTGGCGAGGCTAACGGTGTTCTTTTTTGCAGAGCTACCGGAGAAGTAAATCTATTACAGCTGAATCAACCGAGAGAGAGCTAACCTTTTATGCGGATTCAAACCCCCTAACTATTTCGGTTCCGACCATTTAGTTAGTGTTTCTTCATTGGCGCCCACCGTTTTCTCAGTTTTTCTAGTTTCTACCTCGTTTCGATTCAGTTCATTCTATTTTCTGTCTTTGCACATGGCAGAAAATTCGTCATCTCACCAACAACTTGGTCCTCGACCAAACGTCGGAAACAATTTACCGATAGAAGGGATCGTAGAGGAAGCCTCGGACGATAATGAGGTCCAATCCAATCGAGCAAATGATCCTGTAACCCCAGGAATGTTACCAGCAAATCCTGCACAATCAATTTTACCACCAGGGGAAACCCCGATATCATGGTATGTCCGGTCCCAAGGAGCATTAAACGCAGTATACTCACAGTTATGTGCTCAAACTGCTCCTGTAACCCAATCCCGGAGGCCGGGATCAAGAGCTCATGCCTCTCAGCGAGAAGAATCAACTTACGATGATACAAGCAGTTACCGAAGACAACATCATGATGAATTTCGTCCTTGTCAAAGACAATCGGTGCATGATAGGTTGGGTTCCCAACGGGATGCTCACACCGATGAATCCGATCGAACATACCGTTTGAGTGAAAACACCAGCGTATTCAACAGACTACAGCCAAACTATAACAAATGCAGGCCTCGAGCGGTTTATAACCCCGAGGCCGAGCATAACTATGATTTAGTTTATCGCCCGGACGAAGCGGCAGAAAACTCGAAGTTCATATTAGAGATAGCTCTGGCTCCGTTGGAGCGGGCCAAGTTACCATCTAACGTTGGGAAATTCAATGGGTTAACCGACCCTGATGATCATCTAAGAGTA
Source organism: Helianthus tuberosus (assembly GCA_030545235.1). Classification (NCBI taxonomy): domain Eukaryota; kingdom Viridiplantae; phylum Streptophyta; class Magnoliopsida; order Asterales; family Asteraceae; genus Helianthus; species Helianthus tuberosus. The sequence goes on from CM060443.1 coordinate 64,759,782, forward strand.
TTCACCAGTGCTGGGTTGGTCGGCGGTTGGACCCTTCCGCTGTGGTGTCATTTGTTTGTACAAACACTAACTGGCCCAGCGCGAATCTGGTTTGACAACCTACCAACGGGGCAGATCGAATCGTGGAAGGATCTCCGAAGAAAATTTTTAACACACTTCAGCCAACAAAGGCGGTCAAAACGTGATACATCCGACGTTATGAATATCTGGCGTCGCGATGATGAGAATCTGGAAGATTTCATTACCAGATATAATAAAGAAGTGTTAGAAATTGGAGGTGTTAGCGAACAACTAATCCGCGCTCAGTTTAAGTACGCGGTTAGGTGTGACGACATGGTCAAGGTGTTTTCAGGAACGGAAGGTCTCCCCACGAGTTGGGAAAAGATAATGGCGGCGGCCAAGGTATATGCGCAGACCGAGAAAAACCTTACTACAAACAGACCACCACCACCACACAGCAGGCCGGCAGACTTAAGCGCAAACGGGAAGTACAAAAAGTCATGGCGCGAAGCATCTGGAAGTCGATCTGCGGAAGACAATCGCACAACAACTAACAAGTTCTCGGCGCAAAGAGAAAACAGACACGAAAATAGGGAGAGACAGTGGACTCCCCTAACGAAAACCCCAGCAGAGGTACTAAGTACCGAGGATCACCAATTCAAACCCCCGATTCCAATGAAGAGTAAACGTGGTCAAGACCCAACGCAGTTCTGCGAATATCATAAGGATAATGGGCACACCACGAACAACTGTATATCTCTGCGCATGGAAATCGAAAAGGCTCTCAAGAATGGAGAACTCACGCATCTGCTCCAGAATATGCGCAAGGAGATTAAACAGATTACTCGGGGAGAAGAAAGCTCAAACAAACGGGCTAAGACTTAAAGAACTCCGTATGTTTTCCGCGGAAAAGACACGACTTATTAAAAGCGGCGGAACTATCAGGGAGTAAGTTAAGTTCCATTTAATTATCCAAAAAACTTTGTAACGCCTCTGAGCATTATCCATGAATAAAATTACAAAGTTTCTATTATTTTTGTGTTTACAAAATGCATGCAATTCCTTTTTAGTAAGAGCAAAAACATTATGGTAGTATAACACAAAGCTCCATGCACGGTCAGTGATCACGTCACAAACGACCATAAACTCATACATGAGCTTCATACCAACTTTATTCGCCTTACTCAAAACAAAAGTAATTGTACTCATGCAAAATATTGTAAAGACATATTAACAAAATAAATAGAAACATACTATGTTTGGCGTACAAATACGTCCTGAAAGGTTCAAGGCACAGCAGTGTTTAAAACCTATGCGCAACAGCGCACCATCAAAACAAGGATCAACATCCTACATAGAAAAAGTTGTTCAAATACAATTTCACCCCTACTCTAAATCTTCTCCCCCATCCGGAAAGATTTCCTTAAGTTGCGCAACGTGATCATCCGATTGCAGCGCCACATTTATCAACTCCATCACTGGCAGTTGCAAATTATTAAACTCTGTCTTCATAGCAGCAAGCGCACTGGAAGTATTAACACCAAAGGTAGCAGACTTGCTATCATCCCAGTTAACCTTTAAAGCACTGTTCACATGTTGGGAACATTCCGCATACCCTTGCGCATAACCATCTCGTCGCGCAGCAACCATCAAATTAGCGACAGTTTTATCCAATTCTTCAGAGTTTAATACAGATTCAGCAACCTATAACATCAGATAAAGATAAGATCGAAGCAAGAAAAGCGCATACATGAACTAAAAAAAGAGAGGAACTTACACAGGCAATCCCGCGATCCTTCAACCAGGTCATATCATTTTTCAAGGGTTCAAGCTCGCTTTCCGCTGAAACCCGCGCCATTTCTGAATTCTCCAGTTTCTCTTCAACTTCAGTTAAACGGCGGGAGGTTTCAGTATTCTCGGAACGCGCAAGCTCCAAATCCTTCTTCAATTGTTCCTGGTCAGAAACCAAAGCGGTAAGTTCCTCTAATTCTTTATCTCTAATGGCAAGAGTGGCTAAAGCTTGTACCTCCCGTTGCTCACTTCGTTCCCTATGAGAACGTGCTTCCATCAACATAGCTTCCATATCAGCTTTCTCTTTCTTTAATCTTTCTACCTCCGCATCTTGATTCTTCAGATTTTCAACCTCAGCCTTGAGGTTATTTATGATATTGCGAAGGTTTGCCTTCTCGACATTATCTTTCTCACAAATTCTTCTCCAATTTTTGCGCTCCTCAGATAAAAGCGCAGCTTCAGCTTCAGCTTTTCTTTTCCAACCAGAAACTGACCATTCTTCAGTCTTGCGCTCCGCTTCAAACTTAGCCTGCTCAGTCTCTAATTTAGCCTTCAACTGAGCTACATGTTTTTCATCCTTTGCAAACTTCCTTTGTGATGCTACAAAAGATGATCGCTCTTTATGCATGCTATACCACTCACGCACTATGCGATGAGTAGTAGAAACATGAGATGCAGTTTCTGCAAGATAAGACTGATAGGTCTGTTCATAAGGCTGATTTTCCTGAAATTTAATCTCGCCAGGCGGAAGTATCCCCTGCAACCAATCTTGGCATACAGGCCAATCCGAGAAAGTATCTCCTTTCTTCACATTCCAAACAGGAATATGAGGATCAGCAGCATCCTTCTCCGCATACATCCGGTAATAATACTCTCCTAACGTTTCTTCTGGACGAATTGGAGATTGTTTCTCAACACCAGCAGAAGAACCTGCCTCCTCAGTAGCAGCCTTTTCAGTAGGCTCAGGAACAGTTTCAGAAGGTCTGGGAGGAGAAGATTGGATTGCCTCGGCAGTCTCCTTTTCCGGTGTCGGTTGATTATCATCATTTACCACATTTGGTTCAACAATCTGTTCAGTTTCTATGTTAATACCAACAGGCTCCTCAGCCTCAACAGTTTTCTCAACACCTTCCCCAGCTATCCCCGATGACTCTAATGGGTGTGTAACAGTAGCGCGCGGCGGGGAAGGGGGAAGTTCTTTATCAACCACAGTTGGTACGTCCACAGGAACAAAAGAAACAGGAATTTCTGGAAAAACAAAAGTCTATAAAAATCCTATCCGTTCAAAGAAAACAAAGAAATATCAATACATACCAGGAATAGATTCTGAAACAAAAGCATCTAGGTTTCCCTTCCTGGTAATTTTCTTCCTCTGCACTTTCTTGGGAGGTTGACCCTCCGCATCAGCATCAGCTGGCTTTCTCTTACCGGCCTTCCTATGAATCAAACGCTCGGGACTGGAATCCAGATCGATAGGCTCATTTGGATTGGAAGGAGGAATATCGGCAAAATCCTTCGGTTCTGGTTTCGGTTCCCGCATAGTCACTACAGGAGTAAGACCCTCCAATGAGTCAGAAACCACCACATAGTCACACCTGGAAACAGAAGAACGGCGCGTACCTTTCTTCTCTCCAGCATTTTTTGCTTTCAAAGGTTGCGCTTTAACAGTTTCACTCCTTTTTGGCGCAGAAGTGGACGTAGTTCCGCGTTTTTTCTTCTCAGGGCCTATGCCCAAAATCAACAACTCACCTACAAACAAGCGCAAGATAGAGAAATTTACTCAAAGCAAGAAAGAAAAGAAAAACAGATATGAACTCACCAGCACCAACTGCCGGTTGAACAGATAAAGTCCGCGTCCTGCGGAAGCACAAAATTCTTCACAATACGGTGATACCAGAGCTCCTCTTCAGGTTTCTTCTTGATGGTCCCCATTCTTCCGCCTTCCCTCTTAAAGGCAACAACATATAGAGAAACAACTACATTGAAGGGAAAGCAGGTCAAAAAAAAAAAAAAAAAAAAAAAACAAACAAGAAGAAGAACAGTGACAAAACCCCAATACTTACTATGACCATCCTCAGTATACACGGGTTTATCATCTCGTTCCATTTTCCAGTTCAAACTCATGCCAGCTCCGACTAGGGCTTTCTCCGGCAAAGCAATATTGGGAACATCCTTCAGATCTTGGTACCCGTTCTCATCAACAGGGGTCTGAATGGATTCAATCGGAACATCGTCTTTCCCTCTTAGCGTCATCTTCATCGGAATCACTCCAGCGTTAATGAAGAAAAATTTCTGTTTCCAATCGTGAAATGATTTTGGGGGCTGATGAAGAATTTTCTTCGCAGAAGCCCTCTGAACAAACGAGTAAAACCCTTGGGTACAGTGCATCTGATGAAAAACCCTAAATCGGGGAACGGTTGGCTCCACATGCATCGTTCGACATACAAATTCGAAATGACGAACCCTAACCATACCAATAGGGTGAAGTTGGGAGATATGCAGATTATAGAATCCAAGAATTTCAAGGAAAAATTTCGTAACATGCAATCGAAAGTTACCATCGCAGAAAAAATCCCAAAAAAGGGTAATATACCCTGTCGGAGCATTCGCTGCCGTTTGCCCTTCTTCAGGATACAAGGCACCCCAATTCTCCGGGAATTTAAGATTCTGGATTAAACCCTCAAAGGACGCCCTGGGCCACTTCAATGGTGGAAGCTCAGTCGACATCTCTTCAACAAGATCCTCTTGATGTTCTCCGGTTGACATAAGCAGGGGAATGACGGAAAGTTGTTCTTAGGAACAAGGAAAAGGGGAAAAGTTTTCAAACAAAACAATGATTACACAGAAGGGGTCACCCAAACGATTATATACCCATCGCAATAAATAGCATCGGTAACCGTCGCAGTACTGTTCCGGGTATCACGATTACCCAGGCAACAGAAAAAGCAGATGTCAGGACATACACGCGTTTACACGCGCGCGTGTAAGACACGAATAATAAAAAACAACTGACAATGACAGGTTGTCAAAATCAATTTACTGAGATAATATCAAATCAAAGATTTTTTACAAAAAATCTTTACAAACTCAGTAAATTCAAATCTTTTCAAAAAAGATCTCTTTTCGCGCCCAAAAAACATTTATCTCTCCTAAGTCCAGTGCTCCACTAACTTGCATAAGTACAACACTAGACTGGGGGGACTTGAAGGGGTAAGGTCCCAAAAACCTCATAAAAAGGATTTGAGACTGAAGGGGTAAGGTCCTAAAAATCTCATAAAAGAGGATTTAGACCGTACCACAAACTAACCTTTTTAGCCTTTTGACCTTGCGCGGCCGCGCACTGGTCTTACTAAAGGAACAAAGGAATCAGTAACTTATAGTTGCGCGCCCAAAGGATAACATAAATCCTTGCGCCTTCTCCCATTCAACAAAGGATTAAGAAGCCTTTGTCCACAACTCCTGCCACAACGTTCAGACTTAGATATTATTTTACCCAGGCTTGGGGTTTATTTGTCTGTGTCCACATAGTAAGGTGCCACACTGGATTATGGCAGTAATCTTCTAGAAAGAAATACAATCGTGCACCACCCAGACGGTTATAACTGTCTGGACACGTGTCGTCACCAGAGCAATTCTGAAATCACGACAAAGGCATGCAATCGGAGAGTAATCTCCACTTAATCTCTTTCCACGTGGCGATCCCCTAGCCACAGATCAAACCACGATCCCTGTGCATTCACTTCGGATCGAGGTTAATTAACGTCAGATCAAAGAAATCAAACGGAAAAAAAATAACCGCTACGGCGTTAAGCATTTTCCGTTATCTTTTCAATAACAGGTTTTCCCTCCCAAACTCCCGGCTATAAATAAGAAAACTGTTCAGGTATAAATGCAGACTGCTCTCACTCTTCAAATACTTATCTTCTCCGATACCAATACTTATTCTCACGCCGGAGTCGGGTCAAGGAGAGAACCCTCTTCTCCCCTTGGCGAGGCTAACGGTGTTCTTTTTTGCAGAGCTACCGGAGAAGTAAATCTATTACAGCTGAATCAACCGAGAGAGAGCTAACCTTTTATGCGGATTCAAACCCCCTAACTATTTCGGTTCCGACCATTTAGTTAGTGTTTCTTCAATAGGTAAAGAGTAATGTACAATATTGCTTATCGTACAATACGTACGCTACAATCTCAGCCGTCAGATCATCTTCCCATATTTTAAAATCGCATGTTGTTTTTTTATAACAATTTCGCATGTGATAATTTTTGATGAATTCGCATGTTGTTTTTTTGTGCCAATTTCGCATGTGATAATTTTGATGAAATAGCATGTTTTTTTTATAACAATTTCGCATGTGATAATTTTTGATGAATTCGCATGTTGTTTTTTGTACCAATTTCGCATGTGATAATTTTGATGAAATAGCATGTTGTTTTTTTGTAACAATTTCGCATGTGGTAATTTGATGAAATCGCATGTGTATAATCTGTGTGTGTGTTACTGTTCATCTTCTTCGATTGCTGGTCGATTATTGTCAGTCTTCTTCCGTTTGACCCTTACAACTCCCAAATAAGTAGTTCTTATTATCGATATCGCACCAAAAGGAACGAAGGGAGGTTGGGGAAGAAGAATTTCAGGTTTTTAAATTTGATTTAGGGTTTGATTTTGAATTATCATCGGTCAATTACAGAGATTTATGACCTCGCAATGACGTTTTTAACCTTCCTGGTATGATTTAGATATATTAAAATGATTAATTTAATCATTTAAATTAGTTTCACCCGCGTTTGATCGATTGAAGATCGTACGGCTGAGGGCATCGCGTACATAATGTAGGATAAGAGTTATTGTACGTTAACCGGCCTCTATATAGGTAAAGAGTAATGTACAATATTGCTTATCGTACATTACGTACGCTACAATCTCAGCCGTCAAATCATCTTCCCGTATTTTAAAATCGCATGTTGTTTTTTTATAACAATTTCGCATGTGATAATTTTTTATGAATTCGCATGTTGTTTTTTTTGTGCCAATTTCGCATGTGATAATTTTGATGAAATAGCATGTTGTTTTTTTTTATAACAATTTCGCATGTGATAATTTTTGATGAATTCGCATGTTGTTTTTTGTACCAATTTCGCATGTGATAATTTTGATGAAATAGCATGTTGTTTTTTTTGTAACAATTTCGCATGTGGTAATTTGATGAAATCGCATGTGTATAATTTGTGTGTGTGTGTTACTGTTCATCTTCTTCGATTGCTGGTCGATCATTGTCAGTCTTCTTCCGTTTGACCCTTACAACTCCCAAATTAGTAGTTCTTATTATCGATATCGCACCAAAAGGAACGAAGGGAGGTTGGGGAAGAAGAATTTCAGGTTTTTGAATTTGATTTAGGGTTTGATTTTGAACTATCATCGGTCAATTACAGAGATTTATGACCTCGCAATGACGTTTTTAACCTTCCTGGTATGATTTAGATATATTAAAATGATTAATTTAATCATTTAAATCAGTTTCACCCGCGTTTGATCGATTGAAGATCGTACGGCTGAGGGCATCGCGTACATAATGTAGGATAAGAGGTATTGTACGTTAACCGACCTTTATATAGGTAAAGAGTAATGTACAATATTGCTTATCATACATTACGTACGCTACAATCTCAGCCGTCAGATCATCTTCCCGTATTTTAAAATCGCATGTTGTTTTTTTATAACAATTTCGCATGTGATAATTTTTGATGAATTCGCATGTTGTTTTTTTGTGCCAATTTCGCATGTGATAATTTTGATGAAATAACATGTTGTTTTTTTTTTTATAACAATTTCGCATGTGATAATTTTTGATGAATTCGCATGTTGTTTTTTGTACCAATTTCGCATGTGATAATTTTAATGAAATAGCATGTTGTTTTTTTTGTAACAATTTCGCATGTGGTAATTTGATGAAATCGCATGTGTATAATCTGTGTGTGTGTTACTGTTCATCTTCTTCGATTGCTGGTCGATCATTGTCAGTCTTCTTCCGTTTGACCCTTACAACTCCCAAATTAGTAGTTCTTATTATCGATATCGCACCAAAAGGAACGAAGGGAGGTTGGGGAAGAAGAATTTCAGGTTTTTGAATTTGATATAGGGTTTGATTTTGAACTATCATCGGTCAATTACAGAGATTTATGACCTCGCAATGACGATTTTAACCTTCTTGGTATGATTTAGATATATTAAAATGATTAATTTAATCATTTAAATTAGTTTCACCCGCGTTTAATCGATTGAAGATCGTACGGCTGAGGGCATCGCGTACATAATGTAGGATAAGAGGTATTGTACGTTAACCGGCCTCTATATAGGTAAAGAGTAATGTACAATATTTCTTATCGTACATTACGTACGCTACAATCTCAGCCGTCAGATCATCTTCCCGTATTTTAAAATCGCATGTTGTTTATTTATAACAATTTCGCATGTGATAATTTTTGATGAATTTGCATGTTGTTTTTTTGTGCCAATTTCGCATGTGATAATTTTGATGAAATAGCATGTTGTTTTTTTTATAACAATTTCGCATGTGATAATTTTTGATGAATTCGCATGTTTTTTTTACCAATTTCGCATGTGATAATTTTGATGAAATAGCATGTTGTTTTTTTTGTAACTATTTCGCCTGTGGTAATTTGATGAAATCACATGTGTATAATCTGTGTGTGTGTTACTGTTCATCTTCTTCGATTGCTGGTCGATCATTGTCAGTCTTCTTCCGTTTGACCCTTACAACTCCCAAATTAGTAGTTCTTATTATCGATATCGCACCAAAAGGAACGAAGGGAGGCTGGGGAAGAAGAATTTCAGGTTTTTGAATTTGATTTAGGGTTTGATTTTGAACTATCATCGGTCAATTACAGAGATTTATGACCTCGCAATGACGTTTTTAACCTTCCTGGTATGATTTAGATATATTAAAATGATTAATTTAATCATTTAAATTAGTTTCACCCGCGTTTGATCGATTGAAGATCGTAAGGCTGAGGGCATCGCGTACATAATGTAGGATAAGAGGTATTGTACGTTAACCGACCTCTATATAAGTAAAGAGTAATGTACAATATATCTTATCGTACATTACGTACGCTACAATCTCAGCCGTCAGATCATCTTCCCGTATTTTAAAATCGCATGTTGTTTATTTATAACAATTTCGCATGTGATAATTTTTGATGAATTCGCATGTTGTTTTTTTGTGCCAATTTCGCATGTTATAATTTTGATGAAATAGCATGTTGTTTTTTTTTATAACAATTTCGCATGTGATAATTTTTGATGAATTCGCATGTTGTTTTTTGTACCAATTTCGCATGTGATAATTTTAATGAAATAGCATGTTGTTTTTTTTTGTAACAATTTAACATGTGGTAATTTGATGAAATCGCATGTGTATAATCTGTGTGTGTGTTACTGTTCATCTTCTTCGATTGCTGGTCGATCATTGTCAGTCTTCTTCCGTTTGACCCTTACAACTCCCAAATTAGTAGTTCTTATTATCAATATCGCACCAAAAGGAACGAAAGGAGGTTGGGGAAGAAGAATTTAGGTTTTTGAATTTGATATAGGGTTTGATTTTGAACTATCATCGGTCAATTACAGAGATTTATGACCTCGCAATGACGTTTTTAACCTTCCTGGTATGATTTAGATATATTAAAATGATTAATTTAATCATTTAAATTAGTTTCACCCGCGTTTGATCGATTGAAGATCGTACGGCTGAGGGCATCGCGTACATAATGTAGGATAAGAGGTATTGTACGTTAACCGGCCTCTATATAGGTAAAGAGTAATTTACAATATTGCTTATCGTACATTACGTACGCTACAATCTCAGCCGTCAGATCATCTTCCCGTATTTTAAAATCGCATGTTGTTTTTTTATAACAATTTCGCATGTGATAATTTTTGATGAATTCGCATGTTGTTTTTTTGTGCCAATTTCGCATGTGATAATTTTGATGAAATAGCATGTTGTTTTTTTATAACAATTTCGCATGTGATAATTTTTGATGAATTCGCATGTTGTTTTTTGTACCAATTTCGCATGTGATAATTTTGATGAAATAGCATGTTGTTTTTTTTGTAACAATTTCGCATGTGGTAATTTGATGAAATCGCATGTGTATAATCTGTGTGTGTGTTACTGTTCATCTTCTTCGATTGCTGGTCGATCATTGTCAGTCTTCTTCCGTTTGACCCTTACAACTCCCAAATTAGTAGTTCTTATTATCGATATCGCACCAAAAAGAACGAAGGGAGGTTGGGGAAGAAGAATTTCAGGTTTTTGAATTTGATTTAGGGTTTGATTTTGAACTATCATCGGTCAATTACAGAGATTTATGACCTCGCAATGACGTTTTTAACCTTCCTGGTATGATTTAGATATATTAAAATGATTAATTTAATCATTTAAATTAGTTTCACCCGCGTTTGATCGATTGAAGATCGTACGGCTGAGGGCATCGCGTACATAATGTAGGATAAGAGGTATTGTACGTTAACCGGCCTCTCTCTCTCTCTCTCTATATATATATATATATATAAAAGAAGATTAAATAACAGCCAAGGTTACCGAGTACGATAATGCTTTTAATGTTTTAAAATTTGGTGTTTTTCGTATAAATATGGAGTGCTCGCAGTTTGATTTGAATTGTTTTTAGGTTAAATTGTGAATCAAATCGTTACTTGTGGTTTTTTATCAATAAAAAGAACAATTTAACAAATAACTAATAGTGATTCCTTGTTGTGGTTAATAAATAAAGCTTTTCTCACCTGAACATTTCTGTAGATTCCAAATAATAAATTACTATTTCTGTGGCTTCCATATAATAAATTACTTAGATGCATAATTGTACTATTAATATAACTAGTTATAAAAACTGTTGTCGCGCGTTGCAGCGAACTTCTTTTTTTATTTAGTATGTGTTTATATGTGTTTGAAATCACTACGAGCGCGTTGCACACGGAATTGCTGACAGGAATAAAAAGAAAATGTAGAAAAAAACACTAAAAAATAACCGAAAGAAAATCAACTTAAAAAGTTGTATGGTAATGATGTTGTTCGGTAGAAGCACGTAGTTAGAGATGAGCAAATAGTAATGGGTACCGGTACCGAATTTCCTGACGTTTCACGTTCCTAGTAACGGTTCACTAACGGTTTTTACCTTCATATACCGATACCGTAACCGGTATTTTCGGTACCAATACCAATTCGGTATCAGTTGGCACCGAGCTCATCCCTACCCCTGAAACTAAAAAAAAGTTGTACATACCGTTGGTGTTCGTACGGTACTCGTGATCAGGGATGAGCAAATGGTACTGGGTAGCAGTACCAAATTTCTTGAACTAAAAGATTATCAAATCTAAATCCGTACACATAAGTTGTTAGAGTCCGTACCTTAAACGATGATCACAAAACTGAGATAACTATTTTACGCCTGGATCACGGAGTCCTCCCATCTCCCCAATAGCCTTGAAGACCACCACTCACCAACTGGTTCTCATTGTCTCTCACTTTCAACTTATTTATATTGAAAACTAATCATAGTTATTGAAACAATTGGATCGATTGATCCTTCCCCTCTTTTTCCATTATATTAATAATCAATGCAATAAAGGTCCCTTTTACACCCTTTGTTGTGGGAATCCAATAAATGCAAGGAAACATGATAATGACAAGTAATATATATATAAATACAAAGGTTATTAGTTATTATCACTAGACTTAAATATTGTGGAAAAAGGTCAAATGTTAGATAGGATAGGAAGGCTAATCGAATCTTGGCTCTGTGATGGCAGACTCATAAATACACAAGTGTGAATAATTATAGCAACCAATTCTCTATGTCATGTGGCCATAAAAAAATAAAGTTGGAAAACCATATCTGCTACATTAAAAATTCGTTTCTTATAGAATCAATTTTAATAATTTAACATAATAATAAACATGTATTATTATTATTATTATTATTTTAAAGAAAACTTCATATACACTAATTCAGTAAACAATCATATATTATAGTTCAAGTATTGTTATCATTTTAATATTAATGTTCGAAAATTCGGGGTGTTACAATACTACCCCTCTAAAAAAAAAAAATTTCGTCCCCGAAATTTCATGATAACATATATCAGTCATTAATCATAAAACAATGGTCAAGAGAAATTCATTATTGAAACCAAAACAACGTTTCAAGGGAGTTCAAAATAAGAAAGGACAAAGTCTTTAAAATCAAATGACAAGAATTTAAACTAGGGAAGCCTTTGTTTTTTTTTTTTAACAAAGGTCTACTAACTTGTTCAACATTTGAAATAATTTTTTTTTCTACACGTAAAGAATTCATAATTTAGGAGACCAGTAACATAACTGAGAAACTCAAATAGGTATAACTAAAGCATCTATTTACAACTATACCACTAACATTCTTAATTCATTTACGATACAGTCAACTTTATAAGAATTAAAGGAATGATTTTAAAATTTCATGAAATAAAAAGTTTTACAAAATTAACATTTAGTGAAGTGTACAAGTTGACTTAGAAAAATATTACCCGATGAATGATCATTACCCATAGGTTTTAATTTAAAAAAAAAAAGATTTTTTTTTCGACAGGAAAGAGCCTGAGCTCTGATACCATAATTGTAACACCCCAACCCGGCTTGGGCTGACGTGTCACTTATACAGTAATCAGAATTCAATATGTCAATCCATTAATGATAAAACGATACATTTTTACAATACAAATCATTCTTTTTATGAAAATCCCTGTGAGTCTTTTATTTTCCCGAGTCCTTTTTTTTCCAAGTCTTCTTTGATTTTCCTGTAACCTAACGTACATAAAAGACATATGCACGCCTGAGTAAAATTTACTCAGTGGGACAACAACTATAAAGCGTATAAATCCATAACTATGTCTATATAACAACCAATATACGTAACACATTGAGTTAGCCACATTCGGTGAGTCACATTCGGTGGTTCGGTGCGTAGTTAGTTCACATTCGGTGCGTCACATAATCACATTCGGTGCGTCACATAATCACATTTGGTAATTCGGTGCGTCATATTCTATAGCTCGGTGCGTCATATACGGTAATTTGGGGCGTCAATTTCATATTTACTATAAACAATATTACTATATCCATATACATATAGCATATCACATAATCTTAAAGACCACAAAAGCATATAAAAAGGACTTTAAATTTCTGACAACGAGGTTGCAAAAATCTAAATCCGTACACATAAGTTGTTAGAGTCCGTACCTTAAACGATGATCACAAAACTGAGATAACTATTTTACGCCTGGATCACGGAGTCCTCCCATCTCCCCAATAGCCTTGAAGACCACCACTCACCAACTGGTTCTCATTGTCTCTCACTTTCAACTTATTTATATTGAAAACTAATCATAGTTATTGAAACAATTGGATCGATTGATCCTTCCCCTCTTTTTCCATTATATTAATAATCAATGCAATAAAGGTCCCTTTTACACCCTTTGTTGTGGGAATCCAATAAATGCAAGGAAACATGATAATGACAAGTAATATATATATAAATACAAAGGTTATTAGTTATTATCACTAGACTTAAATATTGTGGAAAAAGGTCAAATGTTAGATAGGATAGGAAGGCTAATCGAATCTTGGCTCTGTGATGGCAGACTCATAAATACACAAGTGTGAATAATTATAGCAACCAATTCTCTATGTCATGTGGCCATAAAAAAATAAAGTTGGAAAACCATATCTGCTACATTAAAAATTCGTTTCTTATAGAATCAATTTTAATAATTTAACATAATAATAAACATGTATTATTATTATTATTATTATTTTAAAGAAAACTTCATATACACTAATTCAGTAAACAATCATATATTATAGTTCAAGTATTGTTATCATTTTAATATTAATGTTCGAAAATTCGGGGTGTTACAGTTGTTATATCCTCCCCACCTTGTTTTAGAACTCATCCTCGAGGTCTACTGGAATAGGTGTGGGTATTTCCTTTGCATTTCCGATTCAAGCTCCCATGTGTATTCTGGTCCTCTTTTGGAATCCCATTTCACTTTGACCAGAACTAATCTGTTGTGTTTAAGATTCTTGACTTTTCTGTCTTCAATCTGTAGAGGCTTCTCTATAAATTTTAACTTTTCATTTACCTCTATGTCCTTAAGAGGCACTACCAGTGATTCATCGACTAAGCACTTTTTGAGATTGCATACATGAAATACATTATGTATTCTTGCCATTTCCTCTGGCAGTTGTAGCTGATAAGCTACAGGCCCTATCTTCCTGATAATCTCAAAGGGTCCAACATACCTGGGGCTTAGCTTTCCCCTTTTGATGAATCTTACCACTCCTTTCCAAGGAGAGACCTTTAATAATACCGTGTCACCTACCTGAAACTCCAATGGCTTCCGCATGTTATCAGCATAACTTTTCTGTCGGTCGCGTGCTGCTTTCAGTCGTTCCCTGACTTAAACAATCTTGTCCGTTGTTTCTTGTACTATTTCTGGTCCAGATAGTTGCTTTTCTCCAATCTCTGCCCAACAGACTGGAGTTCGGCACTTTCGTCCATAAAGTGCTTCGAATGGTGCAACATTGATACTGGTATGACAGCTGTTATTGTAGGAAAATTCTATTAATGGTAAGTGATCGTCCCAATTACCTCGGAAATCAATTACACAAGCTCTAAGCATATCTTCCATTGTCTGAATTGTCCTTTCGCTTTGCCCGTCCATTTGAGGATGATAAGCAGTGCTTAGATTTAGCTTGGTTCCATTACTTTTTGGAAACTTGTCAAAAAATGAGAGGTAAAACGGCTATCTCTATCAGAAACAATTGATAAAGGAATTCCATGTAATGAAACTATTTCATTTACATACATCTTAGCTAATTGTTCCATACTAAAAGATTCCTTCATTGGTAAGAAATGAGCTGACTTAGTTAGCTTGTCTACAATCACCCAGATTGTATCATTACCTTTCCTTATCTTGGATAATTTGGTAACAAAATCCATTGTTATCAATTCCCATTTCCACACTGGCATTTCTAACTGTTGCAATAAACCTGAGGGTTTCTGATGTTCAGCTTTAACTTGTGAACAATTTAAACACTTAGACACATAAGCTGCTATATCCTTTTTCATTCCTATCCACCAGAAATTCTTTCTTAAGTCTTGATACATCTTATCACTTCCAGTATGCATCGTATACTTAGACTTATGGGCTTCCTCTAATATACGGTGGCGTAGGTTTTCTAATTTAGGTATCCAAATCCTTTCCTTATTGAATTTCCAAATTCCATCTGTTCCTTGTTCTAATTCCTTAATCATTCCTTTCAACTTCTTAGTATCATCCTTGATTACTAATTTTTATGTTTTCCTGATCTGTTCATTTAAATCTACTAGTAGATTTAATTTAAGAGTGACGTGTGCGTATATATACATAATATTGCAATGAAATTACACACGATTTGGTTTTAAATTTATAAAAGTGATTATTACTTTTACATCAAAACACACACGAAAGAGGCAAGTGTACCCCGTCATATATGTAGTAAAGTATCGGTAAGAACCAAGTATCGATCCAAGGAATTGGGCGGAGGAATAATACTAGACCTTTGTCACTAAACTACCGGTAAAAACATAAGTTGTTTGATTTTAATTAAACTAAAGTAAGCATAAACAAATACATATAAAAACATAGTAGATAATAGATAAATAGCCTTGCTTAATACACAACCAAAGCATGTCAACTAAGTCGGTTTTGGCACTAGAAGCATTCGATCAATTCTCCAATTTCAAGACAATTAGTATCCCTTTCGGGAATCCTAACATGACAATCATTCGGAAAGTTAAAATGATAAACACACTTTAACCACCTAAAATTGTTCTTTAACGTGCAATTGATAAATGTCTATGAAAATCTCTTAAAAATGAGTTAGTCATCCGTTAGGAGTTTTCTAACCGCACTAAATCAAGGAAAGCAACACCGATAAACACAATGCAACCACCGAGACAAGCATAAACTAGATTAAATCACAACCGAGTTCATTTTACAAATCTTGCACAATAATTCACCAAGATAGCAATTTTGGCCTAAACTACTAACTAAGCTAACAAATCATGGCAAGAATTTATAACGACACCATCTAACCCGTTAAGGTCCTTACGTGACGGCAAGCTCTCTTGATTAACAATAATTACATTTTATTAAATCACTAACCATTTCTAGTATCATGATGCACACATTTAAACCAAGCTAAACTAGTTAACCAAGTTCAAAGTTTACTAATACAAGATTAATTAAGCTTCATTTTTCAACTATCTTAACTAACCAAATACCAATGATCCAACACAATTACTTATAATCAAGAAATCAATATCAATAACAAGGTTGCAAACTAATCATCAAAGATTATCATAGAAAATACTTCAAAGTGTCATTACAAACAAAGATTAACATACTAATGGCTATAATCAAGCAAGGGATTGTTGTGTTTTTGCCCAAAGGCTACAATAATACATAAACATTAATCTAAATGCTTGAAAGATTAACAAAATCATGGAAAGATTAGAAAACCAAACCATAAACAAGCATAAGATTAAGAATCTGGAAGATAACAAAGCTAATCGGCACAATGTGGCTTGAATCCGGGTGAAAGCAGAAGCCTCCGGAGCCTGAAAATCGCCAGAATCGCTTCCAAAATGTCCAGTCTCTCGAGCAGAATGTTTCTGCAAGTTTTTTTATATAAATTCGAAATCGCACGGTCGTGCTTCCTGTTGCACGACCGTTCACTTTAAGCAATTGTTGTAGGTATGGTGCACCATACTGCATGACGTCACAGATCTTGACCAGTCGTAGGACACGCACGACCGTTCTTCATATGGCACGACCGTGCGTTTCCAGGATCATGTTGCACGGATTGCTGCACTGGTCGTTCAGTCCCGGGGTTTTGGGTGATCATCGGATCCGCACGGGGTGCAAGATATGGAACGCCCGTGCATCACTAGGATTGCCTTGCTTGCCTTGCACGCCGAGTTGCACGTTTGTTCAATGCCGGACTGGGCTGCTTTTTGTCGGAGATGCACGGTCGTGCATTGGGTCGCACGACCGTTCCATTCACCCAGGTCAGTTTTCTAACAGAATGTTCGCAGCTTCGTCGTTTTGTCCGGAAAGTCCTCGTTTTCGCTATCATCTTGTCTGGTATGCTGTTTTAGGCCTGTAAACCAAAGTATACATAATTAAGTATCCGAATGACGGTTTTACGGCCGAAAACGCATAAAATGGTGATAAAATGGGGGACTAAAATATGTGTAAATTAGAGAATATTAAATCTCCCCACACTTGAACCTTGCTTGTCCTCAAGCAAGCTAAACTAAAATGAAATAAAAGATAGAAACAAACAAGAACGATAATTTACACACTATTTTATTGAAAACAACTATAAACGGTTAGCCGGTTTTTCGAAAGACAACATCAAAAGACTCAAACCCAACAAGCATATGCAAACATACAGCGACGACCAAAAAGCCGTGACTTCACATTTAATTGACTCAACATGTTAATCTTCACACAACTCACAATGTTCACACACACTCGGTTTTATTTATGAAACATACATAAAATGTGTACGTGCAAACACTCAATGCCTCGTCAATGAAATGTGTAATATCATAAGCTTGTCATAAGATCTCGTCTCCACCAACTAACATGCGAAAAAGTGTAAATCAAGAGGTCTTTACGGGTTGTAACGTTAGGCTTGGGCGAAGGGTATGGAAATGGATATTTAAAGTGGTGAAAACGGTTAAAACTCGGTAGTAGCGTTTAACTAGCAACAAACAATACAACTATACAAACAAATGCCTTAAAAAGGCGACTATTGCACAATCGAGCTCATCAACAAAATTGTAACATTTAAGCATTCAAAATTGCTTGATTTTTGTCAACTTCACCCTATTTTAGGGTGTTTTATTTTCTGTTTTTTTTTTCAAACTAATTATACAATAAACTAAAACAAACGCTAGTTAAACGATTATTTTGACCGAGTTTCAACACAAAAGGGTTTAAAACATAAAAAGGCTAAATTTGGCTAAGTGGGCGATAATGTGGGTAAACAAAGGTAAACGGGAAGGCTCGACATGGTTAATCCTAAAGGGTAATATAAGGTTTACGGGAAGCACAACACAAAGAACAAGGTTTACAACAAAGGGGTAATCTAAGTGCCTCTATCACTTCTACACAATTCCGCAAGTTCATGGTCTTAACAAGCATACTAGTGACAAGTTCTAAATTACACATAACATCCGACTCACTCCTATATCCGAGATGAACAAATATATAACAATATCAAGGCTCAAATATGCTCACGTAACGGAAGGAATGGGTAAAAGTGTGAAAACTATCATGCAAGTCTTTCTTTGTTTGTCACGCTTTTCGGTTTCCTTTTTCAAATATATTTTGCTTGTCGAGTTTTTATCAAGTCCGAAGCTTTCTAAAACACAACCAACCGGTTTATTTACTAAAATACATACAAAATACAGGTATTTTTGAATGATTTTTCTGATTTTCTGATTTTTTTATTATATATATATATATATAGGACAAACAAAGTTAACAAAGTTAACCCCCTCCCCACACTTGAACTTCGCATTGTCTCCAATGCGAGACCCGAAATATAGAGAAAAGGATAATAGTACTCCCCTCAAGATGATGTCTGATGAAACGAGACCACCAAAGCTGTATCTTTCATGTGCTCCAGTCCAAGATATGTCGGATCTGCAAGTATGTCATAAGTACACCAAAACAGAACAGAAACAGAATAAACATAAATAAACCATAATGTACATAAATATAAATATTAAAATCCAAACAAGACATAAAGTAAATTGTCTGAAAATAAAATACAATCCGAGGGTGTTTGAAATACTACTCAAAATGAACACCCGAAATAAACAAAGTACTGAAATAAAAACAACCACCAACTGCCAACACCACTGCCTCCTACGCGTCGTCACCATCATCGTCTCTCGTGAAGGACGGGCCCGCATCGCCATAACCAGGAGGGTTCCACGGTGGGAACTGTGGGGGATGCTGAAAGTAGTCGGGATATGCATGATGCATCTCCCCGAATAGATATGAAAATCCAGCACTCACCCCCTGATATAAACTGTCCTGGTTCTACCTAAGCTGATCCTTAGTGGCCATGAGCTGATCCTGACTAGCCCAGATCTGGTCTTGGCTAGT